>OX246756.1:110608557-113008557 GCA_945910035.1 Brachypalpus laphriformis | reverse complement strand
TGGAATGTTCTGTCCCTGTACAGACCACGTGCAGCCGAACAACTAGCAGAGGCCCTAGACTGCTATAAAGCAGATATTACCGCCACCCAGGAAGTGCGATGGGATGGGCCGGGCAAAAAGAGGATGAAAAACTGTGACATCTACTACGGTGATTGCTACAGAGGCAACAGGCAACGCTTATTTGGATGCGGATTTGTCATACGCGGCAGACTTAGGCAAGAAGTCTTAAGCTTCCGACACGTGAGCGAGCGTATTATGACTATCCGGATCAAGGCTAAATTCGCTAACATAAGGACCCTGCCACCAGAGAGTGTTTCTACGAGCTCCTCGACAAAACATACGAGCAATGTCCTAAATACGACGTTAAAATCGTATTGAGCGATTTTAACGCCAAAATAGGAAAGGAGGACGTCTTTGGTAGGCTAGTCGGTAAGCATAGCCTACACGACACCACGTCTGATAACGGACTAAGGCTAATTGATTTCGCTGTGGAGCGAAATGTCACCATAGCAAGCACATGGTTTCCTCATCTCGACATTCATAAGCAGACATGGCGGTCCAATGATCATGTCACGATCAACCAAATTGATCACGTTGCGATCGACGCAAGGCATGCCTCCAGTATTCTGGATGTCCGGACCTTCCGAGCGGCCAACATAGACTCGGATCATTACCTTGTTGTAGCCAAGGTACGAATGCGGATATCCCAATCTGAGCAACAAAGAAGAATTACTGTGAGAAAATTTAACGTCGAAAAGCTACAATCGCAAGAGACCGCCAGACTCTTCGCTGAACGCGTATCCCGAAATCTCTCAATCACCCCTTTGCCGCCAGCATCAAGTACCGAAGACCAGTGGCAACGCTGCCAACATGCCATCAGAAACACCGCGACTGATGTGCTGGGTCTCGCTCGCCCACAACCGCGAAACCCCTGGTTTGACGAAGAATGTCGGCGAGTGCATGCCGCAAAACAAGAGGCATACAAAGCTGCGCTGCAAAGGAAGACGAGAGCTGCTCGTGAGCTCTACGAGCAAAAGAGACGGGAAGAACATCGGCTTCTCCAAAAGAAGAAGAAAGAGCATGAGAAGCGCGCGTTTGAGAATATGGAAAAACTACTTCTGCAGACTGTATAACGGCGACGAAGGCCAACATCCCGCTGTCAGGCAGAATGAACCATTCAACATAGACGATGATAGTCAACATTTCCGTCCACCTGACCAAAACGAAGTGAGGATAGCAATATCCAAGCTAAAATCGAACAAGGCTGCTGGACCTGACGGCTTACCGGCCGAACTTTTCAAGGCAGCTGGGGATGAATTGGTAGAGTGCATACACCAACTCATTTCTAATATTTGGTCAGACGAGTGTATGCCTGATGAATGGAATCTCAGCATCGTTTGCCCGATCCACAAGAAAGGAGACCCCCTCAACTGCGCCAATTATAGAGGCATCAGTCTCCTCAACATCGCATACAAGATCTTTTCTGCGATATTGTGTGAACGCCTGAAACCTTTTATGAACAGCCTGATTGGACCCTATCAGTGCGGTTTCAGTCCAGGGAAGTCCACCATCGATCAAATCTTCACACTTCGGCAGATCCTGGAGAAAACCCAAGAATTCCAAATCAATACTCACCACCTCTTTATCGATTTCAAGGCCGCCTATGACAGCATCTATAGAGAAGAGCTTTATAGAGCCATGTGTAGTTTTGACATCCCTGCCAAACTTGTCCGTCTGTGCAGGCTGACGATGGAGAACGCTCGCTGCTCCATCAAGGTCGGTAATGACCTCACCGAGACCTTTGATGTCAAAAAAGGCTTTAGACAAGGTGACGCGCTGTCATGTGACTTCTTCAATATTGTACTTGAACGGATTGTGCGGAACTCACAAGCCAACACCGGAGGCACAATCTATTACAAGTCTGTACAACTGCTTGCATACGCCGACGATATAGACATTATCGGAAGATCTCAGCGGGCTGTCACCGGTGCTTTTGCAAGCATTGAGGCGGAAGCGGCCAAAATGGGTTTGGCCATAAACGAGGGCAAAACCAAGTATATGCTGTCAACTAGAAGGGAAAACCAACACCGACGAATTGGACAAAACGTCACCGTGGGCAGCTATAACTTCGAGGTAGTAAGGGACTTTGTCTACCTTGGCTCTGCTATAAACTCGAAAAACAAAATCAGTGCAGAAATCAATCGAAGAATAACTCTTGCCAATCGCTGTTTTTTTTGGGCTTATAAGGCAATTCAACAGTAAAGCCCTATCTCGAACAACTAAGGAGACTCTATATAAGACCTTGATCATCCCAGTCCTGCTTTACGGCGCTGAAACATGGACTTTATTAAAAGAGGATGAAGATATCCTTGGTCGCTTCGAGAGAAAAATTCTTCGTAAGATTTTCGGTCCCGTTTGCGTTGACGGGTTTTGGAGGAGAAGATTCAATCACGAACTATACGAGCTGTACAGCGACATCGACCTAGTCAAAAAACTGCGTATTGGACGTCTGAGATGGCTAGGACATGTAGGGCGAATGGACACCAACGCTCCGGCCCGCAGAGTCTTCGAATCTAACCCCGAGGGACGACGCAGTAGAGGGAATCATCGCCGTAGGTGGCGCGCACAAGTTCAAGGGGACCTCGACCAACTTGGAGTGCGCAACTGGATGCAATTAGCTAAAGACCGAGCTAAATGGAGAGGCTTGTTGGGTGAGTCTAAGAGTCCGTGGGCCTCACCTGTTGTACTGGTCAAAAAAAGAAGAGGGCAGCACTTGATTCTGCGTGGACTATCGGAGACTTAACAACGTCACCAAAAAGTATAGCTACCCTCTGCCATGGATCGATGACACGTTAGACACACTCAGGAACTCAATGGTTTTTCATCCTCGATTTGAAGAGTGGTTACTGGCAGGTACAGACGATCCAAAGAACTCAGAGAAAACTGCGTTCACTGCAGGAAATGGGCTGTGGCAGTTTACAGTAATTCCATTTGGACTACGCAATGCTCCGGCAGCTTTTGAGTGGTGTATCTGGATAATGGTGTATCTGGATGATGTGATCGTGATACGAAAACATTCGAGGATAATTGCGGCAACTTGAAGAATGTGCTAGAACGACTTCGAGGTGCTCACCTGAAGCTGAACACAAAGAAATATGCCCTCCTCAGATCGGAAGTCAAGTACCTATTCCACGTTATCTCATCAGAAAGAGTGCGAACCGATCCAGACATGGTGGAAGCTGTGAAAAACTGGCCAGTTCTAAAAGACAAACATTAACTCAGGAGGTGTTTTGGGTCTTGTAACGTACTATCGACGATTAGTAAAAGAATTTGCCGGAATCTTGAAGAGCTTGCAAAAACGGACGGAAGGGAAATACGATTCAAGTGGTCAGGTGAGTGCGACAAAAGCTTCAAGATTCTTAAGCAACAACAATGCGAAGACCCAATACTAACATACCCCAGTCCCGGAGAAATGTTTATTGTGGATGCAGATGCAAGTAACGTCGGTGTCGGAGCGTTCTTTCCGCAAGTACACAACGACCGGGAGAAGGTAGAGGAAATCCGCAACCCTCAAAAAGAAGACCCGGACATCGAGCCGATATTAGCGTGGAAGGAGTTTATGGAAAAGCCAAACGGACAGGATACTTAGCAGAAGCCCCTCTGTCAAGGCATACTGGGCTCAGTGGGATGGGACTCCCTTCCCAAGCAATATGGCGTAGTGAAAAGGAAATGTGAGAGGCCGGACGGAAAAGATTTCATAATGGAGCTCATCTTGCCGCGATCAGAAGTACACGAGGTGCTACAGGATGGAGTATCCGGAGTCATTTGGGTGCAAACAAGACACTGGAGAAGGTGCGAGAACGTTTCTATTGGCTCATTGCAAGGAAAGACGTAGAAAGTTGGAGCCAAAAATGCGCCATGTGTGCAGCCAGCTAGGGACCCAGAACGAAGACGCGAGGGAAGATGCACCAGTACAACGCGGGCGCACCCTTTGATCGAATCGCCGCTGACATCCCTGGCCCATTTCCGGAAACCGACAAAGGCAACCGTTACATCCTAATTGTCATGGACTACTTTAGCAAAGGGCCGGAATCGTTGGCCATCCCTAACCAGGAGCGAGGACCATGAGGGTAAGCAGATTTAGCGTGCCTATGGAACTGTATTCTGACCAGGGATGAAACTACGAGTCGAAGATATTCCAAGAGGTATGTCAACAACTAGGAATTAAAAAGTCGAGGACGACTCCGCATCATGCACAATCTGACGGGACAGTAGAGTGCTTCAACAGAACCCTAAACGAAGGGGACTACGTGGCAGACCTCAGCGAAAGGATCCGGGACACACATCAGATGACCAGGACCAGCTTTCATGAGGTAGACCTAGTATGGTTGTACAACCCACACCCACAAAATTGGAGGTCACCTAAGCTGTAGCAAGACTGGGAGGGCCCTCATAAAGAGTTCACACGCATCAATGACGTTGTCTATCGGATCCACCGTGGAGTAAGGGGCAAGATGAAAACTGTTCACCTGGACCGTCTTCGTCGTTATCATGGCAATTGCCCAGATGATCTTGTTCGGAACGAAGAAATTTAAGAGGCGGGCAGTGCAGCATCGACAAAAAATACCACCGCACTGCATGGTTTGTGTACCAAATGTGTGTGTATTTCGTTGTGGTATATCTTTAGCACACAGTACAAATAATAAATACCACGTTTAAAACAAACTTACTTTTATTATATTCCAGCTAAAAATCACAGCCGAACCGAAACGCAGTACAAAAAGAGGAGTGTGTAGAAATGCTTGCGACCGCTGACGCAAACTAAAGAAGATGTGTCTGTTTCTCTCGATTAAAACTTGTCTCGTCCTGTTTTGCTTGACGTGAACTTTTGTCTCTCCCTGTTCTTCTCGAAGGGAGCAAAACGTCAAAGTAGTTTCGCTAGATTGAAACACAGATGTCCAATGTGTTCCCACAATACTCCCCTCCTAGTGAAGCGATAATAAAGTAGTATGCGCTGAATTTTTGTGTGATTGGCAGCTGTCAATGTTGATGTTTACTCGTTTTTTGGTGTTCGAGTACGTACGCAATTGGGCTGTTGGTTGCTGATCTGGTTGATTATGCTTGACGGAGCTGGGTTGCAGTGTTGCTTGAGGATTATTAGAGTACTGAAACTGTTCGTAACAGAACCAAGGTAACCGCACACTTCTGATAAACGGCAAACCAATGATAGCAAAAACTCTGTAAACTTAACGTTTTGTAAAATAAACCACATTCGTCCACGTTATAACAGATTTTAGTTTTTTGATTTATTACGTCTTTATATATATACATTGCCCTTTGTGAAGCAAAATACATAAGGTACAATTTGACATTTATGTTTTTGATATTTTGACATTATATGTGGGCGTTGATGACAGGTGTGTTTGTTTAGATGAATATGAACATCCTTCAGCACCGAACATTCTCCCCCGCCGGTGAACGAAGTTCTCAGCTTGACCCTTGGTTTATTTCCCTTAAAATTGAATTAATAATCTTCTTCATTCCGCATCTCCTCATTGACGATACTGGTAACTTCTTAATTTTCCAAACGTCTCATGTAAAGAGAAAAGAGATTAATGGAATGAAATAAAAAGTATAACCAACATAAGAGAACACAAACGATATAAGAGAAATGACATTATGGCCGTCGCTATCACACTGATGGCTGGATCGGATAGTTTTCTCTATCATGCATGTATCTTCCAATACGTTCTCTTTGATCTTGGTGTGGTGAGTTGATGTCGAAGATTGACTGGAAGTTGAAGGGGGTTGTTTTCTTTTTGTTTGTTTATTTGTTGTGAAGTGAAGCGGAGTCGGTGCGCGTTTAATCCGTGTTTTTGTTTTATTTATTTCAGTATTGAGTATTTATGGTAAGTATTTATTACATTATTTAAGTTCATTATATTGTATTAGAATGGTATGATATTTCTTTTTATTAGGTTAAAATTTCATTTGCTTGGTTAAGCGTGTGTGTGTGCGTGTTGACTAGAAATTGCGAGTGCTACTTATTGTAGCCGATTATTTTTTTTTTTTTTTGGATTGCGCCAGGAATGTGTAATCTTCATAGATACTAATAGCCCGAGTGCTACTAGCATGCACGATTCGCAAACCTGAGTAATCGATTTCAGGAATACGCCTACGAACTAAACACACACCCTACACACTTCAACCACTCTCCCCGCGGGACTGCCGTTAGGTATTACTTCACGGGGCTGGTTAGCAATTTATGCTATGCTTCTTGATGGTCGAGGAGTAGTGACGGACTTGGCAGAGTAATTCTCCATGCCGTGAAACATGTGCAGTAAAACACTGCGTGCTCCGTATCTTCATCTTCACCTGGGCATTCCGGGCAGGATGGTGAGCTGTCATGTCCAAATCGGTGTAGATATTTGCGGTAGCCACCGTGGCCAGACAGGAACTGCGTTAGATGGTAGTTGCAGTCTCCATGCTTTCGACTTATCCAGTCTTGGATTGTCGGTATAAGTTTATATGTCCATCTGCCTTTTGTTGTATTTGCCCAACGAGCTTGCCACATAGCTGCTGACGCTGCCCTTTCTTCAATTTTTATCACCTTGATACCAGTGGCGTCGTGATGACTCAATGCTCTTCTGTTATATATCCTCAGCATTTCGTCTGCGAGAATATCGATGGGGACCATTCCAGCTATGACAAATGCAGCTTCGTCAGAGATGGTTCGAAAGCCGCTGATTGTCCGTAGCGCACAGAGTCTGTGTGATGACGATAGTCTCCTTTTGGGCTCCTTCGTCCTCAGTGCCTCCGACCAGACTGGGGCGGCATATAACAGAACTGAGGCGATAACTCTACAGAGTAGAATTCTTCTAGCGTATCCAGGTCCACCGATGTTAGGCATGATACGCGAGAGAGCTCTCTGCATATGCGATGCTTTTTTGGCAACAAAATCAACATGCGTTTTAAACCGTAGCTTGTTGTCCAGAATTACTCCAAGGTATTTAACTGCCTCTTTCGACCTGATGGTTTGGTTACCAACCTGGAAGTTGGCAAATTCGACGGTTTTCCGGCTGGTTATGAGAACAGCTTCTGTTTTATGTTCAGCTAGTTCTAGTCCGGTGGATATTAGCCAATCTTTTATCCAGGCAATTGCTTCATTTGTAGCTGATTCTACTGCATGGATCTGTTTAGCTACTGTCACGACTGCAATGTCGTCGGCGAATCCAATTATCGTTACTCTACCAGGTAGAGTTAATCGTAGGACTCCGTCGTACATGATGTTCCACAATAGTGGCCCTAAAACCGATCCCTGTGGAACTCCCGCAGTTACGTTGTAGTATTTTACCCCTTCATCGGTGTTCTTCTTCTAATAAACGACCAGTCCGCAGAGTTAAATGCACGCAGAGTACTGCACAATACTCCTTTGTGCCATAGAGCCATCTTTCGCCTTCGATGGCACCTTTGGCGATATCAACTACCGCTCTTATGGCATCAACAGTAGATCGTGCTCTTCTGAAGCCAAATTGGTGATCTGAAAGAGGGCTCCTTTCTCTTCTGCTACTGCGAGTAATCTATTATAGATTATCTTCTCGACGATCTTTCCCATGGTGTCCAATAGGCATATTGGACGACAGGATGATGGTTCCCCTGGAGGCTGCTTTCCTTTTGGCAGTAGGACCAAATGCTGCGTCTTCCGTTTTTCGGGAAAGGTTCCTTCTTCAAGGCATTTCTGCATTGTTGATATGAACAGGTCTCGTCTTTTTTTTACAGCTGCCTTTACTGCCTTATTCGGGATGCCGTCAGGTCCCGGCGCCTTGTTGTCACCTATCTTGCTGCATGCCCTTTGCAGCTCCTCGTGAGTAATTAAAGAAATATCTTCTGGATTGACTTCTCGTATAATATTGCACATAGTAGCAGTCCTTTGAGGGAAGAGGTGCTCTACTATGGATCTCAGCATTATCGGACATGGTATTTGAGGAGTCCTATAGCCCTTCAATTTCGTCATCGCCATTTTGTATGCCGAGGGGTTAATGTCGGCTTCTTGACAGAGACGTTTAAAATACGCAGTTTTGCTTTCCTTGATGGCTCTATTTAAGTTACGTCTCGCCAGTCTAAGGGTGTGCAGGCATTGTTGGAAATCCGCCCTCCTTCTTGATCGTTGAACTTTGCGCCGGGCTTGTAGACATTTGGCCCGAAGTTCGCCTATTTCCTCGTTCCACCAGTAACACGGTGATTGTAGCCGATTTTGCGAATTGTGTGTGTGTGTTTATGCGTAAATTTGTGTTGTGTTGAATTAAATTTGGTTTAGATTTAATTGTGATTGTGCGGTGTTGGATAATGATATCAATGATCAGTAATGAGTGGTGAGTGGACTGTATTTAGAATTTGATGTGCGTGAATGTGAAAAGAAAGTGTGTGAAAGTGGGTGTGTCTCTGGATTTGCAGTTGAGGTTGCATGAAATGAGTGTTGAGTGATTTGTATGGATTTGAGTGTAGTGAATTATGTATGATGACAGTGGTGTGTGAAAGTTTCTGTCTGTGGTTTAATGTTTCATGTGTTTAGTGTTGTATATATTTATTGCTATGTTTTATTATTTTTGGGTGGTTTTAAATTTATAGTTAGTGGATGTGTTGAATGAATGTTGAATTAGTATGAATGAGGTATGTTGACTTATTTTTAAATGATTTGTGTAGGAACATTGTTGTGTAGGTATAGTTATAGTTAGTTAATGGTTATCTTGGGTTGATTCATTGTACTTTGTGGTTGATTTATTGGGAGCGGACAAAGTTTGGTGATTGGTCGTTTTAGGGTTCCTTGTTGAGTTTTTAACTTGACGACGCGTGTGATATTGTCGGTTCCTGGATAGGTTTGTGGCCTAGATACCATTTTGTGGGCGGAAGTCGTTCGTCCTTTAAGAGAACTAGGTCTCCGACTTTAAGTTGGGTTTGCGACTTCAACCATTTTGGACGTTGCTGTAGCCTAGCCAAATACTCACTTTGCCATTGTTTCCAGAACGTTTGAAGATGTGCTTGCACTGCCTTCCATCTATCGATGTGTCCTTGTTTGCCTATGGACAAGTCAGGTTCTGGATCGGTGAATAGCGTCGTTCCTATTAGAAAGTGTGCAGGAGTGAGGGGTTGGAAGTCATCGGGATTCTAGTTTAAAGGGCACAGAGGCCTCGAATTTAGGCACGCTTCGACTTGTGTTAAAAGTGTGGCGAGTTCCTCAAACGTGAGTGTACCATTGCCAATGATCCGTTTTAAGTGGTATTTTACATTCTTGACGCCGGCTTCCCACAATCCTCCGAAATGGGGGGAAGCTGGAGGAATTAAATTCCACTTCGTTCTTTCTGCTGCTAATGTTTCGGTGATTTCCTTCCAATCGTGGATCGCGACCTTCATTAGACGACGTAGTTCAGCTTCGGCTCCGACAAAATTAGTCCCGCAGTCGCTATAGATTTGTCCACAGACTCCTCGTCGTGCTCCAAATCTCCTAAAGGCTGCCAGAAATGCTTGCGTAGTGAGGTCACTTACCGGTTCTAAGTGTATAGCCTTTGTGGATAAGCAAACGAAGACCGCTATGTAGCCCTTGTGACACTTAGATCCGCGACCTTTCCATGCTCGGATATTGATAGGTCCTGCATAATCAACACCTGTGTGGGAAAAGGGTCTTGATACCGTGACTCGGGGTGCAGGTAATTCTCCCATTAGCTGTTGTGATGATTGATTCCGAAATCTGTAGCATGTTGTACAGCTGTTTATATGTTTCTTTACAGCTCGTTTTATTTGGAATACCCAGTATTTTCGCCGTATGTGCACCATCATAAGCTGAATTCCCCCGTGCAGTGATCTTTCATGGGAATCGCGAATGATCAGCTTAGTGAAATGGTGCCTGGGTTCCAAAATGATCGGGTGTTGCTGATCATAGGGAATGTTTGCATGACTTAGCCTTCCGCCTACCCTAAGTATTCCTTCTCCGTCTACGAATGGGTTCAATGATCCCATACGTTTGGATTTCATACCTGCAGCGAACATCTCTTGTTGAGCACATCGCGCAACTACCTTTGCCGCGCTGTCTAATTCGGCTGGAGACAGTGAGTCGACACGACGGCTGGAGATGTCTGCCCTTGCGTTGTGGCGAAGCGTTTACACCAGGCTGTTACCCGTATTAATCGAGTTAGATTACACGTTCGATGAATCAGCTGGGTAAATTTATTTGGAACTAATCCTGAACAGTGGACTTGAATCTTCCGTTTGCCTTCCTCTGTAGTGAGTCTTGTTGGCTGCGCTGGCGATTCGAACATCCAGGTTGAACGCAGAAACTCTGGTCCATTCCACCACAACGTTTCACCAACTAATGCTGATGGTAGCATACCTCTGGAAGTCAAATCTGCTGGATTGAGGTTGGTTGGGATATGCCTCCATATGTGGACTTCCGTCAGCCGCTGAATCTCTCCTACTCGATTCCTGACGAATGTCTCCCATTTTGAGGCTGAAGCAAGGATCCAAGCTAGGGTTATGGTAGAGTCTGTCCAGGCGTACATCGTGGCATTCTGCAGTTCCAGGGTGTGTGCTACGTAGTGTAGTAGTTTAGCCAGTATAACCGGTTTCACTGGTGCGACCCTGGACTTCGAGATCAGAAGATGCATGTGTACCTTACCTTTACTGTCTTCGGTCCGAAGGTAGACTGCCGCTCCATATGCCTTCTCCGAAGCGTCGCTAAAGCCGTGCAACTCCATACGGTTCTTTTCGCTGACTGTTTGAACCCACCTTGGAATCCGTACGTCATTAATGGCCGGTAAGTCGTCAAACAAGTTGTTCCATTCCTTAAGTAATTCATGGTTGATTGTCTCATCCCACGCAACCTTGCGTTTCCAGAGAAGCTGCATGATGAGTTTTGCCTTTAATATACAGGGGGATATCCATCCCATGGGATCAAACAGTCGAGCAGTCGTTGAAAGGATAAACCGCTTTGTTGGCTGTGGGCTATCTGGAGGAGTGAATCGAAAACAGAAGCTGTCAGCGTTAGGAAGCCAATGAATCCCCAACGTTTTTATTCGGTCTGATCCTTCCGATGGGACTGCAAGAGATGACTCCCGATCCTGGATTGGAATTTCTTTAAGAAGCTCTTCCGCGTTTGATGACCATTTTCGTAAGTTAAAACCTGCCCGCTGTAAAACAGTCTTAACTTCTTCCTTTTTACTCCTAGCATCTTCAATGGTATCAGCACCGGAAAACAGATCATCAACATACATCTCTGAACGGATCATCTTTGCGGCCTTTGGATGTAGATTTTCTGCCGCTTTCGCTGTTTCCACCAGTGTCCGAATTGCTAGGTAAGGAGCTGACGCCGTCCCAAATGTCACCGTTTTCAGGCGAAAGACCTTCAATTGGTCTGTTGGATGCTTGCGCCAAAATATCAGTTGGTAGTTTGAGTCCAACTCCGTTACCCATATCTGCCGGTACATTTTTTCGATGTCCGCTGAAAAGGCGAAACGGTATAATCTCCATCGTAGCGTAACATCTGTGACATTGTGCTGCAAGGAAGGGCACGTCATCAGATGAACATTTAAAGACGACCCATCAGATGTCTTATACGATGCATCAAAAACTACTCTGAGCTTTGTAGTGGAGCTAGTTTCCTTACAAACAGCATGATGAGGAAGGTAGTAGTGACCTTTGCTGGATACATCGACTTCATCAACTTCACTCATGTGACCCAGCTGCAAATATTCCTCAACGCACGAAGCGTATTGGTCATGCAGTTTATGATTTGCTGATAGACGTCTCTCCAGGGACTTGAAACGTTGAAGAGCTCCTTCCCGTGACCTACCTAATAGAGGATGAACATTTTCCTTGAAAGGAAGTGCTACTTCATAGCGTCCATCTGCAATGCGCCTTACATTTTTGACAAAATGTTCCTCACAGGCAGTGTCCTCGGTGGTTTCGTGACGGTCGAACGGAAGTTCTTCAAGCTCCCAGAATCTTCGAAGCTGTTCATCGACGTCAGATGTTTGAAAAAAGGTCCTGACAGATCGAGGATTAGTTGGTGATCCGCCAAACAAAATCCAGCCTAACTTGGTCTTTTGAGCGATCGGCATAGTCCTATCTTGTGGACGTGCCAGCTCAGGCAAGATCATGTCGGCAAATACATCGCTGCCCAACAACAGATCGATTTTAGCTGGCTTATAAAAGGATGGGTCTGCTAATTGTAAGCCGGTGAGGTGTGTCCAATTGCCAACGGAGAGGCTTCGGGCCGGGAGATGCCCAGACAGTGACTGGAATATTAGAGCCTGTGTGGTCGTTTCGAAGGCTGTGTAATACGACGCAAAAGTAATATCCATGACCTTTCTACAAGTGCCACTGCTGACCAACCCTAACCCGGTTACCTCGACATCGGTGAATTTCGGTTTAAGGCGGAGAAGTTGAACTGCAGACTCCGTAATAAACGAAGCCTCAGACCCAGAATCCAGCAATGCCCGAAGCAGTACGCTATTTCCGGAGGACGTCTTCACCTTAACAATGGCTGTAGCTAGCAAAACCTGTGTGTTGGCATCTTGTGTTGAGTGATGACTCCTTACATTGGAACTGGTTGACGGTTGCTCTTCGCTGGATGGATGGAAATTTGGACCTTCGCTGTTAAAAGTTGAGGTAAGATAGGTTTCAGTCTGGTGTGGGGGATGAATCCTTTGAGTGTTTGTATTGTTTGGGTATGTTTGTGAAAATTGAGTTGTGTTAGAAGAATGAATGTGAGAATTGTATGGGTTATTGTGTGTAGTGGGAATGGTATTGCCTATAGAAGAGTTTGGTTGCGGAATTGAATTTTGTACAGTGAAAGAATGATTTGGGCTATGGTGTAAAAGTGAATGGTGTGGCTGTTGACAGTAATAGCACCTACGCGAACTAGGACATTGTTGTGACACATGACTATATGCCAAACAGTTGGTGCATAAACCTAATTTATTCATGTTTTGACATTTGTCAGAAACGCTCATTTTCAGAAACTTGTTGCATTTTCTGATAGGATGCTGACCTTTGTTGCAAAGTTTGCAGCTTAACTTCGGGGTATTTGATTGGGTGTAAAAGGTATTTCGCTGTGGAACCCTTTTCGACGACTCTACTGGTGTTCGACCTTGCTGGTAGTTAACCGCCTCCAAAGTACGGAACCTCGTTTCGAGAAATTGGGTGAATTCCGCAAAAGTAGTTAGTTCCTTGCTATTATTCTTAGACCCTAACTTCTCCTCCCATAGTTGTTGTGTCCTTGAAGGAAGTTTTTGCAGCAGAATGTAAGTTAGGACTACATCCCAGTGTTCGACGGGCACCTTCAAGCTGTTCAGGCTGTGAACCACTTCAGTTGACGTGTCTAGTAGTTCCTTTATGGATTCAGCTCGCTCATGTTGGATCGTCACCAAACTAAACAGGCATTTGAGCTGAGTGTTCACTAAAACTCGTGGGTGGTCGTATCGGTCTTGGAGAATAGCCCATGCCTTGGTGTAGTTGCCGTTAGCAATACCTAAATGAGCCAAAAGTTTTTCGGCTTCTCCAGATACACTTGTCTTGAGATAGTGCATCTTCTGGATCTCCGATAGCGATGAGTTGTGGTGAACAAGTGACAGGAACAAATCGTGGAAGCACCGCCAAGACTCATAACTGCCTGAGAAGACGGGCACCGGAATGTTCTTCAGCTTTACATCCGCATTGTGACATGGCTTTGTGTCACCTGGATCCGTATTTGTGGCGTCCGTCTTGGCGTTGTCCTTTGTTTTCACCTTATCGATTGCATCTAATAGATCACCCCGATATTCGAAGCACAATTCCCTAATTTGCTCGTAAGTACCCTCAACTTCATTCCCCGTATCGCCTTCCTCAAGATCGCTAATAAGCCTTTCATAAATTTCAGCTGCCGACTCCATCGTTTTCTTTAAAAGGGATAAGCGGCCTGCCAAATAATTCGCCGTACGGGTACTGGCACCTCTTTTGGAGAAATTTACTTCGTCCTTTTTGAGTTTTGAAAGAACTCGGGACAACTTCGAAGGATTCATTTGGACACTTCTTAAGCGTACGTATAGACGTAACACAAAGTAGAATAAAATTCACTTACTTGTGAAATCTTGATGTTCCAGGTGATGCTCCAGATGATTGTCCGAAGTCCGACAAGTTGATGTCCCCAGTCCGAGTCCAAGATGCACCACCAAGTTTTCCAGCTGACGATAAAAATAGTCCCTCAAGTCCAGGCAGCAAAATCCAGCGATGGCGAGTCCACACACAACACAACAACTTTATTTAGTTGTAATTTTATTAGTTTCGCAACAATTCGCACAATTGCGTAAAAGTCAAAAAAGCGCCAAAGGAAATGTAAACAATAAAGTTTTATCAAAGTCGCGATAATTTTATCCGGTTCGATTGGACCAAAATGTTCGTAACAGAACCAAGGTAACCGCACACTTCTGATAAACGGCAAACCAATGATAGCAAAAACTCTGTAAACTTAACGTTTTGTAAAATAAACCACATTCGTTCACGTTATAACAGATTTTAGTTCTTTGATTTATTACGTCTTTATATATATACATTGCCCTTTGTGAAGCAAAATATATAAGGTACAATTTGACATTTATGTTTTTGATATTTTGACATTATATGTGGGCGTTGATGACAGGTGTGTTTGTTTAGATGAATATGAACATCCTTCAGCACCGAACAGGAACGGATCTGTGGATTCTACCGCTGGTAAGGTTAAGTCGTCGGGTGGCAAGTGAGCTGGTTTGAGACGTTCGACGTTTACGTTGACTTCTCTACCATTAAGGTCGATGGTGAAGATTCGGTCGTCTATTCTCTTGAGCACATGATGCGGCCCTGAGTATGGTTGTTGAAGTGGTCGTTTGACTATGTCCAGCCTGAGGAATACGTGTGTGCAGGAATACAAGTCCTTGTAGCAGAATGTCTTTTGGCGATGCTTGTGAGATGCTGATATCGGTCTGACTTTTTTCATGTGGATACGGAAGTCATCGAGGAAAAATTGTGCTTCTGCGGGAGAATCGTCATCAGTGAAAAACTCACCCGGAATCCTTAAAGTTGTTCCGTAGAGGAATTCTGCCGGTGACGCTTTCAGATCCTCCTTGAAACATGTCCTTAGTCCCAGCAGTACCGTTGGTAGTATCTTCGTCCAGAGGGGGTTTTGATGGCACATAATGCTCGCCTCCAGTGTTCGGTGCCACCTTTCCACCATGCCGTTTGCTTGAGGGTGGTATACTGTAGTTCGTACTCGTTTTCCACCTACTAGGCGAGAGAGTGATGCGAAGAGAGAGCTCTCGAACTGCGATCCCTGGTCCGTGGTGATTACTTTGGGGCATCCAAATCGAGCTATCCAATGAGTGAAGAACACATTAGCCACTGTTTCTGCCGTAATGTCCATGATGGGGATGGCTTCCGGCCATCTTGTAAAGTGGTCGATCGTTGTGATGCAGTACTTGAATCCTTGGGACTCTGGCATAGGTCCCACTAGGTCCATATGTATGTGGTCGAATCTCTGGTCGGGGTTGGGAAATGCGGCTGTTGATGTGTAAATGTGGCGTCCTACTTTTGAGCGCTGGCACGGTATGCAGTTGCGAGCCCATTTCGTTATGTCCCTGTTCATTGATGGCCAAATGTATCGTTGTGAAATGATTTTGGTGGTGGCTCCCGCGCTGGGATGAGCTAAGTTGTGGAAGGTGTCATAGACCTTGCGACGTAAAAGTTGCGGCACAAAAGGTTTAATGCCGTTGCTGGAGACATCGCAGTAGATAGCTTGCTGATTTGAACCGTTTGTAATTTTTTGGAGTTTTAGTGATGTCGTATTGTTTATTAAAATTTGTTGCAGCTCCTCATCGGTTGTTTGTATTGTGGTTAGCTTTTGAAAGTCAATCACTGCTGGTGTGCCAATGACGTCGATGCGAGACAGTGTATCTGCTACATTGTTTTCGGATCCAGCGATATACTGCAGATTTGTGGTGAATTGACTGATCCAGTTTAGCTGCCTGACTTGATGAGGTGAGCTTCACCTCGTTTGATCGTTGTAGAAACGCAAGAGTTAGTGGTTTATGGTCTGTCCTTATGTACAATTCTCTGCTCTCGATCCACGGTTGGAAGTATCTGACTGCTTCATAGACAGCTGAGAGTTCTCTGTCATATGCTCTGTAGTTCCTCTGTGCCTGCGAAAGCTTTTTTGAGAAGAATCCGAGGGGTTCCCTGTTGTTGTTTGTCTGCTGCTCTAAGACTGCTCCGAGTGCAGTGCTGGATGCGTCGGTTGTAAGACGGAGCCTAGCGTTTGGCACTGGATGTGATAAGAGTGTAGCTTCCGCAACTTATCATTTTTGTTGACATCTCTAATAAAATCGTTTAAAGGTACCTGAGCTGAAGCGGCGTTTTCTATATGTTTCTGTAGAAATTAAACGATCTGATAAACCGTCGCAGTTCTAGAATCGTTTGACGCTTGGGAAAGTCGAGGATGGCTTGGACACGGTCAGGAAGTGGTGATGAGCCGTGCGCTGAGATACGGTAGGCCAAGAAGTTCACACTGTCTGCTCCTAGGACGCACTTATCTGCCTTGATGCAGAGTCCAAAGCGGCTAAGTCGGTGGAAGACTAAACGCAGGTGTTGCTCATATTCTTCAGTTGAGTTGGAGGCAATTAGAAGGTCATCTATGTAGGCAAACACGAAATCGAGTCCAGTTAGCACCTCGTTAATGAATTCGCTGGAATGATTGCGATGCGTTTCGTAGACCGAACGGCATGCTGACAAATTTGAGTAGGCCGAAAGGAGTAATCACTGCGGTCTTCGGAATGTCTTCTTCGACAATGATGATGGGAGGCTCTACGAAGGTCATTGTTGAAAATATTTTTTTATTGGCGGCGATCGTGGCGTAGTCCTGCAGTAGGGATATTGAGTATCTGTCCGGTACTGTCTGCGCGTTGAGTCTTCGATAGTCTCCGCAAGGTCGCCAGTCCCCGTTTTCTTTTTGGCCATATGTGAAAGAAAGATGGTGGAAAGTGACTAACGTCAAATTTTGTGTAGCGACTTAATTCAAGTAATTTCCTTAATATAAATAACCAAAATTTTCGAAAAGTGATCTTACAACTACACTAAGTTATCACGCTATTTCTTAAGTATAAAGTTTAAGCCAAATCGCTTGTAATAATTGCATTCGCATTTAAATATTCGGTGTACGAACTTCCCGCCAAAAATGTCAGGCAATAAATCACCACGAACTCTGAGATCAAAACCTTCACAACAACCATCGCCTTCCATCTCATCGGCCAAGGATAAAATGTTTACCTCTTTTGAAAGTCGACTAAACAAACAAATGAGTGAATACACATCTGAGTTAAAATCACTTATAATGGATGTTAACAACAATCTATGTGTTCTGTCTGACAAATTGGATAGAATTGTGGTTGACTTCAATAGCCGTATGGAAGACGTCACCAACATCATATCTGCGCTGACAATTAGAGTTGATGCACTTGAAAGCCAACAATCTGCTTAAATCAAAGAAGCATCACAAAAAAACGCTGAAATGTCTCAACTTCAAGGAACTGTAGATCGTATGCACCGTGAGCAAATTATTACTGATGCATTATTACATGGAGTACCACAAACTGCAGACGAAAATCTGGCAGACATGTTCAACACTCTATGTTCATCTATCAAATGTCCCACAATATCAACTCCCAAGCAGATTTTCCGAATGAAGCCACGAACTAATTCAACAGATGCTATAATTATTAAATTTCAAACTGTAGCTGACAAAATCACCATATTAAAGGCTGAAAATGAAATGTACATAACATCAAAACAAACATTATGTCTCCGTCACTTGGGAATGGTTTCTGACAGCCGAATATATTTAAATGAGAGTCTTACACCATATAACCGAATAATTCTCCGAAAAGCTTTTCAATTGAAGAGAAAATACCCAAATAAACTTTCTTCTGTGTTCACTCGCAATGGATGTGTGTATGTGCGATTGACACCAAACGGAAAAGCTTTTCGAATTGATCACTTCACTGACTTAGACCAGCTAGTTGCAACTGCAAGAAGACCAAATGATGACAACGATTTTTTATCAACGTAAGCTGTTGGACACTTTAAGATTGTTCCATTCTAATGCACATACAATTATTAAATTTATTTATTATATTTATGTTTATTATATTATTATCTTCTTTAACATTATTTCTAATTTTGAATATGTGATCATTTTGCTGTACAGTTCCCTTTTGCCTATTCTTGTTGCCTGCCAGGTTTTAATTAGATTGTTTTACGTTTTGAATCAGACAGAGTCGTTTGCTTTAGGGGATGCCTTAATTTTTTGCTACATTGTTTTGCTCTTATGAGTCAAAGCGCTTTCGATAGCAATGGTTTGAACACAAATCTGCGTGTCTTAAATAATATTTTTTTTGTAAACAACGTGATGGATTGCGTGTATGCCATATTAATGCACAGAGCCTATTCTGTAAAATAGATGAATTAAGAAAATTGTTTGTTGATTCTGATGTAGATGTAGTGTGTGTCTCTGAAACCTGGTTTAAACCGAATGTTCAGAATGTTGTCTATGATATAAGTGGATTTAGGTTATTTCGTGGGGACAGGTATTATAAGATTGGTTCTGGTACTGCAATATATGTTCGTTCAAGTATTAAATGTAAACATGTTTTATCGTCCCCTCCTGATAGCGTAACGCAGTATTGCTTTGCCGAAATTGTGGGTGATAAAAGGAAAACTCTTCTGGGGGTATATTACCGGCCAAATAGCCAAATAGACATATCTCCCTTTTACTCGCTGCTTGAAAATATCTCAACTTTCTATTCGGATGTAATTATCTGCGGTGATTTTAATTGCAACGTTTTAAATAAGGAAAGCACCGCTTTATTTCTGAACAACATGAAATGCCTTAGTCTAAATTTAATAAACTCCTCAGTTCCCACTCATTTCACTAACACCAGTAGTACATTAATAGATTTATTTTTTTCAAATGCTGACGACGTTTACTTTAATCAAGCTTCGGCCCCAATGTTTTCTAAGCATGATTTAATATTTGCAAGTTTTAATATTTCGTTCTCCAAGATCCCGCGATCTATCACATATAGAAATTTCAAAGCCATTAATGATAATCAACTTCGAACTGACCTAGAAAGAGTGAATTGGCAAATCTTTTATAGTTATCCGTCATCTAACGAACTAATCGATATGTTTATTGATGTAATTCTTAGCTTGTTTAATACACACGTTCCAATTAAAACCAAAACTATTAAAAACTCGGTCATATCCTGGTTTGCTCCTGAGATTATGGAACTCAAAAACAGACGGGACTTTGCATTTAGGCGATGGAAACGATTTAGGTTGCCAGAGCTCTATAATGATTTTCGGGTGTTAAGGAATGTGGTAAATTTTAAAATACGAAAGGCTAAGCGTGGTTTTTATTCGAAGCACCTTAATAGAAATTTACCATCTAAAACACTATGGAAAAATATTCGAGGTATCGGAATTGGAAGTCAAGATGAGTTTGATTTCTGTGGAATAGATTTAAATAATCTTATCAACAAAACATTTTTGTGCAAACCCCTGTGACGTCATCACTTAATTTGTGCCTTACAAATACGTTCGCTACTGAGGATGGCTTTGAATTTCATCGGGTGGAGCAGACTGAAGTTGTTAAGGCAGTGTTAAGTATTAAATCTAAGTCCTCAGGTCTTGATGGGATTCATCCCATATTTATTGAAATGATCCCTTGGAAAACTGCCAAGATAATACCTATTTCAAAAAACAAAGGAAATCCACAAACACCCTCTGAATTTCGTCCTATTTCAATATTACCTTTTCTGTCCAAGGTTTTTGAGAAAATTGTTCATAAACAAATATTATCGCATCTGCAGCACAATGACCTACTTTGCAAACACCAATCAGGTTTTCGTAAGCATCACAGCTGTACCTCTGCGCTGTTAAAAGTAGCGGATGATTTAAGAATATCAATGGAAAAAGACCTTGTTTCGCTGTTAGCACTACTAGATTTCTACTTGTATATAAACTCAACACGCAATTTAAATTTTCATCTTCAGCAGCTTCATTGATAGACTCCTACCTGCCTGGTAGAAATCAAGCAGTCGTAGTGGGTAATACTATGTCAAATTTCAATTGTTCGTTTATGGGTGTCCCACAAGGATCTATATTGGGCCCCCTTTTATTCTCAATATTCATAAATGACCTCCCTGAAAGCATGACCTATTCTCCTGTTCATATGTATGCCGACGATGTTCAGATGTATTTTAGTTGTAGATTAGGACTAATTGAAGAAGGCATTTTTAAATTCAATAATGACCTTAAAAGTATCTTTCAGTGGTCAAGAAGAAATGATCTATGTTTGAACCCTAAAAAATCGAAATCCATGCTTATATCTAAAAATGGTGTAGACCCAAGTGAGTTCTCTAAGGTATATCTCGGGGACGAACAGATAGAATTTGTTGAAAGGGTTAAAAACCTTGGCATTTGGTTTGACACCAACTTAAGATGGGATCTTCATACTCGTATCGTTATAGGAAAAATATATGGATGTCTTCGTAACCTGTTTATGTCACAATATCATACCCCTGTTAAAACAAGATTAATGTTAGTTAAGTCTCTTATTGTTCCAATTTTATCATTTGGGTCTGAAGTGTCAATGTATTGTAGTGTGGAATCTAGAAGAAAATTTAATGTTGTCTTTAATAATGTTACTCGTTATGTGTATGGTTTAAAGCGCCAGGATCATATCTCTCCATATAAAAGTAGTGTTCTTGGTTTAACACTGGATAAATACTTAGATTATTGTTTGATAAAATATTTGCATAAAGTTATAATTTCCCGAAAACCAGAATACCTATATGATAAACTAACTTTTTCTAATTCATCTCGTACTCTAACGATAATCTCTTCGCGTGCTACATGCATCACAACCGAGCGTCAGTTTTGTGTTCATGCTATTCGCTTATGGAATTCTCTCCCTCTTGGCATAAGAAGACTCTGTTTTGTAGATCGTTTTAGTGCTTCCCTTTTTTCTTACCTGGCCGGCAATTATAGGTGTTAGGACTCTTAAATGTTTGACCTAATATTTTTAATTTTAGTGTTAAATACTGTTGACCAATTTGTTCGTGATTCACTTTTCTTTTCTCTCTTTTTCTTTGCCATAATATGTATAAATTCAATGTTAAATTTAAATGTACTTTCATAAATAAATTATATAGTTATATTAAGTTAAATTGTAATACAATTAATTACCATGATCACATTTACGTCATTAAAGATACTTCATTGTAGTCTTTGTAAATGTTTGTTAAAATAATCAATAAATATCAAATATCAAATAACAAATATCAAATATGTAGTGGGCTGGCCCACGGACCGTTGGATGGTCTTATGTGTCCTAGTTCCATCATCAGCTGGAATTCTTTTTTGGCTACCTTGAGGCGTTCGGGACATAGCTGCCTAACACGTTGTGCACACGGTCGTCCGGTGGTAGGAATGGAGTGTCTGATTAAGTGCTTGGTTCCGGAGCGATTGGATGGATTCTCGAGATGTTCCGGAAATTCTTTCACTATGGAAGCATATTTGGTGTTCAAATTAATGCTAGTGGCTGAAACGACTGGAGCGCGTGCAAGAGTACCTTTTGTTTGGAGCCCTGTGAGCGGATCCAAAAGGTGCTTGCTCTTGAGGTCCACCAGAACTCCGTGCTTGTGTAGGAGATCAGCGCCAATTATAGGGTAGGGAACGTCAGCGATGCAAAAGATCCAGTGAATGGGGCGGCGGAGTCCGATGTTAAGGGTAAGAGTTCGCTCTCAATATGTTCGGATTTTGCTACTGCTCGCTGCATACAGTTGGAATTCGGGTTCCTGTTTTGTCTGCTCGAGTAGGTGGAATGATGGAAATATCCGCGCCGGTATCGACGAGGAAATTGGTTCCGGATATGCGGTCGAAAACAAAGAGTCGGCAAAGACGTGTTTCACCACTAGCAGCCGCCGAGTCTATTAGTGGTGGTTGGAGTTTCCCTGGTTTGGTAGCCATGCACATGGCTTAGTGCATTTATTGGCTTTATCGGCGAATCTGCGGTGATAGTAGCAGATTGTGGATTCTGTTGTACGAACTATTGCTTCTGGTGTTGTTCGTGCGGCGTGATGATGAGGGGCTGCGGTAGCGCTCACGTCTGTCGTTGGCCATGAAGTGATCCAGTTTTTATAAGAGTTTTTCCATCATTCAGGCCAGCTCCTGCACTCATTTTTTGAGTTCGTTGGACCCCGAAACACGAGAAACGGGTATGGCTTGATGGATGTTTGGGTGGCGCTGAATGTCCATGATTCTATCGGCGAGCTGAGCGAGGTTGCTGTTTTCTAGGCTGTCAGCAGTGGCCAGAACGACCTGAACGTGTTTCGGCAGGCAATCGAGCCAGAGAGTCCGACTAATTGTTGAGTCTAACAGATTGCCCCCAAGTCGGTGCATTTCTGCTAGCAATTCGGACGGACGTTTGTCTCTCAACTCCAGGCCAGAACCGAGAATTTTGAACTGTCGTTCCCGTGATATGGAAAAATGGTTTAGAAGGGTCTCTTTGATGGTTTTGTACTTATCTTGAGCTGGGGGCTTGGCAACAATGTGCTTAATAACCGTTCTGGTCTAAACGGGCGACAACGGCGTGGTATTTTGTTGAATCCGCAGTAATCCTCTTGATCTGGAATTGGGATTCAATCGATGTGAACTATAGCTAAACTTTCTGCTGCCAGAAGGGTGGTAATTCGATGCGTTCGATGCGGTCGATTTGAACGTGAGCTTGCTGTTGTCCAGCTTGGCTTGGTTGACTGGGCTGAGGACGTTGTTCAGCACCGCTGTTACCCTGCTGCGTATCTTTTCGACTCTGGTTGGCGACGGGTGTTTAAGTTTCATGTTTTCTTAGCCAAAATTCAATATTGTTCTAAGCATACTCTTCCAAGCGTGTGACCAGACGATAAATTAGCAGTTCACGCATCTCGTGTTCCATAAAGCACCGTCTCTGTTCGCCGGCTTAGATTAATATTCATACATATTCCATTTCAAATTGTTATTCTCGCGCTTAGATTAAGATTCATATAGCATTTCAAAATTGTCATTCTCACGCTGAGATTAATATTCGTATTTCGCAGGTTGTCTGAAAATTGTAAAAATAAAATATAGTTGTGCATCTACTTTTGAAGCGTTCGGTCTTCTTCATTTCAATTTTCAGTTTGTTTTCATAGTAGTTTTTTTTTCACCTTGCTTGTTTTAATTAAACATTGTATCTTTGAACATTGGCGACCGTGACAGGACTTACATTAAAAGGGTTTGTTGGCCTGTAAATAAGTTATTCTAAATTTATCTTTATAAAATCAATTATAAAAAAGTGTGAAGTTTTCAATAATTAAAATCAAGTGAAGTGTAAAATATTGCAGAAAGTGAAAGTATTGGTCAAGATGGAGGCATCGAATTCTTCGCTAACCAACAGGACCAGTTGGGGGAAGAAATTTGCACAATTGTCAGAAATTACAATAAAGATAGTCCCAACAGGAAGACTCTAGATTATCTCAACAAGATAAAAGAAAAGCTAGAATGTCAATGGGAAAACTTTGACAGGAGGAATACTGAAATCCGTGACAAATGTTCCGACCACCTACATATATCACCCTTATTTTAGGAGGGATTATTACGAGTCGGTGCGAAAGGCGGCAAAACGCATGCGAATCGATATGGTTCGCCGAATTCAGGAAATTAAAGATAAAGATGATTTCCATAAGGAAGTTGTTCCAGCTAGGTTTTCGGTACAAGGCGAAACTCAAAACGACGCAAAAGAGTCTACGGAAAGCTGTACTGGAATAGATGATTCAACAAGATCGGAAGTACACCTTAAGCCCAAAGGAAGACACATGAGCTAGGTGCAATTCCAAAATCTAACATGGGATTTTATACAGAGCCCAGACCACCAGGACAACAACAGCCTACCACGCTGAAAGCGTACATGAGCCACAAGCAAAGGTTTGGGATATATTAAAGAGGTCACTCAACAAGTCGATAGAAGAAGCATCACGAAAAAGAAGTGACCAGTTCTGTCAAATAAGGGCAAGAAGTTATGAACAGAATTGGGAAGAAATCACGTGCTTGTATCGCAAACTGGAGGATGAAATCACTGCGGACGACGTGGAAGATTACTTTGATTTGCAGGAAAGAGTGGAGTGGTGCTGAACTTGTACGCCGACACTTCCAAATTTCAAGAAAAGAGCAGTGTGGCAAAGCAGTTAAACATAATGATGAAATTACCAAAAATAGAGCTTCCCAAGTTTGATGGTGCATACTTGAGTTGGTTGTAGTTCCATGACTTATTCAAGCAGATGATTCATGACCAGCCAATTCCGCCAGCACAAAAGCTTTATTTCTTGCGAACCAACGTCACTGGAAAGGCTTTGGAACTAATTCAAAACTTCAAACCAACGAACAGTAATTATGAAGTAGCATGGAACGTGCTTGTTAAACGCTTTAGTAATGAAAGATCGCTGCTGACAGCTCAACTAAACAAGCTCTTAGTGCATCCAGTTACCACAGCAACAAGTTCCAGCCTCAGAAAGCTCCATGACAATACAAACGAGTGCCTGCAGGTGATTACAAATCTTAACGTTGACACTCCAAGTTGGGATCCAATTGTGGTCCATATTCTCCTGCAAAAACTGGATAGAGAGAGCAGGGGACAATTTGAATTTTCCATGAGCGACCCGAGAAGCAGCCTCACCATTGAAGAGTTCCTGAAGTTTGTCGAGTCAAGGTTCCAAACTCTAGAAGCCATCAGAAGCCGTGATGACTGGAGGAAGTTCCAGAGTTTAGAGGCCATCAGCAGCCATGACGATGGAAAGAAGCCCACGCAGGGCGTCGCCTCCAAGTTTGGCCAGGACCCATCACCTATTTGCAATTATTGCAGCTCAAGTAAGCATGCTATCTACAATTGCACTGAATTTTTGTCTCTTTCAGATGTGGACGGAGGAAAGCCTGTTCAAAGCCTGATGTTGCGCAGAAACTGTCTGAAGAAGGGCCACTTTTCCCAATCATGCCAGTCCCGAAGATGCCAAAAATGCAACATGAGCCACAATACATTGCTTCACCAGCAGAGTCGATAGCCAGAACTACCTCAACCACAGCAGAGCTTCCATAACTCATCTACACATCAGTGGGATGAGAAAGGTAAAGTTAATAAAGTCCCACAACCCTAAAATCCATCAGTAAACAATGCAGCAACAGAAATAATAAAAAAAAAAACCTCATGGTTATCTGGCTACGGCTGTGGTCAATGTGATTTCTTCATACGGTACGCGAATCCCATGCAGAGCTCTTCTTGACTCTGGGTCCCAGCTCCACTTTGTGACGACATCATTTTTACATCAATCGGAAATTAAGAAGCGTCGCATGAATACTCCAATCAGTGGAAAAGGTGCGCAGGAGTGCAAGTCGGAGTTTGTGGCCTCAATATCATTTGAGTCCAGAACATCATCATTCAAAGCAACGATAGAGGCAAATGTAATGTCTCGTATAAGTGATTACCAGTTCAGCGGAGAGATCGACTTGTCTCAGTGGGAGCTTCCAACTAAAATGCAGTTAGCAGATCCTTCGTTCTTCAAAGCCAAGCATCAAATCCACATGCTCTTGGGAGCTGAACTGTTCTTTGACTTGCTGCAACCGGGAAAGTACAGGTTGTCAAACGATTTGCCAATTCTGAGGAACACAAAGTTAGGATGGATCGTATCAGGAAGTGCTCCAGCTCCAAACACCACTGCGCATTGTCACATAGCGACGAAGCCTTCCTTGTCATCGTTGGACAAACTTGTGCGTTCATTTTGGGAAACCGAAAACCATGAAACTCCCATTAACACCGTGAGCGAAGAAGATCACCAGTGTGAGAAGCATTTCAAAGAGAATACGACACTGAATTCCAAAGGTAAATTCGTCGTAAAACTACCATTTAAGGAGGATCCAAGAATAATGTTAGGAGACTCCCTCCATATGGCAAGAGAAGGTTTCTTTCATTAGAAAACAAATTAAGCAAAGACGACAAGCTTTAAGAATCAAACATTAGTTTTATGGAGGCGTATAAAGCCTTGGGTTACATGACACTCACTTCTAAAGATGAAATTCCAGAAACACATTACGTCATACCTCATCATTGCGTCATGAAGGCCGAAAGTTCATCAACAAAGCTGCGGGTGGTTTTCGATGCCAACTGTACAACCAGACTTATTTTCAATAGTTTTGAAGTTCAGGACACATAAATATGTCTTTACGGGAGACATAGCTAAGATGTATCGTCAGGTTTTAGTAAGCAAGAAAGATCGACTCTTTCAACTTATCTTTTTGAGATCAAATCCTGACACCCCATTGCAGTTGTACCAGTTGAACACCGTCACTTATGGAACAGCGTCTGCTGCTTACCTAGCACCCAGATGTCTTGTAAAGCTAGCAGAAGAAAATAAAGAAGTCTTTCACAGATCAGCTGAAGTCATTAAAAATAATGTGTACGTGGATGAATGTTTAGCCGGATCAGAGACTATTGAGGATGCTCAAGCAATGCTCTCTCGAAGATAGAGAGAAGTTAGTTACCTTTCATCCTTCCGAGGTGATAAAAACATTGGGATTAATATGGGATCCCTCGCAGGATGTCTTCAAATTCAGGTACAATGAAGAAAAAATAATTAAGCTGAACACTCAAATATCAAAGCGGACGGTGCTGGCTGATCTTGCATGACTTTTTGACCCTCTAGGTCTAGTGGGGCCAGTGATAGTTCTTGGCAAACTTTTCCTGCAAGAGTTGTGGAAAACCATGTTGGCTTCGGATGATACTCTTCCAATCGAACAAGCTCAAAAATGGATTAATTTTCAAACATGAAGAAGACAAGCATTCCAGGATACGTTCATCGTCCATCTGCCAGGATAATTGAACTTCATGCTTTTTCTGACAGCAGTTTAGGCGCATATGGATTATGCCTGTAGTTAAAATCAACTGATGAAAGTAATCAAAGCTTTTGCCAGCTTCTTTGTTCTAAATCACGAGTTGGACCATTAAAAACTGTGAGTATTGCTCGTCTAGAATTACAAGCAGCAGTATTAATAGTGGAGTTTATGGAAAGGATTATCCAAATACTGCCAAAGAAAATTGATAAGGTGTGTTTTTACACAGACTCAACAACAGTATTAGCCTGGCTTAAATAACCTTCTTAAACATGGGAAACGGTGACGTGAAATAAGGCCAAAAATGAAAAATTTGGCCTTATTTCGCTTTATATATGGAAATAACGCCAAATTTCCGATTTGGCTTTATTTCGCTTTAGAAAACGAAATAAGGCCAATTTGGCTTTATTTCGTTTTGCAGTTTCAAAAACTGGCGATGTTTGTTACTCCTATTCATCAATTACGGATTTTAAAGTTTATTATTATCAGGTAATTTGAAATAGAAACGACATTGTGGAGTACGTGAAAGTGAAACTATTCGGTGCAGGGAAATAAGTCCCCGGGAACTAGGTCCACTGAGGGACTTAGTTCCCATATAGTGGGAAATAAAACCATTTTCGTGAAGTGGACTTAGTTCCCATGTAAGGTGGGAAACATGTAGGGGGGCATTCTGCCTACCAATTTGGCCTTATTTCCATTTTCAAATCGAAATAAGGCCAAATTTTAAATTTGGTTTTATTTCGTTGGGCCTTATTTCACGTCACCATGGGAAACGTATGGAGCGAATAGAGTAGCAAAAATCCAATTCAGAGTTCCACCAGTGGCAGTACATCAAAGGCGATCTCAATCCTGCCGATTTAGTATCCAGAGGATCAAGCCTAGAAGCACTTTTAACATCATCAATATGGTTCGAGGGTCCTTAATTTCTTAGAGATAATGAGAATATTTGGGCTAAAAAATGCACTCTACCAGATGCTATTCCAGAACGCCGTAAAAATAACTGTGTTCTAACAACATCCATTCAAGGCGGTCCTAATTTTTTCGGAAATATCAAACATAGGAATTCATTTTTTACGTATACAAAAATATTCTCATTTTGCTTCAGATTCGTTAACAATTCAAGAAAACCTAGGGTGCTGAGAAACACAGGTCAGTTAACTGTTGAAGAACTAGAAGAAGTAACCCGCTGGTTACTTGTGTACACACAAAAGGTGTCGTTTCCAGAGGACTATCGCGCTTTGGAAGAGAACAAATCCGTAAGCAGAAAATTAAATATATCATCTATTTCTCCATACTTTGATGCCAGAACAAAACTTATCCGTGTTGGAGGGAGGTTCGCAAACGCAACAATTTTGCCAGATGCCAAACATTAAATCTTAATTCAAAAAATTAATATTATAATTAAAACTAGCTGGTTGTACCCGCTTAGCTGGGTCTTTAAATGTGCGATTTCAAGTACACTTCTTTAGAGCACTCTCCGTTTTGTCATTAAAATAGTTCACCCTCTAATCCTTTATGAGGGTCGCGAGGGTAGGATAATTAGGTGCACTCTCCATTATTTTTGAACCTCCGCCGTCGACTCCAACTCATCTGAGAAATCCCTAGACGGCTCCATGAGAGATGTCGGACTCGATCCAACCATCTATTTATAGGCGTACCGAGGGGTCGCTAACTTGATGGTGCGGCAATCATGGCACGTCTTGAAACCAGCTGGGGACACGCTCTACGCGACGAAACCGTCAAAGCATAAATTATTCCGTTCGAAAAAGTAACTGCTCTACATTGAGTGCCTGGCGTACTCTGGTGTTACGCAACACCGCGAAGGAACGTCTTTCAGCAGCTTGTATCCGCGACTGTAGGTGAGAGTTGGAACATATACCAAGTTAAAAACCGATAATTAGGTTTGAACACACACTATATATATAAGTTTTACCTTCCTTGTAACAGATTCACCAAACTCTCTCAAAATTGATCCAGTTTGACCATTTCTACTGGCATTGCTTTTTCCATCACTCGTGAATAAGACCCCGAGATACTTAAACGTATCCACCTGCTTCATTGAGACTCTACAAACATGCAGAGTGTACTGAATAGGCGTTATAGAAACAAGCAATACTTCCGACAAACGACCAAGGATGACCAAATCATCCCCAAAGAGAGGATGACTAATCCTTAAGTCCCCCACTTTGCAACATTCTCTGCCACAGCTGCACTGCAGCATCCAGTCCATATATACAATGAAGAGGCGAGGTGACAAAAGGCACCCTTGGCACCCTGCCCAACCCCCACAATGAAGGGTATTGATTTACCGCCATTTACCCGAACACAGCTTCTATAATTTGTATATATGTATATGCCGAATCGCCTTTATCATAGCCTAACACATGATTTCGCCAAATACACAAAACAGGTGTATACACGTTCAGCACGCTTCCAGACCTTTTCAAGAATCATTCTGAGTGTATAACTGGTCGGTCCTGCTTCTACCGGGACGAAAAACGCATTGTTCATCCTCTGAACTATCCTCAACCAAAGCTCTGGCACGTGTCTCTAACACTTTAGCAAAGACTTCCAAGGATACTTAAAATAAATATACCCTTGTAGTTGGCGCAATCTCTTGTCCCCTTGTTTACAAAGAGGGACAATCACTCCCATTTGCCAATCACCAGGTGTTTCACCGCATTCCTATGCCACTTTAATGACACGTGAGAGTCATTGCACTCACTCTTTACCAAAAACCTTTAGCATTTCTGGCCGGATTTCATCCAAACCGGTAGATTCGCCAACTTTTAGCGATTTGATTGCCAAAATCCCGACCATGGGTCTATCATCTTCCTGATGACATGGCTTGTTTGGGATTGAGCAATTCTGAAAAGTGCTCGCTTCATCTCCATCACTCATTGGAAAGCAGTGTACCGTCTTGAAGCACTTCTTCTTACGCGTTGATTTCGATTTTCACGTTGTTGAGTTGTTTGATTTGCTCGACGATTTCTCATTGTTAACTGAGCCGTTTCATTTGCCGCCTGTCTTTCTTCTTGTGTTTGTGATGCACGAAGTCGAGCCATACTAACACGGCGCTATTCTCGTGCGATTTCTTGTTCATCCATATTCAATTGATTGGCGATATTCCGAACTCTACTTGCATTACGGGTTCGATGCGAAATATTAGATCTTCTGGCTCGCGGCATTGTGAATAACACTGAGAAATGAATGTCACAAAAGCAATTAAGGAATTATCGATGCATACATGTGCACAAATGTCATAACCTCACAAAATCTTCGTTGGCAACTTACCGTTTGAAAATAGAATTCCACACCAAAATGATCAATCAGAATGAAATGAACAGCGAATTCGAATTGATTTTAAAAGTAACCCACCTAAAAATTAATAGCACAATCCGAAATTAACGTTTGGATTTATTGTCGATGCGCACGCAATCGCAAAGAAAAAAAATTGTCACAATGTAACGTAAACATAAACGTCATCTATCATGAAGATGGCGTCGTAAAATCGCTCCATCCAAAATGTATGGGAAAATGAATTTTCTTCATAATTTTTTTTTTTCGGGGATTTTGGGGAATTTTCTTGGGTATTCTTCTTGTTTGGCCGGAGACCAGTCCGAATTGGTGCGAATCATCGAAATCGGTCTAGGCGTTCTTTAGTTATAAGCGTAGTAACTAACGACACTCTCTTTTATATATATAGATGATTTTAACGCGTCTACATCAAAAATACATGCACGCGTCGCATAGAGCGGTAGTTTCACTTTCCAGTCAACAATATTGGATCTTGAGTGTTGGAAACGCAGCCCGACAAGTAATCATCAAATGCATCAAATGCTTTAGATCAAAGCCAAAATCTATTGATCAGCTGGTGGGAAATATGCCCCCGGAAAGGGTAACTAAAGCGCGACCTTTCTATCATTCAGGAGTAGACTTTTGCGGATCTATAAAAAATCATTTCAAGGCTAGAGGTAAGACTCCTACTAAGTCATATTTAGTAGTATTTGTTTGCTTCTCTACTAAAGCCGTACATATGGAGGTAGTAGGTGATTTGTCATCTGAAGCATTCATTTATGCTCTAAAAAGGTTTATAGGCAGGCGAGGCCTTTGCCATACGATATTTTGGAGGGCTCTGGGAAGCGGCTGTTAAATCAGCAAAAATACTCCTCGTCCGTCACCTCGGAGAAGCATCATTGACGTATGAACAATTGCTTACTGTGGTCATACAAATAGAAGCAATTCTGAATTCCCGCCCTTTGACACCCATATCATCTGATCCCAACGATTTGGAGGCATTAGCACCTGGTCACTTTTTAATTGGAAGTCCTTTAACAGCCTTAGCCGAACCAGATGTTACAGAATGCAGAATGAGCAGCCTCGACAAGTTCAGGCAGATACAACAAATTCAACAGCACTTTTGGAAAAGATGATCGACGGAATATTTGGATCTCTTGCAGCAAAGAAACAAGTGGAAAACTGACTCTGACAACCTTAAGCCGGAACAACTGGTTCTCATCAAGGATGCCAATACTCCTCCAATGCGTTGGAAGTTGGGACGTTTTGTCGAGATATTTAAGGGCAGCGATAATAAAGTACGCGTAGCTAATGTCAAAACACAGAATGGAACATACCAACGAGCGATTCACAATCTCTGTCCGCTTCCAATGGACGAACCCGATAAGCAAAAAGAAGTTCCAACCTCCATCGTACGAAGGAGCATGAGAAATCTAAGACCTAGAAAACCCAAAAAGGTGTCATTGCTCTCAGTGGTGCTTCTAGTACTCCTATTGTTACCAGCTTCTCTACGTCAAACACACAAGGAAGTAAACGTGAAAGAACTGGATGGCGGTGTTGGCATTTACTTTGAAGATATTGGTAGGGTTCGAACAGTAAACACTTATTGGAAGATATTTATATACTACAATATGTCCACGTATTGGCAAGAGTTCGGCGGGCTGAAATCATATATTAGCCGTATGGAATAAATGTGCACAAAACATCTATCCCAGCAAAATTACTATGTCCCAATTATAGAAACATTACGAAATAGGAACGCAGTGATCGACCATAATAATGAATTACTTCACAATTATCACGCCCCAAAATATAAAAGAATCAGAGCACCAAGATCTCCATTCGATGTTGTTGGAACATTAGCGCATAGCTTGTTTGGTACCCTTGATCAAGAAAATGGGAATAAAATACAACATCAAATGATAATGCTTATAAAAATGAAAAACATTTGAATGAACTTATAAGAAAACAAAGTTCCGTTGCCGATGCAACTTTAAATATTTTGAAGCGGAATCATGTTCAAATTCAAGATCAATTTAAAACTCTTAATGATTACCTCTCAAAGACAATCGGGATCATTAATGAAAAACAAAAGGCAAACGAGGCAATACAGAATCTGTATTGTCAGAGTGGTCAGTTACAGACATGTATAAAATGTATTCCGTAAGAGGGCGTAGCTTGAAAAACTCCATTGTGTTTGAAATGCTATTACCACAAATACGGAAGAATTTCAACTTTTCAACCTCATAACTGTTCTTATAATTCACAGAAACAAGACGTACATTGTAGAAAAATCCACTCCGCATTTAGCTGTGTTATTGGCGAGGGATCGATACTTTTTAATGAATGACCTAGAGATGGTTTCATGCAAACCTTTCTTGTCGACTAAGTACATGTGCAGCCAGGTTCATCCAACTCTCATTCAACAAGGAAATCCAGATAATTGCGAAACGACATTATTGACCCATAATCAAGGCAGCTTAAATGAGTGCACATTGAAGACAAAACCAATTCAAAATCAATGGAAAAGACTTAATGCTTCTAACAGTTGGATCTTCTCCATAACATCAAAGGTTTCTGGACATCTGATTTGCAATGGTAAAAGTAACGCCATAACATTATCCGGAAACAGGCTGCTGAAATTTAATAAAGCTTGTGTGCTACAATTGCCTGAAATCGTCATCAAAGGTAGGATAGAATTCGAAAATAAAATAAAATCATTATTTATTCTCAGCGCAAACGTAAGCAGTTGGATAATCAAACAAGACGTAATCACGACGACGCCAAAACTGCCTATTGAAGTTCACATTGACCCATCTGAGTTTGATAACCTGAAAAGGAAAATTGAGGATGTTATTGCTCAATCAAAGGACCTACCAGCCCCCACTGATCTCAACTCACATGATTACCACCACTATGGCATTCGTGTTTTTCTGTTTGCTGGCATGATTGGGAATTTTATCATACTTCGATATCGTACAAAAAGGCCCACCCCTAAGCCTAGTACATCAGCTTCACGTTTCAAAGTCAACGTGTAGGACTCAATTTAAGTTTAGAGAGTTACGAACCCTCAAAAGGGGGGAGTATGTTTAATTTTTATTTTTTCTTAGCCAAAATGCAATATTGTTCTAAGCATATTCTTCCAAGCGTGTTGCCAGATGATAAATTAGCAGTTCACGCATCTCGTGTTCCATAAAGCACCGTCTCTGTTCGCACGCTTAGATTAATATTCATACATATTCCATTTCAAATTGTTATTCTCGCGCTTAGATTAAGATTCATATTACTTACTTACTAACTTATATCCTTTAACCCCTCGGGGGCCATAGGGCGTCAACCACGCCTGCGCGCCATCGTGTTTGGAGTTCTGCAACGCGTTTGAGCTGCCTCCAACTCATTCCTAAAGAGCTCGATTCCTCCTCAACTGTTCTGCGCCACGTTTGCCTAGGGCGTCCCGCTATTCTGCCTGCCTGGGTGAGCGGATTCCACTGCATAGCGTATTTCGCAATGGAGTTGTCTTCGCGCCGTATCCATTGCCACTTTCTTCTTCGTATAGTAATGCTTATAGGTTCCTGGCCCGTTCTCAGATAAAGTTGTTCGTTAGAGATGCAGTTCGGCCAAAAAATCCTCAAGATGATTCTTAAGCATTTGTTTACGAAGACTTGCAGCTTGCGTGTGTTAATGGTGTCCACCTTCCAGGTACTGCACCCATAAAGCAGCACTGATCCTACGTTGGAGCGGAACAGTCGTAGCTTGGTTCTTAAGCTAATAACATTGCTTCTCCAGATGGACAGCATTCCGAACGCAGCTTTAGCCTTCCCGATTCTGCTGCACACATCCAGTTCGGTGCCACCGCGATTAGCCGAGACGACACTTCCTAAATATAGAAAGTTATCAACTTTCTCGACTTGCTTTCCGGCAATGTTAAGTTGAGCGCGAGTATTGGAAGTACTCGGGGCTTTTGTTTTGGCTGTGTTTATTTTTAGCCCCACTTTGTTTGCCTCAGCTTCTAGATTTTGGGCCATCAAATGAAGATCCATTATCCGATGTGAAAGTAGACAAACATCGTCAGCGTAATCTAGGTGTTTAAGGTAAGATGTCATAGTCCAACGAATTCCAGAATTAGCTTCCGTCAATGCTGCACGGAGTACATCGCTGATAACCACCAAGAACAATAGTGGGGACAGTATGCACCCTTGACGTACTCCACTTTGGACTTCAAAGTCCTCCGACACCTTACCATTGTGCACGACGTGACACTTGCCGCCCTCATATGTAGCCTTGATAATAGCTATAAGCTTTTCTGGAATGCCTCTCCTGCGCAAGGCCAACCAGATAGCATCTCTATTCAAGCTGTCGAAAGCCTTCTCGAAGTCGATAAACAGTAAATGTAGCAGAGACCTATACTCAACGCATTGTTCGATTATGATCCGTAAGGTGTTTATGTGGTCGATGCAGGAGGATCCAGCGCGAAAGCCTGCCTGTTCGACATCGAGAGTTGAATCTAAATGATCTTTAATTCGTTCTAGAATTATTCTAGCTATTGTTTTGGCTACAGCTGGAAGAACACATATACCTCTCCAGTTACCGCACTCCATCAAGTTACCCTTGTTTGGAAGCTTAATGATCATCCCCCTTTTCCACTCCTGTGGAAATTGTTCACTATCCCAAGCTCTCCGTATTAGCGGATGCAGCAAATCTGCCGATGTATTTGGCGCCGTTGAAATAGCTTGGCAGGGATGCCATCAATACCCATCGCTTTGTTTTTCTTGAGGGACTTGATTGCTGTTATTATTTCAGTTTTACTGGGAGGTACGGTGCGAATTCGGGAATTTGTTGCTTCGAACTGCTCATTCGAATTCAAGATCATACCGCCGTCGTCTAAGTGATTTAGCACTGCAGCAAAATGTTCTCTCCATCTAGTGAGCTGATCCTCATCCGAAATCAGACGGTTACCGTCTAGACTCTTCACTGGATGTTATTTGGAGTTTCGACCACCAATGAGCTCCTTAGTGATGTTGTAAACAGTCCCACTGTCGCACCTACTCGCTGCTTCTTCAGCCCTTGGGGCCAGTGAGTTGACATGTTGACGTTTGTCACGTCTCACACTACGCTGCACTTCTTTCTTCTTCGCACGGTATTGGGCTTCAAGCTCGGTTCTCTCTACTGCTGAGGCCGCTGCAATCCGAGCCTTGATTGCTGTACGCTCATCGATCCGTCTCCAGGTGTCTGTAGAAATCCATGTGCGGTGGTGTTTCTGCTTTTTATCGACATAAGTGCGTGCCGCAGTCGCAAAAGCATTTTTCACAGCACTCCAGTGGTCATCAATGTTCTCTATGCTGCTGATTGCTTCTGCTTCTAAGGCAAGATGGTCCCTGAACTGTTGGCGCACTTGGGGAACCTTGAGCCTGTCGATATTAAACCTGGTGATGTTAAGCAGGTTTGAGCGGTTGCTGTTGACGGATGCAGTACGAAAGAGTAAATGAGCTACCATAAGATGGTGATCTCGTTCTTGTCCGACGTCAGCTCTACGTCTGTTTCGGACGTCCAGGAGACAATTTCTAAAGCGGCGACTGATCGCAATGTGGTCGATCTGGTTGGATGTTCGTTGCCTATCAGTAGAGACCCAACTGATCTTATGGCAAGTGTTATGCTTAAACAGCGTACCTTCGATGACTAGGCGGTTGGTATTGCAGAAGTCCACAAACCGCTCACCATTGTCATTACGGTCTCTCACGCCGTGAACTCCCATCACGTGCTTAAGCATGGTGTTGTCGCTACCCACCTTGGCATTGAGATCTCCCATTACCATTACGATGTCCCCATTAGGCGTTTGGTTGTAGGCGGCGCCTAAGTGGCTATAAAAATTATCCTTTTCATCCTCAGTCGCGTCTAGAGTCTGAGCATAACACTGTATGATGGTGATTTTTCTAACTCTACTCTGGAACCTAGCCGTCAATATCCGGTCACTATGGGGTTTCCAGGATATGAGGCTACTACGTGCTGCTGGAGTTAGCATGAGTCCTACGCCAGAACTCCGTGCATTTCAAGCTGGTTTACCAGAGTAGAGCATCACAGTGCTTTTTGTTGGGGAGATGTATTCCCCAGCATCGTACCATCTTATCTCGCTCAGCCCTAAAATGTCGATTTTATACCGTGCGAATTCGCGCTCCAATTGGAGGAATCTGGCGTTATAAGGCCCTTCCTTGAGTGAGTCCAGGAGGGTCTTAGCGTTCCAGAATCCGATCGTTGTCCGTGTCCGATAGCCAAAGGTCGTCAACAAATTATACGTCCTCCGAGGCGATTGTTTCCGTTTCGGAGCAAGATTTGTTTTACGGTTGCGGCTCGCTGGGCCACAGACCAACCGACACTTATCCTGTTTTTTGGCGCAGGAAGCTCGCCATTCGTCCTCTCCCGTTAGCAATTTCCGAAGAAATTCCCAGATGACACCACGAGGAGGTGGGAGTAGGGCTTACTAACAGAGCTGCTAGGTTTTCGGCTGCAGTGGCTCCTACTCGTTACTTAGCGGACCAGCACCTATCGGGAGATGCTGCCCCTACGAGGCCTTTGTTAGTCGTTTGCCATCCAAAATTCATATTGCATTCCAAAATTGTCATTCTCACGCTTAGATTAAGATTCATATTACATTTTTAAATTGTCATTCTCGAGCTTAGATTAAGATTCGTATTTCGCAAGTTGTCTGAAAATTGTAAAAATTAAATATAGTGGTGCATCTACCTTTGAAGCGTTCGGTCTTCTTCACTTCAATTTTCAGTTTGTTTTCATAGTAGTTTGTTTTTCACCTTGCTTGTTTTAATTAAACATTGTATCTTTGAACAACGAGGCAGAAGTCATGTTGTCGGTTGTGCGAAATAGTTATTCCTTTTGCGGGGTCACCAATGTGGGTATTTTGTTCTGGTATGTCTTTACTACACAGTACAAACAATAAACACCACGCTTAAAACAAACTTAATTTTATTATATTCCAACTAAAAATTGCAGCCGAACAGAAACGTAGTACAAAAAGAGGAATGTGTAGAAATGCTTGCGTTCGCTGACGCAAACCAAAGAAGAATGTGTCTGTTTCTCTCGATGAAAACTTGTCTCGCCCTGTTTTGCTCGACGTGAACTTTTGTCTCTCCCTGTTCTTTTCGAAGGGAGCAAAACGTCAAAATAGTTTCGCTAGCTTGAAACACAGATGTCCAGTGTGTTCCCACAAATGAACTGAAGCAACGCCAACTTTTCCCAAACCTGCTAGCGTGCCAATCGGTTCACTACATTTTCCGCCTTTGCCGCAGTCATCAATTCATCCCCAGTGACATCTAGCATGTTCTAGAACTCCCTGTATCTGGTGTAAATACACCGATCAAAACCACAGTCGACAGAGTTGATAATAAGGTGAGTACAGCGATTAAAAGAGAGATTCGAACAGTGGTGAAAATAAACGATATTGTGAAAGTAAATTTGTAGAGAGTGTTTAATTTGAAATAAATAGAAATTAATGTGATTCGAATATTGTGTTAGAGTGACGTTGATCATTGTAAACAAATAAACAGTTCAAATACACAAAAGACGGTTTTATTTGTACGAACTTACTTACTTACTTACTTAGGTGGCGCTACAGTTCGGGCTGAGCCAGGGCCTCAACCAACAAGCCTCTCCATTTAGCTCGGCCTTTAGCTAATTGCCCCCAGTTGCGCACTCAAAGTTGGTCGAAGTCCCCTTGAACTTGTGCGCGCCACCTACGGCGATGATTCCCTCTACTGTGTCGTCCCTCGGGGTTAGATTCGAAGACTCTGCGGGCCGGAGCGCTGGTGTCCATTCACTCTACATGTCCTAGCCATCTCAGACGTCCAATATGCAGTTTTTTGACTAGGTCGATGTATAGTTCGTGATTGAATCTTCTCCTCCAAAACCCGTCAACGCAAACGGGACCGAAAATCTTACGAAGAATTTTTCTCTCGAAGCGACCAAGGATATCTTCATCCTCTTTTAATAAAGTCCGTGTTTCAGTGCCGTAAAGCAGGACTGGGATGATCAAGGTCTTATATAAAGTCTCCTTAGTCGTTCGAGATAGGGCTTTACTGTTGAATTGCCTTATAAGCCCAAAAAAACAGCGATTGGCAAGAGTTATCCTTCGATTGATTTCCGCGCTGATCTTGTTTGTAGAATTTATAGCAGAGCCAAGGTAGACAAAGTCCCTTACTACCTCGAAGTTACAGCTGCCCACTGTGACGTTTTTGGCTTCCCCTTCTTGTTGACAGCATATACTCGGTTTTGCCCTCGTTTATCGCTAAACCCATTTTGTTCGCTTCTGCCAGCCCGCTGAGTTCTTCCGATAATGTCTATATCGTCAGCGTATGCAAGCAGTTGTACAGACTTGAAATAGATTGTGCCTCCGGTGTTGGCTTGTGAGTTGCGCACAATTTGTACGAACCCCAGCTAGAATATTACAATACAATACTATAAGATGTGGCTCTGAATCAGGGCATATGGGTGGTATAGGTTTCTATATAAGGGATAACTGGACCTGCGAAGTGTTACAAAACACAGCAATCGAAAACAAAGTCTGGTGGTTGTTAATAAAAGTATGTTTTTGAAGTGTTTGTACTTGGAGGTATTTATAGATTTCCAACCCATGGTGAAAATGGTTTCCTTGATCAATTCGCGGAGTTGTTAGACAATACTGATCTCATACATAAACATGAAATCATACTCATGGGTGATGTAAACATTGATTGGTTATGTAATTGTACATACAGTAATCAGATAAAGCCTTCGAATCTAACCCCGAGGGACGACACAGTAGAGGGCCTCCACGCCCTAGGTGGGGCGCACAAGTTAAATTCGATTGGAGTGCGCAACTGGAGGCAATTAGCTAAAAACTGAGCTAAATTATAAGGCTTCTTGGTTACACTCTAACCGCACTAAAAACACCTCCTTAATCATGACCAATCAGAAGAAGATCGACAAATGATTTTAATTTCAAGGTTCAGTTGCGTTTGAGACGGAATTATAAATAAAATACGGGTTCTCATAATTGTCAAATTATAGGTTCTTGAGGTTCAGACGCTCGTTGTGACAGATTGCGTTCTTTTTATTTCTTCCGTCACATGAGCAATCTGCAAATCACGATGCAAGACACATATTTCTAATCTAATTCGGCATCGTTGCAACCAATCACATATCTCGTTAGGTAACTGAATTTTGAAGGTTTTCAGTTGCTTTAGTTACGCATCCATCACATGATAGAAGAACAGTGTCGTCTGCGAATGTGGCTATCATTGTGTCATCCGCATGTGGTATATCCCTAGTATATAGTAAATATAAAGTGGACCTGTTTCTTTTAGTTCAGAATACCCTGAACCATAGCGAACTCTAAAGAATCTATTTGCTATATAAGATTTAAGTATCTCATAATATTGTCTAGGTAAGTAAGTAAGTAATCAGATAAAGGCGTTAATCAAAGATAACACTCTGCATCAAATAGTACTTGAACTCAAAACAGGAGAACACACATTTTATTTCGACGGAAGTAACAAGCTGACAACAAATAGCAAGCTGAACAAATTATAATGTGTCCACATGTGATACAGCAGCCAGAGGCTCTCAAACCGGCAGAAGTAAAGAACGCATCCAACGCTTTAATTGTAATGCCGTCAGTCGTTTAAGTAAATATGTTAATTGTAGTTGAAGTAATTATTCGTTTACTATTGTTTCCTTTAATGTAGCAGGTTTAGCCAACAAAGTGCTTTTTAGTAATTTCTTTGAATTTATAAATAACTAGCGGGCACCCGGCGTGCGTTGCTGCGCTTAACAAACAAAAAGGCAGGCGTCTGGGGCAACAACTTTCAGGCAGACGCCTGGGGCTAAGTCTTTATGTTCTTGTAATTTTTTTTTATCACCTTTGTGCCGTAATCATCTACATTTAAAAAAAAAAACAAGTAAATTGGTTGAAAATTACGGGCGCTAGAGAGATACAAACGCATTTTGCCACTTAGACTTATACCATATATAAGATTACGACGTCTTTGTACTGCGTATTTGAAACTTTTGTGGAAACAAATATAGAACGCTTCGAATCTTATTTCAAACACTACACGCTCCTCTGGATACCAGCAATAAGAACATCCACACATGGCAGGGCCAGCAGAGGATGCTTATACGCAATAAAAAAGGGACTGGAGAAAATGATTGGATGTCGCTTTAAAAAAAAAATGCTAGACAGAAATTTGATTGAAATGGTAACAGAAAAAGTTAGAATGTACATAATACCAGTATATGTCAACTGTAACAAATGGATGATCAGATCAGATCATCTTGCAATATCCGTCAAAGTAGAGCTGAATGTAGATCAAACCCCCACACCACAAAATTACTTACTACCAAAACTACATTGGAGAAACGAAAACTTGGATAGGTACAAAGCGAATCTAAACTTTGAAATAAATAGATTAAATATTAGTGAGCTCCAATCCGTCAGAGGCATAGATATACTTACGATATGTATTTCAAATGCAGCTAGACCTTTGCAATCCAAATCGAGAAAAAAAGGGAAGGAACATTGGTATGACTGGGAATGCGAGGCAGCCAGAAAAAATCGTCTGCCTTTCTACGGCTCCTAAGAAGCATGAACACCAATTATGCAAAATGTATGTACCAGGTTGTAAATAAGAAGTTTAAAAGTATCTGCAAGCACTAAACGGTGCTCTCTTCGCGAAGAGCATCAAGGGTGAAGCTCCCATTTTAGCCGAATACTTGGAAAATCTGCTGAATCCACCACGGGCTCTAGTACAAATTAAATGTGCGCTACCTCACGTCGAAGTAAACCCTTTAGACCGACCCATAACTTTCCAGGATGTCATCAGAGTTATACATAAATGCTGCTCAAATAGGGCTCCAGGAGAAGATCGTATTGCTTACGATTTTTTTCAACAACGCGACTGATGCCTTCCTGCAGAAGCTCACGGAAACTTATGATTTTATTTTCAGTACTGCGAGGTGCCATCATCCTTCGAGAAAAATGTAATATTTCCGATATTCAAGAAAGGAGACACAAATGAGCCATGCAACTATAAAAGGATATCTTTCCTTAATGCGACTACCAACATTTTTACAGAAATTATCTTGGAACGACTAATAAACTGCAAAGATTATTCCACAGTGGACAACATCTTCTCTCTAACAAACATCGCCCGGACATTTTTGGATAAGGATAAAAAACTTTACGTTTGTGGGGATCCAAACCACGCTAAATAAGTAATAAGTAACACTTTTTACATAAAGTTTAAACACGTTTACTTGATATTCTTATTTATAACAAAGAAAATTCTATTAAACGAAGTTACTCTCGGTACAAGCAGTCACCACCACCTCTCTCTCTAGTTGGCGCCAAAAGACTGGCTTCTCGTAAAAAAAGAAAAAAAAAAAAACAATTTGGAGAATAACAGCGGTCGTGTGTTCGGTGCGTTCGTTGAGTGATGAGTTTTCATCTCCAATTTGTCGGTACGGTGGTGTTGCCGGTTAGGTCGTGCCGCCACAATACTCCCCCGCCAGTTGAATGTAAAGGGTTCTTCAACGATATCTACTTGAACGAATGATTGTGTGTCTAGTACGGCTGACCTGTTCTATTGGTGTGTGGGCCGCGGTGATAGTCGTGCTTACTCTAGGTTCGTTTTCGACGGCCTGAGCGGTAAACGGTTTGTCTTTGGACTCTATGAAACAAGGCTTAAACCGGTCGATAGCCACCACCGTTTTTCGCCCATTAACTATTAATTCAAAAGTCTTCGCATCGCGATTTACTACTTCGTAAGGCCCGTCATACGGTCGCTGCAAAGGTCTGCGGACTGAGTCGACCCGGATGAAAACGTGTGAGCATTTACTGAGCTCTTTGGATATAAATGGTTCAAAACTGGAGCGACGCGATGGAGCGACTGGACGCACGGATTCAAAATGTCGTTTGATTTCCTTAACAAAATCTGATTGAAGAACCTCCCTATGGTTAGTCGTTAGAAAGTCCGACGGTAAGCGAATATTCTGCTCGAAAACTAGTTCTGCTGCGCTCGCATTGAATTATGCGGTATGCGGCCCTTAAACCCATGAGGACGAGAGGGAGTTTCCTGGTCCATTGAATATTGTCGTGGCATTTCAGCGCCGACTTAAGTGTGCGGTGCCACCGTTCAAGAAACCCATTGGCTTTTGCGTTGTAAGCCGTCGTGCGATGGTGCTGGATGCCTAAACGTTTACAGAGCTCGTTACACAATCCAGATTCAAACTGAGATCCCTGATCAGACACCACGACCGACGGCACACCGAAACGAGAGAACCATTGTGACAACAGGGCATTCGCCACAGTCTCGGCCGTGATGTCGGTTATTGGAATGGCTTCGGACCGTCGGGTGTATCTCTCTATTACAGTGAGTAGGTATCGGTATTCCTCCGAAGATGCGAGAGGCCCTACTAAATCTATGTGTATCTCATCGAAGCGTCTAGAAACTGGCGGAAATTTTCCTAATGGGCTTCTCACATGTCTCAATATCTTTGATCTTTGGCAAGCAATGCAGGCCCGCGACCAATTACGGCAATCCTTTTTAATACCAGGCCAAATTAGCTTTTTGCTTATTGCTCTGACAGTAGTGAGCACCCCGTGATGTGCTACACCATGAATGCTATCGAAAACTGTGCGGCGAAATTCTTTGGCGACGTAAGGACGATCGACATTCGTGGAGACATCACAAACTATGGATTGCCGTGTATCTCGCATTTCTCGACTTTCGAAACGCAGCGATGCTTCCGATAAGCGAGCACTTTGCAACTCAGGGTCGTTCACCTGAGCCTTGGCGATCGCAGCGAAATCAATCCCCGGCGGAAGTGAGATTTCTTCTAAACGGGAAAGAGTGTCCGCTACGATATTTTCCTTGCCAGATATACATACATATATGGGATGTCTGTGGAGAATTGCCCGATATAGTCTAAGTGTCGCAGTTGACGAGGTGATGCTTTAGACGGTTTCTGCCGGAATACGAACGTTAGGGACTTGTGATCTGTAAAGATGGTGAAAGTCTGCCCCTCTACAAAATGACGAAAGTGTTTGACGGCAAGATAAATGGCCAACAATTCTCTCTCATACGCACTATACTTGCATTGTGCCGGACTGAGCTTTAGTGAGTAGAAAGACAGTGGTTGCCAATCTCCGTGGTTCCACTGCTGCAGGACCCCTCTGATCGCGAAATCAGAAGCGTCAACGCAGAGAGACAACTTCGAGATCGGAGATGGAAACGCCAACATTGTAGCTTAGCAAAGTTCTTCCTTGCACCTTTGGAAAGCGAGACAGGCATCCGCTGACCAATTGACAGGTGTCTTGTCGCTTTACTTCTTTTTCCCTTTGAGGAAGTCTGTGAGAGGGAGTTGGGCTTCCGCTGCCCTTGGAATGAAACGCCTGTAAAAATTTAGCATTCCTAAGAATCGCCTGAGCTCGCAGACGTTCTGCGGACGTTTGAAATCGGCGATAACTTGGACGCGTTCTGGTGAAGGTCTCAATCCTTCCTTGGATATGAGATGCCCAAGAAACGAAGCGCTCGTTTGCGCGAATTTACACTTATCAACATTTATGACCAGGCCGTATTGCTCTAGGTGTTCAAATAATGCCATGAGGTGGCGGTCTTTTGAAGCTACCAGTATGTCATCTATACACACAAAAATGAAGGGAAGATCCCTTAAAATCATGTGCATGAAACGCTGAAACGTCTGAGCTGCGTTCCGCAGCCCGAAAGTCATCCTGACGAACTCAAACAGGCCGAAAGGTGTTGCAATAGCCGTTTTGGGGATGTCAGCCTCATCTATAGGCATCTGGTGGTATGCGCGTATCAAGTCGATGGTCGAGAAAATGGTAGTTCCATGTAGTGCATGGGCAAAATCTTGTATGTGGGGTATCGGATAGCTGCCTGCTTGGGTGATAGCATTTAGCGGACGATAATCCCCACAGGGTCTCCACTCGCCATTCTTTTTCTGGACCAGATGCAATGGAGTAGTCCAAGGACTGTAATTGGGTCGGCAAACTCCCTGGGCTATCGAATTCAGACTTTGCCGCTTTGAGTTTATCTGGAGAAAGACGGCGGGGTCTATTCGCGACAGGACGAGAAGTTCCCGTGATAATTTGATGGGTAATGTTGTGCTGAATTGGTCGTATTAAGGAGTTTTCCCTGGACATTATGTTAAAACCTTTGATAAGGTGGTGTATGTCGTTGTCGACATCACCGTTGTCGACAACACTGATAGTCTAGGGATAGAGCCCCGTGCGAGGGCCATCGCGGTCTGTGAATCAGTATGAGGGTCGATGAGACACCGGTTTCTGATGTCGACTAATAAGCGGAAAGCGCATAAGAAATCAGCACCTATAATTGGCTGGTTAACCTTCGCGTAAGTGAACACCCAAGCAAATTTCCGCTTAAGGCCTAAATCAAGAATTACTTTGGTACGGCCGTACGTAGGAACGGGTGAGCTATTGGCTGCAAAGAGCGAGTTAGTACTGGGGGCGAAAGGTTTCATGGATGACTTGACAGGAGAATATTCGCGTGAGGCAGGTAGATTTTCAATAAAAGCACCTGCTGAAACCGTCATGACATGCGGCTTTTTGTCTTATTGCGCTTATTCGAACGGTTTCGTTCTTTGAAGTCGGCGCGTAAGATTTGTCACATCCAAAGTTTGGAGTATGGCACAGTTGCAATGGCCATGAAGACGAATACGACGCTTGCGAGCGAAGTTTTTTATTTCGTCCTCCACGGTAGCTATCCCTAAGTCTCTGTGGATATCATTGTTTCTGATATACCAGGGAGCGTTCACGATTATTCTTATAATTTTATTTTGGAATGATTGTATGAGAGTCCTATTGCTTGGTTTGGTACAACCCCAGAGTTGTATACCGTACGTCCACACGGGTTTAAGCACTTACTTATACAGAAGCAGTTTGTTATATACGCTTAGTTTGGAATATCTTCCAATTAGCCAATACATTTCTCTAAGTCGATTTTCGACTTCGTCACGTTTCTTTTTAACGTGAGGTTTTCATTTAAGTTTCGCGTCTAGTGTCATTCCCAGATATTTAGCTTCGGTTGCATGCGGTATTTGTACCGATTTAATGAAAACGGGAAGGTTGATTATTTTCTTGTAAGTGAAGTTAACATGCGTCGATTTGGTCTCGTTAAGAACAATGCGCCAAGTTTTTGTCCACTCACAGATTTTATCCAAGGCTCGTTGGAGTCTTATGATTGCTGACTCGATTGAACTTTCGAGAATAGCCGTATCGTCCGCGAACGTAGCTACAATAGTGCCTTCAGTTTGTGGTATGTCCCGAGTGTACAGCAAGAATAAGATAGGCCCAAGGGCACTTCCTTGCGGAACTCCGGCGGCGATTTCTTTAAAATCAGAATATTCAGTTCCGTGCTTGACGCGAAAAAGTCTGTTTTTAAGGTATGATTCTAAGATCTTATGAAGTTGCTCTGGAAGGATTCGTCTTAGCTTATAATTCAATCCATCGTGCCAAACCCTGTCGAAGGCTTGAGATACGTCAAGAAAAGCGCTAGAGCAAATCTTTTCCTCCTCAAGGGCTTTTTCAATTTCGTCGGTTATTCTATAAATCTGGTCAATTGTGGAATGCTCGATTCTGAACCCGAATTAGTGGTCAAGTATTAGGCGTCTCTCTTCAATGACCGGAAGAATCCGTTTCAGTAGGAGTTTTTCAAATACCTTCGATATTATTGGTAGTAGCGATATCGGCCTATACGATTTTTTGTCATTTGGAGATTTCCCCGGTTTCGGAACCATTATGACTTCCGCGACTTTCCATTGATTTGGAACGTATAATAATCTAATAGAAGCATTTATTAAATAAAGCAATTTTAATAGTGCATTTTTTTGATAATTCCTTGAGGATTTGGCCTGGCAAAGTTCTATAAATGACACACTTTTTATTCTAAGGTTGTCAGATGTCGTAGTCGTACCGGTGAAATCGTCTACCAATGTTTCTCCATCAAATGGCTTTAAAGTCTCTTCTAAGTGCTCGGCAAATAGATCCGCTTTTTCTTTGTCACCTTTTGCCCATTCGTCGTTGTTTTTTCTTATCGGTGGCGAATGTATTTGGGGTTTTTTAATTCTTTTGACAGCTTTCCAGAGCGAGTAATTAGTGGTTTTTTCGGCGGTTAAACCTTCAGGATAAGCTGAAGTCTCTCGGTTTTTTAGGTCTTGGATCGGTTTTTTAACCTTATTGCATAGGAAATTCGAGTGGGTTTTATGCTGGGGAGCGCGAGTTTGTTGCCATATTTTGCGTGCTCTCCTCTTTTCTCTAATAAGTTCTTTTATTTCCAGCGGATAATTAGATTCATTGCATGGGATTTCTTTCCTCCTTAAAGGTGTATTTTTCCACGCGGCATTCTGTTTTGATTCAATAAATTTGCCGAGTTCATCTTCTATTTCGAAGGGTGTTTTGAACGATACGTTTAAGACAATATTTTCTTCGCAATCAGCTCTTAAGTCGCGCCAGTTAGTTTTTTTGTTAGTTAATCTTGGCACACCTTCTACTGTCATTAGTCGGTCACTTATTGTCAAGATTACCGGCGAGTGATCTGAGGAGAGATCAAAGCTTTCCTCTACTTTCGCAAAATTTGAAGATACTCCTTTTGCTACGAAGAAGTCTATTAGGTCCAGTGTTTTTGCTGTATCAGAGAGCCAATACGTCGGTTTCCCTGTCGAAAAGAAATCAACCCCGAATTGCATACATCGTACAGAAGTCTGCCTTTCCGTGAATTGGATCTGAAACCCCAAAAGGTGTGTTTTGCGTTGAAATCGCCACCTATAATGAAATTCGGTCCAAGTGAGTCAAGGAGACGTACAAAGTCGTTACTTCTAAACGTGCATCGCGGAGGACAATAAATGGACGCGATGTTGAAATACGAGTGCCTATTCTTAACTCGAACTGAGCTTGATTGCATTGTATCGATTTCAATCGTCGTATTTATGGAGTGCTCAATGCAGTCTTTAATGAATAAGGAGGATCCTCCTCTAGCTCTTCCGGAAGGGTGGTATGCGTGATAAGCACGATACCCTCTTATTTTTACTCCGGACAGGTAAGACCGAAATGTCAGCGCCAGAGTCCACCAAAAATGTTATACCATTTACCCGATCGTATGTAAGCAAACGACAGTTTGAAATAAGAATACCCGAGTCGCAAGTCGCCAACGACGGGGCCTTTAGTTTTCCGAACTACTGTTGCTTCGACGACCTCTGAAACTACAGGGTGCAACACGCTGTCTGGCTTGCGACCCGAAACGGCGATGATACCAACATAGGTGAGCATCGGGTTACGCTCTTGAACTACCGGACGATCTAAAAGTTGGACCCCTAGTACGCTCCCTCGTTGGTTGGTATATGTGTCGACACAGCTCAGCTACTTCTTGCGCTAACGTTTGTAGGTCTGGATTTGGTGCAATGCTGTTGATGCTTTCTGCGTGCGGAGGTGGATTAACGCTAGCTAAAGTGGCGATGGCTTGAGGGAATGGCGGGGCAGCTACGACTCTATCGGCTGTCTGAGCGACTGAATCCAGATCTCCGGCAGAACACGTTAATATAGCTTGTGCCGTAGGCGGCAAACGCTGGACCCATAAATTTCGCAAAACCGAATCAGAAAAATGGCTACCTGCCAGTGCACGCATTTCGCGGAGTAATTCGCTCGGTTTTCTATCACCAAGCGCGGAGTCGTGTAAAAGTTTTTGCAAACGTACGTCATCCGATTCCGTGAGTCGCGAAAGAACCACTCTTTTAAGATTATCGTATAACCCGTTCGCGGGTGGATTTAAAATGATGTCTCTACATAAAATATTCAAGGTATACAAGAAAAACGTAAATATACAAAACACAATTAACACTTAGATTGATGTAAGTCCCTCGTTGGAATAGCCGGATAGCTACGGTAATTGCTGCACTATTAGATGCTGTTGTTTGCTCTTACGGGACTGTGGTGTAACGGTACTGTTGGATGACGCCAACGCGCAAAACGGTAGTGTTAGCTGCGCGGCAGTGGCGATGGATCTGGAAGCGGCGGCAGAGAACTGTTGTTGCGATGCTTCCACTTCGGAATTAAAATTCTGCCGAGGGATGTTCTTAGGCGAGTTTCGAGGAAATCGGCCTGTGTGTTGATCGTGATATAGTGGGCGCTGTAGCGTAAGTGGTTAGTGTGTCGGATCACTACGCATGAGGTTCCAAGTTCGAATCCCAGAAAACACCAACAAGTTTTTTCACGGTCCCACCTCTCGCGAGCGTCCGACAAACATCCGAGAGTATTGTTGTCACGAAAAAGCTTCTCAAATCGCCGTTCGGATACGGCACTAAACTGTAGGTCCCTTCCATTCGTGTGAAAAAATATAACGCACACAACATGAGTGCTTGCGAGAAGCTGGGCTCTGGCACTTTAAAAGAGCTGTTGCGCCAAATATTTGTATTTATTTTTTATTTTCTGTTGATCGTGATAAGAGCTGGTATCGTGGGGTCGAATTTCTCCTCTGCGAAGTTTCGTGCTGCGGCTGGTTGCTGCGTAATTCGCAACTGAGATATGCAACTAGCTGTTGATTCGCACTCTGGGACTATTGCGATGTTCTACCGAAGCTGCTTGGTTTGCGAATTGGTGTTGAAGCAGAGGGTGTTGGTAAAAATGGCTGCCTGGCTTGTATGAGAACATATGAGGAGTTAAATCTCGTTCGGGGTCACCAGTGTGGGGATTCAAACCACGCGAAATAAATAAAACACTTTTTACATAAAGTTTAAACACGTTTACTTGATATTCTTATTTATAACAAAGAAAATTCTATTAAACGAAGTTACTCTCGGTACAGGCAGTCACCACCACCTCTCTCTCTAGTTGGCGCTAAAAGACTGGCTTCTCGTAAAAAAAAAAATAATAATTTGGAGAATGACAGCGGTCGTGTGTTCGGTGCGTTCGTTGAGTGATGAGTTTTCATCTTCAATTTGTCGGTACGGTGGTGTTGCCGGTAAGATCGTGCCGCCACACGTTTTCTTCGGGGATTTCTAGGCGATCTTTGATTGTTTCGACAGAAGAGCCCTTTACTATTAACTGAGCAACCTAGGAGTCTCGACAAAGGTACTAAAAGTGCTACAAAAAATGTACGAAGAGAACACCACAACGGTGTGGGATGGAAACATCTTATCTAACTGGTTTCAGACGAAATCTGGTGTGAAGCAAGGATGTCTGCTGAGCCCTATCTTGTTTTCGATCTTCCTGGACGATCTCGTGTCATACCTCCCAGGATAGATATCTCTCGATGGATTACGTGCTAACCTCTTGCTCTACGCTGATTATATCGTAATACTCGCGGAAACCCCGAACATGCTACAAATCATGATAAATAGGCTGTAGATAGATAGATTTTATTTATGTACTTCACTATTAATACAAAGTTTTAACAAAAAATCAATAAACATGGCGTTGCCGTCTGCCTGATTGACAACATTAAATAAATTCAAAATTAAAAATTGACTAAAATATGTATGTATATTTGTGTATTTCTTTTATTTTAAGCGATTTTAGAAATCTTCATTAATGATCCTTTCACTGGTAGGTCTGCTCTGTGTGGAATATAATTAAGTTTTAGAAGCTCTCCCCGTAATTTAAACACAGTCGCTATTTCCGGTATACTGTATTCATCGCGGAAGTAGTTATTTCCCTGCAGGTTATGACTTAAGCGGCTGTAGATCATTCTATGCAGTGATCCCGAAGCTTGCTCTAAATGCCTGAACCAAGCCTTTTCGTCCATACTTGCGATGAATTGATAAAGTTGGGGTTTCCAGTCTCCGCTATTACCCAGATCCAAATGTATCCCACAGTCCTCAGCAAGTTCCAACCACTCCCTGTACCATCCTGTCCTGGATTGTATTGCTTGCAGAGCAGCTTTTTTCGGCAGTCTGGTATCCGGCATATTCAAAACCTTTAGAATGTAGTCCACATGCAATTTAAAAGTTTTGATGTACAATGGGGGCAAGCCTGTTTCCAGCATTAGCATATAATTGGGAGTGTTGGGTGGAAGGTGAAATGCTCTCTTAACGTAGTACCGCAGTAATTTCTCAACAGCCTCATACTTCCTTACTCCCCATACTTGCGCAGCATAGAACATGATGGACTCTGACACCGCTACAAAAACCTTATATTTACTGCTGTGGGCAATGAATCTATTACTGAGACATTTCTTCCATACAACATTGATGGCCATTTTAGACTTTGCTAGTTTTTCATTTAGATGTCTCTCCATATCTAAACTTTTTTTAAAGTAGACCCCAAGATACTTATATTCCTTAACGACTTCAATACTTTCTCCGTTGTAGTACCATTTCTCGTTTCTGCAGTCCTTTCCGCCCCCTCTCTTAAATTTCATAACCTTTGACTTGCTAAGATTTACGATTAAGTTCCATAGCTTACAATAGTCATACAGCCTGTTGATCATTAGCTGTAAGGATTCAGGTGATTGCGCCATTAGTACTATATCATCAGCGAACAGAAGTGCTTTGACCAATAGTCCTGCATACTCAACACCTCCAGGCAGAATATCTACGATGTCCTCGATGTATAGCGCAAATAAGCTTGGACTCAGCGAACAACCTTGTCTTACTCCGGACAATGACTGGAACCATCCCGACAACTCCTCACCACTCCACACTGCTGATTTGGTATTTGCATACAAATTTTGGATGACGCGTCCGAACTTCCTCGACATGCCCATGCAGTAAAGCTTATAAAATAGAGCATTTCGGTCTACCGTGTCAAATGCCGACTTAAAGACTACAAAAAACGCATACAGTTTTTTACCCCTTCCAATGTAAGACTCCACAATGCTCCTCAAAACAAACACGTGGTCGATAGTAGAGTATCCTGGCCTGAAACCCGCTTGATGTTCTTTAAGTAGATTATTTTCCTTTATCCATGTAGATAGTCGGTCCTGCAAGATTGCTGTGAATATCTTATATGAGGCATTTAAAAAAGAAATGCCTCTATAATTCGCTGGATCTGATGAACTGCCTTTTTTATGTATGGGGAAAATTAAGGCTTCTCTAAAACGGTTTGGAACTACTCCACTATTCAAGATATTATCAAACATCGTAGTAAGCTTGTTGTGCAACTCGTTAGTACCATATTTATAGAACTCGGAAGGTATCCCATCCGATCCTGCAGCTTTACTATCTTTTAATGCACTTAGAGCTCCGATAACTTCCTCATAGCTAATCGATCTGTCTAAGGTATGATTTTGAAATCCCGGAACGGCATAGTTGAAGACTAATTCACTAGGGGGTGGGTTCAGTAGTGCATTAAAATGTACTCGGAGGACACTGGGGCTTAAATTCGTATTTATGACGAAGTTACCACCATTAAGTTTTCTAGCCGCTTTCCAAAAATCCGCCGAATTATTACCACATGCCAAGCTTCGAGCAAGGGATTCATAGTGACTTCTTCGCTTTTGCCTCAATAGGGCCTTGAACTCTCTATTTGCTTTTAAGTACATCCACTTCATCGCACCTTCGTTGTGTTGCCGAAACATCCTGAGCCAGGCAAACGATAATTGCCTTGCTTTATAGCACTCTTTGTCAAACCACGGTTCTTTATACTCCTTCTTTCTGATAGTGCTTGGGGTTATACGCAGATATACATCTTTTATAATTGTTTCGATCTTTCTAAGGTCTGTATCCTGTTGCATTTGTAGTTGCTCCGCCAGTAGGCTTCCATACAAATGTGCTTTATGTTTATTCCAAATCAGCTTAGGCAGAATATTCATATCCCTTCTATCGTTTTCCGTTATTTGATGACCAAAGCTAGCTACAATCGGTAAGTGGTCAGAATATGGTAGTTGCTTAACCTCCATATTCGTCACGTAAGCGTTCCAATCCCCTCCTATTAAGCAGTAGTCAATAACGGACACTCCTTGTTCTCCAACAAATGTGAGCTCGCCATTTCTGTCACTGTCGCTCGTTCCATTTAGTATTCTCAGCCCAAAAGAATCGCAAAATTCCAAAAATTGTTTACCTCTTGCATTAAATGTAGTATCCTTTGACTGCCTCCTTATTCCAGCTTCTCTATTTACTGTCCCCTCTTCTTTCCCTGTCCTCGCATTTACGTCGCCGATAACCATCATATTCGGGTTATCACAGCTCAGTACTACCTCCTGAAGTTTTTCAAAATCTCTTTCCCAGTGATTGCAGTTTATATATGAAGGAATAATACAAAAGGTCTTCTTATCAAATACTAGACTTAAGTACGTGCTCCCTTTGAAATTTTTGAATTCGCAGATGATGTCCTTAAGGTCGCGTTTGTATCCAAAGTAGCATCCTCCGCTTGCTCGTCCCTTCTCGTGCACCCTTATTGCTGGATTCCACTTGAACGAGTAGTTTAAAATTTTTCTTTCGAACTGGCAATCATTTTTTTCCATAACAAATGTTTCATACAAAAAAAATAAATTCAAATTGATTGACGAAATTATAAAATTCATTACATAAAGACTTATTGCTTAATCCAGACACATTATATGATAAAATTTTAAAACAACTAATATTATAAATCTTAATACTATCGTTACTATGGCAGACGGCATTACAACTAAAAATTCTGTTTTGGCACAGCTAAAACTGGCGAAGAAGTTTGAGAACCATTGTAACCTCCATTTGTGTTTCCACCATAATGGATTCTTACTCCACCACCTGTCTTTGACGTTGATGCTGTCACTAGTAAGCTGTCACTGATCATTTGTTGTAGAACTGTCATTCCGCATTCGGTCTCACCTTCACATCGCAAATTGTTGTTTTCGTAGTAGAAGACCTTATTTCCTAAGAATAGTTTCTGTCCTCGTATCTTTGCTTTTCTGTGTAATTTCGTCTTTTAGTTTTAACAGGTTCCTCCTTCTTTCCCGTGATGCTTCCGTATAGTCTTTGTGTATAGAAACCCCCGTGCCGCGAAGTTTCGATGTCGCATCCAGAATGCGCCCCACATCGCTTTTGTTTTGGAGCCGGACGATGACGTTTGCGATGTTGTTTTTCGGTTTCATTGCCCGTGTATCTGTCACCAAAGAGGAATCCGTCGATTTCAGAAGTTCTAAACATAATTTTGTCGCTTTGCTGTATCAATACTGCCAAATATGGAACTTACAACTGAACACCAGCAAATCAAAAGTTATGCTTTTCCGGAATGGATTAGAAAACACCTTCAATAGAATTTAAAAGAATTAAAAATGGCAATCAATTGTAGCTGGAGAGGGATCTTGGGAAAAATGAAGATCGCGCCGAGTGTAAAGTATAAAGTCGATGAAGCAGTCATAAGGTCAATCATATGCTATGCAGGACAAGTGTGGGGAATCTGGCAGTTTGAGGAGGTTGAAAAACTTTTGAGATACTTCCTAAAGAAAATATTCAGACTGTCAGAAAGTACGCCAAACTACATGTTGTACCAGGAAACGTAGTTGCCACCGCTGTGTGTGTTTACGATTAGACTTCACTGCCTATACGTCTTAAAAATGTTATCACAACCAAGTCATTGTCTTCCTTAAAACTTGCTATGCACCTCAAAAATAGGAACCTTTATTTCTTTGCCGAATGGACTAGGCTGAGCTGTGACAAAAATGTACCCCTACATGAAGCGCACGTAGATGAAATAAACCTAGGAAAGGCACTGGAGGAACTTTTAATTAAGATCGAAGAATCCACACGGCAGTCTTTTCAAAGGCAAAGCGAACAAAGTCAAGTAAGGAACATTTATAAAGTTTTAAAGCATGACCTTGGGGAGCTGGACTATTTTATGATTGTAACGGCTTAGATCTGATCCCTGATTCAAAGCCAGGGGCGAACTGTTGCATTAAACTATTCTACATGCCACACATAACAGATGGAAGTGATGAATGTAAACTGAGCAACCATAGAACAAGAGAAGGCGGCCTTCATTTTATCGGAACCTGCTTTATTCTGAGCGCAATCAGGAGATCCTTTTATGGAAAAAAAAAGTTTCTTCCGATGAAGTCTTTCGCATCTTTAATGGAGAAAAGTGGACTATATTGTTTAAATATATAAAATCTGCTCTTAAATACCGCCTACGAATTATAAACCAAGCTTACAAAAGAAAAATAAAAAATTATATATTATATGAATTATTTCTGTAATTTAGAAACTCTCTTTTCTCGGCTGACGGCAAAAGCCAATGATTACTGTTATATATTTGGCGCAACAGCTCTTTAAGTGCCAGAGCCCAGCTTCTCGCAAGCACTCATGTTGTGTGCGTTATATTTTTTCACACGAATGGAAGGGACCTACAGTTTAGTGCCGTATCCGAACGGCGATTTGAGAAGCTTTTTCGTGACAGCAATACCCTCGGATGTTTGTCAGACGCTCGCGAGAGGTGGGACCGTGAAAAAACTTGTTGGTGTTTTCTGGGATTCGAACTTGGAACCTCTTGCGTAGTGATCCGACACACTAACCACTTACGCCACGGCGCCCAATGATTACTATTGTAAAAATGTAATAACAGAATTTTTTTCTGCATTAATAAAGTTACACTACTTCTACTACTAGTACTTAAACCAAAAACGATATCGAAGACAACAAGTTCCGTAATTGATTATTATTATTATTATTTTTATTTTTTTTTCCGAGGGTAGGTGAAAATCTTCAACAAGACACTATGAGGATCGACAGCGCGTGCTCATTGTAGTGTGGGATACTTACCCACTAAAAAACCTCCTTTCAAAACAGACTTGTTTTTATTTTTACTATAACTAAGTATTCGACTTATCAAGTAGTTTTCGTTTCGCGAAATAATGAGGTTTTGCAGGTACCTTCCCATTAAAAGTTCCTGCTAGTTCCGCAGTTTAGACGCGGTTACTTAACGCGCTAAGTCTAAAGGTTTTATTCTTTGTAGACGGCGAAGTAAATTTCTTTCATTCAAAACTTGGAGGACTGTTATATTAGCGTGACTAGACTGACTGACTTCTAGTCGACTTTTATGCTTTCTCGTGTAGTTTTTGATTTCGTCTTCGATTGTTTCAATGCCAAGATCTCTGTGGATATCGCTATTTCGGATATACCATGGCGCATTAAAAATACCCCTTAGCACTTTGTTCTCAAAAGTTTGTAAAATTTGAATATTACTTATTTTGGTACAACCCCAGAGTTGTATACCATATGTCCATACAGGCTTTAGCACCTGCTTATATAAAAGCAGTTTATTATATATATTAAGCTTGGAATATTTTCCAAGTAACCAATACATTTCTCTATATTTATTATTTAATTCTTTGCGTTTTTCTTTACGTGCGTTTTCCATTTCAGCTTTGTATCAAGTGTCATTCCAAGATACTTAGCCTCGTTTGTAAACGGGATTTGAACCGAGTTTGAAATGATCGGCAAATTATTTATTTTCCTGTAAGTAAAATTTACATGAACAGATTTGGTCTCGTTGAGTGCGATTCGCCAAACCTTTGTCCATTCATTTACTCTATCCAAAGCTTCTTCCAGTTTTTCTGTAGTATCTTCGACCGTTTTACCTACTGCCAAGATAGCAGTGTCGTCGGCAAATGTAGCTAGCTCAGTGCCTTCTACTTGCGGTATATCACGAGTGTATAATAGATATAAGACTGGACCAAGAACGCTTCCTTGCGGCACCCCAGCCATTATTTCCTTAAAATCAGAATATTCGTTTCCACATTTGACGCGGAATAGTCTATTCGTAAGGTAGTTCTTCAAAATATTATATAGGTGCTCTGGCAGAACTTGTCGTAATTTAAACTTTAAGCCTTCATCCCAGACCTTGTCAAAGGCTTGAGAAACGTCAAGGAATACGCTTGAACAAATCTTTTTTTTTTTTCAAGTGATTTTTCGATTACATGTGTTATTCGATATACTTGTTCAATTGTAGAATGCTTACTTCTGAATCCGAATTCATGATCAGGGATGAGATGCCCTTCTTCTATTACCGGCTGTATTCGCCTAACCAATATTCTCTCGAACACTTTGGATATAATTGGAAGAAGCGAAATCGGTCTATCCAGGCTTAAGGACCATTATAACTTCGGCGACTTTCCATTGACTGGGAACATATTCTAGTCTAATCGCGGCGTTTATAATGAGCAGAAGCTTAATTAGAATTGATTAATTAATTAGAATTTAAAGTTTCTTCCAGGTGGGCGGCAAAAACTTGCGCTTTCTCTTTATCATGCCTGGCCCATTCGTCTTGATTTTTCCTAATTGGGGCGGCTTGAATTTGAGGTTTTTTAATACGTTTTATAGCCTTCCAAAGCGAATAGTTAGAATCTTTTTCTCCCGTTAAGGTTTCCAGGTAAGTTTGTATTTCATTATTCTTAAAGTCTTTAATAGATCTTTTTAGTGAGTTGCACAAACGGTTAAGATGTGCTTTATGTTGCGGAGCCCGAGTTTGTTGCCATCTTTTACGCGCTTTTCTCTTCTCCTTAATCATCTCTTTTATTTCCTGCGAATAAGTTTGAATGTAACTGGCCGGGGTTCTCTTTGGTTTGGGAGTATTTTTCCACGCGGCATCCTGTAAGATTTCGACGAAGCGATCTACTTCAACTTCAAGTTCATAGGGCGTTTTAAGTGATACGTTCAGCTCAATATTTGCTTCAATATATTTTTTAAAGCCATCCCAATTAGTTTTCGCGCCAGTTAATTTGGCCGGTCCTACTTTTTTAATCAGAGGTTCGCTTATCGTCATAATGATTGGAGAATGATCAGAGGAGAGATCAAAGCTTTCTTCAACTTTTATACAGTTGCCAGATATTCCTTTAACAACAAAGAAATCAATCAGATCTGGTATCTTATTTCTATCAGTTGGCCAATATGTTGGTTTACCCGTCGAGTAAAAATCACAACTGAATTGCATACCCGCATTATAAAGCTTTCTACCTTTCTGAGAGGCGTTCCTTGAGCCCCAGAAGGGGTGTTTCGCGTTGAAGTCACCACCAATAATAAAATTTGGTTTAAGGAAGTTGAAGATGTTTGTGAAATCACTTTCTTCAAGTTTACATCGCAGTGGACAATATATAGACGAAATGTTGAAAGCAAAATGTCTATTTCTAACGCGTACCGTGCTTACTTGCATTGCTTCTAATTCAATCTTTGCTTCCGCTGAGTGTTCGATAGATTCTTTTATAAACAAGCATGATCCGCCTCTGGCGCTTTGCGATGGGTGAAAGGCGTGATACCCGCTATATCCCCTTATCTTAATATTCGATTGCTTTGTCAGATGAGTTTCGCAGACTAAGCATATATCAATATCTTTTTCTCGTATAAATATTTCTAACTCGTCGAGTCTTTGTATGAGCCCGTTAGCGTTCCAAGTAAGAATTTAAAGCGTTTCTTTCATATTCTGGTTGAAGTGCGCGTGTTATGAATATTGTTTTCTAGTGCAACTAGTCTCTCGAAAATTAGTTTATTTGTTTTGCATTGCTCTTCAAGTTTCGCAAGAATTAGGGAAAAAACATTGGATACATGATCTTCTGAACTACCTCTATCACAATTTTTCAATGTCGCAACTTGAGAAGGAGTCTTTACATTAAAGTTTGGACGGTTTCTTGCTTTGATCTCCCGTGAGTTGTCGGTCGTGTACGTACCCTTAACTGTCTTCGCCGCTTGTGCATCAGACTCCACGCCAATATTCGGAGATTTTGCTTCTGTCACCTTATCTCTATTACTTTCGGATTTTTTATCACCGATCTTAAGTTAATATTGACGGACTTTTTATCTTTCGCTGCTTTTTTTGTAGCTATTTTGGGTCTGTTCTTGATTGGTTTCATATTCGGACGCATCAAATTTTTTAGCATATCGCGGCGTTTTTGAAGCTTTTTCGCCACTTCTCAACCTCGATAGTTCGCAGGATGTTTTCCTTTGCAATTTATACAAGTGGCTGGGGTTTGCTTGTTTAGGTGACAATCTTCCGAGAGATGCTTACCTGCGCATTTGACGCATCGCGACTCTTTCTGGCAGTAAGTCTGCGTATGATTGAAGCCTTGACAGCGCTTACACTGCGGGATCGATCTGGAGGTCTTACGCATGGGTTCGATTTTGACCACGATGTTTAGAATAGTCTTGATACCATATATAATATCTTTATTTTCGTCTTTATCAAAACTTAGCATGAATAGTGGAAGTCCGCGCTTTACCAATTTTTCATGATCTCCCTCCGACTGTTGCTTCTCCTTCTTGATAATATTGACGGCATCAAGAATTAGCCTTTAGCTAATTATTAGCCTAGCCCATCAGTTAAAGCCTTTGCCTTGAAGGTCGTGCATTACATCTTCTTTAGTGCACGAGGGGTGGAGTCCCCTAGCTACAACACGCAGTGGTCTTTCTAACTTATTTTCATAAGTATACCACTGAATCTTTTCGGCATTAAATTTTTTAGGTACTCATCGGTAACCGCCGGCATCATCGACATTGATTTTCCACGTATTGTTTCGCAGAGATGTCACCTTAAACTTCGATGCCAGAGTTCCTTTAAGGAGGCAATGCAACTTATTATAGTCCGTAATTCCGACGACGTTTATCGGTGGCGGAGGACGTAATTTTGGTTGTTGTTGCTTTTCTTACATCTCCTTGCGCTTTTCATCTTTTTGTGGCTCAACGTGGTGACGAACCAGCTTTGCGTTTTTTGCTAGGTCGTTTCTTTTCGACCCAATTCGTTTAGCGTGTTAGCTCTTCTTCATCCGTCTGGTATTCGCGACTAGGTGAGCAATGTGGGCTAACTGTATTTTCTTTTTGTAGGTACGTGTTTTTTAGGGCATTATTTTCTTGCCTGAGTAAATCTACCTATTTCTTAAGCTCACGATAGAGTAGCTCCATTTCTGTAAGCTTGGTACGGTGTACGTCGTTTTCTTCAATGCTTTTAGATTTCGCTGAGTCCCCTTTTTCACGCGTTTGCGCTTCCGGCGGACTTGTTTTTCCGGAGACGTTCGATCTTGTTGGTGGAGATCGAGATACCCTTGTACTTTTTGAGAAGGGATTTATAAGGTGCAATAAATGGCTCTCCCCAGAATCCGTAGACCCGACCTCCGAAGAGGGTGGATTTTCCAGTTTACCTTAACTGCCACCTGGGGTATTCAAATCTTTTGTTTTGTTCATTGCATGTTTTTTGTATACGCCATACTCGGTATACGGATCGATTTTAGGCGCCTCTTACGACAGGCATGCCTACCTCGGTTATATTCTAACCCCTACCCGAAGGGGGTAATTGATTATGTTATTTACAACATTAGGTTAAAACTAAAGCTAATACAATTTCTAAGTTAAAGGTTAGTGACTATGAGATTATACGAAAAAATATAGATACGACGTTTAGTGCAATGACAATTTTATTAGTTCTATTAACCCTACAATGCATATTGTAGCATATATGCATCATACATTTAAAAGCGCTCGCTCTGCTAGGATATACAGTTGTGGTTTCCCTGTTTTTAATTTCCGTCATCCTTGTTCATGCCAACAATGGTATTTTATGTTTTTGAGTTCATTTTTGCGTGCTTTACGCTGATTTTTTGTTGATTAAAGAAAGTTGTAGAAACAAGAAGTGTTGTGCTTACGTCATCCTTTTGATTCAGAAATAATAAATAAATAATTCTTTCAGAAGACGTAAGTATTTTTATTATTGTTATGCTTGCTTTATTGTATGTACCTTAATCATAGACCAAGAGCCCGCAGCATTTTTTGGGCGTGAATATATAATCAAAAAATTGATACATAAACGTAAAGTACTCCCAGAAATAAAATCGAATGGGGAAGTCTGGCAGTTTTTCTTCGAAGCTGAGGTTAGTATAAATATATTAAAAATGTATTTTTTTTTTTAAATATGTATTTTTGTTACAACCACTTGAATGTGGTACTATACGAAAGAACAGAATGCCCTGATTATAAAAATATAGGTCCCAGACGTTTTAGGCCCAGCCATACCCAATCACTTTTTGAAATTATTGGTATAACCACGTGATTGATACACCAACAAATTTGTGAGAGCACCCTGATTAAAAAATCGGTCCTAGATGCTCCACGGACAGCTATTGCATTGCTAACTTTACTGATGTTATCTTTAAAGTACAATTATTTTACAGAGATGTTATAGACATATGACATGCGAGTCATTACCTATAAATTAAGTTTAATGTTTATTATATGGTATGGAAATACGTGTATATATTATATATGTACGTCGAAAGTAGTATGTAGTAACTAGCACACATGTCTACAAATACGTTAAACAAAATATAAAATGATTCACCATCAGACTCATCCGATGATACGCTATTTTAAAGTAAAAACACTTCTCATTGCACATAACAGAGCAGTACTCATTTTTACACCATTCATCTATTAAAACATGCTTCTTAAACATTTGAGAAAATTGGCTGGTCGTCTCCGATTTTCTGTGAAAAACCTATATTCAACTCGATTCTTTGAGGAATTTCGCCTATCTCGCTCAACATCTTTTATAGATGGCGATATAATTTGATCAAACACAATGTGAATATGTGTTGCATTCATTCTGCATATTCAGATCTTTTTTAGTATATGCATAGCGATATTGTCGAAAGTTAAAGGTGTGTCCCCTAAAGTATGTAGAAGAAAGAAACCGTTTACAACTATAGCGTTAACTTCATTTGGAGGAATGCTTACTGCTGCTTTCTCTAAATGTCTGAGCAATGCTGATTTACCCGTTTTTATAGTAGGTTGTTTGTCTTGGCATCACCTATATTTTACAGCAACTGTACAATACAATTGCTTGTTGTGCATGCTCAAAACAGGCGAAAACTTGCACTGATCAGTGCAAAATTACGCAATGATCTTGCAATATTTATTATACATCTATTGCCATCTCAAACATAATTGCACTTTAAAAATAGCATCAGTACAGTTAGCAATGCAATAGCTTGCCGTGGGGCATCTAGAACTGATTTTTGTAATCAGGGTGCTCTCACAAATTTGTTCGTGGAACCATCATGTGGACATACCAATTATTTCAAGAAGTGAGTTATAACATACTATTAGCTGGTCTGGCAAGGTGATGGCTGCGCGTAAAACGTCCTATATTTTTGTAATCAGGGCATTCTGTTCTTTGGTATAGTACCAAATTCAAGTGGTTATAACAAAAATCCACATTTTGGAAAAAAAAAACACATTTTTAGCATACTATTACTAACCGCAGCTGCGAAAAAAAACTGCCAGACTTCCCCATTCGATTTTATTTCTGGGAGTACTTTACATTTATATATAATTTTTTTGATTATATCTTCACGCCCATACACATTTAGGTACTTATACGCGTAGCTGTCATTCATGTGCGCGTTCAGTGTTGCCAAGTCACTCTGGCATTTAAGCACCGGTTTTTAAATGTTCAGCGTAAATTTTGACCTCTTGGGCACCAAAACCGTAATTTTCTCAAAAACATCCTCAAACTACAATAAATTTATGGTTTTCCAATAAGAGGTTCCATTTGGAATAGTGTGCTATTCTGCCACTCGACATATGAGAGTAAAAACTACGCCATTAATAAACATGGAACGATACACACTTCAACGACGCATTAAAGTTCTTAAAATTCGCTACAAAGATGGCAAACATTTCGCTGAAACAGTTCGAAAAATTAAAAGTTTACTCGGTCGACGTGAAACACCTCTTTACTAAATTGGTTCAGAAATTAGAGCGATTGGAACAAGTTTATGATGCAACGAACCAGAATTATGCCCATCGCACAAGAACAGCTGAAAATATTGCTTCTGCACCTCGAAGTGTGGCCGAAAACCCAGGTTTGTCGATTCCATGTCGATCTCAGGAATTAGACATACCACGAACAATACTCCACCGAATTTTGCGTAAAGTCTTGGATCATAAAGCCTGAAAGATTCAGTTGACGCATGAACTTAAGACTGGCAATCATCAACAGTCTGTCACTTTTTGTTGAACTTGTGCGCGTCAGTCTTAGCGTAGTTGTTCGCATCAGTGTTTCGTTAATCTAAAGAAAGTCGAAAGAGAATGTTGAAACTGAAAGGAAAGTGTATATTAAACGCAAAACTTCGTGAGAGTCGACACATTGAAAGCGATTCTCACGGTGAAATGCAATTTGACATATTCATGCGTAGAGTTCTACCACTTTTGAAAACGAAGCCAGATTTACTCCGCCAAATTGCTAAAAATGATAAATATCGCATTAAAAGTGATGGCAATGCGAGTGCGATTGACTTTGAAGACGATGACGACGAAGTTGTAACAATGTTGGTTGATTGATTGGTATAAGCGTATAAGTATTTTTATCGAATAAAATATGAATTTGCGGCAGAAAATTTTGTATATCGTTTTTTTTTATCATTTTTCTTTTTTTCCTATATGCCGCGAAATTGCCGAATTTACTAGATTTTCCAGCCAAAAAAGTATGGTATGATTAGTCATGGGGAAAAACGTTGCCAAATAAAAACATACTGTGCGAACTGCGCTGGATCACAAGTCGGTAAGGGATTTTCAATGTTGGTCAGGACCTTGGAATAGAGATGGTGGTGGAGGACCCCTTAATGCCCAACGGCAACGCCCATACTCCCGTAGTGGACTACTGGCACCGAGGTACACGGCCCCTCATCCCAGGGGTATAACTAAAGGAACTGCCCATCCAGGTTGGAGGTTGTGCCGTCGGGAAAACTTCCCTACGGCGTAAAAAAACGAATTGTTCCGAAACAACCAAAGGCCTCGGATAAGGATGACTTAACTGATGACGACTCCAGCAAACGAAAGGACAACGACCTTCGGATCTGTACGTGGAATGTTCTGTCCCCTTACAGACCACGTGCAGCCAAACCATTACAAAAGCCCTAGACTGCTATAAAGCAAATATAACCGACATCCGGGAAGTGCGATGGGATGGCCGGGCAAAAAGAGGATGAAAAACTGTGATATCTACTACGGTGATTGCTACAGAAGCAACAGGCAATGCTTATTCGGATGCAGGCTAAATTCGCTAATATAAGCCTAATATGTGTTCATGCCCCCATAGAGGAAAAGGACCCTGCCACCAAAGATTGTTTCTACGAAGTCCTCGACAAAACATATGAGCAATGTCCTAAATACGATGCTAAAATCGTATTGGGCGATTTTAACGCCAAGATAGGAAAGGAGGACGTCTTTGGTAGGATAGTCGGAAGCATAGCCTACATGACACCTAAGGACTAAGGCTAATTGATTTCGCTGTGGAGCAAAATGTCACTGTTGTGCGCCCAAACGGGAGGCCACACACGACCCTCATTCCTACCATCAAACGACACCGCTCTTGATCGAGTGACTGAGTGACCGTGTGCCGTGAGTCCAATTCCGAATGACCATTTCCATGTGTCATATGTCTTGCAGTGCAACCAGCGATCGTCATTGCAATATGCTTTGCTATTGCGTGACATAATAAAATACAATAGCACCAGCAATGCGACCGACACTGGCGTAATGACATAATGCAAGACGACGCATGTGGGCCACTTAAGTGGGTAACTTCCCTTTGTGCAATCCAGAGAGGTCGATATTGGAAAATGACACATGTGGGCCACCTAAGTGTGATAGTTCCCCTAGTGGAGAGGTCACAACGTAAGAAAGCAGAGGCATGGAGGAAAAGCGAAAACGACGATGACGGAGTCTGGTTGATGAGTCCATCGCGCACTCTACGTTTTTACCTTTTATTTTTCGTCGTTGTATCTCCAGATACAACATCTGGTGGCAGCGGTGGGATGCTCTAGCGTAAATCATCTGCCTAGAGTCCCGAAAAAAAAAAACTCTCTCAAACTCTCAACTCTCAACTCAAGTCAACTCTCTCAAATTTTGAAGTAAACAGTGAAACAGTGCATCAAGTGAAAAAAAAGAAAACACCAAATCAGTAAGTTTAAAACTGTGAAAAAAAAAAAAAATAACCAACACGTTCATAACACAACATCTCAACACAAATCACAGAGGAGAACCAATTCCTGTGATCAAGAAGCAAGGCAAGAAATTGCCACGCAGAGGCAATAGCAGCATCAAAACAAAAGATCAACTCTATTAAACATCAAGACATCAGTTACCATCATTAGAAGCAACAACATGGCGACACAGTAAGCAGTAGATATAAAAAAAAAAAAAATATTTTGTTTGCATAAATATTAAGAATTTTTTTTTTCCTTAACATTTTTCTTTTTCAAAATTTGTGAATACAAAAAAAATAAAAAATAAACGCCCTAATAAAACATCTATTATAAATCAAAACCGTGTTAGAAACTAAGCTATGAAAATCTTTTAATTTCTGTTACTGTTCAAAACTATTTATCATATTTATCAACCCACCTTACATCCACCTTCCCATAGCCTTTTTTCTGATTGGCGCAGCAGATGTCGAATTTGAATCTGAATATTTCACTCAGAAATAAAAAGGTTCCCAGACCATCTGAAAGCGAAGATTCAGATTCTTTAGTTAAACCCAGTCAAACGCCAATGACTGTTAAACATTCCCCACCTCGCGAAAAACCATTGCAGGAAAAGGCTAAAGTTCTTGAGTCCAACATCCGAGTCGTAGTTTCTGAAGTTTCATCCCTTAACGACAGAGGTAGCGTCTCTGATTCAGTCCCGTCAGGTAGTCCCGCATCGTTACAGCAATCTGCAAAAATGTCTTTCAGTACCGCGCAAGCCATAAAACTCATACCAGAGTTTGATCTTTGACAGCTTCTGTAATGGACTCATACCACAGATTAAGCTTCTAGTGAAAAGCGATAGATGCAAAGATTTGGATGAAGCGGTCGATATTGCAATAGAAGAAGAAAAACTTCTTGCTTCCACAAGTAGACGCAACTGTAACACAAAGACTCATAACACTAGTGAGTGTCGCAGGCAACAAAATCCTAATCTCGATGCCTCGAGATTCACAAATCACGCCAACCCCAGAACATTTCACGCTAATGGTCAGCCTTTCCTAAGCAAGACCAATATAAATACTGTACAAAGTACCATTTTATGCAGATATTGCAAGAAGCAAGGACACACCATAGACGAGTGTCGAAAGACGATTTTCAATAACAACAGAAACTCTAGCAGCGAACGTTTATTCAGTCAGGGAAACTCATCGCGACCTGGCACGTCCAGCACGCGGAGTCAGGTGAAGAACGTAAATCAAGGTGCATAAACAAGCAATCAGCAAGTTATGAAAATAAAAGGCCGAATCAAATCAAAAATCTAAATCTCCTAAATCGGGATAACAAAACCCAAAATCAAAATCAAAATCTACTAAATCGGGATAATAAAACCCAAAATCAAAATCTACTAAATCGGGATAATAAAACCCAAAATAAAAATCAAAATCTACTAAATCGGGATAATAATATCCAAAATCAGATTCGAGCCTACATAACACAAAATCATAAGTCAAAATCACTAATTCCAGATAAAATACATCAAAACTCAATACAAAACTCACTAAATCGCGATAACATGCCTCAATCCTGTAAATCTATGAACTCAACGAACAAAATACAAAGCGAAATCCAAAATCTAAATTCAAAGTTAAATCAAACTCACATCAAAAGTCGAAATCCCAATCAAATACAGAACCTCAGTCAATACCTAAACAAAAACTGGAACAATGAACAGAGCTATATCCACAGAGCGCCTAACAAACCTAAAATCGAAGATACCAATAATCCTAAACAAATCGCTAACATCGCATCCATAAATAGGTCCTCTAACGTCAAGAGTGAAATCAAGATAACTTCAAAAGAAACTAATGATAGGCATAACGTGATGCTCCTGGATACAGGCGCAAGTATAAGCCTGATCAAATTAAATAAACTAAATAAAGACTTATGGGTAGACACAAAAACCATAACCAAACTAGCAGGTATCAGCAGCACACCTACTGCAAAACTTGGTACAGCTCCAATGAACATAGAAGTAAAAGAAGGGCATTATATCAAGCATCTATTCCATATAGTACCTGACATATTCCCAATAACACAAGACGGTATTCTTGGAGAAGATTTTTTCAAAACCTACAACGCAATACTAGATTATAAAGATCATGTTTTCATATGTGAACAAAAGCCAATAATTATACCTAGAAGGTCAGAAAAACTGATAAAATTTGGACCAATGGACGCAAGACAATTACATTTTCCTAAAGAAATATCACAACACGTATATACATCTTGAGCCATCACTAAACCCATAAACGGTTTCGTATACATATCAATCCTAAATGCTAATAACGAAGACGCATTCTTACAGAACTTGAATCTAGATTTTGAAGATATAAATGATTACAATGTATACATGGTAAGCTCGCTAAACATAGAATCAATGGTAGATGAGAGACTAGAAAAAATTCGAAATCAGCTCAAGCTAGACCATTTAAACAGTGAGGAAAAAGTTCAGTAGATGAAACTCAGATTGACTACCATTTGGTAGCCAGTTTCATGAAGCCTCGGGTAAAAGATTGCAAAGTGATGCTGGGAGAGGCAATCGCTCGGCAACACCGTCTGCTGCTAACAGAAATTTTTATGAAAACACCAAAGAAAAGCAAACAAACAAGGGTCTCTGAGAAAATCAAGTGGTACAATCTGGATAAAGAAAAAGGCAAGGCTTTTGTTTTCGTAATGAAAAATTGCCTCTCTCACACCATCAACGGAGCTGAAGATGAAGAGTGCAGAGCACAAAATATGTGGGATTCACTACAGCGAACTTGCTTAAAGAAGGCCAAATCACTGCTAGAAGCTTCAAAAGGCCACCATCAACACGCTAAAGAAGCATGGTGGTGGAGTGATGAAGCTAAGAATGTGATAAATGAGAAGAAAGCGGCTTTCATAGCTTGGTCAAAGTGCCCCTCTAATAATAGTGACAAAAACGCTCGCCTCGAAATGGAATACAGATGCTGCAAGAAAAAAGCTCGAAGAAGTGCGCCCAGCTTCAAGCAGAGAGTACGGAGGGCCTGTATCGGGAGCTGGAGAAAATATTTTCCCCGGTTGCTGATGCAAACGAGGCTATCCAGGAGCTGCAAAGACACAATATGAACAAGAGCGTCACTATCTTCAAAATAGCCGCCCAAAGAAGGAAGAATGCTCAGGAGATTCGTTCGCCAAAGTTCATTAGCAATGCTCATGGCCAGCTTCTTGTGGATGACGACAAAATTCTGCAGAGGTGGCGGCAGTATTGTGAAGAGCTTTTGAATGAACAGTTTCCCCGGCTATACTTTCCAAGAGCCACCCATAACTGTGAAGAAATAGCCGACATTACAGTCGAAGAAGTTAGTGAGGCGGTCAAATACTCCAAAAAACGAAAAGCGGTTGGGCCAGACGAGATACCCTCTGAGTTCTGGAGAAAGATGGGAGGCATCGGGTTCAGATGGTTCAGAATTCTATCTCCAAATTCGTGAGAGGTGATCCAATGCCGAATCAATGGAGGGAAAATTACCTTCTCCCTGTATACAAAGGGAGGGGTGATACGCGAAACTGTGATAACTACCGTTCGATCAAGCTGATGTCACACACCATGAAGATCGTTGAGCGGGTATTAGGTGGCCGACTGCGAAAAATAATACGGCTATCTGATGATCAGTGCGGGTTTGTCTCGGGTAAATCAACCACAGATGCAATCCAAAGTATAAGGATCATAATGGAAAAACATCGTAATTCCTTAAGGGATTTGCATATTGTATTGGTTGACTTTGAAAAGGCATTCGACAGACAACCACGAGATCTGATATGGGTGGCGCTAAGACATCCAGGGGTTCCAGAAACCTATGTACAGATGATCATGGACATGTACGAAGGAGCAAAGACAAAAGTAAGATGCACCGCTGGAGTAACCGAAGAGTTCCCAATCAAAGTCGGGGTGCACCAGGGAAGCGTTTTAAGTCCTTTGCTCTTTATTACAGTTCTTGATTATCTGCTTGAAGGTAAAGTGATGGACACCAAGGCACATCAGTTATTCTTTGCTGACGATGGAGCCATTATAAGTGAGGATCCCACATCCCTGCAGCGAGCACTTGATGTGTGGGTGGACATTTTGGAGGGAAATGGGTATCGCATTAGTTCAGAAAAGACAGAGTACTTGTGCTGCCCGTTCTCTGATTCACTCAGGCCTATTCCAGACATTTATTTGAATGAAACAGTGCTTCACAAGTGCGAAAAGTTCAAATATCTGGGATCTATGATCAACAGCAAAGCAACTTGTAATGACGACATCAACCATCGTGTGAGCGTAGGGTGGATGAAGTGGCGAGAAAATTCCGTTATCTTCTGTGACAGAAAAATATCCCCTAAGTTGAAAGGAAGGCTCTACACCGCAGTTGTACGTCCAGCGCTCACATACGGTTCACAATGTTGGACGATGTACAAAAAGTATAAGAGTAAATTAACGGCAGCTGAGATGAAGATGCTTCGCATGACAGCAGGAGTGACAAAGCTTGATCGTATAAGAAGTTCATAGATCCGTGGAAGCTTTCACATCAAGGAAACTATCGTACAAAAAATAGAGTGTGACCGGCTGAGTTGGTATTGCCACGTTCAAAGAAGGGATCATTTGAACCCTGTTAAAAAGGCAATATCAATGCACGTTCCAAAGACATCGCGATGTAGGAAAGGCAGGCCTATAAACGCCTGGATCAGACAAATGCGATGACATCGGCATTTCATTGGCCTCAGTAACCGAGTGATCCAAAATCGGCAGGCCTGCGGATGTTTTCTGAGGTCAAATAGGCGAACCCCACAGGCGGATCAGTAGAAATGCGGTGAAGCGGGAGGGTTGTGATCCCTTGTTTTCGGATCATAGCCTCGCTGATAAAAGGAAGAAGAAGAGGAAAAAGTTCAGTAGAGGAAATCTGCCGAAGGTACAACCATTTGTTTTTCCTCGAAGGAGATACACTATCATCAACATCTAGAATCACACACCAGATAAAAACAAACTCTAATACAGCACCCGTCAACATTCGACCATACCGGTTAGCTCAAATACACACACAGGAAATAAAAAATCGGGTAAACAAAATGTTACAAGACGAAGTAATAAGACCAAGTTCAAGTACATGGAATGCTCCTCTATTAGTCGTTCCAAAGAAAGGTAAACAGAAATGGAGGGACCCTATGGATCCTATACCAAATATCGAAGATATCCTTGGGCAACTACGTGATTCGGAATACTTTACAACTTTAGACTTAGCCAGTGGATTTCACCAAATCGAAGTGTCTAAAAAAGACAAAAAAAAAAACAGCTTTCAGTACACCTAACGGACATTTCGAGTTCAACCGAATGCCATTCGGTTTGCGAAATGCCCCTCCTACTATTTAGATGACATTATGATTCATGGCAAAAATTTATATGATCACAACAAAAAGTTAACTGAAGTATTTCAAGCTTTGGATGCTTACAATCTAAAAATACAGTTAGACAAGTGTAAATTTCTGGAAAAAGAAGTCATGTACCTAGGACACATTATCTCAGAATCAGGAGTTAAACCAGACCCCGAGAAGGTATCAGCCATCCAGAACATAGAAAGACCTACCACTCAAAAGCATATCAAATCCTTTCTAGGCCTGACAGGGTATTACAGAAAATTCATAAAAAAATTATTCGAAAATGGCAAATCCTTTGAACACACTCCCGCGCAAGGAAGTTCCGTTTAAATGGGATGTATTTTGCGACTCATTTAAACATCTTAAACAAGCCATTACTAAATCCCCTATCCTGCAGTACCCAAATTCCAACAAAACTTTCTACCTTCCTACTGACGCCAGTAATGAGGCCATAGGCGCAGTAATTTCACAAAGAGACCGAGAAGAAAACGATTTACCAATAGCATTCGCCAGTAGAATACTCAACGCAGCAGAAAGAAATTATTCTACTATCGAAAAAGAAGCTCTTGTAGTGGTCTGGACAGTGACGCATTTCCGACCATATGTATACGGCCGACACTTCGAAGTCATAACCGACCACAAGCCGTTGATATGGATGTTCAACTTGAAAGATCCTTCTTCAAGAATAATGCGCTGTCGTATTAAGTTCGAAGAATACGATTTTACGGTTTCACACAAAGCTGGGCATCTAAACACCAATACAGACGTCTTGTCACGGTTGAAAACAGCAGAAATCAAAGTGGTAACACGTAGTAAAAATAAAATAACACCAGACAAGCAAGAGGAAGAAAACCAAAACGTAACTGAAATCTCAGATCCAGTTATGATCGAGCAGGTAATACGCGAATTTCACGACAACCCTCTAGGAGGTCACCAAGGTCTCAAACGTACATTACAACGTATAAAGAAAGCATACAAGTGGAATAATATGCACACAGATGTAAAAAGGTTATATTGCTTCATGTGAATCAAAAGAACAAAATATACACTCGTAACAAAATACCGATGGTTATTACCACGACAGAAATCGATGGACTCTTACATCTCAACTGAAACATCTTGACTACGCAGACGATGTATGCTTACTCTCCCACAGAATTATGGACCTCCACCAAATGACAGCAGATGTGGAGAGGGAGGCAGGTGTCGTCGGGCTGAAAATTAATACGGCAAAAACTAAAATTATCAGCCTTGGAACTAACTCATCGGCTCAAATATGCATTGCTGGACAACCTGGTAGAGAGAGTAGAGGATTTCCAGTATCTTGGAAGTATTGTCTCGACCGATGGTGGAACCGAACTGGATATAGCCAACAGGATCGCCAAAGCAAAGTCCGCGTTCGGGATGTTGTCCAAAATATGGCGAAGCAATGCAATCAGTTTGAGCACCAAAATAAGACTTTTCCGCTCCAACGTTGAATCCGTGCTGCTATATGGTTGCAGCACGTGGAGAGTGACCACTACTATCACAAGAAAGCTGCAAACGTTCGTTAATAGGTGCCTGCGCAATATCTTAAGGATTTTCTGGCCCAATCGTATCTCTAACGACCGCCTTTACGAGAGAACGGGTCAGGAACCAATAGGCACAACTATCCAACGGCGGAAGTGGCAGTGGATTGGTCACACGTTCCGAAAGGGTGACAGCTCCATAGCGAACCATGCTATGCAATGGAACCCTCTAACTCAGGATGACAGAAGACCTGGCGGTCCGAGGAGAACATGGCGCAGAACAGTCGAGAAGGAGGCACGGCAGTTAGGGAAAAGTTGGGGAGAACTAAGACACATTGCCAGAAACCGTACACGATGGCGCGTAGGCATAGTAGAGGCCCTAGGACCCACAAGGGGATACAGGACATAAGTAAAGTAAGTACGACAGCAAAAAACCCGTTTGAAAGAATAGCACTCGATATTGTTAGACCACTCCCAATTACAGAAAATTTCAATAAATATATTCTCACATTTCAAGACGATCTCACAAAATTCGTACAAGCCATAGCCATTCCAAATCAAGAAGCAGGAACAGTGGCTGAAGCCATGGTAAAGAAAGTAATATGCACTTTCGGGATACCACAAATAATATTAACCGGCCAACGAACAAACTTCACTAGAGAACTATTTAAAAACACCTGCAAATTGCTAAAGATACAGAAGATACAAACAAGTCCATATCATCCGTAGTCAAATGGTGCACTCGAGAACTCTAGGTGACTACCTAAGAAACTATGCAAGTGGAGAACAAAACAATTGGGATAGTTACATTGATTATGCTACATTTTGCTACAATACCACACCACGTACGGGTACTAATTATAGCCCATACAAAACACCCTTTGGTTTAAAAGCATCAATCCCTTCAGTTCTAAACAGAACGTCACAACCAGTATACAATTACGACGACTATGTAGCCGAACTTAAAGCAAAATTACAAACAGGATACGAACTCATACGTAGTAATCAGAGAATTTCGAAGGAAAGATCAAAATATACTAGGACCACAATTGTAAGCAAACTAGTTACAATGTAGGTGACAAGATACTACTGGAAATAAAAAACAGGTCAAACAAGAAGCTAACTCGAATTTACGAAGGACCATATGACATATTAGAAATGATGTCCCCAAAAAACTCAAAAATAAGAATAGGTAGAAAAGAAAAAATTGTACATAATAAGCTTATTAAACCATCCATACACAGAAACTCACCAAATGACTAGAAAGGAAAATTACAATGATAATAATGTTTTTTTTTCTCTCGTTCATTATTAAAATCTTTCGAGACCAAGATATTCCAACTCAGTTACGAAATCAGGTTTAATTAAGTAGGCAAAAATGCATGGCTTTACGTCCTACCGAAATCCCTTAAATGTAAAAATTCTATGCGGCAACACGCCACAAACCCTAAAACTATCTGATAGCGGAATTCTAACAATAAAACAATATTGCAAAGCAATGACAGAAGAAGTGTTTACACATAGAAGACTTAGACTTAAGCAAATACAGCATAAATATAAAAGATGTGATACAAAAAAGAAAGCGTACGTAATGGTAGATAATAATAACGTATTCAATGTAACAAACACAACAATCATTCATTCATTCATTTTCAATGGCCCGCTAATCCTTCATGAGGGTCGCAGGGGTAGGATGCTCAGGTGGACTCTCCATCCTTCTCGATCCTCCGCCATTGACTCCAATTCATCAGGAGGAATCCCTAAGCGGCTCCAGGAGAGATGTCGGACTTGATCCAACCATCTATTTCTAGGCCTTCCGCGAAGTCGCCTACCTGATGGCACGGCAACCATGGCGCGTTTTGGAAGCCGGTCTGGGGGCATACGCATTACGTGACCAAACCATCGCATAGATCGTTCCGTTTGGAGAAGTAGCTGGTCAACATTGAGCGCCTCGCGTACGCTGGTGTTTGGCACTCGATCCCGACGAGTTGTTCCAACAACACCGCGAAGGAACCTCATTTCGGCAGCTTGTATCCGCGATCTTATTCTTTCGGTCACTACCCAAATATCATGACCATAGGTGAGAGTTGGAACATACACAGAGTTAAAAACCGATAGCTTAGCTTGAAGCTCTCTCAAAATTGATCCAGCCTGACCAATTCTACAGGATAACTCGGCATTGCTCCTCCCATCACTCGTGAATAAAACCCCGAGGTACTTAAACTTATCCACCTGCTTCAGTGGGACTCCAATAACATGCAGAGTGCACTGAATGGGTTTTTTGGAAACGACCATTACTTCCGATTTGTTCACGTTGATCTTCATTCCAGCATCATCACAAACGGCTACAAACCTTTCGAGTGCGCGCTGAAGTTCGGTTTGAGAGGACTCAAGGATGACCAAATCATCCGCAAAGAGCAGATGACTAATCCTTAGGTCTCCCACTTTGAAACGTTCCCCGCCACGGCTGCGCTGTAACATCCAATCCATATATACAATGAAGAGGAGAGGTGACAAAACGCACCCCTGGTGGAGTCCAACGCCCACAGTGAAAGGTATTGATTTAACACCGTTTATCCGAACACAGCTTCTACAGCTTGTATATAAAGACTGAATCGCCCTTAACAGGGAACGAGCAATCCCATACTTCTGCAGAACACTCCAGAGTTTGCCTCGAGGAACCCTATCATATGCTTTTTCCAAATCCAGAACACAAGTGTAGACAGGTTTGGCATATTCCCACGCCTTCTCAAGAACCATTCTGAGAGTGAACAACTGGTCGGTTATGCTTCTACCAGGACGAAAACCGCACTGCTCATCCCCCACACTGTCCTCAACCACAGCTCTGGAACGCGTTTCTAGCACCTAAGCGAAGACTTTTCCAGGGAGACTTAAAAGAGATATGCCCCTAAAGTTGGCGCAATCTCTTTTGTCCACTTTTTTTAAAAAGAGGAACTATCACCCCCATTTGCCAATCACCAGGTGTTTCACCGCATTCCCAGGCCACTTTAATGACACGCGAGAGCCATTGAACTAACTCTTTACCTAAAGTCTTGAGCATTTCTGGCCGAATTTCATCCACGCCAGCAGATTTGCCAACTTTTAGCGCTTTGATCGCCAAAGTTACTTCCTCTACCGTAGGACTACTTTCCGCCCAACTCTCGACCATAAGTCTGTCATCTTCGGTGCCCTGTTCGGGATTGAGCAATTCTGAAAAGTGCTCGCTCCATCTGCGTAAGATGTACTCCTCATTGGAAGGAAGTCTACCGTTTTTGGATTTGACTCCTTCAACGATATTCAACTTTTTTCTCTGAGTCGGCGGACGGTCTGCCAGAACATCTTATTTGCAGATCTGTGGTCACGTTCTAATTTCTCGCCAAACTCCTTCCAGGACTGTTCTTTCGCTGTTTTCACAGCTAATTTGCAAGTTCTTTGCGCCTCAGTGTACCGATTTCAAGAATCGGAGTTCCCCAAGTGAATCCACACCTTAAAGGCTCTCTTCTTCTTTCTGATGGCTTCTTGAACTCCGGGCGTTTTAAACCAAGCATTTCTTTTCTCACCAACAGCCCCCACACCAAGCCGATTTACTCCACAAACATCTCCCGCAGAGGCAATAACCGCTGTTGAAAACAGTTGCCATTCTTTCTCTACATTTGATGGAACAGTTGGAATTCGTTCAAACCTCTCAGATATTTGCCGCGCAAATGTCTTCCGTATCTCATCGTCCTGTAACCTCTCCCATCGTATGCCTGTAACCATCCTTGGTTTACGCTTTGGTAGGGGAGGCACTCTCTCGCTAAGATACAATTTGCACAGCACTGAGTGATGATCAGTTGACAGTTCGGCCCCTCTCAATACGCGAACATCACAAACCATTCTCTTCAGGCACGATGGTACCACAAAGAAATCAATCAGCGACTTCTGCTGAAGACTCTGACGATACTACGTGTATTTGTGAATGCCTTTGTGCGGAAAGATAGTGTTCATGATGGATAAACCATTTTCACAACAAAAATCCAACAACCTCTCTCCGTTCGCGTTTTGATCAGGATCACCGTTCCTCCCAATCAAACTCCCCCATGTCATAACATCTACACCCACATGAGCATTGAAGTCACCCATCAGGACAAAAGAATCCATATCTGCAACATTTTCAAGGGCAACATCAACTTCATCTAAGAAAGCTGCGTACTCTGACTGAAGGTTCGGTGCATACACCTGCACCAATGCCAGAGTTGATCTTTCTTGCTTGAGCTTTAAGATCGCAACTCTCCCTCCTAATGGTATCCACTCCAATACTCTGTCTGTCAACCTGGGACTTGTGAGTATCCCCACTCCCGCCCGAGCAGAAATTGAGGATGCGACTCCTGACAGGAAGAGCTTCCACCCACCCGAAAGGTGCACAGTTTTAGAACCTCTCTGCTTTGTTGAAGAGACGCCAACTATATCTAGTCGACTTTTAACAGCCTCCCCAACAAGCTCAAGATCCTTCCCTGTGAGCGATGAGACGTTCCATGTGCCTATCCTAAGTCGATGCCGTTGTCGAATCTCAGAGAGTCCATCTGTGCCCCTATCGGTGCACAGCGCGCTCACCCCTTGACCTCCGTAATGGTTCGCGAGACCATTGACAGGAAGCTCGTAGCCATTTCGGGTTTGACGCTCGCATACTGACCCCCTTTAGGCCTGGCTTCAAAGGATGCCCTGGCTTACCAGGCTTGGCAATATCCGAGGCCGGTCGATTCCTTCTTGTCATCATGGGGTGTGCGCTTTGTTAGCCGTAACTGGATTGTATGGATGGGAATAAATATTTAAGTTACCCCATCCGCACATCCCAGTCATGTTCAATTCAATTCAATTCAATTCAATTCAATTCAATTTATTTCATCAATCAGAGTATACATAGAATATATATATATTCTTACAGACTACGAATCATGTTGCCCGCCCCCCACCACGAGGAAGTCAGCTGCCAGGGGGGCACAACAATCATTGTATCAATAATTATAATTTCAATCCTAGTAATGTTAATACGAAAATTTGTAAAAATGAAACTGTCAATAAACAGAATAGCAACGAACAATAATGTAACGCCAGAAAGTTCAAATAACTAGCTAATGTAAACTTTTCAAAAACTACTAGAAAAAAAAAATGTAATCGAAAAAAAAAAACAAAAACTGTATCTATCTAACCCTATCAAAAATGCCAATGTTAATCTAACAATTTAAGTAAATCAGAAACAAAGTGTAAACATAGCCGTAAGCAAAATTTGTATGTAAACAAAAAAAAAAAAATTATAAAAATGCATTCATGTCCAGTCTGCTCCACTTATCGTTCTTCGCTTTCCTACATACCGTAATGCCGAAAGATCTTACTCATACCTCGTACGCCCTTCGTATCTTCAGGGGGGAGGACTGTTGTGCGCCCAAACGAGAGGCCACACACGACCCTCATTCCCACCATTAAACGACACCGCACTCGATCGAGTGACCGAGTGACCGTGTGCCGTGAGTCCAATTCCGAATGACCATTTCCATGTGTCATATGTCTTGCAGTGCAACCATTGCAATGTGCTATCGACATTGCAATGTGATATGCTATTGTGTGACATAATAAAACACAATAGCACCAGCAATGCGACCGACACTGGCGTAATGACATAATGCAAGACGACGCATGTGGGCCACTTCAGTGGGTTACTTCCCTTTGTGCAATCCAGAGAGGTCGATATTGGAAAATGACACATGTGGGCCACCTAAGTGCGATAGTTCCCCTAGTGTAGAGGCCCCAACGTAAGAAAGCAGAGGCATGGAGGAAAAGCGAAACGACGAATGAGGCAGTCTGGTTGATGAGTCCATCGCGGACCCTACGTTTTTACCCTTTTTTTGTTCGTCGTTGTATCTCCAGATACAACATCACCACAGTAAGCACATGGTTTCCTCATCTCGATATTCATGAGCATACATGGCAGTTCGTGGTGGGCAAAATCGCATCATCACCTCCTCGCGGTGCCCGCTGAATAGCTATCTGATAGTGAACTAACGATGAGCGTATGCTGAGTCTGACGATATATGTATGTGTAGCTGAACACTCGGACCTGCGTAAGCACATCTGGGTGAACTTCAGCGCGCATATGTCTAACCGGACGAGGCATCTCTTGTTGACCTGATTGGCTGAAATATTCGTCTCAGAAGTCTAGCAAGAGCTCCTCAGAAGGAGGACGTACGGCGGATGAATTCTCTCGATGGAATCAACGGTGACGTCTACAGACCAGCGGATACCTTACCGGAGCTGCTTAAACATATTTGGAGCTGAGGTCTGTAAGGATTTTCAATACGACGTCAGGATATTGAAAAGAGATGGTGGCGGATGAACCCTTAATGGGCCAACGGCAGCGCTCATATCCCCGAAGTGGGTTACTGACATCGGTGTATCCGGCCTCTTGTCCTAGAGGTACAAAAAAAAAAGGATCTGGCCCTCCAGGTTGGGGGTTGTGCCGTCCGGTTAGCCTCCGGTACAACGGTTAGCTACCACGTAAAAAACCCTTGATTACGAAGCAACTAACAGCCTCGGATACGGACGATCTTACTGTTGACGACCCATGCAAACGGAAAAAAGGACAACGATCGTCGTGTCTGCACGTGGAATGTTAGGTCCCTCTACAAACCACGTGCAGCCGAACTACTTGCGGAGGCCCTAGAGTGTTTCAAAGCAGACATTACTGCCATCCAAGAAGTGCGATGGGATGGGCCGGGCAAAAGAAAGATGAAAAACTGCGACATCTACTACGGCGATTGCAGACAAAAAGGACAGCGTCTATTCGGGTGCGGATTTGTCCTTTGAGGCAGACTTAGGCAAGAAGTTTTGAGTTTCCGACATGTGAACGAGCGCCTCATGACTATCCGGTTAAATCAAGGCTAAATTTGCCAACATTAGCCTAATATGCGTTCACGCCCCTCACGAGGAGAAGGACGACGCGACAAAACGGTGGCTTCTACCAACTCGTGGACAACACGTATGAGCAATGCCATAGCCACGACGTTAAAATTATCCTAGGTGATTTCAACGCAAAGCTAGGAAGAGAGGACGTCTTTAGTAGCGTGGTCGGAAAGCACAGCCTGCACGACAACACATCCGGCAACGGACTCAGGCTAATCGGGTTTGCTGCGGGGCGAAACTTTGTCGTAGCTAGTACGCGGTTCCCACGTCTCGATATTCACAAAGGAACATGGCTGTCCTTTGATCGAAAGACTGTCAACCAAATCGATCACATTGCGATCGACGCTAGGCACTCTTCCAGTATTCTGGGTGTCCGGACTTTCCGCGGAGCCAACGTGGACTCGGATCACTACCTAGTTGTAGCCAACGTACGGATGCGGATATCCAGAACGGAGCGAAATCAACGAAATACTGTGAGGAAATTTGACGTCGGGCGGCTACAATCGCAAGAGACCGCCAGAACCTTTGCCGATCGAGTTTCTTCTAATCTTAATCTAAGTCCTATGCCGCCGGCAGCAAATGCAGAAGACCTGTGGCAGCGTTGCCAACAAGCCATCAGGGATGCCGCCTCTGATGTACTAGGTTTTTCTCGGCCACCACAACGAAACCCCTGGTTTGATGAGGAATGCCGGCAAGCACATGCAGCTAAACAAGAGGCGTACAAAGCGGCGCTGCATAGAAGGACTAGAGTTGCTTACGTGCTTTACGTGAGCAGAAGAAAAGAGGAACATCGACTTCTCAGAAAGCTCGATCGAGGAGATTGAGAGGCTTTATTGCAGGAATTTTTTATCAAAAACTTTTATCAAAAGGTAAAAAGAACATGCCAGGGTTTCAAAGCCAGGACAGAAGCCTGCAGGGACGATAATGGCAATATAGCAGTAGAATCGCAGTCGGTGCTGAGGATATGGAAGGAACACTTCTGCAGACTATTAAACGGCGATGATGATCAATATTCCGCTGTCAGGCAGAATGAGCCATTCAATAGTGACGATGACAGTCAAGATTCCCGTCAACCCGATTAGAATGAGGTGAGCATAGCGATATCTAAACTCTAATCCAACAAAGCTGCTGGAGCCGACGGCCTTGCGGGTGAACTTTTCAAGGCAGGAGGAGATGAGTTGGTAAGGAGCATGCATCAGCTTATCTGTAAAATCTGGTCGGACGAAAGTATGCCTGATGAATGGAACCTCAGCATCGCTTGCCCGATCCTGAAGAAAGGAGACCCCCTGAACTGCGCCAACTACAGAGGTACAAGTCTCCTAAATATCGCATATAAGATACTGTCTGCCGTACTATGTGAACGCCTAAAACCGATCGTCAACAACCTGATAGGTCATTATCAGTGCGGTTTCAGGCCGGAAAAGCTCACCATTGACCAAATATTCACACTACGGCAGATCTTGGAAAAAACCAATGAATATAAAATCGATACGCAACACCTTTTCATCGATTTCAAAGTTGCCTATGATAGCGTGTATAGAGACGAGTTATACAGAGCCATGTCTAGTCTTGGCATCCCTGCCAAGCTCGTCCGTTTGCGCAGAATGACGATGGAGAACTCTCGCTGCTCCATCAAAGTCGGTAAGAACATTACCGAACCGTTCGATGTCAGGAAAGGTCTTAGACAAGGTGACGCGCTATCATGCGATCTCTTTAACATAGTACTTGAGAGAATTGTACGAAACTCACAAGCCAACCCCGGAGGTACAATCTTCTTCAAGTCTGTACAACTACTCGCTTATGCCGATGACATTGACATAATCGGAAGAACTCAGCGGACCGTCAATGGGGCATTTACTAGTATTGAGACCGAGGCAGCAAAGATGGGTCTAGTGGTCAATGAAAGCAAAAGAAAATATATGCTGTCTACAAAAAATGACACCCAGCATCGGTGTCTTGGACAGAACGCCACAATAGACAGGTATAACTTTGAGGTAGTAAAGGATTTTGTCTACCTAGGCTCTATGGTGAACTCCGCAAATGACATCAGTAGGGAGATCACACGAAGAATTACTCTTGCCAATCGTTGTTTCTATGGGCTAAAGCGGCAATTGAGTAGCAAAGCCCTATCTCGAACTACTAAGGTAACTCTTTATAAGACACTAATTATCCCAGACCTGCTGTATGGCGCAGAGGCATGGGCTTTGACAAAACTGGATGAGGATGCCCTTGGTTATTTCGAGAGAAAAGTTCGTCGAGCGATCTTTGGTCCCGTCTACATAGACGGTGAGTGGAGGAGAAGGTAAAATGCCGAACTGTACGGCCTGTACAAGGACATCGACTTAGCCAGAAGAGTTCACATACAGCGACTAAGATGACTGGGTCATTTGGAGCGGATGGAGCCCAACATTCCCGCTAAGAAAGTCTTCGAATCCACCCCGAATGGACGACGCAGTAGACGTCGACCTCACGGTGGGTGGTGCAAACAACCAACCAACTTGGCGTGCGCAACTGGAGGCAGCTGGCTCGTAACCGTGCTGGCTGGAGAGGCTTCCCTTCAACTTAGGAGGTATTTTTCTGTCACAGAAGTCATCTACCCTACGCAACGCGATGATTGATGACGTTATCACAAGTTGCTTTGCTATTGATCACAGATCCCAAATATTTGAACTTTTCGCACTTGGGAAGCACTGTTCCATTCAAGTGGATGTCTGGAATAGGCCTGAGCGGATCAGAGAACGGGCAGCACAAGTACTGTGTCCTTTTTGAACTAATGCGATACCCATTTCCCTACAGAGCGTCCACCCACACATTAAGTGCTCGTTGCAGGGATGTAGGATCCTCACTTATGATGGTTCCATCGTCAGCAAAGAATAACTGCTGTACCTTGGGGTCCGTCACTTTACCTTCAAGCATATAATTAAGAACTGCAATAAAGAGCAAAGGACTTAAAACGCTTCTCTGGTGCACTCCGACTTTGATTGGGAACTCTTCGGTTACTCCAGCGGTGCATCTGACTCTTGTCTTTGCTCCTTCGTACATGTCCACGATCATCTGTACCTTGGTGTCTGGAACCTGCCGATGTCTTAGCGCCACCCATATCAGATCTCGTGGTTGTCTGACGAATGCCTTTTAAAAGTCAACCAATACAATATGCAAATCCTTTAAGGAATCCCGATGTTTCTCCATTTGGATTGCATCAGTGGTTGATTTACCCGAGACAAACCCGCACTGATCATCAGATAGGCGTATTATTTTTCGCAATCAGCCACCTAATACCCGCTCAACGATCTTCATGGTGTGTGACATCAGCTTGATCGAACGGTTGTTATCACAGTTTCGCGTATCACCCCTCCCTTTGTATACAGGGAGAAGGTAACTTTCCCTCCATTGATTCGGCATTGGGTCACCCCTCACAAATTTGGAGATGAGAATTCTGAACCATCTGAACCCGATGTCTCCCATCTTTTTCCAGAACTCAGAGGGCATCTCGTCTGTCCCAACCGCTTTTCGTTTTTTGGAGTATTTGACCGCCTCACTAACTTCTTCGACTGTAATGTCGGGTATTTCTTCACAGTTAGGGGTGGCTCTTGGAACGTATAGCCAGGGAAACTGTTCATTTAAAAGTTCTTCACAATACTGCCGCAACCTCTGTAGAATTTTATCGTCATCCACAAGAAGCTGGCCATGAGCATTGTTAATGAACTTTGGCGAACGAATCACGAATCTTCTGAGCATTCCTCCTTCTTTGGGCGGCTATTTTGAAGACGGTTGCGTTCTTGTTCAAATTGTGTCTTGGCAGCTCCTGTATAGCCTGGTTTGCATCAGCAACCGGGAAAGGTATTTTCTCCAGCTCCCGATACTGGCCCTCCGTACTCTCTGCTTGAAGCTGAGCGCACTTCTTCTTCGCTTTTTTCTTGCAACATCTCTATTCCATTTCGAGGCGAGCTTTTTCGTCACTTATCACATTCTTAGCTTCATCACTCCACCACCATATTTCTTTAGCGTGTTGATGGTGGCCTTTTGAAGATCCTAGCAGTGATTTGACCTTCTTTAAGCAAGTTCGCTGAAGGGAATCCCACATATTTTATGCTCTACACTCTTCATCTTCAGCTCCGTTGATGGTGTGAGAGCTGTAATTTTTCATTACGAAAACAAAAGCCTCGCCTTTTCTTTGCTCAGATTGTACCACTTGATTTTCTCAGAGACCTTTGTTTGTTTGCTTTTCTCTAGTGTTTTCATAAAAATTTCTGTTAGCAGGAGACGGTGTTGCCGAGCGGTTTCCTCTCCCAGCATCACTTTGCAATCTTTTACCCGAGGCTTCATGAATCTGCCTACCAAATGGTAGTCAATCTGAGTTTAATCTCCACCACTGCTGTAAGTGATCAGGTTTCGGCTTTGTTTGATGAACATGGTATTTAACACGATAAGACCGTGTGATTTGCACATGCTTAGGATGTCTTCACCAGGAAGGTTCCTGGTGCCATATCCTAGTCCTCCATGGCAGTCTTCATAGTCTTCGTTTGACTTCCCGACATGTCCATTCAAATCTCCTCCAACAACCAGAAACTCTTCCTTTGGGATGTTCTTAAGGAGATTGTGGAAATCTACCCAAAATGCATTCTTATCTCTCTGATTGCACCCATTTTGGGGAGCATATGCACTGACAATACTCCACACCTCTCCTTGTATTACTAGTTTGAGAGACATCAAACGGTCGCTGGACTTCGAAATGCTCAAGACGTTGCCAAGTAGCTCTGTCGCAAGGATGATACCGATTCCGTTCCTAGCCTTTTCCGTTCCGTAGTAGAACATCTTGTAATCTTTTGTCCTAACGCCCAAGAAACGTGCCCGATTTCCGGTGTTTTTTCATATCGTGTCTTGGACACACAAGATATCCACCCGCCTTCTATTCATCATCTCTTCCAGCTCGTAACTTCGACCGGTCATGCTTTCAACGTTCCAACTCGCGACCCTCAAATTTCGACGGAACTGTTTCATTACTTTGGTAGACCCCGGAATCCGTATAGTACCATGCACAGCAGTGGTAGTGCCTTTCCTTTTAGCAAGTATTACCATAATGATACAGTTTTGCAATATTACCATATTGCGATGGTGTTTGTTGTTTGACACGTGCATGATCCTGTAGAGGATTAGGGATCGTGTGTGCGATGCGGGGGTAGTTATTTAAGAAAGAAAAGCACTGTGTCCAAATAATTCAGATCATAAACTTTATTCGGTAAACTTAAAATATCACTGTATTACAAATATCAAATAACTAAATAATTCGATAATCAGAGCCCTATACGCAACCGCACACGACAGCCTCAGTGACGAAGACCAACTAACTCTTGCCAAGTGCAAATACATAGTGCTGTGAGATTGGAGAGTTAATTGTTACACTAAGGCAAGCGTTTGAGTTTTCTCTTATATGTACATTACGTTCTGTTGTATTGGGCTGCCAGTGGCGTAGGACTATTTACCGCCAAGAGGGAATCTGGGCAACATCGGCGGAGAACACTACATCACCCGCTTCCAGCCGAAGGCGATAATGATTGCAAATGATGAAACAAAGTAAAGGTAAATACGATGCAAGTACATGTCACGAGTGCATTACTCATTTGTCCACGAACTTTTATATTCGGACGTAAAGGTCGAAATTTGAGTAGTAGAAATTTGACACGTTTCTTAATACCTTCGATTCTATTACACGACTCTATTATATACGCGGGCTTAATGCGGTCCAACGACACGGAAACATTTCTACCTTTTACTTCCACTATGAAATATTTTCTTAACCTTTTCAAAGCTTTGAAAGGTCCTTGATAAGGAGTCTTAAGACCTGACTTGTTAGGTGGTGAGCGAACAAAAACTTGATCGCAGTCCTCCAGAGACTTTGGAATATAATCCTGGGATTCGTTCTGACGTGTCTCTTTAGGGCGTAGTGCATTCATGTTATCCCTGAGTTTGGCTACAAACGAGGTCAGATTTTCATCACCAGACGTGGTATCAGAAGAGAAAAAGTCTGTTGGCAAGCGTAAAGGCTGTCCATACACCATTTCTGCTGGAGAACAGTTGATGTCCGCTTTAAAAGCCGAACGTATGCCAAGAAGTATTAGAGGTAATTCCTCGCTCCAATGGGTAATGTTTCCTCTGCACTTAATCGCTGCTTTTAAAACGCGGTGGAACCTTTCCACGAGCCCGTTCGCCTGCGGATGGTAGGCGGTGGTTCTTATTCTGTGGAGACCCAACAACTTAGTCCATTCCGAAAATAACTTCGATTGGAATTGCGTCCCCAGCTCAGTTGTTATTCTCGAAGGGACACCAAAGCGACTTATAAACTCTGAAACGAGTTTCTTTGCAATTGTCTCCGCACACATATCTTTCAGCGGGTATGCCTCTGGCCAGCGCGTAAATCTATCGACAATGGTTAGGATGTAGGTGTATCCATTAGACACATCAAGAGGTCCTACCAAGTCCATGTGCACGTGCTCGAATCGATCACTGGGAGTGATCGAATTTGGCATGCCAGTGAATTTTCGAGAGTTGACACCGAATGCAAGACAGAACAAACTTCTTAATACTGGAGTTCATTCCAGGCCAAAAATATCGCTCCGTCACTATCTTCCATGACGCGCGAACGAATGGGTGAGAAAGTGAGTGTAAACTGAGAAAAACGCATATCTGAGACGCTTTGGGACATACGTTCTGTAACGATTGGTGGATGTTTCGCACCATATGGGTTGAGTTACCATGGGAAGACTTATATTCTCTAGCTTGAATGATGACTTTGTCCTGCGCGATAAAAGAGACTTCAATTCTTCATCTGATGTTTGCTTACTAGCAATATTTTCAGGCGAAAATATGATTGGATTTAATGAATCATTTCTAGTAATCGCGTTCTCTTCGGGTCTGGATAGAAAGTCAGCTACGAAATTATTCCTTCCTTTTATGTGTCTTATATCGTTGGTGTACTGCGATATCTAATCCAGGTGTCTTACCTGCCTTGGGCTTCGTACCGCTTTAGTAGCTAAAGCCGTAATCAGAGGTTTGTGGTCGGTATATACAACAAACTCGCACCCCTCGAGAAAATATTGAAAATGCCGAATAGATGCATATATTGCCAAGAGCTCTCTGTCGAAAGCTGAGTATTTAACTTCAGCTGGACTTAACTTCTTGGAATAAAAAGCTATAGGTTTCCACCCATTTTCAATAAACTGCTCGAGTACGGATCCGATAGCTATATTGGATGCGTCCACTGTAAGGCGTGTTGGAGAGTCTTCGCTCGGATGAACAAGCATAGTAGCCTGTGAAAGAGCTGCTTTAGTCTTAGCGAACGCCTCTGAGCAATCTGGGGGCCATGAAAATTCTGTACTCTTATTGTTTTTTCTACATAGCAATTTCACCTGCGCGTGAATAGGTGTTAAGAGATTGACGAGGTTTGCAACAAATCGATGGTAAAAGTTTACCATGCCGACAAAACGTTGAATCTGCTTTAATGAAGAAGGCTCAGGGAAACGCTGAACCACATTCACTCGTGCCTCGGATGGTGCAATACCTGCTTCCGTGATGGTGTGACCTAAGAATTCGAGTTGTGTTTTCCCAAACTCACATTTCGCTGGTTTAATAGTTAAACCATACTCGACTAAACGCTCGAACAGCATTCTTAGGTGCTTTAAGTGTTCCTGATGATTGGTACTTGCGATAAGTATATCATCAATATGCACGAAACAAAAATCCAGCCCTTTCAAAACTTCATTCATGAATCTTTGGAATGTCTGAGCTGCATTTTGAAGACCAAATGGCATTCGAGTGAACTCAAACATTCCAAAGGGAGTCGTTATCGCCGTTTTAAAAATGTCCTCTTCTGCCACGGGTATATTATACGCTCGTGGCAAATCTATTTTAGAAAACACCTTGCAACCTCGTAAATTTTCGGAGAAGCTATGAAGGTGTGCTATAGGGTATCTATCCGGAACAGTTACAAAATTAATTGCGCGGTAGTCTCCGCAGGGACGCTACTCATCCGGTTCTTTTTTTGCTACTATGTGTAAAGGAGAGCAAGTAGGTGACGATGACGGTCGGCAGATACCTAACTGTTGCATATGGTCAAACTCCATCTTAGCCATTTTAAATCTTGTACTTTCTAAACGTCTTGGTCGAGAAACTGCTAGATGCCCTGAGGTCATGATGTGATGTACAGCCTTGTGTTTAACTGGAATGTTAAAATTTGGTATGCTTGTCAATGACGGGTACTCATTGAGTAAGTTTCCGTACTCATCATCGACGATAGCCAAACGGAGAGAAATCATATCGTTTTTACTAGAAGCAATGCTTGTAATAGAAAACAAATTCGTGAGTGAATCGATAAGAGCACGTCGTTTAATGTCAACCAATAAGTTGAAATAGCCAAGAAAATTGGCTCCAATAGTGGACCTTGTGACTGCAGCAAGGGTAAATGGAAATGTGAACTTTTGCCGGAGACCCAAATCAAGGTTCAAGAGTTTAGATCCATATGTTTTAATGATAGACCCGTTTGCAGCCGTTAGATGCTGCTCTGAAGGTAGACATCGATTTGTTTGAAATAAATTATACGGCACCACAAATACATCAGCCCCTGTGTCTATGAGGAAATCTAATTTGTTAACCTTGCAGTGTACAAAGAGATGGCGAAAATTTGAATGTCGAGTGTCCGCCGTAGATACACTCGGAGTATCTATTTTTTTTCATTCGCATTCTTATGGTTGAAGCTGCACGGAGGTTTGCAGTTTCTAGCGTTTACTCCATGTACTCGATGAAACCAACACATTCTTTGATTACTACTGCTCCGATTGAATCTTTTCCCGTTTTGAAAACTGACACCTCGGTGTGGTGACCGACCCCCTACGCGAAAAGAGAGTTTCTTAAGCGAAGATTTGATTTCGTTTATTTCTCTCATTAGTCTTTCCTCAACGTTAGAAAGATTGTTTGAGGTATTTCGACTGCCAGAGGGTTGTTGAATCGCGTTAACGCTTAGCGTTTGTGTCGTTTCCCAAATCTTATCGGCTAAATCTAATCTAGTCTGGAAGGGTTGACCTATAGTTACAGCTAGTGGAATGCTAATCTGTGTGGGGAGTTTTCTCTCCAAAGGGACTTAATTAGGTCCTCGCACAACAATGAAATGTTTCCGGCTGTAGACATCATATGTCGATAAAGATCGGACGGCTTTCTATCGCATAAATTTTCTGCAGATAAAAGCTGCTCTAACCGTCGTTGTTCTGAAAGAGAATGTCGCTTAATGAGAATTTCTTTCAAATTCCCGTATTTATTTGACACCGGAGGGCTATTTAACACATCAATAATTTTATTAATCTCGTCAATTGGAAGTGAAGCAAGTACGTACGAGTATTTTGTTTCATCTTTAGTAATTTTTCGTGCTGCAAACTCTGCCTCTGCTGCAATAAAACACGCCGGCGGGGCTTTTTCCTTAAAATTTGGGAGTTTAACTAACGACATTTCATAAGGATTGGCGTACATTTGTTCAAAATGAATTGCTGACGGAGGCGTGGGTTGTTGCGTAGCAGAAAGTGTTGGAAGTGAACTTTGATCCGAAGTATTTTCCGCCGATGTGGATTCTTTCTCCTCCGCCATATTGCATTAAATTTTTAAAACCTTGGAATCAAATACCAACTTTCAATTTATTGTACGTAATATGCTAAGCCTTAATATTCTCACATGCACTAAAATAAAATCGCCTTTGCTATCGTGTTTGGCTAACAATCGTTTTGATATACATAAATGTTGTTGTAGGATTAAAGAGAAAGGGAATAAAAAATTAAATTTGTTGTATAAATTAATATTATCTTAAACAATTTCTATTGCTTTATATTACTCAAAGATTTTTCTGTAAAAAATGATCTAATATAAATAATAAGCTCGATCTTTATTAAAAATATATGAGAAAACCTGTGATGTCGCTTCTTCATGTAGGTCCATACGTCTGAGGTGAAATCTAACTTGGTTTCGTACATGCACTGTGTTCCGAAAAGCTCCCGTTGAATACATACGCTTTTGGTTGTGGTGAAAATGTGACGTCGAAAACTAGTCGATGGTATCCTATGGTCCCTGGTACATGATGACGATGACGATGATGACGTAGGTTTTGCTTATGTCGTTGGTTGAAGAGTAGTGGTCTTGTGTACACATATATGCATACCGATAAGTTCCCGATGACTATTGCGCTCGCAGTCGTGGTGAATATGTGACCTAGCCGATGGTATCCTCTGGTCTCTGGTACGTGTTGATGGCGATGACGTAGGTTTCGCTTACTCCGTTTGGTTACAAAGAAGCGGCTTACCATGAGGTGACCTGCTAGTCTTGTATATGATACATATGTGTATGAATACGGCTATGCTCCTGCGTATGTACTTTGGCCACTGATGTAAATTTTGGCGGGTTATATATATATTTTATACATATATATATGTCGGCTGCTGATGACGATGCTGGGACTAACAAATATGCCTTTTGTGATCGTCTGATAAGACTATATTTATATTTGTTTCCGAGCTCCCCTACTAAGATTTTCTTTGTATGCCAATCGAAAATATGAGTTATTGTTTTCAACTCGGGGTCACCAATGTAGAGGATTAGGGATCGGGTGTGCGATGTGGGGGTAGTTATTTAAGAAAGAAAAGCACTGTGTCCAAATAATTCAGATCATAAACTTTATTCGGTAAACTTAAAATATTACTGTATTACAAATATCAAATAACTAAATAATTCGATAACCAGAGCCCTATACGCAACCGCACACGACAGCCTCAGTGACGAAGACCAACTAACTCTTGCTAAGTGCAAATACATAGTGCTGTGAGATTGGAGAGTTAACTGTTACACTAAGGCAAGCATTTGACTTTTCTCTTATATGTACATTACGTTTTGTTGTATGGATCTGCCGGTGGCGTAGGACTATTTATCGCCAAGAGGGAAGCTGGGCAACATCGGCGGAGAACGCTACACTCCGGTTTTATTATTGTTTGATCTTTCTTCTATGACACTGGTAATTTCCAGTCGTGTCAACCAACGGACTCGCATGCACACTTGTGGGAGGGTTTTTAAGTTAGTATATGTGTCGCTAGGCTCACTTGGGTGTTATTTTGCTTAGAGCTGATTTGTCCCCTTAGTCGGCTTTTACGACAAGCGCTAGTTGTTGGGGGCGCTGCAGTGATATTCTTAACCCGTCCCTGTACGGGCAGCTACATGGACGGGAAACATATCGTGGGAAGCTTAGTTCTTTCAGAAATGGAGAATCCTTTCAAGTACGTAATAACGCCACTTACTGGGTTGCTCTTCAGGAATTTGGCCATCCTAAGACAACTTTGTTTTCCATTGTTCCTGCAGAAAGAGCTTTCCGAATACTATTGCTGGTCCAAGTAGTCTGAACGGATTAAACAACCTGGCAAGATCGGCAAGTATAATGCAGTTCGTTTGCACACACGTTCATGTAATCTGTTGGACTCATCAAAATCAAACTTGAGTTTAAATGCGTCAAAAGAACGATCCGAAATGTATCCTAACGTTATACTCACTTCTGATTGATGACATGTAACAAGTTGCACTTCCGGAATTTTTTTAATATTGTTGGGTGATTGGCACAAAACATTCTTGGTTTAAAGCGTCTTCTGTCTGTCTGCACCCGTAAGATAATTTGTCGGTACCCTTTGCGTATGTCCCCCGTGGAAAGATATGTGTGCATTCGAAAATTAGTTATGATAGAAAACAAATCTGGTTGGACTGTTGGTCCAGTTTGAGTTTCTTCAAGCGGAGTTGCCATGTGATTTATTTTCTTTTATAAAATCGAAAGAGTATGCGATCTTTTTCTTTTACTTTATGTTTTTCGATACTAATTCATTCAAAATGTCATAGGAGTCATTGGTATAAGTATTTACTTTCCGATGCCGCTTTATGTGCATAATTCCAATGCAAAGAAAACATAGAAATCATAGAATAATATTTAAAGTACAGAAAGTATTTCATATTTTAATCTGGTAACAGGAGTTTTGACAATTGTCGACAAAAGTGGAACCTACTAAGGAATAGGTGAACTAATTTTTGGATCACTAAAATAGATCCAAATGAAAATCAAGATCTCGTATTGTTATTGTAATGCATACACACAACTGATCATGGGTGATAATAACACACGGCTAGTAGGACACTCTTACGTGAGATCGACGCAAGATATTTGGTTCGACGGGATGATTTCTCTATGTATAATATATGTATATACTCAATGGTGCTAGTCTTAGTAATAAAAAAATCCACATTTATCACCAACAGCATTATTCACCATTAAGCTCATCGAACAGATCTCCATCTTCTGTACAGCAGCAGGTTGGAGGACTGAACGTATCTGAAGAGATATAGGGTGAATGGTCAACTAAATTGTTCACTAGTATTAAGTTAACCAACTGCTAAGTATAGGCGCTGAAATTGCCACAGTGCGCGATCCCGCAAGAGGGGAACGTGAGATGAGCTTTTAAAAGCTTCAATGAGCTTTTGCATGCACTCATCTAATACACTACCTTTTTCGATAATTTCGGAAAATAAAGCTTTTGCTAAGGGGGGAAACATAAAATTCGCACTCAAACTAACGCTCATTGAATATGACTGCAATAAGGTCGCCCTTAGAGGAGCGTAATCAAATTTGATCTATGCTTTATAATGTACTCAACATCAATACCATCCCAGTAATACCGGTCACAACAACAACTAACACTACCACTATCTGCACTGATTATATCACTACCTCAGCATCAATGCAAGCAACCACAACTACATCCACCTACATTATTGCATGACATCCTCAGCTTCAACCAACACAGCAATCAATGGCACATCGACAATCCTAACGTCTGCATCTCAAATAATTATCACAGGTACTAACTCATACGCCTCTAAAACTAATTTGGAAAAAAAAAAAATATAACTCCTAAAGCAATAAATAAACAGTTCGGCACTCAACAAAAAAGACCGAAGACCTCTCCCATCAAAAACACAGAAAACCAAAGCAAGTTGGACTCGTGCTGGCTCAGCGATCCGAACGGGAAAACTACTACCAACAGGGTTGAAATACTTTCAACGGACAATGATAATGACAGCGCCCCGCAAAACAATCATCCCAAAAAAATAATACCGTCACCAAAGAAGAATATTCCTCCAAGATCCAACAAACCACCTCCAATCTATGTGCAAGATGTTGAGTGCATCAAAACACTAACAAGTGCACTCAATGAAGTAGCCAAGCAAAATTCCGATTTAAGAGTACAAGCAAGTACTGAAATACGAATACAACTAATTGACTCCACTTACTACTCAACAATAGTTAAATTACTTAGACTCAAAAACGCAAAGTACTTGTAGCAATATTTATTGTGTTGTATCCTACTGTTCTCTTGAAAGCACTGGCATCATTCATATACACTAATGTATTTTTAGCTAATATCACTCTCTTTTGAGAAATATGTAAACTCAACGAATGTAGAATTTGAATTCGAACAAAGAACATGGCCGAATAAAGAAACATTCGGCGAAAAAAGATCGGCGTTTTAATTGTTCTTATAAAAAAAAAGTGGATTAAAATTTTCAGAAGTGGGATTACCCATTGATAAAGTGTAAAAAATGATCGAAAAACAAAACGATAGACAAACGAAAAGGATAGACAGAAGATAGAAGAAAGATTTGCTAAAAAAAATGGTAAATAGAAAGAAAGTAGATGGACAACCAATTCAACATCAACGATTATAGTGCCGCGCAACTGCGCAGATGGCTGCAGCGACTAAATCTGGCGACTTTCGGGACAAAACCTGTCCTTGTGATGAAGTTAAGCGAGGTACTTTACAACGAGCGAGGTGAGATGCCCGGCGACGACGACGACCGTTACAACGGGATGGCCAGCAACGGCAGCGACGAGCGGAAGAACCGTTACAACGGGAGGGGCAACGACGACAACTGGAAGAACAGCAAGGAGTAGAAGAACCATTACCTCAATAACAGCAGAAAGAACCGCAACAACGGGAAATGCCGCACCAGCAGGTAATTGATAATTTGAATGACGTACATAACAGGGAGCTCGATTTGTGTCGATGCGATCTCGAAATTGTGAGACGAGAGAAAGATAGAGAAAGTTGGCAAAAGAAAACGAACTGATAAAAAAAAGTTTGCGCAGCTGGAGCAAAACTCGTCGACAACAGCTGTCACGCAGCGTTCCAGTGCTTCAGGAGTCGATCCGTTTTCCAATTCGTTCAACATGGTGAAAGATTTGGTGCCAGGTTACGACAGTGGTGTTTTTTTTTTTTTTTTTAGGTTGCGCCAAGGATGTATATTCTTCATAGATACTAATAGCCCGAGTGCTACTAGCATGCACGATTCGCAAACCTGAGTAATCGATTCCAGGAATACGCCTACGTACTAAACACACACCCTACACACTTCAACCACTCTCCCCGCGGTACTGCCGTTAGGTATTTCTTCGCGGGGCTGGTTAGCAATTATGCTCTAGTCTCCGAGGCCGCCTCTTGGGCTCTTCTTAGGGCTTCTGCTCCTCGCAGCGCATTCTGCACACACACTATGAATGAGCAGATCTCCATCCACTCGCCCTCTGATCGTGTCATGTGACTTATAATATTTTCTGGACTTGACAGGTTTGCTCTGTCTTCTGCAAAGCGTCTGCAGTAGAACACTGCATGCTCCGCGTCCTCCTCTTCGTTTGGGCATATTGGACACAGGGGCGAACTATCGTGTCCAAATCTATGGAGGTATTTACGGTAGCCACCGTGTCCGGACAGGAACTGTGTGAGGTGGTAGTTACAGTTCCCCCTCGCTCTCTCTGTCCATGATTTTATAGTGGGAATGAGCTTGTGGGTCCACCTGCCTTTGGTAGAGCTGTCCCACCTGGTTTGCCACAGCGTTGCTGATGCTACCCTTTCCTCCTCCTTAATCCTTTTTGCCTCTTGCCGGTTCGAGGGACGTCTAAGGTATACCCTCTGCATCTCTTCAGCGAGGATGTCGATTGGGACCATCCCAGCTAAAACGCAGGCTGCATCGTCGGAGATAGTTCGGAAGCCGCTGATCACTCTGATTGCGCAGAGCCTGTGAGCTGATGATAGCTTCTTCCTGCACTCATTTGTCGCCAGTGCACGACAGTGGTGTGTGTCTAGACATTTGGGTCTGGCAGCTGAGGAGCGTCGGCAAAGTCTACGCCTTGGATGACTCTAAACTACGTGCACTGGTGATCTTCTTCTTCTTCTTCCTACTTTGCCGAGGTTATGATCCGAAAATAAGGGATTATAACCCTCCCACTTCACTTCATTTCTACTGATCTGCCTGTGGGGTTTGCCTATTTGACCTCAGAAAATATCGGCAGGCCTCCTAATTTTTGATCACTCGGTTATTGAGGCTAATGAGATGCCGATGTCGTCGCATTTGCCTGACCCAGGCGTTTATAGGCCTGCCTCTCCTGCCTCCTCCTCTTTGGCACGTTCATTAATAATGCCTGTTTTAAGCAATGTGCACTGGTGATGAAAAAACTAAAAGGCAAGTGGCTACATTCCAAGCCGAATTTCATCGACGAGAGCGTGGACAGCTTGGTGGAGCAAATGTGGGAACTTTTTAGTTCTAAACCAAACAAGTTGGTGTTGCGGCGCAAATCGCGTCTCGCAAGTGACGACCCACTGAAACTTTCGTAAATTACTACAACGATAAAGTAATTTCTGCGAACAAGGTACAGATCCAGGAAGTCGAGTTGGTAGACTGCATCATTGAAGGAATTCCGGATGGTCAGCTGAAGATGCAAGCCAACATCCAATGCTTTACGACCAAGTTGCAGCTGTTATCAAAAGTTACACCGAAGCCACGTGTATTAGAAGGGTCACCGTCATCAGCCGAGAAGGTAGGAGCACAAGTTCCGGATACGAAACTGATGTGTTACAACTGTAACTCCTTGGGACATTTTGCCGCCGACTGCAAGAAGCCAACGAGACAATTTGGAACTTGCTTCGCTTGTGGTAGCCTGGAGAATCGTGAGGTGCGTACCACTGCGTCGCAGATATTGTTAGATGAATATTTAGTGAAAGGGTATATTAGGTGAGTCGGAATTTGTTCTCTCATTGTTTTACTGAAAAAGAAAATATGTCATTACGTAATGGTGAAGAACAAAGTTCTTATACGTTGTATCACTCATGTGTAATACTTAGGTGTATCTAAAAAAAAACTTATTCAGCAATTCAGAGGACCGTCATAGACTGCGAAAGTTTTAAATAACCGCAGATACATATGTCCTCGAGGATGTTAAGAGCTTTCAGCAATCACATGTGCTGTATAAGGGTGTTGGCGCTGTAGGAAATATCCGTCGCTGGTTTAAAGGACGTGAGGTCTCAAGTAGATAGGCTATGCATAGATCAGGTTATCTACATGTGTTGCCAGGATGGCCGAATTGTAGCAATATCTATTATGTTGTATTCTACTGTACTCTTGGAAGCACTCTCTTTTGACAAATATGCAAACTTAACGAATGCAGAATCTGGATTCGAACAAAGAAAGTACATTGCAGAATAAAGAACACATTCGGCGAGAAAAGATAGGCATTTTAATTGCTCCAATAAAAAAAAGTCCATTAAATAATATTCATTTAAATCAAATGAAGAAAGAGGATTCAAGGTCGTTCTACGAAACGTGCATTATTCGGCAGACCAGGAAGAAATAAAAAAAAGAATTAGAGGAGTTAGGTAACAAGGTTTTAAACATTCACAACATGCAACAAAAAGACACGAAGAAACCTCTCCCACTATTTCTTATAGAATTTCAATCTAAGGATAATAATATAAGTACAGTTGAAACTCTTTTATCGGGAACTACTGTAACCGGCAACCTCTAATATCCGGCATTCTGTTTAGGAAGTATTTCGTTAATATCCACTCTATTATCCGAAAAAAAACCTCTAATATCAGGAACATAACACACACAACACAAAAATGTGTGTTTTGTTAAAAACAAACGTTAAATTAATTTTTTTTTTGCGAGTATCTTCTGCTTATTGGCATTCGTTACATTTGTTATTGCAGTGTGTACAGATATTTATTCAGGTCTAATATAATAAAAAAGAAAGTGTTTCTTGACTGAAAAAGACGGTAAATTTATTTTTATCTTACTTTTTGTGAGCATACATATGTTGTTTATAGATATTCGTTACAGTTGTTGGAGTATATATTCATTTTTAGTGCGTAAATACAAAGAGTGAAAAATGCCACCAAAACGGTCTCGTAAAGTCCTTAGTATTTTGGAAAAAAATTGATATTATTCAGAATTTAGAGAACGGTTCTAGTGTTCGAGTTTTACGCAATAAATATGGAGTAGGAGAGTCAACAGTATATGATATAAGACAAAAAAAAAGAGGCTATTAAGAAGTTCTATGCCGAAGCTCATTCTGTTACAAAGATGAACAGCTTCAAAACTATGAGGCAATCTGAAAGTGTTACATTAGATATAGCACTTTACGAACGGTTTCTACAACGGCGGTTTGAACGTATTCCGATATCTGGACAATGATCATGGAAAAGCAAAAATGTTCCATAAAAATCTAAAGATTGAAACTGAGTGCAATTATTCTCAGGGGTCGCTTCAAAAATTTAAAAGTAGACATTGCATGTTTGCAAGGTAAGTTTTACACATAAGGAAGTCATAAAATAAAATTCACATATTTATCCAGGCCAATAAACGAGCATGGATTACTGAAGCAATGTTCTTAGATTGTTATGAGAATAACTTCATACCCGAGGCAAGAAAACATTGCACTGAAGTAGGACTTCCGCACAATTGCAAGATTATCCTCTTATTGGATAATTGTCCTGCACACCCCGATGAAGAGGTCTGCGAGAAAGGAGATAAGTCAGTCAAATATTTGCCACCCGACTGTTCTTCTCTGATTCAACCTATGTACCAGGGAGTAATAAGAAGATTTAAAACTTATAAAAGGAAGGATATTGTGCGCCATATTCTCAATAACGATTAGAAAGCGAAGTACAGGGTGTCCGCCGGGAACGTATACTACTTTGTTTTGCCGCCATTTTGGTAAACATTAGTCTTGACAGTTCATATTTGGCAGTCGTGAAGTAGGCACGTGGCAAATTTATTATGGAAAAATATTCGATAAACCAACGTGTTTTAATCGTTAAAACATTTTATCAAAATCAATCATCGATTACTGTGACGATGAGAAAGTTACGTGAAATTTTTGGGAGAAACAACGTGCCAACAAAACGCACTATTTATCGTGTAGTGAATGATTTCGAAGAAAGAGGGTCTGTAGGTGATAGGCCCAAGCATGGGCCACAACGTACTGCAAGATCGGCTGAAAACATTACTGCTGTTCAAGGAAGTGTTCAAAACAATCCATCAACCTCAATTCGACGCCGTGCTCAGGAGCTTGGTCTTCAAAGAACAACTTTGGCCACCACGGTCGCCTGATTTGACTGCTCCTGACTTCTTTTTGTGGGGATATCTGAAAAGCAAGGTTTATGCAAACAAACCAGAAACGCTTGAGCAACTCAAACAAAATATTCGTGATGAAATTAATGAAATACCGCGTGAAATGTGTGAGAATGTAATGAAAAATGTGCTCAAAAGGGCTCGCATTTTTGAGACTAGCAGAGGCGGACATTTACCTGATATTGTATTCCATACATAATTGCCGACATTAAATAAAACATTTATCAATATAAGATCCATTCTCTTTCATTTAATCAAAAATTATAAACAAACAAAGTAGTATACCTTCCCCGCGGACACCCGGTATGAACATTTTTACGAAACATTCAGCATCAAAAATGCGATCTGAACCCTTGCTCGCGCTTGGGACAATGTAACATCTTCCGTGCTGAAAAATACGTAGAACAATCTTACATGCGCCGATTATAACAATGCTGTTATATCAATAATCAATAACGCCTGAAAGAGAACATATTATTGAAGACATTTTATTCTATGCAAATACACTGGATGCAGACCAACAAACTCTCGAGGGACTTGACACAAACAACTTAAACGGCTGGATAGATTGCGACTCGCGTGCTCCTGTTTTATGCATCTTTGACTGACACCGAAATTGCACAAATGATTCTAAATCCTCACGAAAATATTCCTGAGGAAGATAGCGAAGAAGAAGTTGAAGTTGTGTGTGAAAAAAGCGCCGTTAAAATATCTGTGGCTATTGTTTCAATTGGTAAAGTTATAGGAAGTAATGCAGCTTTACAGGTTGCAAGATAAACTTTTAAAAGAAAAACCGAAACTATAACTATAAAAAACCTTGGATGAATATTTTCAAAAGTGAAATATGTTTAATGTTTGCGCATGTATGTATGTATGTATTTATACTATATATATTAAAAAAAAAAAATGCTTGTAAAAAATTTCATTTAATATGAATTAAAATAATAATCTGTTAAAAAATGATTTTTTGTTCAATTTTGCTTCAACCGCTAATAACCGGAAAAATCAATCAAATCAAACTTTTTTATCCGGAATGCTTGGGACCAAAGGCCTTTCGGATAAAAAAGTTTTTACTGTATTTACGACATCAGTAGCTTACTACAGTGTAGAGTTTCATTTGAAACCCCTCACAGTAAACGAGCCATATCACAATGCGTTAATTTCCCAAAGTACGGCCACACGAAGAACTATTGTACAAGAGACCCGGTCTGTGTAAAATACGTACGCAATCATATAACTATTGATTGTCAAGTGTTTAGTAATAACTTTAGCGTAAAATGTGCACTTTGCGGAGGTAACCACACTGCAAACTATAAAGGGTGTGGAATTTCAAAAGCCCCAAAATCCAAAAATGTCCAGCCCTGCGAAATAAAGATAAACGCAATACCCAACAAATTGAGGAAGTAACACACAATCAAGAAAAGTCATCTACATCACCCAATAATACCCCAAGCTATACCGACGTTTTATCTATTTATCTATTTATTTATTTTTAACAATTAAACCAGGCACACAAGGAACGAAAAGTGACAAACATCAAATTAACATTTCTCAAACTCGGCACACTATAAACTCAAATACAGCTCAAAATAATGACGTAAGCGAACTAAAAGAGATGATGAAACAACTGATAAATCAGATGGTAAATATGATGAACCTTATAACTTTACTGGCAACGAAATTAAATTGATCGCATATATAACAGGCTTAGCATCATACTTTGAAATGCTAAAGGACTAACCCAACACTACTTAGAACTAAGGCAATTCATTGAAGACAATAACGCAGACATACTTTTATTATCAGAGACTCACTTTTCAAAAAAAGCAAATAGTAATCTCTGCTATCTATTGTACTCACAGACATAAAATAAGTACAGAACGATTTTTTTAAAACAGGGCCAAGGTTCTAAAAAAAATTCCTGACCTTATAGATATTTGCGTCACAAAAAATATATGTCTTAATAGCTTGAAGATAGAGCTCTGTTTTAAAGTATCTTCTGATTACTCCCCATTTCTCTCTATGGAAGGCTACCAACAAATTAAAAAACAAAATCCAACATCACACCCCACTTAAAAAAGCTGATGGAACCTGGGCAAGAGAAGATTTTGATAAGGCTTCTACACTAGCAGAACATTTTAATGACATATTCTCAAGTGACAAAGATAACGCTCAACCACCACAATTCAACGTAAGTGTAAATTGTGGTGGTTGAACCATTGATCTGCGAATCGAAAAAATTACAACTAAAGAGCTATTACCTTGCATAACTAAAGGACTTGACCACAAAAAAGCACCAGGCTATGACCTTCTAACAGAACCTTATATTGCTCTACAATACCTACGAAATATAATTAACACATTAATGTACGAAATCGGTATATTTCATTGCTACTGTTCGGTTCTCACCACAGCCAAATTCACCTCTCTAACGACTCCAAGTAATCCCTCTCCTTTGTTTTATATTCACTTTTTTTCCGAAGGTAGGTGAAAATCTTCAACAAGACACTATGAGGATCGACAGCGCGTGCTCATAGTAGTGTGGGATTCTTACCCACTTAAAAACCTCCCTTCAAAACAAACTATTCGACTTATCAAGTAATTTTTATTTCACGTTTTGCAGGTACCTTCTCATTAGAAGTTCCTGCTACCTCCGCAGTTTAGACGCAGTTACTTATCGCGCTAAGTCTAAAGGTTTGGTTCTTTGTAGACGGCCTAGTAAATTTCTTTCATCTAAAACTTGGAGGACTGTTATATTTACGTGACTTTCTAGTCGACTTTTATGCTTTCTCGCGTAGTTTTTGAATTCGTCTTCTACAGTTTCAATGCTAAGATCTCTATGGATATCGCTTTTCTAATATACCATGGCACATTAACAATAATTCTTAGCACTTTGTTTTCAAAAGTGTAAAATTTTAATGTTACTTATTTTGGTACCTACAACCCCACAGTTGTATACCATATGTCCATACAGCCTTTAGCACTTGCTTATATAAAAGCAGTTTGTTCTCTATATTAAGCTTGGAATATTTCTCAAGTAACCAATACATTTCTCTATATTTATTATCTAGTTCTTTGCGTTTTTTCTTTATGTGTGTTTTCCATTTCAGTTTTGTATCAAGTGTCATTCCAAGATACTTAGCCTCGTTTGCAAATGGAATTTGCACCGAGTTTGAAAAAATCGGCAAATTATTAATTGTCTTATAAGTAAAATATACATGAACTGATTTGGTCTCGTTGAGTGCGATGCGTCAAACCTTTGTCCATTCATTTACTCTACCCAAATCTTCTTACAGTTTTCTGTAATACCTTCGACCGTTTTACCTGATGCCAAGATAGCAGTGTCGTCGGCAAATGTGACTAGCTCAGTGCCTTCTACTTGCGGTATATCACGAGAGTAAAATAGATATAAAACTGGACCACGAACGCTTCTTCGCGGCACCCCAGCCATTATGTCCTTAAAATCTGAATATTCGTTTCCACATTTGACGCGGAATAATCTATTCGTAAGGTAGTTCTTCAAAACCCTTACGTGACTGCACACCTTGTCGTAGTGTAAGGGCCTAGTAAAGGTAAAATGTTCTCGGGTAGTAGTCTTCCCCAGATGAGATTTGAAGCTAAGCTGCAGCCGACCCCATTCCTTCCTCTCATATCCTTTCCTTTCCCCTCTCTCCCCTCCGGTGGGCTGGATCAAGGTGTCATACGACCCGTGCCGAGGATCAACCTAGCTGGGAGCCCATCCCAAAAATAGCTCAGTCGTGAACGAAGTATTCGGAAACCTGGCGACATCCGAATTAACCAGCATTATCTGTATACTGCGGATCTCTGTACAGACGGACATTCCCTTCTCCGCTACTCGTGGGAACACAATTATGAATTCTTCAAAAACAAAAAAACAAATAAAAACTGAGACCGGTACTCATTCAAAACCGGGCGGTAGTACGGCGACCAAGCTGTCTACCGTAACAGCTCCTGAAGTGCTGGATGGTAAGAGGATTGTTGCCGCACATGGTCCAACTACCTCCAAAAGCCGCGTGGAGCCCAAAGGTAGGAATACCACCCCACATTGTCCATTAGGGACACTTCGGGAGCGAGTCGTAGCGCAAGCTTGCGGCATATCGCTCCCTCAAAACAAGCGTATAAAGATCGCCCTAAGGCCAGCAGGATTCTCCAGCACTTTGGAAATGTTCCGGAGTGCAAGAGAACGGAAAAAATCAAAGCCATGATGGAATGGGCCATCAAAATTGCCGGCAGCGAAACAGCTGGGACTAGCGGAGACTTAAGGTTGAAGCGAAATAGATCGTTGGAAGAACCCGTTTCGGATTCCAAAATGGTCAAGGTGCATAACACCAGCACTTCCTCAAAGCCCACCAGATTAGATTAGATTAGATATTTTTATTTCTCAATTAATTAATTCAATACATAAAATGTTTACATTGTAATTACTTAAATTAGAATGAGTAGAGAAATAATAATGACATTTTATATTTAAAAAGCAAAAATAGAATTAAATGCCACTTCAAAAGGCTTAATAAATATATATTATAATAATGGGTGGGGTAACCCTTAAGTGTATCTAACACTAACGAAGAAAAAAATGCAATTAAAAAAGTGAAATTTATACTAAAGCAGGACAAATTGAAGAAGAGTACAAATTTTAAAGAAGTTTTCAAACCAGAAAAAAATAAATCGAGAAAAAAAAAACTATAAATACAACGAAAAGGAAAATTCAAAACATGGTGGTGGAGTGATGAAGCTAAGAAAGTGATAAATGAGAAGAAAGCGGCTTTCAAAACTTGGTCAAAGTGCCCCTCTAATAATAGTGACGAAAAAGCTCGCCTCGAAATGGAATACAGATGCTGCAAGAAAAAAGCGAAGAAGAAGTGCGCTCAGCTGCAAGCAGAGAGTACGGAGGGCCTGTATCGGGAGCTGGAGAAAATATTTTCCCCGGTTGCTGATGCAAACCAGGCTATCCAGGAGCTGCGAAGACACAATATGAACAAGAGTGCCACTATCTTCAAAATAGCCGCCCAAAGAAGGAAGAATGCTCAGGAGATTCGTTCGCCAAAGTTCATTAGCAATGCTCATGGCCAGCTTCTTGTGGATGACGACAAAATTCTGCAGAGGTGGCGGCAGTATTGTGAAGAGCTTTTGAATGAACAGTTTCCCCGGCTATACTTTCCAAGAGCCACCCCTAACTGTGAAGAAATACCCGACATTACAGTCGAAGAAGTTAGTGAGGCGGTCAAGTACTCCAAAAAACGAAAAGCGGTTGGGCCAGACGAGATACCCTCTGAGTTCTGGAAAAAGATGGGAGACATCGGGTTCAGATGGCTCAGAATTCTCATCTCCAAATTCGTGAGAGGTGATCCAATGCCGAATGAATGGAGGGAAAGTTACCTTCTCCCTGTATACAAAGGGAAGGGTGATACGCGAAACTGTGATAACTACCGTTCGATCAAGCTGATGTCACACACCATGAAGATCGTTGAGCGGGTATTAGGTGGCCGACTGCGAAAAATAATACGGCTATCTGATGATCAGTGCGGGTTTGTCTCGGGTAAATCAACCACAGATGCAATCCAAAGTATAAGGATCATAATGGAAAAACATCGTGATTCCTTAAGGGATTTGCATATTGTATTGATTGACTTTGAAAAGGCATTCGACAGACAACCACGAGATCTGATATGGGTGGCGCTAAGACATCGAGGGGTTCCAGAAACCTATGTACAGATGATTATGGACATGTACGAAGGAGCAAAGACAAAAGTAAGATGCCCCGCTGGAGTAACCGAAAAGTTCCCAATCAAAGTCGGGGTACACCAGGGAAGCGTTTTAAGTCCTTTGCTCTTTATTACGGTCCTTGATTATCTGCTTGAAGGTAAAGTGATGGACCCCAAGGTACATCAGTTATTCTTTGCTGACGATGGGGCCATCATAAGTGAGGATCCTACATCCCTGCAACGAGCACTTGATGTGTGGGTGGACGTTTTGGAGGGAAATGGGTATCGCATTAGTTCAAAAAAGACAGAGTACTTGTGCTGCCCGTTCTCTGATCCACTCAGGCCTATTCCAGACATTTATTTGAATGGTACAGTGCTTCCCAAATGCGAAAAGTTCAAATATCTGGGATCTATGATCAATAGCAAAGCAACTTGTGATGACGACATCAATCATCGTGTAAGCGTAGGGTGGATGAAGTGGCGAGAAAATTCCGCTATCTTTTGTGACAGAAAAATGCCCCCTAAGTTGAAAGGAAGGCTCTACACCGCAGTTGTACGTCCAGCGCTCACATACGGTTCACAATGTTGGACGATGTACAAAAAGTATAAGAGTAAATTAACGGCAGCTGAGATGAAGATGCTTCGCATGACAGGAGGAGTGACAAAGCTTGATCGAATAAGAAGTTCGAAGATCCGTGGAAGCTTTCACATCAAGGAAACCATCGTACAAAAAATAGAGCGTGACCGGATCAGTTGGTATTGCCACGTTCAAAGAAGAGATCATTTGAACCCTGTTAAAAAGGCAATATCAATGCACGTTCCAAAGACATCGCGATGTAGGAAAGGCAGGCCTATAAACGCCTGGATCAGACAAATGCGATGACATCGGCATTTCATTGGCCTCAGTAACCGAGTGATCCAAAATCGGCAGGTCTGCGGATATTTTCTGAGGTCAAATAGGCGAACCCCACAGGCGGATCAGTAGAAATGCGGTGAAGTGGGAGGGTTGTGATCCCTTGTTTTCGGATCATAGCCTCGCTGATAAAAGGAAGAAGAAGAGGAAGAAAAGGAAAATTCATTTCACCAGAATACTAGAAATGCCTATGCTTGAACACTAAGAAGCGATTCCATATTAACGAGATTTATACTTAACAGCCAATGTTTTAGATGCCTTGCAAACACAGCTGATAGCCTTAGTGTCCTGATTGAAAGAGGAAGCTTGTTAAATAAACAACATGAAGCCACAGTGTAGAAATTTCGAAAAGCTGTGGTTCTAAAATTAGGCACATTGACAAGATTCATGACATTACCACGCAAATTATGATTGTCAAGCATTCTAAAATTTAAATTGCCTGATCTGATGAAAAATATCTTTAGTACCTTAAAACAGTACAAATGACGTACAGGTAGAATTTTCGAATCTTGAAATAATGGAAAACTATGATGCATACAATTTTTTGCGCAAAGTTTTCTTATAATATGTTTTTGTAAAATCAGTAAAGGCTCAATTTTGTTGAAATAAACTCCTCCACAGCAACAAATTCCATACTGCAATTTGGAGTCGAAGATGCCGTAATAAATCATCTTTAAAAGGTTAGGAGAGCAAACACTACGCAAGTAAAAAAAATTTCTCAGCGTGGCACGAAAATATTGTCTAAAAGCATCAGTGTGGCTAGAAAAACACATCTTAGAGTCAATGATGAGCCCTAAATATTTAAAGTTATCAACTTTCTCGACTCGAAAACAATTTTCGTTACAATGTATACTGCTATAAAAAGTGTACGAGGAAAAACTAGAGTTACAAGAGCAGCTCGAAAGTTTAAACTTTTGACATTCAGGTGCGTGGTAGAAAAAATCAGCCTCCAAATTACTATGTGCTGACAGATTGAAAAACATAATTTTTGTTTTAGAACTTATCACCAACTTATGTTCTGCAAACCAGATTCTTAATAAATTTAAATCATAATTTATGTTAGAAATTAAATTGAATATACTGTCTGAGCCATAAGCACAACCGACATCATCTGCAAAAACTATAAGTATGCCTCTGAAACGTAACTCAAAAAGAGAGGTGTTGTAAACTAGAAACGGAATGGGCCCCAAGACAGAGCCTTGGGGTACCCCCAGATTTATAAACCTAGTTTCACTTCTGATCTCATCAATTTTCACTCTTTAAGGTCTATTAGACAGATAAGTCCGACATGAAACCTCGAAAACCAGCTTTATCAAGCTTTCCCAGCAAGATTTCATGGTCAACCATGTCAAAAGCCTTGGCAATATCTACAAAAAGCCCAGCTGTTAACTTTTTACTATCTAGGTTATTAAGTATTTGCGAACAGAAATGTAAAAGAACTTTTTTCGTAGATTTACCTTTTTGAAAACCATATTGGGCTGAACTGAAAAAAATAGTATTATTTAAAAATAAAACAACTCTATTTTTTTACTGCTTTTTCTAAAATTTTGCTAAACGAAGGAAGAAGCGAGATGGGTCTGTAATTGCTTATATCCTCAGCTGCCTCTTTTTTAAAAAGTGGAATTATATCGGCGCTTTTAAGCGCTTCAGGAAACTCCCCTGACAAAATACTTTTATTAAAGATATGTGCTAAGACATCTACTATGGAACACGCAATATTTTTTATCAAACGATTTGATACGCCATCAAAACCTCTAGAGTTAGAATTTTTTATGGTACCACGAATTTTTAAGAGCTCAAAACCTGTTATAGAATCGAAAAAAAAAGAACTCTCATGAGAAAATTCTCTTACATTATTCAAGCAACTACATAGTCTACAAATTGGCAAGGTTGGATGGGGCTTCAAGGATTCAGCAATAGTAGCAAAGTAGTTATTAAATTTATCGGCTATGACTTTCTTATCCGAAATTACTGAATTGTCAACATTGATATTAAAAGACCTTTTTGAAGAAGAGGATTTATTCAATATACTATTAAATATCTGCCATTCGCTACGAAGGTTACCTTTGGCTAAATTAAATTTATTGCGGTAAAAACTGTCACGACCTAGTGGAATATCCCTTTTTAGCTCCGAACACAGTTTCTTATATCTTTTTTTTAAATTACGATTCTGTGGATGTGCTGCACACTTTACTCTGAGCTTATTCTTATGAATAACTTTTTTTTAATAAAGAGGTGGAAATCCAAGGCTTTAGCCTCTTTAATGGTTTTACTAAAAATACCTTGTTGGTAGAAATCTCAATGTGCCAAGAAAGAGTTCCTATGAAAAGGTCGTACGAATTAGAAGCACTGTTTTCTAAGTATTTGTATTTGTATTTATTGGGCAAAATAATATTTTTCACATTATGCTACAAGATATGGTATCTTTTAGAAGCATTAATTGTTAGGGCAAATTACAAAAATGATTGCTTATATCACGTAATATTAAAGACAAAATTAAACAAAAAGAAAAATAAAAATAAAAATAAATAAATAAAAATAAATAAATAAATATATAAAATCGACGGTAACATTAAAAATGTCAAATTGTGATACTATTATTTGACAAATAAATAAGAAGCTTCCTCTGAAATTCGGTAATGGAATTGATTGTCTGCAATTCATGTGGAAGACGGTTCCACAAACGAATTGTAGATACAAAAAAAGAACGTTCTCCGATACAATGTGTAAATGGTGGCACAATTAATTTCATACCCCTCACTGATCGAGCAAAAGTAATCTTTTCATGTAGATAGGCAGGGCACTTAAAGTGAATAATTTTAAAAAGTTTCAGAATATTACGATAACTACAATAAACATCCAAATTCAAACCCAAAACAGAAGACTTCAAAGACGACACACTACAAAACCTAGGGATATTATATATAAAACGGACACAGTCATTGAACGCAACATTTAATTTATTTTTACATTCATAATCAAGACAAGGGTATACAGTACAATTAAAAATCAAAAAAGGCATAATCAATATCTTGATTAATCGTGTTTTGAGACACTGTTGCATTAAGCTTGCAGAATGCCTTAAGCATCGTAGCCCGAAGTACACTTTCCTAATTGTATCTGCAGTTGCATTACAGCAAGTAAGTGTACAATTAATAGTGTATCCAAGGTATTTCACAACATCAACTAGAGGAATAATATCTTTATTAAGTACAATGGGTGGGAAATCTGTGGGATGAATCTTCGATCTTGAGCATATCATGCTAACTGTCTTGTCAGGGTTAAGTTTCAATTTATTGCATGTTGACCATTTTAGGATATTTTCGAGGTCTTCATTTACCCTTGCCACACAATCTTCTATCAGGCCAAGTGGACGTGAAAAGTAAATTAAGACGTCATCAGCATACATATGTACTTTGCAATTACCAACTACACGAGGCAAATCGTTATTAAATAAGGAGAACAACAACGGTCCCATCACAGAACCCTGTGGAACTCCTACATGAACAAAGCTCGGGTTTGAAACCCCTCGTTCAGTGACTACTGTTTGAACCCTATCGCGTAGATAAAAAAGCAGTAACCTGATGGAAGATTGTGAAAAATTGAACTTATTTTCGAGTTTTGAAAGGAGTATTTTATGGTCAATACAGTCAAATGCTTTCGAGAAATCAAGCAAAACCAATATTCCGATTTCATCTGAATCTAAAGCTGAGCGAAGATCGCTGGTTACCTTAAGAACAGCTGATTCACAGCTGTGACCACTGCGGAAGCCTGACTGCCATTTCGATAACATATTATTATTTTTCAAATGATGTTGTATCTGGTTTGAAAGTATTTTTTCGAAAGCTTTGGACAAAAAACAAAGAATACTGATTGATCTATAGTCAGATGGGTTTAGAGGATTGGCTTTTTTTGGAACTGGAATAACTTTTGCAGTTTTCCATTGTTCAGGAAACTGAGAGCTATATAAACAAAAGTTGAAAATGTGATGTACATAAGGCAATAAGTGGTGGAGAAGAAGCTTAAGGAATCGAGGAGGGATACTATCTGGGCCAGTAGCGTTAGACTTAATTGAATGAATCGCTTTAATTACATCGAATTCATCAATGCACTGAAAAGAAAAGTTTGTTGAATCAGGTGGTGCAGATGATCCCTGATCAAGAATTATATCTGATGAATCAGAGGAATGCGGCGTAAAAAAAGAATTCATTTCATTTGGGCATATTAAACACTTAACTGAATTTTTATTGCCTGAAACACCAAGTTCCCTAAGGTTTCTCCAAAGGTCTCTTGAGTCCTTTTTAGGATCAAGTCTGCTAAAGAAATACGATCTTTTCGCATTTCGTATAAGAACATTAACTTTGTTGCGAGAGACACAGTATTGCCTTCTGTTGTATTCTGTTGTGTTTCTCTTATATCTCTTAAAAAAGCTTTCTCTTTCTTTTATTGCTAATTTAATCTGACTGTTATACCAAGGGCAAGGTAGAGGCTTTATGCGCTTAGACACAACCGGAACATGCTTGTCAAACAAATAATTTATAAAGCCATTCAAAATATTGATTTTCATATCAATATCGGGTGTGTAGTAAATATCACTCCAGTTCAGGCTGTAAAAATCATTACTGAGTTCAGCGAGGTCGATATTATTGTAAGACCGGTAACTAAAAGTTGTATCACAATTGGAGCTATTAACATTGAAATTAAAAGAACAATATAAAATATCGTGAATAAATTCACTTGTAGGCTTAACTTGGTCAAAGCACAAGACACTAGGTAAAGAACTAGTTAAAAACATCTCAATTAACGAAGGATTTTTTGTGGACTGAAAACATGTAGGATAACGAGTATTAATTACCGAAAGACCAATTTTATCACACATATAATGAAACAAGCGAGTTGTACTATTACACTTAAAGTAATTTACATTGAAGTCGCCACCAATTAAGATGTTATTATATTTTTTATTTAAGGTCATCATAGTTTCTTCAAGTTCAGTGAGATTTTCCACTTTAAAACTGTAAGGTGGAGAACCACCAAAAGAATTTTTTCAAATTCATTGCTGACTTCCACGCAGAGAAATTGAATGATAGACTTAGACGAGTAATAAATACATTTAGTTTTAATACTATCTCTAACATACATACATACACCGCCACCAATTCTATTAACGCGATCATTTCTAAGAAGTTTAAAACCAGGTAAATGCACACTTTGGGACGATAAACTACAATTAAGCCAAGACTCTGAAACCATTAAAACATCGATCTTCGAAGTACTGAAAATTTGGTATAAAATTGTATATTTCGAACGAATGCTTCCTGGATTAATATGACAAACTTTCAAGCCACTCTTAGCTCCACACATTATATTGAGAACGGTCCTTATCGCATCAGGATGTTTTGAGTTCATAAAAAAATGATAATAATGAAAATAATGAAGAATTACCGTACCTAGGAAGCAACAACAAAAATAGTATCACATTCAAACTACATAGAATAAATAAAAAACAAGGAAAGGTGAATAAGTGTATAAAAAGTTTACAGAAAACACGAATGCAAAGTATATGGAGAGCCATTTAGTATAAAAATTATTATCATTAATTTGCGTTGCAAAAAATAATCAAAATTAATTTAAAATTTAAACAATTAAAAGTAAATAAATAAATAATTAAAAATAAATAAATAAATAAAAGTTAGTGTACATTCATACTACGTTACTTAGGACAAAAGTGTATCATGAACATAAACAGCATCAGCAACTCCGTCAACGACCATCAGTAGCAGCATTCACAGCAACACCATTAGCATCTGAGACTGAGTGTTGAGAACTACCACGATCATTTCTCAATGAGAGAGGAATAGTTTCCAGAGATAACGTATCAAAAACAGCAGTTGGTCTCGAATCAGCAGTTACCTTAATGAAAACTCTTCCTCTCCGTGTAAAAACAGAGTGCAGGTGATTGGCGCGTCTTAGGTCAATAGCCTTCCGAAAAATGTTGTGATTTTGTTTCGAAAGGCCCTCATACACACGAACGAATTTGTTGCTCTTAAACCCTAGATCGCTGAGTGATACGAGCTTAGAATTAGTTTTGTAGTAAGCTAAGTAAACATCTTCCCAAAGCTCAAAACAGTGAGATGTTTGGAGTTTAGCGAAGTCAATTTTAGTAACCATGTTATGAGAACTAGAATCTACTCTTTTTTTTAGCCATAGAGATGTCCACCAATAAACCGGTCATTGCGTGGTCAGTGATACTCAGATCGAAAATGCACTTTTCACAAGAATTTAGGGAAATATGAGAAAACCGGCCATATATGTATATGGTCTAAGCATTTACCCGAAATCAATCTAGTTGGTTCGTTAATTAACGAGGCAAACCCATGAGAAGCCAGTAAAGATATATACGTAGAACAAAAATCGCTGTTTTCTAAAATATCTAAATTCAAATCCCCCAAAATTATCAGATTTTTCGATTTCTCATTATCTAAAAGATTAGAAAATTCTTTCATAAAAACTGAAGCACTGTATCTATGAAGACGATAGACGCATAATATTACATACACTTTATTAATATTTTTAAAAGATAACTTCAAAATATCGGCACTTAAGAAATTTAAACATGAGCTAACACAATCATAATCAGTAATCACGCTTCACAAAACAACCAACACCGCCAGCTACGTAGTTTTCATTTGTTTTGGCAAAAAAATTAAATCCCGGTAAGCTGTAATCATTTACTTCATATTCGTAAATTCAAATCTCTGAAACAAAAACAAAATCGGGAACGCAAACAAAGGAGTTCAAGTGAGATACAAGAGATGCAAAATTCTCTCTCAAGCTTCTGATATTCTGGTGAATGAAGAAAATTTTGTTATTACAGTAAGAGCTGGATATAAATACATTCTCACAATTATTACAGTTGAGATCGGAAGTAAGAATAACATCATCAAGTAGGCCAATTTCGCAATTCATTTAAAGAAAATGTAAAACAAAAATTAAACAAGAAGTTTAAGATCATTAAAAGACCTAATTGGGATGGCAATGCTACCTTCAACCTTTCTCATACAAATTTTATTGTTTTGAACCACACATTTTATACCCTTTCTATTTTTTTACCGCCTTCGCCTGCAACAACAACGCCTGTATGTATTTCGTAAGAGCGTCGTTGATGTAAACTTCTGTGCGTTTGCCACTGCCGCTGCTGCTACTGCTGCTGCTCCCGCTCCCAAGTATGGAGGCGTTGAGACTTTTCTTTTTCTTCATTTTCTCCTTCATTATCCGTTGCTTAAGAGACAACTCCGAAAATTGTAGACAGATGATCCGATTACTTGAAGAGAGAGCATTCTCATCGATATTTTTCTTCGATTTAACTTCTTTCAAATAGCATTTTTTAATTTGACTCTCTTCAACAACCACTCCCAATGCCTCTCGAAAAATTTGTTGAGCCACACTTTTAGAGTTGCTTTCATCAACATTTGGAACTCCAACAATCTCTATACTATTCTGGAGTCCACTTTGCTGTTGCCAGTTTATTCAACTTTCAAGACTATGGATTTTATCTTTGAGTTCAGCATTCTCTTCCCGCAAAGATGTCAAAGATTGTAGAAAATTTTTATTTAGTTTCTCCAAATTCGCCAATTTCTCGTAAATCATCTGTAGCGTGCAGTCGCCTACGCTTTCACCAGAGACCGACAAGGAAGTCACCGATGACTGAGAGGTTTTTCTATTTAACAAGTTGGAAACAGATCCACTATGCTTCTTCACTTCAGGCTGCTTGTTCTTGGTTAGTGACCATTCAGGCAAATGAAGAGATCGGCGCCTTAGAACATCACACTTGTCACAACGAAAAAGTATCCCATTAGTCTTCATAAATCTCTTCCAAAATATTGACGCAGGCAAGATGAAAGAGACCGCCGCAGTCGCCACAAGAAATTTTCAAGGTGTAATTCCTTTCGGTTTTTTCAGAACAAACTGAACACATTGAACTCATTTTAGCAGTAGAAATAATAGCTTTCAAAAGAGATGCGTACCCCAAAACACTCAGTGAATAACTGGAGAATCAACACCATATCTAAGTCCTACAGCGAGGTCCTTAAAGACAAGATCGTGCTGGCGGTGGTTGACAGAAGCGATCCTGACGGTACGATCGCTCCTGAAAAATGGCGTATAATACCGGCTAAACTCCCGACAGTTTTTGTGGAAATCATGCAGGAGTATCCTGGTCCTCCTCCTATTTACCGCGACGGTGGATGGCATCAAGGCCATGTCAAGCTGATCGCTTGCACCGATCAAAGGTGGTACGATATGTACAAGGCGGTCATAATGAAATTGGGTGAGGTATGACCAGGTGCAAAGCTCGAGGTTGTTGCGAGGGAAGATATCCCGAGTAGACCAGCTGAGCCCTCCGACCCAGTTGTGATCCTCAACATCATCCGTCTTAGCAATCCGGAGTAACCAAGTCACAATTGCAAGGTCGCCAAGCTGGATGAGCAAAAAGGCCTTTATAGATGCGTCCTCATAGTGGTCAATATAGAATCCCTTGCTCTTTTGGCGAAGACTGAAGGTGTGATCTACTATACCAATTACATTAAAAGTTTACAAAAAGGACGAAGAGTCTGACTCGGGAAACCCCACCCTATGGACCCTGTGTCATCCATCTCCTTTCCATCCCTAGAGAGTGATGACTCCTCTTCCTCAGCTTTTCAGCAATTCCCTCTCTAGTCGGTGATGACGTCTCGTCAGACATGGAGATGGATGACTGCTTTAATAAGATTCTTCTGAGGCAAAGATAGAGACGTCAACCGGGGGGTTGGTGACGTTATCCCAAAGACATAATCCCCTAGTAAAAATCCCCAAACTAAAATCTCCAGCAGCAAAATCCCCAAAGAAAGAATTCCCAATGCTTAAATCGCCTATCTAAAATCTCCAAAATAAAGATGTTCAAGTAGTGAATCTTGCGATTAAATCGCGCGATATTTGGTTTACGTTTCATAAAATTTTATCCACAAAGTAAATGTAATTCTCGTTTGTAATGTTTAATAAAAAAATGTCCGGTTTAAAAATTAATACAAAACGAGTAGTAATATACTTATAACAAGAATTCGGACAAAATGAAGCTCCTATTAATGTTTTAATCAAAAAGGACAAATTCAAAGGAATAATATTAATATTTACAATGGTATTTGTTTCAAAATGACAGTTCTGATATGTGTGCAAAACAAAAAATTCTCTACTTCTAATATTTTGTTTATTCATAAAACGGTTAAACGTTATAACAATACTGAAGAGAGTTTCGTGAGAATTTTACATGCGCATGGCACATGATGTATGAATACATGTTCATGGACACTGGGGATTTGGAGATTCTTGGGGATTTTGGCAAAAAGTTTGTTTCGCTGGAGATTTTGTCCGTGAATATTTTGTCTGAGGAGATAATAGTAAGTTGAACTTAATTTTTTGGAGATTTTGTCCAATGGAGATTTTTTTTTCTTGGTATTTCGTACGACTCCCTCAAGCGGGTCATACTACTTGGTATCAGCATATCTCGCCCACAGAAATATGAACTCTCTTTTTGGGTATAACCTGGAAAGATTGATCGCAGGGAGGCAGAAAACGGGTCTCATAATAGGGTGTGACGCAAACGCTCACCACACCGTATGGGGAAGCTCGGACATCAACGAAAGAGGTGAGCTACTTTTTAGTTTTATTTTAAGTACAAATCTCATTGTGTGCAATATCGGTAATGAACTAACATTCAATACTAAAAATCGACAAGTAGTGCTAGACATTACCCTTGTCTCTGACAACATCCTTCAAAGGATCAAGAACTGGAAGGTATCAGGTGAACATTCCTTCTCAGGCCATCGATATCTTCAATTTAGCCTGAATATCTTAGAAATAATCGGAAAACTGACTGGCTCAAATACAGAGTAACTGTAAAGAAACTGGTTACCTCGATTCCCTCTAGGACCCCTTGCAATACCCAAGAATTAGATCGCATGGTTGAGGATCTTACCTCAGCCCTTAATAAAGCGATTTCTTCTTCCTTCCTAGTACGGCCCAGGGGTAAGAAAAATCCTCATTGGTGGAATGCACATTTAGGTCTTTTAAGAACTAATTGTAGAAAACTCTTCAACAATGTCAAAAGCACGAAGGATGCAATAGACTGGGTCTTGTACAAAGCATCCCTAACTATCTTCAAAAAAGAGCTGAGGAAGGCTAAACGCAATTCTTGGAAACTCTTTTGTGGCAAAATATAAGATGTCTCTGAGGCATCTAGGCTAAGAAAAATCCTCTCCACAAATCCAATAACGCCCAGAAATTATATGTGACTTGGACGACTTCTAGCGAAAATTCGGTAAATCTACTACTTGACACACATTTCCCAGATAGCTCTCAAGTTGTCAGCAACATTGTCTCTAATAGACCGGCTGCAAGTTTAAACAACTCCTCTAACTTAATTACACAGAACAAACTCCGCTGGGCGATACACAGCTTCAAACCATACAAATCCGCAGGACCGGACGGTAAAAGACTAGCCGAACTACAGAAGTCGTCGGACCTTATCTTGCAGGTACAAGAAACAATTCTTAAAAGCTGTATATGGTAGATCTGGTCCATATACCAAAAGTATGGAGGGAAGTCAAGGTAGTTTTCATACCGAAAGCTGGCAAATGTTCTCACACAAGTCCGAAAGATCTTAGACCCATTAGTCTATCATCATTTCTCCTAAAAACATTAGAATGATTGATTGATATTAACTTCCTTCTGTCAGCGGCCCAACATGCCTATTGCAAAAGTAAATCAGTTGAAACCGCATTACACTCGTTGGTTCGTAACATTGAGTACTCCCTGTTTTACAAGGAATATACAATGGTAGCCTTCTTAGATATAGAGGGTGCTTTTAACAATGTCAATGCATCAGCGATTGCAGATGCACTCTCGGACCTGAAGGTAGACAACTCACTATGCGAATTGATCAATTTACTGCTTAATGGTCGGATTATCAACTCAGAGCTAGGTGGGACGTCTTCTAGAAGATCTGCCAGTAGAGGCACTCCGCAAGGTGGTGTTCTATCTCCTCTCGTTTGGAATTTGGTGGTTAATGAACTATTGACAATACTGGAGGGTGAGGGATGCACGGTGATTGCTTATGCAGATGATGTTGCTATAGTAGTCTCAGGAAAGCACCTTAATACTCTAAAAGAACTACTACAAAACGCTTTAAACAAGCTAACCAGATGGGCGGTTCGGTGTGGGTTGAGTGTAAACCCACATAAAACTGAACTGGTACTCTTCTCAAGGAAATGCAAAATTCCGTTCATCGATCCTCCCTCTCTTAATGGTATCAGCTTAACTTTCTCTGATAAAGCGAAATATTTGGGTCTTATCCTGGATAGGAAACTAAGCTGGAAACCTAACATTCAAGAAAGAGTCAAGAAAGCTGCAGTTGCACTTTTCTCTTGCAAAAAAGCTATTGGAAATAAATGGGGTTTACAGCCTCGAATAACTTACTGGCTATACATCTCGGTCATTAGACCGACACTCACATACGGGGTGATTGTTTAGTGGACAGCCTTACAAAAAGCAATAAATCGCGACTATCCTAGCAAAGCCCAGCGTATAGCTTGTCTGTGCATAAGCGGAGCACTGCGTACAACTCCCTCTGCGGCACTGGATATTATACTTCATCTGTTACACCTTGATATATTTAGCAAACAAATGGCAGTGATCGCAGCCGTTCGCCTTGAAGCTACCCAACAGTGGTCAAGGAAAGAGTTTGGCCACGCCTCCATTCTGAATAAATTCACAATATCTCCCGAAAATACGGACTACACCATCCCTCGTCTAAACTTTGACAAGAACTTCCTTATCACCATCCCTTCCAGATCACTCTGGAATGAAGAGGCTTTCATAGAAGACGACTCGTTCCACTTCTACACTGACGGCTCGAAAACGAAAGATGGAGTTGGTGGAGGTTTTTTCTCTGACAGGCTTAATCTTAAGCTCTCCTTCCGTTTACCAGATTAATGTAGCGTGTTCCAGGCGGAACTAAGGGCGATTAAGGAGGTCTTATCTTGGCTAAAGAAAAACGTGATATCCGCCAAGGACATCCGCATCTTTTCAGATAGCCAAGCTGAAATCAAATCCTTGGAATCGATCTCTATAAATTCAGTAGTAGCCCTAGACTGCCATTCGTCCCTTGCGGAGATGTCGGAGCAGTTTAATATTCACCTCTGTTGGGTGCCGGGGCATGGGGATATTCTGGGGAATTGTAAGGCTGACGAAGTCGCCAAATTAGGAACAACTGTACCCATCCTTCCAAATAAGGATAATTTAGGTATACCAATCGCTACTTGTAAACTTAAATTCAAGCTAGATGCAATCGAAAGAACAAATCTTAGGTCAACAAGTGGTACAACATGTCTAGCGACTTAGCAGGTTTGGCACAAGTTGGATCTGAAACGCTCTAAGAAATTGATCTCTCTCAATCTATTGCATATTGGCTCTATTATAGGTGTAATTACAGGACACTGTCTAATAGGCAAGCATGCAACAAGGCTTGGCGTATTTTCAAATGATTTCTGCAGAAGCTGCATAGACGAAGAAGAGGAAGAAACCATTACTCACCTTCTTTGTGCACATCCAGCTCTCTCCCATAGAAGGAAGGTTCACCTAGGAGCTTTCTACCTTAATGATTTAGGCGATTTGATAGAATTAGATATCAGGAGCCTCCTCCTTTTCATCAGAAGCTCTAATTGGTTTAAACGAGTAGGCTGGGACTACATGATCCTCGTGGTACCACAACGGACCTTCCTTGGTCTATGTGTGTTGGCGTAAGCTGGCAGCCACTTCAACCTAACCTAACCTAACCTAGTTCTTCAAAATATTATATAGGTGCTCTGGCAGAACTTGTCGAAATTTAAACTTTAAGCCTTCGTGCCAGACCTTGTCAAAGGCTTGGGAGACGCCAAGGAATACGCTTGAACAAATCTTTTTTTCTTCAAGTGACTTTTCGATTACATGTGTTATTCGATGTACTTGTTCAACTGTAGAATGCTTACTTCTGAATCCGATTGATGATCCGGAATGAGATGCCCTTCTTCTATTACCGGCTGTATTCGCCTAACCAATATTCTCTCGAACAGTTTGGGTATAATTGGAAGAAGCGAAATCGGTCTATAAGACGTTTTTTCATTCGGCGGTTATCCGGGCTTAAGGACCATTATAACTTCGGCGACTTTCCATTGACTGGGAACATATTCTAGTCTAAGCGTGGCGTTTATAATGAACAGAAACTTAATTAGAGCTTTTCTTGGCAGTGCTTTAAGAACCTCTCCCGTAATTAGGTCGTATCCAGGAGGCTTTTTTAGGTTTAAGTTTCTTTATTTCTTCCTTAAGTTCGGTAAGTGTTGCATTTCTTATTTCTTTATTACTTACTATTGGCTATATATGACGTATTTATATTTTGAATAAGAGCTTGTCCATTAAACGGTTTGAAAGTTTCTTGAAGGTGGGTGGCAAAAACTTGCGCTTTCTCTTTATCATGCCTGGCCCATTCGTCTTGATTTTTCCTAATTGGGGCGGCTTGAATTTAAGGTTTTTTAATACCTTTTATAGCCTTCCAAAGCGAATAGTTAGAATTTTTTTCTGCCGTTAAGCTTTCTAGGTAAGTTTGTATTTCAATATTCTTAAAGTCTTTAATAGATCTTTTTAGTGAGTTGCACAAACGGTTAAGATGTGCTTTATGTTGCGGAGCCCGAGTTTGTTGCCATTTTTTGTGTGCTTTTCTCTTCTCCTTAATCATCTCTTTTATTTCCTGCGGATAAGATTGAATGTAACTGGCCGGGGTTCTCTTTGGTTTGGGAGTATTCTTCCACGCGGCATCCTGTAAGATTTCGACGAAGCGATCAACTTCAACTTCAAGTTCATAGGTCGTTTTAAGTGATACGCTCGGCTCAATATTTGCTTCAATATCTTTTTTTAAGCCATCCCAATTAGTTTTCGCGCCAGTTAACCTGGCCGGTCCTACTTTTTTAATCCGAGCTTCGCTTATCGTCATAATGATTGGAGAATGATAAGAGGAGAGATTAAAGCTTTCTTCAACTTTTATATAGTTGCCAGATATTCCTTTAACATCAAAGAAATCGATCAGATCTGGAATCTTATTTCTATCAGTCGGCCAATATGTTTGTTTACCCGTGAGTGAAAATCACAACTGTATTGTATGTGTCGGACCAAAGTTCTCACCCTGAGTTTCCATCGTTACTTCTAGAAGGTTTTCGTTTCTTTTTGCAGAGCGAGCCGAGCGAGTCCGCAAGCGTGACGACATTTCAAATTAAACTGCTCTGTTTCTGATTTGCAATTTATGACCAAAACAGCCACCAACCCTTGCTACACACACACCTGTAGCTTTTCTACTGCTGTCACACTCACTCACGCTGCGGCCACACTAGACAATGAGCCGTGCTGACTCCGTCTTGCTCGCAACTACAGAAAAGAGACGAAGTGTGAGCATGCAAATGAGAAATTGAAAATAACTCCATTCTACAGTGGGACAATCTTTATTTATCTTGGAACAATTCATTTCTTTTTCTTTCACAATTCATTCAATTTATTTTTTAAGTTATGCTTCGACACGGCCAGCCTGACTAACACACGTTCTCGGATGTTTCTAAAAAGAATCTAAGAAAATAAAACTGGCATTATGCACTGCTCAAAATTATTATTATTATTTTTTTTTTTTAAATTAATATTTCATCTCAAAAATTCATCCCAGCGACAACTAACTACCAGCAGGCAATGAATGACCAGAGTAATCCACTCAACAATTAAAAAGACATTCTGACGCAGAAACAATGTCATCTACCCACTACAAAATGCTGAACCTGATTGGAGTTTACGTAGTGACATTACCCCGAACCACAGTGTCCGATATTACTTACTGACGTCTGTTTCAACGCCTTCTCCGACGTCTGTTTCAACGCCTTCTCTGACGTCTGTTTCAACGCCTCCTCTGACGTCTGTTTCAACGCCTTCTCTGACGTCTGTTTCAACGTCTTCTCTGTCGTCATCTATATCGAGTTCTCTGGGGATCCCCTCTGCCGGCATACGTCGCAAAAACTCATACGGGTACTTATATGTTCTTTTACTGGTTAACGACTTCAGAACATATCGATCTCCATCTAAGATTTCTGTCACCACAAATGGACCTCTGAATTTCGGATCCAGCTTAGTCTGATGTCTTTCTTCATTTTTGAGCAGTCACCAACCTTATGTCTTTCAATTTTTGCTCTATTTTTATCAAATCTATCTTTATCATAACAAGCATTTTTTTCAATATTAACTTTAGCCATATCTCTTACAAATCTGATATCAACCTTATTTTCATTATTGCATATTGGTAATAAATTGAAAGGCCTTGCTTCCTTTCCTATAAGTAACTCTAATGCACTAAACTTTGTCACACGATTGGCCGTACAATTCAAAGCCAGTTGGACTTCGCTTAAAGCGTCTTGCCAGGATCGCTGACTAGTTTCTACAGCGGTTAACATACCTTTTAGGGTACTCATAACGCGTTCGACTTGCCTGTTAGCACGAATAGCGCCCTTTGCTATTAAATGCAAATCAATTTTTTGCGCAGAACAAAATTCGCGAAAACCTACGCTAGAAAAGCACCTGCCCTGATCAGCAATAATGCGCGTAGGTACCCCAAACAATGATATAGATGACCTGATTGCTCTAATGCAACTATCTGTGTCGATGTTAACCGTATGGTACAAATAAATAAACTTGGTAAATGCGTCTATCTGAACTATAACATATTCCTTAATATCATTTTTACCACTCAGTTTTCCGGTGATGTCAATGTGTACAGTATGCCAAGGTATATCCACTTTAGGTATAGGATGAAGTTCTACTTGTGTTTTACCTGACGGTGGTTTAGATAATTTACAAGTAATACAATTATCTACGAACTTACGAACGTATTTCGACATATTTTCGAACCAATAAAATCCATAGAGTTTATCCAATGTCTTTTCCCAACCAAGAATCATTATAGCCTCATGGACATGATTGACTACAGACCATTTAAAGGGTCTTGGAATAACAGATAAACATAATGTCTTGCCGTTTCTTTGAATTTTCCGGTGAAGAATGCCGCATCGCATTTCGTATGTATTTGCCACATCTTTTAGTTCACCATCACGCAACTTACAAATAATTGCAAATGTTTCAGGATCTCGTTGCTGCTCTGCAAGGAGCCAGTTTTCAGTGATTTCGGTCAGATGAATGTGGTTTTCAAGAATTTTATTGATCCTGTGAGAATCGGATGGTAAAGGATTACGGGAAAAAAAGTCGGCATGAGCCATTATATTCCCCGGTCTGTATTGCACGATGGACTCTTGGAGTAAGTTCAATTTTTTTACGAGAAGACTTTAATGAGTTACAATCGGTAAAAACAACAAAATGACGACCATGTAAATAGTGTCGAAAATGCTTTATCGAATTGAACACCGCCAAAGTCTTCAATTCGTATGAATGATAACGAGATTCTGCTGGAGATGTTTGCTTACTATAATAATCAATTACATGCGGCTTATTATCAATTTTATGCAGCAGAACTGCTCCATAGCCATCTGAGCTAGCATCCGTATGCAGCTTAATAGGGTATTGCGGATCGAAAATAGTTAACACAGGTTTATTCGTCAATGTGTCTATTATTTTCTGACGTATTCGCTCATGATCAGGTTTCCAATTGAATGTAGTCTTCTTGGAAGTAAGACTATAAAGTAGTTTCATATGCTGCGAAAACTTGGGGACAAATTGCAGGAAATATGATGCCAAGCCGATAAACTGTCTAACTTGACTAACAGACTGAGGAGGGAGTAAATCAACTAATGCCTGGATTTTACGTGTATTGGGATGAATTTCACCAGCTTCAATTTTAAATCCCAGAAATTCCACACTTGTCTTAAGAAAAGAGCATTTTGTTATGTTAAATGAAAACCCTGCTTGGAATAAAGTTTCCAAAACAATCTTCAACCTTTCAAATGCCTCCTCCAATGTACGACCAATAACTAAAATGTCGTCCACATAGACAATGACGTACGAATTGGCAAGTTCACCCAAAGCCTTCATTTCTGCTCGTTGGAACACGGATGGGGCATTCTTTAGCCCGAAAGGCATAGCCAAAAACTCATATTGCCCTTCAGGGGTGACGAATGCAGTACGCTCAATCGAATTAGGATGTAAAGGAATCTGATGAAACCCGCTTGCCATGTCTAAGCACGAAAAATATTTAGCTCCATGCAGTCTAGAAATTTGGTCAGCTATGAGAGGAAGTGGATATCTATCGGAGACTGTGTTGGCATTTAGCTCACGATAATCCACACATAGACGATCGGACCCATCTTTCTTTTTGACCAAAAGTATGGGACTAGCAAAGGGAGAACAGCTTGGACGAATAATATTTGATTCCATCAACTCTCTAATTTTGTTCCTAACCATTTCCTTTTCCTCTGCACTAAGTCTATAGGGTCGTCTTTGAACAGTTTTACAAGGATCAATTAAACGTATCTCTAACTGTCCAGTGGTTACACGTCTTTTCGGAATACCAGCTATAAATGAATCAGAATATTCTTTTAAAATATCTAACAAAAGTTTTCTATCCAAATCATTCAGTTCTGTGTCAATTTTTGTAAAGTCAGCAACATTTTCAGACGCTTTTATCGCACACACAGATTTTACTTTAAAAAATTCAAATTTATCAGAAGAAATTGAAACTCCAAAACCCTGACTCAGAAATTCACGGCCAATCATTACATCGAATATTAAGAAACTATCTAAAACAACATGAAACAATACTTCAAAAGAATATTCACTGATTGTAACATTGGAAAGAATTTGTAGAGTACTGCACACTGTGCCGTCTCCGATACCCTTAAGAATAACAACATTATTAACTCTCTTCCCCGAAAATTTGTGCGAAATCGATTCCTTGACGAGTGAACATTCAACTCCAGTGTCAAAACAAAATGAAAACGACTCACCAGACTGGAACAAAGTACCTTTCGGTTCAGCAACCGTGCATAGATACACTTGTCTCACATCTGGCTTGTTCTTGTTGGATGAAGAATTTCGCACGAAACATGATGATGAAATATGCCCATGATCTCCACACTTGTAACAGATTATAGTTGAATGATTCTTTCCTACCGATGAACTGGCGGAGGTCTGGTTGCTTTACAGTTGATGGTTTCCTTTATCCCTTTTCAAATGACAGTCAGCAATTTTATGACCAGTTTTTCCACAGAAGTGACACTTTATATTGGAGGACAATTTAACTTTTTTGTTTACAGATGAACATGATGGATTTTCTGTAGAAAACTGCTCCTTTCTTTTCCCAAATGCGAATGCTTTTAATTCTTGCTGAAACTCATTTCGTGTTGTTATATTTGTGGTAAATACCAAACGTTGCAATCTGCTATCAATTTGAGCCATATGCGCCAAGGCAACCGATATGGCTATTATCTTCTGCGGTCATTGATTTCCATCTGGATGTGAGTGACGTAACTAGGCGACTTCCATACAACGATAGACATTCTCCGTCCTTTGGGTGACTCTTAAAGATATTCATCACTGTAGCTGCAGGAGTTTCGTTACCTTCAAAGTGTTGAATAAACAATTCCTTGAATTGTTCCCAGGTCATACCGGCGAAACATATCTGTGCCATCCAATGCGAAGCAGTTCCCTCTAAAGATTTACTGAGAGCTATGAGAAGAGCGCTACCTTGTAATTCATTTTCAGACAGAATTAAGTCCACGGTCGAACACCAGGAAAGAGCATCAGCGCCAGCACAATCGGGGTTGAATTTTGGAATTGTCACTATTTTTGCCACTCCAGATGTTGATTGATTATTTTGTACCGCTTTGATTAACTCCACAAAGTTGCGATGTTGCGCTTCCAAAAGGGCACATAATCGATCATCAGAAATTGCTTGGGGCGGAGTGGATCCCACTTCTGATGTCGGACCAAAGTTCTCACCCTGAGTTTCCATCGTTACTTCTAGAAGGTTTTCGTTTCTTTTTGCAGAGCGAGCCGAGCGAGTCCGCAAGCGTGACGACATTTCAAATTAAACTGCTCTGTTTCTGATTTGCAATTTATGACCAAAACAGCCACCAACCCTTGCTACACACACACCTGTAGCTTTTCTACTGCTGTCACACTCACTCACGCTGCGGCCACACTAGACAATGAGCCGTGCTGACTCCGTCTTGCTCGCAACTACAGAAAAGAGACGAAGTGTGAGCATGCAAATGAGAAATTGAAAATAACTCCATTCTACAGTGGGACAATCTTTATTTATCTTGGAACAATTCATTTCTTTTTCTTTCACAATTCATTCAATTTATTTTTTAAGTTATGCTTCGACATATACATATAAAGCTTTCTACCTTTCTGAGAGGCGTACCTTAAACCCCAGAAGGGGTGTTTCAATGCTAAAGTTTGGTTTAAGGAAAATGAAGATGTTTGTGAAATCACTTTCTTCAAGTTTACATCGCAGTGGACAATATACAGACGAAATTTTGAAAGCAAAATGTCTATTTCTAACGCGTACCGTGCTTACTTGCATTGCTTCTAATTCAATCTTTACTTCCGCTGAGTGTTCGATACATTCTTTTATTAACAAGCATGATCCGCCTCTGGTTCTTTCCGATGGGTGGAAGGCGTGATATACGCTATATCCCCTTATCTTAACATTCGATTGTTTTGTCAGATGAGTTTCACAGAGCAAGCATATATCAATACCTTTTTCTCGTATAAATATTTCTAGCTCGTCGAGTCTTCGTATGAGCCCGTTGGCGTTCCATGTAAGAATTTTAAGTGTTTTTTTCACATTCTGGTTGAAGTGCGCGTGTTATGAATATTGTTTTCTAGTGCAACTAGTCTCTCGAAAATAAAATTGTTTGTTTTGCATTGCTCCTCAAGTTTCACAAGAATTAGGGAGAAAACATGAGATACACGATCTTGTGAGGTACCTCTATCACCGTTTTCCAATGCCGCAGCTTGAGCATGAGTCTTGGCGTTAAAATTGGATGGATGTCATCGCCGCTTGCATAAGACTGCACGCCAATATTCGAAGATTTTGCTACTGTCACATTTTCTATACTACGTGTGGGTTTTTCTTCATTACCCGATTTTAAGTCAATATTGACGGATTTCCTATCTTTCGCTGCTTTTTCGTAGCTATGTTGGGTCTGTTCTTAATTTGTTTCAGATTCGGGCGCATGGAATTTTTTAGCGTATCGAGCATTTTTTGGAGCTTTTTCGCCACTTCGCGACCTCGATAGTTCGCAGAATGTTTTCCTTTGCAGTTTATACAAATGAATAGTAGAAGTCCATGCTTTACCAATTTTTCCTGATTTCCCTCGACTGTTGCTTCTCCTTCTTGATAATATTGACTGCATCAAAAATGTTAAAGCCTTTGTCGTGAAGGTCATTTATAACATCTTCTTTAGTGCACGAGGGGTGGAGCACCCTTGCAGTGGTCTTTCTAATTTATTTTCATAAGTATACCACTGAATTTTCTCGGCATTCAATTTTTGGGACACTGATCGGTAACCGTCACCATCATTGACATTGATTTTCCACATATTGTTTCTGAGAGATGTCACCTTAAGCTTCGATGTCAGTGTTCCTTTAAGGAGGCAATGCAACTTATTATAGTCCATAATTCCAACGACATTTATCGGTGACGGAGGACGCAATTTTATTTCTTGTGGCTTTTCTTGCAACTCCTTGTGCTTTCCATCTTTTTGTGGCCCGACTTCCGGTGACGAACCAGCTTTGCGTTTTTTGCTAGGTCGTTTCTTTTCGGGGTGGCAACGGTGCAGTGGTAACGTCGTCAATTGCCATGCTAATGGTTCAATTCCTGATGTCAGCAAGCATTTATTTATTTTTCATGAAATATTTGAAGTTAGTCCGATCATTTGCGAAAGCTTGTGTGAACACTACTGCGAAGGCATAAAACTTGTAGTAGCTTGGTCATGCGGCTGGAGAAATTGTTCGGCCTGTTGATGATGGTTTGCCCTTGACATCGGTTATCAGGAAAAGAGTACTGTGAATCAGAAGCAAAAGACAATAATAGCAAAAATCTCCCCAGTTATCTGGATGCCACCCCCGGAGAATAGCTGAAGCATAAACAACTGAGCTTCAAGAACCACTACACCAAAATCTTTCTCTCTCTATCCATCCTTTCCAACGTCCGCAAATTATAATTATAAAAATAAAAAAATCCGATTCGTTTCACGTGTTAGCTCTTCTTCGTCCGTCTGGTATTCGCGAGTAGGTGAGCGATGTGGGCTAACAGTATTTTCTTTTTGTAGATACGTGTTTTTTAGGGCATTATTTTCTTGCCTGCGTAAGTCTACCTCTGTTTAAAGTTCACGATAGAGTAGCTCCATTTCAGTAAGCTTGGTACGGAATACGTCGTTTTCCTCCTCAAAGCTTTTCAATTTCACCGAATCCCGTTTTTCACGCGCTTACGCTTCCAGTGGACTTCTTTTCCGGATACGTTCGATCTCGCTGGTGGAGATCGAGATACTCTTGTACTTTTTAAGAACGGATTTATTAGTTGCAATAACTGGCTTTCCCCAGAATTCGTAGAGCCGACCTCCGAAGAGTGTGGATTTTTCAGTGAACCTGGGCTGCCACCTGGGGTATACAATCGTTTTGTTCATTTCATTTTTTGTATACACTATGCTCGGTATACGGAGGGTGGATTTTACCCGCCTCTTACGACAGGCGTGCCTACCTCGGGTATATTCTTACCCCTACCCGAAGGCGGTCAACCGCCGCAGATGTATGGTTTTAAAATAAAAGATTTTCCCTTTACGTAAATAAGATTTTATTCTAATAACCAAAAAAAGATGCAAAACTTTCGAGGCGCCAAAAGGATAGTTAGTCGGAAATTCAAATCGCGAAACTGTGATAACTACCGTTCGATCGAGCTGGTGTCACACACCATGAAGATCGTTGAGCGGGTATTAGGTGGCCAACTGCGAAAAATAATATGGCTATCTGATGATCGCTGCGGATTTGTCGCGGGTAAATAAATCAGAGATGCAATCCAAAGTATTATATAAGGATCATAATGGAAAAACATCGGGATTCCTTAAAGGATTTGCATATTGTATTGGTTGACTTTGAAAAGGCATTCGACAGACAACCACGAGATCTGATATGGGTGGCGCTACGACATCGAGGGGTTCTAGAAAACTATGTACAGATGATCATGGACATGTACGAAGGAGCAACGACAAGAGTAAGATGCCCCGCTAGAGTAACCGAAGAGTTCCCAATCAAAGTCGGGGTGCACCAGGGAAGCGTCTTAAGTCCTTTGCTCTTTATTACAGTCCTTGATTATTTGCTTGAAGGTAAGGTTAGGTTAGGTTAGATTGGCTGTCTGCACCACGATGCGGACACACTTAGACCAGTAAAGGTCCATTGTGATGCCAAGGATCTACCATTAGACCACTCAGGGACTAATAAAACCAACCGGAGCTTTTGATGAAGCGATGGATAATCGTGACGTCTAAGGACGCCAAATCGCTGAGGTCGTCAAGGAAGAGAGCTCCTAGATGGAGCATTCTTTTGAGTGATAGAGCAGGACATGGGCATAGGAAGTGGAGAATGGTTTCCTCCTCCTACTCGTCCCTACAGCTCCTGCAGAAGTCATTGGAAAAGAGACCAAGTCTTTTGGCATGTTGGCCGATTAGACAGTGTCCGGTGATGACACCGATAACGCAGCTGATCTGTGATCGCTTTAGTTTAACCAACTCAGCACTACGTTTCTGGTCCAGCTTAGGCCAGATCTGCCTCGAAATGTGACATGTAGAGCCACTATCCCACCTAAGGTTGGTCTTGCTAATAGCGTTCAGCTTCAGTACATGCTTACATGTAGCTAGGGGCATACCTAAGGCTTGCCTATCTGGCAGAATCCTTAGAGTAGTACCCTGTCTAGCGAGTTTATCCGCGTTACAGTTTCCTGGAATGTCTCTGTGACCTGGCACCCAGCATAGGTGAATGTTGAACTGCTCTGTCATCTCAGTAAGAGACGAACGGCAGTCTAAGATGGTCTTTGAAGTAAAGGAGCACGATTCCAGGGACTTGATAGCAGCTTGACTGTCAGTGAAAATGCTAATATCGCTGACAGATAGTACATTACATTTCAGCCAAGACAAGGCTTCTTTAATCGCCATGATTTCCGCCTGAAAAACGCTACAATGATCAGGGAGGCGGAACGAGATGCTCAGGTTGAGCTTATCGGAGAAAACACCACCTTCGGTCTTAGAGCCATCTGTGTAGAAGTGCACCGAATTTCCATCATCAGGGGGAGAGCCATCCCACTCATCCCGTTCAGGGATACTCGTACGGAAGTGTCGGTCAAATCTCAGTTTCGGTGGGGTGTAGTCCGTGTTTGTGTGTGGGCAAAATCGTATCATCACCTCCACGCGGTGCCCGCTGGATAGCTATCTGATAGTGAAGTAACGATGAGCGTATGCTGAGTCTGACGGTATATGTGCAGCTGAACACTCAGACCTGCATAAGCACATCTGGGTGAACTTCAGCGCGCATATGTCTAACCGGACGAGGCATCTCTTGTTGACCTGATCGGCTGAAATATGCGTCTCAGAAGTCTAGCAGAGGTCCTCAGAAGGAGGACGTGCGGCGGACGAATTCTCTCGATGGAATCAACGGTGACGTCTACAGACCAGCGGATACCTTACTGGAGCTGCTTCAACATATTTGGAGCTGAGGTCTGTAAGGATTTTCAATACTACGTCAGGGTATTGAAAAGAGATGGTGGCGGCTGAACCCTTAATGGGCAGCGCTCATATCCCCGAAGTGGGTTACTGACATCGGTGTATCCGGCCTCTTGTCCTAGGGGTACAAAAAAAAAAGGATCTGGCCCTCCAGGTTGGGGGTTGTGTCGTCGGGTTAACTTCCCTACCACGTAAAAAACCTTTGGTTACGAAGCAACCAACAGCCTCGGATACGGATGATCTTACTGTTGACGACCCATGCAAACGTAAAAAGGACAACGATCTTCGTGTCTGCACATGGAATGTTAGGTCCCTCTACAAACCACGTGCAGCCGAACAACTTGCGGAGGCCCTAGAGTGTCTCAAAGCAGACATTACTGCCATCCAAGAAGTGCGATGGGATGGGCCGGGCAAAAGGAGTATGAAAAACTGCGACATCTACTACGGCGATTGCTACAGACAAAAAGGACAGCGTCTATTCGGGTGCGGATTTGTCATTGGAGACAGACTTAGGCAAGAAGTCTTGAGTTTCCGGCATGTGAACGAGCGCCTCATGACTATCCGTATCAAGGCTTAATTTGCCAGCATTAGCCTAATATGCGTTCACGCCCCTCACGAGGAGAAGGACGACGAGACAAAGGATGACTTCTACCAGCTCTTGGACAAGACGTATGAGCAATGCCCTAGCCACGACGTTAAAATTATCCTAGGCGACTTTAACGCAAAGCTAGGAAGAGAGGAAGTCTTTAGTAGCGTGGTCGGAAAGCACAGCTTGCACGACAACACTTCCGGCAACGGACTCAGGCTAATCGACTTTGCGGCGGGGCGAAACTTTGTTGTAGCTAGTACGCGGTTCCCACGTCTCGATATTCACAAAGGAACATGGCTCTCCTTTGATCGAAAATTGGTCAACCAAATCGATCACATTGCGATCGACGCAAGGCACTCTTCCAGTATTCTGGGTGTCCGGACTTTCCGAGGAGCCAACGTGGACTCGGATCACTACCTAGTTGTAGCCAAGGTACGGATGCGGATATCCACAACGGAGCGAAATCAACGAAATGCTGTGAGGAAATTTGACGTCGAAAAGCTACAATCGCAAGAGAACGCCAGAACCTTTGCCGATCGTGTTTCTTCTAATCTCAATCTTAGTCCTATGCCGCCAGCAGCAAATGCGGAAGACCAGTGGCAGCGTTGCCAAAAAGCCATCAGAGATGCCGCCTCTGATGTACTGGGTTTCTCTCGCCCACCACAACGAAACCCCTGGTTTGATGAGGAATGCCGGAAAGCACATGCAGCAAAACAAGAGGCGTACAAAGCGGCGCTGCATAGAAGGACTAGAGCTGCTTACGAGCTCTACGTGCGCAGGAGAAAAGAGGAACATCGACTTCTCAGAAAGAAGAAAAAAGAGCATGAGAAGGGCTCGATCGAGGAGATTGAGAGACTTTATTGCAGGAATAATGTTCGAAAATTTTACCAAAGGGTAAAAAGAACATGCCAGGGTTTCAAAGCCAGAACAGAAGCCTGCAGGGACGAAAATGGCAACATAGTAGTAGAATCGCAGTCGGTGCTGAGGATATGGAAGGAACACTTCTGCAGACTGTTAAACGGCGATGATGATCAATATTCCGCTGTCAGGCAGAATGAGCCATTCAACAGCGACGATGGCAGTCAAAATTCCCGTCAACTCGATCATAATGAAGTGAGGATAGCGATATCTAAACTCAAATCCAACAGCCGCTGAACTTTTCAAGGCAGGAGGAGATGAGTTGGTAAGGAGCATGCACCAGTTCATCTGTAAAATCTGGTCGGACGAAAGTATGCCTGATGAATGGAACCTCAGCATCGTTTGCCCGATCTTGAAGAAAGGAGACCATCTGAACTGCGCCAACTACAGAGGTATAAGTCTCCTAAATATCGCATATAAGATCCTGTCTGCCGTACTATGTGAACGCCTAAAACCGATCGTCAACAACCTGATAGGTCCTTATCAGTGCGGTTTCAGGCCTGGAAAGTCCACCATTGACCAAATATTCACACTACGGCAGATCTTGGAAAAAACCCATAAATATAAAATCGATACGCACCACCTTTTCATCGATTTCAAAGTTGCCTATGATAGCGTGTATAGAGACGAGTTATACAGAGCCATGTCTAGTCTTGGCATCCCTGCCAAGCTCGTCCGTTTGTGCAGAATGACGATGGAGAACTCTCGCTGCTCCATCAAAGTCGGTAAGAACATCACCGAACCGTTCGATGTCAGGAAAGGTCTTAGACAAGGCGACGCGTTATCATGCGATCTCTTTAACATAATTCTTGAGAGAATTGTACGAAACTCACAAGCCAACCCCGGAGGTACAATCTTCTTCAAGTCTGTACAACTACTCGCTTATGCCGATGATATTGACATAATCGGAAGAACTCAGCGGGCCGTCAATGGGGCATTTACGAGTATTGAGATCGAGGCAGCAAAGATGGGTCTAGCGGTCAATGAAAGCAAAACAAAATATATGCTGTCTGCAAAAAAGGACACCCAACATCGGCGTCTTGGGCAGAACGCCACAATAGACAGATACAATTTTGAGGTAGTAAAGGATTTTGTCTACCTAGGCTCTATGGTCAGCTCCGCAAATGACATGAGTGGAGAGATCACACGGAGAATTACTATTGCCAATCGTTGTTTCTATGGGCTAAAACGGCAATTGAGTAGCAAAGCCCTATCTCTGACTACTAAGGTAACTCTTTATAAGACATTAATCATCCCAGTCCTGCTGTATGGCGCAGAGGCATGGGCTTTGAAAAAACCGGATGAGGATGCCCTTGGTTATTTCGAGAGAAAAGTTCTTCGAGCGATCTTTGGTCCCGTCTGCATAGACGGTGAGTGGAGGAGAAGGTACAACGCCGAACTATACGGCCTGTACGAGGACATCGACTTAGCCGGAAGAGTTCACATGCAGCGACTAAGATGGCTGGGTCATTTAGAGCGGATGGAGCCCAACCTTCCCGCTAAGAAAGTCTTCGAATCCAACCCGGACGGACGGCGCAGTAGAGGACGACCTCGCGGTAGGTGGCGCAAGCAAGTGGAGGGGGACCTCAACCAACTTGGCGTGCGCAACTGGAGGCAGCTGGCTCGTAACCGTGCTGGCTGGAGAGGTTTGTTGGTTGAGGCCCAGGTCCACCCCGGACTGTAGCGCCATCTAAGTAAGTAAGTAAGTAAGTAGTCCGTGATTTCATGTGTGAAGTTGAGAAGATCAAGGATCGAGGAGTGGCCAATATGATAACTAGACCACTGAAAGGAGGCTTTAAGACGAATAGCCGCACTGGCAGCAGTCTGTCTGCCAAGGATATCCAGGGGTAACAGGTTGAACATAATGTTCAGTGCCGCAGAGGGGGTAGTTCTTAGTGCACCACTGATGCACATGCAAGCGAATCGTTGCACTTTAGCTACTTGAGAGAGGTGAACAGCCCTGTCAAGGGCAGGCAAACGATCACGCCATAGAGTAGTATGGGCCTGACAACAGGCACGTAAAGCCAGCGAGTGATTTCAGGTTTCATACCCCCTTGGCGCTGAGCTTAAGCTACCAGGAGGGTCAGCATGGTGGCGGATAGCTGAACGGCCTACAGATATGTAGGTTAGCTGCGAATAACCAATAAGCAGTCCCCGACCAAAAGCGGCAAAAGCGGAGGGTGTGCGGAAATAACACATAAGCCCAGTGAAATTTTTGTGACAGGGCGAGTAGATGCCGCCCGTAAATAAGCATCCTGTCCCTAAGGCAAGGCGTTATGCGACCCGTACCGAGGACTGAATGGTGCTGGGGACGTAAAACCCATACAGCATCGCTAACGGAGCCCTCCAGATAACTGGTGCCCTCTGGTTGTAATATAGCCTTACCACATTACAGGGGTCTCTGATGTGGTGGACCTTTCTTTCCCCCATACTCGTGGGATCCAACTATGAATCAAACAAAAACAAATACAAATAAAACGGAAAAAAAAGAACAAAAAAAGTACAAAACTCAGGAGACGAAAGTACAGAGGAAAATCCGTTCAGGAGAAGCTCGGTACTGATGCGATCACCGTCGTTAAAAATAGCGGATGGACCAACGCAAGAAGATACTACAAACGCGGAGATGCCGTCTGAACCAATAAATGAACAGACAACCTCGCAAATGCCGTCGAAATCTCTCTCCAGTGAAATATTAACTGGTAGTCTGAAGTCCAAAACCAACACGGAAGTAAAGGCCAAAGAAACCAGCGAAGAGAGAGAAAAACGTGAAGCCATGCATTCCCTGGGAAGGCACATCTCGGCACTCATGGAATTCATTAAGGGAAAAAACAATGTGCATCATGAGATTAGGAGACTGGCTAGTGCAATTCGTAAACACTACAGCTGCGCAGTAGATTGCGAAATAGATAAAGTGGTATGCAGTAGAGTGTCTAAAGCCACTCAAACCATCCACTCTCCAGAAATGAGTGAGTTGGCTTTCACTTCTTCGTTGGAACAACTGCCAGACCCAAAGCGAAAAAGACGAGATCTCCAAATACTGAAGAACCCTCCACACTGTCATACGCCGAAATTGTTGCGGAAAAAACGGAAGTGGAGGTGAAACAAAGCGTGCATAAGGACCAGAAAGAGAAAAAAAACAAAGGCCACAGGGAAAAACCATGGACAGACAGTGAAACCCCGGATCGAAGAACCAGGTACAGAAACTACTAATAAAGTCGTTTGGACAAGAGTAGAAAAAAGTCGAGGCAAGATATAAGATAAACTTATTTAAGTTTTATAATCATAAAAAAAATCTTTATTTCAACTGGCAGCGTTTCTGCCTTCCAAATTACAATTGACAATGAGTAAACTTAGAGCTACTTTAAATACTAACTTAATGCTGCGACTGCAATTCTGTCCCGTCTGTTGATGGGAAATGTTTTATGCTGACACACCTGTCTGGCGGCGGCGCGTGTGTGCATCGTTGAGTGAATGATATGCTGATACGTCTTCCTGTTGGCAGCGCGTGTGTGAATTGATAGTTTCCAAGGATTCTGCTATTGCGTTGATCTTTTCGTTCTCTGATGGCTTATCATTTTTTGTAACTTTCCTGAGGATGATCAGTATAACAACGTATAGTAGTACACAGGCTCCAAAACTCAACATTGTTCTGTTTTTGACTTTGGTCCTTAGAAGTTGGATGTATTGTGTGTTGTTAGCGTGGAGTTCCTTTATCATTTCTAATGAAAGTATCTCTTCTAATTCGTGGTTTGATGATGTAGGTTGTAGAATTGCCGGGAGTGGGTTAAAATGTGTTATCTCGAAAGATTTAAAGATGTTTTTCCCAATTTGAATGCTGCTGTTATGATATCTGATGAGGAACGTACCGTTAAGAGACATTTGATCGTTGTCGATTGTAATTTGCCCAGTGCATCGGTTCAGGAAAATGATGTCAGATGAAATTTCTTCGAAAGCAGGAACTTGTTGGCTATTCATTGCTGTGCAGTTCGCTTGAGTGCTATTAAGTAAATTTGGGATACAGGTTGTATTACTTAAGTCTACAATATTGTTCTTATTACAAATTGACAGTTTGTTTATTGATTTACAATTCGTGTTTATTCCATATATTTTATCTTTGCATTTTATAATTTCCTTAAAATCAATTTTAATTATTTTAGCTTCTTCTTTTACTGCTTTTATTATTAATTTATTACAAATTTCTTCACTTACAGTTGGTAAACTTACTATGTATAAAAGGATAAAATTATTGAATGCTATTTTAATTTCAGAAAATTCGATTGCTTCTTCTATATTTTTGAATGGTATTTCTTTGTTGTTTATTATGTTTTCAATGACATTTATTTCAACATTTGATATAATATATGAATTTATAATATTAGCTCTTGCCCAGTGCAATGCGTATACAACATTAGTTATTTCTTCTTTTAGTTGATCTAATTTATATTTTATATTGAATACAATTTCTTCCCTTAAGTTTCCATTTTCTTTTACAATTTCTCTTATAGCATTAGTTCTATTTGTTATATCATTTATCTTATCTATTACAAGTTTATTTATTACAGTTTGCCTGTTGTTATTCTCTAGGACATTGTTTATTTTTTCTTGAATTATCTGGAAGTCATTTTGATCTGGATTTCCAGTTATGAATTTCCATGCACTTCCCAAGAAATCGAGTGATCTTTTGGTTTTGGGTTGGCTGGGTATTAAACGTTTTAGGCGGGATTTTATTAAGGATATTTCCTGGGACAAAAGGTGGAAATTGGTATGGGAGGTTTGTAGACGTTCTCTCATTGTTGACTCTATGTTGACCAAGGCTTGCGAGTATGCTGAAAGATCTATTTCATGGATTATTTTATATGTGCCTGTTTGTAGTCTGGATATTCCTGTGTTGATTGTCACGAGTCTTGAGTTTGTATAGTCCAGTATTTTTACGTCAGCTAAACAGCTTATCAGTAGGTGTCTAGAAAGAAAGGTTTAGAAAGTCGGTTATGATTTGATGTTTGATTTATGGACAACCTTGCCAGATTGGGTGACTACCGTAGTTTTTCTATTTTCTTTGACAACTTCTTTTGCATACCTAGGACTAAGTTTTGACCCTAATCTTTTGTTCTTCCTGACGTAAATGATGTCGTTTGCTGAGTAGTCCTTTATTGGAGGTTTCCCTTTATTGTAGTAGGTTAAGTCATATTCCTGTTTATCTTTCAGTTTGTTTTTAGTTTCAGAACGTACTTTGTCAATCTGAGAAGGATCTATATTTCTGCTGAAGAATATATCTACTGGTTTCCTGTTTGTCACTGAATGTATTGTGAAATTATAGGCATTCACTGCTGCTTCTAAAAGTTCCGTAAAGGAGTTATGCGCTTGTTCCCTTTTGATGCATCGCATTATTTCAGCGAGAGTCGAGTGAAATCTCTCGACCTGTCCATTTGAAGTGCTTGTGTATGGAGGTGTCTTGTATACTTCAATGCCGAATTCGTTTTCAAGCATAAATGTTATTGAAGCGCAGTTGAAAGACTTCTCATTGTCGAATACTATAGTCTTTGAAATACCATAAGCAAATATAATCTCTCTGAGAGGTTGCCTAATGTCCTCTGTGGCTTTTGATTGTATTTCTTTTACCTTGGCATATTTGGAGAATTTGTCTAGCGAAGTTAGTACTAGGCTGCCCTCTGTAGAGAAAATATCCAAATGTATAATTTGTCCGGGGTGACTCGGAATGGGAGTTGCCTGAATCTCCACCTTGTCTGGGTGGCGATCATACTTATTCTCCTTACAAATGCAGCAAAGTTTTATTATTCTTTTTATTTTACGGGACATACCAGGGAAATAGTATTTTCCTAAAATCTGTAATTTATTCTCGCGTTCGTTCCTATGAGCACGTTGGTGGGTGCTTATAATGATTTCTTCCTGCCTATTTTCGTCGGTTATGTCTTCGACAAATACCTGAGAGAATCTAATGCGATAATTACTGAAATATTCTTTGTAGATTTCTTGTATCATACCTTGTATGCGTTCCTCCGTTTTGATGCAATTGATTACTGTGGGGTTCAGTCGCGCTTTGAGGATTTGGATTAGACTACGGGGAGTGTAAGATGGTTCTGTTATTAAATGTCGATGATAGGTGGGGTGAATTATGCGAAACTCTTGACTACTTGCATCACCAACATTAAGGAAGATTTGATTCTTGAAGACATTTACTGGCGATTCCACACTGAGTATGAGGCCGTGCGACGAACTTTCGTCACTGTGTATGGTTGGAGTGAGGGAATTCATTTCGGATCGGATGGGGGGCCTAGAGAGTGCGTCTGCAGCTACGTTTGTTTTGCCCTTTTTATATTTGAGCTCGTAGTTATATTCTTCTAAAATGGCTTTCCATCTCTTCAGTTTGGTGTTATTGTTTTTGTTACTTAAAGAGTAAGTTAGTGGTTGATGATCAGTATGAATCGTAACTTTAGCTGACCCATAGAGATAATTTCTGAAGTTGTTAAGTGCCCAGATTATAGCTAGCATCTCCTTCTCGTTGGCTGCATAGCTTTCTTCGGTCTTAGTTAATGTTCTTGATATGAACATAATTGGCTTATCTCTCTGCGATAACACCGCACCTAGGGCATAATTTGAAGCATCAGTTACTAACTCAAATGGTTTCGTGAAGTCGGGGTATGCGAGTATAATGTCTTCTGATGTTAAGATCTTTTTGATTTTATTAAAGGCTTGTTTAGCTGATTCGTCGAGGTGGATGATTTTCTTGCTTGAGAGGTTTTTGGACAGTCGTCCGTCTTCCCCCCTTAAAAGGGCTGTCAGTGGAGCATAGTCCCTAATGAATCGGCGATAATATCCCGACAGACCTAGGAAAGAGCGAAGTTCCTTTAGGGTACGAGGGTATGCAAAATCTTGTATTGCTCTTATTTTTTCTGGATTGGTTTTGATGCCGTCAGGCGAAATAACGAACCCTAAGAATTCTACTTCTTGCTTGTAAAATTCGCATTTGTCTAGCTGCACCTTCATGTTTGCAGCTTGTAATGTTTGGAAAACTTTCCGAATATTTTGTTCGTGTGTAGCCTCGTCTTTGCTAAAAATCACTATGTCATCTATATAGACATAGCATATTACTCCAATATGTTCGCGGAGTATATCGTCAAGTGCTCTCTGAAAGATAGATGGAGCGCTCTTGAGACCAAATGGGAGCCTCGTGAACCCGTACTTCCCATTATTGACCGAGAAGGCCGTTTTTTCTATATCAGATGTTTTAAGGGAAATCTGATTAAACCCACTTTTCAAATCTATAACAGTAAACCATTTACTTTGACCGAGCTGTGCAAGAACTTCGTTGATTTGAGGGATCGGATATCGGTCTGCCACGGTAATACTGTTCAGCTTCCTATAATCTATGACGAGTCTATATTTTTTTTCTCCAGAAGCGTCAGCTTTTTTAGGCACAATCCATACAGGAGAGTTGTATGGGGAACGTGAAGGCCTAATTATGCCATCATTGAGAAGTTTTGTTACCTGCGTCTCAACCTCGCTTTTGAGTGCTATAGGGTAGGGATAAAATTTAGTATACACGGGTGCATCAGTTGTTGTTCTAATCTCGCCCTTTACTATAGTGGAATAGGTTAGCTTTTCTTCCGGCTCATCAAAAAGCTTGAGAAAATCACGTACAATTCTATCTATGGATATCTTTTGTTCTGGGGACATATGACTGGTTCTAATATTGATAGAGTTTACTGATTGAGAAGCCATCTGCTTAATACGTATTTTTACTTGGTTGTTAATAGTCATGTAATTATCTTTAGTATAGATAACTGCAGAGAGGCTCTTAAGGCTGTCATTTCCAAGAATCGCGTGAAAGGATTTTAGTTTGGGCATGAGGAAAAATTTAATTTTGATATTTTGGAGACCAAAAAGGCTAATAAAGGTATGATGAGTAACTTGTATGTTGCCTCCAATTGAGTTGCAACAAAACGGTTTTTCGTTCGATAAGGGATTTTTTACCAGGGATGGCTGGATGTAGTTTTTATTGGATCCAGTGTCAATTAATATTTTTAATATCTCCCCACTCTCCGTTGCGCATTCGAAATATGGCAGCGAAGAGTCAGTTAATCTACAAAATGTATGTCACTCAGCTCCATAATATCATCAGATTCGGTATTTTCTGGTTGTATCATCTCGGCGTATTCCTGCGAAGTTTCTTCATACTCATCCGGGTTGTTCATGCTCGCCTGCATATCCTCGTATTGACTGATCTGTTCTTCTTGTGCCATGGTATCAACATGGAAATTTCTTTGCATCTTGGTAGGATGCACCTGCTGTGATGGAGAAGCTAATGGTCTTTTCGGAGCTGGAGGCCAATTTTGCATTCGAGGTCTGTTTATGCAGTTGACTCTATTCGAGCGGATTGTATCCGTGTCCATAGGCTCTGGTGGTGGTTGCCGCGGAGTGGCAAAATGTGGTTGACGTTGTTGTTGATATTGCTGTGAAGCAAACTGCCTCGGAGGCCTTGGAGGTGGGATAGGCCTGGCGTTGTACTGGTACGGTACCTGTTGCCTGGGTGGTTGAGGTAGGTACGTTAGTTCAGGATAAAATGGTTGGCGATTTGAAGCCTGTGGATGAATATTGTTTCCTCGTTTTGGTGGAACTGGTGGAGGTTCTGGATGTTGTATTCTCCTGCTATGATTATTTGCGATTGCGTACTGCGCGCGGTAATTTTGGTTTTCCAGCTTTAGGCACAAGTGCAATGCCTGGGGCAAGTCTACCGGTTCTCGCATTCCCAGAAGTCTGGGAAGGTCGCCTTTCAGACCCCTGATGAAAGTGTCGAGCGCTTTGTCTCTATAAGTTTGCATCAGTAAATTCAAAGACATCCATGCACGAGATTTTGTTTAATACTAATGAAAGGTGTGAATACACTGCTTGGTAAAATTCTTGTATGAATGTATTGCCCTGTACTAAAGTTGTCATTTGGTACTCCAAAGTACCCAAGTCGCGTTTGTCCGCGTAATGTAAGGTTAGACAACGTGAAATGCACTTCCAGTCCAATGGAGTATTATAAGACTCCAACACATGGTCTGCATTCCCAATAATTTTATTTCGTAATGTGTTCAAGATGCCGAAATATTTTGCTGATCCCTTAATGGAATCATAGATCTTGAGAATTCGTTCTACGCTTTTTCGCCACGAACTAAATTCACCTGGATGACCAGAGAACTCACGTAGGCTGCGTACGACGTCGGGTATTTTATCGAGTTGATTAAAATTGTTTTGATCAGGAAGTATTGCTTGATCAATTCCTGCAAATTGATCCGCGTGTGGATTTAAAATAGAACTAATGATAGATCGACCTTCAGTTTCTAAGGTTTCGCGAATCATAGAGGCAATGAGAGTCTGTAATGGAGGATTTATAACGGGATTGGATTCATTACTTCTTCTGGAAGTACTGCCTGTACCTGCCTGAGATGCCTGAGATCCCTGAGCAGCTTGAGCATCAAGAACGGATGGCCGTAATATGCTTTCGTTATTCATTTTCACAGATCGCAAGACAACCAAATAATTTTGTTTATATAAAAAGTTCAAAAACTAGGTTTCTTTACTCGAATTTTAATATTGTTAAGACTAATATTGCTTCTTAAAAGTTACTTGACTTGGATAATTTCTCTTCCTTTTAACTTGACTTATCTTAAAAAAAAATTTTTTCTTTTTAATTCTTCATATAATCTTTAAAAATATTTTCTTTTCTTCCGAATTCTTGGTATAATCTTTAAAAATATTTTCTTTTTCTTTTCAATTCTTCGTATAAATCTTTAAAAATATTTCTTAAACTATGCTTACATTAATATTAAAATTTTCATCTTTCTCTGGAGATGCTGGGTGCTGGCGGCTAGCTACTGCTTCCTCTTTGCTTCTGCTACTAGGGGGCCCTTTTTTTTATTTCCACACCCACAACGTATGTCTTTTTCGCGAACGTACTTCTTGAGTACTCTTTATCGCACAAGGGTTTCGGTGACACGCACTATCACTAACAGGTGGACCACAGGAGATTTTCGACGCGTAAAGCACGAACACTACTTAAGGGTTTACTTTACCGACACGCTAAGCACTGATACTACTAAAGGATCTTCACTTAAACGACTCCACTGTGGTCCCTGCTCGGGCGCCAGATAAACTTATTTAAGTTTTATAATCATAAAAAAAATCTTTATTTCAACTGGCAGCGTTTCTGCCTTCCAAATTACAATTGACAATGAGTAAACTTAGAGCTACTTTAAATACTAACTTAATGCTGCGACTGCAATTCTGTCCCGTCTGTTGATGGGAAATGTTTTATGCTGACACACCTGTCTGGCGGCGGCGCGTGTGTGCATCGTTGAGTGAATGATATGCTGATACGTCTTCCTGTCGGCAGCGCGTGCGTGAATTGCCCGCGCATGTTTCCGGCCGGTGTGATATTATTTCACCTTAACTTATATGCTAAGCCTGACGGGAGAGCTACTGCTTGAGCTCAAGAAAGCAGCTGATGGAAGAACATCAGAACACCAAAGTAAAGTGGGAAAAGTTCTCGGTGAAATAGCGAAAGTGAGATCCCTAACGCAAGAGGTGCTCATTGAGTGCAAAGACCTAGATGGCGTCACCACAAAGGAAGAGATCTGCCAAGCTCTGTCCGAGCAGTTCGAGGAAGCACAAGGCATAGAGATCTCATCCATTAAATCTATGAGGACAGCCTATGCAGGGACGCAAACTGCCGTCATTATCCTCCCGATAAATATTGCCAAAAAAGTTCTGGAGGTTGGAAAAATAAAAATCGGATGGACGGTATGCCGAATACGGGAGAAAATAATACCGCTGCGATGTTTTAGGTGTCTTAACTTCGGGCACCTAGCAAAGGCGTATAAAAACACGTTGGATAGGAGGGAGGATTGCGTTCGTTGTGGACAGAAAGGCCATGTATCCAAGAACTGCAGCAATGATGCAAACCGTTCGCGAGTTAAAGATAGATGTTGCCGTATTATGCGAGCAGTACAAAAATCTCGATGATACAGTTTGGGCTGCGGATGACTCAAAAAGAGCTGCTATTAGGGCTTGCGGAGATTGTGCCTTTGAAGAAAAAATGATGACACCCGGAACAGGCTTCGTGCGAGCAAAGGTCAAAGGAGTGCATGTCTATAGCTGTTATGCGTCTCCAAACAACACCATTGAGGAGTTCCAAAGTATGCTTGATAGGCTCGTGGATGATGCTAGAGGTCGTAGCCCAACGATTATAGCTGGAGACTTCAATGCATGGGCTACTGATTGGGGCAGCGCACGGACCAATAGAAGGGGAGAAGCTCTCCTAGAAGCCGTATCTTCACTAGACCTAATATTGCTAAATACAGGAAGTGAGCACACTTTTAGTAGAAATGGTGTAGGCTCCATAGTTGATATCACCTTTGCAACTAGTTCCTTATCGAGAGGCGCCAACTGGAGAGTCAGTAATCAATATACTCACAGCGACCACCTTGCCATCCTGTTTGAAGTACAACCTAGGAGACCAACCCAGGAACGCCCAAAGAAGGCACAACAAATGGGGTGGAAAATAAGCACCATGGACAAAGACGCTTTTGCCCTGATTTTTTCAGAGTCAACAATAAGCCCAGGAACAGCAAACGCTATGGCCGTTGAGGTTACCAAACAAGTAACTAGGGCTTGTGACGCATCCATGGCCCGGAAAACGTCAACAAATCGCCGGCCACCAGTATACTGGTGGAACCAAGAGATAGCAGAGCTACGCAGCAAGTGCCATAGAGCCAGAAGACTATTCCAGCGATCTAGAAGTTTGTTCACACATCAGGACCTACGGGTGCAATTCAAAGATAGGCGAAGAGAGCTAAAACTAGCTATCCGCTGAAGTAAGAGCAATAGCTTTAAGGAACTCTGCGAGCAAGCAGATGTAAATCCTTGGGGCACCGCCTATAGAACAGTAATGGCAAAACTCAGAGGCACTAGGGCACCCTCCCTCTCATGCCCTCTCCTTATGCAGAAAATTGTATCGGGGTTGTTTCCACCTTAAATACCAGCAGAGCATATAGAGCCACCTCCGGAAGTACAGGACATCCCAACTGTCACGCAAAGGGAACTCCTGGATGTATGCAGACGATTCGAGGATACCAAGTCACCTGAATTGGATGGCATACCGAACAAGGCCCTTAAATTAGCCATTAAAACAAATACGCAACCATTTGTGGAACTCTACAACAAGTGTCTAATAGAAGGAGTTTTTCCAGACCAATGGAAAAAGCAACGTCTAGTGCTGCTGTCTAAAGGGAAAAAACCACCAGACGCGCCCTTGTGATACCGTCCCATATGCCTGTTAGACACAATGGGTAAAATACTGGAGCGAATCATATGCAACCGACTAGAAGTGGCAATTGGTGAAGCCGGGGGACTCTCCAACCAACAGTACGGTTTTAGGAAAGCTCGTTCTACAGTAGACGCAATAAGAAGGGTAACTACAACCTTGGAAGAAGCTATTCAGGGCAGGAGATGGGGAGGCGGTGCAAAGAAATACGGTGCCGTAATAACATTGGACGTCAAAAACGCGTTCAATTCTGCGAATTGGGGACTCATAGTGCAATCGCTTAGGTCAATGATGGTGCCATGGTTCTCAATTAAAATAATACTGAGCTACTTCGAGAAATGGTTTCTGCTCTTCCATACCGACGATGGAGTAAAGCAGTACCACATATCTGGCGGAGTTCCACAAGGATCGGTATTAGGCCCTATCCTTTAGAACATTATGTATGATGGGGTTCTAAGGCTTGGAATCCCTAATGAGGGAAAAATCATAGGCTTCGCCGATGATATTGCAATTGTCGTGGTTGCAAAACATCTAGAGGAAATAGAGGATATTGCAAATGAATGCATCCGAAAAGTCAAACGGTGGATGGCAGCAGTCGGGTTAGAGCTCGCCGAACATAAAACAGAGGCAGTAAGCAGCCGCAAGAAAAGAGAGGAAATCACCATCAGAGTAGGAGATCATAATACGACATCAAAATCGGTTATCAAATACCTAGGTGTGATGATCGACGCGAGGCTCACTTACAAGGAGCACCTTGAAAGAACGTGTGACAAAGCGGCTCGGGTGAGCGGTGCCTTATCAAGAATAATGATAAATATAGGAGGACCTAGGCAACAAAGGAGACTTATTCTATCAAGGGTGGTGCAGTCCATCCTTATGTATGCGGCACCCATATGGGCCAAAGCTATGCTGAAAAAGACCTACGCAAGAAGGATAAACTCTGTCAACAGACTATGTGCGCTGAGAGTATGCTGTGCCTTTCGTACGGTGTCAGACGAGGCAGTATGTGTCATCGCGGGAATGCTACCAGCAGATATCTTGGCTATCGATCTTCGCATTAGAGCATGGCAGGAGCGATGGAACCAGTCCTCAAAGGGAAGATGGACCCATCGACTTATACCGGATATCTAAAAATGGATGGACCGGAAACACGGAGAGGTAGATTTCTATCTTAGCCAGTTCCTAACCGGACATGGCTGCTTTCGAGCGTATCTCAACAGGTTTGGGCTCGATGAATCTCCCAACTGTCCAAATTGCGGAGAGGCCTCAGAAGACGCTCAGCACGTATTTTTTCAGTGGCCACGTTGTCATATAGAGCACAGAGAACTGGAGGAAAAAATTGGAGAAATACCAACCCCCGAAAACATTGTGCACCATATGATAGCATCGAATGCAATATGGGACGCGGTGAAACAAGTTGCAGCGATAATCGTGCAGGAACTTAGGCGGCTGGAAAGAGTCAGAAAGAGCAACCAAGTCCAACCGGCAACACTTTTGGAACAAGGAGTGGAAGACAGCGAATGAAGAGCATAAATAGCTAACCAGCCCCGCGAAGTAATACCTAACGGTAGTCCCGCGGGGAGAGTGGTTGAAGTGTGCAGGGTGTGGTTTAGTACGTAGGCGTATTCCTGGCATCGAGTATTCAGGTTTGCGAATCGTGCATGCCAGTAGCTCGGGCTACTGGTATCTTTAGAAGATTACACACCCTTTGGCGCAACCATAAAAAAAAAAAAAAAGGTTTCATACCCCAGCTCCTACCTATAGCCTTTTTACAGGAATAGAGAGCTACATTGGCTTTCCTTACGCGTTCTAGTAGATTGGCTTTCCAGTTCAGTTTTCTGTCCAGAATAAGACCCAGGTATTTTGCATTAACAGTGAAGGTGAGACTGGTGCCATTAATCATAGGAGGGTATACGTGGGGAACTTTATATTTCCTTGTGAAGAGAACAAGTTCTGTTTTATGAGGGCTAACCCCCAATCCACACTTGGAGGCCCACCTAGTGCGCCGAGAGAGAGCATATTGGAGGATTTCCTTGAGAGTGTCTGGGTGCTTGCCAGACGCAGCAATCGCAATGTCATCAGCATATGCAATCACTCTACAGCCTGACCTATCCAGGTCCACTCGTAGCTCATTCGCTACAAGATTCCACAGGAGGGGGGACAAAACACCACCTTGGGGTGTTCCGCAGCAGGCAAGTCTTCTGGCCGATGCTCCACCCAGCTGTGTGTTGATAATCCTGCGTGTTAGCAATTGATTGATCAACACTCCGAGCGAAGTATCCACCTTCAGATTTGCAAGTGCGTCTGTGATTGCCTTTGGTTTGACATTGTTAAAAGCTCCCTCAATGTCAAGGAAAGCCACCATGGTATATTCTTTGATGGTCAGAGATTTTTTAATGATGCGCACAAGCGAGTGTAAGGCTGTTTCAACGGATTTGCCTTTGCAGTACGCATGTTGGGACGGCGAAAGCAAAGACGGGTTAATGCTCTGACGGAGGTGAATATCAATCAGCCTTTCCAGCGTCCAGGACGATAGACTGATAGGTCTGAGATCCTTTGGTTCCACATGCGAGCTCTTACCTGCCTTAGGAATGAAGACAACTTCGACCTCGGTCCACGCCTTGGGGATGTAGACCAGATTAAGACAGCTCGATAAGATGACCTTGAGCCATGGAAGCACAATGTCCTCACATTTTTGAAATTCAGCAGGAATAATGCCGTCAGGTCCTGGGGACTTGAAGGGCTTGAAGCTGCGCATGGCCCAGCGGATCTTTCCTGTAGTCATTATAACCAGGGAGCTGCTGCACGGTAGAGAGCAAGTACGGGTAATGCCCGATAATGGAACAGCAACAGGGGAGCTACTAGGGAAGTGAGTATCCAGTAGGATGTAAATGGATTCCTTAGCAGAGGTGGTCCAGTGACCATCTGGATGTAAGAGGTAGCTAGGTGTTGAAGGGCTTTTAGAGAGGATTTTCCGCAACCTAGACGCTTCCGAGGATTCTTCAATACTGTCGCAGAAAAGTCTCCAGGAGCGTCGTTGCTCTTTCCTCAGTGAGATTTTATATTTCCTGAGAGACAGTTTGTAGGTGTCCCAGTCGGCCGTCTCGCGAGAGCTTTTAGCAATATTAAAGAGGAGTCTGCTGTCCTTCCTAAGAGTACTAAGATTTGCATTCCACCAAGGTGGTTTCTTCTTACCTCGAGGAGTGCGGTTAGGGCACGCCACAGTCAAGGCACCGTTAAGTGCCGATGTAAAGGTGTTGACCAACCTGTCAAGATCATCCGCACTAGTAGGTTCAGTAGGCAAAAGGGAGGGAATAAGCGTCAATAAGCGCTTCCTATATAGAGACCAATTAGTTTTTTTATAATTACCAAAAACTTTCTGATGAGGTAGATGGTCGTCAAGACTGAATTGGAGGTAGCGATGGTCTGAGAAAGAGTGCTCATCAGAGACTCTCCAGTCCTTTACCAGGTTATATATATGATCAGAGACAAGGGTAATGTCCAGGACTTCTTGTCGGTTACGAGTAATAAAGGCCGGTTTAAATAAGGAGATTAGTACTGAGGATAAAATCAAAAAGTTGCTCACCTCTTTCATTTATGTCGGAACTGCCCCAGATTGAGTGATGAGCGTTCGCGTCACAGCCAATGATGAGACCAGTCTTAAGGCTCTCTGCTTTCGCAATCAAGCTCCCCAAGATGTCCGGAGGGAGTGGGCCCACTTGATCGTGACCCAAATAGGCTGAAACCAGCCAGTAATTCTTTGAATGCAATTCCAGGTTAGTAGCGACTATGTCTTGATTGCTGAAATTAGAGAGTAAAAAGATGTTAAGGTGGGTCTTCGCAAGGATACAAGATCTCGGTTTACCTTCCATCCTTGCATAGATTAGTTTATAGTTTGGAGTCTTGAGGCCACAAACCCGGTTTCCAACAACCCATGGTTCCTGGATCAAGACTAAGTCTTCCCCGTTTTTAGCAAGCCGGAGAATAAGGGAGGCCGAAGCCGAGATGGAGTGATGCAGGTTAATCTGAAGGATCCGCATCATTAGAGCTACTTCTCTGTTCAGATACCATTATCACGGTATTGTTGCCGTCCTCTGAATCTGATGACAGGAGGTCATCCTCAAGAGAAGGGCCATTTGGATCGCTATCCATCTCCGTGTCCGTCAAACCGAAGTCGGACTCACGGATAGATGGTGAGGGAGAAGGGGGACCGGAAAAGTTCAGTTTAAGAAGAGCGCCAACCATTTCCGTGTCCGTCGACGAAGAGTCGACCCTCAAGAGGGGTGGAATAGCGGAGGGGAGCGAGGGAATGGGTTCCGAAGGGAGCGAGGGAATGGGCTCGGAAGGAGAGAAACTCGCGACTGGTATGGAAGAAGCGTCCAGTTTGGGAGGGACTCTCTCGGGCTCCTTCTCATCGCATTTATAGACTTTGAGAGTGATAGAGCTGAAGCCGTAGTTAATCACTCCTTTTGAAGATGCCAAGGGGGCCAGGGACTCTTCATTGATGACAATGATGACGCTTCTTATGTCACCTCTCGGCTCGTCCACTTCGGCAATCTTCCAGTTGTGGGTAGGGAGGGAGCTGTTGCTGATCCTGAGAATATCCAGGATCACCCTAGGGTCGGAGGGTTCGACCGGAATGGTAGCACGAGTCCTAGGACTGTTAGGAATTTGGGCTTTTTCCGCGACCTCCAACTGTGCACCTGGCCAAACCTGCCCCAATCTGGAGACTGCAATTTTGTAAAGATCCTTAGATCTTTGATCAGCACAGGCAATGATTTTTACGTGCCCTTGATACCAGCCAGCATCTCTGCAAGAAACATCAGGGCCGGGATGGTCACGTAAGACTTGGAGACAATTGGTGGCGAGCTTTATCTCCACCTTCCTCCATTTATCAGCTGTGATGCTACCATCCGGATCGCTGTGGTCAACGACCGCGATCTCCAAGTGTGCCTTAAGTACTTGGTTGAAGGGCTTGGAGGTAGTGTTGGCAAGTACTACCTTGGTCTTTTTTGCTAAGGTGGGAGACTCATCCTGAGATCTTTGGCGTTTGGACGATAAGTCCTTGTTGGATGAGTCGGAGGGGAGCTGGACACGTTTAGTAGCCCAGCTTAAGGACGTTTTGTGTTTTTGTGTTCTCTCTCGTTCAGGGATAGCCTGAATGCGGCGAACTAGCTTGTCGATCTTGGTAAGAGATCTTGGAGGGAGCGACGTTCCGCGAGCTCGAAGCCGAGATGTCCGTCGCCCCTGAGAGAGGTTTAAGAAGGGGATGTGGATCCTTCGAGGAGGAGGGAGCAGCCTGCTGTAAGCTCGAGGCCGAACAGTTAGCTGTCCCTGAGGGTAAAGAGATAATGTGGGGGTTGACCCCACGCGCTACATGGTCTGGCTTTACGATGGGACCAGGTGTTGAGACCACTGTCCTATCCGCCAGCGTACCAGGCGCGCGTTCAGCAATCCTGGGAGCGACCACTTGCTTGCAGCTGCTCGCATAGCCAGTGCTAGGCTTCAAAGCCAATGCGCCAGCAGGAGTTGCAATAGCAGAGCTTGCAGGTGTGCTTTCTAGGAGGCTGGAAGGCGGTTTTTCAAGAGGACCGTCCTCTTTTTGAATATTTATTTTTGTTTTTTTTGCTTGTTTTGTTTTTTTGTTTTGGTTGTTTTGTTTTTTTGTTGTACATTGTAGGACCCACGAGTGGCGGAGAATGGGAAGGTCGACCTGCACAGAGATCTGCATTGTGCAGGCAAGGCAGGCTAATCCGAAGGTCGCCAGGTATCCGGATACTCCGTTAGCGACTGGGCTATTATTTAGAGTGGGCCCCCAGCCAGGCTGATCCTCGGCACGGGTCGTGTAACACCTTGATCCGGCCCACCGGAGGGGAGACGGTAATGGATAGGATATGACAGGGGGGGGGGGGGGGGTAAGGACGACTGCAACTTAGCTTCATGTCTCATCTGGGGATAGGTACCCGAGAATCCTTGACCTTTACTAGGCCCCTACACCACAGCGAGGTGTGCAGTCAGATAGGGGTGCTTGAAGGTAAAGTGATGGACCCCAAAGTACATCAGTTATTCTTTGCTGACGATGGAGCCATCATAAGTGAGGATCCTACATCCCTGCAACAAACACTTGATGTATGGGTGGACATTCTGGAGGGAAATGGGTATTGCATCAGTTCAAAAAAGACACAGTACTTGTGCTGCCCGTTCTCTTATCCACTCAGGTCTATTGCAGACATTTATTCGAATGGAACAGTGCTTCCCAAGTGCGAAAAGTTCAAATATCTAGGATCTGTGATCAATAGCAAAGCAACTTGTGACAACGGCATCAATCATCGCGTAAGCGTAGGGTGGATGAAGTGGCGAGAAAATTCCGCTATCTTCTGTGACAGAAAAATGACACCTAAGTTGAAAGGAAGGCTCTACACCGCAGTTGTGCGTCCAGCGCTCGCATACGGTTCACGATGTTGGATGATGTACAAAACGTATGAGATTAAATTAACGGCAGCTGAGATGAAAATGATTCGCATGACAGGAGGAGTCACAAAGCTTGATCGAATAAGAAGTTCGAAGATCCGTGGAAGCTTCCACATCAAGGAAACCATCGTACAAAAAATAGAGCGCGACCGGCTCAGCTGGTATTGCCAGGCTCAAAGAAGAAATCATTTGAACCCTGTTAAAAAGGCAATATCAATGCACGTTCCAAAGACATCGCGATGTAGGAAAGCAGGCCTATAAACGCCTGGATCACACAAATGCGACGACATCGGCATTTCATTGGCTTTAGTAACCGAGTGATCCAAAATTGGCGAGCCTGCCGATATTTTCTGAGATCAAATAAGCGAACCCCACAGGCGGATAAGTAGAAATGCGGTGAAGTGGGAGGGCTATGATCCCTTATTTCGGATCATAGCCTCGCTGATAAAAGGAAGAAGAAGAAGAAGTCGAAAATTCAAATCGAGACACTTGTCGAGGGTGATGTCATCGGATTGCCGTGGAGTTGATAGAGTAAACTTCTCTTGCTAATGAGCAATAAAAGATGTTGAGGAATTAGGCAAGTGTTCCTCCTGTGACTCGTAGATGGCGTTTGCCGATATTCAAATTGCCTGACTTAACCGCCACAACTATTCCCTGCTTAGTGAGTTTATCACGAATGACGATGGTTTCAGCTGAAATTTGCGAAGTGAACTTTTTTTTTCTTGCTGTATGTTTTCAATGCTGGCTACTCTTTATCAGGATTCTTGAGGAAAAGGGCTTGCTTGAGCCTCTCCGTCGAAACGTTTTAAGCGGATCATCAACGGATCATGTTGATGGAAAAAAATCGGTCCCTTACCCTTTCGATGATTTCGAATGGACCTATATATGGAGGTTTCAAAGGTTTTTTACATAATCCTATCTAAGAAAGACGTGGGTGCATGAATGAAGTTCTTTGTTTATAAATTATAATTTTAAATTATAATTAAAAGACCACTTTAGAATTCACTTAGTTTATTAGTTCTGCTCAATCGACAATCTACTAAATCAGAAAAATAATGGAAGACAAGAAAAAGGAAGTCTTCCTGACATGTCTAAAAATAGATAAGGCGTTGCCATTAGGTACGTCAAGTTAAAGATGACCGATGTTGCCAACACCTTCCCCTTTAAGTTACCTTTAGGGTCCAGGTTTATCCAGGGACAAATCTGTCCACTGGTCGTCGAGTCCGTTGGGATCTTCGTGGCGATATATCTGCTGTACTGTTCGGTGATGTCTTGAAAGTTGTAGCCCTATAATCGGAGCATAAGTTGTCTACAGATGGAGCTGGTTCTGATGAGGCTGGTTTACTGTCATATAAGTCGTATGAGTCTAGTGCCATGTCCCATGCTTTCTCCACTTCGGATTGCGCTGTAGTGTTCTCGCTGTGATGTTTTAGCAATTGATTTACGTGCACACGAACTAATTTTCCGCTTTGCAATAAAACGTTGTACATAACCTTACCAACACGTTCAACCACTTGTCCTGGTTTCCACTGAAAGTTGTTATTGTTGGAATGTATACTGGCATAAACTGCATCTTTACTGTTGAATGATCTTAGCTTGGTACCGAATTTTCTATTGAATTGTTTTGCCATGGTTGTAGAATTTGACTTTTGAAGCTCATCTTCGTCCTGATGTCCATGTCTCGACCCTGGTTTGATTAGGTCCAAAATGATGCGTATGTTTCTACCAAAACTATTTCAGCTGGTGACTTGAAGTTGGGTACATTTCGGTTTGGCGTAGACCGATAACATTGTAGAAATATTTGAAGGTTTTGACTTGTTGTTCCCTCTGCGTTTAACTTCTTAAGCGTGCGTTTAAAGGTGTCGACAAACCGCTCAGCTTGTCCATTTGACATCGGATAGTAGGGACTGGAGCATAGATGTTGAATGCCATTTTCTGCCATATATTGTTGAAACTGTGAGCTCTTAAATTGCGTTCCGTTGTCAGAGACAAGAGTTTTCGGAAGTCCGAATCGGGAAAGTATTTCGTTGAGGATCTCCACTGTTCGCTGCGTAGAGATGCTTTTGGTTGCAACTATTTCCGGCCATTTTGAGAAGGCATCGACTAGGACCAGAAAATAGTTTCCATCGATTGGTCCAGCGTAGTCGATGTGTAGCCGTTCCCATGGTTTTTTTGGAGTGGGCCATGGCTGAAGCGTTGTTTTGGTTCGCATTTTTGCTGCAGTCGCACAGCTGTTACAGTTTTGGACGAGTGTTTTGATGTCTGCATCCATGCTGGGCCAGTAAACAAATCTTCTGGCTATAGCCTTAGTGCGTTCTATTCCCGGATGACCACGATGAAGCTGCTTGAGAATGCGTTTTCTATATACAAATGGAATGACCACTCGTTCACCGCACATGATACATCCATCGATGATGCTGATATCATCTTTGCGATTGAAAAATGCCTTCAAATCGGTAAATTCATTGGTAATTTCCTTTGGCCAGCCATTAGTTACAAAATCAAATATTGGACGAAGTGAGATGTCATTGGCTGATTCGAATTTGATCATTTTGTGTGTAACTGGTAAACTTCTTAAATTGTCCGTCAGGATTTGAAAAACCTCTTTTTCGAGTTGGATAGCTGCAATCACAAAGTCGTCTGCAACACGAGTATTTTTGGCGATAAGACGTGAGAGCACATCTGCATATCCGAAACTACTGGTCGAAATAAAACTGATTTCGAAGTCGTATGCAAGTAGTTTTACTGCGTTGAAGACGATTAGCTTGATGAACGGCAATTCCTGTTTTTTTTTCCAAAAATAGCCAGTAGCGGCTTGTGGTCGGTGTGCAGTTTAAACTTTCTACCAAAAACCATTTTGTGGAATTTAGTTACGGCGTAAATGAGTGCGAGTCCCTCCTTTTCAATCTGGCTGTATGATTTTTCAGTTGGTGTGAGTGATCGTGCTGCATGGCAGATAGCTTTTACTGACCCATTGGGAAATTAATGAAGAATACATGCACCTAGCCCATAATTAGATGCATCCGCTGCTACGATGATGTTTTGTTTTGGATCGTAGTGAGTTAGAAGCAGGTCAGATGAAAGAATTCCCTTCAGGGCGGAGAAACAATTGTGGTGCTCTTCTGTCCATTTCCAGCGAACGTTTGTCTTCAGTAGTTCATCCAGTGGTCCTCTGTGCTGGCGCATATTACTGACAAACTTGCCGTAGAAATTGATGGCACCCAGGAAGGATCGAAGTTCAGTCACATTTGTTGGCTCTGGCATTTTATTGATAGCTAAAATGCGTTCCGGATCGGGGCGAAGTCCTTGCTGATTAATGACATACCCGAGATACTTTACTTCGTGGACGAAAAAATGGCATTTTGCGAATTTCACCTTAAATCCGTAGTCCTGGATTCGACACAGAACCTCATGCAAATTTCGATTGTGTTCCTCCTTGTTTTTTTCTGATACGAAAATGTCGTCAATGTATGCTGCAGCACCTGGCACTCCAGCAAGCATTTGATCCATCACTTGTTGAAAAATCGTCGGAAATGTTTTGACACCGAACACCATCCTATTGTAGCGGAAGAGGCCCATATGAGTGTTTATTGTGAGCAGGTGTTTGGACTCTTCATCGACTTCAATTTGTAGAAAAGCATCTGACAAATCAATGTGGCTGAAGAATGTTGCATTTGCCAGCTTCGAGAATATATCCTCCGGCAACGGGAGTGGATACTGATGAGATTCGAGCGCATTGTTCAGTCAGCACAAATGCGTATACTTCCATTCGGCTTTTTGATAAAAACTATAGGTGCGGCCCACTCTGAATAATTTACAGGTGAAATAACTTTGATATCTTGTAGTCGCTGCAGTTCTGCTTCTACAAGATCTTTGACTGCATAAGCAACTGGCCGCTTTGGTCGAAAAACTGGTTGTTGATTTGGCTTCGTTACCAAATGCGCTTTTGTTTTGTTGCAGAGACCCAATGTTTCCTCGAAAACGTCTGGAAAAGATTTGTTCAAAAGTAAAATATTTTCGTCTATAGATAAATTTACACTTTCCCGGTTTTCAGCTGTAATTTGATTGCAGATCACACTAATGGGCAGGTTATCGAGCTGTAAAGCTTTAATCCAATCGAGTCCCATGACATTTAGATTTTTAATTGACGTTACATAGCATGTAGTAGATGCCTGTCTCTCTCTAAATTTGACGTTACACTGAAATTGCGCTGACAAGGGTAATTTGCCGGTTGCACTTCTTGCTGTGTGGAGAACTTTGTCAGCAATTGGAACAAAGAGCTTTTTATAATTTTCTTTCGATATAATGGTTATATCAGACGCTGTGTCAAACTGCAAGTCTATGTTGGTACCGTTGATGTTGACATTTATGTACTTTCGCTATGAAGCATCGATTTTGTTAGTAATGAATATTCCTTTTGACTCTGGCCAAACTGACTTAGAACTACTATATTTCGGTTTCCCTTTTGATCTGATATTGTGTTTTTGTTTTGTATTGTGGTTCTGTTGTTTTTTTCCCACATTACAGTAGCCTTCTTTATGGCCCACGGCATTGCATTGCTCACATTTGTGTTTGCTATATGAGCAGTCCCGCACATAATGCATGTTGCCGCAGAACCAGCATGGAGATTTTGGTGTCGTCTTACTCTTGCTATTAAACTTGTTGGTGTGAAGTCGATTAACCTGGGCATCGGTTTTGGCACTTTCGATGAGCGCTGTATCAACTGTCAAGTTGATTAAACGTTGACACTCCCTTGATAGTACGTCTAACGTAACTGTAGCACCTTCACTGTCTAGTTTGGTCAGCATTTTAGTTCGGATTTGGATGTCTGATGTTGATTTCATTCCCATCACAAATATCAAGCATTTAAATTGATCCAGGGTCATCTCGTTCAATTTGAATTGTTCACAGTGTTTGTTCACTTTACCTGCGTATGTGATGAAATCAGAGTTAGCTTCTTTTGTGAGTTGAAGACAGTTATATCTGAGATTAAACTGCGATGTTTGAAATCCGAACAGCTGTGTGAGTTTCTCGACAGTTTCTTTAAATTTAAGATCACGTGGATGCTTGGGTAGGATGTAGTTGATATATTTGCTGTGAACGATAGGATTCAGTTTCCTCAGCAATAGCCTTACTTTGGCTGCGTCATCCAGTTTGGCAGCATCACTTTCGAAAAGATCTTCATATCGTGCATACCATGTGTCGAAAGTGAGGTTATTGTCGATGTCAAAGCAGAACTCCGTGATGTTCGATGCGAGTGCTTCCATTATGAATTCTGGACTTTTCGTTTCTATTTTAGAACTGGGGCTTGTGCCTGTTGTGGTTGTTGGTTGCTGTGATAAGAGCTGTGTGACCAACGTTTGCATTGCAACACTATCACGGTGCTGTTGCTCTTGCATTTGCTTTAGCAATTGCTGAAATATTTCGTATTTTATATATATATTTATATATTTTTATTTTTTTTTTTCAATCCTCGTCGCCACTGTTGTGATCGTGTATCACCCAAAATTATAATTAAAAGACCACTTTAGAATTCACTTAGTTTATTAGTTCTGCTCAATCGACAATCTACTAAATCAGAAAAATAATGGAAGACAAGAAAAGGGAAGTCTTCTTGACATGTCTAAAAATAGATAAGGCGTTGCCATTAGGTACGTCAAGTTAAAGATGACCGATGTTGCCAACACTTTACAAATGAGCTTTTGGTAATGTGATGAGCCTCAGGTGTGGGGCATACCAATCGAATGTGTTCACGAAATTTGGAAATGAAACTTTTCGCGTCACTCGGTGTATCCACATTTGTGAAAAATTCTCCAGGCAGGCGAAGAGGTACTCCATATAATATTTCGGCGGCAGATGCTCCAAATTCTTCTTTGAAACACGTCCTTAACCCGATCATAGCTGTAGAAAGAAATTCTGTCCATGGTGTCTGGGGTTGCACATCAAGGCTGTTTTTAGGGACCGATGCCAGCGCTCAGTCATTCTGTTCCAGGGCGGGTGGTAAGGTGAAGTTCGAATCTTGTTTGTTCCAACGAGAATGCTAACGCCTTGAACAACGCCGACTTGAATTGAGTCTTTTGGTCCGTAGGTAACGACTTGGGTGCACGAAATCTTGCTATTCACGATGAGTAGAAACTTGTTGCCACAGTATCAGCTGTCATGTCCTTGACAGGCACAATTTCTGGCCAACGTGTGAAAAGATCGATCATTGTTAGACATTTATAGCCTTTGTGCTCTGGGAGAAGAATTAAGTCGATGTGTACATGATCGAATCTTTGACCCACTGCTGCAAAAGATTTGGGTAAAAATGACTGTGCCGCCGAAGTTTTTCACGTTGACAACTTTGGCAGGAACGAATCCATTCCGTGACGTTTATCTTTATTGAAGGATAAATTTATTTCTCTAGGAGTTGCTTTAAAATAGATCTTGTTCCCGGATGCGAGAGTGAGTGAAATGAGTCCTTGTCGAAGAGATGCTGGAATTTTATTTTTCTTACAATTCTTTACAATTTTTGTTACTTATTTATTGATTTATCTGTGTATAACATATATATGTATGTATCTTTCGTTTTCTTAAATTTTTATTTTTGAAATAATTATTTGTTTATTACTTATTTATATTATTTATTTATATATATTTATTTATCTATTTATTTATTTATTTATTTATTTATTTATTTATTTATTTATTTATTTATTTATTTATTTATTTATTTATTTATTTATTTATTTATTTATTTATTTATTTATTTATTTATTTATTTATTTATTTAATTATTTATTTATTTGTATTATCTATTTATTTATTATTAGTTTTGAATATCTATTTATATATTCATTTAGATTATTTATTTATTTATTTATGCTTATTTATTTAATCTTGTTTCAATATTTATTTTTTTCTTGTTTCTTGTTTTTTGATTATTATTTATTTAATTATACATTTACTTAGTTATTCTTGTTTAAGTATTTGCTTATGGCTTATTTGTTTATTATTTATTGACATAAAAATTTATTTATTAATGAACGAGCGGATACTTTTCCGACCGCCAACCGCGGGACCCCTATTTGACCCTTTGCAAGGAATCGGAAGATCCTGGTTGTTGCGTTTGACCGTTTGCCAAACGGGTGCGAAACTTGAACTACGATGAGTTCTAAGAAAAACGGTAGAGCAAAACCTTTGGATTTTAACCCACTAGCGACGACGAAAGTAGCGAAAAATGCAAGCGAAATTGGAATGAAACGAGCAGAGTTTCCCCTAAGGGTTTTTGACTATTAATAGGCAAAAGCTTTATTTTCAATAGGGTTTTTACACAAATTACAAATAACAGATTCTTTCGCTTGAGGGTGAATTTACGTTATTTTTATAAAAGTTTAAATTAGTGGCGAATTGGACAATACAAAATTTTGGGGAAATAGAGAGATTTCAACGACGTGGTGCTCAATAACTTTAATGATACGATTGAAACAAACCAAAGATTCAATTAAAGATTAATTTCATTTATTGAAGTATATGATTTAAAAGAGATTCAAAGATTAGAATTTTTGCAAGAGCTAAGATAAGAAGAGGTCTTGTCATAGAGGTAACGCACGAAGAAGAGAGCGAGACAGATATGAAAAATTCTGACAGTCATTGGTCTCGTCCAGTAATAAACAATAGTTATCGATAATGAGATCTGTACCTAATGGTGATCTTACATTGGAGAAAGCGGAATATTCGACACAAAAATATGTTGATTGGTCTAAATTAAGCGCCAAATTCAAACATTGAAATTCACGTAAGGTTGAAAGTTCATTACGTTGATGCTACTGATGACGATGATGATGATTACAACATTCTGCTCCAACATTCCGCCCCCTTTGAAAGAACTCCTTTCAAGGCGGAAGAGCTGCCAGTTTACGGATGGGACGTCTGAACTCTCCCTTCGCTGTTTTTACGTCAGCAACTCTGACTCGACCATCTGGACCAAGGACGACGTTAGTGGTTCTTCCCATAAGCCATTTTTGGGGTGAAACGTTGTCTTCGTGCACGATAACAAGGCTGCCGATCTTGACGTTTGGGCTCGGAGACGTCCACTTAGCACGACCTTGTAAATCATGGATGTACTGAGACGACCATGTTTAGCAAAAGTGGGTTTTGACCGCGTTTATTCGCCGCCATCGCTGGATGAAGCTGATGTCTGGTACCTCTACTGCTGCCTCAGGAGCCGCCTTTAGTGATGACTTAATGAGCAAATGTGCTGGCGTAATTGCTTCGAGATCGCTAGGGTCGGATGACATCGGGGTAATTGGTCGCGAGTTCATCACCGCCTCAATTTCCACCAGGGCCGTGGACAACTCCTCGAAAGTCAGCTTGGCACCGCTTAAGCTCCGGTAGAGATGACCTTTACAGCCGCCTCCCAAATTTCACCAAAGTGAGGTGCCCTGGGGGGTATAAAATGAAAATTTATGCTACTATTAGTACAAAAGTTTTTAATTATTTCTTGAAAATAACTTTTGAACAACATGTTGCACAATTCGACGAGTTTAGATTGTGCTCCTACAAAATTAGTTGCATTATCGCAATAAATATCTCGAGGGACCTATCATTCGCTTCAGTGCTGCGATAAAAGCATCAGCTGACAAATCAGATACGGCTTCCAAATGAACTGCCTTTGTCGAGAAGCAAACGAAAACTGCCACGTAGGTTTTGTAATGAACCTTGCCCCTAATCCTATAGTAAGTGTAACTAGGACCGCAGAAATCTACCCCACAACCGAGAAACGGACGCGACGGGGTTAATCTCCTTGAAGGCAAATCTCCCATGACTTGTTCCAACAGCTTCCTTCGATATTTGACGCAGTGAATGCATTTGCGGACTGTTTGACGAGCAATTTCCCGTACATTGACAATCCAGAACCGATCCCTCACTAACGCTACAAGTACCTTTGGACCAGCATGAAAGTTTGTCAGATGCAAATGCCTGACCAGTATGTGGGTGAAATTGTAGTTTTTGGGGAGCAACAATGGGTGTTTACATTCCTCCGGGATGTTGGCATGCTTCAAGCGTCCTCCTACGCTCAATAAAAGAAGACCGTTTATCTCCTGAACAAAAGGATTTAACCACTTAATGGGCCCTTTCAGATTTCGATTGGTTTGAAGTGATTTTGTTTCGTGCGAAAACGAGTTTTGTTGTACCAAGTGAACAATTCTAAGAAGAGCGTCATCTAGTTCTGAAACTGTTAAAAGGCCTCGTTGTTGAACTCGATTCAGCCTCCAACTTCTAACTCTGTGAACGTACGCAAATACACGAACCAGTTTAGTGTACGAACTGTATTTTTCAATTACTTCGAGTAAGTCATTGGACAATTTTTGACAAATGAGAACTGTTTTCTTGTTTTCCAAAGCGGCCTCTTCTGGAGAAAGCTGTATGTTGACAGTGGCTGGCCAGTTGTCCTCCTCTTCCAATAAAAAACTTGGTCCTCCAAACCACGTTGAAGTTTCAAGCTCCTTTAATGCACAACCTCTTGAGACTATGTCTGCCGGATTTTGAAGTGTAGGCACATGCTTCCAGGTGACATCTATGGTGTTCTCCTATATTTCAGCGACTCTGTTTCCTACGAAGGTGCTTAGCTTTGAAGAATGTCTTGAAATCCAGTGGAGAACAATTTGGGAATCCGTCGAGAAGTAAACTGCGGACGGCGCAGTTGCGAAGATCGTACTAATCTTTGTCCAAAGCTTAGACAGCAAATGAGCTGCGCAGAGTTCCAACCAGAGAGCTGTTTCTTCGCAGGCGCTGCCCTCGACTTCGCAACGAAAAGTCTGACTTGAACCACTCCGAATGCATCCATGGATCTTAGGTAGATGCAGCAACCATATGCACTCATGGATGCGTCCGCAAAGCCGTGGACTTGAAAGGATTTCCTGTGTGGAGTCAAAGCAAATCTCGGAACCGCAATGTTCTGCAAAGATTGCAAGTCTAGCATGAATTGCCGCCATTCGGTATCAATACTTTGGGGAATCGACGCATCCCAGTCCACTTTTTCAATCCATAGTTTTTGCAAAATTATTTTTGCCTTAATGATGATGACTTACTAGGCCCATTGGGTGGAAAAGCGATGACGAAAGCGAAAGAATGGATCGTTTCGTAAACTTAGAAAATAATCAATTAGGTTTGTATGAGAAGAGAAACTTATCGATGAGTGGATTCCAGACAATGCCTAAGGTACTGCTGAGATTAGATTCAATTAGCTTGATCTCCTTATTCTGGGGTTGAACTACGTTAATTATTTCGGAACTATTGCTATTCCATTTCGCGAGCTCAAATCCTGCTGACTTCAAAAGTGTAACGACTTCCACTTGCATTTGTACCAGCGTAGCCAAATCATCCGCTCCAGTCAGCATGTCATCGACATAAAAGTCTGACTGAAGCACTCGAGAACCTAATTCAAAACCTTCCTTATTTTTATCTGCTAGGTATTGAAGGCATCGAATGGCCGAAAACGGTGCAGATGACGTATCGTATGTCACGCTGTTCAATTGGTAATTTTTTTCGGTGTATGCTCATTCTCCCTCCACAGAATGAACTGAAATCTCCGATGAGATGGGTGCACTAAGACCTGCCGGTACATTTTGACGATGTCCGCTGTTAGTGCGTACCTATGTAAACGAAAACGAAGTAATATTGTAAAAAGATCAGCCTGTAATGTCGGTCCGACCATAAGGATGCCGTTCAGCGACATGTGCGACGAAGTACAGCACGATGCATCAAAAACCACCCGTAATTTAGTGGATACACTATGCGGTCTAATTACGCATTGATGCGGAAGGTAGTAGTGTGGTTCCTCTAATTTAGGGTCTTCGACTAGAGTCATGTGACCCAACTGCTGATATTCCATGAGAAAGTCTGCGTATTGACCTTTCAACACTAGATCTTTGGACAATCGGCGTTCGAGTGCTAAGAATCGCCTAAACGCAATGTTGTAGGATGTTCCTAAATAGCTTGGATCATTTTTAAAAAGAAGTTGAACAATTAGACGACCACTAGGGAGAACCTCAATGTTTTCTACAAAATGTTTTTCGCAGTCCTTTTGCTCTTCCGTCCATTTCGACCGATGTCCCGAAACTTCCTCTATTTCCCAGAACTTTTCGACGTATCGATCGAGTGAATCTTCTTTCGAACTAAGACAGAAGGATTTCTTCGTTATGTTCGGATGACTTTTATATCTCCCTGAAACGATCCAACCTAGCGAAGTTTTTTGAAGCGAAGGAAGTTCCGGTCCCAGTTTGATTTGACCTACTTGAAGAAGATCGAAGAAAGCTTCGGCACCTAGCAACAAGCCTATCCTTGATGGTTGATAAAAATATTCATCGGCTAGTTCTAGGTTGCTGGGAACATTCCAGTCCTTGACGCTCAGTGCTGACTCAGGCTGATATGCCGTTATCGATGGAGCAATAAGGAATTCTAGAGTTTGTGTCTGAAAACTAATCTTGGTTTCCGTTACCCCTATTCCGACAATATCGACACTCGTTCTACGTTCTTGTAGCTGTAGCGCTTTTGCAAATTTCTCATTCGCAAAATTAACTTTGGAACCAGAATCAAGCAGAAGTCTACCTATTTGAAATCCGCCTGAAAAATCCCTTACTAACACAAGTGCTGTCGGTAAAATGACATGGGCCTCTGGAGCATGATTCCTCTCCACTGCAGCATTCACAGCTGCCGATGATGACGCGTCCCTACTTCCAGAGGCGCTTTCTGAAGGTTTATGTCTATGCAGGAGACTGTGGTGCAGAATGATTTAGATACGTTCGCTGAGTGGTGCTGTAATAACAATTTATTTTTGAACGTATCTAAATGCCAGTCGATGATCTTTTCAAGAAAACGTAATTTAATAAGTTATGATTACAATCTCAATGAATCTGTACTTAACAAAGTCACATCAATATGTGATTTAGAAGTGCATTTTTCTCAAAATATCGACTTCGATTTTCACATTGAACAGATTGTCAATAAAGCGAATTCAATGCTTGGCTTTATAAAACGTTGGGGTAAAGAATTCAAGTGTCCTCTTATAACATCCACACTTTATAATACCTTTGTTCGTCCGCAGTTAGAGTATGCGTCTAATATTTGGTCTCCAATGTATGCAGTACACATTAACCGTATTGAATCGGTACAGCGTAAGTTTGTCCGATTTGCACTTCACCATTTAAACTGGAATGACCCTACACGTCTTCCACCATATTGCGACCACCTTCTTCTCCTAAATCGTCATTCTTTGGAGAAGCGTAGGGAAGTATGTGATGTAGTATTTTTACACCAGCTGGTAAATGGTTTTATTGACTCGCCGGATCTTTTAAATAAAGTCGGTTTAAACGTAAGATGCTACAACTCCAGAAATACCGAAATTTTCCGCGTAAATTTCCACAGGACGAACTACGGTTCTAACGAACCTCTTACGCGTATGGCGAAGGAAGTAAAGAGTAACCGCGACAAATTTGATTACAACCATAGTAAATTATATATAAAACATAAATTATACGAACGATACTAGTTTCTTTGTTGAAAGTGTTTAGTGTAATTTTGACTTATGCGTAGCATATTCATTTTTAGTTCATACTTTTGTTTAGTATGCATTCTGCTTTTTGTTTACTTGTCCAGTCTTTTTGTGTAAGGTGTTAGGCTTTATAAATATTCGCAATACTAACAACTAACACCACGCTAAATGATGACCGTGACAAGCTGGATATTACTTAGTAGCTGTTTTGAGTTTTTCTCTTTCAGTTCAAAGTAATATTCTTCACAAATGCTTGCCCTTAAGCAGTACTGATAGCGTTTTTTTTTACACTGTTTGCACCTATACGACGATGGACATTTCGATACTCCATGACCCTTTCCTAGACAATTTAAGCAAAGACCTAGTTTTTTCGCATTTGAGAAACGATCCATTACGGTAAGTCGATTGAAGCTGGTACAACTGGAGATAGAATGGTTGTTTTTCCGACAAAAACGCAAAAACGTTGAATAACCGCGAGGGAAGTTTGAAATTGATGAGTAGAATACGAAGTCTTTGCCTTAGCAGGCTTTGTCTAGCTTGACTCTGATCTCAGTTGCTTGCTATCCCTCACTTCGAGATAATGGCAACGTTTGTTGAGAACCTCCGCGCATTTCTTCCATTCAGGAAGATCTTGGTAGTCTAATTGTTCGTCCCACTTGGACTGTGTTTCCGAATCCACCTTTGAAATAGCAATATATATAATAATTGCATTACATATTTGTTCAAATGATCCAAGTGACTGCAAGGAATTAAAAAGAGCCGAGATATCGTCAACCAAACTCCTTAACGAGACAGCATTAGCCTTAGGAACCTTAGGCAGTTCGATAATATACTCTAAAAATATCATTGTGTCGTTGTCATAACGCTTCTTCAGCCTAGCTAATGCCTTCGGATAGTTATCTTCCGTAACCTGAAATGCCTTGACTGTGCTAAGTGTTTGATCACTCAGACATGTCAACAAATGATCGAATTTTTCGATTTTTGTTAAACTTGGGTCATTATCTATCATTGCCGTGAAAGAATGAATGAAATTCTTATAGTGCGAATATTTCCCACTGAAGCGTGGAAGCTTAAGTTTAGGCAAATGATTGACTGATTGTGGCACTGCAAAGGTTGTTTCAGCTGTACTTATGCGTCTTCCTTTTCCCAAAAGCGATAAAAATTTTGTTTTAGAAGAAATGTACAGGTCCTCTAGCTCACCTCGACCATTATCCTTTGGGGCACCTCACTTTGGTGGAATTTGGAAGGCGGCTGTAAAGGTAGCAAAGGGTCATCTCTACCGGAGCTTAAGCGGTGCCAAGCTAACTTTCGAGGAGTTGTCCACAGCACTGATATAAATTGAGGCGGTAATGAACTCGCGACCAATTACTCCGATGTCATCCGACCCTAGCGATCTCGAAGCAATTACGCCAGAGCATTTGCTCATTGGGTCATCACTAAAGGCGGTTCCTGAGGCAGCAGTAGAGGTACCAGACATCAGCTTCATCCAGCGATGGCGGCGAATAAACGCGGTCAAATTGCAAGGTCGTGCTAAGTGGACGTCTCCGTGCCGAAACATCAAGGTCAGCAGCCTAGTTATCGTGCACGAAGACAACGTTCCACCCCAGGAAGGGCTCATGGGAAGCATCACCAACGTCGTCCTTGGTCCAGATGGTCGAGTCAGAGTTGCTGACGTAAAAACAGCAAAAGGAGAGTTCAGACGTCTCATCCGTAGACTGGCAGCACTTCCGCTTAATTTAGACCAATCACCATATTTCTTGTATTGTTCAATTCGCCACTAATTTAAACTTTTATAAAAATAACGTAAATTCCCTCTCAAGCGAAAGAAACTGTTATTTGTAATTTGTACAAAAACCCTCTTGCCTCGTGCCAATTTGTTGCACTTTTTTTTAGAGTGGGAGGGAAATTAAACCGCGGGTAAATGAAAACAAAAGTAGCCGACTTGCTACACTTTAATTGAAAAAAAAAAAACCAACGAAAAAAAGGGAAACACGACCGATCGCTTTAGCAATCGGAAAACGGTATGAAGGGTGGATGTCAAAAAGAAAGGGCTAATAAGAGAAAAAAGTGCAACAATACAGCACGTAAAGTGCTGTTCGCTCTCCGGCCGCTCAGCTGGGGTGGGTTCGATTTGAGAAATCAAAGATAAATGGGAAATAGGGTGAGTAACGCAAGGTTTGGACGCCACGTAATTTTTGATAAAGTAGGGAGGGAAATTACGAAACCTTTTGGGGTGGTTTTGGGAAATGGTGGGGTACACTAGTGCTGAAAGAACAATAAAAGAAACACTGATTTTTTTCCTCGTTATAAATGCTCCCTAAGGGCGGGCGATTTATTTAATGAAATGAAATGAAAAGAAAAGGAACACAATCAAGTTAAAGAAAAAACAACAAAAGGCAATTTTACACGGGATCAGAAAAAACCTCGGCGAGGCAAAAAGATCCCCAAAGGGAAAGAAAATATCGCCGTTGAAATGGCCCGTTACGGCAAGTCCCGAACAACCTCACAACCGAAAATTACGGGGCGCGCGTCCCGCTTTCACTGGGAAATTAAGCAGAAAACGAAACAAACACAAAAAAAAAAAAACTTTGTTGATTCTCACTTTTGCTCTTTACAAAACTTCCAAATTATTCGCTGGCCAACCAAGAAGTGGTCTCCCGCTGAATACAAGGCCTAGTCGAGCTTCGAGCCTTTTACTCACACATATGTGAACCCCCACTATTCAGCTATTGGATTCAAGAGCAGCTTTCTGTGCATTACTCCGCTCATTTGCGCAAGTATGCAACCGCTCTTGAACCGCCGCTATTCCGCTCTCAATATTCACCCATATTCCGCTGGCTCGAATTCGCCCGACTTCAGTTTTTCCTCACAATCCGCTCTGTTTGTTTAAACAATTCAGGAGAATCAACAAAGTGAAAAAAATATCATTAATTAAAAATCACTAAAGTGGGTTTCCTCCCACCAATAGTAAAAGAAGAAAAGAAGTGACCTGACTAGTTACAGGACGGGCCCTAAGACGCCATTCTGCGCTCAACAAAATTACATTACCGGAAGAAAATAGAACAAGGAGTAAAATTTAAATTACGCGTTAAACTAATCTACGTGGTAGAATTCCGCGCAGATTTGGGGACTAGGGACGAGCCCTTAACGTGCCATTCCACACATAGAGTCGAGGGTTAGGGTGGGCTCTCGGCCATTGATGGGTTCCATCCGAAACGTCCGTTGTTCTTGGGGTGCCGCTTGTCTTGTTTGATGATGTTTGATGTCGATGCTTCGTGTGTTTGGTGGTGTTCTTGAAGTTGAATGTGTTTGCGTGATGTAATTACGCTGTTGTTTCTGGGACGCCTTGTCCCCTCGCGATGTATATATGTTTGATGTTTGTTGCTGTTTGTTGTGCTTTCAGGTATTGAGACACCTCGTTCCCTTGCATTGAATTAAGTGTTTCTCGTTGCTCGTAGGATCTGGGACACCTCGTCCCCGCTCATTGGCTTGTCTTGTGACGTTGGTTAGGTCGATCTGGAACAGACTCTCCGTCCCATCTGTTCACACGTTGATTGTTGTACTGCGTTGTAGTTAGTGTTGTTTGTGTTTGGTGTGCCCGTTGTTAAGGTGGACCGCCTGTTCCTCCACTTCGTCAAGGTAAAATGTCGATCAAGGGAATCCTATATTGGTTGTCTCTGCAAGATGCTGGGGAAGTGGGCCTATGGCTGATGGGACCATGGCTGCCCTCCACTTTCCCAGAATTTTGCAGAAACAAAGGGAGAAAAGAGGGAGAGAAAGAAAGATGCATAGAGTAGGACTTGTTGTGGCAAATTTTACAGCAACAAATCCCACCTTTACCTCCAAGGAAATGTGTTTACGATTCGAAGAACTGTAAACCATTTCCTAAGGTTGCTGGGTCCACGACACAACAAAGGGGTAAAGCCCATCATGGCCAAAATGCCAGTCTATTCAAAAAAATTCAAAAGAAAGAAAAAAAACAAACTACTCTATAGTGGGACTTCAGACTTTACACATCAGGTGTCTCACAACATGGCTTCAGGTCTTTGACGTGCCATGTTCCGCGCTCTTTACCGTTTTCATCCTCTATGCTATATGTCCAAGGCGACACCCGCTTTTTAATCAGGAAAGGACCAACAAATTTAGGAGCCAACTTGGCTGCGTAGTAGTTAGCGGCATCTGATAGGACGAAATTCCTTCGCCATACAAGATCCTTCGGAAGGTATTTAACATCCCTCCGTCGAAGATTGTAGACCGTCGCAGACTTCTTGGTCGCCGCTACTAACTTTTTGCCTATATCTTCCCTAAGTCTCCTAAATTGTTCTGCTATCCTATCTAAGTCCTGGTCCCTACTCCTATCATGGTCACTTACCGACGGTACCTCACTGCCGTAAGTAACCATGTCCCTACCAAAATTCGCATAATACGGCGAAACTCATAAAACCTCATGTTGCGATGTGCGTATGGCACACGCAACCCTAGCTAACTGAGAATCTCAGCTGCGGTGATTCTCTGAAACGTAAGCCCTCAACGTAGTCTTAATGATTTGGTTAATCCGCTCCGCCCGATTAGCCTGTGGATGGTAATGAGCAGTGAACCTAATTTGTGTACCATACCCAGCACACAATCTAGCCAGTTCCCTACTCTTAAACTGAGGCCCGTTGTCACACACGACAATCTTCGGCACCCCAAACAACAAAAGACATTATCCTCAACTTCCCTACACACCGAACTTGCAGTCGCAGACCTCAAAGAAAACATTAATGGGAATTTGGTGAAATAATCAACCACAGTCAGAATGTAAACAAAACCCCTACTCGACTTCGGAAGTGGACCAACCAAGTCCACGCAGACCATCTCCCAAGGTTTGGAAACACCAACCCTCTCCGTCATCAGACCAGCTGGCTTCTCATTCACCGGCTTCACTTGTTGGCAAACCTTACATCTCCTAACATATCTAACTATATCGGCTCTCATTTTCGGCCAATAATATTTTCCCCCTACCCTAGCGAACGTTTTCCTAACACCCATGTGTCCCGCCAACGGATTGTCGTTACACTTCTTCAAAATAGCTAATCTATCCTTCTTCCCTATCACTAGTTTCCACTCCTGATTTTCCTCAAAGACCTCCACCCGACTAGACTTCACAAACTTAAATAGCCTCCCCTTGTCTACTCTCCAACTAGGGTAAACCAAAGGGTTTGACTCTACCATTGAGATCATTTTTGTCACTCAAGGGTCTATATCCGCATCTGAGATCTCGGTTACCACCGGAATTCCTCGCGAAAGCATGTCGGGAACTACATGCTCCTTCCCCTTCCTATGGACAATCTCAAAATCAAATTGTTGGAGCCTCACTGTCCAACGTGCTAGTCTACCTTGGGGAACTTTAAGGTTACTCAGCCAAACTAGTGAATAATGATGCGTCACGACCGTGAATCGAACACCTTCGATGTACGGCCGCAACTTCTCTACCGTCCATAAAACTGCTAAACACTCCTTCTCTGTTGTGGAGTAATTACGTTCGTTCCCCATCTTCAAACTCTTGCGAATGTACGGCCCCTATTCCAAAATCTGAAGCATCGGTCTGTACCATGAAAGGCCGATGAAAATCCGGGCATGTCAATATTGGTGCCGTAACCAAACACTCTTTCGCTTTCCTAAAGCTATCCTCACATTCGTCCGTCCAAACGAATTTCCTACTTTTCTTTAACAAATCTGTTAAAGGCCTAACTAAACCTGCAAAATTTGGTACGAAACGCCTGTACCACCTGTGGGCGCCGTGGCGTAAGTGGTTAGTGTGCCGGATCACTACGCATGAGGTTCCAAGTTCGAATCCCAGAAAACACCAAAAAGTTTTTTCACGGTCCCACCTCTCGCGAGCGTCTGACAAACATCCGAGAGTATTGTTGTCGAAAGAGCTTCTCAAATCGCCGTTCGGATTCGGCATTAAACTGTAGGTCCCTTCCGTTGGTGTGAAAAATATAACGCACACAACATGAGTGGTTGCGAGAAGCTAGGCCCTGGCACTTTAAAGAGCTGTTGCGCCAAATATTTGTATTTGCCTGTACCATGAAACTGTCCCTATAAAACTAATAACCTCCTTGACGTTTTTCGGAGGTGGTATCCTAACCATGCTTTCCACTTTTTCCGAATCTGCATGTAAGCCGTTCCTATCGACAACGTATTCCAGGAACTTCAGTGAAGGTCTGCAAAAGTGACACTTTTCCCGACTGACCTTCAACCCTGCAACACAAAACCGCCTAAAAACTTCTTCCAAAATCTCGAGATGTCTTGCGAACGAATTTCTGACGATAAGAATATCATCAAGATACACAAAGCCATGTGGCTCGAGATCGGCATCTAAAACGCTGTCGATAAATCGCTGCCACGTTGCCGGCGCATTGTGTAACCCGAAAGGCATTCGTTTAAATTGGAAGAGACCCCTATTCGGGACCGTAAAGGCTGTGAGCGGGCGTGATCCCCCTTCCACTGGGATCTGCCAATAAGCTGACTTGATGTCTAACGAAGACAAGTATTTCGCGTCGCGAAGTTTGTCCAAAGTAGACGAAATATATGGAAGTGGATAAGCATCCCTATCTGTGACCCTATTCAATTTCCTATAGTCCACACAGAACCTATATGACCGGTCCTTCTTCTTGATAAGAACTATTGGAGATGCCCACGGGCTACTCGACTTCTCTATCAACCCCGCATCGAGCATCTCTTTAAGTTCCTTATCATATGTTCCTGCATCCCAGGAGAAACCGGGTAATACCTTTGCTTTATAGGTTCTGAGGACGTCCTAATCTTGTGTTCTACCAATGTCGTACACCCTAAGCCCTCTGGCATCTTATCTAAAATCTTGTTCACTAGAGTTCCCAGCTACTGGGCTTCAGATCCGTCCAACTCTGACTTCTCTGTAAGCGCGGTAATCGAAGCCACCAACTCTTGGCTCGAAAATTTCCACATGCTAGATCTCAAATCCGGGACGATTCCCGCGAGTGCCCAAAAATCTGCACTCAAGATCATTACATGCGGAAGAGCTGGAATGACAAGGCATTCCAGAAACACTGACTTATCCTTTATGACAATTGGTAGAGACACTACCCCCAAAACTTCTACTGCCGCACCATCGGCTAACGCTACTGATTCTACTCTATTTTTTCCTAAGCCTAACCCTAAACCTTTCAGGATATTCCATCCTTCCCTACATACGATGGTGCGCGATGCCCCCGAATCTTATAAACCTAACATCTTTATACCATAAACACTAATCCCTAAATATGGACGTCTATCTTCTCCGTTTGCCTCCAAAGTGAAACGTAATGAAGTCACAGTCTTACGTAAAATTTTATATTTGAATTTGGCGCTTTATTTAGACCAATCGCCATATTTTTTTGTATTGTTCAATTCGCCACTAATTTAAACTTTTATAAAAATAACGTAAATTCTCTCTCAAGCGAAAGAATCTGTTATTTGTAATATGTATAAAAACCCTCTTGAAAATAAAGCTTTTGTCAATTAATAGTCAAAAACGCTTAAGGGAAACTCTGTTCGTTTAATTCCAATTTCGCTCGCATTTTTCGCTACTTTCGTCGTCGCTAGTGGGTTAAAACCCAAAGGTCTCGCTCTATCGTTTTTCGTAGAACTCATCGGAGTTCAAATTTCGCACCCGTTTGGCAATCGGTCAAACGCAACAACCAGGATCTCCCTATTCCTAGTAAAGGGTCAAATACAGGTCCCGCGGTTGAAGGTCGGAGAAGGATCCGCTCGTTCATTTATTTATTTACTAATTTTGCTTACTTTATTAGATTTTAATTTTTTTTTTTCGTATTTTCCTTTAAGCTTGCCTGGTTTTCCTATGTACGCTCTTAATAAATATAAATAATGTTTCAGTTGAAAGATAATATTCCAATTAACAAAACTCTGTAAAATGTGCAATAACATAAATTCTGTAACAAAATTTATATACGAAATAAAAATATATCTATCAGACTGTAAACTCAGCTTTTGCAGTCGTAGAGATGTTGAGTTATTTTTCAGCTCTCTTAATTCTGAATCTGCTACGTCACAGTCTTAAATCTTCTCTAAAGTAACGGATACAGCCACGCCTATTGCATTTATCCTGGATAAGGAGTCTGCAACTGTATTATCAGGTCCGGAGACGTGAAGTATTTGTGTTGTGAACTCAGATATGTATATACCATATGTAGTTGATATTTCGGAGCTGGCGCGGTGATGTTTTTTCCGGTTTTGGTGAAAGGCAAAGGTGAGTGGTTTGTGATCCGTCTTGACCAGAAAATTTCATCCTTCTAGGATGTGTCTGAAATGTTTGATGGATAAATAAATGGCCAGCAGCTGTCTGTCGTACGTGCTATAATTTCGTTGAGCTGCTTTTAACTTCGCCGAAAGGAATCCGATTGGTCTCCACTCTCCATGGGTAAACTGATTTAAATGCGATACCACTCCAACGTCAGAGGCGTCCGTTGTTAAACAAAGCGGAGCATTGGAGGCTAAAATGTTAAAAGTATTTGGTTAACGATGCTTGACTTTCGAGTACATGCCTATAAAGCGTTATCCAATTCAGGAGTCCAAACAACTTTCCGCCTGTCCCTCTTCTTCGAATCCTTTAAAACGCTGTTTAAGGGCGCCTGCATGGTGGCTGCATTTGGGACACAATTCTGGTAAAAATTTAAAACTCGGATGAAACGTCGTAAGTCCAGGATGGTCGATGATTTTGGATACTTAAAAACTGCTTTTACTCGTTCCAAGGGTGGTTTTATGCCTTGTAAAGATATGTTGTATCCCAAAAAGATTAATTCGCTTACACCGAACTCGCATTTTGAAACGTTGATTGACGACTCAGCCTCCTCCAGTTTCGATAGTACAGTTTGTAGATGAGCTTGATGATTGCTTTCGTCCTCGGAAAAAATTAAAATATCATCAAGATAGCAAAAAACCAAGTTTAAGTGTCGAAAAATCGAGTCCATTTAATGCTGGAATGTCTGAGTGGCGTTTTTCAAGCCAAACGGCATGACCACCAACTCAAACAATCCCATTGGAGTACTGACTGCGGTTTTAACGATGTCCTCATCCTGCATTGGTATGTTGTAATACACCTTGTTGATGTCAGTCTTCGAAAACACTTTCTTGTTGTGATGTTTTTCGCTAATATCGTCCAGGTGTAGTACGGGATATCGATCGGGACGTGTCTGAGCATTCAATTTTCGGGAGTCGTACGAAATACTCAAAAAAAAAAAAATTCCATTGGACAAAATCTCCAAAAAATGAAATCCAACTTATTATTATCTCCTCAGACAAAATATTCACGGGCAAAATCTCCAGCGAAACAATCTTTTTCGCCAAAATCCCCAAGAATCTCCAAATGCCCAGTATCCATGAAAATGTATTCATACATCATGTGCCATGCGCATGAATAAACAAAAAATTACAAGTAGAGCATTTTTTGTTTTGCACACATATCAGAACTGTCAATTTTACACGGGATCAGAAAAAACCTCGGCGAGGCAAAAAGTTCCCCAAAGGGAAAGAAAATATCGCCGTTGAAATGGCCCGTTACGGCAAGTCCCGAACAATCTCACAACCGAAAATTACGGGGCGCGCGTCCCGCTTTCACTGGGAAATTAAGCAGAAAACGAAACAAACACAAAAAAAAAAAACTTTGTTGATTCTCACTTTTGCTCTTTACAAAACTTCCAAATTATTCGCTGGCCAACCAAGAAGTGGTCTCCCGCTGAATACAAGGCCTAGTCGAGCTTCGAGCCTTTTACTCACACATATGTGAACCCCCACTATTCAGCTATTGGATTCAAGAGCAGCTTTCTGTGCATTACTCCGCTCATTTGCGCAAGTATGCAACCGCTCTTGAACCGCCGCTATTCCGCTCTCAATATTCACCCATATTCCGCTGGCTCGAATTCGCCCGACTTCAGTTTTTCCTCACAATCCGCTCTGTTTGTTTAAACAATTCAGGAGAATCAACAAAGTGAAAAAAATATCATTAATTAAAAATCACTAAAGTGGGTTTCCTCCCACCAATAGTAAAAGAAGAAAAGAAGTGACCTGACTAGTTACAGGACGGGCCCTAAGACGCCATTCTGCGCTCAACAAAATTACATTACCGGAAGAAAATAGAACAAGGAGTCAAATTTAAATTACGCGTTAAACTAATCTACGTGGTAGAATTCCGCGCAGATTTGGGGACTAGGGACGAGCCCTTAACGTGCCATTCCACACATAGAGTCGAGGGTTAGGGTGGGCTCTCGGCCATTGATGGGTTCCATCCGAACCGTCCGTTGTTCTTGGGGTGCCGCTTGTCTTGTTTGATGACGTTTGATGTCGATGCTTCGTGTGTTTGGTGGTGTTCGTGAAGTTGAATGTGTTTGCGTGATGTAATTACGCTGTTGTTTCTGGGACGCCTTGTCCCCTCGCGATGTATTTATGTTTGATGTTTGTTGCTGTTTGTTGTGCTTTCAGGTATTGAGACACCTCGTTCCCTTGCATTGAATTAAGTGTTTCTCGTTGCTCGTAGGATCTGGGACACCTCGTCCCCGCTCATTGGCTTGTCTTGTGACGTTGGTTAGGTCGATCTGGAACAGACTCTCCGTCCCATCTGTTCACACGTTGATTGTTGTACTGCGTTGTAGTTAGTGTTGTTTGTGTTTGGTGTGCCCGTTGTTAAGGTGGACCGCCTGTTCCTCCACTTCGTCAGGGTAAAATGTCGATCAAGGGAATCCTATATTGGTTGTCTCTGCAAGATGCTGGGGAAGTGGGCCTATGGCTGATGGGACCATGGCTGCCCTCCACTTTCCCAGAATTTTGCAGAAACAAAGGGAGAAAAGAGGGAGAGAAAGAAAGATGCATAGAGTAGGACTTGTTGTGGCAAATTTTACAGCAACAAATCCCACCCTTACCTCCAAGGAAATGTGTTTACGATTCGAAGAACTGTAAACCATTTCCTAAGGTTGCTGGGTCCACGACACAACAAAGGGGTAAAGCCCATCATGGCCAAAATGCCAGTCTATTCAAAAAAATTCAAAAGAAAGAAAAAAAACAAACTACTCTATAGTGGGACTTCAGACTTTACACATCAGGTGTCTCACAACATGGCTTCAGGTCTTTGACGTGCCATGTTCCGCGCTCTTTACCGTTTTCATCCTCTATGCTATATGTCCAAGGCGACACCCGCTTTTTAATCAGGAAAGGACCAACAAATTTAGGAGCCAACTTGGCTGCGTAGTAGTTAGCGGCATCTGATAGGACGAAATTCCTTCGCCATACAAGATCCTTCGGAAGGTATTTAACATCCCTCCGTCGAAGATTGTAGACCGTCGCAGACTTCTTGGTCGCCGCTACTAACTTTTTGCCTATATCTTCCCTAAGTCTCCTAAATTGTTCTGCTATCCTATCTAAGTCCTGGTCCCTACTCCTATCATGGTCACTTACCGACGGTACCTCACTGCCGTAAGTAACCATGTCCCTACCAAAATTCGCATAATACGGCGAAACTCATAAAACCTCATGTTGCGATGTGCGTATGGCACACGCAACCCTAGCTAACTGAGAATCTCAGCTGCGGTGATTCTCTGAAACGTAAGCCCTCAACGTAGTCTTAATGATTTGGTTAATCCGCTCCGCCCGATTAGCCTGTGGATGGTAATGAGCAGTGAACCTAATTTGTGTACCATACCCAGCACACAATCTAGCCAGTTCCCTACTCTTAAACTGAGGCCCGTTGTCACACACGACAATCTTCGGCACCCCAAACAACAAAAGACATTATCCTCAACTTCCCTACACACCGAACTTGCAGTCGCAGACCTCAAAGAAAACATTAATGGGAATTTGGTGAAATAATCAACCACAGTCAGAATGTAAACAAAACCCCTACTCGACTTCGGAAGTGGACCAACCAAGTCCACGCAGACCATCTCCCAAGGTTTGGAAACACCAACCCTCTCCGTCATCAGACCAGCTGGCTTCTCATTCACCGGCTTCACTTGTTGGCAAACCTTACATCTCCTAACATATCTAACTATATCGGCTCTCATTTTCGGCCAATAATATTTTCCCCCTACCCTAGCGAACGTTTTCCTAACACCCATGTGTCCCGCCAACGGATTGTCGTTACACTTCTTCAAAATAGCTAACCTATCCTTCTTCCCTATCACTAGTTTCCACTCCTGATTTTCCTCAAAGACCTCCACCCGACTAGACTTCACAAACTTAAATAGCCTCCCCTTGTCTACTCTCCAACTAGGGTAAACCAAAGGGTTTGACTCTACCATTGAGATCATTTTTGTCACTCAAGGGTCTATATCCGCATCTGAGATCTCGGTTACCACCGGAATTCCTCGCGAAAGCATGTCGGGAACTACATGCTCCTTCCCCTTCCTATGGACAATCTCAAAATCAAATTGTTGGAGCCTCACTGTCCAACGTGCTAGTCTACCTTGGGGAACTTTAAGGTTACTCAGCCAAACTAGTGAATAATGATGCGTCATGACCGTGAATCGAACACCTTCGATGTACGGCCGCAACTTCTCTACCGTCCATAAAACTGCTAAACACTCCTTCTCTGTTGTGGAGTAATTACGTTCGTTCCCCATCTTCAAACTCTTGCGAATGTACGGCCCCTATTCCAAGATCTGAAGCATCGGTCTGTACCATGAAAGGCCGATGAAAATCCGGGCATGTCAATATTGGTGCCGTAACCAAACACTCTTTCGCTTTCCTAAAGCTATCCTCACATTCGTCCGTCCAAACGAATTTCCTACTTTTCTTTAACAAATCTGTTAAAGGCCTAACTAAACCTTCAAAATTTGGTACGAAACGCCTGTACCACCTGTGGGCGCCGTGGCGTAAGTGGTTAGTGTGCCGGATCACTACGCATGAGGTTCCAAGTTCGAATCCCAGAAAACACCAAAAAGTTTTTTCACGGTCCCACCTCTCGCGAGCGTCTGACAAACATCCGAGAGTATTGTTGTCGAAAGAGCTTCTCAAATCGCCGTTCGGATTCGGCATTAAACTGTAGGTCCCTTCCGTTGGTGTGAAAAATATAACGCACACAACATGAGTGGTTGCGAGAAGCTAGGCCCTGGCACTTTAAAGAGCTGTTGCGCCAAATATTTGTATTTGCCTGTACCATGAAACTGTCCCTATAAAACTAATAACCTCCTTGACGTTTTTCGGAGGTGGTATCCTAACCATGCTGTCCACTTTTTCCGAATCTGCATGTAAGCTGTTCCTATCGACAACGTATTCCAGGAACTTCAGTGAAGGTCTGCAAAAGGGACACTTTTCCCGACTGACCTTCAACCCTGCAACACAAAACCGCCTAAAAACTTCTTCCAAAATCTCGAGATGTCTTGCGAACGAATTTCTGACGATAAGAATATCATCAAGATACACAAAGCCATGTGGCTCGAGATCGGCATCTAAAACGCTGTCGATAAATCGCTGCCACGTTGCCGGCGCATTGTGTAACCCGAAAGTCATTCGTTTAAATTGGAAGAGACCCCTATTCGGGACCGTAAAGGCTGTGAGCGGGCGTGATCCCCCTTCCACTGGGATCTGCCAATAAGCTGACTTGATGTCTAACGAAGACAAGTATTTCGCGTCGCGAAGTTTGTCCAAAGTAGACGAAATATATGGAAGTGGATAAGCATCCCTATCTGTGACCCTATTCAATTTCCTATAGTCCACACAGAACCTATATGACCGGTCCTTCTTCTTGATAAGAACTATTGGAGATGCCCACGGGCTACTCGACTTCTCTATCAACCCCGCATCGAGCATCTCTTTAAGTTCCTTATCATATGTTCCTGCATCCCAGGAGAAACCGGGTAATACCTTTGCTTTATAGGTTCTGAGGACGTCCTAATCTTGTGTTCTACCAATGTCGTACACCCTAAGCCCTCTGGCATCTTATCTAAAATCTTTTTCACTAGAGTTCCCAGCTCCTGGGCTTCAGATCCGTCCAACTCTGACTTCTCTGTAAGCGCGGTAATCGAAGCCACCAACTCTTGGCTCGAAAATTTCCACATGCTAGATCTCAAATCCGGGACGATTCCCGCGAGTGCCCAAAAATCTGCACTCAAGATCATTACATGCGGAAGAGCTGGAATGACAAGGCATTCCAGAAACACTGACTTATCCTTTATGACAATTGGTAGAGACACTACCCCCAAAACTTCTACTGCCGCACCATCGGCTAACGCTACTGATTCTACTCTATTTTTTCCTAAGCCTGACCCTAAACCTTTCAGGATATTCCATCCTTCCCTACATACGATGGTGCGCGATGCCCCCGAATCTTATAAACCTAACATCTTTATACCATAAACACTAATCCCTAAATATGGACGTCTATCTTCTCCGTTTGCCTCCAAAGTGAAACGTAATGAAGTCACAGTCTTACGTAAAATTTTATATTTGAATTTGGCGCTTTATTTAGACCAATCGCCATATTTTTTGTATTGTTCAATTCGCCACTAATTTAAACTTTTATAAAAATAACGTAAATTCTCTCTCAAGCGAAAGAATCTGTTATTTGTAATATGTATAAAAACCCTCTTGAAAATAAAGCTTTTGTCAATTAATAGTCAAAAACGCTTAAGGGAAACTCTGTTCGTTTAATTCCAATTTCGCTCGCATTTTTCGCTACTTTCGTCGTCGCTAGTGGGTTAAAACCCAAAGGTCTCGCTCTATCGTTTTTCGTAGAACTCATCGGAGTTCAAATTTCGCACCCGTTTGGCAATCGGTCAAACGCAACAACCAGGATCTCCCTATTCCTAGTAAAGGGTCAAATACAGGTCCCGCGGTTGAAGGTCGGAGAAGGATCCGCTCGTTCATTTATTTATTTACTAATTTTGCTTACTTTATTAGATTTTAATTTTTTTTTTTCGTATTTTCCTTTAAGCTTGCCTGGTTTTCCTATGTACGCTCTTAATAAATATAAATAATGTTTCAGTTGAAAGATAATATTCCAATTAACAAAACTCTGTAAAATGTGCAATAACATAAATTCTGTAACAAAATTTATATACGAAATAAAAATATATCTATCAGACTGTAAACTCAGCTTTTGCAGTCGTAGAGATGTTGAGTTATTTTTCAGCTCTCTTAATTCTGAATCTGCTACGTCACAGTCTTAAATCTTCTCTAAAGTAACGGATACAGCCACGCCTATTGCATTTATCCTGGATAAGGAGTCTGCAACTGTATTATCAGGTCCGGAGACGTGAAGTATTTGTGTTGTGAACTCAGATATGTATATACCATATGTAGTTGATATTTCGGAGCTGGCGCGGTGATGTTTTTTCCGGTTTTGGTGAAAGGCAAAGGTGAGTGGTTTGTGATCCGTCTTGACCAGAAAATTTCATCCTTCTAGGATGTGTCTGAAATGTTTGATGGATAAATAAATGGCCAGCAGCTGTCTGTCGTACGTGCTATAATTTCGTTGAGCTGCTTTTAACTTCGCCGAAAGGAATCCGATTGGTCTCCACTCTCCATGGGTAAACTGATTTAAATGCGATACCACTCCAACGTCAGAGGCGTCCGTTGTTAAACAAAGCGGAGCATTGGAGGCTAAAATGTTAAAAGTATTTGGTTAACGATGCTTGACTTTCGAGTACATGCCTATAAAGCGTTATCCAATTCAGGAGTCCAAACAACTTTCCGCCTGTCCCTCTTCTTCGAATCCTTTAAAACGCTGTTTAAGGGCGCCTGCATGGTGGCTGCATTTGGGACACAATTCCTGTAAAAATTTAAAACTCGGATGAAACGTCGTAAGTCCAGGATGGTCGATGATTTTGGATACTTAAAAACTGCTTTTACTCGTTCCAAGGGTGGTTTTATGCCTTGTAAAGATATGTTGTATCCCAAAAAGATTAATTCGCTTACACCGAACTCGCATTTTGAAACGTTGATTGACGACTCAGCCTCCTCCAGTTTCGATAGTACAGTTTGTAGATGAGCTTGATGATTGCTTTCGTCCTCGGAAAAAATTAAAATATCATCAAGATAGCAAAAAACCAAGTTTAAGTGTCGAAAAATCGAGTCCATTTAATGCTGGAATGTCTGAGTGGCGTTTTTCAAGCCAAACGGCATGACCACCAACTCAAACAATCCCATTGGAGTACTGACTGCGGTTTTAACGATGTCCTCATCCTGCATTGGTATGTTGTAATACACCTTGTTGATGTCAGTCTTCGAAAACACTTTCTTGTTGTGATGTTTTTCGCTAATATCGTCCAGGTGTAGTACGGGATATCGATCGGGACGTGTCTGAGCATTCAATTTTCGGGAGTCGTACGAAATACTCAAAAAAAAAAAATTCCATTGGACAAAATCTCCAAAAAATGAAATCCAACTTATTATTATCTCCTCAGACAAAATATTCACGGGCAAAATCTCCAGCGAAACAATCTTTTTCGCCAAAATCCCCAAGAATCTCCAAATGCCCAGTATCCATGAAAATGTATTCATACATCATGTGCCATGCGCATGAATAAACAAAAAATTACAAGTAGAGCATTTTTTGTTTTGCACACATATCAGAACTGTCAATTTTACACGGGATCAGAAAAAACCTCGGCGAGGCAAAAAGTTCCCCAAAGGGAAAGAAAATATCGCCGTTGAAATGGCCCGTTACGGCAAGTCCCGAACAATCTCACAACCGAAAATTACGGGGCGCGCGTCCCGCTTTCACTGGGAAATTAAGCAGAAAACGAAACAAACACAAAAAAAAAAAACTTTGTTGATTCTCACTTTTGCTCTTTACAAAACTTCCAAATTATTCGCTGGCCAACCAAGAAGTGGTCTCCCGCTGAATACAAGGCCTAGTCGAGCTTCGAGCCTTTTACTCACACATATGTGAACCCCCACTATTCAGCTATTGGATTCAAGAGCAGCTTTCTGTGCATTACTCCGCTCATTTGCGCAAGTATGCAACCGCTCTTGAACCGCCGCTATTCCGCTCTCAATATTCACCCATATTCCGCTGGCTCGAATTCGCCCGACTTCGGTTTTTCCTCACAATCCGCTCTGTTTGTTTAAACAATTCAGGAGAATCAACAAAGTGAAAAAAATATCATTAATTAAAAATCACTAAAGTGGGTTTCCTCCCACCAATAGTAAAAGAAGAAAAGAAGTGACCTGACTAGTTACAGGACGGGCCCTAAGACGCCATTCTGCGCTCAACAAAATTACATTACCGGAAGAAAATAGAACAAGGAGTAAAATTTAAATTACGCGTTAAACTAATCTACGTGGTAGAATTCCGCGCAGATTTGGGGACTAGGGACGAGCCCTTAACGTGCCATTCCACACATAGAGTCGAGGGTTAGGGTGGGCTCTCGGCCATTGATGGGTTCCATCCGAAACGTCCGTTGTTCTTGGGGTGCCGCTTGTCTTGTTTGATGATGTTTGATGTCGATGCTTCGTGTGTTTGGTGGTGTTCTTGAAGTTGAATGTGTTTGCGTGATGTAATTACGCTGTTGTTTCTGGGACGCCTTGTCCCCTCGCGATGTATATATGTTTGATGTTTGTTGCTGTTTGTTGTGCTTTCAGGTATTGAGACACCTCGTTCCCTTGCATTGAATTAAGTGTTTCTCGTTGCTCGTAGGATCTGGGACACCTCGTCCCCGCTCATTGGCTTGTCTTGTGACGTTGGTTAGGTCGATCTGGAACAGACTCTCCGTCCCATCTGTTCACACGTTGATTGTTGTACTGCGTTGTAGTTAGTGTTGTTTGTGTTTGGTGTGCCCGTTGTTAAGGTGGACCGCCTGTTCCTCCACTTCGTCAAGGTAAAATGTCGATCAAGGGAATCCTATATTGGTTGTCTCTGCAAGATGCTGGGGAAGTGGGCCTATGGCTGATGGGACCATGGCTGCCCTCCACTTTCCCAGAATTTTGCAGAAACAAAGGGAGAAAAGAGGGAGAGAAAGAAAGATGCATAGAGTAGGACTTGTTGTGGCAAATTTTACAGCAACAAATCCCACCTTTACCTCCAAGGAAATGTGTTTACGATTCGAAGAACTGTAAACCATTTCCTAAGGTTGCTGGGTCCACGACACAACAAAGGGGTAAAGCCCATCATGGCCAAAATGCCAGTCTATTCAAAAAAATTCAAAAGAAAGAAAAAAAACAAACTACTCTATAGTGGGACTTCAGACTTTACACATCAGGTGTCTCACAACATGGCTTCAGGTCTTTGACGTGCCATGTTCCGCGCTCTTTACCGTTTTCATCCTCTATGCTATATGTCCAAGGCGACACCCGCTTTTTAATCAGGAAAGGACCAACAAATTTAGGAGCCAACTTGGCTGCGTAGTAGTTAGCGGCATCTGATAGGACGAAATTCCTTCGCCATACAAGATCCTTCGGAAGGTATTTAACATCCCTCCGTCGAAGATTGTAGACCGTCGCAGACTTCTTGGTCGCCGCTACTAACTTTTTGCCTATATCTTCCCTAAGTCTCCTAAATTGTTCTGCTATCCTATCTAAGTCCTGGTCCCTACTCCTATCATGGTCACTTACCGACGGTACCTCACTGCCGTAAGTAACCATGTCCCTACCAAAATTCGCATAATACGGCGAAACTCCTAAAACCTCATGTTGCGATGTGCGTATGGCACACGCAACCCTAGCTAACTGAGAATCTCAGCTGCGGTGATTCTCTGAAACGTAAGCCCTCAACGTAGTCTTAATGATTTGGTTAATCCGCTCCGCCCGATTAGCCTGTGGATGGTAATGAGCAGTGAACCTAATTTGTGTACCATACCCAGCACACAATCTAGCCAGTTCCCTACTCTTAAACTGAGGCCCGTTGTCACACACGACAATCTTCGGCACCCCAAACAACAAAAGACATTATCCTCAACTTCCCTACACACCGAACTTGCAGTCGCAGACCTCAAAGAAAACATTAATGGGAATTTGGTGAAATAATCAACCACAGTCAGAATGTAAACAAAACCCCTACTCGACTTCGGAAGTGGACCAACCAAGTCCACGCAGACCATCTCCCAAGGTTTGGAAACACCAACCCTCTCCGTCATCAGACCAGCTGGCTTCTCATTCACCGGCTTCACTTGTTGGCAAACCTTACATCTCCTAACATATCTAACTATATCGGCTCTCATTTTCGGCCAATAATATTTTCCCCCTACCCTAGCGAACGTTTTCCTAACACCCATGTGTCCCGCCAACGGATTGTCGTTACACTTCTTCAAAATAGCTAACCTATCCTTCTTCCCTATCACTAGTTTCCACTCCTGATTTTCCTCAAAGACCTCCACCCGACTAGACTTCACAAACTTAAATAGCCTCCCCTTGTCTACTCTCCAACTAGGGTAAACCAAAGGGTTTGACTCTACCATTGAGATCATTTTTGTCACTCAAGGGTCTATATCCGCATCTGAGATCTCGGTTACCACCGGAATTCCTCGCGAAAGCATGTCGGGAACTACATGCTCCTTCCCCTTCCTATGGACAATCTCAAAATCAAATTGTTGGAGCCTCACTGTCCAACGTGCTAGTCTACCTTGGGGAACTTTAAGGTTACTCAGCCAAACTAGTGAATAATGATGCGTCATGACCGTGAATCGAACACCTTCGATGTACGGCCGCAACTTCTCTACCGTCCATAAAACTGCTAAACACTCCTTCTCTGTTGTGGAGTAATTACGTTCGTTCCCCATCTTCAAACTCTTGCGAATGTACGGCCCCTATTCCAAGATCTGAAGCATCGGTCTGTACCATGAAAGGCCGATGAAAATCCGGGCATGTCAATATTGGTGCCGTAACCAAACACTCTTTCGCTTTCCTAAAGCTATCCTCACATTCGTCCGTCCAAACGAATTTCCTACTTTTCTTTAACAAATCTGTTAAAGGCCTAACTAAACCTTCAAAATTTGGTACGAAACGCCTGTACCACCTGTGGGCGCCGTGGCGTAAGTGGTTAGTGTGCCGGATCACTACGCATGAGGTTCCAAGTTCGAATCCCAGAAAACACCAAAAAGTTTTTTCACGGTCCCACCTCTCGCGAGCGTCTGACAAACATCCGAGAGTATTGTTGTCGAAAGAGCTTCTCAAATCGCCGTTCGGATTCGGCATTAAACTGTAGGTCCCTTCCGTTGGTGTGAAAAATATAACGCACACAACATGAGTGGTTGCGAGAAGCTAGGCCCTGGCACTTTAAAGAGCTGTTGCGCCAAATATTTGTATTTGCCTGTACCATGAAACTGTCCCTATAAAACTAATAACCTCCTTGACGTTTTTCGGAGGTGGTATCCTAACCATGCTGTCCACTTTTTCCGAATCTGCATGTAAGCTGTTCCTATCGACAACGTATTCCAGGAACTTCAGTGAAGGTCTGCAAAAGGGACACTTTTCCCGACTGACCTTCAACCCTGCAACACAAAACCGCCTAAAAACTTCTTCCAAAATCTCGAGATGTCTTGCGAACGAATTTCTGACGATAAGAATATCATCAAGATACACAAAGCCATGTGGCTCGAGATCGGCATCTAAAACGCTGTCGATAAATCGCTGCCACGTTGCCGGCGCATTGTGTAACCCGAAAGTCATTCGTTTAAATTGGAAGAGACCCCTATTCGGGACCGTAAAGGCTGTGAGCGGGCGTGATCCCCCTTCCACTGGGATCTGCCAATAAGCTGACTTGATGTCTAACGAAGACAAGTATTTCGCGTCGCGAAGTTTGTCCAAAGTAGACGAAATATATGGAAGTGGATAAGCATCCCTATCTGTGACCCTATTCAATTTCCTATAGTCCACACAGAACCTATATGACCGGTCCTTCTTCTTGATAAGAACTATTGGAGATGCCCACGGGCTACTCGACTTCTCTATCAACCCCGCATCGAGCATCTCTTTAAGTTCCTTATCATATGTTCCTGCATCCCAGGAGAAACCGGGTAATACCTTTGCTTTATAGGTTCTGAGGACGTCCTAATCTTGTGTTCTACCAATGTCGTACACCCTAAGCCCTCTGGCATCTTATCTAAAATCTTTTTCACTAGAGTTCCCAGCTCCTGGGCTTCAGATCCGTCCAACTCTGACTTCTCTGTAAGCGCGGTAATCGAAGCCACCAACTCTTGGCTCGAAAATTTCCACATGCTAGATCTCAAATCCGGGACGATTCCCGCGAGTGCCCAAAAATCTGCACTCAAGATCATTACATGCGGAAGAGCTGGAATGACAAGGCATTCCAGAAACACTGACTTATCCTTTATGACAATTGGTAGAGACACTACCCCCAAAACTTCTACTGCCGCACCATCGGCTAACGCTACTGATTCTACTCTATTTTTTCCTAAGCCTGACCCTAAACCTTTCAGGATATTCCATCCTTCCCTACATACGATGGTGCGCGATGCCCCCGAATCTTATAAACCTAACATCTTTATACCATAAACACTAATCCCTAAATATGGACGTCTATCTTCTCCGTTTGCCTCCAAAGTGAAACGTAATGAAGTCACAGTCTTACGTAAAATTTTATATTTGAATTTGGCGCTTTATTTAGACCAATCGCCATATTTTTTGTATTGTTCAATTCGCCACTAATTTAAACTTTTATAAAAATAACGTAAATTCTCTCTCAAGCGAAAGAATCTGTTATTTGTAATATGTATAAAAACCCTCTTGAAAATAAAGCTTTTGTCAATTAATAGTCAAAAACGCTTAAGGGAAACTCTGTTCGTTTAATTCCAATTTCGCTCGCATTTTTCGCTACTTTCGTCGTCGCTAGTGGGTTAAAACCCAAAGGTCTCGCTCTATCGTTTTTCGTAGAACTCATCGGAGTTCAAATTTCGCACCCGTTTGGCAATCGGTCAAACGCAACAACCAGGATCTCCCTATTCCTAGTAAAGGGTCAAATACAGGTCCCGCGGTTGAAGGTCGGAGAAGGATCCGCTCGTTCATTTATTTATTTACTAATTTTGCTTACTTTATTAGATTTTAATTTTTTTTTTTCGTATTTTCCTTTAAGCTTGCCTGGTTTTCCTATGTACGCTCTTAATAAATATAAATAATGTTTCAGTTGAAAGATAATATTCCAATTAACAAAACTCTGTAAAATGTGCAATAACATAAATTCTGTAACAAAATTTATATACGAAATAAAAATATATCTATCAGACTGTAAACTCAGCTTTTGCAGTCGTAGAGATGTTGAGTTATTTTTCAGCTCTCTTAATTCTGAATCTGCTACGTCACAGTCTTAAATCTTCTCTAAAGTAACGGATACAGCCACGCCTATTGCATTTATCCTGGATAAGGAGTCTGCAACTGTATTATCAGGTCCGGAGACGTGAAGTATTTGTGTTGTGAACTCAGATATGTATATACCATATGTAGTTGATATTTCGGAGCTGGCGCGGTGATGTTTTTTCCGGTTTTGGTGAAAGGCAAAGGTGAGTGGTTTGTGATCCGTCTTGACCAGAAAATTTCATCCTTCTAGGATGTGTCTGAAATGTTTGATGGATAAATAAATGGCCAGCAGCTGTCTGTCGTACGTGCTATAATTTCGTTGAGCTGCTTTTAACTTCGCCGAAAGGAATCCGATTGGTCTCCACTCTCCATGGGTAAACTGATTTAAATGCGATACCACTCCAACGTCAGAGGCGTCCGTTGTTAAACAAAGCGGAGCATTGGAGGCTAAAATGTTAAAAGTATTTGGTTAACGATGCTTGACTTTCGAGTACATGCCTATAAAGCGTTATCCAATTCAGGAGTCCAAACAACTTTCCGCCTGTCCCTCTTCTTCGAATCCTTTAAAACGCTGTTTAAGGGCGCCTGCATGGTGGCTGCATTTGGGACACAATTCCTGTAAAAATTTAAAACTCGGATGAAACGTCGTAAGTCCAGGATGGTCGATGATTTTGGATACTTAAAAACTGCTTTTACTCGTTCCAAGGGTGGTTTTATGCCTTGTAAAGATATGTTGTATCCCAAAAAGATTAATTCGCTTACACCGAACTCGCATTTTGAAACGTTGATTGACGACTCAGCCTCCTCCAGTTTCGATAGTACAGTTTGTAGATGAGCTTGATGATTGCTTTCGTCCTCGGAAAAAATTAAAATATCATCAAGATAGCAAAAAACCAAGTTTAAGTGTCGAAAAATCGAGTCCATTTAATGCTGGAATGTCTGAGTGGCGTTTTTCAAGCCAAACGGCATGACCACCAACTCAAACAATCCCATTGGAGTACTGACTGCGGTTTTAACGATGTCCTCATCCTGCATTGGTATGTTGTAATACACCTTGTTGATGTCAGTCTTCGAAAACACTTTCTTGTTGTGATGTTTTTCGCTAATATCGTCCAGGTGTAGTACGGGATATCGATCGGGACGTGTCTGAGCATTCAATTTTCGGGAGTCGTACGAAATACTCAAAAAAAAAAAAATTCCATTGGACAAAATCTCCAAAAAATGAAATCCAACTTATTATTATCTCCTCAGACAAAATATTCACGGGCAAAATCTCCAGCGAAACAATCTTTTTCGCCAAAATCCCCAAGAATCTCCAAATGCCCAGTATCCATGAAAATGTATTCATACATCATGTGCCATGCGCATGAATAAACAAAAAATTACAAGTAGAGCATTTTTTGTTTTGCACACATATCAGAACTGTCAATTTTACACGGGATCAGAAAAAACCTCGGCGAGGCAAAAAGTTCCCCAAAGGGAAAGAAAATATCGCCGTTGAAATGGCCCGTTACGGCAAGTCCCGAACAATCTCACAACCGAAAATTACGGGGCGCGCGTCCCGCTTTCACTGGGAAATTAAGCAGAAAACGAAACAAACACAAAAAAAAAAAACTTTGTTGATTCTCACTTTTGCTCTTTACAAAACTTCCAAATTATTCGCTGGCCAACCAAGAAGTGGTCTCCCGCTGAATACAAGGCCTAGTCGAGCTTCGAGCCTTTTACTCACACATATGTGAACCCCCACTATTCAGCTATTGGATTCAAGAGCAGCTTTCTGTGCATTACTCCGCTCATTTGCGCAAGTATGCAACCGCTCTTGAACCGCCGCTATTCCGCTCTCAATATTCACCCATATTCCGCTGGCTCGAATTCGCCCGACTTCGGTTTTTCCTCACAATCCGCTCTGTTTGTTTAAACAATTCAGGAGAATCAACAAAGTGAAAAAAATATCATTAATTAAAAATCACTAAAGTGGGTTTCCTCCCACCAATAGTAAAAGAAGAAAAGAAGTGACCTGACTAGTTACAGGACGGGCCCTAAGACGCCATTCTGCGCTCAACAAAATTACATTACCGGAAGAAAATAGAACAAGGAGTCAAATTTAAATTACGCGTTAAACTAATCTACGTGGTAGAATTCCGCGCAGATTTGGGGACTAGGGACGAGCCCTTAACGTGCCATTCCACACATAGAGTCGAGGGTTAGGGTGGGCTCTCGGCCATTGATGGGTTCCATCCGAAACGTCCGTTGTTCTTGGGGTGCCGCTTGTCTTGTTTGATGATGTTTGATGTCGATGCTTCGTGTGTTTGGTGGTGTTCGTGAAGTTGAATGTGTTTGCGTGATGTAATTACGCTGTTGTTTCTGGGACGCCTTGTCCCCTCGCGATGTATTTATGTTTGATGTTTGTTGCTGTTTGTTGTGCTTTCAGGTATTGAGACACCTCGTTCCCTTGCATTGAATTAAGTGTTTCTCGTTGCTCGTAGGATCTGGGACACCTCGTCCCCGCTCATTGGCTTGTCTTGTGACGTTGGTTAGGTCGATCTGGAACAGACTCTCCGTCCCATCTGTTCACACGTTGATTGTTGTACTGCGTTGTAGTTAGTGTTGTTTGTGTTTGGTGTGCCCGTTGTTAAGGTGGACCGCCTGTTCCTCCACTTCGTCAGGGTAAAATGTCGATCAAGGGAATCCTATATTGGTTGTCTCTGCAAGATGCTGGGGAAGTGGGCCTATGGCTGATGGGACCATGGCTGCCCTCCACTTTCCCAGAATTTTGCAGAAACAAAGGGAGAAAAGAGGGAGAGAAAGAAAGATGCATAGAGTAGGACTTGTTGTGGCAAATTTTACAGCAACAAATCCCACCCTTACCTCCAAGGAAATGTGTTTACGATTCGAAGAACTGTAAACCATTTCCTAAGGTTGCTGGGTCCACGACACAACAAAGGGGTATAGCCCATCATGGCCAAAATGCCAGTCTATTCAAAAAAATTCAAAAGAAAGAAAAAAAACAAACTACTCTATAGTGGGACTTCAGACTTTACACATCAGGTGTCTCACAACATGGCTTCAGGTCTTTGACGTGCCATGTTCCGCGCTCTTTACCGTTTTCATCCTCTATGCTATATGTCCAAGGCGACACCCGCTTTTTAATCAGGAAAGGACCAACAAATTTAGGAGCCAACTTGGCTGCGTAGTAGTTAGCGGCATCTGATAGGACGAAATTCCTTCGCCATACAAGATCCTTCGGAAGGTATTTAACATCCCTCCGTCGAAGATTGTAGACCGTCGCAGACTTCTTGGTCGCCGCTACTAACTTTTTGCCTATATCTTCCCTAAGTCTCCTAAATTGTTCTGCTATCCTATCTAAGTCCTGGTCCCTACTCCTATCATGGTCACTTACCGACGGTACCTCACTGCCGTAAGTAACCATGTCCCTACCAAAATTCGCATAATACGGCGAAACTCATAAAACCTCATGTTGCGATGTGCGTATGGCACACGCAACCCTAGCTAACTGAGAATCTCAGCTGCGGTGATTCTCTGAAACGTAAGCCCTCAACGTAGTCTTAATGATTTGGTTAATCCGCTCCGCCCGATTAGCCTGTGGATGGTAATGAGCAGTGAACCTAATTTGTGTACCATACCCAGCACACAATCTAGCCAGTTCCCTACTCTTAAACTGAGGCCCGTTGTCACACACGACAATCTTCGGCACCCCAAACAACAAAAGACATTATCCTCAACTTCCCTACACACCGAACTTGCAGTCGCAGACCTCAAAGAAAACATTAATGGGAATTTGGTGAAATAATCAACCACAGTCAGAATGTAAACAAAACCCCTACTCGACTTCGGAAGTGGACCAACCAAGTCCACGCAGACCATCTCCCAAGGTTTGGAAACACCAACCCTCTCCGTCATCAGACCAGCTGGCTTCTCATTCACCGGCTTCACTTGTTGGCAAACCTTACATCTCCTAACATATCTAACTATATCGGCTCTCATTTTCGGCCAATAATATTTTCCCCCTACCCTAGCGAACGTTTTCCTAACACCCATGTGTCCCGCCAACGGATTGTCGTTACACTTCTTCAAAATAGCTAATCTATCCTTCTTCCCTATCACTAGTTTCCACTCCTGATTTTCCTCAAAGACCTCCACCCGACTAGACTTCACAAACTTAAATAGCCTCCCCTTGTCTACTCTCCAACTAGGGTAAACCAAAGGGTTTGACTCTACCATTGAGATCATTTTTGTCACTCAAGGGTCTATATCCGCATCTGAGATCTCGGTTACCACCGGAATTCCTCGCGAAAGCATGTCGGGAACTACATGCTCCTTCCCCTTCCTATGGACAATCTCAAAATCAAATTGTTGGAGCCTCACTGTCCAACGTGCTAGTCTACCTTGGGGAACTTTAAGGTTACTCAGCCAAACTAGTGAATAATGATGCGTCACGACCGTGAATCGAACACCTTCGATGTACGGCCGCAACTTCTCTACCGTCCATAAAACTGCTAAACACTCCTTCTCTGTTGTGGAGTAATTACGTTCGTTCCCCATCTTCAAACTCTTGCGAATGTACGGCCCCTATTCCAAAATCTGAAGCATCGGTCTGTACCATGAAAGGCCGATGAAAATCCGGGCATGTCAATATTGGTGCCGTAACCAAACACTCTTTCGCTTTCCTAAAGCTATCCTCACATTCGTCCGTCCAAACGAATTTCCTACTTTTCTTTAACAAATCTGTTAAAGGCCTAACTAAACCTGCAAAATTTGGTACGAAACGCCTGTACCACCTGTGGGCGCCGTGGCGTAAGTGGTTAGTGTGCCGGATCACTACGCATGAGGTTCCAAGTTCGAATCCCAGAAAACACCAAAAAGTTTTTTCACGGTCCCACCTCTCGCGAGCGTCTGACAAACATCCGAGAGTATTGTTGTCGAAAGAGCTTCTCAAATCGCCGTTCGGATTCGGCATTAAACTGTAGGTCCCTTCCGTTGGTGTGAAAAATATAACGCACACAACATGAGTGGTTGCGAGAAGCTAGGCCCTGGCACTTTAAAGAGCTGTTGCGCCAAATATTTGTATTTGCCTGTACCATGAAACTGTCCCTATAAAACTAATAACCTCCTTGACGTTTTTCGGAGGTGGTATCCTAACCATGCTTTCCACTTTTTCCGAATCTGCATGTAAGCCGTTCCTATCGACAACGTATTCCAGGAACTTCAGTGAAGGTCTGCAAAAGTGACACTTTTCCCGACTGACCTTCAACCCTGCAACACAAAACCGCCTAAAAACTTCTTCCAAAATCTCGAGATGTCTTGCGAACGAATTTCTGACGATAAGAATATCATCAAGATACACAAAGCCATGTGGCTCGAGATCGGCATCTAAAACGCTGTCGATAAATCGCTGCCACGTTGCCGGCGCATTGTGTAACCCGAAAGGCATTCGTTTAAATTGGAAGAGACCCCTATTCGGGACCGTAAAGGCTGTGAGCGGGCGTGATCCCCCTTCCACTGGGATCTGCCAATAAGCTGACTTGATGTCTAACGAAGACAAGTATTTCGCGTCGCGAAGTTTGTCCAAAGTAGACGAAATATATGGAAGTGGATAAGCATCCCTATCTGTGACCCTATTCAATTTCCTATAGTCCACACAGAACCTATATGACCGGTCCTTCTTCTTGATAAGAACTATTGGAGATGCCCACGGGCTACTCGACTTCTCTATCAACCCCGCATCGAGCATCTCTTTAAGTTCCTTATCATATGTTCCTGCATCCCAGGAGAAACCGGGTAATACCTTTGCTTTATAGGTTCTGAGGACGTCCTAATCTTGTGTTCTACCAATGTCGTACACCCTAAGCCCTCTGGCATCTTATCTAAAATCTTGTTCACTAGAGTTCCCAGCTACTGGGCTTCAGATCCGTCCAACTCTGACTTCTCTGTAAGCGCGGTAATCGAAGCCACCAACTCTTGGCTCGAAAATTTCCACATGCTAGATCTCAAATCCGGGACGATTCCCGCGAGTGCCCAAAAATCTGCACTCAAGATCATTACATGCGGAAGAGCTGGAATGACAAGGCATTCCAGAAACACTGACTTATCCTTTATGACAATTGGTAGAGACACTACCCCCAAAACTTCTACTGCCGCACCATCGGCTAACGCTACTGATTCTACTCTATTTTTTCCTAAGCCTAACCCTAAACCTTTCAGGATATTCCATCCTTCCCTACATACGATGGTGCGCGATGCCCCCGAATCTTATAAACCTAACATCTTTATACCATAAACACTAATCCCTAAATATGGACGTCTATCTTCTCCGTTTGCCTCCAAAGTGAAACGTAATGAAGTCACAGTCTTACGTAAAATTTTATATTTGAATTTGGCGCTTTATTTAGACCAATCGCCATATTTTTTGTATTGTTCAATTCGCCACTAATTTAAACTTTTATAAAAATAACGTAAATTCTCTCTCAAGCGAAAGAATCTGTTATTTGTAATATGTATAAAAACCCTCTTGAAAATAAAGCTTTTGTCAATTAATAGTCAAAAACGCTTAAGGGAAACTCTGTTCGTTTAATTCCAATTTCGCTCGCATTTTTCGCTACTTTCGTCGTCGCTAGTGGGTTAAAACCCAAAGGTCTCGCTCTATCGTTTTTCGTAGAACTCATCGGAGTTCAAATTTCGCACCCGTTTGGCAATCGGTCAAACGCAACAACCAGGATCTCCCTATTCCTAGTAAAGGGTCAAATACAGGTCCCGCGGTTGACGGTCGGAGAAGGATCCGCTCGTTCATTTATTTATTTACTAATTTTGCTTACTTTATTAGATTTTAATTTTTTTTTTTCGTATTTTCCTTTAAGCTTGCCTGGTTTTCCTATGTACGCTCTTAATAAATATAAATAATGTTTCAGTTGAAAGATAATATTCCAATTAACAAAACTCTGTAAAATGTGCAATAACATAAATTCTGTAACAAAATTTATATACGAAATAAAAATATATCTATCAGACTGTAAACTCAGCTTTTGCAGTCGTAGAGATGTTGAGTTATTTTTCAGCTCTCTTAATTCTGAATCTGCTACGTCACAGTCTTAAATCTTCTCTAAAGTAACGGATACAGCCACGCCTATTGCATTTATCCTGGATAAGGAGTCTGCAACTGTATTATCAGGTCCGGAGACGTGAAGTATTTGTGTTGTGAACTCAGATATGTATATACCATATGTAGTTGATATTTCGGAGCTGGCGCGGTGATGTTTTTTCCGGTTTTGGTGAAAGGCAAAGGTGAGTGGTTTGTGATCCGTCTTGACCAGAAAATTTCATCCTTCTAGGATGTGTCTGAAATGTTTGATGGATAAATAAATGGCCAGCAGCTGTCTGTCGTACGTGCTATAATTTCGTTGAGCTGCTTTTAACTTCGCCGAAAGGAATCCGATTGGTCTCCACTCTCCATGGGTAAACTGATTTAAATGCGATACCACTCCAACGTCAGAGGCGTCCGTTGTTAAACAAAGCGGAGCATTGGAGGCTAAAATGTTAAAAGTATTTGGTTAACGATGCTTGACTTTCGAGTACATGCCTATAAAGCGTTATCCAATTCAGGAGTCCAAACAACTTTCCGCCTGTCCCTCTTCTTCGAATCCTTTAAAACGCTGTTTAAGGGCGCCTGCATGGTGGCTGCATTTGGGACACAATTCCGGTAAAAATTTAAAACTCGGATGAAACGTCGTAAGTCCAGGATGGTCGATGATTTTGGATACTTAAAAACTGCTTTTACTCGTTCCAAGGGTGGTTTTATGCCTTGTAAAGATATGTTGTATCCCAAAAAGATTAATTCGCTTACACCGAACTCGCATTTTGAAACGTTGATTGACGACTCAGCCTCCTCCAGTTTCGATAGTACAGTTTGTAGATGAGCTTGATGATTGCTTTCGTCCTCGGAAAAAATTAAAATATCATCAAGATAGCAAAAAACCAAGTTTAAGTGTCGAAAAATCGAGTCCATTTAATGCTGGAACGTCTGAGTGGCGTTTTTCAAGCCAAACGGCATGACCACCAACTCAAACAATCCCATTGGAGTACTGACTGCGGTTTTAACGATGTCCTCATCCTGCATTGGTATGTTGCAATACACCTTGTTGATGTCAGTCTTCGAAAACACTTTCTTGTTGTGATGTTTTTCGCTAATATCGTCCAGGTGTAGTACGGGATATCGATCGGGACGTGTCTGAGCATTCAATTTTCGGGAGTCGTACGAAATACTCAAAAAAAAAAAATTCCATTGGACAAAATCTCCAAAAAATGAAATCCAACTTATTATTATCTCCTCAGACAAAATATTCACGGGCAAAATCTCCAGCGAAACAATCTTTTTCGCCAAAATCCCCAAGAATCTCCAAATGCCCAGTATCCATGAAAATGTATTCATACATCATGTGCCATGCGCATGTAAAATTCTCACGAAACTCTCTTCAGTATTGTTATAACGTTTAACAGTTTCATGAATTAACAAAAAATTACAAGTAGAGCATTTTTTGTTTTGCACACATATCAGAACTGTCAATTTTACACGGGATCAGAAAAAACCTCGGCGAGGCAAAAAGATCCCCAAAGGGAAAGAAAATATCGCCGTTGAAATGGCCCGTTACGGCAAGTCCCGAACAATCTCACAACCGAAAATTACGGGGCGCGCGTCCCGCTTTCACTGGGAAATTAAGCAGAAAACGAAACAAACACAAAAAAAAAAAACTTTGTTGATTCTCACTTTTGCTCTTTACAAAACTTCCAAATTATTCGCTGGCCAACCAAGAAGTGGTCTCCCGCTGAATACAAGGCCTAGTCGAGCTTCGAGCCTTTTACTCACACATATGTGAACCCCCACTATTCAGCTATTGGATTCAAGAGCAGCTTTCTGTGCATTACTCCGCTCATTTGCGCAAGTATGCAACCGCTCTTGAACCGCCGCTATTCCGCTCTCAATATTCACCCATATTCCGCTGGCTCGAATTCGCCCGACTTCGGTTTTTCCTCACAATCCGCTCTGTTTGTTTAAACAATTCAGGAGAATCAACAAAGTGAAAAAAATATCATTAATTAAAAATCACTAAAGTGGGTTTCCTCCCACCAATAGTAAAAGAAGAAAAGAAGTGACCTGACTAGTTACAGGACGGGCCCTAAGACGCCATTCTGCGCTCAACAAAATTACATTACCGGAAGAAAATAGAACAAGGAGTAAAATTTAAATTACGCGTTAAACTAATCTACCCGGTAGAATTCCGCGCAGATTTGGGGACTAGGGACGAGCCCTTAACGTGCCATTCCACACATAGAGTCGAGGGTTAGGGTGGGCTCTCGGCCATTGATGGGTTCCATCCGAACCGTCCGTTGTTCTTGGGTTGCCGCTTGTCTTGTTTGATGTCGATGCTTCGTGTGTTTGGTGGTGTTCGTGAAGTTGAATGTGTTTGCGTGATGTAATTACGCTGTTGTTTTTGGGACGCCTTGTCCCCTCGCGATGTATTTATGTTTGATGTTTGTTGCTGTTTGTTGTGCTTTCAGGTATTGAGACACCTCGTTCCCTTGCATTGAATTAAGTGTTTCTCGTTGCTCGTAGGATCTGGGACACCTCGTCCCCGCTCATTGGCTTGTCTTGTGACGTTGGTTAGGTCGATCTGGAACAGACTCTCCGTCCCATCTGTTCACACGTTGATTGTTGTACTGCGTTGTAGTTAGTGTTGTTTGTGTTTGGTGTGCCCGTTGTTAAGGTGGACCGCCTGTTCCTCCACTTCGTCAGGGTAAAATGTCGATCAAGGGAATCCTATATTGGTTGTCTCTGCAAGATGCTGGGGAAGTGGGCCTATGGCTGATGGGACCATTTCCACTTTCCCAGAATTTTGCAGAAACAAAGGGAGAAAAGAGGGAGAGAAAGAAAGATGCATAGAGTAGGACTTGTTGTGGCAAATTTTACAGCAACAAATCCCACCCTTACCTCCAAGGAAATGTGTTTACGATTCGAAGAACTGTAAACCATTTCCTAAGGTTGCTGGGTCCACGACACAACAAAGGGGTAAAGCCCATCATGGCCAAAATGCCAGTCTATTCAAAAAAATTCAAAAGAAAAAAAAAAAACAAACTACTCTATAGTGGGACTTCAGACTTTACACATCAGGTGTCTCACAACATGGCTTCAGGTCTTTGACGTGCCATGTTCCGCGCTCTTTACCGTTTTCATCCTCTATGCTATATGTCCAAGGCGACACCCGCTTTTTAATCAGGAAAGGACCAACAAATTTAGGAGCCAACTTGGCTGCGTAGTAGTTAGCGGCATCTGATAGGACGAAATTCCTTCGCCATACAAGATCCTTCGGAAGGTATTTAACATCCCTCCGTCGAAGATTGTAGACCGTCGCAGACTTCTTGGTCGCCGCTACTAACTTTTTGCCTATATCTTCCCTAAGTCTCCTAAATTGTTCTGCTATCCTATCTAAGTCCTGGTCCCTACTCCTATCATGGTCACTTACCGACGGTACCTCACTGCCGTAAGTAACCATGTCCCTACCAAAATTCGCATAATACGGCGAAACTCATAAAACCTCATGTTGCGATGTGCGTATGGCACACGCAACCCTAGCTAACTGAGAATCTCAGCTGCGGTGATTCTCTGAAACGTAAGCCCTCAACGTAGTCTTAATGATTTGGTTAATCCGCTCCGCCCGATTAGCCTGTGGATGGTAATGAGCAGTGAACCTAATTTGTGTACCATACCCAGCACACAATCTAGCCAGTTCCCTACTCTTAAACTGAGGCCCGTTGTCACACACGACAATCTTCGGCACCCCAAACAACAAAAGACATTATCCTCAACTTCCCTACACACCGAACTTGCAGTCGCAGACCTCAAAGAAAACATTAATGGGAATTTGGTGAAATAATCAACCACAGTCAGAATGTAAACAAAACCCCTACTCGACTTCGGAAGTGGACCAACCAAGTCCACGCAGACCATCTCCCAAGGTTTGGAAACACCAACCCTCTCCGTCATCAGACCAGCTGGCTTCTCATTCACCGGCTTCACTTGTTGGCAAACCTTACATCTCCTAACATATCTAACTATATCGGCTCTCATTTTCGGCCAATAATATTTTCCCCCTACCCTAGCGAACGTTTTCCTAACACCCATGTGTCCCGCCAACGGATTGTCGTTACACTTCTTCAAAATAGCTAATCTATCCTTCTTCCCTATCACTAGTTTCCACTCCTGATTTTCCTCAAAGACCTCCACCCGACTAGACTTCACAAACTTAAATAGCCTCCCCTTGTCTACTCTCCAACTAGGGTAAACCAAAGGGTTTGACTCTACCATTGAGATCATTTTTGTCACTCAAGGGTCTATATCCGCATCTGAGATCTCGGTTACCACCGGAATTCCTCGCGAAAGCATGTCGGGAACTACATGCTCCTTCCCCTTCCTATGGACAATCTCAAAATCAAATTGTTGGAGCCTCACTGTCCAACGTGCTAGTCTACCTTGGGGAACTTTAAGGTTACTCAGCCAAACTAGTGAATAATGATGCGTCACGACCGTGAATCGAACACCTTCGATGTACGGCCGCAACTTCTCTACCGTCCATAAAACTGCTAAACACTCCTTCTCTGTTGTGGAGTAATTACGTTCGTTCCCCATCTTCAAACTCTTGCGAATGTACGGCCCCTATTCCAAAATCTGAAGCATCGGTCTGTACCATGAAAGGCCGATGAAAATCCGGGCATGTCAATATTGGTGCCGTAACCAAACACTCTTTCGCTTTCCTAAAGCTATCCTCACATTCGTCCGTCCAAACGAATTTCCTACTTTTCTTTAACAAATCTGTTAAAGGCCTAACTAAACCTGCAAAATTTGGTACGAAACGCCTGTACCACCTGTGGGCGCCGTGGCGTAAGTGGTTAGTGTGCCGGATCACTACGCATGAGGTTCCAAGTTCGAATCCCAGAAAACACCAAAAAGTTTTTTCACGGTCCCACCTCTCGCGAGCGTCTGACAAACATCCGAGAGTATTGTTGTCGAAAGAGCTTCTCAAATCGCCGTTCGGATTCGGCATTAAACTGTAGGTCCCTTCCGTTGGTGTGAAAAATATAACGCACACAACATGAGTGGTTGCGAGAAGCTAGGCCCTGGCACTTTAAAGAGCTGTTGCGCCAAATATTTGTATTTGCCTGTACCATGAAACTGTCCCTATAAAACTAATAACCTCCTTGACGTTTTTCGGAGGTGGTATCCTAACCATGCTTTCCACTTTTTCCGAATCTGCATGTAAGCCGTTCCTATCGACAACGTATTCCAGGAACTTCAGTGAAGGTCTGCAAAAGTGACACTTTTCCCGACTGACCTTCAACCCTGCAACACAAAACCGCCTAAAAACTTCTTCCAAAATCTCGAGATGTCTTGCGAACGAATTTCTGACGATAAGAATATCATCAAGATACACAAAGCCATGTGGCTCGAGATCGGCATCTAAAACGCTGTCGATAAATCGCTGCCACGTTGCCGGCGCATTGTGTAACCCGAAAGGCATTCGTTTAAATTGGAAGAGACCCCTATTCGGGACCGTAAAGGCTGTGAGCGGGCGTGATCCCCCTTCCACTGGGATCTGCCAATAAGCTGACTTGATGTCTAACGAAGACAAGTATTTCGCGTCGCGAAGTTTGTCCAAAGTAGACGAAATATATGGAAGTGGATAAGCATCCCTATCTGTGACCCTATTCAATTTCCTATAGTCCACACAGAACCTATATGACCGGTCCTTCTTCTTGATAAGAACTATTGGAGATGCCCACGGGCTACTCGACTTCTCTATCAACCCCGCATCGAGCATCTCTTTAAGTTCCTTATCATATGTTCCTGCATCCCAGGAGAAACCGGGTAATACCTTTGCTTTATAGGTTCTGAGGACGTCCTAATCTTGTGTTCTACCAATGTCGTACACCCTAAGCCCTCTGGCATCTTATCTAAAATCTTGTTCACTAGAGTTCCCAGCTACTGGGCTTCAGATCCGTCCAACTCTGACTTCTCTGTAAGCGCGGTAATCGAAGCCACCAACTCTTGGCTCGAAAATTTCCACATGCTAGATCTCAAATCCGGGACGATTCCCGCGAGTGCCCAAAAATCTGCACTCAAGATCATTACATGCGGAAGAGCTGGAATGACAAGGCATTCCAGAAACACTGACTTATCCTTTATGACAATTGGTAGAGACACTACCCCCAAAACTTCTACTGCCGCACCATCGGCTAACGCTACTGATTCTACTCTATTTTTTCCTAAGCCTAACCCTAAACCTTTCAGGATATTCCATCCTTCCCTACATACGATGGTGCGCGATGCCCCCGAATCTTATAAACCTAACATCTTTATACCATAAACACTAATCCCTAAATATGGACGTCTATCTTCTCCGTTTGCCTCCAAAGTGAAACGTAATGAAGTCACAGTCTTACGTAAAATTTTATATTTGAATTTGGCGCTTTATTTAGACCAATCGCCATATTTTTTGTATTGTTCAATTCGCCACTAATTTAAACTTTTATAAAAATAACGTAAATTCTCTCTCAAGCGAAAGAATCTGTTATTTGTAATATGTATAAAAACCCTCTTGAAAATAAAGCTTTTGTCAATTAATAGTCAAAAACGCTTAAGGGAAACTCTGTTCGTTTAATTCCAATTTCGCTCGCATTTTTCGCTACTTTCGTCGTCGCTAGTGGGTTAAAACCCAAAGGTCTCGCTCTATCGTTTTTCGTAGAACTCATCGGAGTTCAAATTTCGCACCCGTTTGGCAATCGGTCAAACGCAACAACCAGGATCTCCCTATTCCTAGTAAAGGGTCAAATACAGGTCCCGCGGTTGACGGTCGGAGAAGGATCCGCTCGTTCATTTATTTATTTACTAATTTTGCTTACTTTATTAGATTTTAATTTTTTTTTTCGTATTTTCCTTTAAGCTTGCCTGGTTTTCCTATGTACGCTCTTAATAAATATAAATAATGTTTCAGTTGAAAGATAATATTCCAATTAACAAAACTCTGTAAAATGTGCAATAACATAAATTCTGTAACAAAATTTATATACGAAATAAAAATATATCTATCAGACTGTAAACTCAGCTTTTGCAGTCGTAGAGATGTTGAGTTATTTTTCAGCTCTCTTAATTCTGAATCTGCTACGTCACAGTCTTAAATCTTCTCTAAAGTAACGGATACAGCCACGCCTATTGCATTTATCCTGGATAAGGAGTCTGCAACTGTATTATCAGGTCCGGAGACGTGAAGTATTTGTGTTGTGAACTCAGATATGTATATACCATACGTAGTTGATATTTCGGAGCTGGCGCGGTGATGTTTTTTCCGGTTTTGGTGAAAGGCAAAGGTGAGTGGTTTGTGATCCGTCTTGACCAGAAAATTTCATCCTTCTAGGATGTGTCTGAAATGTTTGATCGATAAATAAATGGCCAGCAGCTGTCTGTCGTACGTGCTATAATTTCGTTGAGCTGCTTTTAACTTCGCCGAAAGGAATCCGATTGGTCTCCACTCTCCATGGGTAAACTGATTTAAATGCGATACCACTCCAACGTCAGAGGCGTCCGTTGTTAAACAAAGCGGAGCATTGGAGGCTAAAATGTTAAAAGTATTTGGTTAACGATGCTTGACTTTCGAGTACATGCCTATAAAGCGTTATCCAATTCAGGAGTCCAAACAACTTTCCGCCTGTCCCTCTTCTTCGAATCCTTTAAAACGCTGTTTAAGGGCGCCTGCATGGTGGCTGCATTTGGGACACAATTCTGGTAAAAATTTAAAACTCGGATGAAACGTCGTAAGTCCAGGATGGTCGATGATTTTGGATACTTAAAAACTGCTTTTACTCGTTCCAAGGGTGGTTTCATGCCTTGTAAAGATATGTTGTATCCCAAAAAGATTAATTCGCTTACACCGAACTCGCATTTTGAAACGTTGATTGACGACTCAGCCTCCTCCAGTTTCGATAGTACAGTTTGTAGATGAGCTTGATGATTGCTTTCGTCCTCGGAAAAGATTAAAATATCATCAAGATAGCAAAACACCAAGTTTAAGTGTCGAAAAATCGAGTCCATTTAATGCTGGAACGTCTGAGTGGCGTTTTTCAAGCCAAACGGCATGACCACCAACTCAAACAATCCCATTGGAGTACTGACTGCGGTTTTAACGATGTCCTCATCCTGCATTGGTATGTTGTAATACACCTTGTTGATGTCAGTCTTCGAAAACACTTTCTTGTTGTGATGTTTTTCGCTAATATCGTCCAGGTGTAGTACGGGATATCGATCGGGACGTGTCTGAGCATTCAATTTTCGGGAGTCGTACGAAATACTCAAAAAAAAAAAAATTCCATTGGACAAAATCTCCAAAAAATGAAATCCAACTTATTATTATCTCCTCAGACAAAATATTCACGGGCAAAATCTCCAGCGAAACAATCTTTTTCGCCAAAATCCCCAAGAATCTCCAAATGCCCAGTATCCATGAAAATGTATTCATACATCATGTGCCATGCGCATGTAAAATTCTCACGAAACTCTCTTCAGTATTGTTATAACGTTTAACAGTTTCATGAATAAACAAAAAATTACAAGTAGAGCATATTTTGTTTTGCACACATATCAGAACTGTCATTTTGAAATAAAATGAATAAATGCCGTTATAAATATTAATATTATTCTTTTGAATTTGTCCTTTTTGATTACAACATTAATAGAAGCTTTATTTTGTCCGAATTCTTGTTATAAGTATATTACTACTCGTTTTGTATTAATTTTTTTTATTAAACATTACAAGCGAGAATTACATTTACTTTGTGAACAAAATTTTATGAAACGTAAACCAAATATCTCCAAAAGAAAGATGTTCAAGTAGTGAATCGCGCGATTTATTCGCATGATTCACTACTTGAACATCTTTCTTTTGGAGATATTGGATAGGGTATTTTAGCCCTGAGGATTCTCTCTTTGGGGATTTTGCTACTGGAGATTTTAGTTTAGGGATTTTGGTTTTGGGGATTTTGTCCTGGGAAAAATGTCTTTGGGAAAACGTCTTTGGGAAATCGCCGCACGCTCTCCAACCGCCTTTTACTCAGCTTTTGCAGACGTAGAGGTGTTGAGTTGTCTTTCAGCTCTCTTAATTCTAAATCTGCTACCTGACAGTCTTGAATCTCTTCTAAGAAAACGGATACAGGCGATCTGTACGTGTCTGAGCATTCAATTTTCGATAATCGTCGCACGCTCGCCTGTTTTTTTCTTGACAAGATGAACTGGACTGGCCCAGGCGCTACTCGATGGACGAACTACGTCTTGTTGAAGAAGTGTTTCGAACTCGTCTCTTATAGCGACGTGGTCGATCGGCAACCGTTCGACCTTCAGTGACGAACATGTGTTGAGGTTGATAACCGATACGGGTTCTTCACTGTTATGTCGATGAACTCACAGACTAACTTGTATAACTAAGAAGATTAATTGATTGTTGAAACTCTCTGCTGAGCTGCCGGTTCTAACCAGCCTTGCGATTTCAGTGACGTTAGAGGATATATTAATTGTTTCTCCTTTAAGGCTATGATGCGCCCAAATTGAGATAAAAAATCAGCACCCAGTACAGCTGACTTTACACTGGCAATGATAAAATTCCATGTAAATGATCGTCAAAGACCAAAATCAACTTCCATTCGCTTGATACTAAACGTTGAAATGATGTTGTTATTGGCTGCAAACAGCTGAACTTTGTCTGGAAGTATATTTTTATTAGAGCGGAGAATTTCTTTTAGAATAACTGAAACGGCAGAACCTGATTCGATTAAAAACTTGATCTTCTAGCAGCCAACCCGAACTTTACGTGAAAACGTCAAACTTTCTTTGCATGCGCGACTGACTTCTTCGCTGGTACCTGTTTCGCCCTCTGTCATCGCTGCGTGAGCGCCGGACATTTGGAGCGAGGTTCACAGAAATTTAACTGAGTGGTTTCAATGACTTGGTGCCAGGCAGTTTCCAAGGACAGTATTCTTGCTTCCAGGGTATTTAACTTCGACGATCTGCTCTGGGGTGATGTTGTTGCCATAGCGTAGGACGACGAAGGAGAATTGTCGAGGATGCGATCTGCTATTTCCGCCAAGTCATTTAAACATTCAGACTTCTGGCACTGTTGGGCATGCGCTGTAGCCACTGGGCTCACATGCATTTTCCGAAACATTCGAACCTGTTAAGTCACGCATCTCACGCAACGGTTGATTGGGTTTCTTTTGGACAGCTCTAGTCTAGTCAGAAGCTTGACGAGTTTCTCTTAATTCGACGAACCTAGCAATGAGAATTTTTTTTTAATTGTGCGTATTTATCTGTTTCCGGGGGGTTTTTGGCTACATCAGAGACTTGACGCAGTGTATTTGGATCCAATGCTGTTATCACCGTGTAGAAACGTGACAAATCCGATGTTATCAGGTTCACGTGGAGCAAGCCATCAATCTGAGTGAACCAAATCTCAGGATCGGATGCCAGAAACTGCGGTAATTTGACTACGCTCACTGTATCGACGGCTACGGTGTGGTTATTCAGGAGGTCCTTGCTTGGTTCTGCGGCTAATGCACTTACATATGTTGTGTCCTACACCACTGGGAATTTCACTGTTCTTCTGCGATAACGATAGGAAATTGGCATTGTCTTCTTTGCCATCCATCCTTCTCCGAGAAATTTTCGGACAGGGGAATATTTTATTGTATTTAGTTTACTCGCGTTGGGTGTTACTAATTTATAAGTGATAAACTCGCGAAGGGGTCACCAATTATGGTATAAAATAAAAGATTTTCCGTTTATGTAAATGAGATTTCATTCTAATAACCAAAAAATATACAAAACTTTCGAGGCGCCAAGAGAATAGTTTGTCGGAAATTAAAATCGAGACAGTGGTCGATGTTGATGTCATCGGGTTGCCGTGGAGTTGACAGAAGAAACTTGTCTTGCTAATGAGCAATGAGAGATGTTGAGGAATTAAGCAAGTGTTCCTCCTGTGACTCGTAGATGGCGTTTGCTGATATTCAAATTGCCTGACTTAACCGCCACAGATGTATAGGGACTTAGATGTCGCGGGGATGTCGGCGACAGTCGTGTCCGCGTTGGAGGAACCAGAATGTGGCGAAGGTCGGGTGACCAGTATGTGGCGTCGACGTACTCGCGTTGGGGTGGCCCAATATAGCGAGCGAGGGGTCACCAATTGTTGAGGTTCGTTTGTCGCGGAAACAATCCAAAGAGACAAATGCCACTACTAAAAATACAATTACTTTGTTATAAAAGTTCAAAGGGGAAAGACAAATGACAAAAGATGTAAGATGATTCAACGAGTCTGTCCGATGGCGGTGAACGATGATCGAAGAATGAACTGGATGACGAGATGGTTGCTCTTGAGATGAACAAAAGTCGAAGTTGGTTGAGTCAAGCTGAACGGGAGTCGAAACTATTTCACAAATGCGGACGTGTGCAGTTCGCTCACAGGAATGGTTGAGTCCAGCTTCGTTTGAACTGTTCCACTTACTAAGGAAAGGGACATCATTATTGTTTCGTTAAATTATTCCCGCGACATTCGGACCCCAACAATTGGTGACCCCTCGCTCGCTATATTGGGCCACCCTAACGCGGATACGTCGACGCCACATACTGGCCATCTGACCGTCGCCACGTTCTGGTTGTTCTAACGCGAGTACGACTATCATCTACATCCACGCGACATCTAAGTCCGTACAGATGTGCGTCCTTTAACGCCATCTACCAGTTGATATGCGATATGAGGGTTTCTGCCAAAATGTCAATGACGGTTCTCTTTTGGTTTAGCTTCCTACCTCCAGGTTATGTAGATCGCTCTCTCCTGTTCCAGCCACCAACTTCCATGGTCGCGAATTGCGAGTGTGTTCAACAGAATTAAGTTAAATCAATTACATACGAGAATATAAATTTTTCTTTAAATAAAGATACTACAATATGTAATATAAACTTGGCGCAACAGTACATTAAGTGCCTAGGCCTAGCTTCTCGCAACCACTTGGGTTGTTGTTTTCGCACGAATAGAAGGGACCTACTTTTTTGGCCGTATCCGAAGGGCAATTTTGTTTTTGAGAAGGTAACTCGTGACAACAAATACTCTCGAAAGTTGTTCAAATGTTCCCAAGGGGTGGGGGGGTCAAGCATTTTCTGGGATTAGAACATGGAACCTCACGCGCAGTTGTCAGACACACTAGCAACTGCGCCAATGCGCCCACCTTTGCCCACCTTGACCCTGCTATTCATTTTGACAGTTATATCAGCGCAGAAATCAAGCGAAGAATAACTCTTGCCAATCGCTTTTTTAGGTGCAAATAAGGCAATACAACAGTGAAGCCTTATCTCAAATAACTAATTAGATTCTATATAAGACCCTGATCATCCCAGTCCTGCTTTGGGGTGCTGCAATATGGACTTTATTAAAAGCGGATTCGAATCTAGCCTGAAGGGACGACACAGTAAAGAACCTCCTCGCTGTAGGTTGCGCGCACAAGTTCCGCGGCCAACTTGGAGTGCGCAACTAGAGGCCATTAGCTAACGACCGAGCTAAATGGAGAGGTTTCTTTGTTAAGGCCCGGATTCATCCCGAACTTTAGCGCCACCTTAGTAGGTAAGTAAACGTCCAAAAAAGCGAATGATTTTTCCAGTCGAATGACTGGTAATAGTGTTGAAACCAGCCTTAGCAGTTCATCGGATTGACTCCTTATTTCAAGAGAAATAAGTAAATGCTTGTTGAGAGCAGGATATGAACAGCTAACCATTAGCGTGGCAATCGATTATGGTTCCACTACACCATCTCATCGCCTCCCCCAGTTTATTAACTCTGGACAAAAATCAACACTCATTTTCTCAAATAACTCATCCGCTGACCCAAAAATAATTATTTACCTCTTTGCTAACTTCTTTAGTCAAGGGTTCTCCGATGACCTGACTTTAATATTTTACCTACTTCAATAACTGCGCTCAAACCTCAATAGTAACAATAAATATTACCCAAAGAGTAGTGTTGGAAATATCAACAATCTCAAACTCCTCTGTCCCTGATAGTCATAAAATCATTCTTCTCAAGATTGAAGTATTTGGGTTCCCGCTGGAAACCTTACTCGTACCATATCTTGAAAATATTTTACAAGTATCCCTTTTTAGGTATTTAGCATCCAACTCCCTAAGCGTGACCTCGGAAAGCCACTTGGGACCACCAATATTTATATTGATGAGTGCCGTGGCGCAACCGGTTAGTGTGTCTGCCCGTAAGGTTTCTAGTTCGAATCCCAGAAAACACCAAAACGTTTTTTCGCTGTCCCACCTCTCGCGAACTTTTGCCAAACATGCAAGAATATTGTTGTCACGAAAAAGCTTCTCAAAACGCCCTTCGGATAAGGCACTAAACTTTAGGTCATGTGAAAAATGTAGCGCACACAACACGACTGGCGAGAAGCTAGGCCCTGGTACTTAAAGAGTTTTTGCCCCAAATATACATATAAGCACAGATAATAAACTTACCCAGATGTCGCATCCCCATACAAAAAAAATGTTGATCTTTTTTGCGATGAGCAAACAACGATGGGCAAACAAAAAGCTTTCTGCTTCGCAAAGAAAAACAACGGAAAATAAATTTTGTGTGCGAAAAGCTTTTTCTTTTGCTACTCTTTGTACCGTCTGCGACCTGCAACTGCGAGACACAATTTCATTTATACACACATATCTATGTACATATATTCATATGTAGGTACGTATTTTCCCTTTTCATTTTGCTATATTGACCGAAGTTTCGATCTGTGTAGATCTGTGGTGTGGTAAAAAATATCTAAATTGTATTTTTTCGAAGTGAAAAGTGATATTTTACTGTTGGACACACAAAATTTGAAGAGTTAATCTAGGAAAGGTAAAATATATTATTTAAGTTTATTTCAGGTTAATAAGGTACCTTGGTACTTACAAATACAAAAAAGTTGCGAAAAAAATCGACTTAGAGGAAATGTCGTGGCGAATAAAGTGCGCTATTGTATGTTGCAATGCAACAACTGCCCAATTTCCAGAAAGGAAATTGCTTAGATTTCCTAAAAAGGGAACTAAGAAATATAATGACTGGCTAGCACAGGCAGAAGAATCCCGCGATACTGTTTAAAATCATAAACGGCCATACATTTGTAGTAAACATTTCGATTTGAAATTTTTTGGGAAAAAAAAAATTAAAGCACGACGCTGTTCCTACACTTTTTATGAAAAGGAGTGAAATGCTTTCGGAATCTAATGACAATGAACTTGCTTTTGATCCTAAGAAAGCCAAAATAAACTACTCTAATCACAAAAGATTAAAAGTGCAAACGAGTACCGATATATCCATTGATGAACTAAATGAAGTTTCAGCACTTATAGACTGCAACAGATCTATAGATTCCATAGAATCTGTATGCAAGAAATGCGAAGCGAACACACAAAAAGCAATTTTTTTATATTCAATAAATAAGTAGACTGAAAAAATTAACAAAATCCTCAAAGAGAGAGCTAAAAAAAGTCTAAAATTCAGAAATATTGTGGCAATTAAAGTCCGCGGGCTAAAAAAGGATAAAGCACAGCTTAGAGAATATCAAAAGCAAACAATAGAATAAAAAATAGATTTCTTACATGATATAAATAAGGCAAACGACAATTTACCCAAGAAGAAAGGTGGATTTGGCAATGTATATTTTTCGGCTCGTCGTCTGGATATCATTTTTTTCGCGATCTGCTGCAATTGCACTTGACACACCCAGCTTTATGGATTAAACTTAAAAGTTTATCTCCTGGTCTAAACGAAAATGTTTTTGAGGAAATACAAAAAAATGTTTTAACATTGGAACCAAAAGACAAAGAAGTCGTTCAGCCTGATTGTTGTTGGCGTTTGTCGCTTTTCGACGATTGTCGTTTTATTCTTCAGATGTAGCACAAATCCATTTTCATAACCTTTACAACGTGAAAGAGTTGTAATAGTATTCTACACGACAAACAAACTACTTAGTATTGTTTAACGGTCAGCAGGTCGTAGCTATGAACAAAACGAGAATCGTCGGAAAACGACAAACGCCAACGCCAATCAGGGTGATTTTAATATTCGATGAGATGAGTATCCAGGCGAATTTAACATACAACAAATATAAAGACATAATCGAGGGCTTCGTTGATTATGGAGAAAATCAAAGATTAGATTTGTGTGCAAAATCAGTTTGCGTGTTCATGATTCGTGGTATATGTGGTAAATATAAACAAGTGCTTTATCATGTGACCTGTCCAAGCAATATACCAACAAAGCAGCTCGAAATTGAAGTATACAACTGTATTGACATATGTAGAAATCTGGGACTAAACGTAAGAGGCATTTGCTGTGACCAAGGCCCAACGAATCGAAGCCTGTTCAATAAATTAAAGCTGGATGAGGACAACAGTTCCTTTCTTTATAAAGAAAAAAAAGTGTATGGAATGTATGATGTGCCACATTTAATCAAAAGTGTAAGAAACAATTTTTCAAGATCAGACTTACAAACTCTGGATGGAGTTGTAAGCTGGAAAATAATTGAGTATATCTATAATACAGAAAGAAATAATACCACAAAAATGTGTCCAAAACTAAAATATGCTCATATAGATCCCACAGAATTTCAAAAAATGAATGTGGAACTAGCGGCACAAGTACTTAGCAGATCCGTCGCTTGCTCAATTAATGCATTACACCCCTTGAATAAATGTCCAGAGAAAATTGCACAGTTTGCGCAACCAACAGCAGAATTTATAAATAAAATCAATAAAATATTTGATTTACTGAATGGAAGACCTGCACTTATTCGAAATGACGCAAATATTGGATTTTCAAAAGAAATGCAATCATATTTAAAACAAATTCAGCCAATCAATGCAAAATGTAAACCCTTCTGCTTTAAGGGCCTAATTATGACAATTGAAAGTATTTTAATGATAAAAAAAGAATTATTCAATGATTACTGTGAGTTACATTATATATATGTTAACAAGTTCAATCAGGACCCACTTGAAAACCTTTTTGGAAAAATAAGAGCAAGAAATTTTAATAAAAATAATCCGAACGCGTCTGAATTTGGCTCATTACTGACCAAAATTATGGCTCTAAAATGTTTGTTTAAGTCAACATTTTCCAATTGTGAAGAAGAAGATTCTGAATATTTACAGTTAGATTGGAATGCTGTGTTGGATACTGAAAATAAAACAAAGATTGTCCTAACACAGGAGCAAGAGAAAAATGAAACCATATTCGATCTAGCCAAATATTGTGAATCCGAACTTCTTGCGATAGAATTACCAGATGAAGACACGATTTCAATAAAAATGACAGAAATGAATGACATAGCCACAAGGTATTTTGCAGGTTACTGTTTTTTTAAAACACTTAAAAAAATTAATGCAGTTTGTGAGAACTGTGTCAAAGAAATGACAAGGGAAAAAAACAATTTCGATCTCACGGAAATATTGACAAAATTGAAAGAATATGAACACTCGAATGAAAATCCAATACTTGTCTGGCCATCAGACAAGTACATCAAAATATGTCAACTTCATATACAAGTATTTACCACTTGCTTTCAGAACTGTCCATATGCATCTAATCTTAGAGAAAATATAGTAAATCAATGTATCTCAAATACAAATTTGCACTATCCAGATTGGTTTGAAACGACAAATAAATGTTATTCACACAAAATTGATACAGTCAATTTCCTTGTGGTAGTTCTGCTTTGGGAAATTGTAAGTGGTTTATTGACAAGAGCATAAACAAGAAAAGGAATCCAAAACAAAAGACAAAAAAGTTGCAAAATTTAATGAATATATAAACTAAAATAAATATTTACATATGTGCATAATGTATGAATATTTGAAAAAAAACTAAGGCGGTGGTGAGGTAAGGGACGTCCTCGTTCGTGTCCCTTGGAAACCACTTTGGTTAAGGCACTGTGAATAGCTAAAAATCATACTTCTTATTATGTAAATGTCTAAAGACAAAAATATTTTGCAAATGCATTTTCATATAAATGCCTTTAACTAAAGTGGGCTAAGAGCAGAGTTGATTTTGTTTCCTATTGTTTAACGTGCATGAACCAAAAATAATAAAAGAGTGGCTATGACTACTTATCAGACCTCTTCTCTTATGTATTGTAAAATGTAAGGACCAAACATCAAACATACTGTAAATGAGAGTAGGAGTACCACTAGGATTTGTAAAAGACAGATGTATTCAAACAATTAAGAAATAAATAAACATAATTATTTGTCTCAGCCTCAATCTTATAATACGTACATACCTACATACATATGAACAAAGTAAAGTAAAATAAAGTTAGCCTACAATACCTGCAGTACCTACTATTTAAATTTTTTGTACCGTACCTACAAATTCTTAACATCATCGCAGATCGCATTAAAATTATTCCTGATCTTAACCTACCCTAATTTAATGTACATACATATGTAGGTATACATACATATGTAGGTATATTTCTGCTCTGTCTGTTCCTCACCGTGCAAAAGTCGCAGGCCAGGACAAAAAATACGAGAATACAAAATAAAACAAAAAATATATTTCGCTGTGGGTATGTCACAAACTCTACGCTGGTGGTGAAAGCTTTTCGCAAAGCAAAAGAAAAAGCTTTTCGCACAGAAAATTTATTTTTCGTTTTTTTTTACGAAGCAGAAAAGCTTTTTGTTTGTCCATCGTTGTTTGCTCATCGCAAAAAAGCTCAACATTTTTTTGTATGGGGATGCGACATCTGGGTAAGTTTATTATCTGTGATATAAGTGATAAACTTGATGCACCAGTTGATAAAAAAATAATAATAATTTTTATTTAATTATTCACTTATTCTAGTTTACAAATTTACTGAGCTTAATTGCTACGAGTCTAAATAAACCGGCAGCGTCACTGGATATTGGTGGAATAATAAAGATGTGGGTGCTTGGTGCTATTCCCTTTCATAGTCTTATCGGTTTCTGTTCTCCAGGCTTGGCTTGGGTCTATTATACAGTGTGTTTTCGTGAGAACTATGCAAAGCAAAGTGAAAGCTTCTCCACAAAACGATTCTAAGTCGATCTGGTTAAAAACTTTTTAATTGTTTGAAGATTGGTGATTGAATTGAAATTGAAGTAAAAAGTATGAAAAAGTTGTGCTTAAATGTATAAAATACTACTGAATCATTCCAGTTGAATGAAAAGCTTTTCGCAGCGAAAAAGCTCTTCCCATCCATCCCAACTCATTTTCGACTCAGAAAAAAGTTAAAGTGGTTCCAAGTCACTTTGTGTTGTTGTACTCCGTATTAAATCTTACTTCACTGAGAAGCGACGTTTCACCAAAACGCACTTCAATTTCAATTCAATCACCAATCTTCAAACAATTAAAAAAGTTTTTAACCAGATTGACTTGGAATCATTTTGTGGAGAAGCTTTCACTTTGCTTTGTATAGTTCTCACGGAAACACACCAAATATTGTAGTATTCTTGCTGGGGTTCGTTTAAATAAAACCGTCTTTTGTGTATTTTAATCGTTTATTTATTATCAAACACCAACTTTACTTCAACACAATATTCAATCACTTTATTCTTTATTTATTTCAAATTAAACTGTCGCTACAATGTCGCTTATTTTCACCACTGGTCTAATCTCCCTCTTGTAATCGCTGTATGCACTAATGAACAGCTGTGTGGACGATGGTTGTGGTATGTGTATTTATATAAAATACAAGACCTTCTAGAGTATACTAGATGTCGCACGGGATGAATTGATTATCCTGGAATAATTGGGATAATGTGTGGAACAATTGTGGAACGTAAGCACATCAGGCGGGAATATTTACTGCTAGCAGGCAATAGATGTCGTTGTACGCAGTACCTGACGATGTACTTGATACTACAATATGTTCCCAAGCTGTGAGTGGCTTTATTTGGTGTCGCGTGCAAGCGGATGCCATCGGCTTGGGCTGCGTTGTTCACGTACGCTGTTTGTAGCTAGGCAGATGACGTCGCGTGGTGTTTTCCATAACTCCCCCTTCCTTCAGGAGACGCTGTCCCAGCTCTCTAAAGCTTTAGATGGCTTTTAAGTCTCCATTTGTCATCTCGTTTTGCTGATGTCTATTTATTGTTATTCTGGGACATTTTATGTTGCACTTGGTTTTGTATTTTAGTATTATATAAACTATTGGTATTATTACTAGGCAGATGACAATGGTTGTCCAGATGGGATTATGCTTACTTGCTATCTCTTTTTTTTTGATAAAGGATATTTTCTTAATTTCTAACGTCTTATCGTTGGCTTCTAAATAGTCTGTTATTGTAAAGTTATTTACATGATAGGTCTTCAAAGATTTGATTATTAATTGTTTACGATTTTCATAGAGTGTTCGGTCAATGGCTACATTTTCTTCGAACTTAACTAGGTATGTATCTTTATAATATCGGCAATGATTAATTGTGTGTTCGCCTGACAGCATTATAGCTCTGTCTGATATTACTTCTAAATTTTTATTTTTCTCTTCGATCTTAGTACAATTCGTCATATCTTTATTCAACAAGTCGGTTATGCAAGTGCTGTTAATTAATTTACAAATACTTCCTTTGATTTCTTCTTTACAATTTTTAATGGATAAGTATTTTTTTACATTTAGCCACATACGGTTCTACTACTAGTTTACCATCTTCTTTTGCTATTGAAACAACACTATTCAATTTACACGATTTGGCTAGAATTGCATATTTAATGTAAGTTACAATTATGTAATTTTTCATTAGTATGCTATTTTGAATATACATAGATACATCCAGTAACTCTGTGATGGTAAGTTTTTTTTTATTTTTTCCATCTGGATTACTTCATTTATTTCCTTGAAAAACAAACTAGTTGGATTTAATAAGTTCAATTTCTTAAATGTTATCGTATTTATTACATTTTGTAAATTATTTATTATTAATTTATTACTTCTACTTATAAATGAGTCATGTTTAATATTTTTTACATGTTCCAACATTATTATTATTATTTTCGATTAATGAGTTTATTTTTCGCCTACTTCTATCATTTCATCGCGATCGGGTATCCCTCCTATAAATTTCCAAATACTGCCTATGAAGTCGAGGCTTCTTCTTTGTCTACCTGTAGTTAGCTGTGTCAATAGAGTCTCTATGATTGTGAAGTGTGGTCTGTCAGCCGGTTGAAAATACCTTTTTTTTTTTTTATGGTTGCGCCAAAGGGTGTGTAATCTTCTAAAGATACCAGTAGCCCGAGCTGGTTGGAGGTACCTGGTGGCTTGTATTTGTCGTGCACGGGCAAGGTAATCTCTTGCTTGTGTTAAATTCGGGACGTGGTAGATTGTTGAATATTCCTCATAGATAAAAACGTTCCCTATCGGAATGAGTGCGTAGTTGTCTTTTGAATTGTCTATTATTTCTATTTCAGTAGCCACGGTTGTCGTCATTGTCATGAGTATGAGAAGTAATGTGCAGTCCATTGTCTGCGAATAGATCAATGTTTTATAATTTTAATATTATCCTTATGGCTGATTCTTGCATCTCTCAATTCTACTGTGTTCCCTAAATCTTTCTTTATTTTCTTTTGTTTATATTTACTTCTACTTTTTCATATACTATAGTGTCGTTTGGTTTGTTTTATTTTCCCTATTGTTGTTCCTTGTTCAAGCATATTGGCTTGTGCTATTGCTAATTTTTCTCTGATGTGTGCGTGTATTTTTCTGTAGAATAGAATATCTAATGGTTTCATTTGGGTCACGGAGTGAATTGTCAGGTTGTAGGCTTTGGCTGCTTTAATAAAGATTTCTGCTGATTTCAGCAGATTGTTTTCTTTCTTGATGCATCTGGTTAATGTTCGTTCTACGTTCTACTTGGCCGTTGGTTGTTGAATGGTGTGTTGGGGTAAAATATATTTTTATTCCGGATCTCTCCATTGTTGATGTGAATGGAGCAGACGTGAATGTGGGATCTTTTTCACACACGATTTGTTTGCATTCTGGGAAGGTCTATAGGATTTCTAATACAATATTTTGCATATCTTCTCTACGAGTAGTATCCAGTATTCTGATAACTAGAAATTTCGAGTATGCATCTAGGCAAGTGAGAATTTGGATTTTTTCGGCACACATTACGTCTACGTATAATGACTCTCTCTCTCCTTTTCAGGAATTAGTGCCTCACCAATTGGCTGTTTGTTGGGGTGCCTATTGTGTTTGTTTCATATATCGCAATTTGTGATGTATTACCTACAGTCTTCTGCCATGGTTGGCCAATAATATTTTTCATGTATTTGTTTTAGGTTTTCTTTGCAGTTCCTATGTGCTCTATTATGAGTTTGTTTAGTTATTGCTACCTGGTCCTCCTTCTCATTGGCCGCATAATTTCTTTCGCCTCCTGCTAATGTTTTTGATATGAATGTTATAGGTTTGCCTTGATGGGTTAAGACTGCTCCTATGGCATCATCGCACGCGTCAGTCGTCAAGACAATTTGTTTCTTAATTCCGTTTCTATGACTAAGTGGGATTTTAATGACTCGAAGGCTTCTCTTGCTGTGGTATCAAGGATAATTGGGGTTTTCATAGCGACGTATGTCGAAATTTGGATTTCTCCTTCTTTTCGTTTCAGAAGTGTCGTCAAGGGTTTGGCTATTTGAGCAAAATCTTTAACAAATTTACAATAATATCCGATCATACCTAGAAATGATCTGAGCTGTCTCAATGTTTTAGGCTCTGGATATTCTTTTATGGTTTTTACTTTATTTGGATTAGTTTTTATTACTTTTTCACCTATCGTATACCCTAATGCCCGGTTTCACAGTGAGAGCTTAACCCTCAATTGGAGCTTAAGCTTCGGTTTAACTCGGCTGGTCAAACGGTAGTGCATGCGGTCATATGAAAACACAAGCGTTTTTACTCAGCTGAGGCCTACCAACTCCTACTCTCAACCCCCGCGGTGACAGCCGGGTGCCTACTACCTTAATCCGAGAAGTGGGTAACCAACCCCGTTTGGCGGATTCTTGGTGGCATCAGATGAGAGAGGGGGAAGAAGCTTTCCCACTATGCTCTGTTCAATTTATATTTTCAGTACAGGGAAGATAGGATATTTACCTTTCACCCTTACTATTATGGATTTCAATAAGCTATCTCCATTTCAAAGCTCTCACATGGTTGCCGTAGTGAGCATTATAAATTGGCATAATTCTCTCACAAATCTCGGTAGGGTTACCAACTATTTATTAAGATTTCATGAACAGAAACATGTAGACCGTAAACTGGCCGGGGATCAGCCAGGTTATGGTGGTTTGTACGTGTGTTTATGGAATATTACAAAAACAGTTTCAATGTAACTCAGGTTCTGTTTTTAATTTCAGTGGCAATTTCTTAAGTAGAGTGCCATGCAAACACCAGCAGGCACCAGTGTGTTTGAAAAAGCTCTTCCATAAGCCCTGTACTGAAATAGAGCACTTATACCTGTTCCAGGCGGCAGCGGACGAATTAGCTAGTAGGCAAGAAGCCTTAAGCTTCCGACACGTAAGCGAGCGTATTATGACTATCCGGATCAAGGCTAAATTCGTTAACATAAGTCTAATATGTGTTCATGCACCCACGGAAGAAAAGGACTCTGCCACCAAAGAGTGTTTCTATGAGCTCCTCGACAAAACAAAACGCCAAAATAGGAAAGGAGGACGTCTTTGGTAGGGCAGTCGGTAAGCATAGCCTACACGTCTGATAACGGACTAAGGCTAATTGATTTCGCTGTGGAGCGAAATGTCACCATAGCAAGCACATGGTTTCCTCATCTCGATATACATAAGCAGACATGGCGGTGTAATGATCATGTAACGATCAACATAGACGGCCAACATAGACTCGGATCATTACCTTGTTGTAGCCAAGGTAGGAATGCGGATATCCCAATCTGAGCAACAAAGAAGAACCACTGTGAGAAAATTTAACGTCGAAAAGCTACAATCGCAAGAGACCGCCCAACTCTTCGCTGAACGCGTATCCCGAAATCTCTCAATCACCCCTATGCCGCCAGCATCAAGTGCCGAAGACCAGTGGCAACACTGCCAACATGCCATTAAAACGCCGCGACTGATGTGCTGGGTCTCGCTCGCCCACCACCGCGAAACCCCTGGTTTGACGAAGAATGCCGGCGAGTGCATGCAGCAAAACAAGAGGCATACAAAGTGGCGCTGCAAAGGAAGACGAGAGCTGCTCGTGAACTCTACGAGCAAAAGAGATGGGAAGAACATCGGTTTCTCCAAAAGAAGAAGAAAGAGCATGAGAAGTGCGCGTTTGAGAATATCGAGAGTTTATACTCCAGGAACAATGTACGGAAGTTTTACCAAAAGGTAAACAGAATGTGTCAGACCGGGCATAAGAAATCCACTTGTTGCATGAAGAAATTTGATTTTTCCAGGGAAATCTTCATGTTCGCTTTCTAACTCAGGATCGACACAAATTTGGTTTCACAGTGCAGGCTTAACGATAAACTTCACTTAAATAGTGGTTTAACTTAAACCACCGACTTCCGTGGCTTAGGTGTCGATCCAGAGAGTACATAGTTGCCATTAGTGAACTGAAATAATATTAACCCCAAAATACATTAGAGAAAACCTACATAAGCATTTTTTTGTCCAGCAATGCTGTTAAAGGCAAATGTCAATTTCATTTTCTTGTTCAATTGTAAACAAATGGAAGTAGTTGGTTTTTTTTCTTGCCGTATATATCCAGAATGTATGCTACTGCTGGCATTGGATTCTATGCATGTGGAAGGATGCTGAGATCCGCTGGAGACTTTAGTGGTGTTTCTGTTTCATCAGTTTCATCATTATTTTCAATTGTTTTTTGAAATAAAGCCCTTGACAGGATGAAAAACTAATTTCGTTTGACATTTCGTGTTCAATCAAAGTAACTATTTTCCATAGATGGTTCACAATGACACTGAATCCATGGCTTAACTAAACCACCTTTAAGTATTGACTGTGAAAACGAAATCTTCTTAAGTGAAGTTTATGTTCGACTCTACACTTAGCTAAACCAACACTTAAGCTCGCACTGTGAAATCGGGCATAAGTGTTTCAATTATTAGTTTCAAATGGGTTATATGGTCTTCTATTGAGTTTGAATAGACTATTATGTCATCTATGTATATGGCAGAATTTACCTACATAGTTTCGCAAGATATTATCCATGGCTCGTTGGAACTGGCCCGGTGCATTTTTGAGACCGAACGGAAGTCTCAGGAATTCGAATTTTCCGTTGTTTACTGAAGATTCTATCTTCTTTATGTCCGACTCTTTCATTGGGATTTGGTGGAATCCTGATTCTAAGTCAAGCGTAGAGAAGATCTTGGCTTTCCCCAGATTCGAGATGATAACATTGGTATCTGGTATTGGATATTTATCTGCAAGAGTTTGTTCATTTAATTTTTTTAAAATCTATTACAAGTCTATGTTTAGCTGTACCATCGTCGTTTAGACCCTTTTTTGGTACTACCCATATAGGTGAATTGTAGGCAGACTTCGATTGCCTGATAATGTTATTTTTTAATAGTTTCTCGATCTCATTGTTCATGAAGTCATTCGCTGACAATGGGTACGGATATTGTTTTGACCACATCGATTTGTCCGATGTTGTGTCTACTACTGCTTGAACGTTTGTTCTAAATGGTAGTGTGGTATCTATTTCACGATGCATATTTGTTATTAGTTATTGTTTCCTAAGAGTTGGTTTTTTTATTAGTTCCACGAGGGTTCGGTGCTCGGGATGTGTTGCTGGAAGTTTCCTGTGCTTCCATGTCATGTGGGTTCGGTACGCATGACTCGTTTGGTTTGTCGTTTCTACTCTCAGAAATAGAATAAAGTTTCTCGCAATCCGAACCGTAGCTAATGGTTCCTTTATTGAGATCGATGATTGCTTTGGCCAGAGTTAGTAATCGTGAGCCTATTACAGCATCGTATTCTAAGTTCTTTATTACATAGAAGCGGCTATTTCTATTTAGAATTTCCACATAATGATACGAGTGTGATCTCGTCGAAATTGTTTTTTGTTGATTTCGAGTTCTTCAGCTTTGGCGAGAGCATTGGGCAAATCTACGGAATTAAGAGCGAAGATAGTGTTCGAGATTTGACCGTTAAGGCCGTTATCGAAGATGCTTAGAGCTCTGCGTCTGTGATCCTCGTTTAATTGTTGAGTGACTGGGCTAGCCTCGCCGTCGGTCATGATTGTTTGATTTGTTAGTAGTGTTAATTTTGCACAAACTTCATTATAAAAGTCTACGAGTGACAAAGAACCTTGTTTTAATGAGTTCAGTTCATTTTCTTTGAAGTGGTGTTTTGTCTGCATAACTAGAGTCCAATCTAGTCAATATTGCTTCTAGATGTGATACTGTACCAAATTGTGTCAAGGTATGATTGGCATCCTGTGTAGCTTTGTTTAGGAGGATACACAGGGCTGTAAAGTACTTGCTTGACCCTTGTATGTACCTTTTCATCGCCATAGAGGCCGATTGTCTCTATGAGACGAAATCTTTCGTATGTCCTTTAAATTCTGGCACTGACTTAATGAAATCTAGGGGGTGGTCGTCTTGTATGTTGTTGTCAATTGTCTGTTCTTTATATTCTGTTACCACTACGTCATTATTATTTAAATTTGCTATCCTAATTGTCAGTTCTAAGCGGCTAGCGTCTAAGTTTGTTGGTCTACTGAGTAGTTCTGTGTTTTGTTGGTGTAGATTCTGTGTTCTTTCAAATAAATTGCGGTTTTGTGTAGTTAAATTATTATTGGTGTTTGTTAGGTCGGCAATCTGGGCGCCTAATCTACTTAATTGTTCTCTTAATTGATTTTGAACTCCCCGAACTAATTCTCAACAAGCGACTAATAGTATATCTTGACCCATGGTTCTTAATTTTAATTTTAACAATGGTTATAACTTAGTTTCTAACTTACTGCAGTTGATTTGTGAAAAAGGCTCCGGTGGTCGTTGAATGTTTCTGGTTTCTGTAGGGTCCAATTACTACTATTGATCTCGGTCCTTGAGAATGTTGATTTATTTAAATGCTGGCACGGAGAATTGAAGCGACTTCTGTCCTGTGTCAGTTATAGTGCACTTTCGATGAGCTGGTCATGTACTTTGGCTTATATGTGTATAGGATGTCACTGAATAGTTTTATTGACTTTCCTTTTTCACGAATATTATTGTCTATTAGTGTCTTTGATTCCCATACGTAATCTCAACCTGGTGATACTTTGTTTCTTTTCACCTTTATCCTTGGATTGATTAATTACTCGTATGGTCACTTGCAGGAAGTTGCGTTTGATGTTATTTGCGTTATTCACTTCACACACTCCTGGTAGGATCGCCAGTGATAAACTTGATGCACCAGTTGATAAAAAAATATAACTTTTATTTAATTATTCACTTATTCCAGTTTACAAATTTACTGATCTTAATTGCTACGAGTGTAAATCAACCGGCACGTCACTGGATATTGGTGGACTAATAAAGATGTGGGTGCTTGGTGCTATTCCCTTTTATAGTCTTACAGAAACTGTGTTCTTCAGGCTTGGCTTGGGTCTATTATGAGATGTGTTCGTAATATGCACCCAAGCGGTGAGTGGCTTGGTTTGGGTCTATTATTGGATGTGTTGATAATATGTTCCCAAGCTGTGAGTGGCTTGATTTGGTGTCGCGTCCAAGCGGATGTCATCGGCTTGGGCTACGTTGGTCATGTACGCTGTTTATAGCTAGGCAGCTGACGTCGCGTCCTGTTTTTCTTAACTTATATATATATATATATATTGAGTCTGGCTTACGGATCTCTGCCAACAATACGGGAATCATTAAACGAATCTCTTCTTGACTCAAATATGTTTTACACATGGTGTCTAAGAACGTGAATAAACGTCAAGCAATTACTTATTCTGGTGAGTGTCAACCTTAGTCAGAGAGAAACTACCCCTTTAATAATGAACTTGTTCCCATACGATTCATTCGTTTTCCTACGAAGTCTACAGAGGGAAACCAGCTAGTACTTACTTACTTACTTAGATGGCGTTACAGTCCGGGGTGGACCTGTGCCTCAACCAACAAACCTCTCCAGCCAGCACGGTTACGAGCCAGCTGCCTCCAGTTGCGCACGCCAAGTTGGTTGAGGTCACCCTCCAGCGGCCTCTACTACGCCGTCCGACCGGGCTGGATTCGAAGACTTTCTTGGCGGGAAGGTTGGGCTAAATCCGTTCTAAATGACGCAGCCATCTTAGTCGCTGTATGTGAACTCTTCTGGCTAAGTCGATGTCCTTGTACAGGCCGTATATTTCGGCATTGTACCTTCTCCTCCACTCACCGTTTATGCAGACGGGACCAAAGTTCGCTCGAAGAACTTTTCTCTCGAAATAACCAAGGGCATCCTCATCCGGTTTTCTCAAAGCCCATGCCTCTGCGCCATACAGTACGACTGGGATGATTAGAGTCTTATAAAGAGTAACCTTAGTAGTTCGAGATACGGCTTTGCTACTCAATTGCCGTTTTAGCCCATAGAAACAACGATTGGCAAGAGTAATTCTTCGTGTGATCTCCCTACTGATGTCATTTGCGGAGTTCACCATAGAGCCTAGGTAGACAAAATCCTTTACTACCTCAAAATTATATCTGTCTATTGTGGCGTTCTGTCCAAGACACCGTTGCTGGGTGCCCTTTTCTGTAGACAGCATGTATTTTGTTTTGCTTTCATTGACCGCTAGACCCATCTTTGCTGCCTCGATCTCAATACTTGTAAATGCCCCATTGACGGTCCGCTGAGTTCTTCCGATTATGTCAATGTCATCGGCATAAGCGAGTAGTTGTACAGACTTGAAAAAGATTGTACCTCCGGGGTTGGCTTGTGAGTTTCGTACAATTCTCTCAAGTACTATGTTAAAGAGATCGCATGATAGCGCGTCGCCTTGTTTAAGACATTTCCTGACATCGAACGGTTCGGTGATGTTCTTACCGACTTTTGATGGAGCAGCGAGAGTTCTCCATCGTCATTCTGCACAAACAGACGAGCTTGGCAGGGATGCCAAGACTAGACATGGCTCTGTATAACTCGTCTCTATACAAGCTATCATAGGCAACTTTGAAATCGATGAAGAGGTGGTGCGTATCGATTTTATATTCATGGGTTTTTTCCAAGATCTGCCATAGTGTGAATATTTGGTCAATGGTGAGCTTTCCCGCCCTGAAACCGCACTGATAATGACCTATCAGGTTGTTGACGATCGGTTTTAGGCGTTCACATAATACGGCAGACAGGCTCTTATATGCGATATTTAGGAGACTTATACCTCTGTAATTGGCGCAGTTTAGAGGGTCTCCTTTCTTCAGGATCGGGCAAACGATGCTGAAGTTCCATTCATCGGGCATACTTTCGTCCGACCAGATTTTACAGATAAGCTGGTGCATGCTCCTTACCAACTCATCTCCTCCCACCTTGAAAAGTTCACCGGCAATGCCGTCGGCTCCAGCAGATTTATTGGATTTGAGTTTAGATATCGCTATCCTCACTTTACTTCATTGAGATTGGGTTGACGGGAATCTTGACTGTCATCGTCACTGCTGAATGGCTCACTCTGCCTGACAGCGGAATATTGGTCATCATCGCCGTTTAACAGTCTGCAGAAGTGTTCCTTCCATATCCTCAGCACCGACTGCGATTCCACTACAATGTCGCCATTTTCGTCCCTGCAGGTTTCTGTCCTGGCTTTGAAGCCCTGGCATGTTCTTTTTACATTTTTTCCTCACAGTATTTCGTTGATTTCGCTCTGTTCTGGATATCCGCATCCGTACCTTGGCTACAACTAGATAGTGATCCGAGTCCACGTTGGCTCCTCGGAAAGTCCGGACACCCAGAATACTGGAAGAGTGCCTTGCGTCGATCGCAATGTGATCGATTTGGTTGACAGTTTTTCGATCAAAGGAGCGCCATGTTCCTTTGTGGATATCGAGACGTGGGAACCGCGTACTAGCTACAACAAAGTTTCGCCCCGCCGCAAAGTCGATTAGCCTGAGTCCGTTGCCGGACGTGTTGTCGTGCAGGCTGTGCTTTCCGACCACGCTACTAAAGACTTCCTCTCTTCCTAGCTTTGCGTTAAAGTCGCCTAGGATAATTTTAACGTCGTGGCTAGGGCATTGCTCATACGTCTTGTCCAAGAGCTGGTAGAAGTCATCCTCTGTCGCGTCGTCCTTCTCCTCGTGAGTGTCGTGAACGCATATTAGGCTAATGTTGGCAAATTTAGCCTTGATACGGATAGTCATGAGGCGCTCGTTCACATGCCGAAAACTCAAGACTTTTTGCCTAAGTCTGCCTCCAATGACAAATCCGCACCCGAATAGACGCTGTCCTTGTTGTCTGTAGCAGTCGCCGTAGTAGACGTCGCTGTTTATCACCTTCCTTTTGCCCGGCCCATCCCATCGCACTTCTTGGATGGCAGTAATGTCTGCTTTGAAACACTCTAGGGCCTCCGCAGTTGTTCGGCTGCACGTGGTTTGTAGAGGGACCTAACATTCCACGTGCAGACACGAAGATGGTTGTCCTTATTACGTTTGCATGCGTCGTCGACAGTAAGCTCATCCTTATCCGAGGCTGTTGGTTGCTTCGTAACCAAAGGTTTTTGCGTGGTAGGGAAGTTAACCCGACGGCACAACCCCCAACCTGGACTTTTTTTTTTGTACCCCTAGGACAGGAGGTCGGATACACCGATGTCAGTAACCCACTTCGGAGGTATGAGCGCTGCCGTTGGCCCATTAACCCTTCTGTCAATGGATATTTTAAAACCTTCCCATGAATGGAATAGGTCTGGCTGGACCTTCATACATTTTGTATGAAAATTGATGGAACTCAATGAAATAATTGAAGTTTTTTTGTTATTTTGGACATGTTATTATTTTTATTTTTAATTTAAAGTTTTTTTTTACACAACATTAATATTACGAAGTATTTTCTCGATTTACACATTTATGGCATTTATGTAACTCAATACTGTGTTGTAAACAGACATGCTCTTCGCAGGCAGTGCATGTAAATCTGGTTTTCCTTTGTATTTTATCGTTTATTCTGCAAATTCTACACGACTTTTTCTGGCCCGTTGATGTCTGGCTACTGCTGGGCTGTGGAATCCTATTTTGCAATGGTGCTCCGAAGATAGATTCGATGCCATTTCGAACGGAAAACACTCCTATTATCCTTGGATCGTTCATTCTTGCTTCGATCTGAGGGGTCACTAACTGCTCAATCAAAGAATGCAAAAATTGTCGACGTGCATTGGTTTTGTTCATTGCACTCATATAATTTACTTTTTGTAAATTATGAAAGATGCAAATGCTGCGACATCCAACATGTTGTAGAGAAAAGCCAATGGCCATCGCTTCGTCTGTCGTTTACATGTATATTCTCCCAACATTTAATCCATGTCGTCGACGCCAACTTTATATTTGTTGTAAAACAGAACTGCTTCACTCATATATATCCACAAACTGAACAAAAATAACTAACTGTAAAATTCACTAATAATCTAATTATCTGGAGGTCGTAGGCAATAAACGATTTACAATCAAATACGGAATGTTCCAGTGACCATTTCCAGTTTTGCAAAATACCCTAATAAATTATTTTGTTTATATATAATGCACTAAACAAAACTAATAATTACTTGACGGACTTAGGTAAAACGAGTTTTGTTTTTGGATGAAATGGTAAATAAATACGTTTCTCCATACAATATGTAGCAAGGTCTGGCCAGACCTATTCCATTGATTCTAGGGGTTGTTGTAGAAAAACTTAATTTTTTTCTCACCCACTTAGATTTACAATTTATTGTCCATACTAAACCATTCAAAATATGTACGCTGACAAAGTCAGGAAATTTGGTAATGATAGCTACACTATCAATTAGGAAAAAATGGTTTCGAAAATGGAAAAGGTCTGGCCAGACCTACTCATTGACAGAAGGGTTAAGGGTTCATCCGCCACCATTTCTTTTTCATTACCCTGACGTAGTATTGAAAATCCTTACAGACCACAGCTCCAAATATGTCGAAGTAGCTCCGGTAAGGTATCCGCTGGTCTGTAGACGTCACCGTTGATTCCATCGAGAGAGTTCATACGCCGCACGTCCTTTCTTTACTAAAATATTTACTACTGCGTATGTATTTATTCCAAATATCCTTTTGCCTACTACTTCCCGTCATCTTAGATCGCTACCCCTATTCCACCTGCCTTTAAATAGTATTTTCTATTTCAATAGCAGTAAATTAAATTATACTGGTCTTAAGCCTTCTAGACTGTTTAAGTTTTTAAATTTGTATTTGGATTTAGCAAAGAAAATAGAAATAAAACAGAGGAGGCGTTTTAAGTCTGGACTTTAAAGTAAGAATTTTTTTATAGCTCAAGTTGCTTAAATTCGGTTTAGAAAACTTTATTTTTTATTCGTTAAACAGGGCAATTGACAAAGCCATGGAACATAGGTCTTGTCTGTTGTTGCCGAACTTGACAGCACCACCTAATGGTTTGGTAGCATTGCGGTAAATGGGCGAGCTATTTTTGGGCAGCACCGTCTGAGATGGGCTATTGAAAATGGCTGGTTTTTTCGGCAAACAAAACAATTCACAAAGAAAGAGCAGATCATACTAGGTGGTGGCACGCGCTGAGGACTCAGCCAAGAAAAACTCCGAAAACAACGTAAATATTGTATTTATCTTAAGTATCCTAAATGTATTACTTATGTCATAAAGTAAATTATTATTATAGGAAATTAAGAAGGACCAATAAATGTTCTTATTGCAATTTTGAGGAGTTTAATTGTTCAGCACACTCAACAAGCTATATTTCGTTTCCTAACGGCGAGGAATCATCATTTGAAGAAGCAAAGCGCAAGTCCACACATCAGCAAGTTGCGAAAGGCGGTCTTAAGCAACTGAAGAATACGTGACATTAGTCCACGTCCACCATTTCACCATCTTCGCCGCCAGCATCGTCGTCGCCATCATCGGCGCCGCCATCCATCGTCGGCGCCGGCATCGTCATCCGTCATCGCCGCCATTATCGTCGCCGCCAACATCGGCACCGCCATCATCATCTTTAAACATCCATCGTCGCCGTGAGACATACATCGTCGTCAATCATAGTCATCGTCCGCTATCATAGATATTTTCTCAACGTAACACCATCATAAAAGTGCAGAGGTGGCGAGTGCGCCAGAAAGGTTCGATCATCGTGCAAAATCATCAATAACCTCAACTACGCCACCATTCGACCCAGCCATGCCATCTGCCCATTGCCGACGCCGTAGGAACGTAAGGTAAGTAAAATGTCAAATTATTCACGTAATTCAAAAGCCCAGGGCACGTCTGAAGCTCAACCCTCGCTACCAATCACGCCCTCCCACTGCAACAGTTGCTCCAAGCCCGACAGTTTTGACCATTTAGTACAGTGCGACGAGTGGGACAAATGGTATCACTTCTCATGTGCCAATGTCACAGACCTAGTAGAGCGCGAACCATGGTCTTGCTGCCAGTGTCGATTAAGTTCGAATAAATCTTCACGCGAGCCAAATGCCACAAGTCCACTGTCGACGAATACAGTCGTTCATCCTCCCTAATCTGTGTCTTCGCAGCCCCGTCTCAAGCCAACGCAACCAATAGATACTACTTTGGAAGTACCCAAAGATATACCAAAGCCTGTAACGGCAGCTACGAAAGCTGTTTCTAGAAGGTCTAAGGCATCTTCACTAAAGCAGGCGAATCTTCGATTGCAAAGACTAGAGGAGGAAGTTAAACTTCGAGAGCAGCGAGACCAGGAGTACCTAAATAAGAAATACGAGATACTCGAACAGTTAAGCTCAGATAATGAGGAAGACTCCGACAGTGCGGATTCGTTTGACGAAGCTCGAGTGGAGAAGTGGGTGAAAGAGTCCGTAGCAGTATTTAAGAAGGTAGGCGATAGGGACAATAAAGCAATGGGGTTAGCTAATATACAGGGTGGACCAACTACAAGTTTCTTTTTAAAAATGCAATAAAATGAACAAAATTAAACTTTTTTCCATGTATTATGGCTTTATTAGTAAGAGCAAACATTCCCATTAATTATGGAACACAACGTCGCGTTGGTTGCCTCAGCTGGCCTCGCAATAGCGCATTCTATCACTCCAATTTTCTAAGACCTTGTTGATGGTTTCGGGCTGTAACTCACGGATTGCTTGGATGATATTGGCCTTAAGTGCTTGAATCGTTTCCGGATTATTGGCATAACATCCGTCCTTCACGGTTCCCCACAAAGCCAAAGGGGTCAAATCGCAGCTCCGAGGCGGCAAATTGACATCGCCCAGACGGCTGATAACACGATTTGGGAATTTGGTGCGCAAAAGACCGATTGTGGCATGGGCTGTGTGGCATGGGCTGTGTGGCATGGCGTACCATCCTGCATAAACCAGAGGTCGTCCAAATCCATGTCTTCAATTTCAGTAAAAAAAAAGTCCTTAACATGGCTCTATAACGCCCACCGTACACCGAAACGTTGTTCCCAGCCATATTTTCGAAGTTCGTGAATTGAGTCTCACACTTTCGGCTACAGCAGCCACATTCTCGTCTGTGCGCACCGTACGACGACGGGGACCATGAGTGTTGTCCACTAGCATACCAGTCTCACGAACTTTTTGCACAAACTTGCGTACAGCAGGCGCGGTGGGTGCTTCATTTCGGCCAAAACTTCTTTTCAAAAAACGCACTGTTTGGGCTACACAGCACTCACTTTGGAAATAAGTTTTAAATATTTCCCAATGTTGTTTAAGCGTAAAGCGACTCATTTCGTTCCGCAGAGGTATGATACTGACTTTCTGTCAAGATTTCGAGCGGGAAACAGCTGTCAGTGTCAAAATAATCTATGATTTAAAAAGAGATCACTAGATGGCCCACCCGTTAGTAAAATCTTCACTCGCGTGTAAGAAGGACGGTGTTAGGCCGGCTGAGAATAGGGATCAAAAAACAAAGGTGACTGGCAACGGAGTACTGCTGGTCTTACAAGTTTCTAAAGGTCAAACCGATTTTGTGGATACGCAACCTAGGACTAATGTGGGGTGGGTTTGAATAAACAGCAATTAGCTGCAAGACAGGTTATGTCTAAAGACTACATCAACTTTACCGGCCGGCCAGAAGAGTGGCCCCTTTTCATTAGTTGGTGGGAGAATTCCACACAGATGTGTGAGTACAGGAACCACGAGAACCTCCTTCGCCTGCAGCGTTATCTTAAGGGTAAGGCGCTAGAATCGGTGCGATTTCGACTCCTGCATCCCGAACAAGTGGAACAAATAATTTCGACACTACGGATGTTGTATGGCCGTCCAGAGTCAATCGTTCCATTTCCATTTTACAAAAAATTCGAAGTGGACCTCCACCAAAGGCGGAGAAGTTGGAAACAGTCATTGCGTTTGCCTTATCGGTAGAAAATGCGTGCAGCACGATGCAAGTGACGGGACTTAGTTCTTATTTAAATAATCCCTGTCTTTTACAAGAGCTAGTGGAAAGGTTACCCTCGCAGTTAAAGCTGAGCTGGGGTTTGTTTAAACTGGATGTTCAAGACATGAACCTATCGACATTTAGACTGGCTCTCTCAAGTGGCCAAAGCCGCATCCGAGGTAACAACGACAGTATCACACTGCCAAGAATCTAGAGCGTCCAGGAGGCCAAGGGCAGTCGTGAACGTGCACGAATTAGATGGAAGAAAGGCGCGAAGGTGTTGCATCTGCAATGCAAGTTGCAATTCCACTATCGTTTGTGAGACGTTTGCAAATATGGACCTACAAAATAAATGGTCGGCCGTCAAGCGACATACACTCTGCCGCATGTGTCTACGCCAACACGGTAAACGCCAATGTTCATCATCCCAAGTCTGTGGCATTGAAGGATGTACGTACCGATACCATCGCCTCCTACATAATACCCATAGTCCCACAATCGCTAAGGTACCGGGTGTTCGCCGGGAAGGTATACTACTTTGTTTGTTTATAATTTTTGATTAAATGAAAGAGAATGGATCTTATATTGATAAATGTTTTATTTAATGTCGGCAATTATGTATGGAATACAATATCAGGTAAATGTCCGCCTCTGCTAGTCTCACAAATGCGAGCCCTTTTGAGCACATTTTTCATTACATTCTCACACATTTCACGCGGTATTTCATTAATTTCATCACGAATATTTGGTTTGAGTTGCTCAAGCGTTTCTGGTTTATTTGCATAAACCTTACTTTTCAGATATCCCCACAAAAAGAAGTCAGGAGCAGTCAAATCAGGCGACCGTGGAAGCCAATCAACATCACCATTTTTTGAAATAACTTGTTGTGGAAAGAGGTCTCGCAGTAATTCCATTGTAATCCTGGCTGTATGCGATGTGGCACCGTCTTGTTGATACCACATGTTAAGCCCATGCTTGGGCCTATCACCTACAGACCCTCTTTCTTCGAAGTTATTCACTACACGATAAATAGTGCGTTTTGTTGGCACGTTGTTTCTCCCAAAAATTTCACGTAACTTTCTCATCGTCACAGTAATCGATGATTGATTTTGATAAAATGTTTTAACGATTAAAACGCGTCGGTTTATCGAATATTTTTCCATAATAAATTTGCCACGTGTCTACTTCACGACTGCCAAATATCAACTGTCAAGACTAATGTTTACCAAAATGGCGGCAAAACAAAGTAGTATACGTTCCCGGCAGACACCCTGTAGAGCCCAGCAATAGTACACTGCATATGTCTCAGTACAGTTGCACTACATACAACGTGGGAAAGATTTCGATGCTTTTTAAAATTCTCCCAGTTACTCTCCATTATGGAGATAACAAAGTAGACACCTACGCGTTCTTGGACGATGGGTCCTCGGTCACTCTGGTAGACGAAGAGCTAGCACAAGTTCTAGGGGCGGATGGAGAGGTAGAACCACTTTGCTTCAAGTGGACAGCGAACGCACATCGTAACGAAGACGAATTAAAGGGAATAAATTTAGAGGTCTCGACTTCAGGATCTGAGAAGAGGTTCCCTCTGCCCAACGTACATACCGTTAAGGCTCTAGAGCTTCCCAAACAATCGATCAAGGCAAGAACGTTAACCAGGAGATTCGAGCATTTGAAAAGCATCCCTCTGGCATCATACGAGCAAGCAAAACCACGCGTATTAATTGGACTGAGGCATTGGAATTTAGGAATACCTTTAAGGACTGTAGAAGGAAAGGAAAACCAACCAGTGGCAATAAAAACTAGGTTAGGTTGGACCGTCTTTGGTTCGATGGAAAGCGGTACTACCTCAAAGGGGTTAGAGCCCAATTACCACTTCCACATGTGCGAGTGCCAAAGAACTATAGATGAAGAGACGCATAGGATGGTGAAGGAGTATTTTGCAATTGATACTGCAGGAATAAAGGGTTTCAAAAAGCTGCGGTCAGCAGATGACGAGAGAGCCCTTCAGATGCTCGAATCTAAGACGCAGTTCGACGGTAAACAGTATGCAGTTCCACTCCTGTGGAGATACGACAACGTGGCGCTTCCCTGCAGCAAGCAAATGGCGGAAAGACGACTCAATTGTCTTCAGAAAAAACTATCGCGTGAGCGAAAGCTTGCATCGAAATTAGACCAGCTGATACAGGAGTACGTCGATAAAGGGTACGCCAGAAGTGCGGAGGAATCTGAGGTTAAAGCAGCAACAGCTCATCTGTTTGGTATCTGCCAATCTTCCCGGTTTCGAACCATAACAAGCCGAATAAAGTCAGATTAGTGTGGGATGCAGCGGCGAAGTAGGAGGAGTGTCGCTCAACTCACTGCTTTTAACAGGACCCGACGAAGTTCCAGCACTAGCTGCAATACTTTTTCGATGTAGGGAAAGGAAGTTCGCTATTGCCACAGACATTCGCGAAATGTTCCATCAGGTCAAGGTTTTAGAAGCGCACCAAGACGCTCAAAGATTCCTGTGACGTTATTCCGCAACGAAGGAGGTAGAAGCATTTAAAATGCTGGTTATGACTTTCGGTTCTACTTGTTCACCCTATTGTGCACAGTTTGTCAAGAACAAAAATGCCGAGCGCTCCGCAGAGAAATTTCCTAGGGCGTATCGAGCTGTTGTTCAAAACCACTACGTGGACGATTTCCTAGATAGCGTCGACAGTGAAGAGGAGGTTGTACAATTGGCAAGGGATGTTACATTCATCCCAGCTCAAGGCGGATTCGAAATCCGAAATTTTCTTTCTTACTACGGGATGGCAATGAATGCGCTCAAAGACAGGTCCTCAAGCATAGACGGGGATCTTACGGGTTTAAGCTTCGCGGACAGTGCGGAAAAATTATTGGGTATGTGGTGGTCACCAGTAGCAGATACATTTCTTTTTACGTTCAAGAACAAAAAGATAAGGCAGGATGTAATCCGCGGTAAAGAAGTCCCCACTGAGAGAGAAGTCTTGAGGACTCTCATGTGTACCTTTGACCCTCTTGGGTTAATCGCAAATTTTATTATTATCTTAAAATACTCTTGCAAGATATTTGGCGTACGACGATCGCGTGGTATGAAAAAATAAAGGACTCACATTTCGAAAGATGGAGGTCTTGGCTAAGCCTTATCCCAACGATAAAGAATATCACAATTCAGCGACCATACCTCTCCAATTTAGGATTTGGCCGTAAAAATGATGTACAGCTACACGTGTTCGTGGACGCCAGCGAATTGGCGTATGTTGCAGCGGCCTACTCTTCAGTATCATCCGGTTCGGCAGTAGAGTGTGCTTTAGTAAGTGCTAAAACAAAGGTGGGCCCGATCAGAGCCATATCCGTACCTCGAATTGAGTTAGAAGCGGCAGTATTAGGTACAAGACATGCAAAGTCAATTATCATCAATCATTCGATAAGGATCAAAACGTCTACCTTTTAGACCGACTCAAGAATAATTCTTTGCTGGATCAGGTCTGAGCACCGCAAATACAAACATTTCGTCGCATTCCGAGTTGGCGAGATCTTAGAATCCACGGAACAAAAGGATTGGAGATGGGTACCGACCAAGGACAACGTTGCTGACGATGCCAGTACAAAGGTGAGTCAGAGTTCGTTTCGAATAGTCGATGGTACAAAGGGCCTAGTTTCTTACACCTGCCGGAGGACGAATGACACATAGACGTCTCCGGGCCATGCCAGCAGTCGGCAGTTGACCACGAAGTAAAAGCTTGCTATATTCACACCCAAAGCGAGTCAAGGCCAATGATCGAATATACACGTTTTTCAAAGTGGAGTCGCCTTTTCCGTACTACCATGTATATCCTCCGGTTCATCGAACTGAAATGCAAGAAAAGCTCAAAATCAGGAGCAGATTTGTTTACTCCAGCCGAGCGGTACAGAGCCGAGAACTGCTTATATCGGGAATGCAAGAAGCAGAGCTTTAGGGACGAATACGAGCTCCTACGGGAAAGAGGTGAGACGGAAACAGTGCTGCATATATCTAGTGGGCTGTATAAGCTGTCTGCATATATGGACGAGTATGAAGTCATTCGCCTGAAGGGACGAATAGATGCATCCCAGGACGTCCCTCACTAGACAAAGAGACCGGTAATTCTTCATAAGCGTCATCATATCACCAATCTGATAGTTGCGGAATTTCATGTGCGCTTTCATAATTTATACAAGGAAACCGTCGTTAATGAAATAAGGCAAGCCTACTACATTCCATCCTTAAGAGCTGTTCTAAAGAAGGTTCAAAACAACTGTCAATACTGCAAAAATCGGAAGGCAGTTCCACAACCGCCACGCATGGCTTAGCTACCTGCTGCACGACTAAAAGCCTTTACTCGAGCCTTTTCATATATCGGAATTGACTATTTTGCACCTCTTTACGTCAAGGTCGCTAGACATAAGGAGAAAAGGTGGGGTATGCTGATTACCTGCTTAACCGTTCGGGCAATTCATATCGAGATCGCACACAGTCTTTCAAGTGATTCATGCATATTAGGGCTAAAAAGATTTATCGCAAGAAGGGGCATGCTGTTGGAAATTTATTCGGATAATGGGACGAAGTGGCAAGCGAAGAATTGAAAGATGCAGTGGGCAAGTTAGATAACAGGGCAATTGAAAAGGCATTCGAGACAGTATTAAAGTGGATCTTTATACCACCAATGTCACCTCACACGGGCGGGAGCTGGGAGCGGCTGGTAAGATCAGTGAAACAGACACTGACGGAGATCACGCCAATCAATAACCCAACGGATGAACTTTTACTGAGCACTATGGCGGAGGTTGAAACCATCGTGATTTCCCGCCCCCTCACTTACGTTCCAAGCGAAGATGGGAGCGATGAAGCTCTTACTCCAAACCATTTCTTAATGGGGTCATCCAGTGCCTAAAGGTAAAGGGAGAGATGTTTTCTGATGGAATGACACTGAAGAAAAATTGGCTCAGCAGTGAAATGTACGCGAACTCTTTCTGGAAACGAAACTTGCCGGACCAGCCCGGACGAACAAAGTGGTTCGGACCCTGTAACCCATTAATGGAAGGAGACATTGTTATCATAACTGATCCCAGTAGTCCCAGAGGAACATGGCTAAGAGGCAAAGTGATAAAGGTACAACGGAGTGGGGATAGGCGTGCGCAGCGCAGTGGTACAAACGTCAAGCGGAATATACACAAGACCTGCGGTAAAGCTTGCGGTATTAGATGTCTACAAGTTCGGAGATGATGGTACCCAGGGCATAGGGCTCAGCTTACCGGGGGGGAATGTTGCCGAACTTGGCAGCACCATCTAATGATTTGGTAGCACTGCTGTAGATGGGCGAGCTGTCTTTGGGCAGCACCGTGTGAGATGGGCTATTGAAAATGGCTGGTTTTTTCGGCGAACAAAAAAATTCACAAAGAAAGAGCAGATCGCACTAGCTGGTGGCACGGCCTGAGGACTCAACCAGGAAAAACTCCGAAAACAACGTAGATATTGTACTTATCTTAAGTATCCTAAATGTATTACTTATGTCATAAAGGAAATTATTTTTATAGAAAATTTAGAAGGACCAATAAATGTTCTTACTGCAATTTTGAGGAGTTTAATTGTTGAGCACACTCAACATCTGTCTTTGTATAGTTAGGTATTGTATTAGGTCACTTCTACCCGGCGAAGTGTTAAAAGGTTTGCTTATGTCTATTGGCGAAAAGATAGTTCAATCCATACGGTGTATAGTATGGATTATTATTTTTCAAGGTAACTGGGGAGGAAGGACAGAGAATGACCCCCGGAGCACTGCAACCTAAAAAGACCTTTTGCGCTATCCCCTGGTTGGTTGTTTGAGTAGTAGTTGTCAACTAGCTGAAATATAGTTTATTAATGAAGCTAAGGATAGTTCGAGCTGTGGAAGAGGTGACATCAGAAGGTGATGTGACGCCTTTGTTAAAGTGCTTTAGGCTCAGTCTGGCTATGGCCCGGCAATCACAGAGTATGTGATGTGCTGTTTCGGTGTCTTCAAGACAGAGACGGCACGTTTCCCATTGAACACGGCCCATTTTCTTGAGATGGTAGTTGAGAGAGCAGTGTCCAGTTAGGAAGTCAGTAAGGATCTTAGCATTCTGTATGCTCATTAACAGAATGTCTTTAGTTCGGTTTTTTGAGAAATTAATAAATTTCTTGGAATGCCTTAGGCCTGGTTGTGCTTTCCAGTGTGAGAGCATTTGTTCGTGTTCGCAGCGAAATAGCTCTATTTTAATCTGGCTAGTGGGTAAACCGCAGAAGGGTTCAGGTCCAATGTAAGGAGATTGGCTACCTAGTCTGGCAACCTCATCAGCCGCTTCGTTACCAGGGATGCTTTTATGTCCGGGGACCCCCACTAATGTGATTTTATTGTGTGCAGCCAGGTGCAAAAGAGTATGGAGATAATTCCAAAGCCGCTTAGCCTTATAGTCAAAGGACGTAAGAGCTCTGATATGTTATGTACCATTTTGCTCAAAGCAAGGAGGGTATCAATTGTGCTATACCACCATAACATGGAAAAATACTCGAATGCTGTTAAATAAAGCTTGCGTGTATTACATAGCGTATGTAAATATGTCTGATATGAATGAAATACATCGTGAGTTTGGTTTATTGTGCTGTCATCGATCCGGGCGAATCTTACCCGCAACTATTATCTTATATTTCGTTTAAGTGTATTTAGTTTAGGTGCCCCAAAAAGAAAAAAAAACTGCTGACATCAGTCGATTACATTTGTTAAGAGATCTTACCATTATTCCGGTGCTTGGTTATTCCTTAATTATAATAGCCAATTTCAAAGTCTATTGGCCCGGGTCCAGACGAAATGAACGGGTACGAACAAGCATACAAAAGAGTACGAGGGAATTGCTGAACACGAATTATGACTAACAGAAGGATTGTGTCAAATGCACATGTACATACCATAGCTATAAATTTGAGCCTATAGGGAGGCAAGGAAATAAACCACTTACTTGCTTAGAAGGCACTACAGTTTGGGGTGAGTCTTAACCAACGGGAAATTAATGTGTTTATTTTTTTAATACTGCACCCAAAAGTATGCAAAAAACTCAGCAGTTCTCAAACTTTCCGAATGTATAGTTTTATAATGCCTGGTTTTGTCTGTTTCTTTTAATCTCTGTGTTTATTTCTTTTAATATCTTATTCCCCTTAAGGAGTATCGTGATAATTCTTATTGGAGATGGACCAATGTTCTAAGCTATAAAGCGCCGAAGTGTTGTTAACATCTGTGATGTAGTTTTCTGTGTGATACCTGCCCATTCCCAACCCTAGTTATCATTTTATTATGAGTGTATAGATATAGATAGATATAGATATAGATTCTGCGATTTTTTGTGCTCGTTCGTCCGGACCCTGTTTATCAGTACAGAGTATATTGAATTAGATTAATTTCTTTTGATGTATTTTATTGTGTGCATAAAGTTTATTTATATAATACATAAACACAGCATAGGCTTATAGCCGTATCGTATTTTTATACAAATCAAATATAAATACAATATGGCAATATTTTACAATATTCCACATATTGTAAAGTCTATATAAAGTCTACCATATTATTCTTCTTCGAATCCACTATTTAAAGTTAATGTTATGAAATCAATTAACTAAAAGTTATTATTACGATTATATTGCGATTATTGGGTTTATTCTGTAAGTATTTTTGGGTTCCTATTTAACTTTTGTTTTAACTAGCTCATGTTTCTCTGAAGCATAAACAACTCAGCTTCAAACCACTACACCAAATCGTTTTCTCTCTCCCTCTGTATATATCCTATCCAATACCCGTTCTGTGTCTAAACATGTTGAGGGCATTCATAACCCCTTGAGGGCGTGCAAATTATAAAAAAAATAATCTGGGTTCATACTTGCATCCACCCCACAATCAAGGAATATGGCCAACCTATAAAAGATATAAGATGTTAGACCGAAGTCGGAACTATATTTCAAACAAAGAAACATTTTTAATTTTCTTATACCTTATATCTCATAAGGTAGAGCAATTAAGCCGAAAGCAATTAAGACAATTTTTAACTCTATTTTATACTTACTGAAACAATTTTATTTATATATTCTTAAACACGCTACACTATTACATAAATTGTTTTATTTTCATTTATATATTTTTTTTTAAATGCCACCTTTTTATGTTATTAATCTAGGATTGAATATGAGTTTCTGTAAAAATAGTGTTAAGCACATGTGTAGATTTTCTTATACGATTTCATTCGATGGACTTAGAAATTTAGTTTACTACGCATTTTGGACAAGCCTTAAAATTACAAAAACATTTAAAAAAATAAAGATTCGGCGTTTGTTTCAAATTCAAATATAAACGGTTAGTTTTGTGATTCAATAATGTTCTTTAGTTTGACATACATAATTATACACTCGTACATAATATGTTATATATGTGTGTATATACATACCGGACATTCTTTGTTAAATCAACCAACTCCCCCCTGTCCAAAGATTTTGCATCTATACCATACATGTGGCGGATTTCAAAATACTTGTCATATTTCGAGGTAACGAAATACGAAACACGAAAGTGTTAGGTTACTTTTATTTTTCGTCAGGGGGTGACTGATTTGATAAAGAATGCCACATATGTATATACGAGTAAATATACATCTACGTACACACAAAAATATATATTGTACATATAATATACACATGTATACAATATATATGTATATTATATGAGAGTTTAATTTTTAAAGCATGTTCATACTAGGCACGTCGCTTTTTGAAAGCATATATCTTCAATTTCTTTTAGTAAACACTATCTTATACGGTGTAGGTGACAGTGTTATTCCTGGTAAAAGTGTTGTAGACAATTTACTATTCGGAGGAGCTTCTAGATGAAAGTTGAAAACGATTTTCGATAAAAATGAAAACAAGCATGATCTAGCTAGTACATCACCCAAGCAACGACGCCTACCCTGCCCGAAGGGAATGAAGTATTCATCATTTATTATATTTTTATTGCCGTCTAAGAATCTATCAGGGCGAAATTCGTGTGGGTCCTTCCAATGCAACTTGTCCATTAGAACGCTTCTTAAGCTTATTAGAACAGTAGTATTTTTGGGTATATTATACCCACATAGCTCAGTCTCCCATAATGCTCGCCGCGGACCTGTAATTGGCGTAATGTGAAAAAAACGTTGTACTTCCTTTATAAAGGCATTCATGTATGGAAAGTTAGATCTAGAACTATCACGATTTAGTTTGATTTCTTCAAAAATGTTCTCCTGTATATCGCCTCTGATAGCCATCATCATTAAGGCTAGATCTAGTGTATTGCTAGTAGTTTGTGAACCAGCAATAAAAAAATCTAATATAGTCATTGTCAATTGGGTTTCATTAAATGAACTATTTTGAGAGTCCTTATGCAAAATCATTTCTTTTATATATGCATAAATCAAATCCTTTTCTTCATTTTCTTTTGAGTACTCCAGTTTATGCTCATTAATGCTTTCCATAATAAAATTATGGAGCTGTTTATTAAGTTCTCGTACTAAATTATATCCCGTTTTATTGGGAGCAATGAATCTTAGCCATGGAAGTTGTGTTAAAATGCCACCACATAGGTCAAAGATTTTTGATCTTTTGTTTAACAAGGACAGCAGTATTTCAAGACGCTTATCTTTGCGTTCTATACGTTGTCCAGTTGTTAAAGACCATAGAACATTTATCACGCTTACAGCCAGAAAAGAACCCGGCCAGACTGCAGCTTGGTTTAGCTCACTTATATAATGAATCAGATCATCTGCTTCGTGTATTATGTGAACTTCCATTGGACTGCGTCCATACCCAATATGTCTCAACTGCTTCATTGCGAAATTTCTATGCTCATACCAAAGTTGACCGTCTGTGCAAGTTATACCCATCCTCGTTCCCATTGTACGCAATCTCAGAAAAAAATTATCTGGTCTTCCTTCAAAAGTTTCGCTTAAATGTACATGCTTTACCAATGGATAGGAGAGTACAACAATCACATATTCTCTACCCAGCTTTAGCCCAATAACATTAGTTTTATATTTTTTTGCCCATTTTTCAAATAAAATATGTTGACCTCCGACTTGATGAGCCTCGCGCCTCAGTTGCATTGTGTTTCCTATCCACGGGAAAAAGTAAGGGCCTAAAAATTAAACGAAAAGTAGTATTTATATATGGAAAATTATGCCACAAGAGCTATAAAAAAAATAAAAAATAAAACAAATAAATAATAAAAAAAGAATGTCATGAAAAACAATCAAAAGCAAATGCTTGCGTTCCAACAGTTCTTGGAATGCAACCATTAAAAAAAAAACTTTTATAGTAATTTTACAAAAAATCATACAAAAATGTACGCTTTGCAACATGCATGCATAGGAATGTGTTCATCATTTCTTGGACACCTGTCCCATCCTAAGGAAATTAAGAAAATTACATATTGGAAAATACAGTTTTTCACAGGAAAACACCTCAGAGCGCTTAAGCGGTCCAAGCTGGTTAAAGATATCCTATTATTTTAAGGTAACGCTAAAATATTGACAACAAAAATACAGAATGAAATATTTTAAGCAAAAGACATCACAAAAAGTAATATTTAATCCAGGAAATATATGTAGGTAGAGTATTATATTCATACATGGCTGACAGCTATAGTCATAGCTATATTGCTAATAAACCTAAAATCATTTTTAAGGTATCTTTTACAGTTGAATTGCAAAAATGTATGATCACCCACACTACATACAAGGCCGCGCCTGGTTTTTGGGGCGATAAAAAGGAGATACATATAAGTAAGTAAGACAATTTTCCAGAGTACCTATTCGCAATTTGCAGTTATAATTTTTTTCCGAGGGTAGGTGAAAAATGTTCCTAGACACTATGAGAATAGCAAGCGAGTGCTCATAGTAGTGTCAGATCCTTACTGACTAAAAAAACACCACCCTTCGATATAAATTTGTTAGATATCGCAACACTATTATATATCATAAAATAAAAACGTTTGGCAGGTTACTTTCCACTGAAAGATCCTGCATACCATATTCCGCAATCCAGACGCGGTTAATCATTATCTCGCCAAGTCGAAAGGTTTCGTCCTTTGTAGTCGGCGCAATAAATTGCTCTCATCCAAAATTTGTAGGACTGTATTGTTGACATGTCCGATTAGTCGGTTTCTATGCTTTCTCGTGAAGCTTCTAGTTTCAGCTTCGATTGTCGGAATTCCGAGATCCCTGTGCATATCGTTGTTTCTACTATACCACGGTGCTTGAACAATTTCTCTTAGCACTTTATTTTGAAAAGCTTGTAAAATATTTGCATTTGTTTTCTTGGTACAACCCCAAAGTTGTGTACCGTAGATCAACACCGGCTTTAGCACTTGCTTGTATAAAAGCAGTTTGTTCTCAGTACTGAGCTGGGAATGTTTTCCGAGTAACCAGTACATTTCTCTATATTTGATTTCGAGTTCTTTTCGTTTCATATTCACGTGCGAATTCCATTTCAGTCTTGCGTCGAGTGTCATTTCCAGGTATTTGGCCTCGTTTGCAAAGGGTATTCGGGCCGAATTTAGGAAAATTGCCAAGTTATTAGTTTTCTTTTAAGTGAAATTCACGTGAACTGATTTAGATTCGTTGAGGGCGATCCGCCAGTCCCTCTTCCATTCATTTACATTATTCAGTGCGTTTTGCAGTTTTGCAGTCGTTTCTTCGATTGTTTTACCTACTGCTAGGATAGCGGTGTCATCGGCAAACATAGCAAGGATAGTGCCATCTTCGTTCGGTATATCACGAGTACATAGCAAATAGAGAAGCGGCCCAAAAACGTTTCCTTGCGGTACGCCGGCCGAAATTTCTTTTAGCTCGGACTCTTTAGCTTCGACTCCATGTCTAACACGAAAGATTCTATTCCCGAGATATGATTCTAGAATATCGAATAAGCATACAGGGAGAACTCGTCGTAGTCTCAATTTCAAGCCATCATGCCACACCTTATCAAAGGCTTTCGAGACGTCAAGAAATACGCTTGAGCAAAAATTTTTTTTTTTTCAAATGCTTTCTCGATTACGTCCGTAATTCTATGCACCTGGTCAATCGTCGAATGCTTGCTTCTGAACCCAAACTGGTGGTCAGGGATAAGATTATTTTCTTCTATAACTGGTTGGAGACGCCTTATAATAATAATATAATAATATCCTCTCGAAAATTGTCGATATGATTGGAAGAAGCGAAATTGGTCTATACGATTTTACCTCATTTGGCGGTTTTCCTGGTTTTAAAACCATTATGACTTCCGCAACTTTCCATTGGCTCGGCACGTCTTTTAATCTAAGTGCAGCATTTATAATATGGAGAAGCTTAATCAATGCTTTTCTAGGAAAAACTTTGAGAATTTCTCCGGTAATGAAATCATAACCAGGAGATTTCTTAGGTTTTAGATTCGCGATCTCATGTTTGAGTTCCGTTAGCGTTGCACTTGTGAGCGTCAAATCGTCAGATGGTAAATCCAGCCTATTGCGGTTATCGTAAACCACTTGACCATCGTACGATTTAAATGTTTCTTCCAGGTGGGCCGCAAAGACATCCGCTTTTTCTTTATCTTCCCTCGCCCATTCATTTTGATGTCATTTGATTGGCGGCGCGGGGACTTTGGGCCTTTTGGTGCCTTTTACAGTTTTCCAAAGTGAATAATTGGAATCTTTTTTCGCTGTTAAACTTTCAAGGTAAGAGGCTATTGCACGATTCTTAAAATCCTTAATAGTCTTCTTCAACAAATTGCACAGACGATTCAAGTGTGCTTTATGTTGCGGAGCACGACTCTGTTGCCATTTTTTACGCGCTTTTCTTTTTTCCTTGACCAATTCTTTTATTTCCGGAGGATATCGCAAACCGTATCTGTCCGGCGTTTTCCTTGGATTGGCCGTATTATTCCAAGAGGCGAGCTGTACGATCTCAACAAAGCGATCAACTTCAACCTCAAGTTCATAGGGTGTCGTAAGTGGAACGCTTAGTTCAACATTATCTTCAATTTCGTTCCTAAAGTCTTCCCAGTTAGTTGTTCGACCAGTTAATCTCACTGGCTCTAGGCTATAGACTAGTTTTTCACTGATTGTTAAAATAACCGGGGAATGATCAGACGACAGATCAAAGCTGTCTTCGACTTCTATGTGGTTGGTAGATATTCCTTTCACAACGAAAAAATCGATCAGGTCAGGTATTTTCGAAGTATCAGTTGGCCAGTAAGTTGGTTTACCCGTCGAAGGGAATTCACAACTGTACTCCATACCTGCCCCATAGAGCATTCTACCCTTTTTCGAGCTGTATCTTGAGCCCCAGAACGTATGTTTCGCATTAAAGTCGCCGCCGATGGTAAAATTAGGTTTCAGCGATTCCAACAAGTTAGTAAAATCAAATTTTTTAAGCGCGGAACGCGGTGTACAGTAGATAGATGAGATTTTAAGAGTACGCTGACTATTTTTAACTCGAATCGTGCACAGTTGCAAAGTTTCAAGTTCTATCTTTAGGTCTTCGGATTGTTCGATGCAGTCTTTAATAAAAAAGGATGATCCACCTCTCGCTTTTCCCGTAGGGCGACAAGCGTGGTAATCATTATAGCCTTTTATTTTTAAATGCGATCCCTTTTGTACGTGGGTTTCAGAAATCAAGCAAATATCAATATCTTTTTCACGCATGAATATTTTCAATTTTTGGTTTTTCGGTTACCGCGGCCTGAGCGTAGGTCTGCACCCCTGCTGTCCGAGGGCCATTACCTGGCGGCATTTTCGACGTTAACTTTTCAGTACCGTTTCTTTTAAGAGCAGAGACATTGTGAACTCAATAGTCTCACTTAAACATCGTAGAAATGTCTCATGTCTTTCCCTTTTTTATCGCTTCTTTTACAAAAAATGCTCCAGCGAAATAGCCAGCTGCATTCCTCCCCTTCAAAATTTCACCCGCAATACGCGTCATGCTTCAACTGCACATCAGTTCACCCTCAAACCCAACTTCGGACGTACTGTCAAATATAGGGATATGTTTATAAGCCGAACAACACGTTTGTGGAACGATCTACCAGCCTCTGTGTTTCCTCATCATTACAACCTACAAACATTTAAAGCCAAGGCAAACCGGCATCTCCTCTGTCTCTTTCCTCCCTTTTACCAACCGCCCGTGCCCTGAGAACCAGTATAAGGGTATTAATAATCCCTTTGGCACGCGCTAATTATAAAAAAAAAAAACAGAGGTCGAGGACTTTTCTGTTGTCACTCTTTCCCTCACCTTTTTGAGCGCTGAACCCGGTAGTTTTAGTTTGCCTACTTTCTCTTGTGCATTCTTACGCTTTGGCTTAGTTTGCAGTTTAGATTTTGCAAGGGGCTTAAGGAGCATATCTCCCCGATTTTGCAACTCCTTAGCTACTTCACAGCCTCTATTATTTGCCAGGTGCTTTCCCTTACAGTTAGCACATGTTGCATAGGTTTGTTTATTTACTCCACAGACTTGGGGGAGGTGATTTCCGGCGCATTTCACACATCGCGGTTCTTTTTTGCAGTACATTTGCGTATGGTTAAATCCTTGGCAACGTTTGCACTGCGGAATCATCCTTAAATTTCTACGCATGGGCTCGATTTTAACCACGATATTTAGTATAGCTCTAGTTCGGTAGATATCGTCGATATTATCCGACTTATCGAAGGTAAGCATAAAAAGCGGAAATCCCCGCCTAACCAAGACGTCTTTATCTATTTCCGTTTGTTGCTTCTCCTTCTTGATGATATTAACGGCATCAACAATTTTAAAACCTTTGGCTTGAAGGTCAGTCATAACTTCTTCTTTGGTGCATGAGGGGTGGAGTCCCCTTGCAACGACACGATGTGGCCTTTCTGACTTGATTTCGAAAGTATACCACTGAATCTTTTCGGTATTTAGCTTTTGGGACACAGCTCGGTAGTCATTGTAGTCATCGACGTTGGCTGTCCACGCATTATCCCTCAAAGACGTAACCTTATACTTTGATGTTATTATTCCTTTGCAACTTATTGTATTCCGTTATCCCGACGATGTTTATTGGTGGGGGTGGACGAAATTGCGCTCGAAGTTGGTTTACTTGCGGTTCCTTGTGATTTTCTTCTTTCACGGGCTCGACTTCGTGCGATGAACCGGCTCTCCGTTCCGACTTTCGAAGAGGGTGGATTTTCCACTGAACCTGGGCTGCCACCTGGGGTAATCAATAGTTTTGTTTTGTTCATTGCATTTTGTGTATACACTACGCTCGGTATACGGAGGGTGGATTTTAGTCGCCTCTTACGACAGGCATGCCTACCTCGGGTATATTCTAACCCCTACCCGAAGGGGGTAGTTATAAATGCCGTTTTAAGTACTTAATGCACTTACCTCCAATCGCTTAGCTGCTCAGAAACATTTACGTACTCTATAAAAACAAAAGTATTTATTGTTCATAAAAATAAATAAAATAAAATATTCAGTGTTATCGTGAATAAATTTTCCCTCGGAATTTTTTCCCCGAACAAAAATTAGGTGCCTTCAAAAAAGAGGAAATAATTCCACGGAAAAGAAATAGGTATCATGAATGATAATTCAGGAGAATTTTCAACGCAATGGCGGTATTTAATCTTTCCCCGATGAATTGTTTCCCTATTTTTGAAGGTACTTAATATTTGTTCGGGGGAAAAATACCGAGGGAAATTTCATTCGCGATAACGCTGATTATAGCTTTACTCTGAACTCCACTTATTACAGCAAACGTTTTCTCTTAAAATGTTGTTTTTATTTTTTAGTTCAGAGCAGAGCCTGAGATTTCAAAAACAATTTCGTATTCCTTTTTAGCTTAGACATATCAGAGCTTTGAATTCGTGTTTCTTTTTTCGATCAGAGCTAATATTCACCTCATTTGGTGAGAAGGGAAAAGAAATTGCAAAACAATTAAAATGCGTCCACCATTAATTACAATGGTGGACGAAGCTTGTTGTTCTGGCGTAGAAAATAATACAATCTAAAAAAATGTAGTCAATCTCATGTTTCAATAGGTAACCATATGATTACCTATGATATGACAGCTGTGTAAGTACTCAAGTGTGTTTCATAAGCATAACAGCATATCAGAATGCTCGACGTGCTCGAGCTCTGTTCAGTGCTCTGCTCTGAATGAAAAAGGAAAAAACGGCTAAAATTCCTAATAAATTGTTGGTCTTTGGCAGGCATAATTCTAGCTTCTAATGCACTTTCTTGGGCGCCGTGGTGCAACTGGTTACTGTGTCCGTCCACTGCGCGTGTGGTTCCAAGTTCGAATCCCAGTAAACATCAAAGCGATTTTTCACGGTCCCTCCCCTCGCGAAAGTCTGACAAACATCCGAGAGTATTGCTGTCCCGAGAAAGCTTCTCAAACCCTTCGGATACGGGGAACTGTAGGTAACTTCCGTTCGAGTGAAAAGTAAAACACACACAACACGAGTGGTAGCAAGAAGCTAGGCCCAGGCACTTAAAGAGCTGTTGCACTAAATATTTTTTTATTTATTTTATTTTTTTAATGCACTTTCTTAAAAATAAAAACAAAATATGTTCACGAATTCGAAAAGGGGCAATGGTACTTAAAATATCTCAGTTGAATGCCCAAGAAAGTAAGAAAAACTATTAGTAAGCGGGGAAGGTAGTTGAGCGAGAGGTACTCAAAAGAAGAGTTTTGTATGAACATTTATTCATAAATATTGGGTTTCAAAAAGTGGAGGATGCTATGCGGGTTATGGGTAAACGGGTTTTAGTATAATTAAAACGCGTTATTTCTGCATTATATTTTAATGATTCCCACCTGGATCGAAACTTTATCAACTGTATATTGAACTTCAGTAATACTTTTGAAAAAATACGAATAAGTAAAACCAGAGTTGGCGTGCGAGTTACATCAAGAAGTTTGCTTTAGAGGAACGGTATGTGAATGTTTGTGTCCACCAGAAAACAAAGTTCATTATTAATTTATTTACTTTAATTCACAATTCGGAAAAAACATATTAGATCTGTTGTTTAGAGCTCGGGGCGCTAATGTTTCGCTCTAAAATCGTTCTGATGCATTTTTTTTTAAAACCTGGCGTCGATCCGAAGCACAACTCTGTGCTTTTGAGAATCACTCTGATATCGACCCAGGTTTTTCGTGGGCAGGAAAAGTGGAGCTGTTAAACCATATGTGCTATTTTGCGGAAATCATTTATTTAGAATATCGCGGAAATAAAAGACCATTTTTTGCTTTGATTAATGTATAAATTCATACAAATCTATTTGGTATTAAACAAATTAGGTTCGGAGCGAAAAATAAATTCACAATGGCCAAATACCCGCATGATAGCTCCAATGCGTTTTTTGACAAATATAAATCCCATGTTTTTTTTACACATCCAAGAGTGTGAATCTCAAAAACAGACTTATTTGTCTGTCTTCTTACCCAGGTGACAACAACTGACATTATTTTATCAAAACTAAAGTTTGGCTGCTGAGCAAGTAATGGTTATATGTGTATGTTGCCATATGTGTTAAATATTGTATACTATCTGACCAGTGCTCGCCTTGCTTCGTCCGCATTTTAGTTGACGGTTATTTAATTGTTGAAACATAATTGCCAACTGAATACCATACTAAAAATATGTAAACTCAATTATAACTTCCCCCGTGTGAATCGGCACCAGAGTACGTTAAATGCATTAAAACATTCTAAAATGTAGACAAATCCAACGATCAACAATATAAATATATCAATATATCAAAAATATTGCAATAGTTCTATGTCTACACATGCATACGTACCATATATACTGTAACGACTCGTCATGCAGTGTAAACGTGCCTTAGCCGAACTCTACTTTACCGACTCGAGATGCGGATGGAGCTGTCAAACTCTAAAGAAGGTGCGGAGAAAATTCCAGAAGAAGGTGGCTCTCCAGAAAACGTGGTCGACGGTTTTTACCCTTTTTGTGCCTTCAAATTGAATTTTTTTATAATACAGAACTAGAATTAAAGTAATTCCTGGCGTTTTATTAATAAGTAGCCGGCTAAAAGTGTAACAATTGGTGTCAGATGTGGGGTATTGCGATCGACCTCCTAACCGAGTCTTTACCACGCACGAAATTAACCCCATTTGAACATGGCCGAGCTCGATAAACTTCAGGACCAAATCCAGCAAGTCCTAGTTAAATTGGAAAACCAATCCAAACTGATGGCCAACCTACAGCAGTCTTTAGAGGATGTAAACTCGCGAGTGGCACAAGTCGAAGTCACTCAGCAGGAATTTGTTAATACTCGGGTCGAAACTTTGGCTAACGTTTCTACTCCTACAGGTCCCAGCCCAATCATAGACTCAACATTTTGAATTGGGTTCAGCTTTTTGCTTTGGACTGATGTTAATAGCTTCATGTGTAAAACGATATAATTTATTTTTTTAATGCTTGGACTCAAAATGTTGTGCTGAATTGTAAATGTGATTAGCATAGTACATGATACCTATTTCGTTTTCCATTATTTTTATATATTTTGCAGACACGCTTTTTCTTTTCCGCTGGTGTGCGTAATAAGACTGTACAAGTATTATCGTAGATTAGCCATATTTTAAGTGATATAATGATAATAATACTCGTAATATACAGAATTATTATAATCACAAATAATCCATAATATAATCCAAACCATGCCAGTAGCAGCTCTCAAACTGTTAAAAATAGGGTGCTGCAACAGGATATTTATTCATCATGCCATCAGTCAGCTAAATAATAATATAATTTTAAACTGTATTAACAATAACACTTTCATTAAATTAATTTCTTACAATATAACAGGGTTATGCAATAAATTAGTTTTTAAAGACTTTTTTTTAAGATATTAATCGGTATGGCATGTTCTTCCTATTCGGGACTCACGTGGATCATAATTTCGAGCAGTTTGAAGCTCCCTTCAAAAATTATACGCTTTTATGGATCCCAGCAATAAGAACACATACACTAGGCAACCCCCACTAGGGGGTTGCGTTTGTGCTATCAAAAAGTGCGTCGGCAAATGTTTCACACTTAGATTCGTAAATGTGATCAACCGTACCATAATTGAAGTAGCAACGAAGAACGAAAAGCTTTACGTAGTTTCAGTTTACGTGATGGTAATTGGGGACTTAAATAGAAGGATAGGGGATACACAACTACTGAATTTGCAACCAGAGTTTGCGACTGGACCAATAAATGTCACCAGATGTGCGATGGACGTGAAGATAGACAGAAATGCATATAACTTTTCTCAGAGGAACGTCCTGTTCCACAATCGATTATTCCTTTGTGCGTGGAATTTGGCTCCACTACGTTGTGGATCTAACTGTAAATGAGCTGACATTTTCCGATCATCTACCCTTAGTGACCACATTTAGATTAAAGACACCGCGTGGAACGTCCAACACCGTGACTCAGCTCTTCCCCAATCTGCAGTGGAAGGATACGTACCTACAGAGATACAAGGTAAACCTTAACCGTACGCTAAGTTCAATAAATGGCACCGATCTTAGTTCCATATGTTTCGCATATATTTTTATGTCCTGCATCAAAACTGCCGCAAAGCCATTCCATTGAACACGAAGACAAAGCAGGAAAGAACCATGGTTTGATTCCGAATGTGAGAGGGCCAGGAAAAATTCGTTCGCCTACCTGAGGTTAGTAAGGAATACAGGCTTCAACCTTGCAAAAAGCATGTATCAAGCTACAAACATGGCATATAAAAATGTATGCAAGGATAAGCAAATAAGGTCGCTCCTTTTGGAACCTGGCCCGATCCCTCAACGGCGCAGTTTTTGCACGAGGGGTGCAGGTAGAAGCACGTCTCTTAGCTGACCATTTTAAGAGAGTGCTAAATCCTGTTGTCAACCCGAGTCCAATAAAGTATGCGTTACCACTTCTCGAAAATGATGTTCTGGACCGTATAATCACAGTCCAAGAAGTCACCTCGGTGATACACTGTTGCAGTCTAAACAGGCACCAGGAGAGGACCGTGTTACTTATGAATTTTTTAAATATGCAACGGAAGAGTTTCTGGAAAAACTTTATATGGACGTATATAATTCTATATTGATGAAGTGGTGAGATAATTCCGCTATCTTCTGTGACAGAAAAATGTCACCTAAGTCGAAGGGAAAGCTCTACACCGCAGTTGTGCGTCCAGCGCTCAAATACGGTTCACAATGTTGGACGATGTACAAAACGTATGAGAGTAAATTAACGGCAGCTGAGATGAAGGAAGATGCTTCGCATGACAGCAGGAGTGACAAGGCTTGATCGAATAAGAAGTTCGAAGATCCGTGGAAGCTTTCACGTCAAGGAAACCATCGTACAAAAGATATAGCGCGACCGGCTCAGCTGGTATTGCCACGTTCAAAGAAGAGATCATTTGAACACTGTTAAGAAGGCAATATCAATGCACGTTCCAAAGACATCGCGATGTAGGAAAGGCAGGCCTATAAACGCCTGGATCACACAAACGTGACGACATCGGCATTTCATTGGCCTCATTTATCGAGTGGTCCAAAATCGGCAGGCCTACCGATATTTTCTGAGGTCAAATAGGCGAACCCCACAGGCGGATCAGTAGAAATGCGGTGAAATGGGAAGGTTATGATCCCTTATTTTCGGATCATAACCTCGCTGATAAAAGGAAGCAGAAGAAGAAGAAGAATTGAACACGGACGAAGTGCCGGCAAGTTTCCGTAAGAGCATCATTTTACCTCTGTTTAAAAAAGGAGACGCCAACAGCCCAAATAACTACCGTGGTATATCGCTTTTGAATTCTATAACGAAAATCTTTACGGGTGTCATCTTGGAACGTTTGACAGATTGGACACGTAAAACCACTTGATAAGCGAGTTCCAGACTGGATTTCGAAAGAAATACTCAACGGTGGACAACATTCTTACATTAACCAGCATTGCAAGGACGTATTTGGACAGGGGTAAGAAGCTGTATGCATTCTTCGCCGATTGTAGAGCCGCCTTCGACTCGGTCGATAGAAACGCCCTCTTCTACAAGCTGAGCCTGACCTGGGATTATCCACAAAATTGCTAAGTGTAATAAAAAGCCTTTATAACGAGAACTCAACTGCAGTATGGAATGGGATTGAACTGTCGAAGCGGTTTCAATCAAAAACGGGCGTTAAGCAGTGATGTCTACTCAGTCCACTCCTTTTCTCAATCTTTTTGGACGACCTTATGACTTTTATGACCGGAGGGAACTTGTTTAATGGAATCTCTATCAAAGTTCTATTATATGCTGACGATATAGTCATTCTGGCTTTCCCTCAAACATGATGCAAATCATGATAAACAATTTGTTTCAGTACTACCATCTGTGGAATCTCGAGGTGAATACAGAAAAATCGAAAATAATGGTTTTCCGGAACGGCTCAGGAAGATACGCCAGAGAGGAGAATTGGATCTGGGGAAGTGTTGAACTGGAGAAGGTCAAGGAATATAAGTACCTCGGGGTCCTAATCACACCGAATCTTTCGTTTAAGAAGCACATTCAAATGAAACTAAAGGAAGCAAAAACAGCCATCAACTGTAACTGGAGAGGGGGCCTGGGCAAGAAAAATATCGCCCCAAGTGCAAAGTATAAAGTTTTCGACGCAGTGATGAGATCTATTATGTGCTATGTGGCGCAGGTGTGGGGAATTTGTCAATATGAAGAAGTAGAGAAATTACGTCATTATGGAAAGATGCTTTTCAAGCACTTTGGTCAAAATTAAACTTAGCACGTTCGAGAATTTTACTGATATTGCAAAGCAGAGCGCTACAAGGATTTCGTATCGATTACCTACTTCAGCATGACCTTAAAGACAAGAACTATTTCCACGATCACCACTGCCTAGACAAAATATCCACAATATTTAAGGTGAGGGTGGAGCTTATGTACTTAAACTACCAACCATATCGAACCGACCGATCTCTCGATTGTACTCTATGCAACCTTCGAGTCACAGAAGACGTCCGGCACTTCATAGGCACCTGCCCAATTCTAAAGGAGATCAGACGAAATCATTGGGAAGAAACCTTTTAACTGCTAACGAGGTCGTGGAACAAGTTGCACAGTTTCATGAAACTCGCTTTGAGATACTGCTCACAAATTTTAAATGATGCCTTTTAAAACTATATAACCAATACAACATTCAAACAAAGGAATTTAATATGCAAATGCTATTGATGTATAATTCTGAAATGAGCTTTAATCAAACTTTCTATTAGTTCATTATTATAACATTAATTTTTCCCTCTTTCTGGCTGACGGCAATAGCCAACGTCAATAATTTGTATAAATTTTTATTTCAATTTACAATTTGTTTAATAAAATTTATCTATCTAAAAAAAAAAATCTAATCATAAATAATTATTTTTAGTAAGTAAGTAAGTATGTCAAAGTCTTACTAGTCTTCAGCAGAAATGCAATTACAAAGTTCTTATATCCTTATCTCATTAATGCTCACGATACATACATTCATATGTATCCAAACAATACATAAAAAAGGGAAGTCGAGAGCGAGTGAATTGCAAAAAAACAAATCTTAGTCACCAGAACCGTGAAGAAAAAAAGAATATATACGTATGTACATATGTACGCACAATATACATCATGGTAGAAACTTTTCACCTACAAAGATGGCGACCCGCCAAAAAACTACTCTTTTCCGCCTTTTGTCGGTACATTTCTTTCTTTTTATATTTCGTCAGCCACCAAGTAAAGTCGCCTGCCAGGATTCACAAATAAGTAAGAAACTTTTAATTAATATTTAGATTTTAAACCCATATTTTGCAGAGAATAAACAGCTCAACACAGCTGGATACAGCAAATATCGAACTTAAAGTTCGTTATATTCTTTGGTGCGGTAGCGCCGACGACAGCTTTATTCTTTATTGCCACCCCGCAGCCAGCGGGTGGACATAAATTGCCAGCCGGTCAGCCAGCAGACATCCAAAAGATATAACCCCAGCCAGCGGAGGAAAATAGACCAGCAGTTATAGCCGCAGTCAGCGGAAGAAATATTCGGCCCTTACCAGCCGCAGTCAGCGGTAGTACCAGTAACGCCCGGCACCAGTTTAGCCATTGTCAGTTAGGTTAAGTACATAATTTAGAGATGAGTAACTCAGATCTGAATCGGCTTAGTGATCCTGTTCTTTAAAAAGATCCAACGAAGCAAATCTTCTTCACGGATCTTTACGGATCACAGATCAGTGATACGTTGATACGCTATGAGCCGGAAAGAGTGCGATTTGAAAGAGCTTCTTCTTCACGATTCTATACCTGCAGCCACAACATCATATGTGTTGTGCGGTGTATTGAACCGACTCCTCCTATATATGTACATACACTTGGCAACAGATCGTTTCCCTCGTCTTTATCATATGAATCGGTTGAGAAGATCCAAATGGATCTTATGTTCTGATGTTCTGTACGCTGTCAACAGATCAGAGATCCATATCGATACAGTGATACATACAGTGCAACTGCCACAACAGAACACAAGAACAACACAATTGCCTGTAGACGTGCGCTGGCTCAATTGCATGGATGTATGTACGTACGCACATCGCTAAAGCTATAATACACTACACACTGTTCATCCGATATTCATTAGTACGGACATTGTTTTGTAGTAGTCAGCAAGCATCAAAGTGTGCGTGTATGTTTGTTAAGCTTTTTGTTGTTCTTGTGTTGCCTTGGCACTATGTACCAATGTATCGATATGGATCTCTGATATGTTAGGTTAGGTTAGGTTAGGTTAGGTAGGGTTATGAGGTTATCATAAAACACTAGGCACCAAAGTGGGCCCATCGCGATCCCTAGGGAACATTCACTGTAGAAGACCTAAACCCATTCTCCCAAGCAATTAATCTCCCTACAGAATCTGAAAAGATCCTTGTTATGGTTTAGGGACCTCACCTCTTCAAGGTTATCGAAGAAGTATCTTCCAAGATGCTTTAGCCTTGTCCTGGCAATTCCTTGACATTCACAGCGTATATGAGTTATATCCTCTGAGACATGTAGGTCGTCGCAGTACCTACAAACATCCGTATCGGATAACCCTAGTCTCATGGCATGCCTCCTTAGGAGACAGTGGCCAGAGAGTATTCCTATCACTGTTCTTAGCCTCGATCTATCTAACTTGATTATCTCCCCAGATTTTCTGCGATCTAGCACAGGCCACAAGGCCTTAGACACCCTGTGACCCTCTATGTTTGACCATCTTAGATTAGCCGTGTCAATGATTTTATCCCGAATAATTCCCTTGGCCACGCACCCGGGTGGCTAAATACTACCAATTATATCGCTACGTGGGAGCCCCGCTCCTCTTTTAGCCAGCGCGTCGGCCTGCTTGTTGCCTTCAATATCGCAGTGTCCAGGTACCCAACATAATCTGACTCGGTTCTGCGTACATAATGCCCTAAGCATTGTGCGGCATCTGATTATATCAGATTTGGTGACGTAAGACTCTAGCGCCTTTAGCGCAGCCTGACTGTCAATGTAGATGGCGATATTCTTATCGTATATTGACCCCATCTCAAGTAATTCCGCAGCTTTAAGTACAGCTAGAACCTCTGCTTGGAACACACTGCATGTGTCCGGAAGTCTCAGGGCCACCTGTAGGTTCGTATCTCTCGAGTAAATACCTGACCCCGTGCCCTCGTTGGTCTTAGAACCATCTGTGTATATTGCAATCTCGTTATGGACAGAGACTCTCTTCCTTCGCCAGTCCTCTCTAATTGGATACAGTACTTCGTATGGTATGTCGAAGTCTAAGGTGGCAAGTATATCGTCCGATTCGTCAGGGATTCCGGGAAAAGATTCCTTGAGAATGGAGCTGTGTCCTATGTTATTAGTCCTGAAGAGACCAACGTTAGTGAGCCGAAGCGCACTATTGCCCGCTTGAAATTTAATTTGTATGTCTAATGGTAAAAGATACAGAAAGATCTCGAGTGCAGCCGTAGGTGTTGTGCGTAGAGCACCCGTGATGGCAATGCAAGCTGTTCTTTGTACCATGGCCAACATATCCCGTGTGTTTTTCGTATTCGTTGCCTTCCACCACACAAGAGCCCCATACGTGAGTATGGGTCTGACTACCATGATGTATAGCCAGTGCATCATTGCGGGCTTCAGGCCCCATTTTTTCCCCGCGGTCCGCTTACAGATGAAAAGAGTATTATAAGCTTTGCGGACCCTTTCCTGCATGTTAAGTTTCCAATTTAGTTTCCTATCTAGCATTATCCCAAGATATCTAGCGCGATCCGAAAGGGAAAGCTCCACCCCTGCTAGCTTAGGCAGCTTGAAGGGTGGTATCTTGTATTTTTTGCTGAAGAGTACCAATTCGGTTTTATCCGGGTTGACGTGTAGTCCACACCCTCTAGCCCATTTTTCAAGACTATTAAGGGCTGATTCCATAATTTCACTTAATGTGTCAAGGAACTTGCTCTGAACTAAAATCACCACGTCGTCTGCGTAAGCAGTGACGCTTATGCCTGTGTTGCTTAGTTCTTTAAGTATCTCATCGATGATATGTTAAGAGCGGACAGAACAAAAGATCCGTCTAGATCTTTTGAACCGATTTAAATATCCGGATCTTTGAAAGAGAGTGATCCGGTGAGCCGCCTCATTCAAAAGATGCATATTTCCCATGTCTACAATATTTTCACCTGAAGTCTGGTGACCCCATGGATTCGTCCGAGAGCAGTTCATCAAGAGAAGAGACGATGATCAAGAATGAAAATGAAGAAAGAACGATGGAAAATCAGTTGCAACAGCTGCGTGTACAACTGGAAGTCGCTGTAGCAGCCGTTACATTGCCGTTATGTCTGCCATTCCCGCAATCGCCACAACATTTACATCGGCCGTTTCGACAGTCAGGTCAGCCACTACAACTGTCGACACTACCGTTGCACACGTTTCTGTTACTTCTCCTAATCTCACATCAGCCTATACCAATTTCAAGAATCCCAGCGCAAGGAGTCACAATGCACATGCCGTGCACGTCGCATTTGCCGTATTCGTCGGCACCAGCATTTAAATCGTGGATGACCGCCAGTCAAGCATTGTCTACAAGTTCGGTTCACTTCACGACATGCAGTTCAGTGACCTCAGATACAGTTCGAACGGTTCTACAACGACTGAATGTCCTCCAGACTCCCGAGTACCAGCGTAACGCTCCGCAGTCAGCTTTCTTGTGACCCCAACCCGCTCAATAGCCGTCTACAGAGTCATCCATGTCCGAGTTTCGTGGAAGGACAGAAGAAGGGCCAATATTTCCCAAAGCTTTCATAGAATCCACAAATATGTTTGGATATAGTAAGGTAGAAAATATGTTCCGCCTGCAGAAAAGTTTAAAGGGGGAAGCGAGAAACGTAGTCGGGTCTTTGCTCATCCACCCTAATAGCGTCGATCAGGTGATGGCCAACTTGGAGTTTCATTTTGGACGTCCAGAGTGCCTAGTCCAGAGCCTACTGAAGAAGGTGAGGGGATTTCCACCGATTCTAGAGAACAAGCTGGATCAGGTAGTACCGTTTGCCACTAAGGTACAAAATTTGTCGGTGTTTCTAGAAGCGAGTGGAATGCACCAGGATTTGGCCAATCCCACTTACTTGCCCATGAGGAAGAGGCTGGAGTGGGCTCTGTGCAGCGTTTGCATTCAGCCTTTCCATACTATCAAACACTTTAACGACTGGTTGGGCCGTCTAGCCCGCCTCTTCTGCATAGCCGCGGAGACATCTTTGCCCTCGTCGAGTCACAGTAGAGCGCCACCGAAGTCAAGGACGGGGAACGTGCTGTATGCTATCAAGTCATCAATGAAAGTCAGAAACGACAAGTGCCGATATTGCAAAGGAGAGACGCATCAAGTCATAGAATGCAGCAGCTTTAGCAAGTTAGATACCGCAGCTAGGTGAGACTTCGTGAAACGGAACAAACTTTGTTTCGGATGCCTAAAGTATGGGGATAGTATCAGAACTTGTCGCTCCAGCAAATCTGTGGAATTTCCAATTGCCAAAAGAACCATGACCAGTCTCTTCATGAAGTCCAACCTTCCAAGCAGTTAATATCAATCGTCCAAAGGCCCTTGTTCATCTGCGATGACGTTGGGGTCTTTCGCCGCTTCGGAGCTGATCTTGCGAAGCTGACTCGACATCTCTCTGCCCACTTATAGTCAAGCCAGACCGGAGATACTAATCGGACTGGACAACCGCCACCTCGGAGCTCCAATGGACATTATCGAATGTTAGAAGGAAGGGCCGATCATTGCACTTACTAAACTTGGTTGGGTAGCATATGGCAGATCAGCATCGGTACAAAAGGACGAGGTGCGAGAGAAGATCGTGCTCTGTAGTAGCCAGTCTCCACAACAGGATCAACGACTGAATCGGCTCGTAGATGAGTACTTCTGCATCGAAAGTTTTGGAGTTCAAAAGCCTAAGGAGAAGTTATTATCTGACAGAGATAAAAGAGCATTGCAGTTGCTATCTGATACTACAAATAGAGTAAATAACCAATACCAGACTAGATTATTGTGGAGGGTCGATGGACTAGCTTTGCCGGACAGCTGTCAACTCGCTAAGAAGAGGCTTCTAAGCCTACAAGCCAGTATGCGGAGAGACCCTGACTTTGCCGTCATGTGCAAGGACATCATCGCATGTTACCTGCAAAATGGATACGCCGTGAAGTTGACGTCGTCTGAAGCAGAGGAGCGTATTTAAGCTCAAGACTTGGTATCTCCCTCATTTTGCGGTAAAAAACCCTAACAAGCCGGGCGAACTCCGATTAGTGTTCGATGCGACAGCGGAGGTTGGTGGCGTATCTCTGAATTCATTCGTTTTGAAGGGACCGGACGACTACGTGCCATTAGTCAAGGTTTTATTAAATTTCCGGATACGACCCGTCGCGGTCACGGATGATATAAAAGAAATGTTTCACCAGGCTCTGATAAGGCCAGAAGATCAGGATTTGCAACGCTTCCTCTGGCGAGAGGACGAAAGCAAGCCAATCGACGTGTACCGGATGAAAGCGATGACCTTCGGAGCTGCCTGTTCTCCCTGCTCAGCCAATTTCTTGAAGAACCTCAATGCCTTAAGGTTTCTAGACAATCATCCGGGAGCCGTCGAAGCCATCATCAGTCATCACTATGTGGATGACTACGTCGACAGTTTCGAAAATGTGTCAGAAGCCGTTGCCATCACCAAAGCAGTTATTGATGTTCATCGAGATGACGGTTTTGAGTTGCGCAACTTTTCATCCAACTCTATGGAAGTGCTGCGGACTTTATCGGATGGTAAAGGAGCAGGAAGTCGAGACAAAATGGTCGACATGAACATGGAATTTGCGATGATGACCGACAACGTGCTGAGTGCGCATTGGGAGAGTGCGGATGTGGATGGATGTGTTCATATTTCGTCTAAACTTCCCTCGTGTAAATCAAGCCATCATACAAGAAGACAGATGTCCCACCAAAAGTTCAGTATCAGTTCAGTATCACTATGGGTATATTTGATCCCCTAGGGATAATAGCAAACTTTGTCCTCCCTTTAAAAATAATTCTGATAACTGTTTGGCGTTTCGGAGTTGAATGGGGTGCCCCGAATCCAGACGAATCTTTTGCCCAGTGGAGAAAATGAAAGTCACAAGTGCCGTACCTCGCACAATTGAAGATCCCCGGATGCTTCAGTTGCCATTTAACACGAGCCAGCTGGGTGGACCTGCACACGTTTGCCGACGACAGCGAAGAAGCTATCAGTACCGTCGTATACCTTTGCATCGAAAACAACAGTGAGGTCTACGTATCATACGTCTGTGGTAAAACTAGGGGAAGCCCGAAGAACCTTCTATCAATTCCCCGTCTGGAGCTGTCAGCGGCGATTCTTGTGACGAGACTTTATAGCTCCGTTGTTGATTTCCACGATTTGTCCGCTGCCGATCAAATCTTTTGGAGTGACTCAAAGACCGTGCTATACTGGCTTCGATCCTTTCGCATAGCGGAGATTCTGCAGAGTAGCCGAGTCAACCAGTGGCGCTGGGTGCCATCCAAGTTAAATCCAGCCGACGATGCCACTCGTCCCAGGCACCTTCTGCAGTACTGGACCGACAACAAATGGATAAAGAGACCCACCTTCCTAAAGTTGGCGGAGACAAAGTGGCATCAACAGCCTAGTGACATCGCTGATCATGAGCGGGGATAGGATATTCGTTCGAAATACGTACTGTGTGTAACTCGACCCAGCAAGCCACTATTCGATGCCTCGAGATTCTCAAACCTCTTGAAGTTGCGACGAACTATGGCCTGGTTGATTCATTTCGTCAACGCATGTCAGCGCAAGCCAACGGAGTAAGGGGAACTAACTGCGGTTGATCTAAAAGGCACCGAGGATCTAATATGTCGGCAGACACAGAAGGAAGTCTACAGTGAGGATATTCAAAACCTTAGCCAAAACTTACCGTTGGAAAGGAGCAGCCAGCTCTTCAATGGATGATTTTGGACTCGTTCGTGCACTTGGGCGAATCGACGCAGCCATGACGGTGCCCTTTGAAACTCGACGACCTATCATCATGCCGAAGAACCACACAGTAACGAAGCTACTTGTAAAAGAGTATCACTGCCGCTTCCGCCATCAAAATGATGACACCATCGTAAACGAAATACGCCAACGATTCTTCCCCAGTCTGTGTTCTGCGGTAAAAAAGGGTAAAAGCGAATGCTGTTCTAACCGGTTAGCACCGTGCTTTCTTCTAACGAAGAGAAGAGTGCTAATCGGCAGAGTAAAATACTTTAAGTAAGGTTTTATTATCTTATTTATTGCTGAACGGTCCGCTGTCGAGGCTAGGCTGCAACCGTCAGTATGAAGTTATTATCTTATACTCTAGTTTGAAGATTCTATTTAATACTTTATTTGGGTTTTCTGAACGGTCGGCTGTCGAGGCTAGGCTGCAACCGTCAGTATGAAGTTATTATCTTATACTCTGGTTTGAAGTTTCTATTTAACACTTTATTTGGGTTTTCTGAACGGTCCGCTTTCGAGGCTAGGCTGCAACAGTCAGTATGAAGCTGTTATCTTATACTCTGCCTCTTCCTTTCAATCCTTCCCTTTTATACTTATTTTCTGTCGGGAATCTATCCCTTCCACCATTGCACTATGCCCATGCCTTACGCAATTTCCATAGCCATCGATCAGCTATTTTCGGTTCAGTTTCTAGTTCAAAACATTCGGCAGTCCTCAGTCACAGGCGCAAGTGCATTATCAGCATTGTACCTATTTCTGATTATCGAACCCAAATGTCGTTTAACGCATTCAAGGGCATCATCGGCATTGTACCCAAACAAACCGACTCGGTTTGTTTATGTTTTGTTTCCGCGTTCGTTCGTAGGGTATACTTTGTGTATATTGTATTGAGCGGCACTGCGAAGCGTACTCTTAAATATGAGAGAATGTATACTTTGGTATTTTATGGGTGTGAGCTAAGTGATAATACGAGCGAGTCGTAAATCACATTGGTTGAGCTAGGTTGTGTGGGAACCAAGCGATACATTGGTTGGACTGGTTTGTGTGGGAACCAAGCGATAATGCACTGAGCGTAATTCGGTGGCGATTGGTTGGCAGATCATGATGTTGGTGGAAAATGTAGGGTGCACTTGGTGCATGTAGTGTATTCACTACATCCCGCTCTCCTTAAAGGGAGGAAATTATGCCTTGAAGAGGTTAATTTTCTGACGAATGGTGGGAGGATTGAAAGAAGGAGTTCGCAAAATTTTAGAAAAATTAAGATTTAGTTATAAATTATTGAATTTGTTTTACAAAGTGATAAGGTGTAAGATGCAAATTAATTACTTTGTATTCTTTAACATATTTAATGGTTAGGTGTACATATCTGCTAGTTACTTATACAAAACAAATTTGTGTATATGTATATTTTGATTATTCTATAGGAATTATTATTATTATTTTTTTTTTGTTTAATTTTGTAAAGCATTATTTGGTAATGTTTAGTTTGTTAAGACTTATATATTTATAAGACATAATTTGGTAACATTTCATTTGGTAAGACATAATTTGGTAGTATTTAATTTGGTAAGACTTCTATATTCATAAGACATAATTTGTTAATATTTAATTTGGTACGACTATTAATGGTTGTTTTTTTTTTTTTTTGTTAATGTATGCTTAATTTGTTTTTTTTTTTTTTTGTTAACTTATGATTAATTTGGTAAAACATTTATTTGACATAATTTAATTTGGTAAGACATATATTTATTTGACATAACTTAATTTGGTAGTATTTAATTAATTTTTTTTTTTTTTTTAGAGGATATGTTTATTTATTGTTGACAACCATTTTTTTTTTATAATAATAATAAGTACCTATCCTAACCGTCCGGTGAAATGCTCAACCTGAATTCGGGGGTTTCAGATTTCGTTTGTGTCTGTTTGATTGTAGCTGTGTGGTCTTTGTTTTTGTCTGGGGTTTTGTTTTTGCTGACTATGTAAATTTGGTAGCGTTTAAAGCAGACTAGAACCAATATTAACGCTACTATCGTATAGATTAGTGTGTAATGGTGCAAATAATGGTTATCTAGTGTCAGCATAGGTTTTGTCTCGTCATCTTTTAAAGTATTTATGTCTTGCGAAATTAATTTCAACTCATTTTGGCTGGAGTATCTTACAACTGCTATGTTAGATGAATAGTTTAACAGGTTGTTAGAGGAGATAATATGTGAGATGTTTAGAGGTGGAACATAGGAATTCATAAGGATTGATGAGTTTTCACTAACTGCCTGTATTGTGAGTTCTCTCGATTTTAAGTAACAATTTGTCTGTAGTTCAATTTCTATGGCATGTGTTAAAGTGTATGAGGTTGTGTTTTCGTCACATATCACGTCGATCATGTATTTGTCTAGGGATGAAAATAACCATTTGTTTGGTTGAGTTAGTTGGATCCATGCCATTGAGGGTTTTGATTGCCTTATTTCACAGGTATTTGGGAGGAGGGTATTGCTTTTTAATAATTGGACTTCGCATTGTTGGTCTTCAGTGTCTGTATTGAACAAGGGGTGTGTTAAAGGGCAGAGGAATTTTCCGTTTAAAGATTTGCAATTTTGTAGATCTTCATTGCTTAAATTTGAAAAACGGTCTTTTCTATAATTGATGATCAAGTGTTGACTTGAAGGCTGTATGAATACAAATTGAGTTTTATATCGGGTCGGAAGGGGTATAACTTTGTATATACGAAAATTGTCTATCAGTGGGAGAGGTATTTTGAGTTCATAAATTATCTTTCCCGTTCGACTAGCCACACTGGTGGTACAAATTTGGTATAAATGGAGGATGTTTTCGTCATCAGCTACGAATGAACGTCTTATTCCGTTTGGGATTTCTTGTTTGATTTGTGCCAGGGCAGGTTTTATTTGGTCAGGAGATATTATCGCCGGGTGGGGTTTACCGTGTTTGACATCGCTTACTAGGTCTAGTATGTCATTGAGAGTGTTTTGGTATCGTATGATAATTAGTGTAACAATGGAAGTTAATGATTCTATTTCGAGAAATACTTTCTGATCTTGGATTGTGTTAAGCAAGTTATTTATTATATGTTTTTTCTCTATTTTTGAATTAATTGCCATCATTTGACTTTCTATAGCTTGCTCGGATTTGCTAAAAACGTTTTTGGTAGTTTCTAATAATATAGTTTGTTTCTGTACGAGGGATAATAAGTGTTGTTCGTTAGTTTTGGAAAGTTCAATTTGTTTGTCGTAAAACTTTGCGTCGGCTTCGTTTAGTGTCCCGAATAATGATTTACTGAGGGTGCCTATGGCGTTGAGCAGAGCTCTCTTGCTCTTATAGTTGGGGTTTAGTAATTCGTACTTCGTTTGTATGTCTGTCATCAGATGGGTTTTTTCCGCCACTGCCTCATTGCATATTATTCCGAAATCCGCATAATCCTTGAGTTGTTGACACAAATTATTGATTTCGACTACATACCTTGTAGCGTGTGCTAAGGCTTTTGTAAGCTGCTCGAGGTCGTAGTACACAATAAGCTTCCACTCATGATAATAAAGCTCTGCTTTTCCTATTTCCTCGAAATATATGCCTGGGTTAGGGTCTATGGGTTGTATCTTTAGACCTCCTTGGGTGGTCGAGACGAGCAGAATGAATGTTAAAGTACGCAGCATGGTCTGAAAAGTGGTTGTAGATGATTGTGGTTACCCTTTGGTTGATTTTGTGTGCTAAGTTCGTGTTCAGTGGAAAGAGTGTGGTTGTGTGTTTGAATTTATTATTTTAAAGATAAATCTTAGTAGGGTATGTTCTCTGGCGCCTTATGATGTATGCTGGGGAACAGTCTAGATCGAAGTTCTCCTCACGTATTCCGAAACTAATTTGGTCACCGAATTCTACCTCTTGTGCTTTCGAACTCCGCATCTTCTTTCCATTTATAAAAGTGCTAGTTGAAAAACGGCAGTTTGTTATGGTCGCGTGTTTGTCATCTGGACTTATGGTTATTGTTGCGTGGGAAAGTGAAACAGAGCCGCAGGGGATAATTATTTTGTTCGGATCTGTGTGACTCGAGTGAGCTTGATAGTCGTTCCCAATCTTGGTTAATCCGATTTGCAGGGGAATTTCATTCCCTGATACTAATTTGGTATGTAGTTGATAGTTTCCATTCCTGTAAAATCGGTATTATGGTATTATTCTTATGTTTATTATTATTATGTTTTATTCTTATAGAAGTTGTAGGTTATTGTTGTGTATGAGTTTGGATCTTCTGCCGACTTGTACTATTGTGTTTTCGTCTGAGAGGATTTTGATGACCTCGTACGGTCCTTCCCATAGGGCAGAAAATTTGTTTTGTCTTTTTTGGTTTTTTATTTGAACTTTGTCGCCTACATTAAATAGCTTTATTTTGCTCTTTTTGTCGTATTGTAACTTCGTATTTGTTTTTTTTCGTACAGATGTTGCCGGGCAATTTTATAACCATGTTGCAAGCGGGCTTTAAGTTCGTTGGCGTAGTTGTCATAGTTATATGAGATCTGTGGATTTTTGTTGAGTGTGCTTGATGTTTTTGCGGGGTAGCCGTATAATAGTTCGTGTGGGCTGTAAGTCGTGCTGGTGTTTGGAGTCATGTTGTAAACGAACATGGAATATGGGAGCCATGTGTCCCAGGTGAGCGAGTCTTGGTTCACATAGTGTCTTAGGTATTCTGTTAACGTCTTGTGGCTTCGTTCAAGTGCGTCGTTAGTCTGAGGATGGTAAGGTGTTGTTTGTAATTTCTTCGTTTTTAATATTTTGCACACTTCCTTAAAGAGGTTACTAAGGAAGTTTCAACCCTGATCCGTTAATACTGAATCCGGAATTCCGAATCGACAAATTATTCTTTCTATTAGCATACGAGCTATTGTGGTGGCTTCTGCATTGGGTATTGCGATGGCTTCTCTAAATTTTGTTAAGTCATCTTGGAAAGTTATTATATACTTATTGTTTTCATGACTAATGGGTAACGGACCCACAATGTCCAAAGCTGCTCGTTCAAATGGAGTTTTGCTTGTGGTTGTTATTTTCAATGGTATTTTCATATTTTTCGACGATTTGTTTTTCTGGCATGATTCACATTTGCGGATGTATTCCGTCGTAGTATGTTTGTTTTATACGTTTTGTGCTGCGTGTTATTCCTTGATGTCCGCCGAAAGGGAACTCATGATATTCGTGCAGTACTCGTTTTATGTCTTCTGAGTTGTCCAGTATTATTCTTGTGTTAATGTGGAGGTAAATGGTTACATGTTCTTGTTTGAAAGTGTTGCTTATTATCGCCTTTATTTCATCTTTGTTGTTTCCGCTAGGCGGTAAGAAAATTGCTAATGACTTTAGCTTCTTTTCTTTGCAATGTATGAGTAATATTTGTAGACAGTTTGTTATAGTGTCGATCAGAGTACTTCTCAAAGGGATGGGTAAATTGACTATATTATAGTGGCAATTTGTTTGAAAAATGGTCGAGATTTCTCCTATGTCAGGTTTTAAAAAATCTTGAAATTGTTTTTGTAACAGTTCTTCGTCGGGAGATTCTATGAGAGGAAGTATTATAACTTTGAATGGGCTCCTATTGTTTGAAAATATTGAATCCGTTATTTTCAATGAGATTCAAGCTTGAAGTGTGTTGTGAGTATGTTGCTTTTATTTCCACGTTAGGGACTTCACTTTCTGCGTTAAGGGCTTGTTGTTGACTTCTCGTGGTTACCAGTAGTTTTATGTTCTCTTCGCCTGTCAATCGTACGCGACTGAGAGCATCGGCTATGACGTTGCTTTTGCCTGATTTGTGCACGATTTTGAACTCATATTCCTCCATCAAGATACGCCAGCGTAAAAGTCTTGAGGTAGGGTTTTTTTGTCCTATTAACCATAATAAATTATTATGGTCAGTGCATATCGTAAACTTTCTTCCAAAAATGTACGGTCGGAATTGTTGTAAGGCATAAATAATAGCAAGTAACTCTTTTTCGGAAGTAGTGTACCATGTCTCTGTGTCGTTTAAGGTCCGACTGGCAAAATAGATTGGTTTGTCTTCTCCTATTGGGCATTGAGATAGTACTGTTCCTAGTGATATGTCGCTTGCATCAGTTGTGATGATGAATTCTTTTAGTTTCCTAAACGACTCATCACAAAAAGCATCCCATTTAAAAACAACATTTTTCCTCAATAGTTTTGTTACGGGTTTTGCCAGGTCTGCGAAATTAGGAATAAATTTTCTGTAGTATTCCACGAAACCGAGGAATAATTTGATATCTTTTGGTTTTTTTAGTACCGGGAAAGTTTTTACCGCCTTGATTTTCTCGGGATCTGGTTTAATTCCTTCTTCGGAAATAACGAGCCCAAAGTAAGTAAGTTCTTTTCGGATGAAGATTGGAGATTGCAATTTTAAATTATGTTCCCGTAGACGATTGAGAATTTTAATAAGTCGTGTAGATCGTAACCATTGATGACGATGTCATCCACGTAAACGAAACATTTAATTCCTTGCAGTCCCAATTATAAGAATTCATTTTTGTGACGTAAGAGAGCCGCTTTAAAATAATTGAATGCTTGTCAAAAAATGCGCCATAATGTCCCACCCCACCCATCACCTTGGAATGACCCATATGTAGAAAGAGGTTTTATCATAATTCAGTCCGTGCGGAGGTACGATAGAAATAAAATGCGAATTAACCTTGTAATGTAATCGAATCATTAAATGAACCGAAACAGGCGTATTTGATTAAAAACCTACAAAGTGATAAAAAATACAACTTTCTCTCTCTCTATCAATCCAACGCCCGCACTGCGCAAAAAAAAAAAAAAACGTTAAGGGTATTCATAACGCCTTGCGTGCGCGAAAATAATAATAAAATAGGAAAAAAAGCTTTAGGAAGTACGTCCTTCAATATTATTGTCCTTTAAAAATATATTGTTTACTGCAGTATGATAAACGATCTTAACAAAAATAAATAAATATTTGACGCAACAGCTCTTCAAGTGTCTGGGCCTAGCTTTTCGCAACCACTCGTGTTGTTGGTGGTTGGGCTGTCCCGCTCGGCAGCCGAAATGGCTACGAGCTTTCTGCAAATGGTCTCGCGAACCATTACGGGAGTCAAGAGGTGAGCGCGTTATGTACCGATATATCGACTTAGAACGCCACATGGAGCATTTCATCGCTCACAGGGAAAGACCTTAAGCTTGTTGGGAGCCTTAAGCTATTAAAAGTCGGGTAGATATAGTTGGCGTCACTTCAATAAAGCAGAGAGGCTGTAAATCTGCGGACCTTTCGGATAGGTGGATGGTCTTCCTGTCAGGAGTCGCACCCTCAATGTCTGCTCAGCGGGAGTGGGGATACTCATAATCCCCAAGTTGACAGAAGACTATTAGAGTGGATACCATTAGGAGAGCGAGTTGCGATCTTAAAACTCAACATTGAAGGATCTACTCTGACATTGGTGCAGGTATATGCATCGAACCTTCCGCCAGAGTATGCAGCTTTCTTAGATGAAGTTGAGGCTGCACTTGAAAAGGTTGCGGATATGGATTCTTTTGTCTTGATAGATTGCTTCAATGCCCACTTGGGTTTAGATATTATGACATGGGGGAGTGTAATTGGGAGAAACGGTGATCCTGATCAAAACGCGAACGGAGAGAAGTTGTTGGATTTTTGCTGCGAAAACGGCTTATCCATTATGAACACTATCTTTTCACACAGAGGCATTCACAAATACACGTGGTACCGTCAGAGTCTTCAGCAGTAGTCGCTGATCGATTTATTTGCGGTACCATCGTGTCGAAAGAGAATGGTTTGTGATGTTTGCGTATTGAGAGGGATCCAACTGTTAACTGATCGCTACTGAGTGCTATGCAGATTGTATCTCAGCGTTGTCCCTTATCAAAGCGGAAAGGAAGGATGGTTACACGCATACGACGGGAGAGGTTACTGAACTATCAATACGAGAGACATTTCTGAAAGGTTTGGATGAATTCCAACTGTTCCATCAGACGTAGAGGAAGAATGACAACTGTTTTCAACATCGGTTATTGCCTCTGCGGGGATGTTTGTGGAGTGAAGCGGCTTGGTGTGGCGGCTGGTGGTGAGAAAACAACTGCTTGGTTTAAAACGTCCTGAGTTCAAGAAGCCATCAGAGAGAACCAGAGAGCCTTAATCAGAACTTCGATTCTTGAAATCGGTACACTGAGGCGCGAAGCACTTGCAAATTAGCTGTGAAAGAACAGTCGTGGAAGGAGTTTGGCGAAAAATTGGAACGTGACCACAGATCTGCAAATACGCAGATGGAGCGAGCACTTTTCAGAATTGCTCAATCCCAAACAGGTCACCGAAGATGACAGACTTGTGGTCGGGAGTAGAGCGGAAAGTAGTCTTACGGTAGAGGAAGTAACTTTGGCGATCAAATCGCTAAAAGTTGGCAAATCTGCCGGTGTGGATGAAATCCGACCAGAAATGCTCAAGGCTTTAGGTTAAGACGGAGTTCAATAACTCTCGCGTGTCATTAAAGTGGCCTCGGAATGCGGTGAAACCCCTGGTGATTGGCAAATGGGGACCAGTTATTCACTTTCAGGATGGTTCTTGAGAAGGCCTGGGAGTATGCTAAGCCTGTCTACACTTGTTTTGTGGATTTGGAAAAAGCATTTGATAGGGATAGGGAAAAACTCTGTAGTGTAAAGGATTCAGTCTTTATATACAAACTGTAGAAGCTGTGCTCGGATAGACGCGTTTCGTCACCTCTCTCTTCATTGAATGTATGGACTGGATGTTGCAGCGCAGCCGTGGCGGAGAATATTTCAAAATGGGAGACTTAAGGATTAGTCATTTGTTCTTTGCGGATGATTTGGTCATACTTAGGCCCTCTCAAACCAAACTTTAGGGCGCACTCGAAAGGTTTATAGCTGTTTGTGATTATGCTGGAATGAAGGTAAACGTGAACAAATTGAAAGTAATGGTCGTTTTCATAGTACCCATGTGGTGCACTCTGCATGTTAGTGGAGTCCCACTGAAGTGGATAAGTTCAAGTACCTGGATAAGTTCAAGTACCTCGGGTCTTATTCATGAGAGGTGGAAAGAGCAATGCCGAGTTATCTTATGCAATTGGTCAAGCTGGGCCAATTTTAAGAGAGCTTGGTCAATCTGTTATAAGGAACGCGAACTTAGTGTTCAAGCTAAATTGTCGGTTTTAAACTCGGTGTATGTTCCAACTCTCACCTATGGTCATGAAATTTGGGTACTGACCGAAAGAATAAGATCGCGGATACAAGCTGCCGAAATGAGGCGCTCAATGTTGAACAGCTACTTGTCCGAACGAAACGATCTATGCTTCGATGGTTTGGACGCGTAGTGTGTATGCCCCCAGACCGGCTTCCAAGACGTGCCATGATTACCATTCCATCAGGTAGACGACTCCCCGATAGGCCTAGAAATAGATGGTCGGATCAAATCCGACCAATGGCGGAGGATCGAGAAGGATGGAGGGTCCACCTGAGCATCCTACCCCCGCGACCCTCATGAATAATGTTCTGGTTTAAAATAAAACTCTATAAATGTATAAAATGTTTAATTTTAGCTGAAAAGTCAAATCTTTGTCCCGAACGCACTTTGTCCAGGTTTTTATTTTTATCTTGTATTTGTCTTAAAATCTCCTTCATATTTGCATCCGCACCCACAAAATGACCGCAAAATCGGTTTCCAATTTATCGAAAACCAAAAGGCCTAGGGAACTATCATTTTACAGGAAATAGATACAAGATACTATACTATACTATACCGCACCCTCTAAAGGTGGCACAATCAGCATCCTATTTCTCGAAAGCAAAAAGGCTTGGATTGCTAGCATTTTGTGAAAGTTGTTATATAAGTTTGATTTATTGTTTTATTTTTTACCGTTAAATTTTCAACTTAACCACTCCACATGAATGTGGAATAACTTGCCTTCCTCAGTGTTTCCTGATACCTATAATCTACAGAGATTCAAAGTTAACGCGCATAGTCACCTAACTCTTTTTCCTTCCCTATCCAATCTCTTATTCTCCCCTATACCCTTTCCTTTCACTCCATCACTTGGTTTATAACTTTAAAAGACATAGTCTTAAGTGATGCAGACAATTAAAAAAAAAGCTATAAACTAGTATATTAGCCGTATTTTATTATCACCCAAGATCCATATAGATCACACGACGAAAATAAAACGATCTAGATCTGGATCAACGAATATTTTTCCTTGTGTCTTGTAGTGCGGTTGTGTAACCTACCAAGGAATAAAAATAAAAAAATTCTGGATCACGAAATTGATCCCGATAGAAAGCAAGATCTCGTATTGTTTTTGTATTGCATAGAAATCAATGATCCATATGGATCATGAGTGATAATAAAATACGGCTATTGTTACGCTTTTTGCGTTCACAAAAAATGGAAAATAAGAAATTATATCGCCGGTCGGGGATAATGTCGGGCTAGCTTATCTGACGGGATTTTTGTCACCAGTACTACCTTTTGCATTAAAGCCCAAGGAAAAGAAGAAACCAACCAACAATACTGAACGGTCTACAATCGATGGCGAAAATTAATAACACCGAAACATTTGTTTAATAAAGAGAATTGAAGTTTATTTTACGACTGACAAACAAAAAGGTTTTAAAAATAATTTCTTAGGTCTAACTTAACCCTATTCTGCATACGCAGCAATTCTGATCATGTTGAAAATCTCACATTCTTATGGGAACGTGGATTCGCTGATTATACGCCTGCTGCAATTTGCGGTGCATGGAATGTGGATATGCTGGTGAATTTGGGGTGCATCCGTAACAATATAAATATTTTTAGAATAGTGAACGTACGGCTATGAATAAAAGTATTTTTTTTTTTTTAAGTTGTTGTTGTTTAGCGCCACCTATAGTACAGTAATCGAACTATGTGCATAACCTTCCTCTCTTTAAATCATACTTTATATCTAAGTTTGAGCTCCATTGGCCAAGTAGTTTCGAAGTTTGTCGAAAATAAACAAACGAATGGAGTCTCGTTTTTATATATAAGTATGTACATTAACTTTGTATATACGTATAAGCATTGTTGGTGCCTTGACAAATCATTAGTCTACATGAGTAATAATCCATTGCACTGATTTCTTTGTTCGTATTTATTTAATAAATGATAATGTTTTGATTATTTGTAATCGGATCGAAATGAAAAAATAATTATGTTTGAAGTGTGTTTATAATTATTTCAGTCACTGGTAGATGGATTCACTTGTTTGATGTTCAAATGATATCCATCTTCACCTTGCCGGAAGATTACCGGATACTGTAGTGCATCGTATGTGCGATGCGTTTCCGGTGTTGGATAGATGTCATACCGTTCAAATTGGTCTCCAATAATAACAATCGCAACTTCATCGATAGTGGGTGCGTTAAATCGGCGCTTGTGTTGTCCAGGGGTCTTTTATTGGCTCTGATGATAATTGAATAGTCGTCTGGTGGCATTCTATCTATCTCATGAAACAAATTTTGCAGTTTGATGATTATCCGATGTTTGGCGCCTGGATTGAATCTTTCAGCTTATGCGACATCATCCACTCTTCCCATGAAATAAACTTGCAAGCATTTGTACTCATGGGATTGTTAGTTTTTGAGTTTGAGATTTTGATGGTTTTGAAAACTTTTAATTAACGTGCTGCACTTCTCACTTCGCAACAAATATGTTGTGAAATTTGCAGCTCAAACGGATCGTTAGTTTTTGAATTGGATATTTTTTGTGTTCAGCGCCATCTATCGGGGAACTTAAAAACTTTGGATTTTAGTGCACTTCTTACTTCATAGCAAATCCATATATTGTATAAGTTGTAGCTCAAGGAAATTTAATAGTGATAGGTGTATCCCATATCATTTTTTTAGTGGTATCAGTGTATCAATTATGAAAACAAATCAAAGCTCGAAGGATGAGATATGTGACTCAAAGGGGAACAAAATTCTTGAACTTACGGATGAATACAATTGCAGAGATTTTTTAACGGAAGATGTGAGGCAGATTGTAAAGGGAATATACTTTTCTTAAAAGATCTGCATGTTTTGTGGGAACGGAAGTTTAGCTCCCTGCCACAAATAATACCCAGATCGCGTATGGAGGAGACTGAGGGAATGGGCTCATTACGAAAGTAATAGGTTCTGAGGGATGGGGGGAGGCGTTTACGAGAGAATGTTATGGATTGACGTTTGCGGACGTTAAGTTCTAAAAAGTTTTTGTCGCACTATGTGTGGAATGAATTTAGATCGTTCTGAAGTAAGAGAGAATCGGTGGGTGTAGATATTACCTTGGTAATTTTCATATCATCCGAGTAAATAGGCAGATTAGAGTCTTTTATGATATGAACAACATAGTTTATAGTTAAGACAAAGATCAGCGGACCAAGATGACTGCCTTGAGCAACCCCTGATTGCAATCGAAATACAGTGAGTCGTAGACAAGGCTTTCGAAGAGCTTGGGGATAGAGGAAAGTTTGGCTATGGGTCGATAGTCGGATAAGTGGTTTTTACTGCCTTTTTTATGGATAGGAAAAATAAAGGAGCCCTTCCATAGTTTCGGGAAACCGGCTTGAGAGAGTGAGAGACGAAATAGAGCTGTAAGGGGCTGACACAGGACATCCACACATTTCTTTAGTAAGATGCCGGGCAGACCATCGGGACCGGGGGAAAAGTTATCTTTGTGCCTATTATTTTTTCTCCCACATTTTCAGACCTAATGTCGACTGAAACTAGAGAGGTTTGAGGACAGTTATTCAGGTAGGAGAAAAAGTCTAGTTCCGGTTCCTGTACATGGTCACTATATGATTGGCTGATAAAGGTTAGAAAGAGGTTGGTGATTACTTTAGGGTCAGCAGATGAAGTATTAAGTAATTTCAGGGTGGAAGGGAAGCCGTCGGACTTTCTTTTGACGTATGTAAATAAATTGGTAATAGCACCTAGGATCAGTGATTAGACTTAATTGCATTCTATCGAGGTATTTGAGATAGAGGGATTCGCAGAGGGTGGAAATGCGGGAGTAAGCTTGCTGGTAATATGCGTAATCTGAGGCAGATATGGATACGAGGAAAGTTTTCCAGAATTTGCTTCTGACATTGCGAAGAATACCCAATTCCTCATTATACCAGGGAGGTGGTGACAAGCAGTTTTTTCGAGGCCGTATGGGACAGATTGGAGAAGACAGTCAAAGATTGCTGTGTAGAAGAATACGAGAGCGATATCAATAGGGGTGTTAATGTTTAGAAAGAGGCTGAAATTCGAAAAAGCAAGAACAAGAGGGGGTGATATTGGTCTAGGGTGCAGAGAAGATGGTTACTCGCGGTAACCTAGGAATTATGCGGGTCGGATGAGAAAATGAGATCTAGCTGCCTACCTAAGTTATTGGTGATGCCACTGATCTGGAAAAGGCCAGAGTCAAAAAGAGGGTCAGTAAGGAGGATTTCCTTTTCTGAGGAGCAGTTAGTAGGAACAAATGATGATTCGTCCTCCGATGGAGACCATTGCAAAAGGGGAAGGTTGAAGTCGCCAACAATTATAAACTCGTCACCAGGATCAGCGATATCTAACAGAGAGTCAACTGCATCAACAGCCAGCTGGTATGCTTGGGCGGGTTGAGAAGGGCGAATATAACAGCAAACAATATATACATATGTTTCATTTGGATACAGATAATTTTGCACATACAAATTCAAAAGAAGTGGAATTTGAGAATTTGATGAGGGTTGCATCAAGACGATTATGTATGGCTAAAAGAACACCACGGCCGAAGGAGAGGTCTTCATTTTCCTGGCCGTCGCCGTGAAAAACTACGAAATCAGAAGTGAATAATTCGCATTTAAGAAAATTGGGACAAAGGTTGGTTTTAGTTAGGGCAAATATGTCGTAGGGAAGTGATTGTGATTTCAGGCGTAGCATCGAGGCATGGCAAAATCGCATCATCACCTTCCTTTGGTGCCCGAGTTATATACACAATATTCCCTAGATTCGTCATCACCCACAATAGCCTAGCAACAAGCTAGTTCGAACCAGGTTCAACAACAACTCGACAAAACAAACTTTTTGATAGTGTACAGTCTGCCATAAACATCTCAGCAGCAGAACGAAGGCAGTAAACAACACCATCAATACCAGCCTAGCATAACAACACAATCAATGCGAAGCAATGTCAACATGTTATGCGTCTGGTCAATTAAAAGGTCTGCTACTCCGTTTGTTAAGCGGTTGTTATCATGCTGCCCTTATCATCATCATTAAGTTGCTGCATTGTCTCTGTTGTAGTATCGTAGTTGCTAAGTCTATCCTTCTTATTTTGTATAATGAACTTATCTTTGTTGCTTTTGTTATCTTTCGCTTGGTTAAGTAGTTTGTAAGTAAGTCTAGCTTAAGACGTTGATTAAACCACTCACTAAGAAAAAACTAAGATTGGTTTTGTTTTCTTTTTTTGGAAATCACAAGTGAAAAGCTTTAACTCCCGCTGGCTAGCTATCTGATAGTGAACTAACGATGAGCGTATGCTACGGTCAATGAAAGCAAAACAAAATATATGCTGTCTACAAAAAAGGACACCCAGCATCGGTGTCTTGGACAGAGCGCCACAATAGACAGATATAATTTTGAGGTAGTAAAGGATTTTGTCTACCTAGGCTCTATGGTGAACTCCGCAAATGGCATCAGTAGGGAGATCACACGAAGAATTACTCTTGCCAATCATTGTGTCGGATCACTACGCATGAGGTTCCAAGTTCGAATCCCAGAAAACACCAAAAAGTTTTTTCACGGTCCCACCTCTCGCGAGCGTCTGACAAACATCCGAGAGTATTGTTGTCACGAAAAAGCTTCTCAAATCGCCGTTCGTTCGTGTGAAAAATATAACGCACACAACATGAGTGGTTGCGAGAAGCTAGTCCCTGGCACTTTAAAGAGCTGTTGCGCCAAATATTTGTATTTGTAATCATTGTTTATATGGGCTAAAACGGCAATTGAGTAGCAAAGCCGTATCTCGAACTACTAAGGTAACTCTTTATAAGACACTAATCATCCCAATCCTGCTGTATGGCGCAGAGGCATGGGCTTTGAGGTGGAGGGGGACGTCAACCAACTTGGCGTGCGCAACTGGGGGCAGCTGGCTCGTAACCGCGCTGGCTGGAGAGGTTTGTTGGTTGAGACCCAGGTCCGCCCCGGACTGTAGCGCCATCTAAGTAAGTAAGTATCGAGGTTTTGGTACGAAGTCCTCTGACATTCTGATAGTAGATAGAAAGGAGCTGTGGGGCAATTACGGCGGAGTGAGGTGGATCGACTGGAATGGAGTTAGGGACGAAAATATTTATTATGGTTGCTGCGAGTTTTTTTGGAAATACGAGAGACGTTTGGAGCCAATATAAGAACCATAGGTTGAAAGGTCTTTAGCCACAGTGGAAGAGGAGACATTAAAACTCTCATGAAAACGAGTGTAAATATTTTTCAGGGCCATAGGGTCAACTGTGTGGGCGCCGTGGCGTAAGTGGTTAGTGTGTCGGATCACTACGCATGAGGTTCCAAGTTCGAATCCCAGAAAATACCAAAAAGTTTTTTCACGGTATCACCTCTCGCGAGCGTCTGACAAACATCCGAGAGTATTGCTGTCAAGAAGAAGCTTCTCAAATCGTCGTTCGGATTCGGCATTAAAACTGTAGGTCCCTTCCATTTGTGTGAAAAATATAACGCACACAACATGAGTGGTTGCGAGAAGCTAGGCCTTGGCACTTTAAAGAGCTGTTGCGCCAAATATTTGTTTTTTTTTTTATAGGGTCAACTGGGAAGCCTTCTTTTTCGATCAGGACCTGATATTCGTCTTTGTATTTCCGTCGATCCAGACGGAGTTAGGCTTGTGATGTAAATAGGCTAGGTAAAGGCGAACATTCTCAAAAAGCCGGTTATCACACAACCTTGACATAATATAGCGGCCATCGGGGTCATTGATTATTGACGTTGGGTCTATTAATTTAGACGTGAGTTTGACGGTGGGAGATCTCATTGGATCGAAAGTGGGGGGAGATGCAGTTGATGGCAAATTAGAGAGACCTTGGACGAAGTGTAGGCAGAAGTGCAACTGGAGGTGGGTAACGAGGAAGGATTGAGAGTGTGGGAGTGGGTGAAATTCGGGTAATTGTCGGTGGGGGGGAGTGTTATTAGAAGAAGTGCTGTGGCTTGGAGGAGGACACTAATCAGGTGTCAGTTTGGAAGAGACACGGTTAGTTGAGGTTCTATTAGGGTAGTTGACAGAGCGAGTGGCCTAAGTGTTTGGAGAGGGAGAGGGGACCGGCGGGACATCGAAAGAAACTCGCTTGATGTTCGACAATTTGGTAGCAGACTTAGACAGTACGGCTGCCATTTTAAAGCTAATGATAAGGAAGATACCCATTTTGAAAGACCAATTTGGATCGGGTTTAGAGTTGTTAAAGGACGGAGATGAGTATTAATGGATTTGTGGTGGGTATATTGAGAAGTGCTGGATTTTTTGTGGGTAGTAGGTCCATTGTTTGACATGGTAGATTTCTTATACGAAGAGTGGCGGGAGTGTTGGTTCAACTTATTATTAATAAACTTATCTCTATGGGTGTTATTATTACTAGGTCATTCATTAATTAACTTATCTATGTTTGTAGGCTTGTCCGAAATAAAAATAATGTTTCCGGGGACTTTTTAAAATATTTAATTATCGATTATTTTTATTATCACTTATTAAAATCTATAAATCTTTCTGGAGTTCGGGTTGACAAAGAACTGACTTTAATTTTGATTTTACGGTGCCCCCAATTACTTCCGCTGTCTTCAGCATATTTCGCCACAAGTATCCGGCAATACCTTCTTTGGGTCAAAGCTGCCGTTTGCATTACTGCGTTAAGTAGGGGAATTAATTTGGATACTGTATTTATTTGCTTATTAGGAAATATTTCAAATGTATTTGGGGCCATTGTATTTATTTGCTCTATTGAGAAATATTCTGAAGGAATTTGGGGCCAATGTACTTATTTGCCCTATTGAGCAACGGTAGTAAGCAGAAGAAAAATTGGGTTTTATTCAGGAATCTTTAGATTAATTCCAAGATCTAACGCCTCTTTCCTTAGCTTGAACATTCTCCTGAAGGTTCTCATGTTTCTTGGGTTCTGCTTCGCTACTTTTGTTTGCTAGGTTGTTTATTTTCACTTTTATCTTGCCCGTTCTTTTGACATTTTTAGAAATATTTACGATTATGATTACTATTCGACAGACTGGCATCGCTGTCAAGTTACACAACCGTCCTTATATCAGTGCTAGTTCTAAAACAGAAAAACACATTATTCTGCACGTAATAAACGCTGAATAAGTTCCTACCACTTGCACTTCATGCAAGCCACCACTGGCAACCGAAGTTATCGCCAGAACACCGCGTCGAGAGATAAGAAGGTAAATTTTTATTTTCCATATTCTCCTTTGTCTGATAATCAACCTGCTGCTGACAGCAATTCAGTGGATCCTGGAATTACATTGGAGCTCACTCTAAAAGCTTTATAACACCTAAGCTTTTTAAAGCAACGTGCTCATCGTAGACAACATCCATTCGATTTGCTTTAAAGTTGCTACTGTAAGCTGTATACCACCAAAGCTTTCTAAACAACATATCCATCTTAGACAACAACCGCCCGATTAGCCATCCATTTTGCCCAAAAGTATGCTTGTCTAACCTCCGTGTAGGATGAGTATACAAAGATCGCCCCCATGGGGTAGCTCAAACCAACTAAATAACTACAGCTACAACTCATTTACCACTACTTACACTACCACACCACCAGTTATAACCACAGCAACTTCAACAACGATCATAACAACAATTGCATCAACATTAAACACAACGACTACTGTAACAGCAAGTAACACAAAAAGAACTAGGACATCACCCGAGAAAAGTAATCAAAGTAATGCTAAAAAACTAAGAAATCAAAGCACTTTAAAAAAATATTGGTTGAACCAACCACCTAGAAAATCTGAAAACCGATTCCAAATATTATCAACCGATGATGAAACCGATGAATGTACAGACACACTCCCAGAGAAAGATGATAAGAAAATAAGGACAACTATACCCAAACCCCCGCCAATATATGTTCAAAGCGTTAAATTCATACACGTCTTAATAGATGCTATCAACACGACAACAACGAAGGATACATATATACTAAAAGTCCTACCAAACGACTACACAAAAATTATAAAAGTACTCAAACTTAAGAATACTCAATACTACACATTCAAGCCAAAAGAACAACGAGGCTTCCGAGTCATGCTTCGGAACATGCACCATTCTACGGACCCAAATGAAATTAAAAAGGAACTAGCTGACCTTAATCATAACGTAATCAACATCCACAACATAACACAAAGAGAAACAAAAAGACCATTACCGCTCTTCGCCATCGAGCTCGTAAGCAATAATAACAATAAGGAAATTTACAACGTAACACACTTACAACACTGTAAAGTATCATTCGAACCACCTCATCAAAAAAGAAGTATACCTCAATGCTCAAACTGCCAGAAGTACGGACACACCAAGAATTTTTGTACATTGGAACCAACTTGTGTAAAGTGCGCAGGAAAACACAGAACAATCGAATGCACCTTAAAAACTGAAAGCAGCAACATAAAATGCGCTCTTTGCGGCGAACCACACACGGCCAACTATAAAGGCTGCGAAATATACAAAGCTCTAAAAGTGCAAAGATTCCCTGCCCTACGAAAAAAAACTACAGAACAACAGACAACATCTACAGACTTGCTAAACCAAAATCCTGTTAAAAGTAAAACTAATCCCCAGACATCATTCGCAGAAGCCGTACGTAAGGAAAAAGTAGATCTACCAGGAATATCAACTGAAGCACTTACTCAGAACCCTGTCCCAAACAGAAATAATCCCAAACCAAAATTCACAGATGACTTGAGAAACAACACTAACCATAACGCACAAAGACCGCTAGATGAAACCAAATCTATAGACGATCTATCAGAACTAAAAAGCATGATGAATCAGCTTATAACACAAATATCTAATATGATGAACATTTTAACTTTACTAATCACTAAAATAAATGGACAATAACAGTAAATTGAAAATAGTCGTATGGAATGCAAATGGACTTAACCAACATGCCTCGGAACTAAAACAATTTATAATTGAACAATCTATTGACATTCTTTTAATTTCAGAAACTCATTTCTCAAATAAAAGCCGTGGTGGCTCAGCAATAATAATAAGACAAAATATTAAATACAACGTACTTCAAGAATATGCAAAGGACTACATACAAGCTACGACAATTCAAATCGAGGACACGTACGGACCACTCATACTATCTGCATTGTATTGCCCACCAAAATTTACGATTAGCCCAAGACAGTATTCAGAGTACATCGAAACATTGGGTTCGCGCTTTATTGCGGGGGGCGACTACAACTCAAAAAATACAGACTGGGGTTCAAAATTAACTAATAAAAAAGGGAAAATCTTATGGAGGCGATAACAAAAAATAACTGCAAATTTATAAGCACAGGAGAGCCTACCTATTGGCCAAGTGACATTAAGAAAAAACCAGACCTCGTTGATTTCTGTATCACGAAGAACATTAATCATACCCAATTAAGCATAACCTCTTGCCTTGACCTCGCATCTGACCACTCTCCTATTGTAATTGAATACTCCAATATTCTTAAAGCACGGTGCTCCATCTCATCCCTAACTAACTATAAAACCGATTGCGACGCTTTTCGCAGAGTAATTGACGAGAAAATTGAACCAAGGATTCCTCTTAAAACACACCAAAACATTGAAAGTGCTATAATACACTTTAATGATTCACCTAGCAGCAACTAAGTCAACGCCTGAGATTAAAACTATAAGCTTACCTACTTTAACACCAAAATTTATACGACAAAAAATCAAAGAAAAAGGAAAATTACGAAAAATTTGGCAATGCACCAGATCAACATTGGACAAAGCAAATTATAATAAATCAACCAAGGAACTTAAAGACCTTCTTAAAACTCATAACAACCAACACATTAACACATTCTTGGCAAATCTCACAGCAACTCACACAACAAACTATTCGCTGTGGAAGCTGAACAAAAAGCTGAAAAAAGGAATTAACCACCAACCCCTGATGAAAACTGACACTACTTGGTCCAGAACAGACACCGAAAAAGCAAAAACCCTAACAGACTATTTTAAAACAACATTCACGAATGACTTTAATGGACGTAATATTTCCTTCCCAGATAGCAACTCGAAATAAAACATTACCTAAAAAACAAACTTAAATGCAAAAAATCATCCGGATATGTCCTAATAACAGGGCAAATACTGGAAAAAACTACCGGACAGAGCCGTAATTTATCTTAGAAATATCTTTAATGCTATCTTAAGGCTTAACTATTACCCACACGTATGGAAAGTCTCCAAAATAATAGCAATCCCGAAACCAGGCAAAGACGCTACAAAACCCTCATCATACAGGCGGATAAGTCTTCTACCGATTGTTTCGAAAATATTCGAAAAACTCCTGCTTGACCGTATCGACATAACACTTAAACTGAAACGCCTTATTCCGGACCATCAATTTGGATTTCGACCAAATCACTCTACCATTCAACAGGTACATCGTGTGTCAAATAAGGTCCTAAACGACTTGAATGAGCAAAAATACTGCGTAGCAGTTTACCTAGACGTTGCTAAAGCCTTCGATAGTGTATGGCACAAAGGACTATTATTCAAACTTAAGACAATGCTACCGGACTTCCACGAACTCATCAAAAGTTACCTGGACAATCGGCACTTCTATGTGCAGTACAATGATGAACATTGTACAATGATTGGCAACGCGGACATTTGACGGCTTATACGCAAGTAAAATCGCTCGTCCAAGTAAATTGATATTTTTTATATTCAAAGTTAAAAATCTACTCAAAAAGTAGTGCAAAGTGTAGAGCAAAAACACTCCCTCAATAACTGCTAAAATTTCCTGCTGAGTCAACTTATTTGTTAAGTACCCACTTCTTTAAGTCCAACCAACTTGGAGAACAATGGTTGGTGGAATACGGAGAACACCGCCGAAGAATACCAACAACAATTCGCAAGCGAACGGCAGCAAGCGGCGTATCGTCGAAACGTCACCAGAGGCGAACAATGCTGTACCTGCCACTTCAAAACAAAATGCAGTGGGAAATATGTCAATTTGGGATCTAAAGTCCCTTATTGAGGGTTCTATGACAGCTTTACTCGACGATAAACTCAGCAACGTTGCAACTAAAGCTGATGTAGAAGGAGTATTCGTCCAAATCCAAGCACTACAAAAAGACAACACAACACTACGTCACAAACTGCAGGTGATGGAAGCTTCTTATTCTTCATTGGAACGCAAAGTGGAGATGTTGGAGAGAAAGGCGTTAGAAAGCAATCTTGTAGTGCATATGCCTGAGGAGACCGGAGTCAACTCGGAGGAGAGGGCGAAAAGTCTGTGTCTGCAGCTGCTGGGAAGCGACGACTCATCACTAATATCCGACGTTCGCGCCATGAGGCCAAACAACAACATTGCAAATATCGTTGTAAAATTGCAAAAGAAGGATGACGTTGTACGCGTACTAAACAACACAACAACACTTAGAGGCACCAAGGTAACTATTCACAGAGACTACACTGAAGCTTCGCGCAATCGAAGAAAACGTATGCTAAAGCTAAAAATAGACATTGAGAACAAAAACAAGAGCACGAAAGTCGTAGTGAATGGACAAAAGCTGAAAATTGGAAACAAAACATTTTATTTCGACAATAATAACATCCTCCGATGTGAGGGTTATGTCAGTGAATGTGGGATGACACTTCTCCATCAGCTGGTTGATGTCAGTTCTACAGTGGCAGCTGCAACTGTCAGAAGCGAATTTGCCGAAGGTGGAAATGCATTGGGTGGAAACACAAGTAGCAGTTCTTCGTTTTTGGCGCCGCAGCCTTATATTTAATAGTAATGCCGTTTGCCAAAATATAATAGAAAATAGAAAAACATTAAGCAATGAAAATGAAAATTATAGTATAAAAGAAATTAAAAACCATGAAGTATTGTCATTTAAAATATTAAGTTATAATGTTGCAGGCCTGAAAAACAAGTTATTTTTTTCGGATTTTTTTAATTATATTAAAAAATTTGATATATTTATGCTTTATGAAACACATGTTTTAGTCAGTGAAGAAATTAGGTTTAAGAGTATTTTTCTGGACTTCGAAACGAAATGGATTCCAGCAGTTAAAACTAATGTCATTGGAAGAGGAAGCGGTGGTGAACTTATGGGTTATCGTAAATCTCTTAAAGAGGTGGACATACATTTTAAGATGGCGGAAGGAACCTGTGTTGTCGATGTAAGGATCAATGGCGGAACTTTTTGCATAGTACCTGTTTATTTGAATTGCACTCACTGGATGCGAGATTACGATAAACTCTCCGATATGCTGCAGATCTTAGGTTCGACGGACCTTCTTCTTGCTGGTGATTTCAACGCGAGAATAGGATTATCGCAAAATAATTTTGCAAGTGGACCTGCGTCAACAATTATAAACGTAACTCGGAGTTCCAAAGATGAATTTTGCGATGGAAAAGGCTCCAAAATTATGGAAATTGCTGATGCGTACGATTGTAAGATCTTAAATGGCAGCTGCAGCGGTGACTCAGATGGTGAATTTACGTTCATCCGTGGAACATCGTGCTCCGTAATAGATTATTGTTTTATGTCCGGTAATTGGAACTCAATTGTCAACGATTTTTCAATAGCTGTTCAAACATTTTCCGACCATATGCCGTTGGAAATTTCGTGCACTATTTGGAAGGCAGGGGATACGTCTAACTCAAGGCAGCTGGCTCTCCTTCCGAAGTTGGTTTGGAATAACAGTTTTCGTGCCTCTTATCAAAGTAATTTGAATACAGAACTTTTGAGTCTGATGGAACATAATTCAGCTCCACACATTGACGTCCTAACGCAAATTATAAAAAGATCTGTACCGTCTAACGTCAATGCAAGGCGTATTGTAGCCAGTAAACAGAAGTGGTTCGATATCGAGTGTCTAAAGGCGAGGAAACGATCATTTGCATTGCTATGGTGCCTAAGGAAGCAAAATAATGACCATGTCAAAGAACTCTATGCAGAAGCAAATAAATATTTCAAGCGTCTTTGTATAGAAAAAAGGAAAAAATTTAGCCAGGAAGTCATTGCAGTTCTTAATACTTCAAGGTGTTCAGCAGACTTTTGGAAGGCGGTTAAAATTGTAACTGGAAGAACTAACTTGATTTCGTCGACTTTACAAGCTTCTGATCTGAGGGAGTATTTCAAAAATTTACTCAACACTCCACAGTTTTCTCCGTTACCGCAATATGCAGCCCCTTTCTTCACAGACGAGCTCTTAGACTCACCATTTACTCTTTTGGAAGTGAAACGCGCAGTTGATTGCTCTAAAACGAGGAAAGCCCCAGGTGTTTTTATCGGAGACAGTTGAAGGGATGCAGCTTACTTTGAACCGTCTTGAAAACTACTGTAAGCAATGGAATTTGACGGTGAATTTATCAAAATCAAAGATGATGATTTTTAGAAATGGCGGTGGAAGATACTCTCGCAAAGAAAAGTGGTTCTATCGAGGTGAAAACGTTGAAATAGTGAAAGAGTATAAATATTTAGGTGTGCTAATTACATCCAACCTCAATATGAAAAAAACACTTTGAATGACAGCTAGCAGCAGCTAAAAGAGCTATTTCATCAGTTTGGGGACGTTGCGTCGACAATAAGTTTATCGATCACACAGCGAAGAATAAACTATTTCGTACAACTGCTGCCTCTATACTGCTGTACGGAGCCCAAATTTGGGGTTATTGCTTTTTTGAAGAAGTTGAATAATTTCTAAGGTACTTTTTGAAACGAATCTTTCGACTTCCAATATGTACACCGAACTATATGCTGCATCTAGAAACTGGAGTCCCTCCTCTCTTCTTAGATACCCTAAAGCTGCATATAGATTATATTGTTAAAGTAGTGGAGATGGATGATGGAAGACTGCCCAGGATTGTTCTGAAGCATATACTTTCGACAAGAGGGCATTTGGTTCAAAAGTGGGAGGAGTTGGCAGCAAATTATGGCGCGAGCTTAAATATTGCATCTGATATACAACTTTCAATGATAAAACCTATGCTTACAAATGTTTTGAAAAATGCAGGTAATTCCACGTATGAGAGATTTGTAGCTGAAGCACATTCATCGCAACATAGGCTGATCTACAGTAGGCTGAATTATAACCACATTGAAAGCGACTCAACGTACTTCCTCAATCGTTACTCTCTGCATATGATAAGCACAATATTCAAACTTAGAGGTGAACTAACAAGTCTTTATTTTATTCCACATCGACCCGATCTGCCAATTTTATGTGACCTGTGCAACCTTAAAGAGAGGGAGGATGTTTACCATTTCATCGGAAGATGTCCCATTTTAGGAGAATTTCGCGCGAGATACTTCGGAGTAATTTCGCTAGACTTGGATGAGGTGATCAACGTACTGAACGGAAGTCATGGTTGGGATGTTTTGTACAACTATGCTACAGCTGCAATCCGCTACAGAGCCCGTATTTTGGAAGGCGATTTTTAAACAGCAATAGCAACCATATTGTCAATCTGGTAGACGGCCTTAAGCCAAACCATAAACGACTATGTATATACTGTTCGTGAAAATTATATGAAGTTAATAAAAAGTCTAACTAACTAACTAACTAACAATGATGAACATTCAAATTTACGTGAAATGGACGCAGGTGTTCCACAGGGTAGTGTACTAGGTCCTATATCGGAAGAACTCAGCGGGCTGTCACCGGTGCGTTTGCAAGCATTGAGGCGGAAGCGGCCAAAATGGGTTTAGCGATAAACGAGGGCAAAACCAAGTATATGCTGTCAACAAGAAAGGAAAACCAACACCGACGAATTGGACAAAACGTCACCGTGGGCATCTATAACATCGAGGTAGTAAGGGACTTTGTCTACCTTGGCTCTGCTATAAATTCTACTAACAAAATCAGTGCAGAAATCAAGCGAAGAATAACTCTTGCCAATCGCTGTTTTTTTTTGGGCTTATAAGGCAATTCAACAGTAAAGCCCTGTTGTAGTGGAAGTTCGGGTTATGTTGGGTATGGATATGTAGGTCGTCGGTTTTTTGGCATACCGTTCTAATTCCTTTCACAATAGTTGAGCGTTGCAGTAACTTCGTCGCCGACAACATTGATTCGATCGAAAACTACGTCGAGCATTGGATCAGGTTGCCTGGGAAATGATTGCTTGACGATTGGAAGTGGATGTCAATGTCTTCCCGCAGGGAGTTAACCGGTTCGCACAATTTGGCGTAAGAAATTATCTGTGAGGTACAATTTGCTTTGATATCACTTAACACTTTGTTAAGGTGGTGCATGGTGGATTCTTCCTTCGTGGGCATGACTAGAAACAAACGGTCAGACCAGTAATTTTTTTTTCAATGTTTAGAGAGTTTGGATTTGATTTGCTCGGTTGAGGTCTGAACCGAGTTGCCTAAATCGTCAACACATCTAACGCTGCTTTCTAGGCTGGAGAGTTTACCCGTAATCTTTTAAGAAACATTTTTTTGGTAGGAGTCAGTAGAGCCATTAAGGCACTTTATCGTAAGGAGACCGTGCGAGAGTGAGATGTTCTTGCTCCCATCGTAAAAGAAAATGAGGTTGTCAGTAAACTCTTTTATAAATACCGTATTTCTTTTGTTGAGTCCGACACAAATATTTTTCGCAGATTTCTTTATAAACCCAGTCAGCATTGTTATCAGTGATTGGGCAGTTGATCATACCACAAGACATGGCGATTTATAGAGTGAATAAGCGCGTCGGCGAAAATGGGGTGAATGGAATTGGTGGCACAGTGACACAGAGGACGGTATTAACTGCAGATTTGAATTCAGACAGCAGGTCATTTGGTCGAATTAGTTGTTTAATTAATGTTAAGGTGGACGTTTCCGAAAAAGCGGTTTAAAGTGATTTTCCGAAAAGTGGAAAAATTAACTCGCGAAACAGGAGAAAATGAAGAACACGTCTGAGCGCTTGGACATTTGAAAACGAAAAAAGATATACTATATGTAACGTAAGGCCTCTTCTCTTCTCCAAAATGTGGTTTCTGTTCCAAAACAACTTGAATATGGAATTCTAAAAGCTACAATATGAATCAAGTACTACACCAACAGGGAAACACTTATGAATTCAAGGCCATTATCTACACTGAAAAGAAAGGATAATCCAAACAAACGAAAGTGGTTGGATGGAGAGTGCTCGAGAGCAAGAGCTTAACTGTCTGCTTTCCTAAAACTTTGGAGAACTTGCAATAAACATTTTTAAAATGTTTGAGACAAATGAAAAATCTAAACACATTTATCTTGCCTTATGATAAGAAATTTATTGAAGTAGTCAACACATCAAGATCGTCTGCGGACTTTTTTTTTTTTTAAGCAGTAAAGTTGCCTAGCAGACAACCCAAGAACATTGCCTAATTTTCGCACCCCTGCTTCGTGATCACTTTTCTGCTCTCTTCTAAACTGTTCATTAGTCACCAGTCTCTAAATGTGCAAGTCGGTGAAATTGTTTGATGCTGTATTCACAGCATCTGGTTATAGGATGTGTGAATGATTGACAGTAAGTTATATTATAATCTCCAGGAAAATACACACTTCTCGTTTTTTGTTTTGCCTAAGGGCAACGCTACTGCTCACGGGAAACAGGCCCACTCTGTTTGAAGTGGGACACCCTTTTATTCTACTTGACACCATCCACTCCAGAACCACTTTTGCATTACTCCAGAGTGGTGTCCTTTTCTTCTCCTTTCGGGGCCGGATTTTTAATATTTGTTTCTTTTGCGGATTAATTCTTTCTTGCCGGTAAGGCTTACATCAGGCTTACATAAATCTCATGAAAGTGATTATTAGGTCTTCCTCTCTCTTTTTTTACTTTTTCTATAAAGGATCGTACTTGATTCCAGCTCTGGTCACTCATTGACATTTTCGTCACTATGTTTGCTGGGGTGATGACGTCGATTAGAGATTCTAGCGCCCTCCTTTCTTCAGTTTCCCATCTGTTGCACTCGAAGAACGTGTGGTTTGCGTCGTCCAGTTCTGAGTCGCCATATTAGCAAGCCGAGCTCCCTGTTTTGCCCATTCTGTGGAGGTAGGCGTTGAAATAACGGTGTCCGGTAAGAAATTGGGTGACGTAATAATTTACTTCCCTGTGTTTCCGTCCCTTCCATTCAGCGATGTTGCTGATCAGTCTAGCGGTCCATCGTCCTCTGCTTTCTGAGCTCCATCTCTCCTGCCATTTCTGTTTGGTGAGCTCCTTCGCCTCCTCGGTTGCCGCTTCTACTTCAATTTCCGCCCTTTTGTCGTAGATATTGTTACTAGTTATCACTTAGTTTGGTTGTGTTTTGAATTTGCTTCAAATTAAAGTGCTTTAAATGTGCCTCAATTAAATAAGTTTGGTAATTTTGCAACTTTTAATGTTAAATGTAACTAGTCCGTCACAACTATTTTTGTAACCTAACAATAACGAAAACTTATTGCTCTATAAAGTTATAACAATAATTTTTAGTGACACTGGTCACAAATCAGTTTTATGTAAACCCAATTCATGTTTTTGTAAAATATTTACTTAGTGTCGCAGACAGATGTACGAAATGCTTGGGAAATAAAAAAAAAAATTGAAGACATCACTTTTGAATGATGGCATTAAGTGTGGCTCACTTTGCGGCAGAGCATTCCATAGAATTTGTCTTGGTTTATCCGAAGAAATTGCTGAAGATTTAAAAAGCGTAAAACCGAAAATTGTTTTTCATTGCAATGTATGCTCCATATACTCTCACAAAAAGTTTTTCGATAAATTTAGTGAATTCGTCTCTGTAGTGGATCTTAATTTACGAAAGAAAATTGATGAACTTAACTCCGAAATAAAAGAGAGAAGTGCAGTGGCTCCGAAAGACGCGAGTAAAACCGCTGAGTGCAGTGTTAAATATTCAAATGCATTTGCTAAGCCAAACATTATGTGTTCCCGTGAAGAGACTACTGCTGCTGATGCAGCTGTTAATGTGACTGATGACGATGGCACACTTACTACGCTTACCGCTGAAATTGAAGTTCCGTATGATGTTGATGCTGGTCTTGGTCGTTCCAAGAAAGAGTCAAAGACGAAGAGGCAAAATAAACAAAAACACATTGCAAAAAATGTTGGCATGAACACCAACGCGACTGGGTCTGTTGCTTCAGTTGGTGTTGGTGTTGTTCCGGATAATATTGCTTCGACTTCTAGTAATCTTCTTCATGAATGGAAGAGGGTAAATTGGAAAGGCAATCGAAATTAGAATGCACTATGTATCATTGGAGGTGCTGTGGTGGAAGATATTGAAGTCATTCCAAGTGTTAGCCGCAGATGGCTTCATATCTCTAAATAGGCCGTGTCTACAACTATTGACACTGTTCAAAAATATGTCGCATCCAAATTAGAATGCCTTCAAGAAGATATAGTTTGCTTTAAGCTTGTTAAAGCATCAGCGGATGAGTCCAAGCTGAGTTTTGTTAACTTTAAAGTTGGGATTCCGTTGGCATTATTAGAACATGCACTTGTCGCATCGAAATTGTCAAAGAATGTGGTCGTTTGTGAGTTTCGTCCCCTGGGAAAAAAGCTATCAGGTAGTCTCGGAACCCCAGACGCATGCAACATCCAGACAGAACTCAATGTAGTTGAACTTGCTTGTACTACGACCGAAAAAAATGCAACTGCAAATTTATCAATTTCTTCTGTCTTACGCACAATAGTCTCACCATTGTAGCAGCGACAGATGATCCAAGAAAAAAATGAAAACAACTCCTGATAAATTCTCAGTTTCTTTATTTACCACTATCGTACTACTCAAATATCGACTTGCGATAACTGACCCCCATTTTCTTGCGATATTGTCTATTTATATGTAGGTATGTCCGATCATCTCCTGATCTCGCCGCACGCTAGTACGGTTGTCCATGCCGCTGCTATGTACTTTACAGAGGCATCGGCATTGGCGGCTTCAAACACGGAGACACGTAGGGCGCAGAATTAGACTTCGGCGATCGATTATGGTGTGTGGTAGAAAAGGGTGTTACACTATATATTACCAAATTATGGGAGGATTTTCTTCAAAACTAAAAGAATTATCTGTGGTCATCGACGAGTGTGAATATGATGGCTTTACCTTCACCGAAACGTGGTTGCACGAGCATCGTTTTACGGAAGAATTATTTAACACCGCCGACTTTTTGGTTTTTCGTGGGGATCGTATATGTAAGCAAAGACCGAGGGGGCATTCTGCTTGCTGGTCGGCGCTCAGTAGTATCGTTTGCAGTGGACCTCGACTTAGTAATAACAGAAGATGTAGTACTACACATCGATCAAGTTTGTGTTCGCATTGCTTCTGGAAATTCTAGCGCTAGTGACCTCTTATTATTCTTGTGCTATATTCCTCCACAAAGTAACATTGCGATATATAAAAAAAAAACATCTAGCTAATATCGAAAACGTCGTTTCAAAGTTTGAAGACAAAAACGTAAATATCTGACTTTAATGTTGGAGACTTACAATGGGTTCGTCATAATTTAAAGCTTTTGCCAAGCGGTTTTTCTTCAGAAATTGAAATGACAGTTATTGATACAATATTTTTAATTGGGTTAACTCAGATTAATTTTAATTTTAATTCTCTAAATAAATTACTTGATCTTGTATTTGTATGTAATGTAACTATTAATGCTTGTAGGGACCTTCTTCGAAGCGCAGCTATCTCGTCACTCCACTAGCGCACCGGTTTCCTATTTCTATTGGAGCCGCTCACTCGGGGCATCGAGGCATCACATGCCAGCCGTATGAGTTGCATCGTGGCCTCAACTTTTACTTCTAGGACCGCGCTTTTTCCTTCTTCGATTGCGGATGTGAAAAGCTTCTTCGTTGAGTCATTTAACGTTCCATCTCGGCGTTCGGATTTGGGTTTGGTTAGGAACGTGTTACCCTTCTCGTAGACCAAAAACCATGTACTGGTGATCGCTGCCCGAATAGTCTTCCATAACTCTCCAGTTTAAAGCACTGACCTCGCACGAGAACTAATCCAAACTGGTATGGGAATGTCTCACCAGGATCAGCAAACTGGGAGAAACAAACAAAGTAACTCTCTACTGGGTACCACGACATGTAGGAGTGGAGGGAAACGAAGCAGCTGATGAACTAGCTAGAAACGGATCAGACACGCCGTTCCTTGGACCGGAACCCTTCTGTGGGATAGGACCCCACAAAATAAGGGCCAAACATTGGGACGATATTCCCCAAATAATATAGGCGAAAGAAATTCTGGGGAAATACAACCACAAAAGAAGCAGAGCCTGCCTAAGAGTTAGTAAGAATCGACTTCGCATCTTGGCGGGCATGTTAACGGGTCACTACAGATTCTGCGTAGCATTGATCCACAAAAGAAGGAATCACCTAGGTGCCTACCTCCTATCAGAAACGGATTTGCCTTCACTGGATCCACTGAAGATACTCCGGTTTGCTGCAGCAGCTGGGCTGGAGGAAGTGCTCTAGACCGAGTATATCATCGACTAAAGCCGTAGTATGGGGGACACAATAGATCTTTTATAGATCGCAGTGCACTTGCACCTCACAATAATATACATCTATCTATCTATCTAAAGGTCGATTCACAGCTCAGCGACCTACGAATGCGAATAAGCGAATATTCGCAAATTTAGACATTTCTTTCACAGCTACTTTTTTATCTGGTCGCGCCAATCCTCGAATTTCAGTTGTCATTCATTTTGTAACTAATTGCCTGAACATGAAAAATGCATAAATACATAGCGCAGCTTTTATTCAGAAGGTAATATCTTACATTCTTTCGATAAATTCAACCACCATCTTACCAACCAAGAACAACACAAAAGAATTGTGAGGTTAAACTCTCGCGAATGTTTTGATCGCGGGAATGTGGATTGCGTCCTACATGTGTGGAATGTGAATAAAAGTTGACAGTTCGCAAAAATCATTCGCTTATTCGCGGAAAAATCGGCGAATTGTTAATTTCTTCGCAGAAACTAATCACAATTTAACTTTTTATGTATTAATCGATAGATAAATTAAGGTCAGTTCTTTTGGAATAGTAAAATTGCCCATGGCATGCTTATAAATATGCTAAAAACGATTTGTTCGCAGTTTGGGCATTCGCAGGTCGCTGAGCTGTTGTTTACTTTCCTCGTGAGTCTGTTGTCGGCATTCCCCACTCCTGTGCTCCTGCGCTGAAGTGTCCAGCGACCAGGATCTCCCCCTCGATCTCTTGAATGAACTCCGCTAGTCGGTCCAACTTTTCCCGGAAAAATCTTTCGTTTGGTGTGAAGTAGCAGCTGATTATCGTAAGTCCCGCGCATTTCACCCAAACGAAGCCTCTTTCTGAGCCTTGGCTTTTTACGGGGAATATCTTTACGTCTGGAATCCAGATAGCAGCTGTACCTAGCGTGCCCGCCATCCAGTTGGGGGCCATCTTTATCCTTGTACTATTCGCTGATGATAACAATATCTGCTCCAGTTCAATTCTGAGTTTAACGAGGAGTTCTTCTGCCGTCCGACTCCTGTGGAAGTTTCCTTGGGGTATTCTGGTCATCGGACGCTGTCTTTCTTTTCCTTCTCAAGTGCCACTTGCCAGGTGCCCGACCCCGGCATATGAGACAGCAGGGCTGGTATGAGATTCCGCTCTACACATGAGCAGCACTTTGCGCTTGCATTGCACTCGTACTTTTTGTGTCCTTGTGCTCCGCAATTGAGACAAAGGCCTTTGCATCTCCTGTCCGTTCCCTTGCGGGTGTTTTGCTGCTGTCTGTAGCAGCTGCTGTTTGTAGCAGCGTGTAACCTCCACTCTTTGGCGCACTCTGCGGTGGACCCACCCGATTTTTATTCGTGAGGGCTTCAGTAGGCTTCAGGCTGTATCATTTCACCAATATTATTCCTATTGGTGATTAGCGATGTGCTTCATGCAGCTTTGTCGACGGGAAACGGAGGAATTCGATGGACTCTTACATCTCAACTGAAACATTTTGACTACGCTGACGATCCCACAGAATTATGGATCTCCACCAAATGACAGCAGATGTGGAGAGGGAGGCAGGTGTCGTCGGGCTGAGAATTAAAACGGCAATAACTAAAATTATCAGCCTTGGAACTAACTCATCGGCTCAAATATGCATTGCTGGACAACCGGTAGAGAGAGTAAAGGATTTCCAGTATCTTGGGAGCATTGTCTCGACCGATGGTGGAACCGAACTGGATATAGCCAACAGGATCGCCAAAGCAAAGTCCGCGTTCGGTATGTTGTCCAAAATATGGCGAAGAAATGCAATCAGTTTGAGCATCAAGATAAGACTGTTTCGCTCCAATGTTGAATCCGTACTTTTATATGGTTGTAGCACGTGGAGAGTGACTACTACTATTACCAGAAAACTGCAAACGTTAATACGTTAATAGGTGCCTGCGCAATATCTTAAAGAGTTTTCTGGCCCAATCGTATCTCTAACGAACACCTTTACGAGAGAACGGGTCAGGAATCAATAGGCACAACTATCCAATGGCGGAAGTGGCAGTGGGTTGGTCACACGTTCCGTAAGGGTGACAGCTCCATAGCGAACCATGCTATGCAATGGAACCCTCTAACTTAGGATGGCAGAAGACCTGGCGGTCCGAGGAGAACATAGCGCTGAACAGAAGAGGAAGAGGCACGGCCGTTAGGGAAAAGTTGGGGAGAACTCAGACACATTGCTAGAAACCGTACACGATGGCGCGTAGGCGTAGTAGAGGCCGTAGAACCCACAAGGGGATACAGGACATAAAGAAAGAAGAAGAAGAAGAGGGCTTCAGCAGTTCATTTGCGGCTCGTGTATTCAGTTGAACTATTGCCATTTCTTGTGCTCTTGTGTTTGGCTTCATTAGAGTCACCTGGGCCTCCACTGCGGGGTCATTGAGTTTCTGTCTCACAAAAACTCAATGACCCCGTAGTCAATTCATTCATATCCCGAATCTCCAGCGTAGCTTTCGTCTCCAGGTTGCGGATGGTTGCCTTTTCTCCAAGATGGTTCCCAGTAACGTGCTGAAGCTCTCCTTATCCTTAGTTGGTTTTTTTTTTTTTTTGCCGAGAGCAGGTGAAAAATCTTCCAAAGACACCATAAGGCCCGACCGCGCCTGCTTATGGTAGTGTGAGATTTTTACTCACTAAAAAAACACCTCTCTTCAAAATTAGTACTACAACTAAGCCAGTGCTTATCCAGTAGTTTTATTTTCGCTTACGAGAATCGTTATTCTAGAAAAAGATGATCGTATGTGATTAAAACAAATGTAGCACTTTAGACAGGTTAAATTCCAATGAAACTTCCTGCCTTTTTTACGACCTTCATATGCTATGACGCGAAGTCAAAAGGTTTTGTCCTTTGAAGACAACGAATTAAATTGATCGCGGCAAGTAGTTGAGTGATAGTACGGTTACAATGGCCGTGAACACGATCTTTGTGTTTACGCGCAAATTTTGTTATCTCTTCGACGACGCTGGGAATTCCCACGTGCGATTTCCATTTGAGCTTGACATCTAGAGTCATTCCTAGATATTTTGCTTCATTTGCGTACGGTATTTGAGCCGAGTTTAGATATACAGGCAATCTATCCACTTTTTTTGTACGTAAAGTTGACGTGAGTAGATTTGCTTTCGTTAAGCACAATACGCCAAGAATTCGTCCAAGCGTGGACTTTATTAATAGCATGTTGAAGCTTTCCGGTTGCTGCTTCAATGGTATCTCCCGTTGTCAATATCGCCGTATCGTCCGCAAACGTGGCGACGACACAGTTTCTTTCTTGCCGGATGTCACGCGTGTAGAGTACATATAGAAGTGGGCCAAGGACACTTCCTTGCGGGACTCCGGCTGCAATCTCCTTGAAGTCAGAGTAATCGTTTCCGTGCATAACACGAAAGAGTCTCTCGGTGAGGTACGATCGTAAGATTAAAAAGAGTTGCCGTGGCAGTAGTCGTTGCAATTTATATTCCAAGCCTTCGTGCCAAACCTTATCGAAAGCTTGTGATACGTCAAGAAATACACCACAACAAATCTTTTTTTCATCATCCCAGTCCTACTTTACGGCGCTGAAACATGGACTTTATTAAAAGAGGATGAAGATATCCTTGGTCGCTTCGAGAGAAAAATTCTTCGTAAGATTTTCGGTCCCGTTTGCGTTGACGGGTTTTGGAGGAGAAGATTCAATCACGAACTATACGAGCTGTACAGCGACATCGACCTAGTCAAAAAACTGCGTATTCGACGTCTGAGATGGCTAGGACATGTAGAGCGAATGGACACCAACGCTCCGGCCCGCAGAGTCTTCGAATCTAATCCCGAGGGACGACGCAGTAGAGGGAATCATCGCCGTAGGTGGCGCGCACAAGTTCAAGGGGACCTCGACCAACTTGGAGTGCGCAACTGGAGGCAATTAGCTAAAGACCGAGCTAAATGGAGAGGCTTGTTGGTTGAGGCCCAGGTTCACCCCGAACTGTAGCGCCACCTAAGTAAGTAAGTAAATCTTTTTTTCTTCCAGAGCTGTCTCAATGAATGAGACGTCTTTCGTCGATTACGGGCTGTAGACGTTTGGAAAGAAGTTTTTCAAATATTTTTGAGATAACCGGCAATAGGGAAATAGGCTGATATGATTTCTTCTCATTTAGCGGTTTGCCTGGTTTCGGGACCATTATAATCTCGGCGACTTTCCATTGTCTCGGAACATAGAGCAATCTGAACGATGCGTTGATCAAATAGAGCAGTTTGATAATAGCTTTATTCGGCAATTCTTTAACTACCGGCGCCGTTATCAAGTCGTAACCCGGAGCTTTTTTCGTCTTTAAATTTGTAATCACTTCCCTCAGTTCAATCAATGCAACTTTTTTTACTATAAAGTTGTTAGATGTCGTGAGTGGGGAGTCGGGCGTTAACGAAGGGCCGTCGAATGGCTTAAACGTTTCTTCTAAGTGCAAAGCAAAAAGTTCTGCCTTTTCTTTGTCGCTCTTGGCCCAGTTTCCATCATTTTTCCGGATTGGTGGCGCTTGCATTTGAGGTTTCCGGATGCATTTCAGCGCTTTCCAAAGCGAATAATTTGATTCTCTTTCACCGGAAAGATTTTCAAGATAGGTCGCTATCTTTTTGCTTTTAAATTCGCGAATACTATCTCTAAGGCGATTGCATCGTCGGTTAAGGACCGTTTTATGCAGCGGTGCACGAGTGATTTGCCATTTCTTTCGTGCTTTTCGTTTCTCTCTCACCAGTTCAATGATTTCTCTGGGATACTTTTCGTTGCGGTTGATCTTATAGCTTCTAGAAGGAGTGTTTTTCCACGCCGCTCTTTGGATTGTTTCCACGAAACGATCAACTTCTTCCTCTAGTTCACAAGGTGTTTAAAGTGAAACATTTAAGGCGATATTTGTTTCGCAATCATTTCTAAAACCCTCCCAGTTTGTTCTATTGCTAGTAAGTCTTGGAGGCCCTTTTTTCTTAATCAGCGCTTCTCCAATTACCGGCGAGTGGTCAGAAGAGAGATCAAAACATTCTTTGACTGTAACGAACTTCTCGTAAATGCGTTTTGTAACAAAAAAATCGATAAGATCGGGAATTTTTTGTGAGTCAGTTGGCCAATAGGTCGGTTTTCCTGTCGAATAAAAACAACAACCGAATTCATTTGCCACTTCGGAGAGAATTTTTCCTTTAGAAGATGTACATCTTGAACCCCAGAAGGTGTGCTTCGCGTTGAAATCTCCGCCAATAAGAAAATTTGAACCAAGAGCATTGAAGACACGAAAGTAGTCGTCTTTTTCTAGTGGGCATCGCGGCGGACAGTAAACGGACGCTATATTGTAATCCAGGTGCTTATTTTTAACCATTACCGCGCACAACTGAAGTTTTTCTAGCTCTATGCTTATGTCCACCGAATGTTCGATGTTAGTTTTAATGAATAATGACGAACCGCCCTGCGCTCTATCAGAAGGATGATAGGCGTGATAATAAGCGTAGCCTCTTATCGTATATCGATATTTTCTCTCATTAGAAACATTTCTAATTCGTTAGATTTTTGTAAGATTCCGTTTGCATTCCATGTTACTATTTTAACCAAAGACTTCATATTTACTTTGATTTAGATTTATGGTTAGCCATACAAAAGCTTTCGACGTTACTGAGACGTTCGAGAATGCGTTTGTTAATTTCACATTGTTCCTCGAACTTAGCGTAGATGCAGTTTAGAATTTCATTCAACGGATCAGAAGGTGATCCGACGTTTCGTTTGGTTGCTTTGACTGCAGCCTGAGAATACGTCAGACGTACGGGGTTCGCTGGCTTACCAGAGATTATTTTTCGTTCAGCCTTTTTAGTGGACGACTTTGACGTACGTTTAACCCGCTTAGAAGGCTGATTCACTGTTTCAAGAGTCTGCACTGCTGATTTGAGCGTCCTTTCAGTCGGCTTAGGAATCTGTACAACTGGCTTACGAGACCGCTCAGTCTGCTTAGCAATACGTTCTTCCGACGTACGAGCCCGAATCCTTAGTTCGTGCGCTGAGTTCGAGTAGAACTTGCCCTGCCCTCGTTTGGCGTACAGCTTTGATTTCTGTTTCCGTATCATCAGGGTTGGCCTTACTTCGAGTTTCTCTTAATATTTCGGCGTGCGTTTCGGTCCCTCTTGATTTTATGAGGATCGCTTCTTTTTCTTCTTTCTTTGGCTGGATGTCGTGCCCTTTGCCAAATCAGTCCTGGCCTTCTGCTCCGTCTAATTTTTTTTTTTTTTTTTCGGGTGATATCTCTTCTGCTGTGCTGAGCCGGTTGCTGGTGCGTTGTGCTCTCCATCTCGAAATGTATCTTTTCCATTTGATTTTTGTACGCGGGATTTTGGGGTTGCATTCCTCGGGGTTTGTCTCTTCTTCTTCTCTACTTCCCTCGCAACGGGGATCAACGGTGGCCTTTTCTTGTGTTTGAGCTTTAGCGGTGGTGTGCCGCTAAACCTAGAGGTTGGCAAACTCTGGTACGAAGCAGTGAACAAAGTTGTTTAAGTTTCATTTTTTCTTAGGCAAAATTCAATATTGTTCTAAACATATTCTTCCAAGTGTGTGACCAGACGATAAATTAGCAGTTGACGCATCTCGTGTTCCATAAAGCACTGTCTCTGTTCGCACGCTTAGATTAATATTCATACATATTCCATTTCAAATTGTTATTCTCGCGCTTAGATTAAGATTCATTTGCATTTTAAAATTGTCATTCTGACGCTTAGATTAAGATTCGTATTTCTCAGGTTGTCTAAAAATTGTAAAAATAAAATATAGTTGTGTATCTACTTTTGAAGCGTTCGGTCTTCTTTATTTCAATTTTCATTTTGCTTTCATAGTAGTTTGTTTTTCACGTTGCTTGTTTCAAGTAAACATTGCATCTTTAAACAATGGCGACCGTGACAGGACTTACATCAAAAGAGTTTGTTGGCCTGTAAATAAGTCACTTTAAATTTATCTTTATAAAAAAGCGTGAAGTTTTCAATAATTAAAATCAAGTGAAGTGTAAAATATGGCAGAAAATGAAAGTATTGGTCAAGATGGAGACATCGAATTCTTCGCTAACCAGCAGGAACAGTTGGGGGAAGTAATTTGCACAATTGTCAGAAATTGCAATAAAGATAGTCCCAACAGGAAGACTCTAGATTATCTCAACAAGATAAAATAAAAGCTAGAATGTCAATGAGAAAACTTTGACAGGAGGAATACTGAAATCCGTGGCAAATGTTCCGACCAACTTCACCACCCTTATTTTAGGAGGGATTATTACGAGTCGGTGCGAAAGGCAGCAAAACGCCTGCGAATCGATGTGGTTCGCCGAATTCAGGAAATAAAAGAGAAAGATGATTCCCATAAGGAAGTTGTTCCAGCTAGGTTTTCGGTACAAGGCGAAGCTCAAAAGGAGGATAAAGAGTCTACCGACAGCAGTACTAGAATAGATGATTCAACAAAATCGGAAGTACCCCTTAAGCCTATAGGAAAGACACAAGAGCAAGGTGCAATTCCGAATTATAAGATGGGATTTTGTACAGAGCCCAGAGCACCAGGACAACAACAGCCTACCACGCTGAAAGCGTACATGAGTAACAAGCAAAGGTTTGGCCTCTTAGTCGATGTATTAAAGAGGTCACTCAACAAGTCGATAGAAGAAGCATCACGACAGAGAAGTGACCAATTCTGTCAAATAAGGGCAAGGAAACTAGAGGGCAAAACCACTGCTGACGATGTGGAAGAGTACTTTGATTTGCAGGAAAGAGTGGAGGTGACATTGCTGAACTTGTACGCCGACACTTCCAAATTTCAAGAAAAGAGCAGTGAGACAAAAGGTTAAACATAATGATGAAGCTACCAAAAATAGAGCTTCCCAAGTTTGATGGTGAATACTTGAATTGGTTGCAGTTCCATGACTTATTCAAGCAGATGATTCATGACCAGCCAATTCCGCCAGCACAAAAACTTTATTTCTTGCGAGCCAACGTAACTGGAAAGGTTTTGGAACTAATTCAAAACTTCAAACCAACGGACAGTAATTATGAAGTAGCATGGAACGTGCTTGTTAAACGCTTTAGTTACGTAAGATTGCTGCTGACAGCTCAACTTAACAAGCTCTTAGTGCAGCCAGTTACCACAGCAACAAGTTCCAGCCTCAGAAAGCTTCACGACAATACAAACGAGTGCCTGCAGATGATTACAAATCTTAACGTTGACACTGCAAGTTGGGATCCAATCGTGGTCCATCTTCTCCTGCAAAAACTGGATAGAGAGAGCAGGGAACAATTTGAATTTTCCATGAGCGACCCGAAAAGCAGCCCCACCATTGAAGAGTTCCTGAAGTTTGTCGAGTCAAGGTTCCAAACTCTAGAAGCCATCAGAAGCCGTGATGACTGGAGGAAGTTCCAGAGTTTAGAGGCCATCAGCAGCCATGACGATGGAAAGAAGCCCACGCAGGGCGCCGCCTCCAAGTTTGGCCAGGACCCATTACCTATTTGCAATTATTGCAGCTCAAGTAAGCATGCTATCTACAATTGCACTAAATTTTTGTCTCTTTCAGATGTGGACCGAGGAAAGGCTGTTCAAAGCCTGATGTTGCGCAGAAACTGTCTGAAGAAGGGCCACTTTTCCCAATCATGCCAGTCCCGAAGATGCCAAAAATGCAACATGAGCCACAATACATTGCTTCACCAGCAGAGACGACAGCCAGAACTACCTCAACCACAGCAGAGCTTCGACAACTCATCTACACATCAGTGGGGTGAGAAAGGTAAAGTTAATAAAGTCCCACAGCCCCAAAATCCATCAGTAAACAATGCAGCGACAGAAATAAGAACTAAAGAACGTCATGTTCATCTGGCTACGGCTGTGGTCAATGTGATTTCTTCATACGGTACTCGAATCCTACGCAGAACTCTTCTTGACTCTGGTTCGCAGCTCCACTTTGTGACGACATCATTTTTACATCAATTGGGAATCAAGAAACGTCGCATGGATACTCCAATCAGTGGAATAGGTGCGCAGGAGTACAAGTCGGAGTTTCTGGCCTCAATATCATTTGAGTCCAGAGCATCATCATTCAAAGCAACGATAGAGGCAAATGTAATGTCTCGTATAAGTGATTACCAGTTCAGCGGAGAGATCGACTTGTCTCAGTGGGAGCTTCCAACTAAAATGCAGTTAGCGGATCCTTCGTTCTTCAAAGCCAAGCATCAAATCGACATGCTCTTAGGAGCTGAACTGTTCTTTGACTTGTTGCAACCGGGAGAGTACAGGCTGTCAAACGATTTGCCAATTCTGCGGAACACAAAGTTAGGATGGATAGTAGCAGGAAGTGCTCCAGCTCCAAACACCACTGCGCATTGTCACATAGCAACGAAGCCTTCCTTGTCATCGTTGGACAAACTTGTGCGTTCATTTTGGGAAACCGAAAGCCATGAATCTCCCATTAACACAGTGAGCGAAGAAGAACACCAGTATGAGAAGCATTTCAATGAAAATACGACACTAAATTCCAAAGGTAAATTCGTCGTAAAATTACCGTTTAAGGAGGATCCAAGGATAATGTTAGGAGACTCCCTCCATATCGCAAGAAGAAGGTTTCTTTCATTAGAAAACAAATTAAGCAAAGACGACAAGCTTTAAGAATCATACATTAGTTTTATGGAGGCGTATAAAGCGCTGGGTCCCATGACACTCATTTCTAAAGACGAAATTCCAGAAACACATTAGGTCATACCTCATCATTGCGTCATGAAGGCCGAAAGTTCATCAACAAAGCTGCGGGTGGTTTTCGATGCGTCAGCAAAGACAACATCTGGCCACGCACTCAATGATATACTCATGGTCGATCCAACTGTACAACCAGACTTATTTTCAATAGTTTTGAAGTTCAGGACACATAAATATGTCTTTAGGGAAGACATAGCTAAGATGTATCGTCAGGTTTTAGTAAGCCAGGAAGATCGACCGTTTCAACTTATCTTTTCGAGATCAAATCCTGACACCCCATTGCAGTTGTACCAGTTGAACACCGTCACTTATGGAACAGCGTCTGCTGCTTACCTAGCAACTAGATGTCTTGTGAAGCTAGCAGAAGACAATAAAGAAGTCTTTCACAGATCAGCTGAAGTCATTAAAATTAATATGTACGTGGATGATTGTTTAGCCGGATCAGAGACTATTGAGGATGCTCAAGCATTGCTAAATGAGACAATTTGCTTACTCAAGGCAGGTAATTTTGAATTGAAAAAGTTTTGCTCAAATAGTTCAAGGATTTTAGAAGGAACCTCTCCCGAAGATAGAGAGAATTTAGTTATCTTTCATCATTCCGAGGTGATAAAAACATTGAGATTAATATGGGATCCCTCGCAAGATGTCTTCAAATTTAGCTTCAATGAAGAAAAAGTAATTAAGCTGAACACTCAAATATCGAAGCGGACGGTGCTGGCTGATCTTGCACGACTTTTTGACCCTCTAGGTCTAGTCGGGCTAGTGATTGTTCTTGGTAAACTTTTCCTACAAGAGTTGTGGAAAACCAAGTTGGCTTCGGATGAAACTCTTCCAATCGAACAAGCTCAAAAATGGATTAATTACCTTGATCAATTTTCAAACATGAAGAAGACAAGCATTCCACGATACTTCGTCCATCGGCTAAGATAATTGAACTTCATGCCTTTTCCGACAGCAGTTTAGGCGCATATGGATCATGCGTGTACTTAAAGTCAACTGATGAAAGCAACCAAAACTTTTGCCAGCTTCTTTGTTCTAAATCACGAGTTGGACCTTAAAAAACTTTCAGTATTGCTCGTCTAGAATTACAAGCAGCAGTACTAATGGTGGAGTTAGTAGAAAGGATTAGCTAAATACTGCCAAAGGAAATTGATAAAGTAAGTTTTCACACAGACTCAACAACAGTATTAGCCTGGCTAAAATCACCTTCTAATACATGGGAAACGTATGTTGCGAATAGAGCAGCAAAAATCCAATCAGCTTCAGAGTTCCATCAGTGGCAATACCTCAAAGGCGACCTCAATCCTGCCGATTTAGTATCCAGAGGATCAAGCCTAGAAGCACTTTTAGCATCATCAATATGGTTCGAGGGTCCTAAATTTCTTAGAGATGGTGAAAATATTTGGGCTAAAAAATACACTCTACCAGATTCGGTTCCAAAACGCCGTAAAAAGAAATCGGTTCTAACAACATCCATTCAAGGCGATCCCAATTTTTTCGGAAATATCAAACATAGGAATTCATTTTTTACGTTAAAAAAAATATTCTCATTTTGCTTTAGATTCGTTAACAATTCAAGAAAACCAAGGGTGCTGAGAAACACAGGTCAATTAACTCTTGAAGAACTAGAAGAAGGAACCCGCTGGTTACTTGTGTACACACAAAAGGTGTCGTTTCCAGAGGACTATCGCGCTTTGGAAGAGAATAAATCCGTAAGCAGAAAATCAAATATATCATTTATTTCTCCATATTTTGATGCCAGAACAAAACTTATTCGGGTTGGAGGGAGGTTGGTAAAAGCAACAATTTAGCCAGATGCCAAACATCAAATCTTAATTCCCAAAAATAATGCATATTATAACTAAAATGATTTTAACGTATCTACATCAAAAATACATGCACGCGTCGCATAGTGCGGTAGTTTCACTTTCCAGACAGCAATATTGCATCTTGGATGTTGGAAACGCAGCCCGACAAGTAATCATCAAATGCATCACATGCTTTAGATCAAGGCCAACATCTATTGGTCAGCTGATGGGAAATATGGCCCCGGAAAGGGTAACTCCAGCGCGACCTTTCTATCATTCAGGAGTAGACTTTTGCGGACCTATAAAAACTCATTTCAAGGTTAGAGGTAAGACTCCTACTAAGTCATATTTAGCAGTATTTGTTTGCTTCTCTACTAAAGCCGTACATATAGAGGTATAGAGGTACATAGTAGGTTTATAGGCAGGCGAAGCCTTGCCGTACGATATTTTGTGATAATGCCACGAATTTTCTTGGCGCAAAAAATGAATTATCAGAGCTAACGAAGATTTTCAATTCAGAGAGACTACAGTCAACGATTCATTCGACATGCCTTGAAAATGGAATCAAGTGGAAAAACATACCACCTCGATCGCCTCATTTTGGAGGGCTCTGGGAAGCGGCTGTTACATCAGCCAAAATACTCCTCGTCCGTCACCTCGGAGAAGCATCCTTGACGTATGAAAAATTGCTTACTGTGGTCATACAAATAGAAGCAATTCTGAATTCCCGCCCTTTGACTCCCTTATCATCCGATCCAAATGATTTGGAGGCATTAACACCTGGTCATTTTTTAATTGTTTACAGCCTTAGCCGAACCAGATGTTACAGAATGCAGAATGGGCAGCCTAAACAAGTTCCGGCAGATACAACAAATTCAACAGCACTTTTGGAAATGATGGTCGACGGAATATTTGCATCTCTTGCAGCAAAGAAACATGTGGAAAGCTGAGTCTGACAGCCTTAAGCCGGACACACTGGTTCTCAACAAGGATACCAATACTCCTGCAATGCGTTGGAAATTGGGACGAGATCTTTAAGGGCAGCGATAATAAAGTACGCGTAGCTAATGTCAAAACACAAAATGGAACATACCAACGAGCGATTCACAATCTCTGTCCGCTTCCAATGGATGAACCCGATAATCAAAAAGAAGTTCCAACCTCCATCGTACAAAGGAACAGGAGAAACCTAAGACTTGAAAAACCCGAAAAGGTGTAATTGCTCTCACCGGTGCTTCTAGTACTCCTATTGTTACCAACTTCTCTATGTCAAACACACAAGAAAGTAAACGTGAAAGAACTTAATGACGGTGTTGGCATTTACTTTGAAGATATTGGTAGGGTTCGAACAGCAAACACTTATTGGAAGATCTTTATATACTACAATATGTCCACGTATTGGCAAGAGTTCGGCGGGCTCAAATCAAATAACCGTATGGATAAAATGTGCACAAAAAATATATCCCAGCAAATAGCTTGTTTGGTATCCTTGATCAAGAAAATTGGAATAAAATACAACATCAAATTGATAATGCTAATAAAAATGGAAAACATTTAAGCGAACTTATAAGAAAACAAAGTTCCATTGCAGATGCAACTTTAAACATTTTGAAGCGGAATCATATTCAAATTCAAGATCAATTTAAAACTCTTAATGATTACCTTTCAAAGACAATCGGAATCATTAATGAAAAACAAAAGGCAATCGAGGCAATACAGAATCTGTCATCAATGACATCGTACTTGATTCTAGTTCTTACCAACTTCGAACATGTGCAAGAAATCTTGTTAGATGTCCTGCTGGATTTAAACCATGCAAAGATAAATCCACAACTTATAACCCCGAAGTAATTCAGTCAGCAGCCTCGGTTGGTAAGGAACAATCTGCCTTCATATTTATCATTGCCAGAGGGGTCAGTTATAGACAGTTATAGACATAAAATGTTATCCGTAAGAGGGCGTAGCTTGAACCACTCCATTGTATTTGAAATGCTATTACCGCTAACAAATACGGAAGAATTTCAACTTTCCAATCTCATAACTGTTCCTATAATTCACAGAAACAAGACGTACAATGTAGAAAAATCCGCTCCGTACTTAGCTGTGCCATTGGCGAGGGATCGATACTTTTTAACGAACGAACTAGAGATGGTTTCATGCAAACCTTTCTTGCCGACTAAGTACATGTGCAGCCAGGTTCATCCAACTCTCATTCAACTGCGAAACGGCATTATTGACCCATAATCAAGGCTTAAATGAGTGCACATTGACGACAACACCGATTCAAAATCAATGGAAAAGACTTAAGGCTTCTGACAGTTGGATCTTCTCCATAACATCAAAGGTTTCTGGACATCTGATTTGCAGTGGTAAAAGTAACGCCATAACATTATCCGGAAACGGACTGCTGAAATTTAATAAAGCGTGTGTGCTACAATTGCCTGAAATCGTCATCAAAGGTAGGATAGAATTCGAAAATAAAATAAGGTTATCATTTATTCCCAGCGCAGACGTAAGCAGTTGGATTATTAAACAAGATGCAGTCACGACGACGCCAAAACAGCCTATTGAAGTTCACATTGACCCATCTGAGTTTGATAACCTGAAAAGGAAAATTGAGGATGTTATTGCTCAATCAAAGGACTTACCAGTCCCACTGATCTCAACTCACATGATTACCACCACTATGGCATTCGTGCTTTTCTGTTTGCTGGCATGATTGGGATTCTTATCATACTTCGATATCGTACAAAAAGGCCCACCCCTAAGCCTAGAACATCAGCTTCATGTTTCGAAGTCAACGTGTAGGAGTTAATTTAGGTTAAGAGAGTTACGAATCCTCAAAAGGGGGAGTATATTTAAGTTTAATTTGTTTCTTAGCAAAATTCAATATTGTTCTAAACATATTCTTCCAAGCGTGTGACCAGACGATAAATTAGCAGTTCACGCATCTCGTGTTCCATAAAGCACTGTCTCTGTTCGCACGCTTAGATTAATATTCATACATATTCCATTTCAAATTGTTATTCTCGCGCTTAGATTAAGATTCATATTGCATTTCAAAATTGTCATTCTCACGCTTAAATTAAGATTCGTATTTCGCAGGTTGTCTGAAAATTGTAAAAATAAAATATAGTTGTGTATCTACTTTTGAAGCGTTCGGTCTTCTTCATTTAAATTTTCACTTTGTTTTCATAGTAGTTTGTTTTTCATGTTGCTTGTTTCAATAAAATATTGTATCTTTAAACAAAAGTGTTAATTTAACTCCACGACAAAATAAATAATCAAGCAATTCAAGGAGCGAATATCAGAAAGTTAAATTTTTTCCAATTATTAAGGGTGAAAGTGTATTGGAAGCATCATATTTACAACGGAGCAAGTCCTATTTTTGTAAGCAAAATTGATTTAAAAATCATACGCTCATCACGGCCTTAAAATACCGGAACCTACCTTTACCCGTGCATAAACGGAAAGTCTGGGAAACTTCATCCGATACGCAGCAATCGATCAGCAAAACACACCGCACCATGGGGGTTGGCGACATGACCGTTAAGGACCTCGAAGAACCATTGGACAGGAAATGAAGTAATCTTGCAACCAAAGATGATCTTCAAGTACTCCAAAAAGATCTAGAGGAACAAAAAATTCAGATAGATTTACTCCAGAAGCAATTGGCAAACTCAAGAGCAGCTGGAGCAAACACGAAGTGCCCTTCAGCAAACGCAGATCAGATGTGAAGGTTGGGAAAGAGAAGTTGGAAACTTGGCATCAAAGACATGTGAAAAAAATGTCATCGTACACATCCCGACACAAAGGAACACCGATCCCATCGATCTTGCAAAGAATCTGTGCGCTGATATTCTGTAAGCAGAAGCAGTTGAACGTAAGATTATCTTCCAAGAGGTGAAAAAACGAAGATCCAACAACAACATTGACACTATTTTAACTCAAACGCGCAGCGCGGAGGATGTGAGAACAATTATGGGGCGTGCGAAAGATTTAAAGAACACCGGAGTTTTAATACACAGATATTATCCAATTGCAATTCGAGCGCGTCGCAGGGCGATATTTCCGCTTAAAAAGGACGTACTGAACAAAAAGCCGAAACTGAAAATAGCACTACGGGGATAAAAAAATACAAATTGAAAAGCAGGTCTTTTACTACAATCAAAACAACATGCTGTCATGTGAAGATGGAGATGCTAGCAAGATTTTAGAAGAGATGACTGCTAATAGCAGTTCAACAACAGGAGAAATGTCACTTCTACAACAAACATCGAATGAATCTACCTTACCGACACCGATGGATACAAGTAAAGTAGCTAGGACAAAAACCAAAAACATATTTAGTTTCTAATAGTGATGCCGTCTGTCCCGATCCAATTAATTGTAAAAGTATTAAGTATACAATTCTTTCTGGTTTGAGTAATAAATGTTTATATATAGATTTTTTTGAATTCGTAAAACAACATGAATTATTTTTTTTATATGAAGCTTTTATAACAGAGGATAAATTTAAAATGTATGAAAAGTATTTTGGGGGTTATCAGTTAGAGTGGGTACATGCAACAAGAGTTCATAAAGTAGGAAGGGCCAGTATGCTGAGGGTATGCTGTTTGGAATACAAAATCAATTCGGTGTAAAATTAAAAGTCAAGTTTGTGAGAATTGAAGGAATAACCGTTGTGGAAGTGGAAGAGAAAAGACGACTTTCGCCCGTTCGTCAACACTTCAAGGAACTCAAAAGACGAGGTATTAGATACGAAAGGAAGACAACTTATAGAAATGTGCGAATCTTTAGACTTGTGTGTGCTAAACGGAAGGAGTAAAAGTGACCAATATGGTGAATTTACCTATGTCAAAGGAATTGGGTGCTCCGTGATTGACTACGCAATGATAAGTGGAGACTGGCATGATTTGGTCGTGGATATGGAACTTAAATCTGAAACATACTCTGAACATTTTCCTCTTGTTGTGCATTGTGAAAGAAAATGAAAGAAAATCTACGGGTGTAATGGAGCTTGGACTTCTTCCTAAGTCATTTTGGTGCGAAAGTTCCGCAAATGAATATAGAAGCAAACTTAATGAAATCATAACAAACCTTACTCCAACATGGAGGCACGCATTTCTGTACCCAAACGTTTTCAAAGGTATGATTAAAATGTCGAATCCAAACAAGCAATTGAAAAACACCCTGTTGAACAAAAATTCCTGGTTTAATCAGGAATGTCTCAAAGCAAGGAAAAAATCACTATCAGCACTGAATTTATTCAGAAAACTCAATACGGAAACAAGCAGAAAGCTGTAAATACGAGATACAAATCGATTTGTAAACGAGCAAAAAGAGAATATCTGAGCGAAATCATAAGAGAAATTTCCGGATCCACGGATAGTAAATCTTTTTGGTCAGCAGCAAAAGAAACTAAACAGCTCAACTTTTAAGGTAGGATGCAAGATCGAACCAACGGCCTTCGTGACCCATTTTAAGCAACTACTTAACCCGAATGAGAACCCACTAAATTTTCAATACGCTTCGCCATTGGTTATCGAAGACAGCCTAGACAAACCCTTCGAGGAATACGAGCTTTTCGATGTTCTAAGAAAAGCAAAAAACAGCAAAGCCCAGGCGAGGGTAGAATTCCCTATGAGTTTTTCAAAAATGCATCACCGCTTTTCCTACAAAAGTTGCTCATCGCGTTCAATCGGATCTATGATAGGGGGGAAGTACCCGAAGACTTCCAAAAATCAATTATATTTCCAATATTTAAGAAAAGCGATCCTAACATGCCAGAGAACTACAGAGGAGTATCGTTCATAAACACCATCGCGAAAATCTTCATGGGTTTGTTAACAGCGAGACTGATGAAATGGGTAGAGGAAAGAAATGTACTCAGCCAATTTCAAGCGGGATTTCGGAAAGGTTTCTCTACAGTCGACCAGATCTTTACTCTGACATCCATAGCAGAACGTTTTATAAATAGGGGAAAAAACTGTACGCGTGTTTTATAGATCTCCGAGCGGCCTTTGATACAATTAACAGGGACACTCCCTTCTACAAACTCTATAATATTGGGATTTCCACGAAGTTCGTCAAGATTTTGAAAAGCCTCTATAGTAATAACAGATCAGCAATATGGTGCGTTGAAAAACTATCTGAGTGGTTCGAGGTTAGATTTGGGGTGAAACAAGGCAGTTTGCTCAGCCCCCTCCTGTTTGCCTTATTCTTAGATGATGTGCCGTCGTCATTGCCAGCTGGCATAATAGTGGAAGGTGTAAAGGTTACAGCGCTTCTCTTCGCGGACGACATAGTTATGCTTGCCGAATCACCAAATTCGCTGCAGCTGATGATTAATAGCCTGCAAGCATACTGTGAGCTAAATAGTTTACGTATCAATACCGAAAAATCCAAGGCTTTAGTGTTTAGAAGGCGTAATGGACGACTAGCGAGAAACGAGTGGTGAAGTTACGCTGGAGAGGATCTAGAGCCAGTAAAATCATACTAGTACCTAGGAGTAACATTATTGCATAACCTCTCGCTGAAAAAACACTTAACTTGCAGAAGCAAAAAAAGCAATCAATAGCACTTGGAGAAATCTCTTTTCCAATCCAAATGTTGCGATTCCTGCCAAACTAAATGTGTTTGATGCAGTGATGCGATCCGTGATGTGCTACGGAGCTTAAGTATGGGGGAGCAGAGAATATGATGATGTGGAAAAGCTGTTGAGATTTTTTCTTAAAAAAGCTTTTTCAGCTTCCGTCCAATGCGCCCAACTATATGGTATGCCTAATATTGGAAGTGGTTGCTCTCAACTCTTCATATACACGCTGAAGAATGCTGGCTCTAAAAGCAGTTAGGACGAAAATGCAGTTCTACAAGGATTGGGAAGAAGTTGCGTTGAAGTATAATGTGAACTTATGCTTGATGGAATCCAACCTCACAGACTTGAGTAGGCATACAACTCAATTCACGTATCGCGTTGACCAAGCACAAAAAGCGAATTTCATAAACCAGGCCAGAAATTCTAGCTCCTGTCAGATCTATAGACGTTTACAATTTGAACACCAGAATCTACTCGGTTCTCATTTGGGGACACATGAAATTTCAATCATATTGCGTACAAGAGGTGAACTTCTGAAGCTGAATTTTATGCCGCATCGCATCGACCTACCTACGCAATGTAACCTGTGTATTACTAGAGAAAAAGAAGACGTCCTACATTTTATTGGTTCCTGTCCTGTGCTGAAGGAGATAAGAAAAACTCATTTCGGGGAAAACTCACTTAGAGCAGAAGTTGTACTGGATCTGCTAAATGGTACTAACTGGCAGAGATTAGCTTCATACTGCAGAAAAGCCTACGACTATAGGTTGAGAATTGTTCCGGGAGATTTTTGATATCGTTTGATGTGTATAAGTATTAGAATATTAAATTAATAACTTTTCTAAAATTAAAAACTTGTCAAACTACGGCAGATGGCAAAGCCATTGCTTAGATGGTACCTGCAAAAACAACGGTGGTGTACCGGCCCTACTTTCTGATAATTCCGGTTGGTTTATGCCGCCTTGGATAACCTGAGGTGCGATTTGGATTGGGGTGTCCATCTGTAGGGTTCGCAGGTCAGTGTGCCACATCCTCTTAAGCGACGCTATGACGTCCAGTGACTCCTCGAGTTCAGCTAGGCCATTCTTGATTTTCATGCTAATATTCTTTTGCCTGCCCACAGCCCCCCTCATTCTTTTTACAATGTCCTTGCACTTCTCTATCTCTTTATCCATATCACTTTTTATACATACCTCCTTAAATCGAATAAAATTGATATGATTAGCACGATCTTTAAATTAAGATGAGAGCTAGTTTGCATGAACTTTGTACCACATCAACTGGACTTGCCAATCTTGAAGTGAAGCAGAGTGGTATGCTCCAAGAAAAGATTGTAGTTTCAGCTAAAATTAAATGTTTTTTTTTATTTTCGTCCAGCAAAATATAAAAATTAAAAAAAACTCAGGGCCAAGGGACCAATTTCTTGTTCAACTTGTCCACAGAACAAGCTATGCTACAATCAAGTTGGAATCACATTCAGAAAGCTCCAACGAGAGTTATGTACATATCCTATTAACTCATCCAAACGACTATGACGCAAGGACACTCACAAAAAAAAAAAAAAAAATTATCGTAACCTCGCAATCAAAAAACCACAGACTCAAATCTGTGTTACGCATTGGACTCTCGCAATGGCAGAACAAAAAGCAATTCTACTGCCCGGACTATATTAGTTATTAATATCATCCGCATATCTTATGTTATTAATATGGACTCCATTTAACTTCAATCCACCATCACTTTCTTTTATTGCTTCTTTAAATATTTTTTCGGAGTACATATTGAAAAGTAATGGTGATAAAATGCATCCTTGTCTCACTCCTCTACGAATCTCTACTTCATCCGATTCTTCTTCTTCCATTGCTATTTTTGCTTTCTGTCCCCAATATATGTTTCTGATCACTCTGCTGTCGTTCATATCTATACGCTTACTTTCGAGGATTTCCATCATTTTGTTGTGTTGTACTCTGTCAAAGGCTTTTTCGTAATCAACGAAGCATACATAAACGTCTCTGTTCATTTCCAAACTTCGTTGAACTAATATATTGAAAGAGAACAGCGCCTCGCAAGTACCGCCATTTCTAAATCCAAATTGAGAGGAGCTTATGTCATTTTCAAGTTTATTATATATTCTCTTGTGTATTATTTTAAGGAAGATCTTTAACGTATAGCTCATTAGGCTAATTGTTCGGTAGTCGCAACATTGTACGGCTTTACTTTTCTTTGGTAGTGTTATGAAGATAGATTGTAACCAGTCTCTTGGAATTTTGCCATATCTATAAATTGCGTTGAACAGATTGACTAGTACCGTGATACTTTCTTCATCGATAAGCTAACATCGCTAGATATGATGTTCGCCAGACCGAGATTTTCAAAATAGATTCCGGGATTCGATTTAAATTGACTTATTTGCGCTGGACTAGCATGTCCTAAAGGCAAGGCAAGGCAAGTTAGGAGTACGGTTAGAACTGCTAATCCAAGGGAGAGTCGTTGCCGCTTCCTTTTGGTGGGGATTTGAGAAGTTGAAGTTTGATGTGTGCTCCTTTTCTGATTAGTTGAGTCAGACGATAATGATTGATTATGTCTAGGTTGTTAAAAAAAAACAAATATTTGGCGCAACAGCTCTTTAAAGTGCCAGGGCCTAACTGCTCGCAACCACTCATGTTGTGTGCGTTATATTTTTCACACGAATGGAAGGGACCTACAGTTTAATGCCGAATCCGAACGGCGATTTGAGAAGCTTTTTCGTGACAACAATACTCTCGGATGTTTGTCAGACGCTCGCGAGAGGTGGGACCGTGAAAAAACTTTTTGGTATTTTCTGGGATTCGAACTTGGAACCTCATGCGTAGTGATCCGACACACTAACCACTTATGCCACGGCGGCCACCTAGGTTGTTCAGCATCAGTTATTCTTTGCTGACGATGGAGCCATCATAAGCGAGGATCCTACATCCCTGCAACGAGCACTTGATATGTGGGTGGACGTTTTGGAGGGAAATGGGTATCGCATTAGCTCAAAAAAAGACAGAGTACTTGTGCTGCCCGTTCTCTGATCCACTCAGGCCTATTCCAGACATTTATTTGAATGGAACAGTGCTTCCCAAGTGCGAAAAGTTCAAATATCTGGGATGTATGATCAATAGCAAAGCAACTTGTGATGACGACATCAATCATCGTGTAAGCGTAGGGTGGATGAAGTGGCGCGAAAATTCCGCTATCTTCTGTGACAGAAAAATGTTCCCTAAGTTGAAAGGAAGGCTCTACACCGCAGGTGTACGTCCAGCGCTCACATACGATTCACAATGTTGGATGATGTACAAAAAGTATGAGAGTAAATTAACGGCAGCTGAGATGAAGATGCTTCGCATGACAGCAGTAGTGTCAAAGCTTGATCGAATAAGAAGTTGGAAGATCCGTGGAAACTTTCACATCAAGGAAACCATCGTACAAAAAATAGAGCGCGACCGGCTCAGTTGGCAGTGCCACGTTCAAAGAAGAGATCATTTGAACCCTGTTAAAAAGCCAATATCAATGCACGTTCCAAAGACATCGCGATGTAGGAAAGGCAGGCCTATAAATGCCTGGATCATACAAATGCGACGACATCGGCATTTCATTGGCCTCAGTAACTGAGTGATCCAAAATCGGCAGGCCTGCCGATATTTTCTGAGGACAAATAAGCGAACCCCACAGGCGGATCAGTAGAAATGTGGTGAAGTGGGAGGGTTGTGATCCCTTGTTTCCGGATCATAGCCTCGCTGATAAAAGGAAGAAGAAGAAGACATCCAGCCGCGATGCTGACACTTAACACTTCTTTTCTTTTTAAACATACGATGTCTAGGTTGTTCAGTGGGAGATTCGTTCCTGACAGGATCGGGTATTTGCTGTGTTTCGATGGGCAATGGTGCTAATAGATGTATAGCTCGTCGGATGGTTGATACTTTCCCGTGTTCATCAGCTATTACTACGTCAGCTACTCTTACTAGGCCGTCGTCACCTTTGATCGTGTTCGCTATTGGGCCTAGCTGCCATTTTTGAGGTCCTAAATTCTTATTTTTCACAATAACCATTGTATCAGGTGTAACATTCTCGCATCGAGTCTTCCATTTTTATCTATGTTGTAACTGATTAAGATACTCCAAAGACCACCGTCGCCAGAATTCTTCCTTAAGATGTTTTACTAGTTTCCAACGAGCTAATGTGCTGCCCTTGGTTGGTCTGCTGATCAGCAATGGACGTGGTTCCCCAATCAAAAAATGACCTGTAGTTAGTGCTGTCAGATCATTTGGGTTAGATGTTATTGGCGTAATAGGCCGGGATTTCAGTATAGCTTCAATGTCAATGATGGTGGTTTCCAGTTCTTCATAAGTTAAAGACGCGGAAGCAATAGTGTGTTTCAGTAAATTTTTGGTAGACTACCGCTGTTTCCCATAATCCACCGAAATGTGGCGACCTCGGAGGAATAAAATGAAAATCGATTCCCCCTGTACTGCAATTTCTAAATATTTTCTCCATTGAAACGGGGGAGTAAAGAGTTTCTTTCAGTTCTTCCAATTGATTTTTTGCACCGACAAAATTGGTGGCATTGTCACAATAAATGTTTCGACAAATGCCTCGCCTTCCCATAAATCTTTTGAATGCACCAATAAAACCGCCAGTGGTAAGATCGCTCACGACCTACAAATGTATTGCCTTGGTGGCAAAGCAACAAAATACTGCTATGTAAGATTTTTATGGTTTCTTGCCTCTTGTTTTGTAGTGCGTCCATATGTGGGCCACAAAAGTCGACTCAGAGTTCACAAAAGGCATTGATGGTTGAATTCGCATTACAGGGAGATTTCCCATCAGCTGGGAAAATTTTTTTGGATTGACCTTGCTGCATTGCACACAGTGATTGACGATAGAACGTGTTAGTGTTTTTCCCTTAACTGGCCAACATTTTTGTCGGGCTATTGAAAGAAGCGTCTGGGGTCCTGCGTGGTGATTCTTTTCATGAATGCCCTTTAAGAGCAACTTTGTGTATTTGCAATCATAAGGTAATAGTATTGGGTGTTTGCTGTCATACGCTAGTAGTGAAGATTCTAATCGGCCTCCCACTCTCAATGTATTATCATCCCCAATAAAGGGGGAAAGGGCATTTAATGCGCTACCCTTGCGTACTTCGCCGTGACATTGAATGTGCTTCTTCTGCAAAACCCTTTGCGTGGGCTAACCTTGCTATCACCGTTATGGCCTCATCTAGCTCTAACGAGGTGAGCGATATAGTGATTTATTAAGCGAAGCATGTACGCTACTACACGCTGTAGGTAATGAAAAGAATTCTTGTCGTTGATATTTTCCATAAAATGTGAGATTGATTCTATGCCAGCTAGGGCAACCCTTTTTCGTTCTGCCTTGTAGTCGGTGTTGTTATTTAAATATGGCGGAGGCAAGAAGGAACATAAAACCCAAGGTTAGAAGACGACAGATTTTCGAGTGCAATCCCTCTGGGTAGAATGTCGGCAGGATTCTCCTTATAACGGACATGACGCCATTGATCAGGTGTAGTGAGCCTTTGAACAGCTAAAATGCGATTTGCCACGAAAATTTGAGAGGAATTCGGTGACGAATTTATCCAAGCCAGTACTATTTCTGAATCTGACCAAAAGTACATTCGGTTGAGGCCTGTATTTAAATCTTTCTTGACTCGATTACCCAATTCTGCTGCGAGCTTGGCGGCGCTCAGTTCAAGTCGTGGTATCGTTATCTGCTTGATCGGTTGTCCCTTAGCCGTTTGCTTCGCAGTGGGAGCAACTCTTGACTTTGCGCATATTAGTCGGACGATCAGTTGAGTTCATTCAAGCGGAGTTGCCATGCGATTTATTTTCCCTTAGAATATTCAGAGAATATGCGATCTTTTTCTTTTACTGTATGATTTGTCGATCCTAATTCATTTAGATGGTGTATATTCACTAAAAAATTATTAATTTCAGATCATTAGGAGTAACTGGGATACGTATTTACTTTCAGATACCCTTTTATGTGCATAATTCTAATGCAAAGAAAATATTGAAATCTTAGAATAATATTTACGTATTTCATATTCTAATCTGGCAACAGGGGTTTTGACAATTGTCGACAAAAGTGCAGCCTAGCAAGGAATACTTACTTACTTAAATGGCGCTACAGTCCGGGGTGGACCTGGGCATCAACCAACAAACCTCTCCAGCCGGCGCGGTTACGAGCCAGCTGCCTCCAGTTGCGCACGCCAAGTTGGTTGGGGTCCCCCTCCACTTGTTTGCGCCACCTATCGCGAGGTCGTCCTCTACTGCGTCATCCATCTGCTCTAAATGACCCACCCAAATTAGTCGCTATATGTGAACTACTCTGGCTAAGTCGATGTCCTTGTACAGGCCGTACAGTTCAGCATTGTACTTTGTCTTCTACTCACCGTCTAGGCAGACGGGATCAAAGATCGCTCGAAGAACTTTTCTCTCGAAATAACCAAAGGCATCCTCGTCCGGTTTTGTCAAAGCCCATGCCTTTGCGCCATACAGCAGAACTGGGATGATTAGTGTTTTATAAAGAGTTACCTTAGTAGTTCGAGATAGGGCTTTGCTACTCAATTGTCGTCTTAGCCCATAGAAACAACGGTTGGCAAGAGTAATTCTTCGTGAGATCTCACCACTGATGTCATTTGCGGAATTCACCATAGAGCCTTGGTAGACAGATTCCTTTACTATCTCAAAATTATATCTGTTTATTGTGGCGGTCTGTCCAAGACGACGATGTTGGGTGTCCTTTTCTGTAGACAGCATATATTTTGTTTTGCTTCCACTGACCGCTAGACCCATCTTTGCTGCCTCGATCTCAATACTCGTAAATGCCCCATTGATGGCCCGCTGAGTTCTTCCGATTATGTCAATGTCATCGGCATAAGCGAGTAGTTGTACAGACTTGTAAAAGATTTTACCTCCGGCTCTGTATACCTCGCCTCTATACACGCTATCAAAAAAAAAAAAAAAACACTATCAGCACTGCTTAAGGGCAGTACTGATTGTGACGAATATTACTTTGAACTGAAAGAGAAACACTCAAATCAGCTACTAAGTAATATCCAGCTTGTCACAGTCATCATTTAGCGTGGTGTTAGTTGTTAGTATTGTGAATAATTATAAAGCCTAACACCGTACACAAAAAGACTGGACAAGTAAACAAAAAGCAGATTGCATACTAAACAAAAGTATGAACTAAAAATGAATATGCTACGCATAAGTTAAAATTACACTAAACACTTTCAACAAAGAAACTAGTATCGTTCGTATAATTTATGCTTTAAATTTAATTTACTATGGTTGTAATCAAATTTGTCGCGGTTACTATTTACTTCCTTCGCCATACGCGTAAGAGGTTCGTTAGAACCGTAGTTCGTTCTGCGGAAATTTACGCGGAAAATTTCGGTATTTCTGGAGTTGTAGCATCTTTCGTTTAAACCGACTTCATTTAAAAAATCCGTCGAGTCAATAAAACCATTTACCAGCTGGTGTAAAAATACTACATCACATACTTCCCTACGTTTCTCCAAAGAATGACGATTAAGGAGAAGAAGGCGGTCGCAATATGGTGGAAGACGTGTAGGGTCATTCCAGTTTAAATGGTGAAGTGCAAATCGGACAAACTTACGCTGTACCGATTCAATACGGTTAATGTGTACTGCATACATTGGAGACCAAATGTTAGACGCATACTCTAACTGCGGACGAGCAAAGGTATTATAAAGCGTGGATGTTATAAGAGGACACTTGAATTCTTTACTCCAACTTTTTATAAAGCCAAGCATTGAATTCGCTTTATTGACAATCTGTTCAATGTGAAAATCGAAGTCGATATTTTGAGAAAAATGCACTCCTAAATCACATATTGATGTGACTTTGTTAAGTACAGATTCATTGAGATTGTAATCATAACTTATTAAATTACGTTTTCTTGAAAAGATCATCGACTGGCATTTAGATACGTTCAAAAATAAATTGTTATTACAGCACCACTCAGTGAACGTATCTAAATCATTCTGCATAGCAATGCAATCAGATTGACTGCGCACAAGTCTAAAGATGTTTATGTCGTCAGCATAGATTAAAATTCGAGTACTCTTAAGTATTGCCACCACGTCATTGATCGCAATGATAAATAAAAGAGGACCTAAGTGACTTCCTTGGGGTACACCGGATGTAGCGACGATTGCATGGGATGTAATTCCCCGAAATAAAACTTGACAAGTTCGTTCATCAAGGTAAGAACATATCCATCGAACGAAATGATTTGGAAGGCCCAAAGAGGTCATTTTAAACAGAATTAAGCTATGAGAAAGTTTGTCAAAGGCCTTGCTAAAATCTGTATAAATACAGTCGACCTGACCACCCTCTTCGACAACTTTTTTTGTAAAAGAAGTAAATTCCAACAGGTTGGTAACAGCGGATCTTCTATTCATGAACCCATGCTGCTTGGTTGAAAGAAATGGTTTACAAGCAAAATATAAACCCACACACACACGATAGCTTGGCTATAGGTCTATAATTAAAAATTTCACCTCGATTTCCCTTTTTGTGTATTGGAATAATAAAAGAGTTTTTCCAAATTTTACGAAAAATGCTCGGCTTTAATGATGCCCGAAATAGCACGGCTAAGGGTGTTGCCAAAGTATTGCAACAATATTTTAGCATAATCGGAGGAATTCCATCAGGGCCACAGGTAGTATCGTTGCTAAGTAAAGCTAAATGCTCTTTCACATCTTCATCAATTATTGAAATCTGACCCATTGAGCTGCTAGAGAAACCTTCAAGGTGGGCAAAATTACTTTGGGTAGGTGAATAGTTGTCGGAACAGAAAGATAGACCAAAGAATGAAGAGAACATATTGCAGATTACAAGAGGGCTGCTGCTTGATTCGCTTAAGTAAGACATATTGGCAGGATACATCCGTTTTTTTCTTACTGTTTACAAATTTCCAGAAAACTTTGGGATCGTAAAGAAGTGAGCCACGCATTTTATTAATGTAACTGTCATATAGATTTTTCAATAAGATTTGAAAGTCTCTATAGAGGATAGTGAACTGGTTATAATCGCTTGTTCTGTTTGTCGTTAAATAATTTTTCCACGCTTTATTTCTTTTATTACGCAGACTCCGTAATTGGTTATTGTACCAAGGTGCAGTTGTAGACATATCCTTATCATGTGAAAGAATAACATGAAGTGGAGGATGATACGCGTCAATAGTACTCATCGTGGTGGAACTAGGTTCCACAATACAACTGCTCGAATTTGTATAAAAAACCAGGTCAAGTTGTCTATCAGGAACATTTTTTATACTGCTTAGTTGCAGTAATCCACAAGACATCACATTGTCCACCAAAATTGTTTCTTGAGGTAAAGACGCATGAGCTACCACAAAACTAAGTTCGTCGTCAAAAAGGGTCCACTTTAAGTTGGGTAGATTAAAATCACCCACTAATAAAATGTCGTCGAGAGGATTACAATTTTCCGATACATAATTTATGGCATCAGTAGCATGCTTATATACCTCGATCGAGCTTTCAGGAGGAATATAAATGTTAATAATTATAACAAACTTATATCCTAGATTTAATTTCACACAGATAACGTCTAGCGAGTCTGTATTAGGAATTGGAAAGATACAACTTTGCAAAGAATTTCGAACAGCAATTAGGACTCCACCACCCCTTAGATGCTCAATATCTAAGTATCTATCTTTACGATATACCTCAAAGTCTGTGGAGAATAATTCCGTGTTTAAAAAGGTAAAATTGAGCCAAGTTTCCGTCAGTGCAATCACATCATGGATCGATGTATGAAATGCCAATAATAAATTTCTAGTTTTCGTGCGGAGTCCCCTCACATTTTGGTAGTAAAGGGATAAGCGCTTTAGTTTTTTGGAGAATTGAGAACAGGGCGAGTGTTTTTATTCTGAGGCTTAGCCACAAAATCTCTAATGAATACATCCTGAGGCCACATCTCTTTGTTCAATAGTTTTTCAAAGAGACATAACTCAGTCGTAAGTTTAAACGAAGCGAAAGGACTACTTTTTTTATTAATTTTTTGACATTTAATTTTAGTCACGTCAACAGAATAGTCCTTTAAATTATTTAGTATGTCCTCACAAGACGTGGCAGGAAGTAATCTAGAAACGAAGATTTCCTTCGGTTTAGGCAAGGCTGACAGACGATTTTTAGTTGGTGCTATATGAGTAGTATTTGTTATGCTGGAGGTTGGAATGTCAACATTGAGTATAATTGTTCCCAAATTCGCGCTGGTGGTGGAGAGATCGGTAGAAAGTCCAGTATTGGATGAAATACTTGGTGCTGTTATTCTACAGCCGATTTTGTCCGTCACCTTTTTCTTAGCCAAACGCTTTTTAGGTAAAAACTTGCTCGGACTAGAGGATTGCGAACGCTTTCTCTTAGGTGCAGTAGGTTGGTTTAAATCACCAGAGGGTGGTATCGGCTCGTTACTTATTAACTCTTTAGTAATTTATTCGGAACGAGAGGTCGGAAGATCGGTGGATGTTGATACGCTGCACATTGATGGATATTGAGAAAACGATGCAAAAAGACCATTTACTTTCTCAAATCGGTCTGCCATAACAGCGAAATTCGCTAAGGGATCCAAGAATTCGCTTTTCATAGCGACAAGTTTAAATGACAAACTAGACAATGATACCAGTCGACATTCAGAGCAGTAAAAGTGCAATCCAAGTGTTGCATTTACTTTGTCTAAGACCGAGTCCGTGAGGCCCACACACTTGGTGTGAAAAGATTTATTGCAAAGGCCAAAACACGGCAGTAGGGGAGCTGTGGCCTTACGTTCAGTACATTTGTCAGCACAACAGCGGGACATGGTGAGTAGAAAAAATAAAATTGGTTTAATTCGCTTGCAAAAGAAAAAAATAGTAAAACAAAAAAAAAAGAATTGTTAGCCGCGGGTAGAAAGCGAACCTAGGAGGCAGAACTGAGTATGATAAGCGGTAGACTTGACACGCACTGCCACTTGAACAGAATTGAATCCTATAGCAAAACTTTATGTAAAGTGCTACCCAGGTATAAGCTGTTTATTCTAAACAATAATAGCAAACAAGACAAGATAAAACAGCAAACACGGATTAACTCACTTAGTGAAAACCACTCAAAACGAGATCTCAAAAAAAAAAAGAAAAAAAATGATAAAAAACACTAAAATTAGAATTTTTTTTTTTTTTTTTGGTTGCGCCTGGAGGTGCAGGAATCTTCAAAAGATACCAATGGTCCGTACCATTGGTTATGCCCGATTCATATATCTGACAATGCCATCAGTGCTAGTCAGTATATGCCTACGGGCTAAACCTCACCCCCTCAGAGAGGCACTATGAGAACCGGCTGCGCGTACTCATAGTAGTAGGAAATTCGTTCCTCTCATTTTTTCATTTTTTGTGATGACTACGACTAAGTTGCCTTAACGAGTAGTTTACGCTTCTGTAGTGTTAATCGCGTTAGGTAGGTAGCTTTCCAGTGAAGGCACCTACTAATACCGTCATTATATGCGGTTTTTCCTTACGGCGCTAGGTCGAAAGGTCTTGTTCTTTGTAGTCGGCGCTCAAGGCTTGTCACGTCCATAGTACGGATTATTTCATTATTGCAATGAACATGAAGACGGGTACGAAGTTTGCGAGCAAAGTTTGTTACTTCATACCTTACGGTAGCAATTCCTAGATCTCTGTGAATATCACTATTCCTTATATACCAAGGAGCATTCACGATTGCTCTTAGCATTTTATTTTGAAATGCTTGCAGTAGAGCCATATTGCTTGGTTTGGTACAACCCCAAAGTTGTATACCATATGTCCAAGACGGTTTTAGCACTTGCTTATACAGAAGCAGTTTGTTGTATACGCTTAACTTCGAGTATCTTCCGAGTAGCCAATACATTTCTCTAAATCTGATTTCGAGCTCTTCGCGCTTCTTTTTAACGTGTGGTTTCCACTTAAGTTTTGCGTCTAGGGTCATTCCTAAATATTTTGCCTCGTTTGCGTAAGGTATTTGTACCGAGTTAATGGATATAGGTAAGTTGCTTATCTTTCTCAACGTAAAATTGACATGCGTTGATTTTGTCTCATTGAGGACTATTCGCCAGGTTTTTGTCCATTCGCATACATTGTTCAAAGCTCGTTGGAGTTTTCCCGTTGATGATACGACTGACTCATCCGTTACGAGGATAGCCGTGTCGTCTGCGAACGTTGCTACAACGGTCCCTTCATCTTGTGGTATATCTCTTGTGTAGAGCAAGAACAGGATTGGACCGAGAACACTTCCTTGTGGAACACCGGCGTAGATATCTTTGAAATCCGAATATTCACTCCCGTGTCTAACACGAAAAAGTCTGTTTTCAAGATAAGATTCCAATATTCTGTACAACTTTTCCGGTAAGATTACCCTTAGTTTATACCTTAGGCCTTCGTGCCATACCTTGTCGAAGGCTTGCGATACGTCGAGAAAAGCGCTAGAGCATATTTTTTTCCCTTCTAGAGCTTTTTCAATCTCGTTCGTTATTCGATACACCTGATCGATTGTGGAATGTTTGACCCGAAACCCGAATTGATGATCCGGGATCAAGTGTCTTTCTTCAATTACTGGTTGCAATCGTTTCAGCAGAAGTTTCTCGAAGACCTTAGATATTATTGGCAGAAGTGAAATGGGTCTATATGATTTCTTGTCATTTGCACATTTCCCCGGTTTCGGAACCATAATAACTTCGGCGACTTTCCATTGCCTTGGGACATATAATAGTCTTAAGGAAGCATTTGTAATGTAGAGCAACTTAATCAGCACTTTTTTCGGTAGGTCTTTCAAAATTTCGCCAGTGATTAAATCATATCCCGGAGCCTTGCTATTTTTCAATTTTTGTATTGTCATTCGAAGTTCGGACAGAGATACGGTTTTTACTCTAAAGTTGTCGGGTGCCATATTATCATTCGGATCTTCGATCAACGGTTGTCCATCGAACGGCTTGAACGTTTCCTCTAAGTGATCGGCAAATAATTCTGCTTTCTCTTTATCTTCTTTTGCCCATTCCCCGTTAGCTTTCCTAATTGGCGGCGAGTGCATTACAGGTTTCCTTATGGACTTCAAGGCTTTCCATAGAGAGTAGTTTGAATACTTATCAGCGGTCAAACCCTCGAGGTAAGTAGAAGTCTCGTGATTTTTTAGGTCCTGCAGCACTTTTTTAAGCTTGTTACAAAGATGGTTCAGATAAGTTTTATCCGGTGGCGCGCGGGATTGTTGCCATCTCTTGCGCGCTCTCCTCTTTTCTCGTATGAGGTCTTCGATTTCAGGCTGGTATTTGACTTTATTGTTCCGCGCTTCTGTCTTTCGCAAAGGAGTGTTTTTCCACGCTGAGCTCTGAATGGCTTCGACGAGTTTGTCGATTTCTTCCTCTATTTCGAACGGTGTCTTTAGCGGTACATTTAAAGCAACATTTTCCTTGCAGTCTCTTCTGAAAGCGTCCCAGTTAGTTTTGTTACTAGTTAACCTAGGCGGTCCTTCTTTTTTTACTAGACTTCCACCTATTTTCAGAGTGACTGCCGAGTGATCTGAGCATAGATCATAGCATTCTTCGATTTCCGTCAAATTTTTAGTTAACCCTTTTACGATAAAGAAGTCGACGAGGTCAGGGATTTTATTTTTGTCAGTTGGCCAATAAGTTGGCTTTCCTGTCGAAAAAAAGTTCACCCCACGTTTCATGCTGGCTTTGTACAATAATCTGCCTTTTGTCGAATTGCATCTGGATCCCCAGAAAGTGTGTTTCGCGTTAAAGTCACCACCTAAGACAAAATTAGGTCCGAGTGAGTCAAAGAGACGAACGAGGTCGTCTTCTACTAGCTTATATCCCGGAGGGAAGTAACTAGATCCGATGTTGTAGTCTAAGTGGTTTATTTTTACGGAGACTGAGCTTATTTGCATAGAATCAAATTCTATTTCTATGTTTTCGGAGTGCTTAATACGGTCTTTGATGTAAAGAGAGGACCCGCCTCTCGCATTTTCCGAAGGATGATTCGCATGGTAATCGCTGTAGCCTTTTATTTTGGGTCTAAGTCCCTTTTTTAAGTGCGTTTCCGATACCAAACATATGTCAATGTTATTTTTCCGTAGAAACACTTCTAACTCGTCGATTTTTTTCAGAAGGCCGTTTGCGTTCCACGTTATTATCTTAAGTAGCTGTTTCATATTCATGTTTTTTTGATTGTCTTGCGAGGTTTGAACTCGAGCTTGCTCAATTTGTCAAGTATAATTTTATTAACTTTGGTTTGCTCCTCAAATTTTTCCAATATAATGGTAAATATTTGGCTAACCGGATCTGTTGTAGCTGATCTTAATTTGTTTTCGTTTGACGCGACTTGCGCGTACGATCTCGCGTCAACCTGTGGCGGTTTTTCCGCTGCACTTGGACCAGTGACGTTCTCTTGCGCAATTTTTTTATTTCCCTTTAACGGTCGCTTCGTTTTGACTGGCTTAGCGGTCTTGGGCTTATCGGTTTTACGATCTCTTAAGCTTGGGTTCGGGTGTATCGGTTTCTTGAGAGTATCGCGCCTTTTTTGAAGCTCCTTTGCTACTTCACAACCTCGATAGTTTGCTGGGTGCTTGCCTTTACAGTTTATGCAGGTCGCCGGAGCCTGCTTATTTAAGTCACACCTTTCTGATAAGTGGTTCCCGGCACATTTTACACATTTCGGTTCTTTTTGGCAATACGACTGGGTGTGATTGAAACCTTGACAGCGTTTGCACTGAGGTATCGATCGTGTATTCGTACGCATAGGCTCGATTTTAACTACGATATTCAAAATACTTTTTACGTTATAAATATCGTCTATATTTTCGCTTCTATCGAAGGTTAGCATAAAGAGCGGAAGTCCATGCTTGACCAAGATTTCATTGCCTTGTTCCGTTTTCTGCTTTATCTTCTTTAAGATATTAATTGCGTCGATAATTTTCAAGCCTTTTCCTTTAAGGTCATTTATAATATCATCTTTAGTGCATGAGGGGTGGAGACCCCTTGCTATAACACGGAGTGGTCTTTCTGATTTATTTTCGTAGGTGAACCACTGGATCTTTTCCGCGTTTAGTTTTTTCGATATTGCTCGGTAGCCGTCAGAGTCAACTACATTAATTTTCCAATCATTGTTTCGGAATGACGTTACTTTAAATTCCGATGTCACAGTTCCCTTAAGAAGGCAATGCAATTTATTGTAGTCCGTAAAGCCGACGACGTTTATTGCAGGCGGGGGACGTAATTTGTCGTGAGTTTGTTTCTGTTTCAAGTCTTTTTCTTTGTCTTGTTTTCGTGGCTCGACTTCAGGTGAAGAACCGGCTCTTCGTTTTTTGCTGGGTCTTTTCTTTGAGACCCCATTTGTTTCGCGTGCTAGCTCTTCTTCATCCGTGTGATATTTGGGACTAGCTGCACGGGGTGGGGTAATTTCCCGTTCTCTTTGCAAAAGTGAATTCTTTAACGCCTTGTTTTCCTCTTTTAGTGATTCTACCTCTCTCTTAAGCTCTTGGTAGAGTAGATCCATTTTATTTAGCTTAATACGGAGTTCATTGTTTTCTTCCTCAAAGCTATTACATTTCACTGAGTCCCGTTTCTCTTGCGCTTGCGCTTCCGGCGGACTTCTTTTTCCGGAGACATTCGGTCTTGATGGTGGAGACCGAGTTACCCTTGAATTTCTCAAAAAGGGGTTTATTAAATGCAACAATTGGCTCTCCCCAGAATCCGTAGAGCCTACCTCCGAAGAGGGTGGATTTTCCAGAGAACCTGGACTGCCACCTGGGGTACTATATCTATTTGTTTTACTCATTGCATATTATGTATACATTTTATCCCCGGTATACGAAGGGTGGATTTTAGTCGCCTCTTACGACAGGCATGCCTACCTCGGGTATATTCTGTCCCCTACCCGAAGGGGGGGATTAAAAATAATAATAATAGCACTTCAAAACATGTTCAATCTAGACAAAACACACTATATAATACCATGTACCAGAGATACAATTAATATTACACGGAATTTACAACGAAAATCAAAATTACATCCAGCACAAAGCACAACACGTCAAATTCGTACAAATTATAGAACGATACTGATACTATAGGCAACTTTGAAATCGATGAAGATGTGGTGCGTATCGAATTCATATTCATGGGTTTTTTCCAAGATCTGCCGCAGTGTGAATATTTGGTCAATGGTGGACTTTTCCGACCTGAAACCGCACTGATAAGGACCTATAAGGTTGTTGACGACCGGTTTTAGGCGTTCACAGAATACGGTAGACAGGATCTTATATGCGATGTTGAGGAGACTTATACCTCTGTAATTGGCGCAGTTCAGAGTGTCTCCTTTCTTCAGGATCGGGGAAATGATGCTGAGGTTCCATTCGGGCATACTTTCGTCCGACCAGATTTTACAGATGAGCTGGTGCATGCTCCTTACCAACTCATTTCCTCTTGCCTTGAAAAGTTCACTCGCAAGGCCGTCGGCTCCAGCAGCTTTGTTGGATTTGTGTTTAGATATCGTTATGCTCACTTCGTTCTGATCGGTTTGACGGGAATCTTGACTGTCATCGTCACTGTTGAATGGCTCATTCTGCCTGACAACGGAATATTGGTCATCATCGCCGTTTAACAGTCTACAGAAGTGTTCCTTCCATATCCTCAGCACCGACTGCGATTCTACTACTATATTACCATTTACATCCCTGCAGGCTTCTGTTCTGTCTTTGAAACCCTGGCATGTTCTTTTTACCTTTTGGTAAAATTTTCGAACATCATTCCTGCAATAAAGTCTCTCAATTTCCTCGATCGAGCGCTTCTCATGCTCCTTTTCTTCTTCCTGAGAGGTCGTTGTTCCTCCTTTCTCCTGCTCACGTAGAGCTCGTAAGCAGCTCTGGTCCTTCTACGCAGCGCCGCTTTGTACGCCTCTTGTTAAGCTGCATATGCTTGCTTGCATTCCTCATCAAACCAGGGGTTTCGTTGTGGTGGCCGAGAGAAACCCAGTGCATCAGAGGCGGCATCTCTGATGGCTTGTTGGCAACGCTGCCACCGGTCTTCCGCATTTGCTGCTGCTGGCATAGGACTTAGGTTAAGATTAAGAGAAACTCGATCGGCAAAAGCTCTGGCGGTCTCTTGCGATTGTAGCTTTTCGACGTCAAATTTCCTCACAGTATTTCGTTGATTTCGCTCCGTTCTGGATATCGGCATCATTACCTTGGCTACAACTAAGTAGTGATCCGAGTCCACGTTGGCTCCTCGGAAAGTCCGGACAGCCAGAATATTGGAAGAGTGCCTTGCGTCGATCGCAATGTGTGTGATTCCTAGCAAGGAATAGGCGAACTAATTTTCAGATCACGAAAGTAGATCCAAATGAAAAGCAAGGTCTCGTATTGTTATTGTAATGCATACATACCAATAATCTGATCTGGACCACACACGGCTATTGTGTCGTTCACACGAATGAAGTTTTCTCTCGAATTCGTTAAGTAGCCGGTGGCTTTGGTGGTTGTGCGCCGGTCTTGTGTAGTCAAGATGAATAAGCGTCGTGCGAACGAGGCCAAACGAATAGAAAAAAAAATCAAACTCGGTTTTTTTTTTAAATCAGTTACTTTATTGCCGACTTGATAAACTCGCTTTCAATTTAGGAACCTCCGCATCCAGCTGTATTTGCCATTGGCACAGTTTCACACTTCATTGACCCATTGGGATTGCAGCGACTCCAATTAGTTATGCACGAGCCTGAGATTCACTGCTAAGCTCAATTCGTGTTTGCCATTGACCAATTCCTCCAGACCATTGACTTCTTCTTCAACTGATAAAAACATCGCATAGTTTATATATGCACTTCGCCGCGTAATCTCCCGCACAATGCTACGTTTCTATATGCGTTGAGTTGTGGGTAAATTTTCTCATTTCCCAATTTTGCCAATCCTTTGAGCATTGTCATGTGCTGAGAGTGTATGCATTGTGTTGTGATGTTATCGAAAATACGTCTTGGTGGTTTATGTTGGGCTGTAACGGCATTGCAATCTTAAGAAGACAAAGAACGTTACTTTTATATTTAGGTGGCGCTACAGTTCGGGGTGAACCTGGGCCTCAACCAACAAGTCTCTCCATTTAGCTCGGTCTTTAGCTAATTGCCTCCTGTTGCGGACTCCAAGTTGGTCGAGGTCCCCTTGGAGTTGTGCGCGCCACATACGGCGATGATTCAGCGCAAATGGGACCGAAAATCTTACGAAGAATTTTTCTCTCGAAGCGACCAAGGATATCTTCATCTTCTTTTAATAAAGTCCATGTTCCAGCGCCGTAAAGCAGGACTGCGATGATCAAGGTCTTATATAGAGTCTCCTTAGTCGTTCGAGATAGGGCTTTACTGTTGAATTGCCTTATAAGCCCAAAAAAACAGCGATTGGCAAGAGTTATTCTTCGATTAATTTCTGCACTGATTTTGTTTGTAGAATTTATAGCAGAGCCAAGGTAGACAAAGTCCCTTACTACCTCGAAGTTATAGATGCCCACGGTGACGTTTTGTCCAATTCGTCGGTGTTGGTTTTCCCTTCTTGTTGACAGCATATACTTGGTTTTGCCCTCGTTTATCGCTAAACCCATTTTGTCCGCTTCCGCCTCAATGCTTGCAAACGCACCGGTGACAGCCCGCTGTGTTCTTCCAATTATGTCAATTGAAATCTATAAAAAGGTGGTGAGTATCGATTTGGAAGTCTTGGGTTTTCTCCAGGGTCTGCCGAAGTGTGAAGATTTGATCGATGTTGGACTTTCCTGGCCTGAAACCGCACTGATAGATTCCAATCAGGCTGTTCATAAAAGGTTTCAGGCGTTCACATAATATCGCAGAAAGGATCTTGTATGGGATGTTGAGGAGACTGATGCCTCTATAATTGGCGCAGTTGAGGGGGTCTGCTTTCTTGTGGATCGGGCAGACGATGCTGAGGTTCCATTCATCAGGCATACACTCGTCTGACCAAATCTTAGAGATGAGTTGGTGTATGCACTCTACCAATTCATCCCCAGCTGTCTTGAAAAGTTCGGCCGGTAAGCCGTCAGGTCCAGCAGCCTTGTTGGATTTTAGCTTGGATATTGCTATCCACACTTCGTTTTGGTCAGGTGGACGGAAATTTTGACTATCATCGTCTATGTTGAATGGTTCATTCTACCTGACAGCGGGATGTTGGTGTTTGTCGCCGTTATACAGTCAGCAGAAATAGTTTTTCCATATTCTCAGCACTGACTGTGATTCTACTACGAGGTTTCCATTTTCATCTCTACAGGTTTCTATACGGGTATTGCTCCTCTGACACGTTCCTTTTACCTTTTGGTAAAACTTCCATACATTGCTGCTGGAGTATAAACTCTCGATATTCTCAAACGCGAGCTTCTCATGCTCTATCTTCTTCTTTTGGAGAAGCCGATGTTCTTCCCGTCTCTTTTGCTCGTAGAGCTCACGACCAGCTCTCGTTTTCCGCTGCAGCGCCGCTTTGCATGCCTCTTGTTTTGCTGCATGCACTCGCCGGCATTCTTCGTCAAACCAGGGGTTTCGCGGTGGTAAGCGAGCGAGACCCAGCACATCAGTCGCGGCGTTTCTGATGGCATATTGGCAGCTTTGCCACTGGTCTTCGGCACTTGTTGCTGGCGGCATAGGAGTGATTGAGAGATTTCGGCATACGCGTTCAGGGAAGAGTCGGGCGGTCTCTTGCGATTTTAGCTTTTCGACGTTAAATTTTCTCACAGTGATTCTTCTTTGTTGCTCAGATTGGGCTATCCGCATTCGTACTTTGGCTACAACAAGGTAATGAGCCGAGTCTATGTTGGCTGGTCGGAAGGTCCCGACATCCAGAATACTGGAGGCGTGCCTTGCGTCGATCGCAGTATGATCAACGTGGTTGATCGTTACATGATCATTGGACCGCCATGTCTGCTTACGAATATCGAGATGAGGAAACCATGTGCTTGCTATGGTGACATTCCGCTCCACAGCGAAATCAATTAGCCTTAGTCCGTTATCAGACGTGGTGTCGTGTAGGCTATGCTTACCGACTGCCCTACAAAAGACGTCTTCCTTTCCTGTTTTGGCGTTAAAATCGCCCAGTATGATTTTAACGTCGTATTAGAACATTGCTCGTATGTTTTGTCGAGGAGCTCGTAGAAACACTCTTTGGTGACAGGGTCCTTTTCTTCCGTGGTGGCATGAACACATATTAGACTTATGTTAGCGAATTTAGCCTTGATCCGGATAATCATAATACGCTCGATTACGTGTCGGGAGCTTAAGACTTCCTGCCTAAGTCTGCCACGTGTGACAAATCCGCATCCGAGTAAGCGTTGGCGGACCCCGTTTGACGGATTCTTGGCGGCAGCAGATGAGTGATTGGGGACAGAGTGTCTTCTCACTAGAGCACTTCTTCCTGTTCCAGGCGGCTGCGTGCGAATTCCCTAGACGGAGTTAACGGTGGCGTCTATAGCTCCAGTTTGGTTGAACTTAGTGAATACCTTGCGCGAGCTGCTTCGACGTATTCGGATCACAGGTCGGTAAAGAATTTCCAAATGTTGGTCAGGACATTGGAATATAGATGGTGGCGGAGGAGCCCTTATTGGGCCAACTGCAGCGCTCATACTCCTGTAGTGGACTACTGGCACCGGTGTACCCGACCTCTCGTCCTAGGGGAATAATTAAGGAACTAGCCCTCCAGGTTGGAGGTTGGGGGTTGTGCCGTCGAGGTAACTTCCCTACCACGTAAAAAATCGATGGTTCCGAAACAACCAAAAGCCTTGGATAAGGATGACTCAACTAATGGCGACCCCAGCAATAAAATCTCTCCTATCTCTATTATTTGAAAAGATATCTGTGTTACAAATTTCATATACGCACTTTTGGGAAGAAATGCTCTGCCACATAAGCCTCTGTATGGGAAAGTCGCATTTTTGTATGCATTTTTTAAAATGTTTTAAATGACCCATACGTGCAATTGAACTCAGATATGCTTAGTCTGCAAACACATAAATCAATGCTGAAATGCTCCATATATACAATTTTCATTCAATATTGCTTCATATGGATGATGATTTTGTCAGTATTTAAATGCTTCATTAGAGCATTGCGAGTGGACGTTTCAAGCATTTTAAATGGTTTCAGTGTATAAGCATTATATTTTTTTTTTTTAACAATGAAGTAAAATATTTCAGTTTTTTTTTTTTAGTTTTCACTAAATAAAAGTTTAATAAAAGAAGTATTTTATTTATTTTTTATTTATGTTTTGTTTAAAGGTTGTGTAGGTACTAAAATCGGCGTGGCAAAATCGCATCATCACCTCCCCGTGGTGCCCGCTGGATAGCTATCTGATAGTGAACTAACGATGAGCGTATGCTGAGTCTGACGATCTATGTGTAGCTGAACACTCAGACCTGCTCAAGCACATCTGGTTGAACTTCAGCGCGCATATGTTTAACCGGGCGAGGCATCCCTTGTTAACCTGCATGGCTGAAATATGTGTCTCAGAAGTCTAGCAAGAGCTGCTCAGAAGGAGGATTCCCGATGGAATCAACGGTGACGTCTACAGACCAGCGGATACCTTACCGGAGCTACTTCAACATATTTGGAGCTGAGGTCTCTAAGGATTTTCAATACTACGTCAGGGTATTGAAACAGAGATGGTGTCGGACGAACCCTTAATGGGCCAACGGCAGCGCTCATATCCCCGAAGCGGGTTACTGGCATCGGTGTATCCGACCCTGCCGTCCTAGGTGTTGCAAAAAAAGGATCTGATCCTCATGACTATCCGTGTCCAGGCTAAATTTGCCAACATTAGCGTTTACGCCCCTCAACGGAAGAAGGACAATGCGACGAAGGATGACTTCTACCAGCTCTTGGACCAGACGTATGAGCAATGCCCTAGCCACGTTTGGAGACCTGCATTGCGATTGATCGGGAAACTACTGACTGCCCAAAACATGGCTTGGGTCAGTAGCGCAACAATCAAGTTCGTGATGAACTGCTTACTTTACCTTCTAGTGGTGGTCCCCGGGCAACTGTGCGTATAAACCCTTATACGTGTAGGCCAAAATCGTAAGTGCAGTTTGTCTAGGGCCTTGATTCTAGGCTAGGTAACGTGGGCGAGCAACCTGCGTTACTGAATATTGCCCGCTACAGAAACCGACACTATGCCTCGGATAAGGATCGATCACATGTTGACGACTCTTGGCTATTGTACTCGGACAAAGATAGGTTTCTGGAATGTAAAGACGCTGCTCGACTCGGGAAGTTAAGGTCCTTACAATGTCAGATTCCTTCTATTGGAAAACGAATTCATGCGATATAAACTGGACATTTTGGGGGTAATTGAAGTAAGATAATTAGAAGCGGGCGAGTACCAGCCTCCAACGCGTAACACTGTACTACTCTATTCTGAAAGACCATCCGGAAGTCCGCGGAAATATGGAGTCGAACTACTGTTAACAACAACAGCACGCAAGGGCCTAATTTCCTGGCAGCCTCATGGTGATAGGATTTTGACGGCCAGATTCCGGACTAGGGTACGATGCGTCACCATCATACAGTGTTACGCCCCAACGAATAGTTTGTCTGAGGACGAAAAGGAGAGCTTCTATCTCTTAGGCGCCGTCTTCCACACAACACCAAATGGAGTCATTGTCATAGTGATGGGGGATTTGAATGCCAAGGTAGGCAACGACAACGAAGAGCTCAAACATGCAATCGGGAAGCATGGACTAGGCAACCGCAATAACAACGGTGAAGGGTTTTTGGATTTCTGCAATGCCAACCGCCTTGTGATAGGTGGCACCATGTTTGAGCACAAGACCTGCAACAAAGTCAGCTGGGTTTCCAATGACAGGCAAGCAACTTCCAACCAAATTGACCATTTTACTATCAGCCGCCGCTTTAGAAGTAGTCTCCTGGACGTCCGAAACAGGGCAAAAGTGGGGATAGTACGTGATCACCATCTCTCCAACTACGCACTGCTGCAGTTCGAAGATCCCACGACAGCACAAGAATGCGCAGGTGCAACATCGATAGACTTAGTGATCCTTCAGTGCGCCAACAATTAAGGGAGCACTTTTCGCAAGGTGTGGAAGCAATCAGCAGCTCAATGCCCGCAACCATCCAAGACCATTGGTGTGGTGGGAAAAATGTTCTTACATCTGGTGCTGAAACAATTGTCAATCGATTGCAGGGAAGACATAGGGCGTGGATTTCCGAGGATACCTGGAGACGGATTGACGAACGAAAACATCTAAAAGCTTACGTTGCAGCTACCCCAGCAGCAAGGAGAAGCGAGCTAGTGTCCCTATATCGCATGAAGATGAGAGAAGTTCAGTGTAGCGTGCGACGTGACAAGCGCAACTACATCAACGCGCTGGCTACAGAAGTAAAAGAAGCTGCACGGTAGTGCGACTGCAGGACCACCTAAAGAATCACCAAAGAGCTGACAGGCGGTCGCAGCTCTAGCCAACACCCAGTGAAAAGCTTAGACGGCTCCTTGCTCATTTCGGATGAGGACCAGCTCAAGAGATGGAAAGAGCATTTTGCTACGGTTTTGAGCTACGTATTCGCTAGCGATATGGTGAGAATTTCCCGAATACATGCCACGACTCCCAGTAATGATGAGATCATTACCGCGATCAAGGCACTCTAAACTAACAAGGCGGTAGGACTTGACGGTATTCCGGTAGAGCTCTTACGAGCAGCGCCAACAACATCGGCTGAGCTTCTGCTTCCACTTATAGAGAGAGTTTGGGAAGCTGAGAACTTTCGTGACGAGTCGAAAAAGGGAGTGATCGTCAAGTTTTCAAGGAAAGGAAATTTAATGGAGTGCGGAAACTGGAGGGGTATCTGCGTGCTGCCTGCTGTAGCTAAGATAATAGCTAAAATCATCCTGGAGAGAAACAAACAACATCTCGAAGACACTCGATGCCGAACAAGCAGGTTTCCGCTCTGGGTCCTCCTGTGCCGACCACATCAACACCCTGCGGATTATCATCGAACAGTGTGTTGAATATCGATCGCCACTGTACCTGCTGTTCCTCGATTTTGAGAAGGCGTTCGATAGTGTAAACAGGAAGTTTATTTGTCGTGACTTACGTCGGAGAGGTATTCCCGATAAACTAATTTCTTCTATCAAAGCTACATATGAAGGCTCCAAATGTCACGTTCTGCACAGGGGAAGGTTGTCTGAGGAATTTGAGATCCAAAGTGGGGTTAGACAAGGCTGTATCCTTTCACCAGTATTATTCCTATTGGTGATTAGCGATGCGCTTCATGCAGCTTTGTCGACGGGAAACGGAGGAATTCGATGGACTCTTACATCTCAACTGAAACATCTTGACTACGCTGACGATGTATGCTTACTCTCCCACAGAATTATGGACCTGCACCAAATGACAGCAGATGTGGAGAGGGAGGCAGGTGTCGTCGGGCTGAAAATTAATACGGCAAAAACTAAAATTATCGGCCTTAGAACTAACTCATCGGCTCAAGTATGCATTGCTGGACAACCTGGTAGAGAGAGTAGAGGATTTCCAGTATCTTGGGAGTATTGTCTCGACCGAAGGTCGAACCGAACTCGGTATAGCCAACAGGATCGCCAAAGCAAAGTCCGCGTTCGGGATGTTGTCTAAAATAGGGCGAAGCAATGCAATCAGTTTGAGCATCAAGATAAGACTGTTCCGCTCCAACGTTGAATCCGTGCTGTTATATGGTTGCGGCACGTGGAGAGTGACCACTAATATCACCAGAAAGCTGCAAACGTTTGCTAATAGGTGCCTGCGCAATATCTTAAGGATTTTCTGGCCCAATCGTATCTCTAACGAACACCTCTACGACAGAACGGGTCAGGAACCAATAGGTACAACCATCGAACGGCAGAAGTCGCAGTGGATTGGTCACACGTTCCGAAAGGGTGACAGTTCCATAGCGAACCATGCTATGCAATGGAACCCTCTAACTCAGGATGGCAGAAGAACTGGCGTTCCGAGGAGAACATGGCGCAGAACAGTCGGGAAGGAGGCACGGCAGTTAGGGAAAAGTTGGGGAGCACTCAGACACATTGCCAGAAACCGTGTACGATGGAGCGTAGGCGTAGTAGAGGCCATAGGACCCACAAGGGGATACAGGACGTAAGTAAGTAAGTAAGTAGCCACGACGTTAAAATTATCCTAGGTGATTTTAATGCAATGCTAGGAATAGAGGAAGTCTTTAGTACCGTGGTCGGAAATCACAGCCTGCACGACATCACATCCGACGACGGACTCAGGCTAGTCAACTTTGTGGCGGGGCGAAACTTTGTTGTAGCTAGTACGCGGTTCCCACGCCTCGATATTCACAAAGGAACATTGCTCTCCTTTGATCGAAAAACTGTAAACCAAATCGATCATATTGCGATCGACGCAAGGCACTCATCCAGTATTTTGGGTGTCCGGACTTTACGAGGAGCCAACGTGGACTCGGATCACTACTTAGTTGTAGCCAAGGTAAGGATGCCGATATCCAGAACGGAGCGAAATCAACGAAATATTGTGAGGAAATTTGACGTCGGGCGGCTACAATCGCAAGAGACCGCCAGAGCTTTTGCCGATCGAGTTTCTCTTAATCTTAACCTAAGTCCTATGCCAGCAGCAGCAAATGCGGAAGACCAGTGGCAACGCTGCCATCAGAGACGCCGCCTCTGATGTACTGGGTTTCTATCGACCACCACAACGAAACCCCTGGTTTGATGAGGAATGCCAACAAGCACATGCAGCTAAATAAGAGGCGTGCAAAGCGGCGCTGCGTAGAAGGACTAGAGCTGCGTAGAAGGACTAGAGCTGCTTACGAGCTCTACGTGAGCAGGAGAAAAGAAGAACATCGACTTCTCAGAAAAAAAAGGAGCATGAGAAGCGCTCGATCGAGGAGATTGAAAGACTTTATTGCAGGAATGACGTTCGAAAATTTTACCAAAAGGTAAAAAGAAAATGCCAGGGTTTCAAAGACAGAACAGAAGCCGGTAGGGACGAAAATGGTAACATAGTAGTAGCATCGCAGTCGGTGCTGAGAATGTGGAAGGAACACTTCTGTAGACTGTTAAACGGCGATGATGACCAATATAACACTGTCAGGCAGAATGAGCCATCCAACAGTGATGATGGCAGTCAAGATTCCCGTCAACCCGATCAGAATGAAGTGAGGATAACGTTATCTAAACTCAAATTCAACAAAGCTGCTGGAGCCGACGGCCTTGCCGGTGAACTTTTCAAGGCAGGAGGAAATGAGTTGGTAAGGAGCATACACCAGCTTATCTGTAAAATCTGGTCGGATGAAAGTATACCCGATGAATGGAACCTCAGCATCGTTTGCCCGATCCTGAAGAAAGGCGACCCTCTGAACTGCGCCAATTACAGAGGTATAAGTCTCCTCAACATCGCATACAAGATCCTGTCTGCCGCATTATCTGAACGACTAAAACCGATCGTCAACCATCTGATAGGTCCTTATCAGTGCGGTTTTAGGCCGGGAAAGTCCACCATTGACCAAATATTCACACTGCGGCAGATCTTGGAAAAAACCCATGAATATAAAATCGATACGTGCCACCTCTTCATCGTGTATAGAGACGAGTTATACAGAGCCATGTCTAGTGTTGGCATCCCTGCCAAGCTCGTCCGTGCAGAATGATGATGGAGAACTCTCGCTGCTCCATCAAAGTCGGTAAGAACATCATCGAACCGTTCGATGTCAGGAATGGTCTTAGACAAGGTGACGCGCTATCATGCGATCTCTTTAACATAGTACTTGAGAGAATTGTACGAAACTCACAAGCCAACACCGGAGGTACAATCTTTTACAAGTCTGTACAACTACTCGCTTATGCCAATGACATTGACATAATCGGAAGAACTCAGCGGGCCATCAATGGGGCTTTTGCTAGTATTGAGATCGAGGCAGCACAGATGGGTCTAGCGGTCAATGAAAGCAAAACAAAATATATGCCTTCTCCCAAAAAGACACCCAACACCGTCGTCTTGGACAGACCGCCACAATAAACAGATATAATTTTGAGGTAGTAAAGGAGTTTGTCTACCTAGGCTCTATGGTGAACTCCGCAAATGACATCAGTGGTGAGATCACACGAAGAATTACTCTTGCCAATCGTTGTTTCTATGGGCTAAAACGGCAATTGAGTTGCAAAGCCCTATCTCGAAGTACTAAGGTAACTCTTTATAAGACACTAATCATCCCAGTCCTGCTGTATGGCGCAGAGGCATGGGCTTTGACAAAACCGGATGAGGATGCCCTTGGTTAATTCGAGAGAAAAGTTCTTCGAGCGATCTTTGGTCCAGTCTGCATAGACGGTGAGTGGAGGAGAAGGTACAATGCCGACCTATACGACCTGTACAAGGACATCGACTTAGCCAGAAGAGTTTACATACAGCGACTAAGATGGCTGGGTCATTTGGAGCGGATGGAGCCCAACGTTCCCGCTAAGAAAGTTTTCGAATCCACCCTGGATGTACGACGCAGTAGAGGACGACCTCGTGGTAGGTGGCGCAAACAAGTGGAGGGGGACCTCAACCAACTTGGCGTGCGCAACTGGAGGCAGCTGGCTCGTAACCGTGCTGGCAGGCGAGGTCTGTTGGTTAAGGCCCAGGTAAGTAAGTAAGTAAGGTACTAAAATCACATTCTCTAAAATTCCGAAAAACCTTAAAAAAGTTTGATTTTTACAACTCAGTTATGACCAAACGCGTTTACTTTTAAGAGTTATTTTCCTTTAAAATGCTAACGTACCTTATTTTTTTATAAAAAATAGTTTTGTAAAAAAAAATAATGAGAAAAAGAAAATAATAACTGTTTTCAAAATGGGTTTTCTTATACTTTTGTATGAAAATATGACAGTTCCATAAATCGCAATCGCGTTCAATATTTAAATGACACATAGATTGGTCAAAAAGTGCCACATACTATGCAAATCCATACTGAGGTGACGAAATGAGCTTGCTGATCAGCTGGCAAAAGAGAGGGTTGTTCAAGATTGGTTAGAGAAATGATTTATTCAAGGTTGCCATTTAAGTAATTACAGTAGTTATAGTAGTTTATGTTAATTCGGTTATACAAAAGTGCAATACCATGATAGAGTGCTGCCAATGCAACAGCATTCAGATCTCAGATACTAGAATTCAATTCGTCCTTAAAGTTTAATATTCAACTTGGATTTCTAAAATTCAGTTTTAGCAGCATTTGTTAATATTTATTTACATTCTTAAAATGCGTATTTCATTTCCTTGTGAACGGTAGATTCTCCTAACGGATCTGGTAACTCATCACTGAAACATCACCCAGAGACACCTTAGGCTGCGTTTATGGCTAATCGTATTCGCGTTGCGTGACTCGATAGCTTTTCGAGCGATCGCAGGCGACATTGCTACCAGCGAAATCGCAAACGAGTGTGTGTCTATAGCGCTTTCGTCAAGTTTCATATTTGGAATAAGGCGCTTAGTGTTACTGGAAAACAGGTATTTACTGCGTAAAAAATATTTTGAAACCTCAAAAATAAAGAAGAGATTTCGAGTGCATCCAATCAACGAAACGCAGACGGCATGGAAAATTTCGTCATTTGCACCTACGTTTCCAATTTCATGAAAAACGTTGATTTTAACACACAAGGTTCAATAAATTTGTCCGTCATATACTCGCGATTCGCTGAACTGATTCAAAATATTTCGATTGTAATTTCTTGTTGCTGGCAGTCGCTTGTAGTGGTTCAATTCGCTGTTCGCTAAATCGCTGCGCCGTATGTACATGTGTAATTGATCGCTAGCAACAAATCGCATTTCGCCTCGGGACGCGAGTACGCTTAGCCATAAGCGCACCATTATGCTCCTCTGAGGTTGTATCTGTGTTCAAAGATGGTACTGCATTCATGTTTTTCCCTAGGTATGCATCCACAATGGATTTGACCTGCAACGATTTTAAATATGGAGCTTTAATTAAATGATATCTATTTGTATTTCTGCGAATAACGCGTTTATCAGTTTTAACTAAATAAAACCTATGTTGCACTTTTCAAATAATTTTTCCATATCTTCTGAGATCAGAAGCCCATGCAAACACTGCAGTTGTTAGTTCCTCTAGCTCTTTTATTCCATGCCGCCTATCGTAATTTGATTTGTACCTCTTTCGATACAATTCTTCCCTTTTGATCAGATTTCGATTTTGATCTGGTTTCTCGATCAAATTGAGATCTGCAAGATTTTCGCGTAGTCTCCTTCCGAAAAGTAATTCTGCTGGGCTAAATCCATTGAACAGTGGTGTATTTCTATGTGTGAGCAATGCTAGTTCAATATTCTCGGCGTTTATCTTTAAAATGTTTAGCTATTTTTACAACTGCTTCTGCAGCTTCATTTGCCTGGTGAAACTGAGGACTACTGGCAAATATTTTTAAAAACCATTTCTTGGCAAATTGTCGAAAGCTTGAATTGTACAAGTTTTCAAATTGTGCCCCACTATCAGCATAATACTCTGCGGAATATCGTGACGACAAAATGTTGATTTGCAAACTTGTATTACGTCAGTTATGCGCAGTCGTTATAACTTTTAAATTCTGAAGCATCGAGAGTAACAATCAATAATTGCAATAAAGTATTTATTTTTTAATTCAAATAAGTCTATAGCAGCTTTCTGCCATCGGAAATCCGGGAAATTGATGGAACTAACAGATTCTTTTCATATTTTGAAAGCAAGCTGAGCAATTCTTTATTTTGATTACAATATCTTTTGATATTCCGGGCCACCACATGTCTCTATTTGTTCGTTTCCTTACCTTAGTTATACCCGAATGTGCAGGATGGAACTTTGTTAACATTAAGGGTCTTAACACTTTTGGAACTACCATCCTATTTCTCCGTAGCCAAAAATCATCGATGATTATCTATTTATCTTTGACAGGGTAGTACCCTTTCATCTCCGTACTCAATTTATATCTTGCAGGCCATTCAGATCGTATGTATGTATATTATATGTAGAAAGGAGTTGCTGTAATGCTTAAAGACGAATAGGCTGCTCTTTGTAAATCGTCCGGCTGTATCATTATTTATTGTGTGTTTTAAACCATTTTTTTTTAAAGTAAAAATGCGCGTAAATTAGCCTTTTGGTATTGGTTTTCACTTGTGATATAGTTGTGCAAAATCACTTTGTACATCGATTGAAATTTTAAATTGATCTAAACCATACGAAATCCATATCAAACATTTTGCCAATTTTCCCTCTTTACGCCATCTATCCAATTCTCTCGCGCACACATTCACACACTTACAATGCCAAAAACCAGAGCCCCAACGGCCCTTCTGAGAGATGCTCTTTCTACACCTATACACAAAAATCCTTCTTCACCAAAAGAATCCGTTGACCCTGGTATGGCTTCAAGTCTGGATAATTTCGACGACTGCTTTGCAAATCTCATTGAAACCTTTGCTAACCCGTATTGCTGAGGAAATGTCCAAACTTCGTAGTGAAATACTTGAGCGAATTGAACTTGTTGAGGGAAACTGGTCTGCTCAATTCGGGAAGCTAAAGACCAAAGTGACCAACATTACAGATCGTGTTGACGGATCAGTACGCATGAGGTTCCAAGTTCGAATCCCAGAAAACACCAAAAAGTTTTTTCACGGTCCCACCTCTCGCGAGCGTCTGACAAACATCCGAGAGTATTGTTGTCACGAAAAAAGTTTCTCAAATCGCCGTTCGGATTCGGCATTAAACTGTAGGTCCCTTCCATTCGTGTGAAAAATATAACGCACACAACATGAGTGGTTGCGAGAAGCTAGGCCCTGGCACTTTAAAGAGCTGTTGCGCCAAATATTTGTATTTTGTTGACAAAATCGAAGCCAATGTATCTGATAACTCGGCACCAGCGGCTAAAGAAGAGTTTCGCTCGCTGTGGTCACAAATTGATGCTATGGAGAGGAAATCTATCGCGGCAGATGCTGTGTTGTTTGGTATACCTGAGCTTCACCAAGAGAATCTGTATAACACCTTTAAATATCTCTGCCATACAATCCAGTGTCAGGCTCCAGTTCCGAAAAGTATTTTTCGTACCAAACGCAACAACAAAACTCCTGCGGCGTCACCGATCATCATCAAGTTTAATACCCCGCAAGAGAGAACCTCAGTTCTACGATCAGCTGCAAACCACCACAAGCTCCACAATCAGCTTTGCCTGAGTGACGTCGGACTTCAATCGAACGGAAATCGCAACATTTATTTGCACGAGAGCTTAACCAAAAAAAAATCGTGCTCTCTTGCAACTATCCGTTCGCATGAAGCGCAGTAATCAGCTGTCTTCTGTTTACACCAAATTTGGATCCGTCTTCGTCAAGTTTTCTGTGGATGGTAAAAGCTTTGTTGTCGAAAGCTCCGACAGTCTAAGTGTTGCCACTGCCACGATGCAACAAAATCGGCTGGAAGTACCCACGTAAAGTGTCAGTACATATTTTCACACAATTAATTCTTTTAAACATTTTTAAATTACTATTTCTTAAATATCTTGCAATCACTTTTCCTTTCAATACTCTTTTTTTTTTTATTTTTAAACAATTTTTTTTCTTTATTTCGGTTGTAAATTAAAAATGGCCATAATTAAATATTTTTACGAAACATCTTTTGAGGGTTTTTTCGACATTGCTTGCGTTTCTATTTCTTTTTATTTCCACCCCATTTTGATCACCTTTGGAAATGATGCAAACTGGTATATCTGATAGTGATGGGAATTCTCGGGGTGGTGGTAGGAATGATGATACGTTATATAGTATGATACACATATTGGGAGGGTTGTGATCCCTTGTTTTCGGATCATAACCTCGCTGATAAAAGGAAGAAGAAGAAGAAGAAGAAGTATGATACGCATATTAAACGCTCAACACAGTGGTTTACACGTCATTCATATAAATGCATAAAGCCTTAAGCCGAAGCTGGATGAATTCCGATATTTGTTTGTGGGTTCCGGAGTTGACGTTATCTGTGTGTCAGAAAGCTGGTTTTGTCCCGAAATTTGTGACAAATTTTATTCTCTGGAGGGTTTTAAAATCTACCGCTCTAACAGAGCGGGTCGCGTGGGTGGTGGTGTTGCTGTTTATGTTCGAATGGAGATCAACTGCAAACTTATTTGTAGATCAGATGCAGATAGCCAAATTAATTAGCTGTTCTTAAATATTGCATGCGCTTCTGAGAATATACTTCTAGGTGCTGTCTATAGACCTCACTATAGGATTAATTTGGAGCCTTTTCTCAATATTCTGGAAAGATTGTCATGCCATTCACAGCATGTTCTCCTAAGTGGAGATCTTAATTGTAATCTCCTCGATGCTGGGAGATCAGCTAATTTAATAAGCAACATGGCAGCTCTAAACCTCAGTGCAGTTAACACTTCCATACCTACACACCCTTCCAACAATTCCTATACACTTCTCGATCTTATCTTCATTAGCGATCTTAGCAAAGCCTGTCTCTATAACCAACTTACAGCCCCTGTTTTTCCAAAGCACGAGTTAATATACCTGACTCTTGATTTTGAAATACATGCTAGCACAACAACATTCCAATTTAGGGATTTTAGTAGCGTTAATCATCAGCAATTGCTTCGTGATTTGAAAAATTCTGATTGGGTCATACTTTTCTATATGTCATCTGTGAATAATCAAGTTGGATTTTTTCAACATACACCAAATACGATTTTTGAGGAAAATTTCCCTTTGAAAACGAAAACCATTAGGAATACCTGTCCCCCGTGGATGAGCGGTAATATCTTAAAGCTAATGAGGGATAGAGACGTTGCGTACCTCCGCTGGAGACGGTACAGACTGGAACAGCTTCATGAAATTTACCGTAAACTTCGCAATACGGTGGTTCGCAATGTAGCTGCTAAGAGGCTATTTTACGCGCGTAAGCTTGATCCATCAACTTCCAGAAGAAATTTCTGAAATGTTTTGCGACAAATGGGTGTAGGTAAAGTACAACTTAACCCTTCGGATGATATCGACTGCGACGTTTTTAATGCCACCATTACTTCGTGTAAATCTTCAAACTGTCAATCCGTAGATTCATGTTTACAGGACTTAAATAGTGGCAGTAATATTGAGGGAAGATTGCACCTCCGAAGACTATCTGATACAGATGTTGTTGAGGCTTTGTTGTCAGTAAAGTCAAATACAATTGGACTTGATGGGATAAACGCTAAATTCATAAAATTGTCGCTACCGGTTATACTTCCGTATATCACACACATTTTCAACACTATTCTGACAACTTCAGTGTTTCCAACAGAATGGGAGAAAGCGAAAATAGTTCCCGTTCCCAAGAAACGGAATTGCAATCTGTCAGAATATAGACCAATAGCTATACTGCCTTTCCTGTCTAAGGTTTTTGAAGAAAGCGCTCGTTGCTCAAATCCAAAAGCATCTCTATGATAAGAAGCTCTTAAGCTCAAGACAGTCAGGATTCTGGTCAAAGCGCAGTTGTAAAACGGCACTGCTATTTGTTGTCGATGAGATCAGGAAAGGCTTGGACAGTAAGGAACTTTTCTAACACTTCTTGACTTCTCCAAGGCCTTCGACACTGTAAATCACTTACTTTTATGTGCGAAATTAATGAATCACTTTGGTTTCTCAAGCCAATCTGCCAAATTAATTCACGCCTACCTTGTTGGTAGGCAGCTGTCCGTTGTTGTGAAAGATCGCATGTCAAAGTTTCTACCAATGGCACATGGCGTTCCGCAAGGATCAATACTTGGTCCAGTTCTCTTCTCCCTCTACGTGAATGAGCTTCCAAATATAGTAAAATACTGTTCGATTCATATGTATGCTGACAATGTGCAATTATTTATAAAAAGCCCTCTTGATTCAATAGAGTTGGCAACAATTAAAATGAATGACGATCTCCAAATTATTTTAACCTGGGCACAGGCTAATAACCTCCGCCTTAACCCAAGCAAATCGAATAGTCTTGTCATTTATCGTTACCCGGTGGACCTGACCGCTTTCCCTTCCATAAAACTAGAGCAATCAAATATAGAGTACGTTGATACCGCGAGGAATTTGGGACTTACTTTCAACCGCACTCTGACATGGGATGACCGCATCAACTTAGCAACCGGCAAGGTCTACAGTGTGCTCCGGCTTCTTTGGGCCTCGCAATCTTATACACCGCTTAAAACTAAGCTATTTCTAGCAAGAACTTTATTACTACCTATTCTGCTTATGGTTGCGAAGTCTTTTGCAACGTCGACTACAACAGCAAAAGAAAGCTCAATGTTGTTTACAACAGCATCGCTCGATATATTTACAACATCGGAAGGTTCGATCATATTTCCGCCTATTCAAGGACTATATTCGGGTGTTCTTTTGATAACATACTAAAATACTTCTCTATAGCATGTATTTTTGATATCATGCAAACACATCAACCGAACTACCTATTCAATAAAATTCAATTCTCTGCGTCTCAGCGGACGTTTACACTTATTCAGCCAAATTTTCTTGTTTGACATCGGAACGGCAATTTTTCGTTCATGCCATCCGCCTGTGGAACTCCCTCCCTCTTGAAATGAGAAGAATCAGAAGCGCAAAGCAATTCAAATCCCAACTCTTAGTATATATGACCATTGATCATAATCATAATTAAAATTAGTTTTAACTTCTACTGTTTACTTTTCTTTCCTGTTTTCATTTCATTCATTTTTCGTTTTACTGAAGTACATTTTATTTATTTCCACTTCTTCTTCTTCTTCCTTTTATCAGCGAGGCTATGATCCGAAAACAAGAGATCACAGCCCTCCCACTTCACTGCATTTCTACTGATCCGCCTGTGGGGTTCGCCTATTTGACCTCAGAAAATATCGGCAGGCCTGCCGATTTTGGATCACTCGGCACTAGTTTATAAGATAACTTATCTTAACGTGTGAAGAATTTTTGCAATAAAATAAAAAAAAAAGGCTTTCCATTTAAATTTCTACATTCTGGAGTAACAAATGGTTGCAAGTACATAGTATTTAATACTCCCACATAAGGGCTAGATTTTGAAATAATAGTTAAATTTTAGTTTTTTATCGGGTAGAGTTAGGGAATTTGGTGTTGGCGTATCCCAAATAGGAATAGCTATGCTGTCTGGAAAATCATCTGGTCTTAGTATCAACCAATCCTTCTGCTTTTGGTAATCTTAAACGCAATTGTATTTTTTTATGAAATCTAGTCCTATTATTTCATCGCTTGGAACAGGGAACATTTTTTTTTACTATTTGGAATGTACATATGCTTAATTTGGACATTATCAACGATAATGTTAGCAGGTGTTCTACCTATAGAGTGAAAAAGGCCGTTTCCTATTCCACTTATGGTAGATGTATAGTGTCCATCTATGAAATGGTTTATACATACTTAGTTTATTTTCTTTAAAGACCGAAATGTGTGCACCGGTATCGAGTAGAAATGTACTCTTGCTAGTACTTAAGGTACTTTTAATTATTACATAGCTGTTTAAATTTAAGTTTAAATTAAAAAAAATTTTATTTATGTCCTTTACTGTTACAGGTTTCTTTTAATTGTCCCCCAGATGTGCATTCTGGGGGCCCTGAAGGTTTCCCGAAATTTCAGTTGTGCATATTACATACCTGTTATTATTTCTATACACCTGACTACTTTGTTGCTGTTGGTAGTTGCCGTTCCTATTATTACTGAAATTGTAATTATTACCTATGCAATTCCTTTTTTCTTTTTTTTGATTAGGACGTCTTCGATTATAGGCACGGCCGCGATTCCAATTGGTTTGACTCCAATTAGACTTGTTATTTCGGTTAAAATATAAAATGGTATTTGACTGACCAAAGGTTTCAGTGCAACTATTGGCAAATTTGGCAACTGCTTCATTCATATTATTAAAGTGGCCTGATTCCATTACAATTTTGACTTTTTCTTTCGTAGCTTTCTTTGTTATCGCACGTACCGCCGTTTGATTGGAGTACTTCTCTGCTAGCTCGACGGTTAATCCATCAGAAACATAAGCGTTAGCCAGGGACTTTGTTAGGTTTTCGATTTCTTTTGCATAAGTATTAGCTGGCTTATTATTTTGTTTCACATTCATCAGTTTAGCAGCTAATACTTCTACCGACTCTCCTTTAACTGATGATTTTAACCTTGCTATAATTTCTTTCAATGAAGACTCACTCAAAATTAAACTTCGTCCCGTACCCTTGAGTTTAGTTTTCACTAATTCAACTGCTACCTACTCATGAGTTCCTTGAATTAACTCAACCAACGTTAATGAATCTAAAAAACTTTGTAGGTTTTTAGATTTACCGTCAAAATCCGGGATTAATTTTGAAGCGGTATTAAGAAACTCAACCCTAGTCTGTGCCATGTCAATGTGTTTTGTATCTTGTTTGTTTGATTTATTATAGCTTATTTCTTCTTCCTCCTCTTCACTGTCATTGCTATTGGGAGTGATATCTTCTGAGCTCAACTCTGTTTCCTGAGTAACTGGGACTTTTACGAACATTTTTATCAACTTATCTCTAACATTCCAGAAGATACTTTGGGCCTCAGTTTTATGTTCACTTGTCAATCGATTATTATGTACGTGTAGTACTGTTCTTATTTTGTTAAAGTTTTCCATCAATACAGCGATATGCTTTTCTACTGTTTCGGTATCTATTTCTATCTTCTTATTTAGGCAATTATAAGATTTGTTAAATTCTTTTTTATATTCTTCTATTTTATTTAAAATTACAGACCATTTGTCCTGAAATAATTAATTTCTTAAGGAGAGACTATAATTAAATGTATAACTTGCTAAACTAGTACTTCTAATAATAATAATATTAACTCTAACCTTGAATTCTAAATATCTTCCGGCTCTGGTTGCACCGTAACGCTTGCATTGTAACACTAGGCTGGTCAGGTCACGATCATTTCATGTTGGTTTCATCTGCTGCAATTGGCCGGTGTTCTTCCAATTTATCTCGAATCTCATGAATCTTTTCTAATGTACGGCACTCGCGTACGTAACGTACAACAAGAATATAATGTCGTTATTCTCTATGCTGGCAAGCTGAATAAAAATGTCATTTATTACCTGGCCAGCATTATCTATTTTCATTTGTTTAGATTGGGTTTTCGCCATTTTAAATATTTTGATTTGTAAACACACTTGCACTTAAATTAAGATTTCCATTTTTCTTGTTTCTATTTTTCGATCAATAATTAGCTATATTTTTCTTTGTTTAATTCCATTAAGTCACGGTCGCTATCTTATATTACATCAACCTTTATTAATGAACAGGGCAGTGAAAAAATTGTCGAAAAATTTCCCATCCTTCGCGTCCAAAAAACTAAAGCTATTATGCCGTGAATTGGTAGATGTATGCGGTTTAGAAACAGTTAAAATAACTACTAATAACTTCTGCAAACAAAAATTAAGAATTAAAGATGATACTCCCGTTTATATCAAAAACTATAAAAACCTTATGCTTAAAAGGACGAAATAAATGGACAGGTAAACAAAAATGGAGAGATGAGGACATCATAGAGCCCTCAGTCTCTGAATACAACAGGCCAGTACTCTTAGTACCAAAGAAACCACTACCAGGAAATCGAGAAAAACGTTGGCGCCTTGTCATTGATTATCGACAAATTAATAAAAAATTAGTAGCTGATAAATATCCACTTCCTAGAATAGATGAGATTTTTAGACCGCAAAATATTTTTCATGTCTAGATTTGATGTCAGGATTTCACAAAATCGAACTGACAGAAGAATCAAGAAACATTACGTCCTTTTCAACTAGTGAACGTCCATTTCGTTTCAAAAGACTTCCTTATGGCATCAAAATTGCGCCAAATTATTTTCAAAGCATGATGTCATTAGCCAAATGTGGGGGGCAAGGTTCCAGGCAAAGGGGCCAGAGGTATAGAGCCATCCAAATGAATCTAACTCCTAAGACCGTCCATACGTGGTGGAGAACCACATCCTGCACGAGGTGCCCCTGCTGAATACGAAATATGGTGGATCTAAAGAGGAAAGCTCGAAAAAGCCCGTAATCCCAAGTGTGTAACGACCTTGCCTAAGTGATGAATGGCACTTCGTTAGTGTGTCTTATAACGGTGGACTCCGGAAACCAGGTGACATCCGGTTTAAATTAGCCCTCCCGCGGCATGGGGCTATACCGCGGGTGAACTATCCTTCCCCTTATCAAAAATCACATGGATAATAATTTTAAAAATAAAGATGAGGAATGCACTGCTCTTAACGTGCGAACCGGGGCCGCTTTAGGCCCTTCAGACTCTACAGAGAGGGCAATTGCTCCTGCTGTGGAATCTGAATTTATGGATGTCATAGCAGAAGACGTGGCTTCAGGTACCATCGACACAACCGACACCATAAATACGGAGGATGAAGAGACTCTCCTAGCATCACCTGGCTACCTGCAACGGTGATTGACGCCCAAAGACAGGCAAAGAAGTTCATCAATCTCAACCGCTGCAAGGCTAAAAAGCTACTTGAGCTTAGGAAAGCAAACCTAAGACATAAGAACCTTAACAGGCTACTTGACTGGTCATTGCCCACTCAGGTACCATCTGCATAAGATAGGAGTGGCAGATACAGACGAATGCCGGCTATGTGAAGAGCAAAAAGAGACGGCAGAAGATATTCTTTGTGAATGCCGTATGGCCGCAAGAAAAAGACTTCTCCATCTCGGAAGGGGTTTATTGAGTCTTTCTGACTTCTGGAACATTGAGCCTGGAGCTTTGCTGAGGTTTATCAAGAGCCTTAGTTCTCAGCTAACCACCGGGCTGGCACAATAGATCTCATAGGTCGCAGTGCGTACAAGGCCCTAGTAAAGTAAAGTAAAGTAGCCAAATGTATTTCGAATTTGTAGAAAATATAATTTTAAATTTCGCCCTAATAAATGTACGTTTTTCAGTTATGAAATGACTTACCTGGGGCATAAATGTACTGTCAAGGGAACCTGCCCGGGCAATAAATTATTTTAAACGGTACATATACGGACAAAAATGTCTAGTCCGAGGTGATCATAGACCCCTAACCTATTTGTTTTCCATGAAAAATCTCTCCACCAAATTAATTAGAATGCATTTAGATCTTGAAGAATATATCGTAGTTTTTAATAGAATACATTAAAGGAAAAGATAATTGCGGTGCAGACGCATTGTCAAGAATAGATTTTGATGTAATAAAACAAATTCCAAAAATTATAATAAGGTTCTTAAGATAACAACACGATCAGAGACCAGGAAAAATGAAAACAAAATAAACGAGGAAAGAAAAAATACTGAAACTCGTCAAGTAGAAAACCCTAAAGCTTATGAAACACTAGACTTCAACTAAGTAAAAAAAGTAGTTCGCCTAAATTCCATTTAACAAAAGAAACACCGTACTCGTATTACTTAAAACATGGAAAAATAATTTTAGTAAATTTTACGTTAAATGAATTTATTATTAATGGAAAAATTGATTTCGATCAATTCTTTCCAAGGTTAGAAAAAGAGACGAATAATGAAGGCATTAAAAAGTGCAACTTTCATTAAATGATGATATATTTAATATGATTCGAATCACTACTAAGCAAGTTAAAAATTGCAATAGCGCCAAAGGTAATATATTTAACTGTTTATAAAGAGAAAAAAAGATTTAATAGAGAAATTTCATAATGACCCCATATTTGGTGGACATCTTGGAATAACTAGATTACTAAAAAATACAAATAAAAACTTATTTTTGAAGAAATATGACGAAAGATGTAAAAATGTGCATACAGTGTCAAAGAAATAAGTCCATGCCTAAAACTAAGGAACTGTTATCAATAACACCAGCACCAGCACGCGCATTTGACATAGTACTTATTGATACTATAGGCCATTTAGCTAGATCAGATAACGGATACGAATATGCAGTTACAACTGCATGTGAGTTAACAAAATAGTTAATAAGGATTCCCGTAGCGAATAAATCAGCTAAAGTAGTAGCCAAAGCTATATTCGATCATTTCATTTTAATATACGGTCCAATGAAAAAAGTAATAACCGATATGCGTACCGAGTATACAAATCAGACCCTGCAAGAATTATATAAACTCTTAAATATAAATAACACCACATCAACAGCGTATCACCATCAAATGTTAGGTACAATTGAAAGGTCTCAAAGAACCTTCAATGAGTATGTTAGGTCATATATTAAATTCGACAAATCTGACTGGGATAGAATACAACACCGTCAACAGTTCACGGGTATTGCCCTTACGAGTTATATTAGTAGTATTTGGAAAGACTCCAACAATATTCGATTTCTTAACTACCAACGAAGTAGATCCAATTAACAACGTTGACTTTTACCAAAAAAGAGGTAAAATACCGGTTGCAAGTGGCGCAACAAAGAGCCATGCTATTGATAAAAATGGCTAAAACGATACAACGATATGACAGAAACTCTAGACCAATAGACTTAGCTCTAAATGGTTAGAAAATATGTACGAAGGCCCGTATAAAGTAACTAAATTGACAACAGTAATAACTGTAACGGGCAACGTGACTGGGATGTGCGGATGGTGTAACTTAAATAGTTATTCCCATCCATACAATCCAGTTACGGCTAACAAAGCGCACACCCCATGATGACGAGAAGAAAACGACCGGCCTCGGATATTGCCAAGCCTGGTAAGCCAGGGCATCCTTTGGAGCCAGGCCTGAAGGGTGTCAGTATGCGAGCGTCTGGTAGTCGGCCTGTCCCGCTTGGCAGCCGGCCGGGTGAAATCCGAAATGGCTACGAGCTTCCTGTCAATGGTCTCGCGAACCATTACGGGGGTCAAGGGGTGAGCGCGCTGTGCACCGATAGGGGCACAGATGGACTCTCTGAATTTCGACAACGGCATCGACTTGGGATAGGCACATGGAACGTCTCAGCGCTCACAGGGAAGGACCTTGAGCTTGTTAGGGAGGCTGTTAAAAGTCCACTAGATATAGTTGGCGTCTCTTCAACAAAGCAGAGAGGTTCTAAAACTGTCGACCTTTTGGATGGGTGGAAGCTCTTCCTGTCAGGAGTCGCACCCTCAATGTCTGCTCAGGCGGGAGTGGGGATACTCACAAGTCCCAGGTTGACAGACAGAGTATTGGAGAGGATACCATTAGGAGGGAGAGTTGCGATCTTAAAGCTCAAGCTTCAAAGATTAACTCTGGCATTGGTGCAGGTGTATGCACCGAATCTCCAGTCAGAGCATGCAGCTTTCTTAGATGAAGTTGATGTTGCCCTTGAAAAGGTTGCAGATATGGATTTTTTTTTCCTGATGGGCGACTGCAATGCTCATGTGGGTGTAGATGTTATGACATGGGGGAGTGTGATTGGGAGGAACGGTGATCCTGATCAAAACGCGAACGGAGAGAAGTTGTTGGATTTTTGTTGCGAAAATGGCTTATCCATCACGAACACTATCTTTCCACACAAAGACATTCACAAATGCACATGGTACCGTCAAAGTCTTCAGCAGAAGTCGCTGATCGATTTTTTTGTGGTACCATCGTGTCTGAACAGAATGGTTTGTGATGTTCGCGTATTGAGAGGGACCGAACTGTCAACTGATCATCACTTAGTGCTGTGCAAATTGTATCTTAGCGAGAGAGTGCCTCCCCTACCAAAGCGTAAACCAAGGATGGTTACAGGCATACGATGGGAGAGGTAACAGGACGATGAGGTACGGGAGACATTAGTGGTGGCAATGGTGTAGTGGTAAAGTCGTCAGTTGCCACGCTAATGGTTCATGGTTTAAATCCTGATGTCAGCAAGCATTTATTTATTTCTCATGAAATATATAAAGTCAGTCCGATCATTTGCAAAAGCTTCTGTGAACACTACTGCGAAGGCATAACACTGGCAGTAGCTTGTTCATGTGGCTGGAAAAATTGTTCGCTCTGTTGATGATGGTTTGCCCTTGACATCGGTTATCGGGAAAAAAGTACTGTGAATCAGAAGCAAAGACAATAATAACAGAAATCTCCCCAGTTATCTGGACGCCACCCCCGGAGAATAGCTGAAGCATAAACAACTGAGCTTCAAGAACCACTACACCAAAATCTTTCTCTCTCTCTCTCTATCCATCCTTTCTAACGGCCGCACTGTGTGTAAATATGTTAAAGGTATTCATAACCGTTTGAGTGCGCGCAAATTATATATATATAAAAAAAAAAACATTTGGACGGCAAATATCTGAAAAGTTTAAAAGAATTCCAACTGTTCCATCAAATGTAGAGGAAGAATGGCAACTGTTTTCAACAGCGGTTATTGCCTCTGCGGGAGATGTTTGTGGAGTGAAGATGTTGGTGGTGAGAAAAGGACTGCTTGGTTTAAAACGCCCGGAGTTCAAGAAGCCATCAGAGAGAAGAAGAGAGCCTTTAAGGTGTGGATTCACTTGGGGAACTTCGATTCTCGAAATCGGTACACTGAGGCGCGAAGAACCTGCAAATTAGCTGTGAAAACATCGAAAGAACAGTCTTGGAAGGAGTTTGGCGAAAAATTGGAATGTGACCACAGATCTGCAAATAAGATGTTCTGGCCGACTCAGAGGAAACTAGTTGAATATCGTTGAAGGAGTCCTTTCCAATAAGAAGGACATCTTACGCAGATGGAGCGAGAACTTTTTAGAATTGCTCAATCCCGAACAGGTCACCGAAGATGACAGACCTATTGTCGAAAGTCGGGCGGAAAGTAGTCCTACGGTAGAGGAAGTAACTTTGGCGATCAAATCGTTAAAGGCTGGCAAATCTGCTGGTGTGGATGAAATTCGGCCAGAAATGCTCAATGCTTTAGGTAAAGAGGGAGTGCAATGGCTCTCGCGTGTCATTAAAGTGGCCTGGGAACGCGGTGAAACACCTGGTGATTGGCAAATGGGGGTGATAGTTCCTCTTTTTAAAAAAGGGGACAAAAGAGATTGCGCCAACTATAGGGGTATATCTATTTTAAGTCTCCCTGGAAAAGTCTTCGCTAAGGTGAAACGCGTTCCAGAGCTGTGGTTGAGTATAGTTTGGGAGATGAGCAGTGCGGGTTTCGTCCCGGTAAAAGCACAACCAACCAGTTATTCACTCTCAGAATGGTTCTTGAGAAGGCCTGGGAGTATGCCAAACCTGTCTACACTTGTTTTGTAGATTTGGAAAAAACATATGATAGGGTTCTTAGAGGCAAACTCTGGAGTGTTCTGCAGGAGTATGGGGTTGACGGTTCTCTGTTAAGGGCGATTCAGTCTTTATACTCAAACTGTAGAAGCTGTGCTCGGATAAACGGTGTTAAATCAATACCTTTCACTGTGGGCGTTGGACTCCGCCAGGGGTGCGTTTTGTCACCTCTCCTCTTTATTGTATATATGGATTGGATGTTGCAGCGCAGCCGTGGCGGGGAATGTTTCGAAGTGGGAGGACCTTAGGATTAGTCATCTGCTCTTTGCGGGTGATTTGGTCATCCTTGGGTCCTCTCAAACCGAATTTCAGCGCTCACTCGAAAGGTTTGTAGCCGTTTATGATAATGCTGGAATGAAGATCAACGTGAACAAGTCAGAAGAAATGGTCGTTTCCAAAAAAAACCCATTCAGTGCACTCTGCATGTTAGTGGAGTCCCACTGAAGCAGGTGGATAAGTTTAAGTACATCGGGGTCTTATTCACGAGTGATGGGAAGAGCAATGCCGAGTTATCCTGTAGAATTGGTCAGGCTGGATCAATTTTGAGAGAGCTTGGCCAATCTGTTGTAAGAATGGCTTAACTTAGTGTTCAAGCTAAGCTATCGGTTTTTAACTCGGTGAATGTTCCAACTTTCACCTATGGTCATAAAATTAGTGTAGTGACCGAAAGAATAAGATCGCGGATACAAGCTGCCGAAATGAGGTTCCTTCGCGGTTTTGCTAGAATAACTCGTAGCGATCGAGTGCGCAACACCAGAGTACGTGAGGCGCTCAATGTTGAGCAGCTACTTCTCCGAACGGAACGATCTATGCTTCGATGGTTTGGTCACATAGTGCGTATGCCCCCGGACCTGCTTCCAAGACGTGCCATGGTGGCCGTGACATCAAGTAGGCGACCCCGCGGTAGGCCTAAAAATAGATGGTTGGACCAAGTCCGACATCTCCCTTCGAGCCGTCTAGGGATTCCTCCTGATGAGTTGGAGTCAATGGCAGAGGATCGAGAAGGATGGAGAGTCCACCTGAGCATCCTACCACCGCGACCCTCATGAAGGATTAGCGGGCCATTGAAGATGTATGTATGTATGTATGTTATAACTGTACGTTAGTCGGGAATAACAATAAAAAAAATCGTAGTACACAAAAACAGACTACGAAAATTTACGTCTTAAAATTAGATTTATATATGTATGTAGTTATTATATTTTAAGATCTTATAAATTTTTTAACATCTTTAAATATCTTATGATATATATATTATCTATGGGGAACAATAGCTATTCGTTCATAAAGTAGTTGTAAATACTAGGTTTGTACATTTATATTGTTTAAAGTATTTTAATACCGTTCGAACGTCCATTATTATTAAACACATTGTGTTTTAAGACCTTAACATTTTAAATATATTTCACTTACATTGTAAACTCAAAAGTTATGATAAGATGCAAGATATATTGTAAATGGAGAAATACAATAATAATTATAACACTATATGAATTTTATATAGGTAAGTGCATTTTAACATATAAGTAAGTCAATCTGTTTTTTTTTTTTTTTTTAAATATATATTTAATAAAATAGAGTTTGTCAATAACGCGAAAGGAGTATTTCCCAAGCGTGATTCATAGAATCATACTCCAAAAGGGGGAAGGTGTAGTGCAAATATATTGCATCATCACAGATGCATTATTATAATATTATGGTGTCGCACTGCACCTTAGAAATCGTTGAATTCACGACTCACAAATATGTCATGTTTCAGTCTACACGCGCTTGGTGTAGATTGCTTAGCTTGCATAGCTTCCGAACAACATGCAAGGGAAATGCGCCGACAGTGTCAGGAGAACCGTATAAAAAATAAAACGCATTTTCATTAATAAATGTTGATGTAATATATCAGGTCCAATTGGGAATAAAAATAACAATAAAAACTAAAACAACAAAAAAGTAAAACAAAAAGGGGTCTTGAAAAACCGTCTTCCACCCGTCTGGAAAGCGTACCCGCAAGCTCTGTTAATGCAATTCCTGCTGTCGCATTGGCTTTGAGGCCTGGAGTTACGTCGGGGACTTCACTTCCTTTCGCCACACCCACTTCCACCAACTTCCTTTATTATTCGCCATTTACTATTGGTAATAACACTTCCTAACGAAACTGTCCCTCCCCCACCCCTTCTCATCTTGCTCTTTTAGAAACATGCGCAGTGACACCTGCATTCTATTCCCATGGGAAACGGTATTGCACGCGCAGCCATTTTTCGCACAACCAAGCATTTTCGCAGTACACGCGCAAGCATCATTCGACAGTTGGCGCCTGAATCCAAAACAAAAGACAAAAAAGTTGCAAAATTTAATGAATATGTAGACTGAAATAAATATATACATATGTACATATTGTATGAATATTTGAAAAAAACTAAGGCGGTGGTGAGGTAGGTGGTGGGGGGTCAATATTCTGCCACGTCCGCGTTCGTGTCCCTTGGAAACCACTTTGGTTAACGCGCTGTGAATAGCTAGAAATCATACTTCTAATATGTATGTATTATGTAAATGTCTAAAGACAAAAATATTTTGCAAATGTATTTTCACATAAATGCCTTTAACTAAAGTGGGCTAAGAGCAGAGTTGATTTTGTTTCCTATTGTTTAACGTGCATGAACAAAAAAATAATAAAAGAGTGGTTATGGCTACCTATCAGACCTCTTCTTTTATGTAAAATGTAAGGACCAAACATCAAACATATGTACTATAAATGAGAGTAGGAGAACCACAAGGATTTGTAAAAGACAGATGTGTTCAAACAATTAGGAAATAAATAAACATAATTATTTGTCTCAGCCTTAATCTTATAATACGTACGTACCTACATACATATAAATGAAGTAAAGTAAAATAAAGTTGGCCTACAATACCTACAGTACCTACTATTTAAATTTTTTGTACCGTACCTACAAATTCTTAACATCATCACAGATCGCATTAAAATTATTCCTGATCTTAACCTACCCTAATTTAATGTACATATGTAGGTATACATACATATGTAGGTATATTTCTGCTCTGTCTGTTCCTCACCGTGCCAAAGTCGCAGGCCAGGACAAAAAATACGATAATACAAAACAAAACAAAAAATATATTTCGCTGTGGCTATGTCACAAACTCTACGCTGGTGGTGAAAGCTTTTCGCAAAGCAAAAGAAAAAGCTTTTAGCACAGAAAATTTATTTTCAGTTTTTTTTCTTTGCGAAGCAGAAAAGCTTTTTGTTTGCCCATCGTTGTTTGCTCATCGCAAAAAAGATCAACATTTTTTTGTATGGGGATGCGGCATCTGGGTAAGTTTATTATCTGTGCTACTGACCTACTGATCCAAATAAAACACCGGACTTAATCGACTTTTGCATCATTAAAAACATTCAACTAAAGACACTAAGCATTAAATCTAGATTTGAACTTTCATCGGACCACTCGCCTAACCAACTCAAATACTCGTGTAAAATAACCCCCATAACTAATTCGTTCCAACTGTACATTAAAAAAACCGATTGGGACTCTTTTCAGGAATATATAGGACTACATCTACTACTTAATGTACTCCTGCAATCGCAAACAGACGTCGAACGAGCTGTAGTTCACATTAACGACATAGTAACTGCTGCAGTATCTAAAACAACTCTAATCAATAGACCAAAAACGCAGAACATCATTACACCAACTATAATTCGACAACAGATAGATGAAAAGAGAAAACTCAGAAAACGATGGCAAATCACTAGGCTACCCCAAAACAAATCAAAATACAAGAAAGCAGTAAAAAAAACCTCAAAACAAAACTTCAATTACTGACAATCAATTTACTGACTACTTTAAAAATCTGACCCCAACTTCTGAGACCAACTATTCGCTTTGGAAAGCTACTAAAAAGATCAAGAACAAAATAGTACATCAAACTGCTCTACAGAAACCAGACGGATCTTGGGCCAGGACCAATCAAGACAACGCAAATATCCTGGCTAAGCACTTCGCAGAAGTATTCACAAACGACAAGGGCAATGCGGCTGTCCCACCTTCACGCCGAAACACACTCATCACCAATGTAAAAATAAAAAAAGTAACAATAAATAAAACTGAACACTGCATCAAAAAAAGGATTGCCCACAAGAAGGCTACAGGATATGACTCGGAAAGATATTAACCCAACTATCCAGACAAGCCATGATATACTTACGATATCTCTATAATTAATTAATACTAAACCCTGGTAAAGACGCAAAGACTACTTCATCCTATAGACCAATAAGTTTACTCCCCAAATATTCGAAAAATAAATCTATGATCGACTACAGCCAATACTGACTAATAACAAAATGATACCAGACCATCAATTCAGCTTTCGCAGACAACACTCGACTATCCAACAAATTCACAGGGTAGTTACCAAAATTACAACAGTGGGAAAAAAATACTGCATAGGGGTGTTTCTTGTCGTAGCAGACGTAGCTTTCGACAAAGTTTGGCACAAGGGACTACTATACAAACTTCAAAACTTACTTCCACTAGACTTCTACCAAATCATTGAAAGTTACCTAAGCGAACGCCATTTCTACGCAAGATATAATGACCAACAATCCAAAATACTACAGACAAGAGTTGGAGTACCGCAAGGATCTGTATTGGGACCACTGCTACATGTCCTCTACACTGCTGACATCACTCTACCGAGTGGAGCTACAACCATGATGGCAACCTTTGCTGACGATACTATTCTGCTGATATCCTATGAAAACCTGGACACTGTAACTACTCGAGCACAACGACTTCTGGATAGGACAATGCAATGGTTTGACGAATGAAGCATACAAATTAACGAAGGCAAAACCCAACAAGTAATATTTACCACTAAATCAAACTACTCTCCAATCCCAATAAAAATAAAAGACAAAACTATTCCAATCGACAACGTGGCCAAATATCTTGGTATGCACTTGGACAGCAAACTTAACTGGAAATACCACATACAAAAAAAAGGGACCAAATTAAACTCAAATATAATCAACTGTATTGGCTCCTGCGTAAAAATTCTAAGCTTTCGACAACCAATAAATTACTACTATATAAATCCATTATCAAACCTATCTGGACATACGGGATACAACTCTGGGGAACGTCAAAGAAAACAAACATCGCCATAATCCAAAGACAACAATCAAAAATATTACGAACCATAATCAAAGCGGACTGGTACATACCTAACATCGACATCCATCGCGACCTTAAAATACCAACAGTGGAAGAAGAGATAATAAACATAAGCAGAAGACATCACATAAAAATAGTAGTTCACCATAACATCGAAGTCAATTCATTACCAATGAAGGAATACTTCGGAAGACGACGACTAAAGAGAAATAGACCCAGTGACTTGATAAGAGGGACCACAAGGTCAACATACTAAAACATCCTAAATATAAAAAAATTAAATTTCTATTACAACTAACATACTTTACTCGTTTAATAATTGTTAAAACTGTTTAATGTTTTTTTTTTTTTTTTTTTAATTGTTAAACTGTTAATAAGTTTAAATTCCTAGAAAAGGGCTAAGAACATTGGTCACTTAGTCCAAATTAAATCCCAAAATTCAAATTGTAAAAACAAATATTAGATGTATTTTTCTAAGGCAGATGTATTTACTGCATTGGGAAATAACTAAAAAAAAAAAAAATTTAATTTCGAAATACTGACCTACCCCACTTTCAACTTAATATGGCTAATATCTACGGAAACGTAAATTGCTTAAGTGAAATGAGCAACGTGGAACTGATTAACTGCAGTGGCCAATTCAATGTGGCAAATTCTTTCACCCTTTATGCACGGGCTTATCAAAACGATCTGTGACTTATGTTAAAGATTATCTTAAGAACTTTTTTTTCTACTGCGATGAGTGCAACGTGATCACCCTATCCCATGCTTTGCTCGCGATCAAGTGCCAAAATGACTCTACGAACAACTTGCTTGCGTCCCATAAAAACTTCTCTAAAAAGGTTCTCGAGCTTTCGTCCATGTTCGATGACGTGATTAAATGTGTCGAGGATCTTAACAAAACTGTGGAAATCCTCTGAACTTACACGTAAGCCATTGCTAAAAAATATTGAGAAGCAATTAAAACTAATCAGTGAAATCGACCTTCTCAAACCCCCTTGTGAAAATCTCAGCAAATCGAGCCATCTTGGAATTAAATTCTTGTAGGAATTAGAATATAAGTTAATTAAAATACCATATAATTTATTAAAAAAAATTAGTTAGGGAACGAGTCGATGTGCATCGATTGCACCAGACGCTTGTTCAGCATTTCCGTTCCTCGCGGCTCGCGCGTGCAGGTGTTGTTTTCACCGTCTGTTGGTGTTAAGTCTTCCCCTCTTAAATGCGATTGTCCCCAATCGCTAAACATATGGGTGGTTGCTAAACCTTTGCTTTGGCATCTCAAGATGATGGGGCGCGTTAGGTGATACGCTCGTTCTTGGTTCGGGATGTTTCACATGGACCTTTTCTTCTGGAATTTGGATGGTGACCTTGGTATTGTTTCGTTTAGGTAAAAGCTTACGGATCGTGGTTATTATGACGAGTATTCCGAGACAGGAGATGATCGAGTAGGTGGTTACTTGATGTGCGTTTTTCTCTGTTTGTAATAGTCTGATTTCATGTGTGTTGTTGATATGTAGGTCCTTCATCATTTCCAAGGATAGTAATTCCCTGTAATTCTTCTCCTTTGGATTGGGTTGGAGTATTGCCGGTAATACTTTCGTCGTTGATACTTCTCTGGAAATAAATGATCTTCCATTGATGTTTACAGTGGTGTTGTGGAATTTTATTAGGAATGTTCCATTGAGGCTGTGGGTAGTATTTTGAACTTGTAGGGTTCCGGCAAACTGATTTAGCAATAGGTTTCCAGTTGAAATCTCATCTATGGTTGGAATATGCTGACTATTGACGGTGTTGCAAATAGCTGAGAGGCTGTTGAGCAAGCTAGGAATACATGTATCGTTTCTAATGTTAACAATGTCTTTGGAATTACAAATGGATAGAGAGCTATAACTTTTACATTTTTTTACTGTTCCATACATCTCTTCAATATTTCTAAGAATTACATCAAATAAAATTTCTTTACAATATTATTCCTTTTTACTGGTTTAATCACAAGACTTTCATAGATTTCATTTGTTGTTAAAGGAATGTTTACAATATAGAGCATTATTGAACTATTGCTTATGACTTTTACTTCTGAGAAATCTAAAGCTTCTTCTATTGTGTTATAGGGCAACTGTTGCTTATTTAAAATATTTGTAGCAAGTTCTATTTCGTTTTTGGATAAAATAAATGAATTGATCATACCTAATTTAGCCCAGTGGATGGCATAGTTAATATTTTCCATTTCTTCTTTTACAAGTTTAATTTTGTATTGTACATTTGTTATTACTTCAAAACTTAATTTATTGTCTTCTTTTAACCATCTCTGTATTTCATTTTGAGTTTTAGTGATATTATTCATTCTCTCATTGTATAATTGATTTATGACAACCTGTTTGTTATTATTTTTTAGAACGTCTGTGATTTTTTCTTTAATGGTGACAAAGTCGTCATGGTCTGGATTACCAGCAATCCATTTCCATGCGCTGCCGATGAAATTTAAAGAGCGTTTTGTTATTCGCGGTTTCAAGTTATGCAAGAGATTTTTAATTTGTTGCAACTCATGTGATAGCAAAGGAAATATGGTATGGTTTTGGGTTGATTCAAGGTTAAGGATTGGGGTTATTGTGGATATGAATTTGTCGTATTGATCCAAGTCAATGACGTGTATTAGTTTGAAATTTCCGTCCTATATCTTCGTCTGTCCAACGTGAAAGGTCACTATTTGTGCGTTTGAGAAGTCCAATATTTGAATAGTTGCCTGACAGGTGCAAAAGGCACATCTGAAAAGATAAATGTTAGTTTCTAATATTACTTTTGTGCACTACTTTGCCGGATTCGGTTATTACTGTAGAGTTCTTATTTTCCTTAACTATTTCTTGTCGGTATCTACCAGTTAATTTCGAGCCTATCCGTTTATTATTTTTAACAAAAATAACTTGCCCTATTTGGTAGTCTTTAATTGGCTTTCTTTTCTTGTTATGGTATTTATTGTTCTTCTCCTGTTTAGTTCTAAGTCTTTCGATGTTAGTCAACCGTGTTTTTTCAAATTGTTCGGGGTTTAGTCTGGGTATTCGTCCGTAAAAGAGTTCTATCGGTTTCTTACCTGTGGTTGAGTGGATAGTGAAATTGTATTCATTCACGGCTCGTTCTAGGAGTTCTTCAAAAGACCGTGGAGGTCCGTCAGATTTAAGACATCTCATAATTTCAGACAATGTGGAGTGGAAACGTTCAACTTGACCGTTCACTTCACTTTTATATGGAGGGGTTTTAAAGATATTTATTTGAAGGTCATCTTCTAGCATTGAGGTTATTGAGGCTGAATTTAGCGCCTTCTCATTATCTATTACAACAACTTCGGGTACGCAGAAGAAGAATATGATATCTCGTAATGGTCGTTTAATGTCTTCGATTGAGCGTGATGAGATGATTTTAGCCTGAGCGAATTTTGTGAATTTATCGACGGCCGTTAAGACAAGTTGTTTTTCGGTAGAAAAGATATCGATATGAATGGTGTGTCCATGATAATTAGGGATGGGTGTAGGTTTCAGGTGTGGTTTATTAGGATGCCTGTCGTATTTAAGGCTTTAATTTTTGAAGACATTTTAGGGAAGTAGAAGTTTTCCGGCAACTGAATTCGGTTTTCTTCGGCGTTGCGATGAGCGCGTCGGTGTATCTTTAGGATTTTTTCTTCTTGCTCGTTTTCGCTGGGTATGTCTTCCACAATTTTTTGAGTAAATCTAATACGGTAGTCTAATACGGTTTGATAAAAATGTGTCTTGTGTAATTTTCGAATGGAATTTTAATTTCGTAACTGTTATCTTCGCCTATTTTTAGTATTAATTGATTACGGAATACATTTATTGGGGTTTCGACAATGGGGATTAGGTTATCAGAAGAGCTATCGGCACTATGTTCGGTTGGGGTCATTGAATGAATTTCGGTTACTTGGGGAGGCCTTGAAAGGGAGTCAGCCACTACGTTTGCTTTCCCTGGCTTATACTTGAGTTCGTAGTTGTATTCTTCTAGAATAGCCTTCCACCTTTTCATTTTACTGTTGGTGTTTTTTGTTGCTGAAGGCATAAGTGAGAGGCTGGTGATCGGTAAAAATTTTCACTTTTCGATATCCGTAGAGGAAGTTCCTTAATGAATTCAGTGACCATATAATAGCGAGCATTTCTTTCTCGTTTGTTGCATAATGTTCCTCGGTCTTGTTTAGAGTTCTCGAGAGGAATGTGATTGGTTTGCCATTTTGAGAGAGGACTGCCCCGATAGCATACTCCGAAGCATCCGTGGTCAGTTCGAATTCATTTTTGAAATTAAGATATGACAGAATCACTTCTGCCGAAATAAGTGAATTTTTGACTTTATTGAATGCTTCTAAGGCTTCTTGGTCTAGATGAATGGGTTTGTTTTTTGAAAGCTTCTTGGGCACTCGTCCATCTTCCCCTCTTAAGAGGGATGTCAGGGGCTTCACAAGTCTTGCATAATCTTTAATGAAGCGGCGATAATATCCTGACATACCGAGAAATGAACGGAGGTTTTATAGAGTTTTGGAGGCAGGTCGGTCGACAATCGCTTGGACTTTCTTGGAATTAGTTTTAATGCCATCTCTACCGATGACAAAGCCTAAGAATTCTATTTCTTCTTGAAAGAATTCGCACTTGTCCAACTGTATTTTCATGTTGGCGGCTTCTAGGGTCTTAAACACTATTTCCAGGTTCTTAAGATGTTCAATCTCGTCTTTCCCGAAGATAACGATGTCATCGATATAAACATAACAGCACTTCCCGATGTATTGCTTTAGAATATCATCCAAAGCCCTTTGAAAAATGGTTGGGGCATTCTTTAGCCCGAAAGGGAGACGAGTGAATTCGAATTTCCCGTTATTCACGGAAAAAGCAGTTTTTTCAATATCAGATTCTTTGAGTGGGATCTGATGGAAGCCACTTTTGAGATCAACTATAGTAAACCATTCATTTTTGCCAAGGTTGGCAAGAACTTCGTTAATCTCGGGGATCGGATATCTGTCAGCGACGGTAACAGCGTTTAGCTTACGGTAGTCGATCACCATGCGATATTTTCTTTCCCCAGACATCCATATTTTTGGGAACGACCCAAACTGGAGAGTTGTAAGGCGATTTAGATGGCCTAATGATGCCATCTTGGATGGCAAACGACTAACAAAGGCCTCGTAGGGGCAGCATCTCCCGATAGGTGCTGGTCCGCTAAGTAACGAGTAGGAGCCACTGCAGCCGAAAACCTAGCAGCTCTGTTAGTAAGCCCTACTCCCACCTCCTCGTGGTGTCATCTGGGAATTTCTTCGGAAATTGCTAACGGGAGAGGACGAATGGCGAGCTTCCTGCGCCACAAAACAGGATAAGTGTCGGTTGGTCTGTGGCCCAGCGAGCCGCAACCGTAAAACAAATCTTGCTCCGAAACGGAAACAATCGCCTCGGATAAGGACGGATAATTTGTTGACGACCTTTGGCTATCGGACACGGACAACGATCGGATTCTGGAACGTTAAGACCCTCCTGGACTCACTCAAGGAAGGGCCTTATAACGCCAGATTCCTCCAATTGGAGCGCGAATTCGCACGGTATAAAATCGACATCTTAGGGCTGAGCGAGATAAGATGGTACGATGCTGGGGAATACATCTCCCCAACAAAAAGCACTGTGATGCTCTACTCTGGTAAACCAGCTGGAAGTGCACGGAGTTCTGGCGTAGGACTCATGCTAACTCCAGCAGCACGTAGTAGCCTCATATCCTGGCAACCCCATTGTGACCGGATATTGACGGCTAGGTTCCAGAGTAGAGTTAGAAAAATCACCATCATACAGTGTTATGCTCCGACTCTAGACGCAACTGAGGATGAAAAGGATAATTTTTATAGCCACTTAGGCGCCGCCTACAACCAAACGCCTAATGGGGACATCGTAATGGTAATGGGAGATCTCAATGCCAAGGTGGGTAGCGACAACACCATGCTTAAGCACGTGATGGGAGTTCACGGCGTGGGAGACCGTAATGACAATGGTGAGCGGTTTGTGGACTTCTGCAATACCAACCGCCTAGTCATCGGAGGTACGCTGTTTAAGCATAACACCTGCCGTAAGATCAGTTGGGTCTCTACTGATAGGTAACGAACATCCAACCAGATCGACCACATTGCGATCAGTCGCCGCTTTAGAAATTGTCTCCTGGACGTCCGAAACAGACGTAGAGCTGACGTCGGACAAGAACGAGATCACCATCTTATGGTAGCTCATTTACGCCTTCGTACTGCATCCGTCAACAGCTACCGCTCAAACCTGCTTAACATCACCAGGTTTAATATCGACAGGCTCAAGGTTCCCCAAGTGCGCCAACAGTTCAGGGACCATCTTGCCTTAGAAGCAGAAGCAATCAGCAGCATAGAGAACATGGATGACCACTGGAGTGCTGTGAAAAATGCTTTTGCGACTGGGGCACGCACTTATGTCGGTAAAAACAGAAACACCACCGCACATGGCTTTCTACAGACACCTGGAGACGGATCGATGAGCGTACAGCAATCAAGGCTCGGATTGCAGCGGCCTCAGCAGTAGAGAGAACCGAGCTTGAAGCCCAATACCATGCGAAGAAGAAAGAAGTGCAGCGTAGTGTGAGACGTGACAAACGTCAACATGTCAACTCACTGGCCTCAAGGGATGAAGAAGCAGCGAGTAGGTGCGACAGTAGGACTGTTTACAACATCACTAAGGAGCTCATTGGTGGTCGAAACTCTAAACAACATCCAGTGAAGAGTCTAGACGGTAACCTTCTGATTTCGTATGAGGATCAGCTCACTAGATGGAGAGAACATTTTGCTGCAGTGCTAAATCACTTAGACGACGGCGGTATGATCTTGAATTCGAATGAGCAGTTCGAAGCAACAAATTCCCGAATTCGCACCGTACCTCCCAGTAAAGCTGAAATAATAACAGCAATCAAGTCCCTCAAGAAAAACAAAGCGATGGGTATTGATGGCATCCCTGCCGAGCTATTTCAACATCGCCAAATACATCGGCAGATTTGCTGCATCCGCTAATACGGAGAGCTTGGGATAGTGAACAATTTCCACAGGAGTGGAAAAGGGGGATGATCATTAAGCTTCCAAAGAAGGGTAACTTGATGGAGTGCGGTAACTGGAAAGGTATATGTGTTCTTCCAGCTGTAGCCAAAATAATAGCTAGAATAATTCTAGAACGAATTAAAGATCATTTAGATTCAACTCTCGATGTCGAACAGGCAGACTTTCGCGCTGGATCCTCCTGCATCGACCACATAAACACTTTACGGATCATAATCGAACAATGCGTTGAGTATAGGTCTCCGCTACATTTACTGTTTATCGACTTCGAGAAGGCTTTCGACAGCTTGAATCGAGATGCTATCTGGTTGGCCTTGCGCAGGAGAGGCATTCCAGAAAAGCTTATAGCTATTATCAAGGCTACATATGAGGGCGGCAAGTGTCACGTCGTGCACAATGGTAAGGTGTCGGAGGACTCTGAAGTCCAAAGTGGAGTACGTCAAGGGTGCATACTGTCCCCACTATTGTTCTTGGTGGTTATCAGCGATGTACTCCGTGCAGTATTGACGGAAGCTAATTCTGGAATTCGTTGGACTATAACATCTTGCCTTAAACACCTAGATTACGCTGACGATATTTGTCTACTTTCACATCGGATAATGGATCTTCATTTGATGGCCCAAAATCTAGAAGCTGAGGCAAACAAAGTGGGGCTAAAACTAAACACAGCCAAAACAAAAGCCGTGAGTACTTCCAATACCCCCGCTCAACTTAACATTCCCGGAAAGCAAGTCGAGAAAGTTGATAACTTTCTATATTTAGGAAGTGTCGTCTCGGCTAATCGCGGTGGCACCGAACTGGATGTGTGCAGCAGAATCGGGAAGGCTAAAGCTGCGTTCGGAATGCTGTCCAAAATCTGGAGAAGCAATGTTATTAGCTTAAGAACCAAGCTACGACTGTTCCGCTCCAACGTAGAATCAGTGCTGCTTTATGGGTGCAGTACCTGGAAGGTGGACACCATTAACACACAGTGGAATCCGCTCACCCAGGCAGGCAGAATAGCGGGACGCCCTTTGCAAACGTGGCGCAGAACAGTTGAGGAGGAATCGAGCTCTTTAGGAATGAGTTGGAGGCAGCTCAAACGCGTTGAAGAACTCCGAATACGGTGGCGCGCAGGCGTGGTTGACGCCCTATGCCCCCCGAGGGGTTAAAGGACATAAGTAAGTAAAGTAATGATGCCATCTTTTAGTAGATCGTTTATCTGTTTTTCGACTTCTCCCTTGAGTGCCATCGGGTATGGGTATGATCTTGAATAAATGGGATCGTTGGTTGTCGATCGAATTTCTCCTTTTACGGTGGTGGTGTAAGTTAATTTCTTGTCAGGATCAGAAAAGAGATTGGGACAGTCGTTAATTATACCTTTGAGTTTGTCCGACTGTTCTTTGCTCATGTGAGAAGTTCTTAGAGTAATGTTATTAATTAATTGTGAAATATGCTGCTTGAGTGGTATTGAAATGTTTGGGTAAATAGTCATATAACTATCTTTTGTATGAATAACCGCGTTTAATTTTCTCAAAGTATCATTGCCTATTATACCGTCGAACGAGATAAGAGTGGGGAGAATGAAAAATTTTATTTTATCTGTATTACGGCCAAATAATTGTACAAATGAGTGGTGTGTAATTTTTACGCTCCCTCCGACTGATCTAACGTAGAAACGTCTTTCATTCGGGAGAGGGTTCCTGATATGCCGGGGTTGGATGTAGTCTTTATTAGATTCTGTGTCTATTAAGAATTTTAGTGTCTCTCCGCTTCTTGCGATATGTTCGAAGTAAGGAAGCGAAGAAGGCCTTAGTCTAAAAAATAGATATCGTCGAGTTGCTCCGGTTCGTCGAGGCAGGGTCATCTTGTGAGTCAGTGTAATTCATTAATGTCTGATCATAGTTTTGGTCTTTTCGTTCTATCTCACTTTCGTATTCTTCCGGTGTCTGCTCATCTGGGTCGGGCCCATCAGTGTGGTAGACTCTCTGCACTTTGTGTGCCTGATGGATCTGTTGTGAATGTTGGCGCTTCTGTGGAACAAACTGTTGTTTACGAGGTCTGTTCTGGTAATTAACCTTCTGGGATTTGATGGAATAATCGATGTCCATTGGCTTAGGAGGAAGCGGGCGTTGATTTGCCGGTAGTCGTTGCTGTGGATATTGGTGCTTCGGCTGGTACTGTGGTTCCCTGTAAAACTGGGGTGGCTGAGCATTTCGAGGGTTATGGAGTAACTCAGGATGAAATTCGCGCCTCGGTGAGGGAATTGGCGCTGGTCCTGAATGTGAAAAATTGTTCCTTCTAGGGGGAACTGGAGGCGGTGTTTGGGGGAATGTTCTCCGGGTGCTTGATTGTGAATTGTTTGCATGCTGAGCCCGGAAATCGACATTTTGTAATTTTAAGCAAAGATGCAAAGCTTGCGGTAGGTCAGCAGGCTCGCGGATACTGAGTAGCCTAGGCAGGTCGCCTTTCAACCCTCTAACGAAGGTATCAAGGGCTTTGTCCCTGTAACATTGAGTCATATTATTCATGGATTCTTGACTCATATCCATTGATCCTAAATTATTTAGGATAAGCGACAAGTGGTGGTAGGCGGCCTGATAGAATTCAGGAATCGTACTACTACCCTGTACCAAAGTTGTCATTTGGTACTCGAGGGTTCCTAAATCCCTCTTGTCTGCATAGTGTAAGGTAAGACATTTTGACATTTTTTCCCAATTTAGTGGGGTGTTATATGATTCTAGGGCGACGTCTGCGTAGCCCGTGATTTTGTATCTGATAACCGATAGGATTCCATAATACTTGGGGGTACCTTTTAAGTGTTCATAGATTTTGATCACTCACTTTTGATCGACACTCTTTTTCCATGAGTTAAATTCGTGTGGCTGGCCAGAGAATTCTCTGAGGCTTTTCACCACATCCGGTATTTTGTCCATGTCAGACAAATTCCTATCGTTACCCAAGTTTATTGGCTGATCTATGTCGTTGTTAACATCGGACGCGGGGTTCATGATGGAATTGAAAAGTTGCCGTCCCTGTGTTTGAAGGGCTTCGGTCACTAGTTGTGAAATCATCCTAATCATGTCGTCGTTAATTGCATTAGGAGCAGGGGGAGGAACGGGAGCAGGAGGTTGAGGAGCTGCAACGTTATCTGCAGGCAATTCTAGACGAGCTGGTCGTATTAAATTATTAGGGTTTGACATTTTTCAAAAGATATTTGTTTTGTTAAATTAGGGAATCAATATATCACTCGTTCAAGTAATGAGAATGGATGTTTTTTAGCTAGCGTATTTGCTTAAGATAGTGCAAGTATTTTACTTTTATTCAAATAGATAGAATGTGGTTTATGGATATGTTTTTCATATAAATATTATAAAATATGTACTTTTGTTGTTACTTAAGTTGATTACTATTGACTTACAGTAATATAATAATGAATTCTTGTGGCATTTCTTCTTAAGGTTTTTGTTTTTTGTTTCGAGGGTAGGTTCTGGCTGCTTCTGTTGGTTAGGGCGGCTGTCAGAGGATTTTCCTGACTCCTTTTTGTTCCTTTGGTTAGTAGAACTACTCGATGGCCTTTGTTTTCCCTATCACTACACTGTCGTCTTGGTGGTCTGGTTATCCACTTTTTTATTTATTTCACTATTTGTTGGCTTGGTTGTCCACTATTTTTATTTATTTCACTGTGTGGTGGCTTGGTTGTCCACGATTTTTATTTATTTCGTTGTTTGGTGGTCCACTATTTTTATTCACAACACTTTCACTGATTCTAAGCTTGGTTATTGCTTGAGTTCACTCGAGAATTGTGTTAACAGAAATTTTTACAGTGTCACAGAATGCAGCCCCACGCTGGGCGCCAGTTAATTAAAATACCATATAATTTATTAAAAAAAATCCCAAGGCAGGATGCCTTGACCTTTATTGCTTCGCGTAAACTTAAAAACTCAACAGACATTATTCGATTTATTATGCTTATCACCTAATTTTCCCTAACTCAGCTTCTGCTGTTGTTCGCTGTCGTGGAAACGAGTCGATGTGCATCGATTGCACCAGACGCTTGTTCAGCATTTCCGTTCCTCGGGGCTCGAGCGTGCAGGTGTTGTTTGCACCGTCTGTTGGTGTTAAGTTATACCCGAGGTAGGCATGCATGTCGTAAGAGGCGACTAAAATCCACCCTCCGTATACCGAGTATGGCGTATACAAAAAACATGCAATGAACAAAACAAAAGATTTGAATACCCCAGGTGGCAGTCCAGGTAAACTGGAAAATCCACCCTCTTCAGAGGTCGGCTCTACGGATTCTGGGGAGAGCCATTTATTGCACCTTATAAATCCCTTCTCAAAAAGTACAAGGGTATCTCGATCTCCACCAACAGGATCGAACGTCTCCGGAAAAGAAGTCCACCGGAAGCGCAAAAGCGTGAAAAACGCGACTTAGCGAAATCTAAAAGCATTGAGGAGGAAAACGACGTACTCCGTACCAAGCTTAGCGAAATGGAGCTACTCTATCGTGAGCTCAAGAAAGAGGTAGATTTACTCAGGCAAGAAAATATTGCCCTAAAAAACATGTACCTACAAAAAGAAAATACAGTTAGCCCACATCGCTCACCTAGTCGCGAATACCAGACGGATGAAGAAGAGCTAACACGCGAAACGAATTGGGTCGAAAAGAAACGACCTAGCAAAAAACGCAAAGCTGGTTCGTCACCGGAAGTCGAGCCACAAAAACATGAAAAGCGCAAGGAGATGCAAGAAAAGCAACAACAACCAAAATTACGTCCTCCGCCACCGATAAACGTCGTTGGAATTACGGACTATAATAAGCTACATTGCCTCCTTAAAAGAACTCTGGCATCGAACTTTAAGGTGACATCTCTGCGAAACAATACGTGGAAAATCAATGTCGATGATGCCGACGGTTACCGATCAGTATCTAAAAAATTGAGTGCCGAAAAGATTCAGTGGTATACTTATGAAAATAAGTTAGAAAGACCACTGCGTGTTGTAGTAAGGGGACTCCACCCCTCGTGCACTAAAGAAGATGTAATGCACGACCTTCAAGGCAAAGGCTTTAAAATTCTTGATGCCGTCAATATTATCAAGAAGGACAAGCAACAGTCGGAGGGAGATCATGAAAAATTGGTAAAGCGCGGACTTCCACTATTCATGCTTAGTTTTTTGATAAAGACGAAAATAAAGATATTATATATGGTATCAAGACTATTCTCAGCATCGTGGTCAAAATCGAACCCATGCGTAAGACTTCCAGATCGATCCCGCAATGTAAGCGCTGTCAAGGCTTCAATCATACGCAGACTTACTGCCAGAAAGAGCCGCGATGCGTCAAATGCGCAGGTAAGTATCTCCCGGAAGAGTGTCACCTAAACAAGCAAACCCCAGCCACTTGTATAAATTGCAAAGGAAAACATCCTGCGAACTATCGAGGTTGCGAAGTGGCGAAAGAGCTTCAAAAACGCAGCGATACGCTAAAAAATTCGATGCGTCCGAATATGAAACCAATCAAGAACAGACCCAAAATAGCTACGAAAAAAGCAGCGAAAGATAGAAAGTCCGTCAATATTAACTTAAGATCGGTTAATGATAAAAAATCCGAAAGTAATAGAGATAAGGTAACAGAAGCAAAATCTCCGAATATTGGCGTGCAGTCTTATGCTCAAGCGGCGAAGACAGTTAAGGGTACGTACACGACCGACAACTCACGGGAGATCAAAGCAAGAAACCGTCCAAATTTTAATGTAAAGACTCCTTCTCAAGTTGCGACATTGAAACATGGTGATAGAGGTAGTTCAGAAGATCATGTATCCAAGTATTAATTGATTACGGAATACATTTATTGGGGTTTCGACAATGGGGATTAGGTTATCAGAAGAGCTATCGGCACTATGTTCGCTTGGGGTCATTGAATGAATTTCGGTTACTTGGGGAGGCCTTGAAAGGGAGTCAGCCACTACGTTTGCTTTCCCTGGCTTATACTTGAGTTCGTAGTTGTATTCTTCTAGAATAGCCTTCCACCTTTTCATTTTACTGTTGGTGTTTTTTGTTGCTGAAGGCATAAGTGAGAGGCTGGTGATCGGTAAAAATTTTCACTTTTCGATATCCGTAGAGGAAGTTCCTTAATGAATTCAGTGACCATATAATAGCGAGCATTTCTTTCTCGTTTGTTGCATAATGTTCCTCGGTCTTGTTTAGAGTTCTCGAGAGGAATGTGATTGGTTTGCCATTTTGAGAGAGGACTGCCCCGATAGCATACTCCGAAGCATCCGTGGTCAGTTCGAATTCATTTTTGAAATTAGGATATGACAGAATCACTTCTGCCGAAATAAGTGAATTTTTGACTTTATTGAATGCTTCTAAGGCTTCTTGGTCTAGATGAATGGGTTTGTTTTTTGAAAGCTTCTTGGGCACTCGTCCATCTTCCCCTCTTAAGAGGGATGTCAGGGGCTTCACAAGTCTTGCATAATCTTTAATGAAGCGGCGATAATATCCTGACATACCGAGAAATGAACGGAGGTTTTATAGAGTTTTGGAGGCAGGTCGGTCGACAATCGCTTGGACTTTCTTGGAATTAGTTTTAATGCCATCTCTACCGATGACAAAGCCTAAGAATTCTATTTCTTCTTGAAAGAATTCGCACTTGTCCAACTGTATTTTCATGTTGGCGGCTTCTAGGGTCTTAAACACTATTTCCAGGTTCTTAAGATGTTCAATCTCGTCTTTCCCGAAGATAACGATGTCATCGATATAAACATAACAGCACTTCCCGATGTATTGCTTTAGAATATCATCCAAAGCCCTTTGAAAAATGGTTGGGGCATTCTTTAGCCCGAAAGGGAGACGAGTGAATTCGAATTTCCCGTTATTCACGGAAAAAGCAGTTTTTTCAATATCAGATTCTTTGAGTGGGATCTGATGGAAGCCACTTTTGAGATCAACTATAGTAAACCATTCATTTTTGCCAAGGTTGGCAAGAACTTCGTTAATCTCGGGGATCGGATATCTGTCAGCGACGGTAACAGCGTTTAGCTTACGGTAGTCGATCACCATGCGATATTTTCTTTCCCCAGACATCCATATTTTTGGGAACGACCCAAACTGGAGAGTTGTAAGGCGATTTAGATGGCCTAATGATGCCATCTTGGATGGCAAACGACTAACAAAGGCCTCGTAGGGGCAGCATCTCCCGATAGGTGCTGGTCCGCTAAGTAACGAGTAGGAGCCACTGCAGCCGAAAACCTAGCAGCTCTGTTAGTAAGCCCTACTCCCACCTCCTCGTGGTGTCATCTGGGAATTTCTTCGGAAATTGCTAACGGGAGAGGACGAATGGCGAGCTTCCTGCGCCACAAAACAGGATAAGTGTCGGTTGGTCTGTGGCCCAGCGAGCCGCAACCGTAAAACAAATCTTGCTCCGAAACGGAAACAATCGCCTCGGATAAGGACGGATAATTTGTTGACGACCTTTGGCTATCGGACACGGACAACGATCGGATTCTGGAACGTTAAGACCCTCCTGGACTCACTCAAGGAAGGGCCTTATAACGCCAGATTCCTCCAATTGGAGCGCGAATTCGCACGGTATAAAATCGACATCTTAGGGCTGAGCGAGATAAGATGGTACGATGCTGGGGAATACATCTCCCCAACAAAAAGCACTGTGATGCTCTACTCTGGTAAACCAGCTGGAAGTGCACGGAGTTCTGGCGTAGGACTCATGCTAACTCCAGCAGCACGTAGTAGCCTCATATCCTGGCAACCCCATTGTGACCGGATATTGACGGCTAGGTTCCAGAGTAGAGTTAGAAAAATCACCATCATACAGTGTTATGCTCCGACTCTAGACGCAACTGAGGATGAAAAGGATAATTTTTATAGCCACTTAGGCGCCGCCTACAACCAAACGCCTAATGGGGACATCGTAATGGTAATGGGAGATCTCAATGCCAAGGTGGGTAGCGACAACACCATGCTTAAGCACGTGATGGGAGTTCACGGCGTGGGAGACCGTAATGACAATGGTGAGCGGTTTGTGGACTTCTGCAATACCAACCGCCTAGTCATCGGAGGTACGCTGTTTAAGCATAACACCTGCCGTAAGATCAGTTGGGTCTCTACTGATAGGTAACGAACATCCAACCAGATCGACCACATTGCGATCAGTCGCCGCTTTAGAAATTGTCTCCTGGACGTCCGAAACAGACGTAGAGCTGACGTCGGACAAGAACGAGATCACCATCTTATGGTAGCTCATTTACGCCTTCGTACTGCATCCGTCAACAGCTACCGCTCAAACCTGCTTAACATCACCAGGTTTAATATCGACAGGCTCAAGGTTCCCCAAGTGCGCCAACAGTTCAGGGACCATCTTGCCTTAGAAGCAGAAGCAATCAGCAGCATAGAGAACATGGATGACCACTGGAGTGCTGTGAAAAATGCTTTTGCGACTGGGGCACGCACTTATGTCGGTAAAAACAGAAACACCACCGCACATGGCTTTCTACAGACACCTGGAGACGGATCGATGAGCGTACAGCAATCAAGGCTCGGATTGCAGCGGCCTCAGCAGTAGAGAGAACCGAGCTTGAAGCCCAATACCATGCGAAGAAGAAAGAAGTGCAGCGTAGTGTGAGACGTGACAAACGTCAACATGTCAACTCACTGGCCTCAAGGGATGAAGAAGCAGCGAGTAGGTGCGACAGTAGGACTGTTTACAACATCACTAAGGAGCTCATTGGTGGTCGAAACTCTAAACAACATCCAGTGAAGAGTCTAGACGGTAACCTTCTGATTTCGGATGAGGATCAGCTCACTAGATGGAGAGAACATTTTGCTGCAGTGCTAAATCACTTAGACGACGGCGGTATGATCTTGAATTCGAATGAGCAGTTCGAAGCAACAAATTCCCGAATTCGCACCGTACCTCCCAGTAAAGCTGAAATAATAACAGCAATCAAGTCCCTCAAGAAAAACAAAGCGATGGGTATTGATGGCATCCCTGCCGAGCTATTTCAACATCGCCAAATACATCGGCAGATTTGCTGCATCCGCTAATACGGAGAGCTTGGGATAGTGAACAATTTCCACAGGAGTGGAAAAGGGGGATGATCATTAAGCTTCCAAAGAAGGGTAACTTGATGGAGTGCGGTAACTGGAAAGGTATATGTGTTCTTCCAGCTGTAGCCAAAATAATAGCTAGAATAATTCTAGAACGAATTAAAGATCATTTAGATTCAACTCTCGATGTCGAACAGGCAGACTTTCGCGCTGGATCCTCCTGCATCGACCACATAAACACTTTACGGATCATAATCGAACAATGCGTTGAGTATAGGTCTCCGCTACATTTACTGTTTATCGACTTCGAGAAGGCTTTCGACAGCTTGAATCGAGATGCTATCTGGTTGGCCTTGCGCAGGAGAGGCATTCCAGAAAAGCTTATAGCTATTATCAAGGCTACATATGAGGGCGGCAAGTGTCACGTCGTGCACAATGGTAAGGTGTCGGAGGACTCTGAAGTCCAAAGTGGAGTACGTCAAGGGTGCATACTGTCCCCACTATTGTTCTTGGTGGTTATCAGCGATGTACTCCGTGCAGTATTGACGGAAGCTAATTCTGGAATTCGTTGGACTATAACATCTTGCCTTAAACACCTAGATTACGCTGACGATATTTGTCTACTTTCACATCGGATAATGGATCTTCATTTGATGGCCCAAAATCTAGAAGCTGAGGCAAACAAAGTGGGGCTAAAACTAAACACAGCCAAAACAAAAGCCGTGAGTACTTCCAATACCCCCGCTCAACTTAACATTCCCGGAAAGCAAGTCGAGAAAGTTGATAACTTTCTATATTTAGGAAGTGTCGTCTCGGCTAATCGCGGTGGCACCGAACTGGATGTGTGCAGCAGAATCGGGAAGGCTAAAGCTGCGTTCGGAATGCTGTCCAAAATCTGGAGAAGCAATGTTATTAGCTTAAGAACCAAGCTACGACTGTTCCGCTCCAACGTAGAATCAGTGCTGCTTTATGGGTGCAGTACCTGGAAGGTGGACACCATTAACACACAGTGGAATCCGCTCACCCAGGCAGGCAGAATAGCGGGACGCCCTTTGCAAACGTGGCGCAGAACAGTTGAGGAGGAATCGAGCTCTTTAGGAATGAGTTGGAGGCAGCTCAAACGCGTTGAAGAACTCCGAATACGGTGGCGCGCAGGCGTGGTTGACGCCCTATGCCCCCCGAGGGGTTAAAGGACATAAGTAAGTAAAGTAATGATGCCATCTTTTAGTAGATCGTTTATCTGTTTTTCGACTTCTCCCTTGAGTGCCATCGGGTATGGGTATGATCTTGAATAAATGGGATCGTTGGTTGTCGATCGAATTTCTCCTTTTACGGTGGTGGTGTAAGTTAATTTCTTGTCAGGATCAGAAAAGAGATTGGGACAGTCGTTAATTATACCTTTGAGTTTGTCCGACTGTTCTTTGCTCATGTGAGAAGTTCTTAGAGTAATGTTATTAATTAATTGTGAAATATGCTGCTTGAGTGGTATTGAAATGTTTGGGTAAATAGTCATATAACTATCTTTTGTATGAATAACCGCGTTTAATTTTCTCAAAGTATCATTGCCTATTATACCGTCGAACGAGATAAGAGTGGGGAGAATGAAAAATTTTATTTTATCTGTATTACGGCCAAATAATTGTACAAATGAGTGGTGTGTAATTTTTACGCTCCCTCCGACTGATCTAACGTAGAAACGTCTTTCATTCGGGAGAGGGTTCCTGATATGCCGGGGTTGGATGTAGTCTTTATTAGATTCTGTGTCTATTAAGAATTTTAGTGTCTCTCCGCTTCTTGCGATATGTTCGAAGTAAGGAAGCGAAGAAGGCCTTAGTCTAAAAAATAGATATCGTCGAGTTGCTCCGGTTCGTCGAGGCAGGGTCATCTTGTGAGTCAGTGTAATTCATTAATGTCTGATCATAGTTTTGGTCTTTTCGTTCTATCTCACTTTCGTATTCTTCCGGTGTCTGCTCATCTGGGTCGGGCCCATCAGTGTGGTAGACTCTCTGCACTTTGTGTGCCTGATGGATCTGTTGTGAATGTTGGCGCTTCTGTGGAACAAACTGTTGTTTACGAGGTCTGTTCTGGTAATTAACCTTCTGGGATTTGATGGAATAATCGATGTCCATTGGCTTAGGAGGAAGCGGGCGTTGATTTGCCGGTAGTCGTTGCTGTGGATATTGGTGCTTCGGCTGGTACTGTGGTTCCCTGTAAAACTGGGGTGGCTGAGCATTTCGAGGGTTATGGAGTAACTCAGGATGAAATTCGCGCCTCGGTGAGGGAATTGGCGCTGGTCCTGAATGTGAAAAATTGTTCCTTCTAGGGGGAACTGGAGGCGGTGTTTGGGGGAATGTTCTCCGGGTGCTTGATTGTGAATTGTTTGCATGCTGAGCCCGGAAATCGACATTTTGTAATTTTAAGCAAAGATGCAAAGCTTGCGGTAGGTCAGCAGGCTCGCGGATACTGAGTAGCCTAGGCAGGTCGCCTTTCAACCCTCTAACGAAGGTATCAAGGGCTTTGTCCCTGTAACATTGAGTCATATTATTCATGGATTCTTGACTCATATCCATTGATCCTAAATTATTTAGGATAAGCGACAAGTGGTGGTAGGCGGCCTGATAGAATTCAGGAATCGTACTACTACCCTGTACCAAAGTTGTCATTTGGTACTCGAGGGTTCCTAAATCCCTCTTGTCTGCATAGTGTAAGGTAAGACATTTTGACATTTTTTCCCAATTTAGTGGGGTGTTATATGATTCTAGGGCGACGTCTGCGTAGCCCGTGATTTTGTATCTGATAACCGATAGGATTCCATAATACTTGGGGGTACCTTTTAAGTGTTCATAGATTTTGATCACTCACTTTTGATCGACACTCTTTTTCCATGAGTTAAATTCGTGTGGCTGGCCAGAGAATTCTCTGAGGCTTTTCACCACATCCGGTATTTTGTCCATGTCAGACAAATTCCTATCGTTACCCAAGTTTATTGGCTGATCTATGTCGTTGTTAACATCGGACGCGGGGTTCATGATGGAATTGAAAAGTTGCCGTCCCTGTGTTTGAAGGGCTTCGGTCACTAGTTGTGAAATCATCCTAATCATGTCGTCGTTAATTGCATTAGGAGCAGGGGGAGGAACGGGAGCAGGAGGTTGAGGAGCTGCAACGTTATCTGCAGGCAATTCTAGACGAGCTGGTCGTATTAAATTATTAGGGTTTGACATTTTTCAAAAGATATTTGTTTTGTTAAATTAGGGAATCAATATATCACTCGTTCAAGTAATGAGAATGGATGTTTTTTAGCTAGCGTATTTGCTTAAGATAGTGCAAGTATTTTACTTTTATTCAAATAGATAGAATGTGGTTTATGGATATGTTTTTCATATAAATATTATAAAATATGTACTTTTGTTGTTACTTAAGTTGATTACTATTGACTTACAGTAATATAATAATGAATTCTTGTGGCATTTCTTCTTAAGGTTTTTGTTTTTTGTTTCGAGGGTAGGTTCTGGCTGCTTCTGTTGGTTAGGGCGGCTGTCAGAGGATTTTCCTGACTCCTTTTTGTTCCTTTGGTTAGTAGAACTACTCGATGGCCTTTGTTTTCCCTATCACTACACTGTCGTCTTGGTGGTCTGGTTATCCACTTTTTTATTTATTTCACTATTTGTTGGCTTGGTTGTCCACTATTTTTATTTATTTCACTGTGTGGTGGCTTGGTTGTCCACGATTTTTATTTATTTCGTTGTTTGGTGGTCCACTATTTTTATTCACAACACTTTCACTGATTCTAAGCTTGGTTATTGCTTGAGTTCACTCGAGAATTGTGTTAACAGAAATTTTTACAGTGTCACAGAATGCAGCCCCACGCTGGGCGCCAGTTAATTAAAATACCATATAATTTATTAAAAAAAATCCCAAGGCAGGATGCCTTGACCTTTATTGCTTCGCGTAAACTTAAAAACTCAACAGACATTATTCGATTTATTATGCTTATCACCTAATTTTCCCTAACTCAGCTTCTGCTGTTGTTCGCTGTCGTGGAAACGAGTCGATGTGCATCGATTGCACCAGACGCTTGTTCAGCATTTCCGTTCCTCGGGGCTCGAGCGTGCAGGTGTTGTTTGCACCGTCTGTTGGTGTTAAGTTATACCCGAGGTAGGCATGCATGTCGTAAGAGGCGACTAAAATCCACCCTCCGTATACCGAGTATGGCGTATACAAAAAACATGCAATGAACAAAACAAAAGATTTGAATACCCCAGGTGGCAGTCCAGGTAAACTGGAAAATCCACCCTCTTCAGAGGTCGGCTCTACGGATTCTGGGGAGAGCCATTTATTGCACCTTATAAATCCCTTCTCAAAAAGTACAAGGGTATCTCGATCTCCACCAACAGGATCGAACGTCTCCGGAAAAGAAGTCCACCGGAAGCGCAAAAGCGTGAAAAACGCGACTTAGCGAAATCTAAAAGCATTGAGGAGGAAAACGACGTACTCCGTACCAAGCTTAGCGAAATGGAGCTACTCTATCGTGAGCTCAAGAAAGAGGTAGATTTACTCAGGCAAGAAAATATTGCCCTAAAAAACATGTACCTACAAAAAGAAAATACAGTTAGCCCACATCGCTCACCTAGTCGCGAATACCAGACGGATGAAGAAGAGCTAACACGCGAAACGAATTGGGTCGAAAAGAAACGACCTAGCAAAAAACGCAAAGCTGGTTCGTCACCGGAAGTCGAGCCACAAAAACATGAAAAGCGCAAGGAGATGCAAGAAAAGCAACAACAACCAAAATTACGTCCTCCGCCACCGATAAACGTCGTTGGAATTACGGACTATAATAAGCTACATTGCCTCCTTAAAAGAACTCTGGCATCGAACTTTAAGGTGACATCTCTGCGAAACAATACGTGGAAAATCAATGTCGATGATGCCGACGGTTACCGATCAGTATCTAAAAAATTGAGTGCCGAAAAGATTCAGTGGTATACTTATGAAAATAAGTTAGAAAGACCACTGCGTGTTGTAGTAAGGGGACTCCACCCCTCGTGCACTAAAGAAGATGTAATGCACGACCTTCAAGGCAAAGGCTTTAAAATTCTTGATGCCGTCAATATTATCAAGAAGGACAAGCAACAGTCGGAGGGAGATCATGAAAAATTGGTAAAGCGCGGACTTCCACTATTCATGCTTAGTTTTGATAAAGACGAAAATAAAGATATTATATATGGTATCAAGACTATTCTAAGCATCGTGGTCAAAATCGAACCCATGCGTAAGACTTCCAGATCGATCCCGCAATGTAAGCGCTGTCAAGGCTTCAATCATACGCAGACTTACTGCCAGAAAGAGCCGCGATGCGTCAAATGCGCAGGTAAGTATCTCCCGGAAGAGTGTCACCTAAACAAGCAAACCCCAGCCACTTGTATAAATTGCAAAGGAAAACATCCTGCGAACTATCGAGGTTGCGAAGTGGCGAAAGAGCTTCAAAAACGCAGCGATACGCTAAAAAATTCGATGCGTCCGAATATGAAACCAATCAAGAACAGACCCAAAATAGCTACGAAAAAAGCAGCGAAAGATAGAAAGTCCGTCAATATTAACTTAAGATCGGTTAATGATAAAAAATCCGAAAGTAATAGAGATAAGGTAACAGAAGCAAAATCTCCGAATATTGGCGTGCAGTCTTATGCTCAAGCGGCGAAGACAGTTAAGGGTACGTACACGACCGACAACTCACGGGAGATCAAAGCAAGAAACCGTCCAAATTTTAATGTAAAGACTCCTTCTCAAGTTGCGACATTGAAACATGGTGATAGAGGTAGTTCAGAAGATCATGTATCCAATGTTTTTTCCCTAATTCTTGCGAAACTTGAAGAGCAATGCAAAACAAATAAACTAATTTTCGAGAGACTAGTTGCACTAGAAAACAACATTCATAACACGTGCACTTCAACCTGAATATGAAAGAAACGCTTAAAATTCTTACTTGGAACGCCAACGGGTTCATACAAAGACTCGACGAGTTAGAAATATTTATGCGAGAGAAAGATATTGATATATGCTTGGTCTGTGAAACTCATCTGACAAAGCAATCGAATATTAAGATAAGGGGATATAGCGGGTATCACGCCTTTCACCCATCGGAAAGAGCCAGCGGCGGATCATCTTTGTTTATAAAAGAAAATATCGAACACTCCGCGGAAATAAAGATTGAATTAGAAACAATGCAAGTAAGCACGGTACGCGTTAGAAATAGACATTTTGCTTTCAACATTTCGTCTATATATTGTCCACTGCGATGCAAACTTGAAGAAAGTGATTTCACAAACATCTTCAACTTCCTTTAACCAAATTTTATTATTGGTGGTGACTTCAACGCGAAACACCCCTTCTGGAGCTCAAGGTACGCCTCTCAGAAAGGTAGAAAGCTTTATAATGCGGGTATGCAATTCAGTTGTGATTTTTACTCGACGGTTAAACCAACATATTGGCCAACTGATAGAAATAAGATACCAGATCTGATTGATTTCTTTGTTGTTAAAGGAATATCTGGCAACTGTATAAAAGTTGAAGAAAGCTTTGATCATTTTCCAATCATTATGACGATAAGCAAAGCTTTGATTAAAAAAGTAGGACCGGCCAGATTAACTGGCGCGAAAACTAATTGGGATGGCTTTAAAAAAGATATTGAAGCAAATATTGAGCTGAGCGTATCACTTAAAACGCCCTATGAACTTGAAGTTGAAGTAGATCGCTTCGTCGAAATCTTACAGGATGCCGCGTGGAAGAATACTCCCAAACCAAAGAGAACCCCGGCCAGTTACATTCAAACTTATCCGCAGGAAATAAAAGAGATGATTAAGGAGAAGAGAAAAGCGCGTAAAAGATGGCAACAAACTCGGGCTCCGCAACATAAAGCACATCTTACCCGTTTGTGCAACTCACTAAAAAGATTTATTAAAGACCTTAAGAATAATGAAATACAAACTTACATAGAAAGCTTAACGGCAGAAAAAAATTCTAACTATTCGCTTTGGAAGGCTATAAAATGTATTAAAAAACCTCAAATGCAAGCCGCGCCAATTAGGAAAAATCAAGACGAATGGGCAAGGCATGATAAAGAGAAAGCGCAAGTTTTTGCCGCCCACCTGGAAGAAACTTTCAAACCGTTTGATGGACAAGCTCTTATTGAAAATATAAATACGTCGTATATAGACAATAGCGTAATAAGATATGCAACACTTACCGAACTTAAGGAAGAAATAAAGAAACTTAAACCTAAGAAAGCTCCTGGACACGACCTAATTACGGGAGAGGTTCTTAAAGCACTACCAAGAAAAGCTCTAATTAAGCTTCTGTTCATTATAAACCCCGCGATTAGACTAGAATATGTTCCCAGTCAATGGAAAGTCGCCGAAGTTATAATGGTCCTTAAGCCTGGAAAACCGCCCAATGAAAAAACGTCTTATAGACCGATTTCGCTTCTTCCAATTATATCCAAAGTGTTCGAGAGAATATTGGTTAGGCGAATACAGCCGGTAATAGAAGAAGGGCATCTCATCCCTGATCACCAATTCGGATTCAGAAGTAAGCATTCTACAGTTGAACAAGTACATCGAATAACACATGTAATCGAAAAGTCACTTGAAGAAAAAAAGATTTGCTCAAGCGTATTCCTTGACGTTTCTCAAGCCTTTGACAAGGTCTGGCACGAAGGCTTAAAGTTCAAATTACGACAAGTTCTGCCAGAGCACCTATATAATATTTTGAAGAACTACCTTACGAATAGGCTATTCCGCGTCAAATGTGGAAACGAATATTATGATTTTAAGGAAATAATGGCTGGCGTGCCGCAAAGAAACGTTCTTGGTCCAGTCTTATATCTATTATACACTCGCGATATACCGCAAGTAGAAGGCACTGAGCTAGCTACATTTGCCGACGACACTGCTATCTTGGCAGTAGGTAAAACGGTCGAAGATACTACAGAAAAACTGCAAGAAGCTTTGAATAGAGTAAATGAATGGACAAAGATTTGGCGAATCGCACTCAACGAGAGCAAATCTGTTCATGTAAATTTTACTTAAAAAAAAAAATAAATAGGCGATCTTTTCAAACTCGGTTCAAATCCCGTTTGCAAACGAGGCTAAGTATCTTGGAATGACACTTGATACAAAGCTGAAATGGAAAACGCACGTAAAGAAAAAACGCAAAGAATTAGATAATAAATATCGAGAAATGTATTGGTTACTTGGAAAATATTCCAAGCTTAATATATATAACAAACTGCTTTTATATAAGCAGGTGCTAAAGCCTGTATGGACATATGGTATACAACTCTGGGATTGTACCAAAATAAGTAACATTAAAATTTTACAAACTTTTGAGAACAAAGTGCTAAGGGGTATTGTTAATGCGCCATGGTATATCCGAAATAGCGATATCCACAGAGATCTTGGCATTAAAACAATCGAAGACGAAATCAAAAACTACACGAGAAAACATAAAAGTCGACTAGAAAGTCACGCTAATATAACAGTCCTCCAAGTTTTGGATGAAAGAAATTTACTTCGCCGTCTACAAAGAATCAAACCTTTAGACTTAGCGCGTTAAGTAACCGCGTCTAAACTGCGGAGCTAGCAGGAACTTCTAACGGGAAGTTACCTGCAAAACGTCATTATTTCGCGAAACGAAAACTACTTGATGAGTCGAATACTTAGTTGTAGTAAAAATAAAAACAAATCTGTTTTGAAGGGAGGTTTTTGAGTGGGTAAGAATCCCACACTACTATGAGCACGCGCTGTCGATCCTCATAGTGTTTTGTTGAAGATTTTCACCTACCATCGGAAAAAAAAAAAAAAAAATCTTGATGACCTTAAGCGAGAATTTTCATCTTACTCTCAAGCAATCAAATCGAGCATTTGCGAGAGTAACAACTCCCTGCGTTCCGAGATCGAAGTCCATTTCCAAAGCCCATCTGTTGTAACTTCATCGTCTGCTGGCCAACCCGATCCACTTTTTGCCGCGCTAGTAACTACGATGGAGAGTATCAGCAACCAAATACTATGAACTCAGCTTATCATCGGTGATATGGGTGAAGAAATACGGGTGATTAACAGCAAAATCGATGACGTACAATAATCCTGTAAAGAATCGCCCGTGCTTTACAACACATCCATGCTCACTGAACTCGAAAATGCTTCTAATTAGCCTCCAAGGATCCAACAACCACCCGTTCAACCTGCCGCTCAAGTTATTTCAACTTCCGCTACCACCATACCTTCCACCTTGTGTGGGCGCCGTGGCGTAAGTGGTTAGTGTGTCGGATCACTACGCATGAGGTTCCAAGTTCGAATCCCAGTAAAAACCAACAATTTTTTTCACGGTCCCACCTCTTTCGAGCGTCTGACAAACATCCGAGAGTATTGTTGTCACGAAAAAGCTTCTCAAATCGCCGTTCGGAGTCGGCATTAAACTGTAGGTCCCTTACATTCGTCTGAGAAATATAACGCACACAACATGAGTGGTTGCGAGAAGCTAAGCCCTGGCACTTTAAAGAGATGTTGCACTAAATGTTTGTATTTGTATACCTTCCACCGATGGATCACAGAGTCTCCCATCACCACCTCGCCTCATTAAGCGACTTGGAGCTTTTTGGACCCCATCCGATTGGAATGAAAGGCTTGTAAATAAAACCAATCTCTCGACCTTTACGGTGAAAGTTACTTCTCGTCACGTCGACTCCTCATGGTTACGAAATTTCTTTCACCAAAGTTTTAGTATTACAATTACGGATTGCCACAAAATCTCACCAGCAAATTCCAGTAAGTTTAGCACTTTTAAGTTCACGATGGCCTCAAGATATGATTGGTTATTTCGAGCGCCACTGACGATACTTTCAATTTAGGTGATTTGTGCTTTAAAAAATGGATCGCCAAGGCCAATGACATTAGCTCTAAGCCTAAACTTAACCCTAAGTCTAAGTTCAAGCCTAAGCCGAAATCTAATCAGACTTCTAAGCCATAGTCTAAGTCAAATCCTGACTCTGACTGGAGTTTTAAAACTAGCATATGCGATGTTTTCGCCCTTATTACTACAATAGTAATGAGTTATTTACCCGTGAATTTAACGTTTTCCGCGATGATGGTCTTGACAAAGACGATGATTCTTCTGGCCGCGGAGTTCTCCTGGCTATACATAACCGCTATGAGTCCGCACTTTACAAATCGTCGCATACCGCTAATTTTGAGTTTATTTGCGCTAAAATTTCAATCCTCAAACGTAATCTGTATCTACTTTGCTGCTACATTCGCACCTCTCAACCAATTCAAGGCTACCAACTTGCTATGGATGCTATAGACTCTCTCCTTGATGCTACTGATCCCAATGATGATGTCATTATCTTAGGGGATTTCAATCTTCCATTTCTCCAATGGGTTCAGTCTGAGGATGAGTCTCATCTTGTCACTTCAAATGCAACCTCAGACAAAGAAGTCCTCTTCACAGATTGTCTCTCCAACTCTGGCCTCCATCAAATCAGTCGCATACTAATAGCCTTGGCAGACAACTTGACCTCATCTTTTCATCTGATGCTGATAAGTGTATTGTTACAGCAAGCAACCATCTTCTCTCTACTCTAGAACGATACCATCCTCCCCTTTTTGTATCGTATTCCTAGGGTGACTTAAATTCTGGTATTCATTCTCAGAACTCATATAGCTTTACCTTTCGAAAAGCCGACTTCACCAAACTTAACACCTGCTCAGGAATGCTAATTTTACCTACGCACGCGTTACTGTCGATGCTGCTATTGCATCCTTCTATACTACTTATAATGTTTGATTGTCTTCTGCAAGCTGTTCCTTATTCCCTCAAAAAAACAGTTCTTCATCCCCACCCTGGTATAATAAACAATTGCGCTCACTTTGTAACAAGAGGAACAAACTTTGGAGAGCATACCTAAAATCCCGCTCTGGCTATAACCACTCCATCTATCAGCATACACATACACACTTCGCCGAACTCTGCGAAGCTCTCTACCAAGATTATCTTGACCGAATGCAATCTGGTCTCATTACTGATCCTAAGCGTTTCTATCTTAAATACCATAAAAGCAAAGACTTGTGACCTTGTGAACACGGTTTCTCCGAAACAGTTGGACATAGGTACCTGACATTTTGTACAGTTATTCCTTATTTTGCCTAGATGAGAGATAAGAAGGGACTTTCCGAAATTCGAGGTCTAAGTGGCATAAAGGGAGGCATTACTGAGCCCTAGCTCAGTAATGCCTCATCGGATTGAAAAAATAAAGAAATAGATGAATTTAGTAAATTCGCCGTTGATTCATTTAAGGTATAAATTATCCTTCTGCGTTGTGCTGCTGGGTAATGCTAAAATTTTATTAATTAAGATATATATGTGCTATCAAAACTTCGTTCAATTGAGAGATTAGGTAATAAACGTGTACATATAAAGTTACATATGCATGTACAAACGTAGAAACATTGCAATATTTTCCCATTTTGTTTGATGAGATGTTATCGTTGGTTTTGTCCACATTTTACAATATTTTGACAGATTTGAAATAAACTGTGTGTTATGAGCGGGTTTATATGTGCTCTGGTGGCGATCCCTACGGGAGAAGTTATAAAATAATTGAGTTTTCACATTTTCGGTATTGTATTGAGTTGCCAATTGTATTTGAACAAGTAAATAACCGTCTGCTAAAGTGCGGGTGAAGCAAGGCGAGCACTGGTCAGCAAGTCATTTCATAAATGCCAAACGAAAATCTGATAGCTATCCTTCTACCCTTAAACTCGCCAACACCTCTTCGTCGGACCCTAAAATTATTGCAAACCTATTAGTCTAAGAGCCCGCAGTAAATTTTGGACGCGAGAGGTAACCGGATGAATCCTATGTTAATATGTTGCCTTGATGCCCAGTATTTGAGATATGCTCGTCTGGCAGCACATAATGGCAGCTAAAGGAAATAACTGTATATTGAAAATCCCGCAAAACAGGAATAATAGGTGTAACCGCTTGAATTTACTAGTACATTATAGAGTACGACCCCTTCACTAAGAATACATGTGTCCAAGACGTCTTAAGTGTAGCTAAAGCCCTGCCAGACGCGCTAGAAACGCGTTCAAAATTCCAATTTTGAATAACTTACGTAACCGCACCAATTTTTCCTGAACCATAGGGTATTACAACGTGAATACAATTATGAAGGTCCAAGACGTTTTGGATGTCCCCAAGGGCTTGCCAGACGAAGACAAAATATTGCCAGAATGCCAATTTGGAATAATTGGTGTAACCGCTTAATTTTTTTTTTAAAACATAGAGCAGGACCTCATGATTACAAAGATGCAAGTCCAAGACGTTTTACTTGTCGCCAAGTCCTTGCCAGACGCATACAAAGGATCGAAATCCGATACCAAACGTCCCATTCATCCACACAAAATATACAACTAGACCTTAACTCATTTATGTAACCACACGAAATCTCTCTTAAATATAGAATAAAGTACTTCAAATATAACTGCATAGGTCCAAGACGTTTTACTTGTCGCCAAGTCCTCGCCAGACGCATCCAAAAGATCAAAATCCGCCAAAAGCATAAAATCCATTTAGAGGCACAAAACGCATAACTGGACCTTAACTATACAACTTATCCGGATGGAATCTCTCTAAAGTATAGAATAAAGTACTACAAACATAACGACATAAGTCGAAGACGTTTTACTTGTCGCCAAGTCCTCGCCAGACGCAGCCAAAGGATCGGTATTTGCTCCAAAATGCCCTATTTATCGACAGAAATCACACAACTGGACCTTAACTGATGTACATATGTAACCACACGAAATCTCTCTGAAATATAGAATAAAACACTACAAACATAACAAACAAGACGTTTCACTTGTCGCCAAGTCCTCCTGTAACCACACGAAATCTCTCTGAAATATAGAATAAAACACTACAAACATAACGACATAAGTCCAAGACATTTCACTTGTCGCCAAGTCCTCGCAAGACGCACCCAACGGATCGGTATTTGCTCCAAAATGCCATATTTATCGACAGAAATCACACAACTGGACCTTAACCGATGTATGTAACCACACGAAATCTCTCTTAAATATAGAATAAAGTACTTCATATATAACTGCATAGGTCCAAGACGTTTCACTTGTCGCCAAGTCCTCGCCAGACGCACCCAAAGGATCGGTATTTGCTCCAAAATGCCATATTTATCGACAAAAAGCAAACAACTGGACCTTAGCTAATGTATGCAACCACACGAAATCTCTCTGAAATATAGAATAAAACACTACAATCATAACTACATAGGTCCAAGACGTTTCACTTGTCGCCAAGTCCTCGCAAGACGCATCCAAAGGAAAAAGAGTATACAACATATGTTATATTTCTTTATATTTAATCAAAAAATATTAGATTCATTCTCGGACTCATCCGATGAATGAGAATCAAAGGTCTCATCTTCACTTCCAGATACATTCAATATGTCTAGTTTAAGAATATCATTTAATCTGTCAGGGGTCACATTGCCCCTGAACCACTTAATTTGGAACATGTTATCTTTTAATATCGACTCATTCAATTCTGGTGATATTATTATTAATTGGTTTGCCACGGCATTCTTCCAGATACAATATATGTATATAATTAGCTCTACATATCTGCTCTAATAAAGCTGACCTATATGAAGGTAACAAGCTTCGTTCATAACCTGAAAGACAAACAATTCAAAATGTCACACTCATTCAGAATAAATTTATTTAGGGCCGATTTTTCAATTGTCGGATAAACAGTCTGATAACTAACTAACGAATAAAGTTGTTCGACTCTTTATCTGCGAGATAAGCAGGGTGGATTTTTCCATCATAAAATAACCACCAGATAGTTATTCGATGGCATTTTGCTGTGCTGACAGTATAAACCGTGTCTAACTTCACATAATGTGGGTGATAATGAAACAGATTCCTTGTAATTTTTTCGTGTTAGAGTATAGAAACTGATTATATTCATCGTTTATTGTTTTTATTCGCATTTGTCATTCCTTCGCACACACAGTATACTACTTAACTGGAGAATAAGATTTTATCTGTCTCTGAAACGGCCAGTATACTGGTTCTCAGGGCACGGGCTGCTATACGACTATTGAAAAATGCATTTGTGTCTTAACTTACAGTTAACTCCTATCTGACTGTTGAAAAATCGGCCCTTAATGTAGTATAGTTTACTTTTTATATTTTTGAAAATCTTGAAACCTCTCCGTCATATCCAAGTCTAATATTAACTGTAGTTCTGGTCTGCTTTTTAAAATACTATATGGCGTCATTTTTCCTTTTTTGAAAAAGGATGGGGTGTAACACATCCAGTAAAGGTGTGAAAACCTGGTAACGCAGCGCAAAGTGTTGACCCCAATAGTTCATAAAGTGCATTTATATTAATGTATCTTATCATATGTTTGGTCAATGTTCCAACTTCCATCCATACTTTGATATTGGTTTTAAGGTTAGGTAAATTACATAGCGCTATGATTAGTACATCAGTATCTGAAAATTTGAGAACAACTGAGCAGGCAGGCTGAGTATCTGCTTCTTCTTGAAAACTTTCGAGCTCTTTAATTTCGTTTCGCAAAACATTATCACTTTCCGACTTATATAGTTATGTTTGTAGGGTTTTATTCTATATTTCAGAGAGATTTCGTGTGGTTACATATGTACATCGGTTAAGGTCCAGTTGTGTGATTTCTGTCGATAAATAGGGCATTTTGGAGCAAATACCGACCCGTTGGGTGCGTCTTGCGAGGACTTGGCGACAAGTGAAATGTCTTGGACTTATGTCGTTATGTTTGTAGTGTTTTATTCTATATTTCAGAGAGATTTCGTGTGGTTACATATGTACATCAGTTAAGGTCCAGTTGTGTGATTTCTGTCGATAAATAGGGCATTTTGGAGCAAATACCGATCCTTTGGCTGCGTCTGGCGAGGACTTGGCGACAAGTAAAACGTCTTCGACTTATGTCGTTATGTTTGTAGTACTTTATTCTATACTTTAGAGAGATTCCATCCGGATAAGTTGTATAGTTAAGGTCCAGTTATGCGTTTTGTGCCTCTAAATGGATTTTATGCTTTTGGCGGATTTTGATCCTTTGGATGCGTCTGGCGAGGACTTGGCGACAAGTAAAACGTCTTGGACCTATGCAGTTATATTTGAAGTACTTTATTCTATATTTAAGAGAGATTTCGTGTGGTTACATACATGAGTTAAGGTCTAGTTGTATATTTTGTGTGGATGAATGGGACGTTTGGTATCGGATTTCGATCCTTTGAATGCGTCTGGCAAGGACTTGGCGACAAGTAAAACGTCTTGGACTTGCATCTTTGTAATCATGACGTCCTGCTCTATTTTTTTAAAAAAAATTAAGCGGTTATACCAATTATTCCAAATTGGCATTCTGGCAATATTTTGTCTTCGTCTGGCAAGCCCTTGGCGACATCCAAAACGTCTTGGACCTTCATAATTGTATTCACGTTGTAATACCCTATGGTTCAGGAAAAATTGGTGCAGTTACGTAAGTTATTCAAAATTGGAATTTTGAACGCGTTTCTAGCGCGTCTGGCAGGGCTTTAGCTACACTTAAGACGTCTTGGACACATGTATTCTTAGTGAAGGGGTCGTACTCTATAATGTACTAGTAAATTCAAGCGGTTACACCTATTATTCCTGTTTTGAAATTTGCGGCATTTTCAATATACAGTTATTTCTTTTAGCTGCCATTATGTGCTGCCAGACGAGCATATCTCAAATACTGGGCATCAAGGCAACACATTAACATAGGATTCATCCGGTTACCTCTCGCGTCCAAAATTAACTGCGGGCTCTTGGTCTATAAGTTATTTAATTTTTTTTACACAAACTTAGATATTAATGTGCCCGGAAACTCTTTCAAAGCCTCTCTATTGTTAGTCTTAGGTCAATAATTAATTTTACTTCAATTTGTGTAATTGAATTAAATGAATTGTATTCATTTTTGAAAAACCTGTTGATTGTTGAATTGTATTAATTTTTGAAAAACCTGTTGATTGTTGAAATTGTAGGTTAAATAAACTAAACTAAACTAAACTTATCAGCGTGGGAAATCCTGCGAGGCCGCACTTCAAAATTTGGTGGCCAGAATTGAATGCGCGCTTGATAGGAAAGAATGCGCGATGGGTATCTTCATCGACTTTGAGGGCGCTTTTTGGCAATGCGACTTTTGACTGCATGTGCGACTCGGCCAAACCACACGGGGTAGATCAAACATTAGTGTTGTGGATTAAAGCAATGCTAATGAATAGAACTTTGGTAGATTGTGGCCGATATGTTATGACAGGCGTTGTCTGCAAGGTGGCGTTCTGTCTCCACTGTTATGATGCATGGTGGTCGACTCTCTGTTCAACACTCTAAATAGTTCTAACGTCTACGCTCAGGCATATGCGGATGATGTCGTTGTACTTTCTGTCGGGCCATGCCTGGCGACGGTCTGTGCTAGCGCGCAGGCGGCGCTGGACATAATCGATGAATGGTGTACTAGGAGTGGGCTTTCGGTGAATCCTCTCAAAACTGAGGTTGTTCTCTTTACGGAAAGTAGAATTCTGAGCGGTTTGACTCAGCCAATGCTGAAAGGTGTCACTATCCGCATTTCCAATGAAGCCAAATATCTGGGAGTGATTTTAGATAAGAAATTTCATTGGTCTAAAGACGTCGAGTCGAAGACATCCAAGGCGCTCTCAGTCTTCTGGCAGTGTAAGAGTGCTTTTGCAATACATAGACCTTGTCACCGAATAAGGTTCTCTGGATCTACACGGCTATGATAAGACCATTCCTCCCATATGCGTCGGTTGTTTGGTGGAAGGAGCCCTCGTGTAAATATGCGGTTGCCTTTTGCGCGAAACTCCAAAGAAGCCGTTCGTCGCGGCTGCACGGGAGCTTTTCCGACTACGCCTGGCTCTGCTCTAGACCCTTTGCTGAACTTACCTCCTCTAGATACTTATATCATGGCTTGCACTATCAAAGACATCCATCGTCTTAAGCGCGGCGGTTTTTGGTATACTCCACTCTGGAGTTTTAATGAACTTACGCGACACTTATCTTACGACTCCTGACTTATGGATATGCCGTCTGACGAAATGACACCAGAACTTCAGCTGATGTGCAAATTCAGAGTTGACTTTCCTTGTGTTCAGGACTGGCTTCGGCCAGAGTCTGAACCAGGAATGGAATGCAATCGTATTTTCACCGATGGTTCCAAAACCAGTCAAGGGTCTGGTGCTGGTGTCTTCGCGGAAGTCGACAAAAAAACATACAAATATTTGGCGCAACAGCTCTTTAAAGTGCCAGGGCCTAGCTTCTCGCAACCACTCATGTTGTGTGCGTTATATTCTTCACACGAATGGAAGGGACCTACAGTTTAATACCGAATCCAAACGGCGATTTGTGAAGCTTTTTCGTGACAACAATACTTTCGGATGTTTGTCAGACGCTCGCGAGAGGTGAGACCGTGAAAAAACTTTTTGGTGTTTTCTGGGATTCGAACTTGGAACCTCATGCGTAGTGATCCGACATACTAACCACTTACGCCACGGCGCCCACAAGTCGAAGTCGACAACCTTAGACTTTTTTTCTCGTTAGGCAAATATGCGTCTGTTTACCAAGCGGAAACTTATGCAATCCTAATGGCCATGAACTATGTTGTGAAGAACAGGTGGAAGAGATGTAGCATTTGTGTCTGTAGTGACAGTCGTACTGCGCTTAAGGCCTTGTTTAATCCTTTAACCACTTCCAAAATAGTTCGTGAAACCAAAAACTCTTTGAACTCGATCGCAAGGCTGAATTCTCCGTCGTTTATCTGGATCCCAGATAACACTGGTATCTTGGGGAATGAGATCTTCGACGAGATTGCTGGACAAGGGTCGGAGGAGGCTTTCTCAGGTCCCGAACCCGCGTTGGGTCTCCCTGCGTCCTCAATTAGGGCTTCCATTGACGATTGGGTCTTTCACGAGCACAATTGTGTGTGGCATGACTATCCAGGATGCAGGTTGAGTAAACGTATGCTGCCGGACATCTGTAAGAAATCAGCGGCATTCTTGCTGTCTCTCAGCAGAATAGGCGCTCATAGGCACAACGCATGCACTTTTCCTCGCTTCTAATTCTTCTACGCCTTTCCTGATCTATTTTGCTTTTATTAATTATTTCTTTCCTACCAACAAGACGCTTCACTATATAAACAGAGGACGCAGTTTAAAAAAGACCTCTTTTTTGTCAGGTAAGTTGTTCAACTTGACGAAATGCTGTTACCGCCTTTTCCAGAGTAATACCTGAATCTAGTTGTAACCAGTCGCTCAGCCCTTCGTCCCTCATACCTACGATCAGAGTCAACAAAATCTTGTCATCGTACAATGTTTTGCGAGAGCAAGCAAAGCTGTGATGAATTCTTCCCCAGTTTCGTCACCCTGCTTTTTCTTAAGAAACTTAGCGCGCTCATAGAAAGTTCAAATTCAAGATTTATTTTATTATAAACATTGACCTAGTGCAATTATTAAAAGGGAAGTTAAATGCTTTTTTGGAATGAGCGTTTTTTTAGGTTTAGATGAGTGCTAGAGAAGAGCGACAGACGACCGAACGTACACACCAAAAAAACTCAATCGACTCATCTAATGGTACTGCGGTAAAGAGGGACATATTGCGAGAGATTGCAGCGAGGAACCATCCTGCATGTTCTGCAGGAAAGTCAACCCGGAAAATGCAAAGCACATAGCCGGCGGCAATAAATGCCCTGTCCTCAAGAAAGCGATCTGCAGCAAGAAACCATGAAGGTTATCCAAATTAACCTCAATCATTGTGAGACAGCTCAGGATATCCTGGCACAAACCATCAAGGACGAAAAAGCAGATGTAATCTTGATCAGCGAGCCATATAAAATTCCTGACAACAGCAGCATTTGGCTCAGCGATCGATCGAAGCGGGCCGCAATATGGTCATGTGGGAGACATGCGTTCCAGGATGCAAATGAAGAGTCAGAGGGTTTCGTTCGGGCCAAAATCAACGGTATACACTTCTATAGTTGCTATGCTCGGCCCAGCTGGACTGTAATTGAATACCAGGAGATGCTAGATAACCTCGTGGCCGATGCTCGGGAAATAACTCCAGTGATTATTGGCGGAGATTTCAATGCATGGGCGACGGAATGGGGCAGTAGATTTACCAACGCAAGGGGTCATGCCCTCCTGGAAACATTTGCAGCTTTCAACGTAGGCATCGCAAACGTAGGTAGGGCTAACACCTTCCGCAGAGCAGGCATGGGCTCAATAATTGATATCACGTTAGCGAGTAACTCCATCCTGCGGGGAATTAAATGGAGAGTCAGTGCAGATTATACCCACAGTGACCACCAAGCTGTTATAATTGACATCGGTAACGCCAGAAGCACTCACCGCCCGAGATCGACTGGTCCGAAATGGCAGGATAAGCTCTTCGACAAAGATACATTCGCGGAAGTGGTTGACACCTTCACGCTAGTCCAAGGATCGGCAGAAAATTCAGCTCGCCACCTCACCCAGTCCATCAACATGGCATGCAATGCATCAATGCCTAGGAGGGCCTCAAGTAGAAGACGCCTGCCTTGCTACTGGTGGAACGACGAGATCAGGGTACTTAGAGCAGAGTGTCTACGGGCAAGACGCAAAGTACAAAGATCGCGAAACACACCCAACTTTCAGGAGTACCTATCGTCCTTTAAGCTGGCGCGAAAACAGTTAAGCAGAGTTATCAAGGAGAGCAAAGCACGATGTTTCAGGCAGCTCTGCGATGAAGCTAACGTAGACCCTCGGGTCACGGCGTATAGGATGGTGATGAGAAAGCTTAACGGCGGCAACTCCCCGCAGATAACATGCCCGATAATGCTGAAGTCAATAGCTGACGCGCTTGTTCACCCTATATTTCGCCATGTCTTGCGGTATTATCAACTGCCCAATCACTGACAATAATGCTGATTGGGTTTCTTGTAAAGGAATCTGCGGAAAATCTTTCCATGCCATATGTGTCGGTCTTAACAAAAGAAATACGGTATATGTAAAAGCACTTTCGGGCAACCTCCTTTTCTTTTGTGATGAGTGCAAGAATATCTCACTCTCGCACGTTCTCCTCGCGATAAAGTGCCTTAGTGAATCAAATGACTCCCACCAAAAAAATTTCTCTAAAAAGATTATGGGTAAACTCTCCAACTTAGATAGCAGTGTTAGATGTGTTGACGATTTAGGCAACTCGGTTCAGAACTCAACCGAGGATATCAAATCCAAACTATGTAACATTGAAAAAAAAATTGCTGGTCTGACGGAGTTATTTCTTGCCAGTCCCACGAAGGAAGAATCCACCTTGCACCATCTCAACAAAGTGTTTTGTGATCTCAAAACTAATTATACCTCGCAGATCAGTTCTTTCGATAAATTGCGCGAATGTGTAAACTCCCTACGGGAAGACTTTGACATCCTCTTCCAATCGTCAAGCAAGCATTCATCTCCTAGGCAACCTGATCCAATGCTCGACGTAATTTACGATCGAATCAATGGTGTCGGCGACGAAATTACTGCAACGCGCTCAATCATTGTGAATGGAATTGAATCGGTATGCCGCAAAATCGACGACCTACCTATCCATACCCAACATAACCCAAACATCCATTACAACACATCAATTTTGGATGAGTTACTGGATGCAGATGTCGACTCACGCTTAACTCCACCTTCCCTTTTACTGCCGACGGACGAATCATCAAAATCTCTCGCTGCTCCTACTGTCCAAGAGTCCGAAACTCCACCCGTCGCTGCCCCCCGGAAACTCATCAAGCATTTTGGAACAACCTGGACACCTTCTGAGTGGCAGCGTAGGCTGAATAAATTAAGTCCTGACAACCTCCAGGTTACCACCTTCCTCATCAAAGGTAGCCCTCGTAATGCTGATGTCTCGTGGATTACGAATTTGTTTTTAAAGAAATACGGTATCACCATCTCCCGATGCGAACTGATCCTGCCTTCTCACCACAGAAGTCTTCGCAACTTTAAATTCGACCTCCCGGCTAGATACGAATGGGTATTCCAAAACCCTGCTAGTTTAAATTTCAACCTCGGAAAGATGCGTATCTGCAAATGGACGGACAAGTCTACTAACATAGATAAGTTAGTTAATAATAGACTTAGTAACAACCTCACCCATAGAGATAAGTTAATTAATAATAAGTTGAACCCACTCTCTGTCCACTCTTCGCATAACAAATCCACCATTTCAAACAATGGACCTACCACCCACCAAAAATCCAGCAGTACTCATCTCCCGTCCTTTAACAAGTCTAAACCCGACACAAATTGGTCTTTCAAAATGGGCATCTTCCCTAACTTCAACTTTAAAACGGCAGCCGTACTGTCTAAGTCTGCTACCAAATCGCCGAATATCAAGCGAGTTTCTTTCGATGTCCCGCCGGTCTCCTCTCCCTCTCCAAACACCAAGGCCACTCCCTCAGTCAACTACCCCAATAGAATTTCAAGTAATCGCGTCTCTTTCAATCTGGCACCTGATTCCTGTCTTCCTCCAAGCCACAGCACTTCTTCTAATAACACTCCCCCCACCGTTAATTACCCGAATTTCACCCACTCCCACACTCTCAATCCTTCCTCGTTAACCACCCCCAGTTGCACCTCTGCCCATACTTCGTCCTCGGTCTCTCTTAACAATTCCATCTCGGCCAATTTGCCATCTACTGCATCTCCCCCCACTTTCGATCCAATGCTTCCTCCCACCGTCAAACTCACGTCTAAATTAATAGACCCAACGTCAACAATCAATGACCTCGATGGCCGCTACATTATGTCAAGATTGCGCGATAACCGGCTTTTTGAAAATGTGCGCCTTTACCTAGCCTATTTACATGACAAGCCTGACTCCGTCTGCATCGACGGAAAAACAAAGACTAATGTCATGGTCTTGATCCAAAAAGAAGGCCTCCCAACTAACCCTATAGCCCTTAAGAATATCTACACGCGTTTTCATGAGAGTTTTAATATCTCCTCTTCCACTGTGGCTAAAGACCTATCAACCTATGGCTCTCATATTGGTTCCAAACGTCTCTCGTATCTCCAAAAAACTCGCAGCAATCATAATAAATATTTTCGTCCCTAACTCCATCACAGTCGATCCATCTCACTCCATTGAAATTGCCCCAAAGATCCTTTCCCTCTACTATCAGAATGTCAGAGGACTTCGCACCAAAACCCCGATGGTGCACCTGAAATCACAATCACTTCCCTACGACATTTTTGCCCTAACTGAAACCAACCTTTGTCCCAACGTTCTTAACTGTGAATTATTCACTTCTGACTTCGTAGTCTTTCGCGCTGACGGCCAGAAACATGAAGACCTCTCCTTCGGCCGCGGTGTTCTTTTAGCCATACATAATCGTCTTGATGCAACCCTCGTCAAATTCTCAAATTCCACTTCTTTTGAATTCGTATCAGCTAAATTATCTGTATCCAAACGGAGCGTATATATTGTTTGCTGTTATATTCGCCCTTCTCAACCCGTCCAAGCATACCAGCTGGCCGTTGATACAGTTGACTCTCTGTTAGATATCGCTAATCCTGATGACGATTTTATAATTGTTGGCGACTTCAACCTTCCCCTTTTACAATGGTCTCCATCTGAGGACGAATCATCATTTGTTCCTACTAACTCCTCCTCAGAAAAGGAAACCCTCCTTACTGATCGTCTTTTTGACTCCGGCCTTTTTCAGATCAGTGGCATTACCAACAACTTAGGTAGGCAGCTAGATCTGATTTTCTCATCCGACCCCCATAACTCCTTGGTTACCGCGAGTAACCATCTTCTCTGCACCCTAGACCAATATCACCCTCCTCTAGCTCTTGCCTTTTCGTATGAAAACGTCAACATTACCGTTGATTCTGAGAACTCTCTCTCTTTCAACTTCCGCAAAGCTGACTTCGTTAAACTTAACAACCTACTCAATAGCATAAATTTCAGCCTCTTCCTAAACATTAACACACCCATTGATATCGCTCTCGTATTCTTCTACACAGCAATCTTTGACTGTCTTCTCCAATCTGTCCCTTATCTGCCTCGAAAAAACTGCTCATCATCACCTCCTTGGTATAATAAGGAATTGCGTACTCTTCGCAATGTCAGAAACAAATTATGGAAAACTTACCTGGTATCCAAATCTGCCTCAGATTACGCATATTACCAGCAAGCTTACTCCCGCTTTTCCATCCTCTGCGAATCCCTCTATCTCGAATACCTCGATAGAATGCAATTTAGTATAATCACTGACCCTAGGCGCTTTTACCAATTTATCAACGTCAAAAGAAAGTCCGACGGCTTTCCTTCCACTCTAAAATTACTTAATATTTCATCTGCTGACCCTAAAGTAATCTCCAACCTCTTTGCAACCTTTTTCAGCCAATCGTATAGTGACCATGTACACGAACCGGACCTAGATTTTTTCTCCTACCTGAATAACTGTCCTCAAACCTCTCTAGCTTCAGTCGACATTAGGTCTGATATTGTGCGAGAAAAAATTAATAGGCTCAAAGATGACTTCTCCCCTGGTCCCGATGGTCTGCCCGCCATCTTACTAAAGCAATGTGTAGATGTCCTGTGTCAGCCCCTTACAACTCTATTTCGTCTCTCACTATCTCAAGCCGTTTTCCCAAAATTATGGAAGGACTCTTTTATTTTCCCTATCCATAAAAAAGGCAGTAAAAACGACATTTCTAACTATAGACCCATAGCCAAACTTTCCTCTATCCCTAAGCTCTTCGAAAGCATTGTCTACGACTCACTGTATTTCCACTGCAAATCCATTTTTTCCACACAACAGCATGGTTTCTTAAAAAGTAGGTCCACTACGACTAACCTGACCGAATTCGTTTCCAAAACACTACAAGCATTAGAGAAAGGTAATGAAGTGGATGTCATTACCACCGACTTCAGCAAGGCCTTTGACAAAATCTGTCACCGAACTATTTACCTTAAACTTAAAGCCCTCGGTTTCCCACCCTCTTTCATTTCATGGCTGAGATCGTACCTAGAAAAACGCCAGTACAGGGTTCTCTTCAGATTTTCAGTCTCTGACCCCATTAACGCCACTTCAGGGGTTCCTTAAGGCAGTCATCTTGGTCCGCTGATCTTTGTCTTAGCTATAAACGATGTTGGTCACGTCATAAAAGACTCTGATCTGTCTATTTACGCGGATGATATGAAAATCACTAAGGTAATATCTACCCCCACCGATTCTCTCTTACTTCAAATCGATCTAAATTCATTCCACACATGGTGCGACAAAAACTTTCTAGAACTTAATGTCGCCAAATGTCAATCCATAACATTCTCCCGTAAACGCCTCCCCCCATCCCTCAGAACCTATTACTTTCTTAGCGAGCCCGTTCCCTCAGTCTCCTCTATATGCGATTTGGGTATTATTTGTGACAGGGAGCTAAACTTCCGTTCCCACATTGATCATATTGTACACAAGGCCAATTCTTCTCTCGGTTTCATAAAACGCTGGTCTAAAGAATTTTCAAACCCTTACGTTTCTAAATCCCTTTATATCACCTTTGTCCGACCACTCCTGGAATACGCCAGCCAAGTTTGGTCACCTTATCACAACATACACTCCCTTAGAATCGAAGCTGTGCAGCGTAGGTTTATCCGGTTTGCCTTACGCGGTCTCCCATGGGCCGACAACTATATCTTACCTCCCTATGAAGACCGGCTAAAATTGATTAACCTGCAAACCCTTACAAAACGTCGCGAAGTCGCTGACATACTTTTCGTGCACCAATTATTAACCGGTATGATCGATTCCACCGCACTACTGGAAATGATTTCCCTTCGCACTAACCCTCGAAACCTCAGGTCCGTACCGCTCTTTCTTCTCCCTCAGCACCGCACCAACTACGGAAATTTCGAACCAATTTCCAGAATGTTACGCCTGGCAAATAACTCACAGAACACCCTAGACTTTCATTCGAGTCTATCCGCCCTTAGAAAGTCCTTGTACACCTCTTCATGAACTAACCAGTCCCAGTTCCCTCTCTAGTTTTTAAGATAGATTTTAAGACCTAGTTTAATAAAAAATGGTGTGGGCCCTCTGGGGCCCAACAAAAAAAAAAAAATAAATAAATAAATAAAAAAAAAAAAAAAAAAAAAAAAAAAAAATTGTTAAGCTTAGAGTTAAGGTCCCTCGTTGTTAGTTCTTAAGTTTAGATTTAAGCTTGCTTGTATTAAGCTGAAATAAATATAAATATGTGCGCAATCACCAGAGAAAACTTTACAGAGGTAATTCCAGTGATTACAACAGAGGAATTGACAATCGCATCCAGAAAGATAGGTGACAACAAGACGGCCGGACCTGACGGCATCCCTAACAAAGCAGTGAAAGCCGCTGTTCAAAAAAGGCCAGGCATCTTTATTGCAACAATGCAAAAGTGCCTAGAAGAAGGAATTTTCCCTAAGCAATGGAAACTGCAACACCTCGTTTTATTGCCAAAAGGAAACAAACCCCCAGGAGACCCATCGTCGTATCGCCCGATATGCCTACTAGACACAATGGGAAAGATCCTGGAGCGAATCATTTACAACAGATTGCTCACAATAGCGGAGGAGAAAGGGGCTTTGCCCAACCAGCAATTCGGATTCCGAAAGTCTCGCTCAACAATTGACGCCATTAAAGCTGTAGTTAATATTTTTTTTTTTTTTTTTTTTTTTTTTTTTTTTTTTCGTGGGTAGGTGAAAATCTTCATGAGACACTATGAGACCGTGTACTCATAGTAGTGTCAGATTTCTACTGACTAAAAACACCCTTCCCTTCGTTTTGTTTACTACGACTAAGTTTGACCTTATCAAGTAGTTTAAGCTTCAGATTTATATTCGCGTGAGGCAGGTAGATTTCCAATAAAAGCACCTGCTGAAACCGTCATGACATGCGGCTTTTTGTCTTATAGCGCTAATTCGAACGGTTTCGTTCTTTGAAGTCGGCGCGTAAGATTTGTCACATCCAAAGTTTGGAGTATGGCACAGTTGCAATGGCCATGAAGACGAATACGAAGCTTGCGAGCGAAGTTTTTTATTTCGTCCTCCACGGTAGCTATCCCTAAGTCTCTGTGGATATCATTGTTTCTGATATACCAGGGAGCGTTCACGATTATTCTTATAATTTTATTTTGCAATGATTGTATGAGATTCCTATTGCTTGGTTTGGTACAACCCCAGAGTTGTATACCGTACGTCCACACGGGTTTAAGCACTTGCTTATACAGAAGCAGTTTGTTATATACGCTTAGTTTGGAATATCTTCCAATTAGCCAATACATTTCTCTAAGTCGATTTTCGACTTCGTCACGTTTCTTTTTAACGTGAGGTTTCCATTTAAGTTTCGCGTCTAGTGTCATTCCCAGATATTTAGCTTCGTTTGCATGCGGTATTTGTACCGAGTTAATGAAAACGGGAAGGTTGATTATTTTCTTGTAAGTGAAGTTAACATGCGTCGATTTGGTCTCGTTAAGAACAATGCGCCAAGTTTTTGTCCACTCACACATTTTATCCAAGGCTCGTTGGAGTTTTATGGTTGCTGACTCGATTGAACTTTCCGTTGCCAAAATAGCCGTATCGTCCGCGAACGTAGCTACAATAGTGCCTTCAGTTTGAGGTATGTCCCGAGTGTACAGCAAGAATAAGATAGGCCCAAGGACACTTCCTTGCGGAACTCAGGCGGCGATTTCTTTAAAATCAGAATATTCAGTTCCGTGCTTAACACGAAAAAGTCTGTTTTTAAGGTACGATTCTAAGATCTTATGAAGTTGCTCCGGAAGGATTCGTCTTAGCTTATAATTCAATCCATCGTGCCAAACCCTGTCGAAGGCTTGAGATACGTCAAGAAAAGCGCTAGAACAAATCTTTTTCTCCTCAAGGGCTTTTTCAATTTCGTTGGTTATTCTATAAACCTGGTCAATTGTGGAATGCTTGATTCTGAACCCGAATTGGTGGTCAGGTATTAGGCGTCTCTCTTCAATGACCGGAAGAATCCGTTTCAGAAGGAGTTTTTCAAATACCTTCGATATTATTGGTAGTAGCGATATCGGTCTGTACGATTTTTTGTCATTTGGAGATTTTCCCGGTTTCGGAACCATTATGACTTCTGCGACTTTCCATTGATTTGGAACGTATAATAATCTAATGGAAGCATTTATTAAATAAAGCAATTTTAATAGTGCCTTTTTTGGTAATTCCTTGAGGATTTGTCCGGTTATTAAATCATAGCCAGGAGCTTTATTGTTCTTCAGGTTTTTTATTGCCTGGCAAAGTTCTATAAGTGACACACTTTTTATTCTAAGGTTGTCAGATGTCGTAGTCGTACCGGTAAAATCGTCTACCAATGTTTCTCCATCAAATGGCTTAAAAGTTTCTTCTAAGTGCTCGGCAAATAGATCCGCTTTTTCTTTGTCACCTTTTGCCCATTCGTCGTTGTTTTTTCTTATCGGTGGCGAATGTATTTGCGGTTTTTTAATTCTTTTGACAGCTTTCCAGAGCGAGTAATTAGTGGTTTTTTCGGCGGTTAAACCTTCAAGATAAGCTGAAGTCTCTCGGTTTTTTAGGTCTTGGATCGCTTTTTTAAGCTTATTGCATAAGAAATTCGAGTGGGTTTTATGCTGGGGAGCGCGAGTTTGTTGCCATATTTTGCGTGCTCTCCTCTTTTCTCGAATAAGTTCTTTTATTTCCGGCGGATAATAAGCTTCATTGCATGGGACTTCTTTCCTCCTTAAAGGTGTATTTTTCCACGCGGCATTTTGTATTGATTCAATAAATTTGCCGAGCTCATCTTCTATTTCGAAGGGTGTTTTGAGCGATACATTTAAGACAATATTTTCTTCGCAATCAGTTCTAAAGTCGCGCCAGTTAGTTTTTTTGTTAGTTAATCTAGGCACACCTTCTACTGTCATTAGTCGGTCACTTATTGTCAAGATTACCGGCGAGTGATCTGAGGAGAGATCAAAGTTTTCCTCTACTTTCGCAAAATTTGAAGATACTCCTTTTGCTACGAAGAAGTCTATTAGGTCCGGTGTTTTTGCTGTAGTTAATATAGCAGCGGAAGCAATTGAAGGGGAAAGATGGCGATACGGCACCAAGGAATAAATACTGTGCAGTAGTGACGCTAGATGTCAAAAACGCATTTAATTCGGCAGACTGGCCCACTATAAGAAGATCTCTTGCTAGGATGGATACACCATCTTACTTGCTGCAGATAATGGCGACCTACTTTACCAACAGGAAACTGAGGTATGATACCGACGAAGGAGTGAAGTACTACGATGTTACAGCTGGGGTCCCGCAAGGATCGGTGCTGGGCCCATTACTATGGAACATAATGTACGACGGAGTTTTACGACTACCACTGCCACCTAAAGTGAATATAATTGGATTTGCTGACGACATCGCCGTTGTTACAGCAGCAAAACAAATCAGTGAAGTAGAATCAGCTACAAATGTGGCAATCAGTCAAATCAAAAGCTGGCTAGGATCCGCCGGTTTAGAATTAGCTGACCACAAAACTGAAGCTGTTCTAATAACCAGTCGGAAATCTGTGGAATATATGAATGTACAGGTTGGAACCCAAATCATCAGATCCAAAGAAGCAATTAAATACCTAGGAGTAATGCTCGACAATGGACTGCAGTTTAAACAGCATGTTGATTATTCGAGCAAAAAAGCGTCACGACTTCAGGTAGTACTCTCAAGCATAATGCCCAACGTTAGAAGACCTGGATAGGCTAGGAGGATCATACTATCCAGAGTTGTCAGCTCAGTTCTTCTTTATGCTGCTCCGGTTTGGGCGGGGGCTCTCGCGACCAAAGAAACAAGGAGGGAACTTACATCAGCCTACAGACTCTGCGCTATAAGGACCATCAGTGGTTTTAGAACCATCTCTGACGAAGCAGCCTTTGTCATAGCAGGAATGGTTCCGATCGACATCCTCGCGAACGAGATGCAGAGAATCTACAATCGGAGAGGCTCGAGTCATCAAGAGGCTAGCGAAAGAAGAAGGGTTATAGAAGAAGAAAAAGCAGCTTCAACAGCTGTGTGGCAAGATCGATGGGATAATGCGGTTAAAGGCAGATGGACCCATAAATTAATCCCCACCATCGACATTTGGATAAACCGAGCACATGGGAACTGCACCTACCACCTCACGCAGTTCCTGTCTGGCCATGGAGGTTATCGCAAATATCTTTACCGGTTTGGACACGATAGCTCTCCGTTGTGTCCAGAATGTCCAGACCAGGAGGAAGATACGGAGCATGCAGTCTTCTACTGTAGGCGATTTGAAAACTGGAGAAACGAACTTCCCAGTCCCCCATTCCTCATAGATCATATGGTACAATCTAAGGAAAAATGGATGGAAATTTGCGCGTTTATTACGCACGTGCAAATGCAGCTTCGAATTCAAGAAAGAATACGTTGAGAAGCAGAAAGTACAGCATAAATTGCTAACCAGCCCCGCGAAGTAATACCTAACGGCAGTCCCGCGGGGAGAGTGGTTGAAGTGTGTAGGGTGAGTGTTTAGTACGTAGGCGTATTCCTGAAATCGATTACTCAGGATTGCGAATCGTGCATGCTAGTAGCACTCGGGCTATTAGTATCTATGAATATTACACATCCCTGGCGCAACCTAAAAAAAAAATGCATCCAATGGTACTGATGCACACAAAGTACTTTTCGTACTGCATTACCGACGAGCACGGCAACACTACTGCCATCATGCACAGCAGTTTGTTCCATATTTCACATTCCACAATTCACCCCTAGTGGCATCCAGCATATTCGTAAATGTTCTAGAGCTTTTTGTATTTGGTATCTTATATATTAATACGTGAACACGAAACTTATCGTACGTTTTTTTAGCATTTATTATAAAAAGAGGGGGACAAAACTGTGCCATAGGTGTGCACAAAAAAAAAACATGTTACCGTTAAGTCAAGTCAACTAAAGTGAACATACAGACACGTTTTCCCCATACAAAACGCTTTTTTAACACGAAAGCCGTGTGCACGGCAAAATATTACAAAAACAAAAAAATATTTAAATATCGCTGTTTGTTTATTTCCCTTCGCATCATTCAACAGCATAGCAAATGAAAGCTGTGTGAGCTTTGAAGTAAGACATTTTATGAATGGCCATTACACGGTGTCTCCACGAGCCATGTGTCATGCTTGGGCATATGTCTTGTCTTTAAAATGTCTTATGGAGACCGCATTATGTCTTCATGTTTGCATGCCCTAACACCGTGTTTCCACGAGCCACGAGTCATGCTTGGGCATATGCCCGACATCTGTCAGACGATGCTCAGGCAGCTGCCATATTTTAATGGGTGGGCAGTTCATGTCTGAACATTTCACTGAAGGTGGAGCTCATTTTTGCACTCAAAGCTTTAGAGCAACTGCAAAATAAACAAGAAAAAGAGCAAAAACAAAGAAAGGGTCGATTCTGGGCAAATTCTTTCGTTTTTCACTCGGTTGTGAATAAATTTCGTTCAAAGTGACTGCTCATGCCCAACTCCATGGCAGGCATGGATGGCAAGCGATAAATCTAAACATATATATCATGGCATGCAAACATGCGGTCTCCATGAGGCATTTTAAAGAGAAGACATATGCCCAAGCATGATACATGGCTCGTGGAGACACCGTGTGATATGTATGTTTAGATTTATCGCTTGTCATCCATGCCTGCCATGGAGTTGGGCATGAGCAGTCACTTTGAACGAAATTCAGTCACAACCGAGTGAAAAACGTAAGGATTTGAATCGACGCTTTCTTTGTTTTTGCTTTTTTTCTTGTTTATTTTGCAGTTGCTCTAAAGCTTTGAATGCAAAAATGAGCTCCAGCTTCAGTGAAATGTTCAGACATGAACTGCCCACCCATTCAATTATGGCAGCTGCCTGAGCATCGTCTGACAGATGTCGGGCATATGCCCAAGCATGACTCGTGGCTCGTGGAGACACGGTGTTATGTCGGATCAACTGAAGCAGTATGGCGTAATTATGAATTTCCAATGCATTTTCAATCGAACACTGTCATTAGGCTTGATATTCATTTACCACGTAGACAGAATGTTTACTTTAGAGTGGTATAAGAATGGGATGCAGTCGAAAATGCTAAACAAACCAAATTGTTATCAGTCTTTGCATTAAATGAAAACGATCCATTGGCGAATGTACATAATATCACTATAGTAAAATTCCTTTGCACTATGTTTGGATAGATGGTGAAAAAAATGGAAGAAGAGAGTACGTGGTGGTGATAAAATCATTAACGCATGTATGTATGTATTGTAGTGTCTCCAAACGACGTACAGCTTTTTCATTTGCGTTTGGTATTATTACATGTTTGTGGTCCTAAGTCATTTGAAGATGTTAGAACATTTAATGGAATTGCTTACAACACATTTATTGAAGCGTATCACGCTCACGGTATTGCTTCAAATAACAATGAATGGCGGGAATGTTTAAAGGAAGCAAAGGAATTAAAATCGCCAAAACAAATGCATCATTTACTTGCTGTTATTTGTGCCTTAAATGCACCAGCAAATGCATTAGCATTGTAGCTTGAATTTAAAATTATTACTTCTTTGCGAAGATGGCTTTAGAGAACTATTAAAAATTTAAGATATTTTGAATGATCAAAATTTGGCATGTCAATTACTTGGATTACCTGTTCCGACGCTAATGTCAGAATTTGTTGAAACAGATACTTTCGATCCAATCGAAGAAGAGTTACAAGTTAATGAACTTTACGAAAGAGCTATAATTATAATTGATCGCGTTATTCGTGAAGTTCAGTATCATGACAATGGCTTAAATGTTTTTTGCTTAACTGCTTATGCAGGTTGTAGTAAAACATTCACGCAAAACAACGATTATTCATAAATTAAATTCACTTAATCTTAGTTGCATTGCAACTGCCTTTAGTGGCATAGCTTCAACTCTTTTAATTGGAGGAAGAACCTTACACAATGTGTTTAAATTACCAATTCCATTCAATGGGCAATATAACAATAAATACATAGTAACTATGGTTAATATAATATTGTACATAATTCGTCTTCGTTGATTCTTATTGATGAAGTTTCCATGTGTCCACTTCAAGTATTGAAAGTTATAGAAGATTTTTGTTCGGATGAAGCTAACATATGTACATAAACCGTTTCGAGGTAAAACTATTGTTTTGTGCGGTAATTTTGGACTAATTTTACCGGTTGTTTCCAATGGATCACGTGCAACATTACTTGAAAACTGCGTTACAAGTTGGTATGTGTTTGCTACATTTTATCGTGTCACTTTTACTCAAAAGATGAGTGCTTTACTACATGAATTAGAGTTCGTTGAATTTTTAAAACAAATTGGTAACGAAGCAATGCAATTTCTTCTGTTTGTTGAAAATATTATTGAAATACTACAGCAATTAGTTGGCGACCACAATAATATAATTATTGATATTTATGGCAACATTTACATTTTGGTGTTTGCTCTGACGATGCAGGCGGCAGACCAGGCTCGTCAGGGAATCCACCGTGTGAGGAAAGTAGCTGCCATCGGTTGATCTTGCCAGAGGATAAACGCTGAAGATTGAACCAATGCTCGCGGAGGACAAAATTAATTGCTGGGACTGCAACAAAATAGGACACCTACAACGGCTATGCAGAAGCCCACCCGGACGCAGAAACGGTTCACATTGTGGGAATAGGCGACGCAGCGAAGAACCGTTCAACAGGAGTCAGGCTTCGCAAAACCATGAGTCGGGATATGCCTAAGAACCAACCCCGCGGGGTAGAAGTTGGCAGTTGGAATCGATTCCCACAAGACCGCTATCCAGGTCTCCCAAACCAACCGATGCCATCAGAGCATAGCAGCAGAAACATTTATCGGCAATAACAAGTGCGTGGCTTCTCCATACCGACGCCACGGCTTCCATCGTAAGAAGAGATCTCGTCCGAAAGTCATCTCTCTACTACACCAGCTGCTACTGTCTAAAGGATGCGACAGGGAAATCGGCGAAAGTATATGGAAAAGGTCGCCTCACGTTACAACTAGCAGGGTGACAGATGTGATGAATGCATCATCGGAGTAGACTTCATGAAAGTACACGACGTAATCATCGACATCGGGATGCAAGTTCTGAGGAACCAGAACGTAGACTCTCCAATGGTGTATGGGAATGAGAATACAGAACATATACGGGTAAGGACGAAGTTTTACCACCATCTTCCGAAACTATCATTTAGACAAATTTAGAGGGTGACCGGCGGGGGCACCGATTCTATCTATTGGAGCCAGCTACAGAAAGGAATTCGCCAAACTACACCGCGGGAAATGTTTTAGTTAAGCCAGAGAACAGCATGAGACTTATAAACTTGAAAAGCTACTGCGTCAAACGTTTCATCAGCCAGGAACTGACCAGTTCCAAAAGAAAAACACCAACTCAGGAGCTTTTTGGGGATTACCGCGTACGACAAACGATTCCTAAAGTACTTTGCCCGAATAGCGAAGAGCTTGCACCAACTGACGGAAAAGGGACGGCAATTCAAATGGTTAGGTGAGTGCGATTGAAGCTTTACTAATTTTAAGCGACAACTATGCGAAGCACCAACACTACCTTACCCCAATCCCGGCAAAATATTTATTGTGGATGTAGATGCAAGTAATGTCGGATTCGGAGCGGCCCTGTTGCAGGTACACAATGTCCAAGAGAAAGTATTAGCATACTTCAGCAAAGTGTTCTTCAAGCCCGAAAAGAACTACTGTGTGACCAGGCGAGCACTTCTGTCGACAAAACATTTCCATAAATACCTCTACGGCCAAAAGTCCCTTTTGCGCACAGACCATGCCGCTCTAAAATGGTTGCTGCAGTTCAAAAATCCAGAGGGTCAGGTCGAAAGATGGATTGAACGATTGCAGAGGTACGACTACGAAATACAGCATCGTAAACGAAAACTCCATTCTAATGTGGATGCCTTATTCCGGCGTCATGCAAGATCGACTGCAAGCATTGTGTGCGACAGGAAGAGAAAGACCTTACTTCCATTCAAAGGGTAAGAGCTGAACCTATCACCGATTGGAGTACAGAGGACATCCGCAACGCTCAGAAAGAGGACCCGGATATCGACCCTATATTAGCGTGGAAGGAGTTCATGAAAAACAAGACGGACAGAATATTTCGGACAGAGGCACCACTCACAAGGTATACTGGGCTCAGTGGGAATCCCTTCGTGTTCAAGATGGTGTGCTGAAAATGAAATGGGAGAGGCCGGACGGAAAAGATTTCATAATGCAGCTAATCTTTCCGCGATCAAAAGAACATGTGTTGCTACGAGAAATGCATGATGGAGTATCCGGAGGACATTTGGGTGCAAACAAAACGCTGGAGAAAGTGCGAGAATGTTTTTATTGGTGCAAGGGGGGGCGTATAAAGTTGGTGCTAAAAATACGTCGTGTGTGCAGGTAACAAAAGACTCAGAACTAAGACGCGGGGTAAAATACATCAGTACAATATGGGCCAAAGCGTTTGGCTAAGAAAAAGGCGACGGAAAAAATCGATTGTAGAATAACAGGACCAAGTATTTCTTCCAATACTGAATTATCTACCGATCTTTCTACCACCAGCGCGAATTTGGGAACAAATATACCCACTGTTGACATTCCAACCTCTAGCATAACAAATATTCATATAGCCCCAATCAAAAATCGTCTATCAGCGTTGCCTAAGCCGAAGGAAAGCTTCGTTTCTAGACTACTTCCTGGCACGTCCTGTGACGACATAATTAACAATTTAAAAGACTTTTCTGTTGACGTATCTAAAATTAAATGTCAAAAAATTAATAAAAAGACTAGTTCTTTCGCTTCGTTTAAACTAACGACGGAGTTATGTCTCTTTGAAAAGCTATTGAACAAAGAGATGTGGCCACAGGATGCATTCATTAGAGAGTTTGTTGCTAAGCCACAGAATAACAACCCTCGCCCTGTTCTCAATTCTCCAAAAAACTAAAGCGCTTATCCCTTTACTACCAAAATGTAAGGGGACTCCGCACGAAAACTAGAAATTTATTATTGGCATCTCATGCATCGATCCATGATGTGATTGCACTAACGGAAACTTGGCTCAATTTTACCTTTTTAAACACGGAATTATTCTCCACAGACTTTGAGGTATATCGTAAAGATAGATACTTAGATATTGAGCATCTAAGGGGTGGTGGAGTCCTAATTGCTGTTCGAAATTCTTTGCAAAGTTGTATCTTTCCAATTCCTAATACAGACTCGCTAGACGTTATCTGTGTGAAATTAAATCTAGGATATAAGTTCGTTATAATTATTAACATTTATATTCCTCCTGAAAGCTCGATCGAGGTATATAAGCATGCTACTGATGCCATAAATTATGTATCCGAAAATTGTAATCCTCTCGACGACATTTTATTGGTGGGTGATTTTAATCTACCCAACTTAAAGTGGACCCTTTCTGACGACGAACTTAGTTTTGTGGTAGCTCATGCGTCCTTACCTCAAGAAACAATTTTGGTGGACAATGTGATGTCTTGTGGATTACTGCAACTAAGCAGTATAAAAAATTTTCTTGATAGACAACTTGACCTGGTTTTTTATACAAATTCGAGCAGTTGTATTGTGGAACCTAGTTCCACAACGATGAGTACTATTGACGCGTATCATCCTCCACTTCACGTTATTCTTTCACATGACGACGTGGTTCATGATACTTTTGAAAATCTTACTCTTGAATTTGATTTTAAGAAATCAGACTTTAATTTACTGAACGAACTAATATCTAGCATTGATTTTGTAGGAATCTTCAACAGCAATAGTAATATTGAACAAATGACTGAAAATTTTTACATACGTATATTTGACTGTTTTATCTCGTCCGTACCGGTGAGAAACACACGTAAGGATATGTCTACAACTGCACCTTGGTACAATAACCAATTACGGAGTCTGCGTAATAAAAGAAATAAAGCGTGGAAAAATTATTTAACGACAAACAGAACAAGCGATTATAACCAGTTCACTATCCTCTATAGAGACTTTCAAATCTTATCGAAAAATCTATATGATAGTTACATTAATAAAATGCGTGGCTCACTTCTTTACGATCCCAAAGTTTTCTGGAAATTTGTAAACAGTAAGAAAAAAACGGATGGTTATCCTGCCAATATGTCTTACTTAAGCGAATCAAGCAGCAGCCCTCTTGTAATCTGCAATATGTTCTCTTCATTCTTTGGTCTATCTTTCTGTTCCGACAACTATTCACCTACTCCAAGTAATTTTGCCCACCTTGAAGGTTTCTCTAGCAGCTCAATGGGGCAGATTTCAATAATTGATGAAGATGTGAGAGAGCATTTAGCTTTACTTAGCAACGATACTACCTGTGGCCCTGATGGAATTCCTCCGATTGTGCTAAAATATTGTTGCAATACTTTGGCAACGCCCTTAGCCGTGCTATTTCGGGAATCATTAAAGCAGAGCATTTTTCCTAAAATTTGGAAAAACTCTTTTATTATTCCAATACACAAAAAGGGAAATCGAGGTGAAATTTCTAATTATAGACCTATTGCCAAGCTATCATGTGTGCCAAAACTGTTCGAGGCTATAGTTTGTAAGGGTTTTTATTTTGCTTGTAAACCATTTCTTTCAACCAAGCAGCATGGGTTCATGAATAGAAGATCCACTGTTACCAACCTGTTGGAATTTACTTCTTTTACAAACAAAGTTGTCGAGGAGGGTGGTCAGGTCGACTGTATTTATACAGACTTTAGCAAGGCCTTTGACAAACTTTCTCACAGCTTAATTCTGTTTAAAATGACCTCTTTGGGCTTTCCAAATCATTTTGTTCGATGGATATATTCCTACCTTGAAGAACGAACTTATCAAGTTTTATTTCGGGGAATAACATCCGATGCAATCCTCGCTACATCCGGTGTACCCCAAGGAAGTCACTTAGGTCCTCTTTTATTTATCATTGCGATCAATGACGTGGTGGCAATACTTAAGAGTACTCGAATTTTAATCTATGCTGACGACATGAAAATCTTTAGACTTGTACGCAGTCAATCTGATTGCATTGCTATGCAGAATGATTTAGATACGTTGGCTGAGTGGTGCTGTAATAACAATTTATTTTTGAACGTATCTAAATGCCAGTCGATGATCTTTTCAAGAAAACGTAATTTAATAAGTTATGATTACAATCTCAATGAATCTGTACTTAACAAAGTCACATCAATATGTGATTTAGGAGTGCATTTTTCTCAAAATATCGACTTCGATTTTCACATTGAACAGATTGTCAATAAAGCGGATTCAATGCTTGGCTTTATAAAACGTTGGAGTAAAGAATTCAAGTGTCCTCTTATAACATCCACACTTTATAATACCTTTGTTCGTCCGCAGTTAGAGTATGCGTCTAATATTTGGTCTCCAATGTATGCAGTACACATTAACCGTATTGAATCGGTACAGCGTAAGTTTGTCCGATTTGCACTTCACCATTTAAACTGGAATGACCCTACACGTCTTCCACCATATTGCGACCGCCTTCTTCTCCTAAATCGTCATTCTTTGGAGAAACGTAGGGAAGTATGTGATGTAGTATTTTTACACCAGCTGGTAAATGGTTTTATTGACTCGCCGGATCTTTTAAATAAAGTCGGTTTAAACGTAAGATGCTACAACTCCAGAAATACCGAGATTTTCCGCGTAAATTTCCACAGAACGAACTACGGTTCTAACGAACCTCTTACGCGTATGGCGAAAGAAGTAAATAGTAACCGCGACAAATTTGATTACAACCATAGTAAATTATATAAAAAAACATAAATTATACGAACGATACTAGTTTCTTTGTTGAAAGTGTTTAGTGTAATTTTGACTTATGCGTAGCATATTCATTTTTGGTTCATACTTTTGTTTAGTATGCATTCTGCTTTTTGTTTACTTGTCCAGTCTTTTTGTGTAAGGTGTTAGGCTTTATAAATATTCGCAATACTAACAACTAACACCACGCTAAATGATGACTGTGATAAGCTGGATATTACTTAGTAGCTGTTTTGAGTTTTTCTCTTTCAGTTCAAAGTAATATTCTTCACAAATGCTTGCCCTTAAGCAGTACTGATAGCGTTTTATAACCTTCGAAAGAATCGCTGCTGACATCGCCGTCCCATTTTCGGAAACCGACAATGACAACCGTTGCATCCTAGTTGTCATGGACTATTTCAGCAAATGAGGGAAAGCGTTCGCCATTCCTAACCAGGAAGCAAGGACTTTTGTAGAGCAGATTTTCAACGACTAGGTGAGCAGATTTGACATGCTTATGGAACTGCATTCCGAACAGGGACAAAACATTGAATCGAAGATATTCCAAGAGATGTGTCAACTTCTAGAAATTAAAAAGACGAGGACGACTCCACTACATCCACAATCTAACGGGTGGTAGAGGCCTTTCCACAAAACTTTGAACGAACATCTCTCCAAAGTTATAGGAGACTACCATCGCGATTGGCATCGACAAATTCCTCTCTTCTTGATGGCCTATCGAAATTGCAGTGCACAGCACAACTGGACATAATCCATCCGAATTCTTGTTTGGTCGAGCAGTCCAGCGACTTAATGAGGTGACGATGCGTTTTGGATCGCATAATGATAAGCCCATGTGTGAAGAGGATTGCGGGACAGACCACAAGGAAAGGATCAAAGACATACATCAGAGGACCAGGACGAAGGTAACGGTAGCTAGTGATCGTATAAAAACCAGGTACGACGCAAAAGAAAGTATGTCCGGATTTCACCGAAGTGATCTGGTATGGTTGTACAATTCAACTAAGCTGCAGGAAATGCGATTACTGCGACAATTATTATTTGCAAAATTAGTGTTGAGAACTGTTCAAATTTATAAATGAAATACTAAATAATAAAAAGAGACTGTAAGCTTTATTTATGTTGGTGCGGTCTAAACAAGAGTGATACAGTGACTGGCTCGTTACAATGACATATCATCAGGCATCTATGCCAAACTGTTATACAACTTATGATAAGTAGTGTAATATGTATGTATGCTAGATATATTCTACAAGAACAAACGATATTGTGGTTAAAAATTAATTTGTAGAGACAGTTTAAGTTGAGATTGATAAAGAATAAACTGATTTGATTATTTTGAAGTATAACGAAAGTGAAATACACGGAAGACAGTTTTATTATTACGAATCCCAGTTACATTCCTCATAAAGATTATTTCGATTATTTCGCTGTTGTACAAACTATGGCAAACTAAACGAGGGGATTTGCAGTCGGGAACTGCCAACAAGTTAGGGAGAGGGGAAGCGTCATTGAGAGGAGGGCGATAAACCACGAATTAAAAACGAGTAATAAATGCTCAGTACATGCGTTCGATTCTCTTGACATTCCTAGGTTTCATATTTTAAGCATTCCCTTTGTGTCAAATCTTCATTATATATATACATGTGTACATGTATGTATGCAAGTACATATGTATGTGTATCTACATATACATATATATGTATATATTATATATTTGTCGCAACAACCCATCAAGCGCCTAAGCCTAGCTCTCGCAACCACTCGTGTTGTGTGCGTTATATGTATGTATTTATCCCACGAATGGAAAAGAAGGAAGCCTACAGTTTTGTGCCGTATCCAAAGCGCAATTTTTATTTCTATTTCTGAGAAGTTTTTCCGTGGCAAAAATACTCTCGGATGTTTGTCAGGCGTTCGAGATGTGGGACTGTGAAAAAACTTGTTGATGTTTTCTAGGAATATGTACATACCTACCACTGCATCAAATCAAATCGTCATTACTGTGAGAAAATTGGTAGAAACAACAAGGGTGGAAAATATAAAAGAAAAGAAAATTCTAAACGTAAAAGGAGTAATAAAATAAAATGATAACGCAGGTAGTGGATTAAAGTACAATAGGGGTATTCACGTTTGTTGTATCTGGTTTTGTAAAAGTGAATTTTTTTACACCAAAGAGTGAAGGCATTCTTTCGTGTTTGTAGCAACACTGAAGCTTTATTTAGCAACACATGTTCCTGGTGCATTTTCCGCCGATTCTTTCCATTTAAATAAATTTTATTAATTCAGAGTTCAACTGTCGACAAAAATATTTTCAATTCAATGTTGCACTTCTACACTCTCCAAAACATTCGGGTTGCAGCATTACTAAAGTGTTAAATGTAAAAGTTTAACAAAATGACAGCTAGTGTATTTTGTTGTTGCATTGTTAGGAAATGATACACTTTTTCACTTTAACACAACGTGCTTACACAACGAAGCTTGAATACCCCTAATATTACGAAGATGAATGAATAAAATATAATGCACTTGTCTTCAACTCTTAATTATTTACTGATAGAATTGAAACAACTTGTTCGTCTCTTCTCAACCTCCACTTCTTCTCTTCCCCCTTTGGGTAGGGGTTAGAATATACCCAAGGTAGGCATGTCTGTCGTAAGAGGCGACTAAAATCCACCCTCCGTATACCGAGTATGGCGTATACAAAATATGCAATGAACAAAACAAAAGATTTAAATACCCCAGGTGGCAGTCAAGGTACACTGGAAAATCCACCCTCTTCGGAGGTCGGCTCTACGGATTCTGGGGAGAGCCATTTATTGCGTTCATCTGACCCTTTTAAAAAAGGTACTAGGGTAGTTAGATCTCCACCATCAAGATCTACAATAAAAACGTGCGGAACTAGAAATCCGGCGACATCGATAGTGTCGGCGCACGAACAACGGACTTCAGCGAAAATTCTAAGCCTTACGGTCGGGAATATGGAACTCCGGACCAGGCTAAGTAAAATGGAACTTCTCTGCGAAAACCTAAGAAAACAATTAAATGTACTTAAAGCAGAAAATAAAGCCTTTAAGGATATAGCGAAACCTTGTAATGAGTCTGCTGCGAGTTCAAACGTCCCCGATAACACTGATTATCAAACGGATGAAGGAGAACTAAGTTGGGACACCAACTGGATTCTAAAAAAAAACCGTTAAGAAACGAAAAGCTGGCTCTTCGCCCGAAATAGTAACGAAGCAAGAAAACACGCAAAATAAGCGAAAAGATAAAGAGCAACGTGACAAAATAAACACATGTGCAGAAGAAAATCCACGAACTAAGGTACGACCACCGCCACCAATAAACGTAATCGGAATTGCAGACTATAATAAACTGCATTCTATTCTTAAACCTCTGTTGCTATCCGATTTTGAAGTAACATCGCTCAACAACAACAAATAGAAAGTAAACTTGGAGGACTCAGACAGTTACCGCTTAGTATCTAATAAACTGAATACTGAAAATATTCAGTGGTATACTTACAAAAATAAATCTGAAAGACCGATACGAGTCGTAGCTAGGGGACTCCAGCCCTCATGCTTAAAGGAAGATGTTGTTCACGGCTTGAAGAACAAAAACTTTCAAATCGGCGATGCAGTAAATTTAGTTAAACGGGAAAAACAAAAATCTGAAGGCGAGGAAACGATGGTAAAGCGCGGGATTCCTCTTTTTAAGCAAACTTTTGATAAAGCTGAGAGTTTAGATAAGATTTACGAAATAAGAGCAATTCTGCATGTCGTAGTCAAAATCGAACCTATGCGCAAGAATACAAGGTTGATACCTCAGTGCAAACAATGCCAAGGATTCAATCATACGCAAACGTATTGCCGAAAAGGACCGCGATGAGTGAAATGCGCCGGAAATCACCCCTCCCAAGTTTGTGGAGTAAAGAAACAAACTTCTGCAACATGTGCTAATTGTAATGGAAACCACCCGGCAAATTATAGGCTGTGAAGTAGCTAAAGAGTTGCAAAAGCGGAGATGCGCTCCTTAACCCACTAAATGCAAAATCAAAACTGCAAACTAAGCCAAAGCGTAAGATCGCGCAGTAGAAAGTAAGCAAACTAAGACTACCGGGTTCAGAGCCCGAAGAGGTGAGGGAAAAAGTGACAACAGATAAGTCCTTAACCTAAGTTCTCAAAAGAAACGGTAATGAAAAGTTAACGTTGGAAAAGCCACCGGGTAATGACACTCGGACAGCAGGAGTGCAAACTTACGCTCAGGCCGCGGCCTCCGAAAAACAAGAAAACAAAAAAATCTCGACGGATCCTGTCTCTCATGTTTTCTCAGTTATTCTCGAGAAATTCGAAGATCAAAGCAAAATAGCAAAATAGCTGTGATATCTAACAAATTTATATCGAAGGGTGGTGTTTTTTTAGTCAGTAAGAATCGGACACTACTATGAGCACTGGCTTGCTATTCTCATAGTGTCTATGGAAGATTTTTCACCTAACCTCGGCGGAAAAAATTAGCAAGAGCATAAAAGTTAGTCCTTTTCCTACTATATTAACATGCGAAAATATAAGATACTATACTCGTACATACTATTCCAATCATTGCTTAAATTTTCAAAATGCATATACAGTCGACTCGGCTTAACTAAAACACCAATTTGCCACAATTATTTTTTTACTTAAGCGGTATTTTCTCTTAAGCGAACTTCGGATAACTGAAAAAAAATTTCATATAACCGGAGTTCGTATAACTGAAAAACAATTTCACTTATCCAACCTGAAAAACAAAAAAAAAAATACCAACAACATCATTATGTCAATATTTTATAAAAAAAAATCGAAGCAAAACAAAACTTCGATAACGTGTAAATAAAGAAAAACAAAAATTGGAAAAATAAATATTTTTATGCTAATTTACAGTTCACTTTTAGGGATGGGCGCATTCAATTATTTGATCTCAGTTATGCGGAGTAGTTTGAGTATAAATTAATAATTTGTGTTGTAAAAGTTGTTTCAGTTAGCCAGGTTTTTCAGTTAAGCGGAGTAATTTGTATAAAAATTGTGAAAAAATGCTCCGCGAGAAATTTTGTGTTTAAGTTAATCGATTTTTTCAGTAAAGCGTAGTTCAGATAAGCGGAGTTGACTGTACAACAATATTTAATTACAAATAAGGCGCACGCGCAACGAATATGTCATTACATGTACATAAAAGTCCCCATCCACGTGTGCACTGCCTGTAAACATTTCATCGACAGTGTTCTGAATGACGAAAAGTGCAGCTTTTAGTTGAAGTAAATTTTCTTGAGTGCGAGTCGAATTTATACGTCAGGCTCGGTATCCGTGCTTCGTTGTTTTTGGTGAATTATATCTTTTTGTAAGAGAAGGTACATGCACTTTACCTAGATAAACTTTTTGAATTCTTGATGGAGAAGGCTTTAAATAAAATTATGTATCAAGCCATAGAATGAACGTATACTCAGCAAAACATTTGTAGGATCTTCGCAAATAGAAAAGGAGAGAAATAATTATGTGGACAGTGGACTTGCAGCAGAAGCAAATGCAATGCATTTTTCAGATGTTTTCTAAGAAATAGTAGAATTTTTCAATCTCTCAGCTATTCAAGAATCGTAAATACCCGTATCATATCACGTAATGCATGCATACATCATCATGAATGCAACCTCTAAAGAGTGTTCCAATTCCGAATGTAGCAACACTAACACCGAATGTGCGAAATGAAAACACGAAATCATTTTTTCGACATTTTCCAGTCTTTCCTCGCTCAACTTTCAAAACCAAAAACTTTCAGGGCTGAATTGCTGGTAACAATGTAAAACGATGGAATAATTTCTGGAAGTATCATCAAATTATCGAATACTTTTATGTATTGTACTATATGGTATATGTACATCCCAAACCAAAAATACACGAAAGGCGACTCCCTTTGCATAATTGTTGTCATGATAAAATATCGGCTGTTTGAATTCGGACTAGAATAAAATTTGGGGATAAGTTTTGAGCAAGCTTCACAACAAAGTCAATACAGGTAAAGAATAACGCTTCTGTGTTCTTTATTATAAAATATGGACACTATGAGATTAGACTTTATTACGTACATACATCATAAGTACATTACAAACTGTGTGAAAACAAATAAAAACATTTTAAATATAGAATAGAGTATAGCAATATTCACATTTTCTCAAAGTTCTCGGACTTTTTGTGAAACTTCACATTTCGGTGTATCAAACTATTATCATATCATTATCTCTGATTCGTTTTTGTTATTAGCGTGATGATAGCAACGTGATTACGGCAATTTATATGTTTCTTACTCTTTTTTTAATTCACTTGACTACAACTGAATACACAACTTGATAAAAACCTACCACTATTGGCACTTTATACGTCTAATAAATTCGAAGATTATATGTACATATGTATGCATATACAACGTTAAGATTTATTTTCGTTTTTATGCGTGTAATATCCGTATTTCGATACATATAAAACTAATAACACATGCATAAAATAAAATATTTTAGTTTTTTGATAAAAAAAAATGTCTTAAAAGGGGCAATAAGAATAAATTGTTCGCTTCTCATTTAATTGCAATCAAATTATATCTATAATTAATGAAGACATTTTAACATGCGCTTATAATAATAAATTGGAATCAATTGAAACTGGTCAATCAATTTATATTCACTTAGAATAAGTCTTTTTCTCACCAGGTGGATAATTGAGTGGCCTCCTACTCGATTTAATGCCAGAGTATAGGAAACAAATAATGAGTATCAATAATAAAACTATGAATACACTCATTTTCTTTTAAGATTTTTCTTTTACATGCAACTTAATCGAATGACATATATTTTATTCCAAATCCTACACTCATACGCCTATGAAAAAACTGTGCTCCATGCACAGTAAAACTAGCGTACTTCCGCACGATCAACTTGTATCTGAGCGCAATCTTGATCACTTATAAGTTTTGTTTCATTCTTTGCCAGCGTTATCTAAACCTCATCCACATGGAAAATGAATAGCATATCGATACACTTTGTATAGATTACAGAATAGGGTGTACACACACAGTACTACAGTAGAGGGATGAAATGATTGCGATCCGCCTATGGGCTTCGCCATTTAAACATATGAACTTGTATTTGGCTTTCTGATAAAAGATTCGAACGAATATTTTTACTTCGGATTTACATTACGTTCTCCTGCCTGCATCTTTCAAATGCTCAATTACTATAAATTAAATTTGTTGAATTAAAAACAAGTAAAATTTGGTCAAATGAGCATTGAGTAGTCTGATAGTTTAATTAATCTTTTCTTCCTGGTTGGGGAGGGGATAGTTGGAAAAAAAGTAATAAGAATTTGAAAGGTACACAAGTTAATGAATTCTTCATATTAGGCATATTTTAATGTTCTTTGAGTCATTTACGAACTCTGCAAAAATTCCGTAAATAAAAGTCTTAATATATTATCGAGTCTATTGGAACCAAATTTTTGTCCAGTCTGACGTTCTTTAATCATTAAAAAAATAAATAAATATTTGGCGCAAACGCTCTTTAAGTGCCAGGTCCTAGCTTGTCGCAACCACTCATGTTGTGTGCGATGTATTTTATGTACACGAATGGAAGGGGCCTACAGTTTAGTGTCGTATCGGAAGGGCAATTCTATTTGAGAAGCTTTCTCTGCAATAAATGTGAACGCACCCTTTCGTTAAGGTTCGTATTGTCAGATACGAGTGCACATGTAAAACCAGCACAACTGCACGGGTTGTTGTGCACTGGATACCGAACTGTTAGGTTGTTAATAAAACTACGGCATTGGGATGAACTAACAAGTTGTTATTATTTCTACACTTTTTACATGGTGTCAGAAGTTAGTTAAAAATTTGTATATCGCTGTATGCTCGGACAAATATTCGTGAAAATGTCAAGTGTAGTGGATTTACGTTTGCCGCAACCATTAGGCTGTTCGGATCTGGCGAAAGAATGGCCGAAGTAGAAACAAATCCGCCTTATTTGATCAATAAATTGCTACATTTCTATGGCTGATTGGACAACGCCGCATGGAGATATCCAACACACTTTTCCCGAATGACAGCTTTGCAAATATTTTTTTTTTTTTTTTTTTTTTTTTTCCGAGGGTAGGTGAAAATCTTCAACAAGACACTATGAGGATCGACAGCGCGTGCTCATAGTAGTGTGGGATTCTTACCCACTAAAAAACCTCCCTTCAAAACAGACTTGTTTTTATTTTTACTACAACTAAGTATTCGACTTATCAAGTAGTTTTCGTTTCGCGAAATAATGACGTTTTGCAGGTACCTTCCCATTGGAAGTTCCTGCCAGCTCCGCAGTTTAGACGCGGTTACTTATCGCGCTAGGTCTAAAGGTTTGGTTCTTTGTAGACGGCGCAGTAAATTTCTTTCTTCCAAAAGTTGGAGGACTGTAATATTTACGTGACTTTCTAGTCGACTTCTATGCTTTCTCGCGTAGGTTTGAATTTCATCTTCGATTGTTTTAATGCCAAGGTCTCTGTGGATATCGCTATTTCTGATATACCATGGCGCATTTACAATACCTCTTAGCACTTTGTTTTCAAAAGTTTGTAAAATTTTAATATTACTTATTTTGGTACAACCCCAGAGTTGTATACCATATGTCCATACAGGCTTTAGCACTTGCTTATATAAAAGCAGTTTGTTATATATATTAAGCTTGGAATATTTTCCAAGTAACCAATACATTTCTCGATATTTGTTATCTAGTTCTTTGCGTTTTTTCTTAACGTGCGTTTTCCATTTCAGCTTTGTATCAAGTGTCATTCCAAGATACTTAGCCTCGTTTGCAAACGGGATTTGAACCGAGTTTGAAAAGATCGGCAAATTATTTATTTTTTTATAAGTAAAATTTACATGAACAGATTTGGTCTCGTTGAGTGCGATTCGCCAAATCTTTGTCCATTCATTTACTCTATTCAAAGCTTCTTGCAGTTTTTCTGTAGTATCTTCGACCGTTTTACCTACTGTCAAGATAGCAGTGTCGTCGGCAAATGTAGCTAGCTCAGTGCCTTCTACTTGCGGTATATCACGAGTGTATAATAGATATAAGACTGGACCAAGAACGCTTCCTTGCGGCACCCCAGCCATTATTTCCTTAAAATCTGAATATTCGTTTCCACATTTGACGCGGAATAGCCTATTCGTAAGGTAGTTCTTCAAAATATTATATAGGTGCTCTGGCAGAACTTGTCGTAATTTAAACTTTAAGCCTTCGTGCCAGACCTTGTCAAAGGCTTGAGAAACGTCAAGGAATACGCTTGAACAAATCTTTTTTTCTTCAAGTGATTTTTCGATTACATGTGTTATTCGATGTACTTGTTCAACTGTAGAATGCTTACTTCTAAATCCGAATTGATGATCAGGGATGAGATGCCCTTCTTCTATAACCGGCTGTATTCGCCTAACCAATATTCTCTCGAACACTTTGGATATAATTGGAAGAAGCGAAATCGGTCTATAAGAGGTTTTTTCATTCGGCGGTTTTCCAGGCTTAAGGACCATTATAACTTCGGCGACTTTCCATTGACTGGGAACATATTCTAGTCTAATCGCGGCGTTTATAATGAACAGAAGCTTAATTAGAGCTTTTCTTGGTAGTGCTTTAAGAACCTCTCCCGTAATTAGGTCGTATCCAGGAGCTTTCTTAGGTTTAAGTTTCTTTATTTCTTCCTTAAGTTCGGTAAGCGTTGCATTTCTTATTGCGCTATTGTCTATATACGACGTATTTATATTTTCAATAAGAGCTTGTCCATCAAACGGTTTGAAAGTTTCTTCCAGGTGGGTGGCAAAAACTTGCGCTTTCTCTTTATCATGCCTGGCCCATTCGTCTTGATTTTTCCTAATTGGCGCGGCTTGAATTTGAGGTTTTTTAATACCTTTTATAGCCTTCCAAAGCGAATAGTTAGAATCTTTTTCTGCCGTTAAGCTTTCTAGGTAAGTTTGTATTTCAATATTCTTAAGGTCTTTAATAGATCGTTTTAGTGAGTTGCACAAACGGTTAAGATGTGCTTTATGTTGCGGAGCCCGAGTTTGTTGCCATCTTTTACGCGCTTTTCTCTTCTCCTTAATCATCTCTTTTATTTCCTGCGGATAAATTTTAATGTAACTGGCCGGGGTTCTCTTTAGGTTGGGAGTATTCTTCCACGCGGCATCCTGTAAGATTTCGACGAAGCGATCTACTTCAACTTCAAGTTCATAGGGCGTTTTAAGTGATACGCTCAGCTCAATATTTGCTTCAATATCTTTTTTAAAGCCGTCCCAATTAGTTTTCGCACCAGTTAATCTGGCCGGTCCTACTTTTTTAATCAAAGCTTCGCTTATCGTCATAATGATTGGAGAATGATCAGAGGAGAGATCAAAGCCCTCTTCAACTTTTATACAGTTGCTAGATATTCCTTTAACAACAAAGAAATCAATCAGATCTGGTATCTTATTTCTATCAGTTGGCCAATATGTTGGTTTACCCGTCGAGTAAAAATCACAACTGAATTGCATACCCGCATTATAAAGCTTTCTACCTTTCTGAGAGGCGTACCTTGAGCCCCAGAAGGGGTGTTTCGCGTTGAAGTCACCACCAATAATAAAATTTGGTTTAAGGAAGTTGAAGATGTTTGTGAAATCACTTTCTTCAAGTTTACATCGCAGTGGACAATATATAGAAGAAATGTTGAAAGCAAAATGTCTATTTCTAACGCGTACCGTGCTTACTTGCATTGCTTCTAATTCAATTTTTATTTCCGCTGAGTGTTCGATATTTTCTTTTATAAACAAAGATGATCCGCCTCTGGCTCTTTCCGATGGGTGAAAGGCGTGATATCCGCTATATCCCCTTATCTTAATATTCGATTGCTTTTTCAGATGAGTTTCACAGACCAAGCATATATCAATATCTTTCTCTCGCATAAATATTTCTAACTCGTCGAGTCTTTGTATGAGCCCGTTAGCGTTCCAAGTAAGAATTTTAAGCGTTTCTTTCATATTCTGGTTGAAGTGCGCGTGTTATGAATGTTGTTTTCTAGTGCAACTAGTCTCTCGAAAATTAGTTTATTTGTTTTGCATTGCTCTTCAAGTTTCGCAAGAATTAGGGAAAAAACATTGGATACATGATCTTCTGAACTACCTCTATCACTATTTTTCAATGTCGCAACTTGAGAAGGAGTCTTTACATTAAAGTTTGGACGGTTTCTTGCTTTGATCTCCCGTGAGTTGTCGGTCGTGTACGTACCCTTAACTGTCTTCGCCGCTTGAGCATAAGACTGCACGCCAATATTCGGAGATTTTGCTTCTGTTACCTTATCTCTATTACTTTCGGATTTTTTATCATTAACCGATCTTAAGTTAATATTGACGGACTTTCTATCTTTCGCTGCTTTTTTCGTAGCTATTTTGGGTCTGTTCTTGATTGGTTTCATATTCGGACGCATCGAATTTTTTAGCGTATCGCGGCGTTTTTGAAGCTCTTTCGCCACTTCGCAACCTCGATAGTTCGCAGGATGTTTTCCTTTGCAATTTATACAAGTGGCTGGGGTTTGCTTGTTTAGGTGACACTCTTCCGAGAGATGTTTACCTGCGCATTTGACGCATCGCGGCTCTTTCTGGCAGTAAGTCTGCGTGTGATTGAAGCTTTGCAAATATGTTCGGAGAGTTGATTGGTGCAGATGAAGTAGCGAATGAATATCAAGACGCTATGGAAGTTCAAGATGCTCCTGAACAAAACGAAGCTCAATGGAAACAACATCGCATACGTGCATTGAATGACATTGTCAAGGCATTTGACGAATACTGCTTGCCGAGAAAAACACAACAATGGAAGCATTCAAATTCAACATGATCGTGCAACGGGAAAGGCAATCATTCGCCGAATCCAAAACAGAACTATGCACACAACTTCAGTCTTGTGAATTTGAATATACGAGTACTTCGTACAAGACGTCGTATGCTGAACACATGTTGCGCGACAGAATTATTATCGGCATTCAAGACAAGAAGCTTCAACTAAAATTGCTCGATGGTAAACAGGAACCGTTGTCAAAACACTTGTAAAATATTCTAAGCTGGATCAGCCAACAAGCTAATTTTGAATCGACAAAGTGCATCGGTGACCGAAGTCAAGTCTATTACGGAGGAAAAATGCGACGAATCAACAAATGTGTCTCAATTGCTACAACTGTGGTCAAAACTACAATTGACAGCATCGTTAATTTTGCCCAGCGCTAAATGTGAAGTGCCATTTCTGTGGAAAATTTTACATTTTTGGCGATTTTCCAAGTCATCCAAAAAAGACAATGATAAGAGGACCGAGGTGAAAGTTCGGCCAAAATCGGAAGCGAAAGTTCATGCTCTAAACTGGCGTGCTGAAAGTAATTACATTAGAATTAATTTAGATTAGGCTGACAATACAAGTAGAATTAGTTCAATAAGTAGTCCTAACTTTAATTTGTTAAACAGAATGGAAGTAAAGCGCATCAGATGGAAGAAGTGTTATGTTGTTCAGAACTGGCCAATAGAATTCAAAATTGGCACCGGTTTTGATGCTAACTGTATTCCTATTAATTTCATAAACAAAATTAAAGTTTAAATTTCCAAATACATCGACTGTGAAGTCATTGATTATAGCTCAAATAAAATTGCAATTCATGGGCAAGTTGAACTAACCCGTTTCGATATTTTAAAGAAGAAGAAAAAATTGTCTAGTAATTTCCTCGTAGTTGATGATTGCTATGAACCCATTTTACGTCTGGAGTCTAGCATTAAATTTGCTTTGGTGAAGCGCATTCATGCAATTCAGTCCGCGTTTCCCTTAAATACAGAGAAATTTATTAAAGAACAGGCGGATGTGTTAGATGAGCTAGGCAAGTTGCCGAGTCAGTGTTCGATTGTACTCAAAGAAAATTCTGTTCCCACTCTTCACTACAAAAAGAAGATTCCTTTGAACTTGCATGGAACTCTCAAGGCACAGCTTGATGCTATGATCAGTGACGGTAATTTAAGTTTTGTTCACTATCCAACCGATTAGATAAACAATTTATAGTTCGCCGAAAAACTAAACAGAAAAGTTCGAATTTGTCTAGATCCAAAAGCGCTTAACGTGTGCATTAAGCGCGAGAATTTTCTCATCTCAACTTTTGAGGATATCATGAGTCGTTTAGCTGGCAAGCGTGTATTTATTGCACTTGATTTCTGCAATGGATTTTGGCGCATGGAACTGGTTCACCAAAGCTCAGACATTTATGATGCCATTTGGGCGATATCGTTGGAACCGTATTCCATTTGGCTTTTATAATGCAAATGAAAATGAAGTGAAATGTTTCAAAAAAGAATGATTGTAGTGTTCGGTGATATTCCAGGTATCGAAGTACCATATACTTCGACGATATCGCGATATAAGGATATCGAATGAAGACCATGACAGGGCATTGTTAACGGTTTTTGAGCGAACAATGTCCAATGGCATTAAGTTTAACAGTCACCGAAAACCCAAGAATAAAACTGAAGTTTTGCGGTTGCTTGATTTATTCAAGTTCCTTGCAAGATTCATATCAAATTTGTCGCAACGATCTGCCACCTCGCGTAATTTAACAAAAACTTATGTTGGGTGGGAATGGAATGACAGCCATGATATTGAAGTAAACGACCTTCTAAACTCGATCTCAAGTAAACCTGTCTTTGCCATTTATGACCCTAAATTGCCGGTTATAATCCAGACATATAGCTCAAAAGATGGACTTGGTAGCGTTCTGTTACAAAATGGAGTGCCAGTTACGTATGCATCACGCACGCTTACTAAAAGTGAACAAATATGAGCTCGAAAGAAAAAGTGCTGTTAGCAATTGTCTTTGCTTGCGGGCGTTTCCATTATTTTCTATATGGCCGAGCTTTCATAGTGCATTCAGATCACAAATCCCTGGAAGCCCTAATGAAGCGCGACATTGATAATATAATCCCTCGGCTACGAATGTTCCTTCAACTGCTAAAATATCCAGCAATGTCGATTGTTTACAGGCCGGGTAGGGAAATGCTGGTGGCTGATTGTTTATCACGAGCACAGTTGCCAGATAGCGATGAATTTAGTAAAGAACTATCTGTCATGATCCATTCATTGTCCCTTAGAGCATGTTTGTCTGAAGGCAATTATAATGTTTATGTCAAACTTCTTAAAGAAGACGAGCGTTATCGCCGTGTCATAAGATATGTTAAGTCGGGATGGCCCTCGTTTTATCAGCTTGATGATTTAAGCCCGTTGTTCCACAAATACAAGAGTGAGCTGCATTACTGCTATTCAGAGACAATCGTCTCGTAATTCCGACCAAATTACAAGGGCAATATGCAAATGGGTCCACGCTTCGCATTTAGGCAATCAAACATTCTGTTAGAGTTCTCCAGTCCGAGACATCCCCAAAGTAATCGCCTGGCGGAAAAGGGAGTCGCAATTTCGAAAAAACATATTTAAACGTTGCTATGAAGCACGCGAAGATGATTTATTTCAGTATCGAATACTCGAGTATAATACTACCCCTGTTTCTAGCAAGCAGATGTCGCCAGCACGACTCTTCTTCGGTCGATTTGTTAAAAATCGCTTGCCCATTGATGAGAGCCTTTTGTATCGAACGAACATTGGGGTGGCAATGGTGCAGTGGATAGTGTGTTTACTCGTTAACTAATGTGTGCAAGTTCAAGGAAAAGCAATCATCAGCCACCCTAGTATAAGAAGAAAACGAATAACATCAACGTTTTTCCAACCACCCCATCAAAGAAAGTCTCCTGGCTGGTAATAAAATGGACCGGATTTGGTTTTCCGTTTTTATAAAAAAAAAAAAAATAAATATCGAACGAACATTGACGAATCGGCGGTGAAAAGGAAATGGGAATGCAAACAACACACGCAAAAGGGATATTTTGACAGAAATTCAAAATTGTTGCCAGTTTTGAACACGGGAGATCATTTTTAGGAAAATTCAAACATCAGATTTACTTGAAAATACTGTTCCCATTACGCAACCATTAGTTGATGTTGTTGTCGGTAGAAATAACGACAGTACCGCAGCTCCTATTGATAGTTTAAATAATAATTCAGGATCAGAAGCTAACAGATCAATCGAGCTGCCACGGGCAGTTATCCCAAATTCGATGGACTCCTCTGCTGATGATGACCGCTTCGGATCCGTAAGCATTAGTGAATCAGGTGCTGATCCCATTGATACATGGGATCGTGCATCACTTCCATCTGATGCATCTGGCACTACCCAAAATTACCGAACCAGGTCTGTAGACCGCCAAAGCGATTTAATGACTGCCTTTAAAATTAAAAAATAAAAAATTAAAACATATGTACTTAGTCGTATGTGTACCTGTATATAAGCGCGTATATGAAAAATGACAGTCATATGCATGCAAAAAATAAATAATTGTTATAATTAAATACATTTTCCCCATAATCGAAGAAAAATCTTAACGGTCATAAATATTTCAATGAAATAATTTTTTTTTATTTAAAAACTTTCTTTGCTACGTGACACTACAACTATTCAAATAGACTAACAAGCAGCTTGCGTATGATTAAAATTTAAGTAGATAAATGATTGAACTAGTTGATGCCCATCAAATACACCAGTTTCAGCCGCCACTTTAGAAGTTGTCTCCTGGACGTTCGAAACAGGCAAGGGGCAGATGTGGGGATAGTACGAGATCACCTTCTTATGATAGCTACTCTCAAACTACGCACTGCTGCAGTTCGAAGATCCCAGGACAACACGAGAATGCCCAGGTTCAACGTCGATAGACTTAGTGATCCCCCAGTGCGCCAACAATTAATGGTGCACTTTTCGCAAGGTGTGGAAGCAATCAGCAGCTCAATGCCCGCAACCATACAAGACCATTGGTGTGCTGTGAAAAATGTTTTTACATCTGGTGCTGAAAGAATTGTCGGTCGATCGCAGGAAGACATAGGGCGTGCATTTCTGAGGATACCTGGAGACGGATTGACGAACGAAAACAGCTGAAAGCTCGCGTTGCGGCTACCCCAGCAGCAGGGAGAAGCGAGCTAGAGTCCCTATATCGCATGAAGATGAGAGAAGTTCAGCGTAGCGTGCGACGTGACAAGCGCAAGTACATCAACTCGGTGGCTACAGAAGCAGAAGAAGTAGCACGGAGGTGCAACAGCAGGACTGTCTACAGAATCACGACAGAGCTGACAGGTGGTCGCAGCTCCAGCCAACTCCAAGTGAAAAGTCTAGACGGTTCCCTGCTCATTTCGGATGAGGACCAGCTCAAGAGATGGAAAAAGCATTTTGCTACGGTTTTAAGCCGTGTGTTCGCTAGCAATGTGCTCCCAAATCAAATTGAGATGCCCCAGGTGAGAAGTTCCCGAATACGCACCACGACTCCCAGTAAAGATGAGATCATTACCGCGATCAAGGCACTCAAAACCAACAAGGCGGTAAGACTTGACGGTATTCCAGCAGAGCTCTTACAAGCAGCACCAACAACATCGGTTGAGCTTCTGCTTCCACTTATAGAGAGAGCTTGGGAAGCTGAGGGCTTTCCTAACGAATGGAAAAAGGGAATGATCGTCAAGCTTCCTAAGAAAGGAAATTTAATGGAGTGCGGAAACTGGAGGGGTATCTGCGTTCTGGCTGCTGTAGCTAAGATAATAGCTAAAATCATCCTGGAGCAAATCAAACAACATCTCGAAGACACACTCGATGCCGAACAAGCAGGTTTCCGCTCTGGATCCTCCTGTGCCGACCACATCAACAACCTGCGGACTATCATCGAACAGTGTGTTGAATATCGATCACCACTGCACCTGCTGTTCATCGATTTTGAGAAGGCGTTCGATAGTGTCAACAGGGAGTTTATTTGGCGTGCCTTACGCAGGAGAGGTATTCCCGATAAACTAATTGCTATTATCAAGGCTACATATGAAGGCTCCAAATATCACGTTCTGCACAGGGGGAGGTTGTCTGAGGAATTTGAGATCCAAAGTGGAGTAAGACAAGGCTGTATCCTTTCACCAATATTATTCCTATTGGTAATTAGCGATGTGCTTCATGCAGCTTTGTCGACGGGAAACGGAGGAATTCAATGGACTCTTACATCTCAACTGAAACATCTTGACTACGCTGACGATGTATGCTTACTCTCCCACAGAGTTATGGACCTCCATCAAATGACAGCAGATGTGGAGAGGGAGGCAGGTGTCGTCGGGCTGAAAATTAATACGGCAAAAACTAAAATTATCAGCCTTGGAACTAACTCATCGGCTCAAATATGCATTGCTGGACAACCGGTAGAGAGAGTAGAGGATTTCCAGTATCTTGGGAGTATTGTCTCGACCGATGGTGGAACCGAACTGGATATAGCCAACAGGATCGCCAAAGCAAAGTCCGCGTTCGGGATGTTGTCCAAAACATGGCGAAGCAATGCAATCAGTTTGAGCATCAGGATAAGACTGTTCCGCTCCAATGTTGAATCCGTACTGTTGTTATATGGTTGCAGCACGTGGAGAGTGACCACTACTATCACCAGAAAACTGCAAACGTTTGTTAATAGGTGCCTGCGCAATATCTTAAAGAGTTTTCTGGCCCAATCGTATCTCTAACGAACACCTTTACGAGAGAACGGGTCAGGAACCAATAGGCACAACCATCCAACGGCGGAAGTGGCAGTGGATTGGTCACTCGTTCCGTAAGGGTGACCGTTCCATAGCGAACCATGCTATGCAATGGAACCCTCTAACTCAGGATGGCAGAAGACCTGGCGGTCCGAAGAGAACATGGCGTAGAACAGTCGATAAGGAGGCACGGCAGTTAGGGAAAAGTTGGGGAGAACTCAAATACATTGCCAGAAACCGTACACGATGGCGCGTAGGCGCTGTAGAGGCCCTAGGACCCACAAGGGGATACAGGACATAATTGAAAATTGATTGATTGACTCAGTTCGTGAGTTCCAATGTAAGGAACGTTGGACTCTTCTAAATTGGTCTCTTTGGTTTAGGATTTTAGATGCTTCTTCATTTGTGTGCTAGCTCAGTCTTTTCGCGTGATCTGTTGCACACCTCTGAATCTCGCTAGATACGGTCTCCATCCTTAGATCACAATGAAAACTAGTTTTACGAATGTACCATGGTGCATTAACAATGCGCCACAATGCTTCGTTTTGAAGCCTTTGAATAGTTTTGATGGTACAATACTTTTCATAGCACACCCCCATAATTGGATGCCATAGGTCCATACTGGTCTTATTACTTGTTTCTGGAGCCAGCGTTTGTTGTGAATAGATGAGACTGATCGTTTTTCAATGAGATTTTTCACTTCCAGCGACTTCTCTGTGACATTAGTAATTCTATGAACCTGCTCTGTAGTTGAATGACTTTCTCCAAAGCCAAACTGGCGACTTGGTACTAGTTGTCTATGCTCAATGGCCGGTTTTATGCGTTTGAGAAGTAGCCTTTTGAACAATTATGACATGACTGGGAGTAGGGATATTGGCCTATAGGACGCTGGCTCATACTGTGATTTACCTGGTTTAGGTACCATGATCACTTCACCAACTTTCCAGTGACGGGGGACGTGAAGTAGTCTGATTGCAGAATGAATTAAATTGGTAAGCTTCACCAGACCTTTGTGTGGAAGTTGTTTTAGTAGTTCACCTGTAATTAGGTCATACCCTGAGGCTTTCTTCGTCTTGAGTATAGCTCACGATCTTTTTCTTGTTATTAGTTGAGATCCCCAGTAGGTGTGTTACGCGTTGAAATCTCCTCCCATAATAATGTTCGTTCCTGTGTTTGAATAAGATACTTGCACTGTTCGGATTAGATGTTATGCTTACGGGGACTATAGAGGGCCGTTTGGGATACCCATTCTTTGTTTGTTCTTACCGATACAGTTCCAGTTTAAAACTCATCTGTACTCTATATGTGTTATTTGTGGTGTTCAATGATTTTTTGGGTCGGGTTTCCAACATAGAAATTCGCAAAAAAAAAAATCCGTTTTTTTTTTAATTAGTTTAAAAAAGCCTATAATACATTTTTTTTTTAATGCAGATGAAAATCTCGAAAGACACTGCGGGGTTAGAAACCCAGAGTAGTGTGGGACTATAACCGCTTTTTATTACACAGCTCAACAAAAACAATATTTTTTTTGTTGTCTTGGATATCTCTTCGGATTTCTATATTTTCAAGTACTCAGTTTGCGAATATAGCTATTCATGAAAGTACTGAATTGGCTCTGGTTTTTATAATTTTGCCGTATCTTAAATTTAAAATAATTAACAGTTTAAGTCGGCTCTTCAGAACACGAGTTATTAATAAGTATTTGTTTTTTTTTGTGAAATTCACTTTCTGTGCATTTATTTCGCGCATACGTACATCACTATGTGGTTTCTTGGCTTGCCTCAGGCCAGTGGTGTTGTTCCAGGTTCTAGCCCTATCTTCTTTCTCCTTTTTTCTGAATTCCTCGCGTATGGTATTACCTTTATCCCGACATGAAAGCGTAACTTTATTGTTTCTGCCCAATTCATTAAATTTATATAGGCATTCCCACAAGATAGCTGCTTGGCTGTCTGACAGTATTGCTATGTCGCAGTTGCTGTATCTTCTTTCGAGATTGAGTTGGATGCATCTATCTATAGTACATATTTTAGCTTGAAAGATGCTCGTACTCTTGCCCATGGGTTCTGAGTGCTTCGTCCTTGGCCCAAACACGCCTGCCCCTGTGCCTTCTCCAATTCTCGAACCGTGTGTATACCACTTTATCGTGTGGTTGCCTAGTCCGTATATCGTGGATTCGTTGCTCCACTCTTTCTTGTTACTTAAATTTGTACTAAAGTTTTTCCCAAATCTAAATGTTCTGATACTGTCGTCCCTGGGGATTGGCAAAAGGGGAAGTTTCTTGAGAAGTGCATCGTATTCTCTCGAACCAACGCATTTCTCCCTTCAAATACCTTCTTTTGCCATCCTTAGGATCTTCCGCTTTGCATTTTGTTCCACTACGAGATGGAGCGGTGTTAGCTCCAGGAGTACTTCCATGGCTGCAGTTGGACATGTTCTCATGGCCCCAGTGATGCAGAGGCATGCAAGTCTTTGCACTTTAGTGAGTGTCTCCCTCGTTGTGACTACACTAGTTCGCTTTGTCCATGCTTTTGCTATAAGTGATTATTGGTCTCACAATGGCAATATACATCCATCTTAGAATGTTTGGAATAAACCCCCAAGACTTACCCGCTAGGCTTCTGCATATCACTAGAGCACGCGTAGCCTTTTTGGATATCTCCTATGTGTGTTTCTTCCACAAGAGTTTACTATCTAGGTGTAGTCCTAGATACTTCACTTCCCTTACCGGTGTTAGTATCGTGCCCGACAGTCAGATTGGTTTCAGTTCAAGTTTTCTCTTTCTCGTGAACGGTACTATTGTGGTCTTAGCCGGGTTTATATTGAGCGCAGCCGTGCTACACCATTCTTGAGTTACTATTAAGTCCCTTTGTATAATATTACATAGGGTTTCCTCAAATTTACCCCTGTCAATTAGTGAGTGTTACGCCACCGTGGCGTAAGTGGTTAGTGAGATGGACCACTGCGCGTGAGGTTCCAAGTTCGAATCCCAGAAAACACCAAAAAGTTTTTTCACGGTCCCACCTCTCGAGTATTGTTGTCTCGAAAAGCTTTTCAAACCAAATTGCCCTTCAGAAAACAATAATTTGGCGCAACAGTTCTTTAAAGTGCCAAGGCCTATACTCTGTTCAATTTATATTTTCAGTACAGGGCTTATGGAAGAGCTCTTTCAAACACACTGGTGCCTGCTGGTGTTTGCATGGCACTCTACTTAAGAAATTGCCACTAAAATTAAAAACAGAACCCTGAGTTACATTGAAATTGTTTTTGTAATATTCCATAAACCCACGTACATACAAACATAACCTATCTGCTCCCCGGCTATGATGAGACTGATCGACAATTTGCCTCTCGCTTATTGTATTTATTAAAAAAAAAACACATTTATTCAGAGTTACCATATGTCCGTTGATGGAAATTATAATACCTCTTTCTTTCGTTTTTGCTATGGAGATTTCAGAATCGAAGCTTTCTTAGAGCTTTTGGGATCATATATTTTAAGTTTAAGGAAAAAGGTGTTGTCGCTGCGTGTTTTTCTGCTTGCAAGCAGTTGTATTTTTTTGTTTTTTTTTCTTGAAAAAACGGTTAAAATGCAACTGTACAATATTTGTTGGCTATTTGTTTTAAGGAAGAATTACTATTTGAGCAAGTTTTTGATGGGGTTCGGTTCATTAATTAATTGCAATTTTGATTTTGAAGTGCTAAATAGTTTTTTTGTTCATGAAAATAAAAATAAAAAGAACAGGGTTTTGTGTATAATATTTAAAATAGTGCAGTGCAATAAACATTTTCATACATTACATACATTTACGTTTTTTTACGTTTTTTTTCTGTGATTTATTTTTACTTTAAAAGAGATTAGGCCTTTTGGGGGACTCTTAAAAAAACGCGCATACTATCTTACCTCTTGGTGGTGTAGAAAAAGATAGATTTAATTTAATTTAGATTTAGTTTAATTTTTTTAGATTTAGTTTACGGTCTACATGTTTCTGTTCATGAAATCTTAATAAACAGTTGGTAACCCTACCGAGACCTTGACCTTCCCAGTCCTGCTTTACGGCGCTGAAACATGGACTTTATTAAAAGAGGATGAAGATATCCGTGGTCGCTTCGAGAGAAAAATTCTTCGTAAGATTTTCGGTCCCGTTTGTGTTGACGGGTTTTGGAGGAGAAGATTCAATCACGAATTATACGAGCTGTACAGCGACATCGACCTAGTCAAAAAACTGCGTATTGGACGTCTGAGATGGCTAGGACATGTAGAGCGAATGGATACCAACGCTCCGGCCCGCAGAGTCTTCGAATCTAACCCGGAGGGACGACGCAGTAGCGGGAATCATCGCCGTAGGTGGCGCGCACAAGTTCAAGGGGACCTCGACCAACTTGGAGTGCGCAACTGGAGGCAATTAGCTAAAGACCGAGCTAAATGGAGAGGCTTGTTGGTTGAGGCCCAGGTTCACCCCGAACTGTAGCGCCACCTAAGTAACCCTACCGAGATTTATGAGAGAATTATGCCAATTTAGAATGCTCACTACGGCAACCATGTGCGAGCTTTGAAATGGAGATAGCTTATTGAAATCCATAGCAGTAAGGGTGAAAGGCAAATATCCTATCTTCCCTGTACTGAAAATATAAATTGAACAGAGTATAGCTTCTCGCAACCACTCATGTTACGTGCGTTATATTTTTCACACGAATGGAAGGGACCTACAGTTTAATGCCGACTCCGAACGGCGATTTGAGAGGCTTTTTCGTGACAACAATACCCGCGGATGTTTGTCAGACGCTCGCGAGAGGTGGGACCGTGAAAAAACTTTTTGGTGTTTTCTGGGATTCGAACTTGGAACCTCATGCGTAGTGATCCGACACACTAACCACTTACGCCACGGCGCCCACTTCGGATACGGTACTTAACTGTAGGTCACACAACATGAGTGGTTGTGAGAAGCTAGGCCCTGGCACATAAAGAGCTGTTGCGCCAAATATTTATTTATTTTTTTAATCGGTACAATGTCATCAGCGTTGGCTTGACAATTAATTCCAAGATTTGTTAACTTTTCAAGTAGCTCGAGATAACACTCCTTCTTGTGGGCATCCTCTTGTTGTGTTGACCTTGATAATTCTACGTGATGTCTGAGTTTCTGCTAATCTTCGCAGCAACTCGTACATCCACTTAGATTAGTATCTCTCTTGTTTTGAGAGCCCTTTGGATGGTTTCCATCAGCTGATAAAGAGCCGTCTCAATGGATCTGTCCGCTCTGTATGAATGCTAACGGTAATGCAGTCCGGATGCATTAAGTACATCCTGTCTTAGGTGGTTATCCACAGCTTTATCCATTGTTTTGAGAAGAAACGATGTAAGGCTGATTGGTCTGTATGACTTAGGCTGTGTTGCGTCTTTCTTCCACATTTTTGGTATAAATACAACTTTCGCCCGTCTCCACTGGTTTGGAATATATCCCAATGCAAGACTACTTTTGTTCTTCTGACAAGGTGTGGTAATAGTTTTTCTTGACCCCTTTGCAATAGGGCTGGTATAATACCATTCACACCTGCTGACTTGAAGGGCTGGAACGAGCTAATTGCCCACTCGATTCTCCCTCTGGAACAAATAGCCCCTGATATCTCCCAATCTTCCTTCCGAGGTCTGGTCGTGTTGGTCATGCTCCCGCCACACGTGTTCTGCGAACTTCCGGGGAAGTGAGTTTCTAAGAGCAGTAATGCTCTTTGTTCCTCATCTTCTGTAAAACTGCTATCTTATTTTTTAAGGGATGTTGGCATTCCCCCCGATTTTCCTAGGGCTGTATGTAGCCTAGCTGCAGCAGGAGTGCTGTTTATTGTCTCACACGGCTTCCTGAAGCTTTCTTTTTTCGCCCTTCTTAGCTCTTTGTTGTAGTTTGTAAGTGCCGCCTTGTAGCTTTGCCAATCTCCATTACGCTTTGCCCTGTTAAACCCCCCCTTTCTATTCCTTATGGGGCAGCTCGATTCGAACGCGTTTGAAACTGCGGTACTAATGCCCTCTACCGCGTTTTCTAATTCTAGATAGTGTGCTGGAGCCCTTCTATGATCGATATGCTCCAGATTACTGTCTAGGGTTTCTTTGAAGACCTTCGTTTTTCTTGGGGTTCTGACTGGATTTCTTATGATACATGCACTATCTAACTCAAACACAATAATTCGATGGTGAGATAATGATATTTACTGATATTTTCCCATTTCTGACTAACCTACTGATGCTCGGGCTACCCAGCGTGAGGTCAAGAACTTCGTTTCTAACTCTAGTTACAAAGGTTGGAGTATTCTCTACATTATATATATCAAGGGATGAACAAAGAATGAATTCTAGTAAAGACTCACTCCTGGTACTGGTGTCGGTGCTGCCCCATATAACATTGTGAGCATTGGCGTCACATTCCATCAGCAGCGGCATTTGAAGCTTATTACAGTGATCCACTAAGCGCTGCAGTTCTGTTGGGACCGCTGGTTAATCACCAGCACAGTATACAGAAGCGATGATGATGGTGCGGTGTACTCCGTCGATGTTCAAAGAAACCTGCAATGACACCAAGTCTCGCGTCGCAAATTTTGATAGAAGGAGAAAGTTAATTTTGTTATTGATAAGGAAACATGCCCTTGGATTGGTCCCCCTTATATCCCAAATTACCTTTGCATCCTTCCATCCTGTCCTTTGACTTCTTCTTTCAAGATCCATGGCTCCTGAATCAATACAATGCTCATGTTTTGTTTGGTAAACATCCTATCTATTGCGGCTGATGCCGCTATGGCATGGTGGATGTTTACTTGGGCGACCTTAATTTTACCGGTGGAGGTCATCGAGCTAGTGCTCATCGGGGGCTGTTGCCTCACCGACCGTCAGCAGAATCTCTTCTTCCTCCAGGTTAAAGTCCAGAGGGAGAGAGATTACTGTTTAGGTCCTCCTCAGCTAAAGAGTCATCTGAGATGGACATAAATTCGTCTGCGCTCCGAGCGTTCTTTTCTACAGTCGGAATTGGTGCTTCAACCGTCAGCGGAACTGGATGCTCCACTTCCGGTAGTGTCTCCTCTGAAGTTGGTTTCGAGCTGGTACTATGCCCTGCACTCTCCTCCAGCTTCTTAAGTCCACCCACCGTCACTCTCCCGAACCGATAGCTCAGAGAGCAGTTTTGAGCCTTAATGGCTTCAAGGTAGGAATAATGGCGTGGTAGGCAGATGGTAATGGAATAGGCAAGTGGTATTTCCGCACTGCCAAATACAGTAAGGCCCACCTCTTTCCATCCCTTCAGCTTCGGAGCTACGATCTTCAGCCATTCCACCGTACGCATAGTTTCGCAGTCGACCAGTAGTATGCAATTTTTAAAATGAATGCCCTGGAACTTGAGCTTATGCTTCCGTCACAAGACCATTTCCGCCACGATTGCGTTCTTGAGTGCTTTGAGGTCCTCGACATCGTGCATTTCCCGTGGGTAATTCACAGAAAGTACCGCAACGTGCTCACCCTTCGCGGCCTCAGCATGTCTTCCACCAGCCGGAGCTGCCCCTGCAGCCACAGCACAGCTTCTACCAGCTGAGACAGCGTTAGCATTCACAGGCTTTGCCTGGGGTCTCTTAGCGCTCTCTTCTGTTCTCAGCCTATTCTGCACATTACATGCAGGAGGTTTTATAGCATTAATGCCCCTCTTACCTGATGGCACGGCAGTGGAGTCGGGCTTTGCCCTATGCTCCTCCGCCTTTTTCTTGGCATCCTCAGGTGCAAGGCCGTTTTCGAGGTAGCGCAGGTACCAGCGAAATCCCGCACCGCTCAGACCCTTTCTCAGGGGGTCATCCTTGCCTCCCGGTTGCCCAGATGGCGGCATCGGTGGGCAAGCTTGCCTTCTCTTGGTCGGAGCGGCAGTGGATTGGGGAACAGTAGGTGTACGAGCTATGCCCGAACTCCTTGCCTCACTATCCGCCACAGCTACCTTGCTCAAGGGTCGGCGGCTAGTGCTTGGCTCCCACCCTCCGTCTTGGCACGTTCCAATCGTGCTGCTGTTTTTGACAGCTCAGGGATCTTCCTTGAGATCGTAGCGCCTGTTTTGGCTGATGGTTCTTTGCACTCGACTAAAACCTCCCTCTCGGCTTGTCCCTGGCCAATTTTCATTACTAGGTCGTCGCATTCTATAGTATATAGGTTGTTTTTTATTTTTTGTTTCTTATTATTTTGGTTCATGATCCCACGAGTAGCGCGGGAAAGAAATGTCAGCTGCGCCAGAGCTCCGCATTAGGGCAGTAAGATCGTGGTTACTCCCTGAGGCGATCCGGTTTGAGAGAGGCTGCGTTATAATACAGCCGGTATACCCCCTGGCAGCAAACCATCCAATAGATCAGTCAGCCCATCCGAGAGCTAGGCTCCCAAGGCTGAGTAAGCGCTTGCAACTTAAGTTCTCGCACCACGTCAAGGTGTCTGCCAACCGAGAGCACCTCCTCAATCATGACCAATCAGAGAAAGATCGACAAATGATTTTAGTTTCAAGGTTTAGTTGCGTTTGACTTACTTACTTAGATCCTTTAACCCCTCGGGGGGCATAGGGCATCAACAACGCCTGCGCGCCATCTTATTCGAAGTTCTGCAACGCGTTTGAGCTGCCTCCAACTCATTCTTAAAGAGCTCGATTCCTCCTTAACTGTTCTGCGCCACGTTTGCCTAGGGCGTCCCGCTATTCTGCCTGCCTGGGTGAGCGGATTTCACTGCATGGCGTATTTCCAATCCATTGCCACTTTTTTCTTCGTATAGTAATGCGTATAGGTTCTTGGCCCGTTCTTAGATAAAGTTGTTCGTTAGAGATTCGGTTCGGCCAAAAAATCCTCAAGATGATTCTTAAGCATTTGTTTACAAAGACTTGCAGCTTTCGTGTGTTATGGTGTCCACCTTCCAAGTACTGCACCCACAAAGCAGCACTGATTCTACGTTGGAGCGGAACAGTCGCAGCTTGGTTCTTAAGCTGATAACATTACTTCTCCGGATTTTAGATAGCATTCCGAACGCAGCTTTAGCCTTCCCTTTTCTGCTGCACACATCCAGTTCGGTGCCACCGCGATTAGCCGAGGGGCTCAGGGCTTTTGTTTTGGCTGCGTTTATTTTTAGCCCCACTTTGTTTGCCTCAGCTTCTAGATTTTGGGCCATCAGATGAAGATCCATTATCCGATGTGAAAGTAGACAAACATCGTCAGCGTAATCTAGGTGTTTAAGGTAAGATGTCATAGTCCAACGAATTCCATAGTTGCCTTCCATCAATGCTGCACGGAGTACATCGCTGATAACCACCAAAAACAATAGTGGTGACAGTATGCACCCTTGACGTACTCCACTTTGGACGTCAAAATCCTCTGACACCTTACCATTGTGCACGAAGTGACACTTACCGCCCTCGTATGTAGCCTTGATAATAGCTATAAGTTTTTGTGGGATGCCTATCCTGCGCAAGGCCAACCAGATAGCATCTCGATTCAATCTGTCGAAAGCTTTATCGAAGTCGATAAACATTAAATGTAGCGGAGACCTATACTCAACGCATTGCTCTAAAATGATCCGTAAGGTGTTTATGTGGTCGATGCAGGAGGATCCAGCGCGAAACCCTGCCTGTTCGACATCGAGAGTTGAATCTAAATGTTCTTTAATTCGTTCTAGAATTATTTTAGCTATTATTTTAGCCACGGCTGGAAAAACGCATATACCTCTCCAGTTACCGCAATTCATCAAGTTTCCCTTCTTTGGAAGTTTAATGATCATCCACCTTTTCCACTCCTGTGAAAATTGTTCGCTATCCCAAGCTCTCCGTATTAGGGGATGCAGCAAATCTGCCGATGTATTTGACGCCGCTTGAAATAGCTCGGCAGGGATGCCATCAATACCCACCGCCTTGTTCTTATTGAGGGACTTGATTGCTGTTATTATCTCGGTTTTACTGGGAGGTGCGGTGCGAATTCGGGAATTTGTTGCTTCGAACTGCTCATTCGAATTCGAGATCATACCGCCATCGTCTAAGTGATTTAGCACTGTAGCTTCTGCTTCTAAGGCAAGATGGTCCCTGAACTGTTGGCGCACTTGGGGAACCTTGAGGCTGTCGATATTAAACCTGGTGATGTTAAGTAGGTTTGAGCGGTTGCTGTTGACGGATGCAGTACGAAGGTGTAAATGAGATACCATAAGATGGTGATCTCGTTCTGGTCCGACGTCAGCTCCACGTCTGTTTCGGACGTCCAGGAGACAATTTCTAAAGCGGCGACTGATCGCAATGTGGTCGATCTGGTTGGATGTTCGTTGGCTATCAGTAGAGACCCAACTGATTTTGTGGCAGGTGTTATTCTTAAACAGCATACCTCCGATGACTAGGCGGTTGGTATTACAGAAGTCCACAAACCGCTCACCGTTATCGTTACGGTCTCCCACGCTGTGAACTCCCATCACGTGCTTCAGCATGGTGTTGTCGCTACCCACCTTGGCATTGAAATCTCCCAACACCATTACGATGTCCCCATTAGGCGTTTGGTTTAGGCGGCGCCTAAGTGGCTATAAAAATCATCCTTTTCATCCTCAGCCGCGTCTAGAGTCGGAGCATAACACTGTATGATGGTAATTTTCCTAACTCTACTCTGGAACCTAGCCGTTAATATCCGGTCACTATGGGGTTTCCAGGCTATTACGTGCTGCTGGAGTTAGCATGAGTCCTACTCCGGAACTCCGTGCACTTCCAGCTGGTTTACCAGAGTAGAGCATGACAGTGCTTTTTGTTGGGGAGGTGAATTCCCCAGCATCGAACCATGTTTTCTCGCTCAGCCCTAAGATGTCTATTTTATACCGTGCGAATTCGCGTTCTAATTGGAGGAATCTGGCGTTATAAGGCCCTTCCTTGAGTGAGTCCAGGAGGGTCTTAACGTTCCAGAATCCGATCGTTGTCCGTGTCCGATAGCCAAAGGTCGTCATCAAATTATCCGTCCGTATCCGAGGCGTTGGTTTGCGTTTCGGAGCAAGATTTGTTTATACGGTTGCGGCTCGCTGGGCCACAGACCAACCGACACTTAAATTAAATACGGGTTCTCATAATTGTCAGATTATAAGTTGGCGAAGTTTAGTTCTTCTTAATCCACGAATATTATATCGTACATTTAAGACGTCTTCTATCTCAGGATCAATATGCATCTGCAGACGCTCGTTGTGACGGTTTGCGTTATTTTTAATTACTTCGGTCACATGATCAATCTGCAACTCACGATGCCAGTCATTATTTCTAATATACCATGCGGCGTTTACTATTCCTCGAAGGACTTTGTTTTGAAATGTTTGTATTATTTGTACATTTGTTTTCTTTGTACAACCCCATAATTGGACACCACATGTCCAAACAGGTTTTAGTATCCGATAGTATATTAAGATCTTATTCTCAATGGACACTTCTGAATTATATCCAAACAACCAATAAAGTTTTCTACATCTAATATTTAGCTCTTCTACGTTCTTTTTCGCATGTTCCTTGCATTTCACTTTAATCGTAGCATCCAGAATCATACCCAGATAGTTAGCTGTGTTAAAATAAGGAACTACTACGGAACGGAAAAGTCTAAGAACGGAATCGGTATCATCCTTGCGGCAGAGCTACTTGAAAACGTCTTGAGCATTTCGAAGTCCAGCGACCGTTTGATGTCTCTCAAACTAGTAATACAAGGAGAGGTGTGGAATATTGTCAGTGCATATGCTCCCCACGATGGGTACAATCAGAGAGATAAAGATGCATTTTGGCTAGATTTCCACAATCTCCTTAAGAACATCCCAAAGGAAGAATTTCTGTTTGTTGGAGGAGATTTGAATGGACATGTCGGGAAATCAAACGAAGACTATGAAGACTGCCATGGAGGACTAAGATATGGCACCAGGAAACTTCCTGGTGAAGACATCCTAAGCATGTGCAAATCACACGGTCTTATCGTGTTAAATACCATGTTCATCAAACAAAGCCGACACCTGATCACTTATAGCAGTGGTGGAGATGAAACTCAGATCGACTACCATTTGGTAGGCAGTTTCATGAAGCCTCGGGTAAAAGATTGCAAAGTGATCCTGGGAGAGGCAATCGCTCGGCAACACCGTCTCCTGCTAACAGAAATTTTTATGAAAACACCGAAGAAAAGCAAACAAACAAGGGTCTCTGAGAAAATCAAGTGGTACAATCTGGACAAAGAAAAAGGCGAGGCTTTTGTTTTCGTAATGAAAAATTACCTCTCTCACACCATCAACGGAGCTGAGGATGAAGAGTGCAGAGCACAAAATATGTGGGATTCCCTACAGCGAACTTGCTTAAATAAGGCCAAATCACTGCTAGGAGCTTCAAAAGGCCACCATCAACACGCCAAAGAAACATGGTGGTGGAGTGATGAAGCTAAGAAAGTGATAAATGAGAAGAAAGCGGCTTTCAAAGCTTGGTCAAAGTGCCCCTCTAATAATAATGACGAAAAAGCTCGCCTCGAAATGGAATACAGATGCTGCAAGAAAAAAGTGAAGAAGAAGTGCGCCCAGCTTCAAGCAGAGAGTACAGAGGGCCTGTATCGGGAGCTGGAGAAAATATTTTCCCCGGTTGCTGATGCAAACCAGGCTATCCAGGAGCTGCGAAGACACAATATGAACAAGAGCGCCACTATCTTCAAAATAGCCGCCCAAAGAAGGAGCAATGCTCAGGAGATCCGTTCGCCAAAGTTCATTAGCAATGCTCATGGCCAGCTTCTTGTGGATGACGACAAAATTCTGCAGAGGTGGCGGCAGTATTGTGAAAAGCTTTTAAATGAACAGTTTCCCCGGCTATACTTTCCAAGAGCCACCCCTAACTGTGAAGAAATAGCCGACATTACAGTCGAAGAAGTTAGTGAGGCGGTCAAATACTCCAAAAAACGAAAAGCGGTTGGGCCAGACGAAATACCCTCTGAGTTCTGGAAAAAGTTGGGAGACATCGGGTTCAGATGGCTCAGAATTCTCATCTCCAAATTCGTGAGAGGTGATCCAATGCCGAATCAATGGAGGGAAAGTTACCTCCTCCCTGTATACAAAGGGAAGGGTGATACGCGAAACTGTGATAACTACCGTTCGATCAAGCTGATGTCACACACCATGAAGATCGTTGAGCGGGTATTAGGTGGCCGACTGCGAAAAATAATACGGCTATCTGATGATCAGTGCGGGTTTGTCTCGGGTAAATCAACCACAGATGCAATCCAAAGTATAAGTATCATAATGGAAAAACATCGTGATTCCTTAAGGGATTTGCATATTGTATTGGTTGACTTTGAAAAGGCATTCGACAGACAACCACGAGATCTGATATGGGTGGCGCTAAGACATCGAGGGGTTCCAGAAACCTATGTACAGATGATCATGGACATGTACGAAGGAGCAAGGACAAGAGTAAGATGCCCCGCTGGAGTAACCGAAGAGTTCCCAATCAAAGTCGGGGTGCACCAGGGAAGCGTTTTAAGTCCTTTGCTCTTTATTACAGTCCTTGATTATCTGCTTGAAGGTAAAGTGATGGACCCCAAGGTACATCAGTTATTCTTTGCTGACGATGGAGCCATCATAAGTGAGGATCCTACATCCCTACAACGAGCACTTGATGTGTGGGTGGACGTTTTGGAGGGAAATGGGTATCGCATTAGTTCCAAAAAGACAGAGTACTTGTGCTGCCCGTTCTCTGATCCACTCAGGCCTATTCCAGACATTTATTTGAATGGAACAGTGCTTCCCAAGTGCGAAAAGTTCAAATATCTGGGATCTATGATCAATAGCAAAGCAACTTGTGGTGACGACATCAATCATCGTGTAAGCGTAGGGTGGATGAAGTGGCGAGAAAATTCCGCTATCTTCTGTGACAGAAAAATGTCCCCTAAGTTGAAAGGAAGGCTCTACACCGCAGTTGTACGTCCAGCGCTCACATACGGTTCACAATGTTGGACGATGTACAAAAAGTATGAGAGTAAATTAACGGCAGCTGAGATGAAGATGCTTCGCATGACAGCAGGAGTGACTAAGCTTGATCGAATAAGAAGTTCGAAGATCCGTGGAAGCGTTCACATCAAGAAAACCATCGTACAAAGATTAGAGCGCGACCGGCTCAGCTGGTATTGCCACGTTCAAAGAAGAGATCATTTGAACCCTGTTAAAAAGGCAATATCTATGCACGCTCCAAAGACATCGCGATGTAGGAAAGGCAGGCCTATAAACGCCTGGATCAGACAATTGCGACGACATCGGCATTTCATTGGCCTTAGTAACCGAGTGATCCAAAATCGGCAGGCCTGCCGATATTTTCTGAGGTAAAATAGGCGAACCCCACAGGCGGATCAGTAGAAATGCGGTGAAGTGGGAGGGCTGTGATCCCTTGTTTTCGGATCATAGCCTCGCTGATAAAAGGAAGAATAAGAAGAAAATAAGGAACTACTTGATAATTATTCTTTTGTTTGTAAAATTGATATGGGTGGACTTCGACTCATTAAGTTTAATTCGCCATCGTTGCGTCCAATCATGTATCTCGTAAGCTGAATTTTTAATCTTTTCAGTTGCTTTAACTACGCATCCATCAGTTGATAGAAGAGCAGTGCCGTCTGCGAATGTGGCTATCATCGTGTCATTCGCATATGGTATATCCCTAGTATATAATAAACTAGCTGACCAGTGCTTGCCTTGCCTCGACCGCATTTTAGTTGACGGTTATTTACTTGTTAAAATATAATAGCCAACTGAATACAGTACCGTAAATGTGTAAACTCAATTATAACTTCCCTCGTGGGAATCCCACCAGAGCATACGCAAACCAGCTTCCAACACACAATTTATGTTAAATTCATTAAAACATTCTTAAATGTGGACAAATCCAACGATCAACATCTCATCTAACAAAATGGAAAATATTGCAATATTTCTACGAGTATGTCTACACATGCATATGCATGTAGATATGTACCTACGCGTATACATATTCCCAAGTCTCTTAATTGCATGAAGTTTTTACAGCACATGGATATCTTAATTAATAAATTTACAATATCTTAGATTTGGCACTGATAATGTTTTTTTTTCCAATTTTAACTCTAGAGGCGTACTCTGAAGATCAAGACATAATCATGGGATAGCGCACCCATATACTCACACACACATCCTATTGCAACGATAGCCACTGCTGCATGACTGCTGGCCGTGGTCTCCACTGAACGAAAGTTGTGGGCGATGATTTGATTAATTGTTGTTAGCATTGCTCAGCTTCAGGACAACGCAGAAGGATCTTTTGATTGAATTAGCGGCCTAAATTCATCTATTTTTTATTTTTTTAATCCGGAGAGCCAGTACTGAGCTACGGCTGTGGAATCAATATTTAAAGATAGAAAATTCGATCTCAACCCCTTTTATGCCACTTAGACCTTCAATTATCTCGCATCTAGGCAAAATAAGGAATAACTGTGCAAAATAACAAGTACCTACGTCTAGTAGTTTTCGAGAAACGGTGTTCACAAGGAAAATTGATTTTGCTTTTATAGTATTTATTACGATTAAGATATATTAATATTCTTACCTTGTTTTTCTTCCAGTGCTTTTCCTATAACATTAGTTATACGATGCACTTGGTATGAGTCTTTTAAGAAACATTTTCTCGAAAAGTTTTGATAATACCGGTAAAAGTGGGATTGGCATAGTAACTTCCGATAGAGGTTTACCTTGTTTAGGTATAACAATAATTTCTGCTATCTTCCAGTGAAGTGGGACATATCTTTGTTTAAAAAAAAAATAAATAAATAAATATTTGGCGCAACAGCTCTTTAAGTGCCAGGGCCTAGCTTCTCGCAACCACTCATGTTGTGTGCGTTATATTTTTCACACGAATGGAAGGGACCTACAGTTTAGTGCCGTATCCGAACGGCGATTTTGAGAAGCTTTTTCGAGACAACAATACTTTCGGATGTTTGTCAGACGCTCGCGAGAGGTGGGACCGTGAAAAAACTTTTTGGTGTTTTGTAGGATTCGAACTTGGAACCTCATGCGTAGTGATCCGACACACTAACCACTTACGCCACGGCGCCCTGTTTAAAACAAGCATTAATAATAAGCTTGAGTTTTAACAATGCTTTTAAGGGTAGCTCTTTAAGGATTTGGGCAGTTATAAGATCATAACCTGGAGATTTTCTATTAGATAGTTTATGAATGCATGTATTGATTTCTCTAAGCGAAACATAAGCAATTACGTCTTCATCTACTCTATAAGAGAAATCAACACGTTTGTTTTCCATGCTAAGTGGAAAAGATATAAAAACATTTGGCAGGTGTTCCAAAAAAGTTTGACCTTTTCTTTTGGGTCACCGATCCATTTCCCATCAGATGTTTTTAACACTTCAGGTCTCTTTAAATGTTTGAAAGCCTTCCAAAGGGAGTAGTATTTATTTAGAGATCTATTTTTAAATTCACCGATACTTTTTTTAAGTTTGTTATTTAGCCTATTAAATATAGTTTTGTCGCCAGGATATATTGTCGTTTGCTGTACATCGGCAATGAATTGCTCAACTTCGATGTCAATATGGCTTGTTGTAACCAATGGAGATCTAAGGTTAATAAATCCTTGGAGTAGTTATTCAAATTTACACCAGTTCGTTCTTTCGTTGGTAAGTCATACTTTTTTATCTATTCTATTGACATGGCGTGGACCGTTAGGATTACGGGTATATGTGTGTATCCGACGGCAGATCATCACTGCTTTCTTCTTTTACTTCTTTTCTATTGATTCCCTTGGTTATGAAGACGTCAATAAGACCTGGTATTTTCTCTGGGTCAGATGGCCAATTAATGGGCGAACCAGTCGAAATAAAATCGCAGTTAGAATTTCGCCTTGCTTTGTAAGGCCCTGGCAGGGCTCACAGTAAGTAGTACCTTCTCTTAGAATTCCAGTAAACTAAGATCGACCAGTTGTTCCGTGCTTAGTCTTAGGAAGCAAAATAAATTGAGACCTATATAAACAAAAAATAAAAACAAATATACAAACAAAAAAATGATTACATCTGGGGAAGTACTTTCTAAACAGACGGTGATAGAACTGGGGGTCGATGAAGTAGTGTCATCTCCACAGTCTTCCACTTCTGAGCTAGAGAAGGAACTCGAGGACGTTTTACTGGCTAGCGACATTGAGGATGCACTCACTGACGCTAGCGCAGTGGGAAATGAGCAGGCTAGTACTTTCACTACTGTAATTAAGGGTGATAGTGGATCGGCGGCCATTCCCATTTTAATAGAGAAGGGCCCATGTGAGTTGGCTGGTACTCTCACAGTAGTTAAAAAGGGTCACAGTGAGTTGGCTGGAACTCTCACTAATAGCGTTAAGGGTAAAGTGACCAAAGGAACTGGTAGCGCAGCTGGCGAGAACTCTGCTGCCCCTAGTTTCTCTGAGGTCGTGCGGAAGGGCAGCAGGAAAACGCACACCAACTGGAAAATATGTTTGTGCGCAATGCCCGATGTAAGGCCGAGAGTGCAAAACGCAAAGTTGAACCGTTTAGGGGGTGTGATGTTAACTCCTGTGCTTGGGATAGGTTGCAATTTGATCGGGCTAAGGTAGTCTTAGCCGATGAGGCTGCCAGGAAAGTAGCGGCTACACAAGCGGGTGAGGCTAAAAATAAGGTGGAACTGGGGCCATCTACGAGTGGAGTAGAGCCTCCCAGCAAACCTGATGGCACAGGCAGGAGGGGGGCGAGACTTCAGCTGCGGTGGTTCAGCAGGGGGGCGTCCCAGAGCAAAAGGAGCAGATCTGACGATGTCGTCGAACCGAGCGCGGCAAAGGTGAAGACTGGTACCTCACCTTCGGCGCGCCCGAACTACGACCCAGAAGACGAGCTCCTTGTTGCTATTGTTAAGGAGCAGGAGCCTTGTGGTCGCCTGACCATGGGCCAGTGGATTACTGTCGAGGAGAAGTTTCAGGATGCTCTGTAGAAGAAGATGTCTTCCACAGAGGATAGTGACCTTCAATTCGACGGTGCTGGGTGGGAAGGGGGCCCGGAAGGTTGTTCCTGCTGTTGCATCTGCTGACTTCCTCAAACAGTTCATTTCGGATGTTGGGGAAGTATGGAGCGGGTCTCAGCTCAAGTGTGTGCCTGTGGCGGAGTTGACTAGATACACTCCGTCCAAAGCTTGGCTCTGAGTTCCGCTGCAATACACCTAACCAGAAAAACTGCTTAGTCTCCTCCATATACAGAGCAGGGAGTTGAAGGCCGATATATGGAGGGTACTCAAGACAGGGCCTAAAAAACAGTTTGGTCAGCACTTCTTGCTGGCCGTAAATAGGAAGTCGCTGCCATTTCTTAAAAAGACCAAAGGAATGGTGCGACATAGCATGGGGAAGGTCATGTTAAAGCTCATGACCAAGGATGTTGAGGAAGAGGAGGAGCCCAAAGGTGATGGAAGTGATGCAGATAAACTTGCATAACAGTAAGTCTGCGACGGCATGCTTGATGAACTAAATTATCAAGCATGTAGTTTATCAACATGTAGCATTACCATTGTCAAGCAGTGATACTAATACAAGAGGTGAGTGTCTTTTCGATTTCATTCCTTCGAACAGGCTCACCGTATGCATTAAGGGATCTACGCCAACCTTTGTAGTACGGAACAGACAAGAAGTGTTTGATATAACACTGGATTCTTGTTCTGATCACCTAACGGTAGAAAAATGGAAGGTTTTGGAGGAGGCATCTCTTTCTGATCACAAGTGGATACGCTTTCATATTAATTTATAACCTAGGTCTAGCAACAGCTACAGAAACCTAAGAGAACAGGTTGGAGTAGGTATACAGAGTTAGTAAGGAAACATCTTAAAGATGGGCCTATTCGCAAGGGTGATCCTCAAGATATAGATAAGGCAGTAGACACGGCATTCGAAAGGGCCTGTCCAATAAGGAAGAAGTCCAAGAGGTCCCAACCTCCATGGTGGAGCAAAGAAATTAACTCCAAGAAAAAAAAGGTTAGGCGTTTCTACAGCAGTGTCAAAAAAATAGGGGGCGGTACTACATGGGATGAATATATAGAGCGCAAGAGGGAGTTTAAGTACTTAATCAGGCAATCAAAAAGAAGGTCGTGGAAGGAATCCTGTGAGTCCATTGCGGATTTTTTATTTTTTTTTGTCGGGATAGGAAACACTCGACTGGAGCACTCAGACACAACTGGTCCATTGTACTGCCAGAGAGCAAACCCTGATTTACCCATTTTATTGGAATTTCCTTGACTTTCGAAGAAAGCCAAGCACGCACTTCAGTGATGAGGAGCTTACAGTACCAGCACTCACCACATCCGCACCGAAGATCTGCCACCTGATACGAGCAAAGGCCGGACACTCACAGAGATAATATTCCGCGGTGTCGTCGCTCTCTCCACAAGCGTCGCAGATTGTAGTGTCACTTAAGCCTACCACGTTAAGGTGCTTGGCAAAAGCAAAGTGGCCTGTTAAGACGCCGATAAGTTGTCTACAGTCTTTTCTGCTGAGAGACAGCAAGAATGCCGCTGATTTCTTACAGACGTCCGGGAGCATGCGTTTAGTCAACCTGCAACCTGGAGAGTCATGCCACACACAATTGTGCTCGTGAGAGACCCAATCGTCAATGGAAGCCCTAACCGAAGACGCTGGAAGACCCAACGCGGGTTCGGGACTTGAGAAAGCCTCCTCTGAGCCTTGTCTAGCAATCTCATCGGAGATCTCGTTCCCCAAGATCCCAGTGTGACCTGGGACCCAGATAAGAGCGAGTTCAAAGAGTTTTTGGTTTCACGAACTATTTTGGAAGTGGTTAAAGGGTTAAGCAAGGCCTTAAGCGCAGCCTGACTGTCACTACACACACAAATGCTACATCCCTTCCACCTGTTCTTCACAACATAGTTCATGGCCATTAGGATTGCATAAGTTTCCGCTTGGAAAACAGACGCATATTTGCCTAACGAGAAGTGAAGTCTAATGTTGTCGACTTCCACGAAGACCCCAGCGCCAGACCCTTGACTGGTTTTGGAACCATCCGTGAAAATACGACTACATTCCATTCCCGGCTCAGACTCTGACCGAAGCCAGTCCTGGACACAAGGAAAGTCGACTCTGAATTTGCGCATCAGCTGGAGTTCTGGTGTCATTGCATCAGACGGCATATCTATAAGACAGGAGTCGTAAGATAAGTGTCGCGCAAGTTCATCAAAGTTCCAGTGTGGAGTATGCCAAAAACCGCTTCGCCTAAGACGTTGGATGTCTTTGATAGTGCAACCCATGATATAAGTATCAAGGGGAGGTAAGTTCAGAGCAGAGCCAGGCGTACTCGGGAAAGCTCCCGAGCAGCCGAGACAAGCCGTTCTTTGGAGTTTCGCACAAAAGGCAACCACATATTTACGCGAGAGCCTCTTCCACCAAACAACCAACGCATATGCGAGGAATGGTCTTATTATAGCCGTGTAGATCCAGAGAACCTTATTCGTTGATAACCCCCAAGTCTGCCAAAAGCAATCTTACACTGCCAGAAGACTGAGAGCGCCTTGGATGTTTTCGACTCGACGTGTTTGGACCAATGAAGTTTCTTATCTAAAATCACTTCCAGATATTTGGCTTCATTGGAAATGCGAACGGTGACGCCTTTTAGTACTGGCTGAGTCAGACCGGTCAAAATCCTCCTTCTCGTAAAAAGAACAACCTCAGTCTTAAGAGGATTCACCGAAAGCCCACTCCTAGTACACCATTCATCGATCATGTCCAGCGCCGCCTGCGCGTTAGCACAAACCGTCGCCAGGCATGGCCCGACAGAAAGTACGGCGACATCATCCGCATATGCCTGAGCGTAGACGTTAGAACTATTTAGAGTGTTCAACAGAGAGTCGACCACCATGCACCATAACAATGGAGACACAACGCCACCTTGCGGACAGCCCCTGTTTACCCCTGTCATAACATATTGGCCACAATCCGCTTCCACTACCAAAGTTCTATTCATTAGCATTGCTTTAATCCACAACACTAATGTTTCATCTACCCCGTGTTGTCTGGCAGAGTCGCACATGCAGTCAAAAGTCGCATTGTCAAAAGCACCCTCAATGTCGATGAAGATACCCATCGCGTATTCTCTCCTATCAAGCGCGCATTCAATTCTGGCCACTAGATTTTGAAGTGCGGTCTCACAGGATTTCCCACGCTTATAGGCATGCGGCATCTCCGATAGTGGATGCAGTTTCAAAGCAACTTTGCGCACGTGAAATTTTACCAGTCTCTCCATACTTTTCAGTAAGAAGGATGTCAAACTTATAGGTCTGAAACTCTTGGGGAGCGAATAGTCTTCCTTACCAATTTTCGGTATGAAAGCTACTCTGACTGTCCGCCAAGGTGTAGGAATATATGCCAGCGCCAAGCCAGCGCTGAAAATTATTTTCAGAGTTGGCAATAGCTGATCTATACCCTGTTGCAGCATAGCTGGATATATTCCATCGGTGCCAGGCGATTTGAAACCATCAAAAGATGCCACAGCATATTTGATGGCCTCATCTGTTACCACGGCTGATGCAATGTACCAGCTGCGCCGAGTTTTCTGACTTAGATCAAGCTCAGCTTGGGTAAGCGGGCCAAGCTGTGACCTAGTGATTATCCGATTGCCAGGAAAGTGAGTCTCCAGCAGAAGACTAAAAGTTTCCGCTTTTGTCTCAGTAAACTTGCCATCAGATTTTCTCAGTGACTCCGGTTTGGTCGGCTTGCCCCTTTTGAGAACCTTAACCAACCTGCTGGTTTCACCGAGTGTCTCTATAAGAAGCACTTTCGACAACCGAATTAACTTCTTGTAGTCTTTTTGCTTCGATCTAAAAAGATTCCAGTCACATTCTAAATTTGTCTTAAGTGACCTATTTAGAAGTTTTCTGGATTCTTTCCTAAATCGCTGCAGTTCTGGGCTCCACCAGGGAACCGGAGTTCTGCAGGGGGTTTTTGTCAATGGGCACGTCAGTTCAAAACAGCTGGTAAGGACACTAGTCAGGTTTTGAACAGCATCCTCAACCTTTCGTTTCGTTCTGAGTTTAGTTGGAGTTTTGACAGATCTGTCTAACTCTTCCCTAAACCGCACCCAGTTGGTTTTCCGCGAATTCCTCCTCTCCTGCAAAGTTATGGCCTCACATTCGATTTGGAAAGCGATGTATCTATGGTCTGATAAGGATACCTCCGGCAGTACCCTCCAGTTAGTAATTGACTTGAAATACCTATTAGATAAAGTCAAATCAATTACCTCCTACCTCCTTGCCGTAACAAAAGTTGGCTGGGAGCCAACATTGTTAATTACCATGCCAGACGATAGTATAAAATCTAGGAGATGGTTTCCTCGTATGTTACATTTACTGCTGCCCAGGACCGTATTCTGAGCATTCGCGTCGCAACACATGACTAGTCCCATCTCCCGAGTGTCACAGTACTTTATGAGTTCGGCAACCGCCTTCGGTGGTGGAGGCATTACCGAATCATAAGGGAAGTAAGCCGCCGCAACGGCGAAGGTTTTCCAACTTCCGGTCGTTTCATAGCTTACAGCTGCAGCAACCAGGTCCTGTCCACAAAATTGTCCAAGCTTGGTTACTGAGAGGAAATTCGGCACAATTAGACAAGCTCTCGGTCTTTCAGATCGCTCGTCACATAGAACCGTTACTCCACGAACACCCCCAAAACCACATATGCGCTTGTTACGCACGTATGGCTCCTGGATAGATGTTATGTGGGGTTTTGTACGCACCACGGAAAGTCTGCTACTTAAGAGAGCGGTAGCAGCCTTTGAGTGGTGGAGGTTTATCTGCGAAAATATCAAAAATATAGTCGCAGTTTTATTAGCAGAACGGCGCGCACCAGGTGCGCACATGCTTCCGGCGAGGCGAGCGCCCCTACCCGTGGCATTGCCTACGTCAGCCATTTTCTGTCCGCTAGTGCTGGGACATTTAGGGGAACAGCACCAGTATCCACCAGATTTTGTGCGCAGATAACGCCACCGGTAAGAGTGTGCCCGACAGAAGAGCGCGCATCAGATGCGCACACGCTTCCACCAAGAAGAGCAGGGGAAACTTGCTCCATCAGATTGGACCTGTTCGAGCCGACCGAAAAGGAGCCAGCGTTAGGTCAGAGGGATTGATCGGCTCCAGTTGGAATACTTTCTGCCGACCTAGGCTTCTTTCCTGTCGCTACTGAAGGATGACTGCTTTCGGCGCTTGCGCCTTCAGCTGACTCTGCAGCCTCTTTGCACCGCGCCATCGCCGCCTTCCTTCTTCTCCTTTTCAGTTGACTCTTAGTTAGGCGCCCATCGGAGTGCGCCGCTTCGGGAGCTCGTTCAGCCTTATTGGTTTCCCGAGTCAAACCGTCACCGACACAACTTCGACCAGCTACCCTTCTATTGAGACAGAGATTAGACGTTCCGGCCGAAGCCTTTCCGCCACTTTCTTTGCCATTCCAGCCCAGTCTACCAAACGAGTCAGAGACAGAGCTGCAGGGGTCTTCTGAAACAAGCGTCGCTACTGCTTCTGATTCAACGTCAGAGGCGGGGGGTAAAAGTATAGTGGTTGGGACCTCCAGAATCCTCGTCCCGGCCGTAGTCAAAAAGACCACGGGTGGATTATCGTTTTCACGAGTACCACCTGGAGTAGATACCGTAAAAGTTTCTTCCATCATACTGTCAACAGGTTTTGCGTCACAGTCAAGACGTCTTCAGCCTTTAGTTCGATGTCTCACCTGGGGCCCTTTCGAACCCTTAGGGTCAATGACTCTTAAGCCGTTCCGCCACGTCAAGGCAGCTGAAGAATGGGAACGGATCCATTGCGGATACTAGTGAAGCTTCCAGACTTCGCATGATGCTATCTAAAGACTCTCCTGTCCCAAGCTTTATCAAAAAATCAGACGGGTCGTGGGCAGAAAGCAGCGAAGAAGTTTTAGAAAAGGCAGAGGCTGGTACTACTCCCAAAAGTTAATAAGCCACCAAAAGAACCTTCATCATACCGCCCGCTCTCTATGCTAGACACAGCAGGAAATTTCTAGAACGAATCATCTGCAACAGATTGGAAACAGCGATAGAAACTGTAGGCGGGCTTTTGAAATACCAATATGGCTTCCGGAAGACATGCTCAACAGTTGATACAATCAGCTTGGTGGTTGAAACTGCACAAAAAGCGATAGAAGGCTAGAGGTTGAAAGGAAGCTCCAAGAAATATTGCTTAGTGATAACACTGGATATAAAAAATGCATTCAACACTGCAAACTGGAGCCATATACTAGAGGCACTCAGAAATTTACGAGTTCCAGCGTATCTCAAAAAAATCGTGACGAATTATTTCAAGCGCAGAGTCTTAACATACGACACAGACAACGGACCCAAAGAATACAAGACCACTGGCGAAGTACCACAGGGGTCAGTGCTAGGTTCCTTACTCTGGAACGTCATGTCCGATGTGATCTTGTGCCTTCCAATACCCGAGGAAATAAAAATTATCGGATTTGCGGACGACATTGCAATCGTCGTAACTGGCAAACTACTGGAAGAGGCTGAGCAGATAAGCAACTCTACAATTAGGACCGTACGGAACTGGCTGAGTTCGGCTGGCCTCACGCTTGCAGAAACATAAAACGAAAGCAGCAGAAAGAAGGAGGAAACGATAAATGTTACTGTGGGTAGCCACACAATAACATCGAAGCTCCACATAAAATACCTCGGATACATACTAAATACACGAGACTATCCTTCAAGGAACACCTCAAGAGTGTATCTCACAAAGCAGCGAATGCCTGCGCTCGCAGGAATCATGCCTAATACAGGAGTCAGAGATTACTTTTGGCCAGAGTAATAGCATCTATAATCCTTTACGCCGCACCAATTTGGGCGAGAGCCATGACGACTAAACCGAAGATTGCCTCAGTGCACAGAATATGTATATGTATATTAAGAGTATGCTGCGCATACCGTACCACATCCAGCGATGCAGCCTGTGTGATAGCAAAAATGCTACCAATGGACATCCAGGCGAAAGAGCAGCGACGATAATATGAATTGAGACGCTCAGAACAAGAGCAAACTGCTCCAACCGGCGAAACCCAACAGATGTCACTAAGGATACAGAGCATAGGAGAGTGGCAAGAATGCTGAAACGCCTCCGAAAAGGGCAGGTGGACAAATGTGCTCATACCCCAGATTAAACCATAAATAGAAAGACGGCATGGTGAAGTAGGGTTTCATCTAACTTAGTTGCTGACAGGTCATTGATGCTTCCGTTCATATCTGCATAAATACAAGCATGACGACAGCCCCTACTGTCCACGATGTGCTGGCTGCATTGAAAACGCCGAACATGCATTTTTTTCGATGCCTCCGTTTTCTAGACGAGAGGGAAACACTAAGGCAGGATGAAGGCGTGGCATTAACACCCGAAAACACAGTCGGTGAAATGCTTAACAGCCAAAAAGCTTGGGATGTAGTGACTGAGATTGCCAAAAATATCATGAGCAAATTAAAAATATTGGAACGTGAGAGAAAAGAGTCCAAGAGGATTAACACGAATACAAATGACAACTAAGTCAGAAACCCCCCTAGATGAAATGTTACAATAAATTGCATTGCATTCTCAAGGGAACTGTGACATCGGAATTTAAAGTAACGTCATTTCGAAACAATGATTGGAAAATTAATGTAGTTGACTCTGACGGCTACCGAGCAATATCTAAAAAACTAAACGCGGAAAAGTTCCAGTGGTTCACCTACGAAAATACATCAGAAAGACCACTCCGTGTTAACGCAAGGTGTCTCCACCACTCGTGCACTAAAGATGACATTATAAATGACCTTAAAGGAAAAGGCTTAAAAATTATTGACGCAATTAATATCTTAAAGCAGATAAAGCAGAAAACGGAACAAGGCAATGAAATCTGGGTCAAGCATGGATTTCCGCTTTTTATGCTAACCTTCGATAGAAGCGAAAATATAGACGATATTTATAATGTAAAAAGTATTTTAAATATCGTAGTTAAAATCGAGCATATGCGTACGAATACACGATCGATACCTCAGTGCAAACGCTGTCAAGGTTTCAATCACACCCAGTCGTATTGCCAAAAAGAACCGAAATGTGTAAAATGTGCCGGGAATCACTTATCAGAAAGGTGTGACTTAAATAAACAGGCTACGGCGACCTGCATAAACTGCAAAGGCAAGCACCCAGCAAACTATCGAGGTTGTGAAGTAGCAAAGGAGCTTCAAAAAAGGCGCGATACTCTCAAGAAACCGATACACCCGAACCCAAGCTTAAGAGATCGTAAAACCGATAAGCCTAAGACAGCTAAGCCAGTCAGAATGACGAGACCGATAAAGGAAAATAAAAAAAAAATTGCGCAAGAGAACGTCCCTGGTCCAAGTGCAGCGGAAAGCAGCAAGTCACGTCAAACGAAAACAAATTAAGATCAGCTACAACAGATCCGATCAGCCAAATATTTACCATTTTATTGGAAAAATTTGAGGAGCAAACCAAGGTTAATAAAATTATACTTGACAAATTGAGCAACCTCGGGTTCAAACCTCGCAAGACAATGTAAAAAACATGAATATTAAACAGCTACTTAAGATACTAACGTGGAACGCAAACGGTCTTCTGAAAAAAAATGACGAGTTAGAAGTGTTTCTACGGAAAAGTAATATTGATATATGTTTGGTATCGGAAACGCACTTAAAAAAGAGACTTAGACCCAAAATAAAAGGTTACAGCGATTACCATGTGAATCATCCTTCGGAAAATGCAAGAGGCGCGTCCTCTCTTTACATCAAAGACTGTACTAAACACTCCGAAAACATAGAAATAGAATTTGATTCTATCCAAATAAGATCAGTCTCCGTCAAAATAAACCACTTAGACTACAACATCGGATCTAGTTACTTCCCTCCGGGATATAAGCTAGTAGAAGACGACCTCGTTCGTCTCATTGACTCATTCGGACCCTATTTTGTCTTAGGTGGTGACTTTAATGCGAAACACACTTTCTGCGGATCAAGATGCAATTCGACAAAAAGCAGATTATTGTACAAAGCCAGCATGAAACGTGGGGTGAACTTTTTTTCGACAGGAAAGCCAACTTATTGGCCAACTGACAAAAATAAAATCCCTGACCTCGTCGACTTCTTTATCGCAAAAGGGTTAACTAAAAATTTGACGGAAGTCGAAGAATGCTATGATCTATGCTCAGATCACTCAGTAGTCACTCTGAAAATAGGTGGAAGTCTAGTAAGAAAAGAAGTACCGCCTAGGTTAATTAGTAACAAAACTACTGGGACGCTTTCAGAAAAAACTGAAAGGAAAATGTTGCTTTAAATGTACCGCTAAAGACACCATTCGAAATAGAAGAAGAAATCGACAAACTCGTCGAAGCCATTCAGAGCTCAGCGTGGCAAAACACTCCTTTGCGAAAGACAGAACCACGGAACAATAAAGTCAAATACCAGCCTGAAATCGAAGACCTCACACGAGAAAAGAAGAGAGCGCGCAAGAGATGGCAATAATCCCGCGCGCCACCGGATAAAACTTATCTGAACCACCTTTGTAACAAGCTAAAAAACGTGCTGCAGGACCTAAAAAATTAGGAGACTTCTACTTACCTCGAGGGTCTGACCACTGATAAGTATTCAAACTACTCTCTATGGAAAGCCTTGAAGTTTATAAGGAAACCTGTAATGCACTCACCGCCAATTAGGAAATCAAACGGGGAATAGGCAAAAGAAGACAAAGAGAAAGAAGAATTATTTGCCGATCACTTAGAGGAAACGAATGATAATACGGCACCCGACAACTTTAAAGTAAAAACCGTATCCCTGTCCGAACTTCGAATGACAATAAAAATATTGAAAAATAACAAGGCTTGGGATATGATTTAATCACTGGCGAAATTTTGAAAGAGCTACCGAAAAAAGTACTGGTTAAGTTCCTCTACATTATAAATGCTTCTTTAAGACTATTATATGTTCCAAGGCAATGGAAAGTCGCCGAAGTTATTATGGTTCCGAAACCGGGGAAATGTGCAAATGACAGGAAATCATATAGACCTATTTCACTTCTGCCAATAATATCTAAGGTCTTCGAGAATTTCTCCTGAAACGATTGCAACCAGTAATTGAAGAAAGAGACTTGAACCCGGATCATCAATTCGGCTTTCATGTCAAACATTGCACAATCGATCAGGTGTATCGAATATCGAACGAAATTGAAAAAGCTCTAGTAGGAAAAAAAAAATGCTCTAGCGCTTTTCTCGACGTATCGCAAGCCTTCGACAAGGTATGGCACGAAGGCCTAAGGTATAAGCTAAGGGTAATCTTACCGGAAAAGTTGTACAGAATATTGGAATCTTATCTTGAAAACAGACTTTTCTGTGTTAGACACGGGAGTGAATATTCGGATTTCAAAGAAATCTACGCCGTGTTCCACAAGGAAGTGTTCTCGGTCCAATCGTGTTCTTGCTCTACACAAGAGATATACCACAAGATGAAGGGACCGTTGTAGCAACGTTCGCAGACGACACGGCTATCCTCGTAACGGATGAGTCAGTCGAATCATCAACGGGAAAACTCCAACGAGCTTTGAACAAAGTATGCGAATGGAGAAAAACCTGGCGAATAGTCCTCAATGAGACAAAATCAACGCATGTCAATTATACGTTAAGAAAGAAAAACAACTTACCTTTATCCATTAACTCGGTGCAACCGAGTGCAACCTAGACGCAAAACTTAAGTGGAAACCACACGTTAAAAAGAAGCGCGAAGAGCTCGAAATCAGATTTAGAGAAATGTATTGCCTACTCGGAAGATACTCGAAGTTAAGCGTATACAACAAACTGCTTCTGTATAAGCAAGTGCTAAAACCGTCTTGGACATATGGTATACAACTTTGGGGTTGTACCAAACCAAGAAATATGGCTCTACTGCAAGCATTTCAAAACAAAATCCTAAGAGCAATCGTGAATGCTCCTTGGTATATAAGAAATAGTGATATTCACAGAGATCTAGGAATTGCTACCGTAAGGTATGAAGTAACAAACTTTGCTCGCAAACTTCGTACCCGTCTTCATGTTCACTGCAATAATGAAATAATCCGTATGATGGACGTGACAAACCTTAAGCATCGACTACAAAGAACAAGACCTTTCGACCTAGCGCCGTAAGGAAAAACCGCATATAATGACGGTATTAGTAGGTTCCTTCACTGGAAAGCTACCTACCTAACGCGATTAACACTACAGAAGCGTAAACTACTTTTAAGGCAACTTAGTCGTAGGCATAACAAAAATGAAAAAATGAGAGGGACGAATTGCCTATTACTATGAGTACGGCCAGCCGGTTCTCATAAATCCTATCTGAGGGGTGAGGTTATGCCTAGGTTATGCGTAGGCATATACTGACTAGCACTGATGGCATTGTCAGATATATAAATAGGGCATAACCAATGGTGCAGACCATTGGTATCTCTTGAAGATCCCTGCACCTCCAGGCGCAACCAAAAAAAAAAAAGAAAAAAACAGATGAAATGCCAAGAAGAAGGGGTTAGTGGGTAAAAGTCCCACAATGTTACTGAGTACGGGTTCAGTTTCGTCTTTTGAAGATTACCACCTCCCAGCGTAAAAAAAAAGCAAAAAAAGGTTAAGAAATTTTTAAACACTGTCTAAGGTCATGTTACGTACCAGTGACATGGAGGGAAGTCCGAGTTATAGTAGAGTTATTGTTCACATATAAATGTATAAACATATTAAGCATAAGCAATTGCTATAGGTCATTCAAGTGCTTTACTCTTAACAATCAATTAAATACGATACGAACAATGCATTTGAGTGATCTAGTAAACCTTGCACAACTAATAAAGTGAATTTAGCGATATTACACAATCATTAACACGAATTTAGCAAAGGGGAATTACAACCCAGAAATTATGATTAGCTTGTAAGTTCAATAAATGATTATGTTATAGGTTTAAGTCAATATAAATACTGCATGTAAATTAGAGTAAGTCGGTAGCAAATAAACAGTCTACCCAACTACTCCTTTTTGTCTTATCCTCAAACCGCTACATAAATCTTGAAGGTTGTGCGGTACTTCAAACTCCACTGCACTACAACTGAGCAATCAGTTATTCACATCTTGGCAGACAGCTGAGATTTACCTATCCAAGGGGAATTTCTCCACCAGTGGATTAGGCTCTGATGGAGCATAGTCCTGGTTCTATAGCTCACATGAATAATTTCATTAGTTCTACGAACTTTAGGTACAAATAACAATTTTGATAATATAAATACAAATGGTAAAAAAAAACTGATGAACATAAATAATTTCCAACATAATTAAATACAATTAAAAAATTACTTCAATATACATATTTTTAATAAATAAAATAAATTTCTGTTTAAATACTAAAATTCTTGTCTCTGATTTTACTTCATTTGGTAAGCTGTTAAATGCGATCAATCCTTTATACACCAATGAACACTGTGCGCTGCTGCTATTACATCTGTTCGGCCTAAGGTTGCGCGAATTCCTCAAGTTATACGGCTGAACATCACCGACTCTTACGAGATTTGATTCTAAATATTCGGGCAGCATGTTATTTCTCATTTTATAGATGAACATCATAGCACTGAGTAATAGCCTCTGCTCAATATTCATTCATTTGTGAATATCGAACATTATTCGAATTGGATTATAAATACTGCACTTCAAGATTACACGCATAGCCTTGTCTTGCAACAATTGAAGCCTATCTTTTGTTCGTTGTTGACTAGCATATAACAGAGTGGTACAGTAATTAAAATGTGGCAACACGATGGTATTGTAAACTAAAATTGCACTTTCGAATACTAATACTTTTCTTATCCTTCTCAAGAAACCAATTTTCTTTGCTATTTTCCCACATATATAGTCTGTGTGATTTTTGAAATTCAGCTTAGAATCCAACACTACACCTAAGTATTTAAATATAATCCACACAATAATGTCCCCACTCATTCGCACTGTAATAGGATCAGCCAACTTAAATTTCATACACTTAGATTTTCGCATATTTAATTTTAATTTGTTCATTTTAAGCCACCTATTCACATTCTCTAAGTCCATGATCAATTTTAGTGGCTTATTGAAGGAGAGGGAACGCCCTCGTCCCCCCCAATCCGGGATGGCCTCTAACGGGGCAAAGCGAGGTGTGTATTGTTATAATAATAATAAAAAAAAAAGAACTGCACTTGGCTTAAAAAAAAATAAAAAAAAAATAATTACAAATAGAAAATTTTGCACAGCACTTTGCTAATAAAAAAAAGAAGTGCGTATTTAATTACGTAAGGTAGTTAAGTTAGTTAAGATTATTTTAAGATAGTTTGTAAGTTCGATAATATTCGATATAAACAAAAAAGTCCGTATAATAAGTTTTTTACGATTAAACAATTTTCTTAGTTTGTTAAATTAGTTATAAAATAATAAAGTTAGTCTAAGTTAGATAAGGTCGAAAGATATAGATTAAGCGTTAGGTTTAGCTTAGAACACCCGCATGGGGACAGTAAGTTAGCATAGATAGCTTAAGTTAATTAAGCTTATTTTAAGCGTTTTTTGTTAGCATGTAAGTCGTACTGAATTGAATTAATAAAATGCATTGAAAATTAAATGAAAATGATGTATACACTCTACATTCTTGCCGCTTACATAAATTAGAGTATAATCCACGAATAACATGATTTTGCAACACTGCACGCATTACTTAATGTCATTAATGTACAACAAGAAAAGAATTACTCCCGACCGATGAGGCACACCCAAACCAACATCCACTAGGTCCGACAACACATCGCCCACCTTAGTCCCCTGTGATCTTCACCTCTAACACATTACAGTTATATGTCTCTATCAATCGTTTCAAAGGCTCTTTTGAAGTACAAGAAGACAGCCATCAATGAATTACCATAATCTAATTCTTTCTGTTACTCAAATAACAGCCAATTTAATGCTGTCACATGAGTGTCCTCCTCTGAATCCAGACTGTTCTTCAATAAACAATTCATTCACCACCAAATAGACCTGCAATTGTTTAGCCACTACTCGTTGCATAATTTTTTCGCAGCTTGGTAGCATATTAACAGGACGAAACTCCTCACAATTGGCTGTGTTGAATACTTTCTCAACTGGTATAACAGTTGACTCCTTCCAGTTATGAGGGAAAATTCCAGATTGTAAGGATGCTTTGAATATTTTCATCGGAATAGGACCTATAATTTCTATTGACTTGTAAATCATATCTCGGTTATTTCCAAGTATGTCCTTCTTGTTATTACACTTCCAAATAGTCTCACATATTTCATTTCATTTCATTTCATTTCATTTCATTTATTTATTTCATGATGTACTTAGTACTTCAAGTTAAAATGATACATTAATTACTTAAAACTAATATACAAGTTTCTTAATCTAAAGGTTAAAAAGGTAGCGGTGTGGGGGAGTGGGGGGGGAAGGGTTTATCGTTGAGGTGTTAAAGTAGAAAAATGTAGCAGGAGTGCACTTTTAAAATTGCGAGGACACGAGATAGACTTTATGCGTGACGGTAAAGAGTTCCATAGCCTAACAGTGTGGATGTAAAATAAACGCGATGAACTTAGGTAATTGCAGCGGGATGGAATAAGATTAATAGTTCTTGAGGAACGAGCAAACCTAAGCGTGTTATACAAATAAGACGGACATTGATTATAAATACATTTGTGTAAAAATATACAATTCCTGACATTAATATATTCTTGCAGAGTACAACCAAGCAAGTCCCTTGCATACAAAGAAATATGGTCATATCTACGAAGGCCGTAAATGTAACGTACTGCATCATTAAAGGCTACTTACAATTTACGATGGGATAATGAGTCGAGGCTACTGTAAACAACCTCGGCATACGTTATTAGAGGCAAGACTAACGATATTACCAGCTTACGTCGTGTTTCCAGTGGAGTAAAGTATGCACTGAGCCACAATTTGCGTAGGCGCCCATAGATACGACCGACGACCATATTGGTATGATTGCACCCAGACAAGTGACGATTTATTGTATATCCAAGGTTAGTTACAGATTCAACAGCTACAATTTTATTATTATTGAGGTATATGTCGGGTAAAAGATTCAAGTTAAAGTTCTTATTGGATATTGCAATTATCCGAGATTTTGTCGGATTGAGTAGCAATCCGTTAGTTACTGACCACGTATGTATTTGATTCAGATCCTCGTTGATGAGAAGACCAAGTTCATCCAGTTTATTGTAGGGTTTCGATAAGACTAGTTGGACATCGTCCGCATATAGGTGGACAGAGGCATGTTTACACGTGGATGGAAGGTCATTTATGAACATACAGAAGAGTATATGTCCCAAAATTGAGCCCTGTGGAACACCTTGCTTCATTTCTTTTAGGGTTGAACAACGTTCTCCAGAAATAACCCTTTAATATCTGTCAGAAAGAAAACTACTCATCAATTTCACAACCCTTTCACCGAATCCGAAATTGTTTCTAAGCTTCCAACACAAAATTGCATGATTCACTTTATCAAAAGCCTTAGAGAAGTCTAGCAGACAAAGTAACGAAACATAACCCCTGTCAAAGTCTTGTCTGATTTCCTCAAGCAAATTGACCCTAGCTGTTGAACAGCTGCGGTTAGCTCTGAAACCGGACTGCTGAGCAGTCAACAGATTATTTAGTGATAGGTGCTTCGTTATTTGTTTTGCTATTATTTTCTCCAGGGCTTTTGACAATGTAGGTAGAATGCTAATCGGTCGGAAGTCAGATGGAGAAGATGGGTTAGTTTTCTTTGCAATAGGCAAAACTCTTGCAATTTTCCAGAACTGAGGAAAAGTTGAGGTCGTTATGCACCAGTTGATTACATGAGTAAGATGAGAAATAATTTGGGGTAAGATAAGCTTGACAAAACGTATTGGTATACCATCTTCACCTATAGAACTAGACTTAATAGCTGCTATGCATTAGATGACTTCGTCTTCTGTTGCGACAATGAAATCCTCCAGTTTTGGTACCGAGTGCAGGTCTTCAGTCCGATTATAGCCTAAATTCCGAGTATAGGAGGTGAAATCATCATTAAGGAAGTAGAGATTTAGTTCATCGGGATCCAGAACACATTTAGAGTCGTAGTTACCACTAGAAATGCCAATTTTATGCAAGTTACTCCAGAGTTTCTTAGCGGGGAGGGAGGTATTTAGTTTGGAAGCATAATCATTTTTCTTTGAAGCACGAACAATGGAGGTTGAGTAGTTACGTGCCGCCTTGTCCTCAGACCAGTTAGCGTTGCATGGCCTACGCTTCCATCTGCTATACAGTTTATTCCGCTTTTTTATAGAGCTAACCACCTCAGATGTGAACCAAGGACATGCTCTGTTTTGCACTTTAACCGTTTTTGTTGGTACACATTCATCAAATAATAGTGTTAAAAATGACTGAAATAATTTTACTTTTTCATTCGGATCAGCACATAAACGACATTGCTCCCAAGGGACAAAAGAAGTAGCAATTTGTAGCGCATGTAGGTCAATAGAGTTAAAGTCTTTAAATGTGAAGGTATCTGGGACGACGGTTTTAGACAGATTCACATCATATGTACAGAAAAGTAGATCATGGTCAGAAACATCAAACGAGAGTTGGTCAAACAGGAGAACAAGCGACGGATTAGAAACGACGATTAGGTCTAGAAGACTGGGTGAACGATTATTAGCAAAACGTGTAGGGTAAGTAGTATTTACGGTCGCCATTCCTACCGATGAAACTAGATTCTTAATTTGAGAGGCAAGCGAGTCATTTTTAAGCAGGTTGATATTAAAATCACCACAGATGATAATATGCTGATAAAGGGCACAGTGTTCAGAGACAACTGAAAAGAAGGGCACAGGGGAACAGCTTCTATTATAATTGTATGCACATGCAATCACGCATCTGGTATTGCAATCGAATATTTCGGCTAGAATGTATTCAATGCCACTATCACTAGACTTAGAAATAATTTTACATTTCAGATTCGATTTACAATAAATCGCTACCCCGCCACCCGTAGTATCAGTGATTCTATCATTCCTATAGATTTCGTAATTTGGTATTTTATACAAAAAATCAGATACAGCCGGCTTGAACCAGGTTTCACTCACGCAAATAACATCAACACAGGAATTGGAAAACAAGTACTTTAGATAGTCTAATTTGCGGTCATTTAAACTACGTGCATTTATATAACAGACTTTAAGTCCCTCATAGCAATTGGAGAGAATATTGACTAAAGTGCGCGTTGATTTTTCATTCACACTGTATTGGTTTTCCAACATTACGGCATCCATTAAAAATAATAAACAAAAAGTGCATTCGAACTAGAGAAGGAGAGGAATTAGGAAGAGATTATAGAGAAAGGGGAAATACAAAGTAATAATGACAACAGAGTAACAATGCAAGAATAAGCTTACGTACAATTTAATTTAATAACAATAATCATTGAGGTGTCGCAGCAGCAGCAAGCAAATCTTCGGAGCTTTCTGTGAGAAAGCTTTTTCCATTCGCCGACTTCTTAACACATACAGATCCATATTTCGTGTTGACAGCAAAGAGTTTTATTTTTAGTCTGAGCGCGAGTGCACTGTTCAAGAGAAATCGCGTTTGCCTCGTTAGACTCTCATTGAGGTAACAGCTGCCTTCTGATTCTATGCCTAGATCTTGGAGACATAGGGTGTGTTTTGGTGAGAATTATGCAAAGTAGAGTGAAAGCTTCTCCATAAAACGATTCTTAGTCAATCTGGAAAAAGCTTTTTTAATTGTTTGAAGATTGGTGATTGAATTGAAATTGAAGTAAAAAGTATGAAAAAGTTGTGCTTAAATGTATGAAATACTACTGAATCATTCCAGTTGAACGAAATAGCTTTTCTCAGGGAAAAAGCTCTTCCCATCCATCCCAACTCATGTTCGACTGAGAAGAAAAGTTAAAGTGGTTCCAAGTCACTTTGTGTTGTTGTACTCCGTATTAAATCTTACTTCACTGAGAAGCGAGGTTTCACCAAAACGCACCCATAGTTCAGTCGCGTTTTGTTTGCGGTATTTCGCTGCTGAGATCAGAACTTCATTTCGTTCTTGTGCATTGCTGAACTTTAACACAATCGGAGGTGATGCAGTGTTGTTGTTGTTGTTGTTACGCTTTTTAGAGCGGAATGCGTTAAGTAAGAGAGGCGGCTTACAGTTGATAGTGTAGCAGAGCCTATTGAACAAACCTATTATGTTCTCATTGGGGAGTGCAGGTATTCCGAAGAGCACTGCATCACAAGCTACTTCCTTCTTTTCCCGTGCATTGCATCGCTGCTGAAGAGCTTTAATTTCTGCACTATGCGATTGCATAGTTATGCTGGTGGTTTCTTCAATTCGATCAATGCGCTCACATAAGCTGGTGACATTTTTATTGATCTCATCAAATCGCTGACTCCAGGTTGCTTTGATTTCCTCAATCTGCAGAAGAAATTGTTTTTGCAATTTAGAGATTTCATCTGCGAACCCAAGTCGCATTAAATCGGCCTGCTTTATGAGGTGCTCCTGTAAGGCTTTTGGCAGCGAGAGGAGCGTTGTCACTTGATGGTTGAGTAGGTTGAGTGGGTGTTGATGGAAGAGCTTTAGTTGAAATCGCTCTTGAATGGAAGTTGGTAGTAGCTCCAGCCATGGTTTAAGAGAACGAATGGTGGCAGGGCAATAGTAAAGCGATGTAAGTCTATGAAAAACCGGCAAACTATTTTAGCAAAATCAAAGACCGATGTTAGAGTTCTTCGTTGCGCAAAAACCGGCAAAAAGTTTCAAATCACTGAGTCTTAAGGCTTTGTATGATTTTAGAGTTTGTTAACTGGGATAATACACTTGTTTTGCTCACTTTTACTGGACGATGAGAAGAACACGTCTATTCTTGTTTAATGTACAGTACATAAGATTCTTTCATCATAATATCGAAATTTGAACGTACAAGACACATTTATATTATTTTTCAGTACTAATCGGAGCTTTGAACTCATAAGACGTTTGTTTCTGTGCGGTATTTAGATAAAGCAAAATTCCTAAAAGAAATCGGTCACCAGTGATTGAAGACACTATGTCTTCAACGGTTAAAAACCCTAAAATAAGTTACGGGGACAAAAATTTAAGAACTAATTATTTTGCTCCCCTTCAAAGTTTGCCAGATTCGGACGATGCAATTGAGTGCGATGAAATCGTGACACCGCCAATCTCAAACAAAAAAGTGAAAATCCCACCCATCTGTGTTCTGCAAAAAACCTGTGCTAATGTTCACGATCTTTGCCGCGAAAACCAAGTCCACAAATATTGTGTTAAAAAGATGTCTATTGGCATTAAAATTATTAGTGAAGAAATTGATACATTTAATAAAATCTGTGAGTTGTTAAAAGACAAAAATTGGCAATATTTCACACACGATCTGCCATCTGCAAGGTCGTTCAAAGTCATATTGTATGGATTGGATGAAATTCCCCTTGACTCTCTAAAAACTGAGTTGATAGTGTTAGGTCTTAAATGTCAAAACATTAAGATAATCAAGAAAAAGTATGACAATTACACGGATGTGTTTTATCTCATTTATCTCGAAATTGGTTCGATTCGACTTAACGATCTAAAAAAAAATGTGCGGTCAATTTTTAAAACCCAAGTTAAGTGGGACCTTGCGCGCCGACAGAGAAATAAACTGACGCAGTGCTACAACTGCCAAATGTTTGGACATGGTGAAAAAAACTGCCACATTAAAACATATTGCGCCATATGTGCTGAGACCCACGATACCTCTGCTTGCAAATCAAACAATATCAAATGTGCCAACTGCAATGGTACACACAAAGCGACTGATCCCTCATGCATGAGTCGACAAAGCTTTTATCAAGTACGAGAGAGACTCGCTACCAAAAGTAAAATACAACCAATGGCAAAGAGAGTCGAACATCATTCATTTGTTGCAAGCATGACAGACTTTCCCGCTCTCAAACCTCAGCGACAAACCTCCGCGTCGGTGGTACCTAAGCCGACGACCAGCAATAACACTAATGCATGGTCGAAGAACAACAACAACACCACTTCGAATGGATCCAACAAACTTTTCTCCATGGAAGAGATCAACGCTCTGACTGCCGAGATGTTAACGCTGCTTGGAAATTGTACTTCTAAGGCCGAACAATTTAATGTAATCACTAGCTTAGCTATTAAGTATGTTTATCAAGGTAAATAATAATGAATGCTAGTCTAAACATAACCTGTTGGAATGCTAGAAGCATTCGAAATAAAGACATCGAATTTTTTGCTTTCTTAAGCAAACATAATATAGATATAAGCCTAGTTAGTGAAACATGGTTAAAGAATAATGATAATTTGTCTAATAGCGAATACAAATGTTATCGATTGGATAGAGACGAGAGAAGGGGAGGCGGTGTCGCGGTAATAGTTAAAAGAACAATTAAGCATAAAGTGCTTCCGGTCTTGAAAACTAAATATGTAGAAAACCTAGGTATTGAAATACCATTTTCCAACGGGCTTTCAATTAAAATTTTCGCTGTCTATTTTTCTGGTCGTTCTAGCGATGTGAACAGACGCAATGATTTTAGAAATGATATACGCAAGTTAGTAAGCTCGAACGAGATTTATTTAATCGGCGGTGATCTAAATTGTAGGCATAGAAGCTGGGGATGCTTAAGAGCCAATGCCTGGGGTAACGTCTTAGAAGACATGAACTATAGGCATCCATTCAGTATCTTATATCCTCCTCACCCAACTTATATTCCCTCTAGTAGTCGGTCTAACCCATCGACATTGGATTTATTCTTAACCAATGCACCGCAACTGATTACGCAGCCTATTATAGTGAACGAATTAAGTTCTGACCATCTTCCTGTTAAATGTAGCGTCCTTAGTACACCTGTCCGTAATAATAATTTAGTGTATGATTTCAAAAATACTAATTGGAATATATTTAAGAATAACATAAGACTGAGATTAAGGGAAATGCAAGGAGTAGTTCCTGATGCTGTTAATGAAACACAAATTGACGAAGCTATAAACGCATTTACATCTGCAGTTCGCGAGAGTTTGGAGCAATCTGTTCCTAAAAAAGCCAGGTTCTACAATAGTGCTAACGTGCTCCCACCTTATATAATACAACTTATTAGAGCTAGAAATAGATATAGGTCTTGGTGGACGAGAACACGAAATAGCGTCTATTTTTCGGAGACTAAACTTCTTAACGCATTGATTAAAGAATCCATCGCAACGTTCAGAAATCAAGCTTGGAATAGTAAACTACAGGGCTTAGATAAATCAAGCAAACCTTTCTGGAATATAGTAAAGGTAATCAAAAGAAAACAAAGTCATATTCCTGCATTCAATACAGGTAACACAGTACTGCTTTCGAACTCTGAAAAGGCGAACGCACTAGGCCACGCTTTTTTGGAAAACCACTCAATAGGTAATAGCATTATTGGTAGCATCAGTGTTCAATCTGAAGTGGAGCAATCCATGAACTTCCTTCTTTCACACCATATTGAGGACAACACTGATAGCTTATCACTTAATGAAGTGCAAGTGGCTCTTCGTTCTCTTAAACCAACTAAATCGCCGGGTTTAGACGGCATCGAAAATCTATTTTTACGAAATTTACCTGTAGCTGGAATAAGATTCCTCCAAGATATTTTTAATGGCTGCATTAAACTGGGGTATTTTCCTAAGGCTTGGAAACGAGCAAAAATTATTCCAATTTTAAAGCCGGGCAAAAATGCCAATATGCCTTTAAGTTATAGGCCAATCAGTCTACTAAGTGCGTTAAGCAAATGCTTAGAAAAATTAATAAAAAAGAGAATAGATGATCACATTGACGCCAATAACATCTTGCCACCAGAACAGTTTGGTTTTAGACAGCGCCATAGTACGGTCCATCAAATCCACCGTATCACGAAACATATAAAAAGTAACTTTCTGTTGGGTAAAAGCACGGGTATGGTGCTACTCGACGTAGAGAAAGCATTTGACACAGTCTGGCACCATGGACTGTTGCATAAATTAATCAATTTTAACTTCCCAACATACCTTGTGAAAATGATACTGTCCTTTTTAACTGTTCGATCGTTTGTAGTGTCCGTCAATAACTGTCTATCTGATGTATTTTTTATCGATGCAGGTGTACCTCAAGGATCGATCCTTGCTCCAATTTTATTTAATATATATACGTCCGACTTTCCCCGATTAAGAAACTGTGAAACAGCTATTTTCGCAGATGATACATGTATTTATTCGTCGGATGCGGCTGGTTTCAATATTGAAACTAATCTGCAATCCGCTTTAAATACAATTCAAACGTATTTCAATAACTGGAAAGTAAAAATAAACGCTTCTAAGACACAGGCTATCTTTTTTACAAGAAAAAGAAAAACCTGTTTCTTACCAAGCAGTAGACTTATTATTGCTGGTGCTCAGGTAGAGTGGAAGTCGAACGTTAAATATCTTGGGGTCCACCTTGATAAGACATTAACGTATAGCGTACATATACAGGAAATTATAAACAAAATAAACATCACCATTAAAACTCTTTACTCGTTCATCAATCGGAAATCAAAATTGAGCAACGAAAACAAGCTTATCATTTTTAAAGTTATATTTCAAGCTATAATGTTTTACGGGTCACCTGTCTGGGGTACATGTGCAAAAATGCACATTCGGAGACTGCAAATAGCACAAAATAAGTTGCTGAAATTAATATTAAGTTTGCCATGGTACTTTTCTACCGAAGAATTGCACCAAATTGCAAATGTAGATAAAGTTCCGATCAAAATTACTAAATTACGCGACCGTCACATATCATCTTGCATTTCATCTGATAACAACCTGATTTCAAACTTAGTTGGTTAAATTATCGCAGAATCTATTTATTTATTCTATTGTATGTATTTATTTATTATTTATTGTTTATTATTTATTATTTATTATTTATTATTTATTATTTATTATTTATTATTTATTATTTATTATTTATTATTTATTATTTATTATTTATTATTTATTATTTATTATTTAATATTTATTATTTATTATTTATTATTTATTATTTATTATTTATTATTTATTATTTATTTTTTATTATTTATTATTTATTATTTATTACTTATTATTTATTATTTACTATTTATTATTTGTTATTTATTATTTATTATTTTTTATTTATTATTTATTATGTATTATATATTATCTATTATTTATTACTTGTTATTTATTGATTACTTGTTAATTTATTCATTGTATTTATTATTTTACTTATATATTTAATCAACGAAGTTTGAATATATTTACTGCATCGGTTCTTACCTTCTCCCCTTCTCTCTTTTCAAGTTCGAAATACAAACATTATGTACATATATCTAGTAAGTAGTATGTACTTTAATTTAATGAAGGTTTTAATGTAGCTTTTCCTTCCAAAATATTATGAATGAAACTGTGATATAATTGTAGAAATTGTTAATGAATTTTTCAGCGTAAGGTAGCAATAAACCAAATCTCTAAAAATTGTGCAATTTTAGTCTATAAGAAATGTATTATTCTAGCTACAATAAAGATATCTATCTATCTATCTATATTATTTTTGGTTGGATGTAATGCACAAATGGTATTGATCTATTCATATCTCGAACACTGTCTACAAAGTATAAATTTAACCCTAGGATGGACAGTTCCTTCAGCTCTACAATGCCGATGTTTTGCGTTGGCACGACGAATATAAGGGATATTTTTATTTGTAGAAACCAAATAATGTCTAATACAATGAATGATTTTTTTAAATCAGCCGGAACGAACGTTTGTTAGAGCGAACAGTGTCCACAATATCGAGTCCGACTTGAAGCAAATGTTCGCTCAAATACATATGAAAACATTTTTTTTCCACCAACTGGGCCCGAAATGATTCGGTTTTGGTTTCGTTGTGCTCAATAAATATCGCCGCAAGAAGTCAAGGAGTTTCGGACCGATTTATTTGGAAACAAAAATATTATTTATGTTTAAAGTCAAAATGGGTCTGATTAGGCCCAGCTGTCATCTTAGGGCCAAGTTGAATTTTTGTTAAGGTAAGGGCTTAACCTTTCTTTTGTTAACTCTAAATTTTGCTGCGCGATTCCAGAGTAGGAGGAAACGAGAATTGTGCTGCCGGCAGGACAACGGGGGATTCCAAAAAACCGTGAGTAGACCTAAATTTACTTACATTTTTCATATAGTCTTAAGAACAGAAAGGGAGCTAGTTTTTTTTTTTTTTTTAGTTTTAGTTCAATTTATAATTTACTAGCTGACCAGTGCTCGCCTTGCTTCGCCCGCATTTTAGCTGACGGTTATTTCCTTGTTGAAACTGAATACAATACCGAAAATGTGTAGACTCAATTATAACTACCCCCGTGGGAATCGCCACCAGAGCATACACAAACCCGCTCACAATACACAAACACAATCCGTCAACCAGGTATACGTACAGCAGAAAAGGAAACCGAAGAATAAGAAAACAACCTGCAATATACTGCCTGCGCCACCCTGTTAATAATTTATTTTAAATCTATTAAAACATTCTAAAATCGTCACCTCAGTATTGGAGTGATCTAAATGCATTTTCGTCATTTTTGAGTTAGGAACGTTTTCTTAATGAAAAAACAAGAGCTTTCGATTGGTGCAATAAAATCTCTCCTATCTCTATTATTTCAAAATATATCAGTGTTGCAAGTGACATATACACACTTTTGGGAAGAAATGCTCAGTATTGATCTGCTACATAAGCGTATGTATGCGAAAGTCACATTTTTGTATGAATTTTTTTGAAACTTTTTAAATGTTTTAGATGACCCATACGTACAATTTAACTCAAATGCATGATTATTTTTCAGTACTTAAATGCTTCATAGCAACAAAATTGCGAGTCGCTGTTTCAAGCAATGAAAATGATTTCAGTGTATAAGTGACACATAAATACAACTGATTTTGTAAATGTTTTATGCACAGTTTTCGTTGTTCAATATTTAAATGATACATGCATACAATTTACTTCCCCGTGCAGGGACGGGTTAAGAATATCACTGCAGCGCCCCCAATGCGGTCACTCGCTATCCTTATCCTCGTCCTGGTCCTCTGATGTATCTCTCGGATCCTTTCCCTGAGGTCTGCCACGTAGTCCTCTTCACTCTTGGGCTCATCGTTAGGGGATCCAAACTTCACCTCACTAAGTAGCCGAACTGCTCGACCAAACAAGACTTCGGATGGAGTATGTCCAATAGTACTGTGCACTGCATTTCGGTAGGCCATCAAGAAGAGAGGAATTTGTCGATCCCAATCGCGCTGGTGGTCTTCTACGACCTTGGAGAGATGTTCGTTTAAGGTTCTGTTGAAGCGCTCTACCATCCCGTCGGATTGTGGATGAAGCGGCGTAGTTCTCGTCTTTTTGATTCCTAGTTGTTGACATACCTCTTGGAATATCTTTGATTCAAAGTTTCGTCCCTGGTCAGAATGCAGTTCCATGGGCACGCCAAATCTGGTCACCCAGTTGTTGACGATCTGTTCCACGATGGTCTTCGCTTCCTGGTTAGGGATGGCGAACGCTTCCGGCCATTTGCTGAAGTAGTCCATGACGACTAGGATGTACAGGTTACCATTGTCGGTTTCTGGAAATGGACCAGCGATGTCAGCGGCAATCCGTTCAAAGGGTGCGCCCACGTTGTGCTGGTGCATCTTGCCTCGCGTTTTCGTTCTGGGTCCCTTGCTGGCGGCACACACGATGCATTTTCGGCACCAACTCTCTACATCTTCCCTTGCGCTGAGCCAATAGAAACGTTCTCGCACCTTCTCCAGCGTCTTGTTTGCACCCAAATGACCTCCGGATGCTCCATCATGCATCTCCCGTAGCACCTCGTGTACTTTTGATCGCGGCAAGACAAGCTGCATTATGAAATCTTTCCCGTCTGGCCTTTCCCATTTCCTTTTCAGCACACCATCTTGCACATGAAGGGAGTCCCACTGAGCCCAGTATGCCTTGAGAGTGGGGCTCCTGTCCGAGATATCCTGTCCATTTGGCTTCTCCATAAACTCCTTCCACGCTAATATTGGCTCGATATCTGGGTCTTCTTTTTGAGCGTTGCGGATTTCCTCTGCACTCCAGCCGGCGAAAGGCTCAGCTCTTACCCTTTGGATGGAAAGAAGGTTCTTCTCTTCCTGCCGCACACAATGCTTGCAGTCGCTCTTACATGGTCGCCGGGATAAGGCATCCGCATTAGAATGAAGTTTTACTTTGCGATGCTGTATTTCATAGTCGTACATCTGCAACCGTTCAATCCATCTTGCCACCTGGCCCTCTGGATTCTTGAACTGCAGCAGCCATTTTAGAGCCGCGTGGTCTGTGCGCAAAAGGAACTTTTGGCCGTAGAGGTATTTATGGAAGTGTTTTGTCACCAGAAGCAGCGCCAGAAGTTCTCGCCTGGTCACGCAGTAGTTCCTTTCCGGCTTCGAGAGCACTTTGCTGAAGTATGCTACTACCTTCTCTTGGCCGCTCCGATACCGACGTTACTTGCATCTGCATCCACGATGAACATTTCTCCAGGAATGGGATATGCTAGTGTTGGTGCTTCGCATAGTTGTTGCTTAAGGTTCTTGAAGCTATTGTCGCACTCACCTGACCACTTGAATTGCCTTCCTTTTTCCGTCAGCTGGTGCAAGCTCTTCGCGATCCCGGCAAAGTCCTTTATGAATCGTCGGTAGTACGTGGCGAGACCCAAAAAGCTCCTGAGTTCGTGTTTGTCTTTTGGAACTGGCCAGTTTTTCACAGCTTCCACCTTGTCTGGATCGGTTCGCACTCCTTCTGACGAGATAACGTGGCACAGGCACTTGACTTCGGATCTGAAGAGGTCACATTTCTTTGGGTTCAGCTTCAGGTGAGCGCTTCGTAGCCGTTCTAGCACATTCTTCAGGTTGTCGCGATGTTCCTCGAATGTTTTTCCTATCACGATCACATCGTCCAGATACACCAAGCAAGTTTTCCAGGTCAATCCACGCAGGACGTGTTCCATTAGGCGCTCAAAAGTTGCCGGAGCGTTGCACAATCCAAGTAGCATTACTGTAAACTGCCACAGCCCATTTCCTGCAGTGAACGCAGTTTTCTCTCGGTCCTTTGGATCGATCTGTACCTGCCAGTAACCGCTCTTTAAATCAAGGGTGGAAAACCATCGAGCTCCTGAGAGTGTGTCCAATGTGTCATCGATCCGTGGCAGAGGGTAGCTATCCTTTTTGGTGACATCATTAAGTCTGCGATAGTCCACGCAGAATCGAGTGCTGCCGTCTTTCTTCTTAACTAGTACAACAGGTGAGGCCCACGGACTCTTAGAACTTTCGATGAGCCCTTCCTTCTCCATCGTTGACACCATATCCGCAACCTCCGTCTGCTTTGCCAATGGTAGTCGTCTGGCAGGCTGACGAATTCGTCTGGCGTCCACAGTGTCTATGCGATGTTGCACCAGATGTGTTCGGCCATACTCTCCATCCTGTGAGGCAAATATATCAGCGTACTCACCGATTAGATTTTCTGCATGGCTCGCTGATTCCGATCCAGTTCGCAGTGCTTGAGGATCATGTCCCCTACTTCCGCCAACCTGGCTGATGAAACAGGCCTCGCAGATTCCTTTCCAGTTATTGTTGAGATTGAACATATCGGAACACATTTACCAATAACCTCGCCTTGTCTTAGTTTGACGCTGTGGCTCTTTAAGTTCATGAGTCTTACTGGGACCAGGCTGTTCTTTGGCTCCACTAAAACTTTTCCCACGATGTAATTTGGGGGATTCCTTCCTAAATCTGGCTCCAATAGATAGAATCGGTGGCTCCCAGGATCGCCCTCTAGTTTTGTCCAAATGATAGTCTCGGAAGATGGTGGTAAGATTTCGTTCTTGCTGAGTATTGTCCTTAAGTGTGCTGCATTCTCGTTCCCGTACACCATTGGAATCTCTACGTTCCTGTAGCGCAGAACTTGCATCCCGATGTCGACGATTACGTCGTGTTCTTTCATAAAGTCCACTCCGATGATGCATTCATCACATATGTCGGCCACCAGGAACGCATGAGAAAAGGCCAACCCTGCTAGTTGTAACGTGAGGCGAACTTCTCCGTATACTTTCGCCGATTCTCCTGTCGCAGTTCTAAGACAGAAGCAGCTGGTGTTGTGCAGCCAAGACTTCTGGACAAGATCTCTTCTTACAATGGAAGCCGTGGCGCCGGTATCGATAGTAGCCACGCACTTGTTTTTGCCGATGAATGCTTCCACTGTTAGACTCTTGTTGCATCGTTTGGTTTGGAAGACCTGGATGGTGGTCTTGGGGGCGTCGATTCCATTAGCCAACTTCTGCCCCGCGAAGCTGGCTCTTAGGCGTTTCCCGACTCCTGGTCTCGAGGAGTATGACCAACAGGATGGATATTGTCTCTGTACGATGGTTCTTCGTTGCGTCGCCTATTCGCACAATGTGGACAGTTTCCGCGTCTGGGTGGATTTCTGCATTGCCGTTGTAGGTGTCCCATTTTGTTGCAGTTCCAGCAACGAATTTGTCCTCCGCGAGCGTTGTTTCGGTCTTCGACGTCCATCCTCTGGCAAGAGCATTCGGCGGCGGCTACTTCCCTCACACAGTGGATTCCCTGACAGGCCTGGTCTGCCGCCTCCATTGTCAGAGCAAACGCCAAAGCTTCGGCGAGTGTTTTCTTTCCAGCCATTCTTACCGCCATTTGTAGTTTCGCATCAGCTATGGCATGGGTGAACGCTTCGGTTGCCATCTCGTTAATGATCTCCTCGCCGGCGTTTGGATAGGACAAATGTGCCAGTCGCTCGATGTCTGCTTGTACCTGCTGGAGCGTCTCACCCTTCATCTGGAACCTTCTGCGCAACTGGACCCTATATACTTGCTGCATGTGGTCGTCCCCAAATCGCATCTCAATGGCTTTCACCAGACTGTCGTAGTTGCGTTGTTTATCCTCGGTAATAGTTTGTAGTAGCTCTGCAGCTGATCCTCTAAGCGCAAGCGTGAGGGCAATGGACTTCTCTTCGTCGTCCCAGTTGTTCGTCATTGCCGCAGCTTCGAACAGCCTCTTGTATATCGGCCATGATGTCTGTCCATCGAAGACAGGAGGCTGCATCTCTTTCCTTCTCGGGCAGTCGGTTGAATACTCCCGAACTTTCTGTTTCTCCACGTATTCGAGTTCCTTTGCCAAATTCACGAATCTTCCTTCAGCAGCCTCGATTTTTGTTTGAACATTTTCGAATCTTCCTTCAATGGCTGTTTCGAATGTCTCAATTTTGGCCTCTACATTTTCAAACTTCTCATCAATTGTTCCAAATCTTGTTTCCAAACTTTTATTTTGTTCATTGAATTTGCTTTCGAGAACACTCCTTTGATCGAATAACTGTTGCTCTAGAGAGTTCTTTTGTTCGTCGAACTTAGCATCTAGAGAATTCTTCTGCTCAGCTAAGGAATTCTCTAGAAGCTCGAACTTCTTGTTTTGCACATCCAGAGAATTCTTTTGTTCATCGAGCTTTTTATTTTGCTCATCCAGGGAATTTTCTGGCATTTCGAACTTTTTCTTTTGCTCGTCTAAAGAATTGCCTAGCTTCTCGAATTTTTCATTTTGAGAATTCTTTTGCTCATCGAAAGAATTATCTATCTTCTCGAATTTTTCAGATAGCAATTTCATTAAAGCCGACATGTCACTCGTCGTACTTACTTGTTCTTCTTCGACGTCAAACAAAGCTGTTTCAGGATCTGTACCCTCGTCCGTCATTATTTTCCGCAACTTAATGATCAATTCTCTCTTCGTACCAGTCGTAGGCTGATCCCGCTGGCTCAGTGCTTCCTTTAGTTGCACCAATGACAAATCTTCTAGCAATTTCCGAACCATTTTTTTTGTCACTTACACAATAAGCAATACACAAAATTTGTCTTATTCCACTTTTCTGACACCAATGTAATATTCTTGCTAGGGTTCGTTTAAATAAAACCGTCTTTTGTGTATTTTAATCGTTTATTTATTATCAAACACCAACTTTACTTCAACAAAATATTCAATCACTTTAGTCTTTATTTACTTCAAATTAAACTGTCGCTACAATGTCGAATCTCCCTCTTGTGATCGCTGTATGCACTTATCAACAACTGTGTCGACGATGGTTGTGGTATGGGTATTTATAGGAAATCGCAAGGGGTTCTAGAACATGCTAGATGTTTCTCCGGGTGAATTGAGGATCATGGAATATTGGGATATTGTGTGGAACAATTGTGGAACGTAAGCACATCAGGTTGGAATATTTACTGCTAGCAAGTTTTGCAATAGATGTCGTGCTACAGTTTGAGATACAGTGTTTTAGTTTTTGGTACACAAACCATCCTGCAGTCAATGCTACACTACCTTAAAAACCCTCCCACAAGTATGCATGCGAGTCCGTGGGTTGACACGACTGGAGATCGCCGGTGTCATAAAAGAAAGATCAAACAATACTAAAACAGGAGCATGCACGTGTCAAACAACAAACACCATCGCAATATGGTGCAAAAAATTGTATTGCAAAACTGTATCATTGTGGTAATATTTGCAAAAAGGAAAGGCACTACCCCGCCAGGCACTACCACTGCTGTGCATGGTGCTGATCCTGGACCGAGCAGAAATGTTCGGGTCAGAGCTATACGGATTCCGGGGGCTAGCAAAATAATGAAACAGTTTGGACGCAATTTGAGGGTCGCGAGTTGGAACGTTGGAAGCATGACCGGTCGAAGTTACGAGCTGGAAGAGATGATGAATAGAAGGCGCGTGGACATCTTGTGTGTCCAAGAGACGAAATGGAAAAACACCGGGAATCGGACGCGTTTCTTGGACGTTAGGACAAAAGCTTACAAGATTTTCTACTACGGAACGGAAAAGTCTAAGAACGGAATCGGTATCATCCTTGCGACAGAGCTACTTGCAAACGTCTTGAGCATTTCGAAGTCCAGCGACCGTTTGATGTCTCTCAAACTAGTAATACAAGGAGAGGTGTGGAATATTTTCAGTGCATATGCTCACCACGATGGGTACAATCAGAGAAATAGAGATGCATTTTGGCTAGATTTCCACAATCTCCTTAAGAACATCCCAAAGGAAGAATTTCTGTTTGTTGGAGGAGATTTGAATGGACATGTCGGGAAATCAAACGAAGACTATGAAGACTGCCATGGAGGACTAAGATATGGCACCAGGAAACTTCCTGGTGAAGACATCCTAAGCATGTGCAAATCACACGGTCTTATCGTGTTAAATACCATGTTCATCAAACAAAGCCGACACCTGATCACTTATAGCAGTGGTGGAGATGAAACTCAGATCGACTACCATTTGGTAGGCAGTTTCATGAAGCCTCGGGTAAAAGATTGCAAAGTGATCCTGGGAGAGGCAATCGCTCGGCAACACCGTCTCCTGCTAACAGAAATTTTTATGAAAACACCGAAGAAAAGCAAACAAACAAGGGTCTCTGAGAAAATCAAGTGGTACAATCTGGACAAAGAAAAAGGCGAGGCTTTTGTTTTCGTAATGAAAAATTACCTCTCTCACACCATCAACGGAGCTGAGGATGAAGAGTGCAGAGCACAAAATATGTGGGATTCCCTACAGCGAACTTGCTTAAATAAGGCCAAATCACTGCTAGGAGCTTCAAAAGGCCACCATCAACACGCCAAAGAAACATGGTGGTGGAGTGATGAAGCTAAGAAAGTGATAAATGAGAAGAAAGCGGCTTTCAAAGCTTGGTCAAAGTGCCCCTCTAATAATAATGACGAAAAAGCTCGCCTCGAAATGGAATACAGATGCTGCAAGAAAAAAGTGAAGAAGAAGTGCGCCCAGCTTCAAGCAGAGAGTACAGAGGGCCTGTATCGGGAGCTGGAGAAAATATTTTCCCCGGTTGCTGATGCAAAACCAGGCTATCCAGGAGCTGCGAAGACACAATATGAACAAGAGCGCCACTATCTTCAAAATAGCCGCCCAAAGAAGGAACAATGCTCAGGAGATTCGTTCGCCAAAGTTCATTAGCAATGCTCATGGCCAGCTTCTTGTGGATGACGACAAAATTCTGCAGAGGTGGCGACAGAGCTTTTAAATGAACAGTTTCCCCGGCTATACTTTCCAAGAGCCACCCCTAACTGTGAAGAAATAGCCGACATTACAGTCGAAGAAGTTAGTGAGGCGGTCAAATACTCCAAAAAACGAAAAGCGGTTGGGCCAGACGAAATACCCTCTGAGTTCTGGAAAAAGATGGGAGACATCGGGTTCAGATGGCTCAGAATTCTTATCTCCAAATTCGTGAGAGGTGATCCAATGCCGAATCAATGGAGGGAAAGTTACCTCCTCCCTGTATACAAAGGGAAGGGTGATACGCGAAACTGTGATAACTACCGTTCGATCAAGCTGATGTCACACACCATGAAGATCGTTGAGCGGGTATTAGGTGGCCGACTGCGAAAAATAATACGGCTATCTAATGATCAGTGCGGGTTTGTCTCGGGTAAATCAACCACAGATGCAATCCAAAGTATAAGGATCATAATGGAAAAACATCGTGATTCCTTAAGGGATTTGCATATTGTATTGGTTGACTTTGAAAAGGCATTCGACAGACAACCACGAGATCTGATATGGGTGGCGCTAAGACATCGAGGGGTTCCAGAAACCTATGTACAGATGATCATGGACATGTACGAAGGAGCAAAGACAAGAGTAAGATGCCCCGCTGGAGTAACCGAAGAGTTCCCAATCAAAGTCGGGGTGCACCAGGGAAGCGTTTTAAGTCCTTTACTCTTTATTACAGTCCTTGATTATCTGCTTGAAGGTAAAGTGATGGACCCCAAGGTACATCAGTTATTCTTTGCTGACGATGGAGCCATCATAAGTGAGGATCCTACATCCCTGCAACGAGCACTTGATGTGTGGGTGGACGTTTTGGAGGGAAATGGGTATCGCATTAGTTCAAAAAAGACAGAGTACTTGTGCTGCCCGTTCTCTGATCCACTCAGGCCTATTCCAGACATTTGAATGGAACAGTGCTTCCCAAGTGCGAAAAGTTCAAATATCTGGGATCTATGATCAATAGCAAAGCAACTTGTGATGACGACATCAATCATCGTGTAAGCGTAGGGTGGATGAAGTGGCGAGAAAATTCCGCTATATTCTGTGACAGAAAAATGCCCCCCAAGTTAAAATGACGGCTCTACACCGCAGTTGTACGTCCAGCGCTCACATACGGTTCACAATGTTGGACGATGTACAAAAAGTATGAGAGTAAATTAACGGCAGCTGAGATGAAGATGCTTCGCATGACAGCAGGAGTGACCAAGCTTGATCGAATAAGAAGTTCGAAGATCCGTTGAAGCTTTCACATCAAGGAAACCATCGTACAAAAATTAGAGCGCGACCGGCTCAGCTGGTATTGCCACGTTCAAAGAAGAGATCATTTGAACCCTGTATATAAGGCAATATCTATGCACGTTCCAAAGACATCGCGATGTAGGAAAGGCAGGCCTTTAAACGCCTGGATCAGACAAATGCGACGACATCGGCATTTCATTGGCCTCAGTAATCGAGTGATCCAAAATCGGCAGGCCTGCCGATATTTTCTGAGGTAAAATAGGCGAACCCCACAGGCGGATCAGTAGAAATGCGGTGAAGTGGGAGGGCTGTGATCCCTTGTTTTCGGATCATAGCCTCGCTGATAAAAGGAAGAAGAAGACATGCATACAATTTACTTCCCAAAAGCTTCAAATGCAAATTCTTGTTTGTAGTATCTAAGTGCCACATACTTACAATGGTTTTTTAAATGGGTCTAACGGTATACGGTTAATACAGAAAATCAGTATGTAAGGTGATATATGGTATGTATGTACACAATTTGCGCCAGAAGTGCCACGTAACACCACATTGTTTAGTGATTTTTAGTGTATGGTACATGCATTCAATAGAAAAGTTGAGTTTTTCGCGCGTACGGACGGCGTATTTGATCTAAAGCAGTCAGAGTCAACGAACATCGAATATGAGTAATGATAGGCAAAAGTTTAATTCATTTCTTAATTGTATTGTTAATTATAACAGCATATATTTTTTTTTATTAAAGATCTTCGTCTCCTGCGGAGGAAATTTCTGAGGAGGTTTTATTTGCCTTAAAACATATATTTCCTTGCTACCGGAAAGATAACTTAACGGGTAAATCGAGAGACATCCAGCAAATTGAGTTTATGCTTACGACTTTTTACTTTCCGTAGATGCTTGCCCCGATCATTTTGTTGAAAATAAAAGTGCTATGGAGCTAGATGAGGAGGGAGCATTTGGGAATCTTGTAAGCCACATAGATCGAAGCATTGCACCCTTAACAAGGATTTTATATACTCAACTTATTTCACCAATGAAAAATTATCTATTCAAATTGCTTGAAAATGAATCTGTTGGTCTTTTCAATACAATGAGGATGAACTTAATTATCTGACAAAGTAATATAATCATTGTAGGCATGTAAATGTGATGTTTCATGAATCAATTTCAGTTCTGAAATGCAAAGCATAAATGAAGACTTTGACTCAGATGACTCTATGAAGGACCCGACCTATTTGGATGAAAGCTCAAATGCCAACAGCAAGTCTCAAGAATCCGAGAATCGAACTCCAGTCAAAAAGAATTTCAACAAAAAAATTGTCTCAAATTCACAAATTTCGCCAATACCAACTTTAGAACTAGAAAGGAGTGATAATAAAATGGATAACCATGTTCATTCTTTGCTACCGTCCACACCATCTGCAAATCAGGAACCAGCTACCCCTCTTAATGTTCAACCAACTAATTCTGAAAAGACACCACCATCACGTAGGTATACGAAAATTCCATAAATCAGATTGGAAGTGCAACGAACGGAACCATAATCGTCAAAAGGGTAAAGTTTATGTTGATTTTCAGAGAAAGATACGACCTGCGAGAAGCTTAAAGTTCGTCAATTGTACATCATGCATATTTTTGTGCGATACAAAATTCAACAATAATGAAAGGCAGAAGATTTATAATGCGTTTTGGAATCTGGACGATAGATCGAAAAATTTCTTCTATGCCCAATTTACAGAAAGGTACCCGGTAAATGTAAATCGAAGAAAACACATTTAAAAAAACGCGAGTTTAGTTATAAATATTCGTTTTTATATGAGGAGGAGCTGGTTCGAGTGTGTAAACAATTTTTTTTTAAAACTCTTGATAACAGTGCTAAGCGAATTCAATGGTTTTATAAGAACAAATACGATGAGGTAACGGGTATTTCCCATATTCCGAAGAAAGGAAAGAATTGTAAAAAAAAATGCCAGAGCATAAAATTGAAGAAGAAAAGCAGCACATAGACAGTTTTCCTCGTGTGGAATCGCACTATTGCAGGGCCAACACGAAGAAGGGATACCTGGGGTCTAATTTAAATATTCAAAAAATGTATAATTTATGCAAAAAATGCTGTGAAGGAGTATCTGTTAAAAAACATGTGTACTCTAAAGTTTTTAACGAAGATTTCAACCTAGCCTAAAAAGGATCAATGTGATTTGTGTTCTGAGCTAAAAAATAAAACTAATTTATCAGAAATAGAGGAAGAAAAACTAAGGGTACACGAGGAGAATAAACTTATAGCCAAAAATGAAAGAGACTCAGACCGAAAAAGCAAAGTCGTTACTACTGCGATAATTACATACGACCTTGAAAATGTGTTTGCTTTGCCTAAGGCTGAAGTTTACAGCTTTTATTATAGAAGAAAATTCGCAGTATACAATTTAACTGGCCACTGCAATTTGAATAAAGTCACCTACTGCTGCATTTGGACTGAGGCCCTGAGTGGTCGGTCTGGAAAAGGCCTCGCAAGCGCACTTTTTAAAATCCTACAAAGCGTCGTGAAGATCTTCCCGACGTCACCGAATTTATTTTGTGGTCTGATAGTTGCGTCGCACAGAACAAAAACCGAGTCAATAGTACTATGCTATTGAATTTTTTGCACAGAAATCCAAACATTTTAAACATAATTCATAAGTACTCGGAGCCGGGGCACTCTCAGCTCCAAGAAGTGTTCACAGTGCAATTGAAAGGCATTTGCGAGGTGTGACACTTTATAGTCCTATTTCATTGGTGCAACAATTGCTCAAAGTTAACTATGCAAAAGTGCATTTGCGAATAATACAAATGCAGGATCATCATTTTTTAACTTTGCTGCAGCATCAACAAAATTGATCATGCCACCATTCTGCAAATTAAAAATGATTAAATATAGCTCACAAGACCTTTGTTTAATGGAATATAAAAACAGTATTTCAAAATATGAGCCTTTTACTAAAGTAGTTCTATTTAAAAAATCTAAAAATGGCCCAGCCCTTTCCATTTTTATAATAAAACAGCTTTCATCGCCATGGCTTTTAAGCGAAGAAAAAAAAAGGATATAAAATCTATGCTTAAACATATGAAAGCAGTTAACGTGGATTATTATAACGTTATTTTTTCGAAAAACCAAATCATAAAAGATGAAATTTTAAGCAGCTCTGAGCCTAAAAAAATAATCGAAGACACACCACGAAGATCTACAAGGAAATTAAAAAAAAAAATTATCGCAAAATCTGATTCAAGTCAATTTAAAATGTTTTTATTGAAAGTATTATTATATTTATTTTGTATTCAAAGAAGAAAAATATTTGTGTTTTTTTTTATAAAATAATAGTTAAATAAAATGTATATTTTGTTTTATTTATTTTTTGTTTAAAGGTTGTGTAGGTACTAAAATACATTCTCTCAAATTCGGAAAAAGCTAAAAAAAAAGTGTTTTTTTTAGATCTCAGTTATGGCCAAACGCATTTATTTTTAAGGGTTACTTACTTACTTACTAACTTAGGTGGCGCTACAGTTCGGGGTGAACCTGGGCCTCAACCAACAAGCCTCTCCATTTAGCTCGGTCTTTAGCTAATTGCCTCCAGTTGCGCACTCCAAGTTGGTCGAGGTCCCCTTGAACTTGTGCGCGCCACCTACGGCGATGATTCCCGCTACTGCGTCGTCCCTCCGGGTTAGATTCGAAGACTCTGCGGTCCATTCGCTCTACATGTCCTAGCCATCTCAGACGTCCAATACGCAGATTTTTGACTAGGTCGATGTCACTGTACAGCTCGTATAGTTCGTGATTGAATCTTCTCCTCCAAAACCCGTCAACGCAAATGTGACCGAAAATCTTACGAAGAATTTTTCTCTCGAAGCGACCAAGGATATCTTCATCCTCTTTTAATAAAGTCCATGTTTCAGCGCCGTAAAGCAGGATTGGGATGATCAAGGTCTTATATAGAGTCTCCTTAGTTGTTCGAGATAGGGCTTTACTGTTGAATTGCCTTATAAGCCCAAAAAAACAGCGATTGGCAAGAGTTATTCTTCGATTGATTTCTGCACTGATTTTGTTAGTAGAATTTATAGCAGAGCCAAGGTAGACAAAGTCCCTTACTACCTCGAAGTTATAGCTGCCCACGGTGACGTTTTGTCCAATTCGTCGGTGTTGGTTTTCCCTTCTTGTTGACAGCATATACTTGGTTTTGCCCTCGTTTATCGCTAAACCCATTTTGTCCGCTTCCGCCTCAATGCTTGCAAAAGCACCGGTGATAGCCCGCTGAGATCTTCCGATAATGTCTATATCGTCAGCGTATGCAAGCAGTTGTACAGACTTGTAATAGATTGTTCCTCCGGTGTTGGCTTGTGAGTTCCGCACAATCCGTTCAAGTACAATATTGAAGAAGTCACATGACAGCCCGTCACCTTGTATAAAGCCTTTTTTGACATCAAAGTTCTCGGTGAGGTCATTACCGACCTTGATGGAGCAGCGAGCGTTCTCCATCGTCAGCCTGCACAGGCGGACAAGTTTGGTAGGGATGTCAAAACTAGACATGGCTCTACAAAGCTCTTCTCTATAGATGCTGTCATAGGCGGCCTTGAAATCGATAAAGAGGCGGTGAGTATCGATTTGGAATTCTTGGGTTTTCTCGGGATCTGCCGAAGTGTGAAGATTTGATCGATGGTGGACTTTCCTGGTCTGAAACCGCACTGATAGGGTCCAATCAGGCTGTTCATAAAAGGTTTCAGGCGTTCACACAATATCGCAGAAAAGATCTTGTATGCGATGTTGAGGAGACTGATGCCTCTATAATTGGCGCAGTTGAGGGGGTCTCCTTTCTTGTGGATCGGGCAAACGATGCTGAGATTCCATTCATCAGGCATACACTCGTCTGACCAAATATTAGAAATGAGTTGGTGTATGCACTCTACCAATTCATCCCCAGGTGCCTTGAAAAGTTCGGCCGGTAAGCCGTCAGGTCCAGCAGCCTTGTTCGATGTTAGCTTGGATATTGCTATCCTCACTTCGTTTTGGTCAGGTGGACGGAAATTTTGACTATCATCGTCTATGTTGAATAGTTCATTCTGCCTGACAGCGGGATGTTGGTCTTCGTCACCGTTATACAGTCTGCAGAAGTAGTTTTTCGATATTCTCAACACCGACTGTGATTCTACTACGAGGTTTCCATTTTCATCTCTACAGGTTTCTGTACGGGTATTACTTCTCTGACACGTTCTTTTTACCTTTTGGTTAAACTTCCGTACATTGTTCCTGGAGTATAAACTCTCGATATTCTCAAACGCGCGCTTCTCATGCTCTTTCTTCTTCTTTTGGAGAAGCCGATGTTCTTCCCGTCTCTTTTGCTCGTAGAGCTCACGAGCAGCTCTCGTCTTCCTTTGCAGCGCCGCTTTGTATGCCTCTTGTTTTGCTGCATGCACTCGCCGGCATTCTTCGTCAAACCAGGGGTTTGGGGGAGAGTGCTTTTCTCACTAGAGCACTTCTTCCTGTTCCAGGCGGCAGCGGACGAATTCCCTAGACGGACTCAACGGTGGCGTCTATAGTTCCAGTTAGGTTGAACTTAGTGAATACCTTGCGCGAGCTGCTTCGACGTATTCGGATCACAGGTTGGTAAGGAATTTCCAATGTAGGTCAGGACATTGGAATAGAGATGGTGGCGGTGGAGCCCTTAATGGGCCAACGGCAGCGCTCATACTCCCGCAGTGGACTACTGGCACCGGTGTACCCGGCCCCTCGTCCTAGGGGAATAATTAAGGAACTGGCCCTCCAGGTTGGGGGTTGTGCCGTCGGGGTAACTTCCCTACCACGTAAAAAGCGCATGGTTCCGAAACAACCAAAAGCCTCGGATAAGGATGACTTAACTAATGACGACCCCAGCAAAAGAAATAAGGACAACGACCTTCGGATCTGTACGTGGAATGTTCTGTCCCTTTACAGACCACGTGCAGCCGAACAACTAGCAGAGGCCCTAGACTGCTATAAAGCAGATATTACCGCCATCCAGGAAGTGCGATGGGATGGGCCGGGCAAAAAGAGGATGAAAAACTGTGACATCTACTACGGTGATTGCTACAGAGGCAACAGGCAACGCTTATTCGGATGCAGATTTGTCATACGCGGCAGACTTAGGCAAGAAGTCTTAAGCTTCCGACACGTGAGCGAGCGTATTATGACTATCCGGATCAAGGCTAAATTCGCTAACATAAGCCTAATATGTGTTCATGCCCCCACCGAAGAAAAGGACCCTGCCACCAAAGAGTGTTTCTACGAGCTCCTCGACAAAACATACGAGCAATGTCCTAAATACGACGTTAAAATCGTATTGGGCGATTTTAACGCCAAAATAGGAAAGGAGGACGTCTTTGGTAGGGCAGTCGGCACATGGCTTCCTCATCTCGATATTCATAAGCAGACATGGCGGTCCAATGATCATGTCACGATCAACCAAATTGATCATATTGCGATCGACGCAAGGCATGCCTCCAGTATTCTGGATGTCCGGACCTTCCGAGCGGCCAACATGGACTCGGATCATTACCTTGTTGTAGCCAAGGTACGAATGCGGATATCCCAATCTGAGCAACAAAGAAGAATTACTGTGAGAAAATTTAACGTCGAAAAGCTACAATCGCAAGAGACCGCCAGACTCTTCGCTGAACGCGTATCCCGAAATCTTTCAATCACCCCTTTGCCGCCAGCATAAAGTACCGAAGACCAGTGGCAACGCTGCCAACATGCCATCAGAAACGCCGCGACTGATGTGTTGGGTCTCGCTCGACCTCGGTTGGGTTGGTTACCCATTTCTTGGATTAAGGTACTAGCACCGCTTTTTTATGATTATTTTATTAACGATATTAAACTTCTTCGTCTTTATGAAGTTAAGGATCTCGGGGTCATATTTGACACTAAATTGAATTTCTCATTACATTATGATTACGCCATAGCTAAGTCTAACTCTTTGTTAGGCTTTCTTAAACGAAATAGTAAAGACTTTAGAGATGTTTATTGTCTTAAAACTATTTACTGTTCGTTACTTACTTACTTAGGTGGCGCTACAGTTCGGGGTGAACCTGGGCCTCAACCAACAAGCCTCTCCATTTAGCTCGGTCTTTAGCTAATTGCCTCCAGTTGCGCACTCCAAGTTGGTCGAGGTCCCCTTGAACTTGTGCGCGCCACCTACGGCGATAATTCCCTCTACTGCGTCGTCCCTCGGGGTTAGATTCGAAGACTCTGCGGGCCGGAGCGTTGGTGTCCATTCGCTCTACATGTCCTAGCCATCTCAGACGTCCAATACGCAGTTTTTTGACTAGGTCGATGTCGCTGTACAGCTCGTATAGTTCGTGATTGAATCTTCTCCTCCAAAACCCGTCAACGCAAACGGGACCGAAAATCTTACGAAGAATTTTTCTCTCGAAGCGACCAAGGATATCTTCATCCTCTTTTAATAAAGTCCATGTTTCAGCGCCGTAAAGCAGGACTGGGATGATCAAGGTCTTATATAGAGTCTCCTTAGTTGTTCGAGAGAGGGCTTTACTGTTGAATTGCCTTATAAGCCCAAAAAAACAGCGATTGGCAAGAGTTATTCTTCGATTGATTTCTGCGCTGATTTTGTTTGCTGAATTTATAGCAGAGCCAAGGTAGACAAAGTCCCTTACTACCTCGAAGTTATAGCTGCCCACGGTGACGTTTTGTCCAATTCGTCGGTGTTGGTTTTCCCTTCTAGTTGACAGCATATACTTGGTTTTGCCCTCGTTTATCGCCAAACCCATTTTGGCCGCTTCCGCCTCAATGCTTGCAAAAGCACCGGTGACAGCCCGCTGAGATCTTCCGATAATGTCGATATCGTCGGCGTATGCAAGCAGTTGTACAGACTTGTAATAGATTGTGCCTCCGGTGTTGGCTTGTGAGTTCCGCACAATCCGTTCAAGTACAATATTGAAGAAGTCACATGACAGCGCGTCACCTTGTCTAAAGCCTTTTTTGACATCAAAGGTCTCGGTGAGGTCATTACCGACCTTGATGGAGCAGCGAGCGTTCTCCATCGTCAGCCTGCACAGGCGGACAAGTTTGGCAGGGATGTCAAAACTAGACATGGCTCTATAAAGCTCTTCTCTATAGATGCTGTCATAGGCGGCCTTGAAATCGATAAAGAGGTGGTGAGTATCGATTTGGAATTCTTGGGTTTTCTCCAGGATCTGCCGAAGTGTGAAGATTTGATCGATGGTGGACTTTCCTGGCCTGAAACCGCACTGATAGGGTCCAATCAGGCTGTTCATAAAAGGTTTCAGGCGTTCACACAATATCGCAGAAAAGATCTTGTACGCGATGTTGAGGAGACTGATGCCTCTATAATTGGCGCAGTTGAGGGGGTCTCCTTTCTTGTGGATCGGGCAAACGATGCTGAGATTCCATTCATCAGGCATACACTCCTCTGACCAAATATTAGAAATGAGTTGGTGTATGCACTCTACCAATTCATCCCCAGCTGCCTTGAAAAGTTCGGCCGGTAAACCGTCAGGTCCAGCAGCCTTGTTCGATTTTAGCTTGGATATTGCTATCCTCACTTCGTTTTGGTCAGGTGGACGGAAATTTTGACTATCATCGTCCATGTTGAATGGTTCATTCTGCCTGACAGCGGGATGTTGGTCTTCGTCGCCGTTATACAGTCTGCAGAAGTAGTTTTTCCAGATTCTCAGCACCGTCTGTGATTCTACTACGAGGTTTCCATTCTCATCTCTACAGGTTTCTGTACGGGTATTACTTCTCTGACACGTTCTTTTTACCTTTTGGTAAAACTTCCGTACATTGTTCCTGGAGTATAGACTCTCGATATTCTCAAACGCGCGCTTCTCATGCTCTTTCTTCTTCTTTTGGAGAAGCCGATGTTCTTCCCGTCTCTTTTGCTCGTAGAGCTCACGAGCAGCTCTCGTCTTCATTTACTGTTCGTTGGTCAGGCCTTATTTAGAATACTCTTCCATCATTTGGGATTCACCTTATGGTGTTCAAGAGCTTAGATTCGAAAGAGTTCAAAAGAATTTCACGAGATATGCTGTCCGTAAATTGAACGTGTTTGACGAACTTCCTAATTATGATGAAAGATGCAAATTAATTGGCTTGCAAACCTTAAGTTTCAGGCGTAAGGCATCTTCCGTCATATTTATCCGCGACATAATTAATTATCACATAAATTCACCTGATTTGGTTTTTCTTATAAATATATATGCTCCCCAGAGATCTCTCCGGGTGAGAAATTTACTTTTCGACAAAAGGCATAGAACCAATTATGGTAGGAATGAGCCTATTACCAGGTGTATATGCACTTTTAATGAGCTATGCAATGAAATTGATTTTAGCTTACCACGATTACAATTTAAAAATTGCGTTTATTCATTGATTTTTGATCAATAATAATATTTATTTTGTTTATTTGAAGTAGTCTATGAGATGCAAAATCGGTAGATGATCCTTAGTCGCGCAACAAACATCTGTTGTGTAAAGCGATACTGAGAGTATACACTCAGAGAACGTAGTGTTCCGTGTGCTCTGTGATGGATAAAAAAAAAAACAAAAAACAAAATTTGCATCCATCAATCGCAATCGCGTTCAGTATTTAAATGACACATAGGTTGGTCAAAAAGTGCCAAATACCATACAACTTCGGACAATTTGAAAAAAAAATTGTGCCCTATATGTAATTTCCTTTTTTTCAAATTAAGTAAAAAAGTAATAGCTCAATTTAAACAAGAAATGGTGTATAAGTAAAGCTCAGTAGCCACTATTTTAATAAATTTTGCATATAGTTGTACTACATACGATTTTTATTTTATTCACATTCAAACTTCAAACGTCGTTTTCTCGAAACTAGGCTTTTATCGTTTAGATCACTCCAATACTGAGGTAACGAAATGTTGACAAATCCAACGATCAATAACATCTTATCTAACAAAATGGAAGAATATTACAATGTTTCTATTAGGCGAACCCCACATGCGGATCAGTAGAAATGCGGTGAAGTGGGAGGGTTGTGATCCCTTGTTTTCGGATCATGGCCTCGCTGATAAAAGGAAGAAGAAGAAGATTACAATGTTTCTATTTTTATACACGCATGTCTGTGTATATTGCCAAATCTCTTAATTGCACGAAGTTTGATAGCGCCTGCACTGTCCTAATTAATAAAATTTAAATTTCTTAGATTTGGCACTGATAATGATTTTTTTTAACTTTTACTCTAGAAGCGATCACACACTTAAAATTAAAACAGCGGGCCCATATACTCTCACGCACATCCTATTGCAACGATAGCCACTGCTGCATGACTGCTGGCCGTGGTCTCCACTGAAGGAAAATTGTTGGCGATCATTTGATTAATTGTTTTTAGCATTGCTCAGCTTCAGGACAACGCAGAAGGATGTTTTATACCTTAAATAAATCAGCGGCGAATTTACTAAATTCACCTATTTTTTATTTTTTTAATTCGGAGAGCCAGTACTGAGCTACGGCTGTGGAATCAATATTTGCAGATAGAAAATTCGATCTCAACCCCCTGTATGCCACTTAGACCTTGAATTTCGGAAAACTCTTATCTCGCATCTAGGCAAAATAAGGAATAACTTTGCAAAATTACAAGTACCTACGTCTAGTAGTTTTCGAGAAACGGTGTTCACGAGGAAAGTCCACTTTGCTTTTATAATATTTAAGATAAATGTATTTAAGTGATAGTAAATTCGGTGAGTTTCAGTGATGTCCCTCCGGTCCGGTCCGGTCCGGCCCCTCTTCCTGCCGTCCTTCTGTAGGCATACATTGACGCAACGGGACATTCACGCTGACGACATGACGTGACGACAGACTTAGTGCAGTGACCGGAAGGTACTTAGAAGGGCTACCTCTCACAGAAATCCGGACAGAGAGATAGCATTTGATTTGCATCACAAGACGTTAAGGGTGGGCTGGCCAACCTTAGCCATCAATAACTGGCATACCACGGGTTCTTGACGAAACTGTATTTGAGAGAAACCGTAGAAAGAAGAAATTGCGTGTCAAGTTAAGTTAGGGTAGTTTTAATGTAGTTTAGGGGTAGTTTTAGGGTTTATTGTAAGTTTTAGGTTAGTTTAGGTTTAGTCTAGATTAGTTAGGTTTAGTTCTCGTTTTCTTTTCTGCACTTTCTCTCTCGGGTATAGGCATAAGTTCTTGGACATGGTTTTCTCTTCTTTTCTATGCTCTTTTGTCCGTCCGATGTCTGATTAGGGCTTAGCTTACTTTTCTTCTAGATTTCGTTTTATCTGGGCATGATTTTTTGTTTGTTGAGTAGAAGATGTATAGTGGGGTTGGCAAGAACCCCCCGTCCAACGAGCTGAGCCGAGCAACCGCAAGCATGCCGCCGCCCTTCCTACCTGCACCGAAGTTGCCTCCGTTGTCCTACCCTTACTCACAACATATTTTAATAATCTAATTAGAATTTACCATATTTAGTATCTATACCTATGTATAGGAATTATTAAATATAAGTTATATACGTATACGTGTTATTAATATCAGAGACACACTTTACAGACAAAAGCTACTTAAAAATCCCTGGCTTTAGCATCTACTTAACAAACCATCCCGACGGCACAGCGCATGGAGGCACGGCGATTATCATCAGAGACTGAATAAAATTGACTGAACTTCAACAATACGAAACGGAACACATTCAATCTGCAACAATACAACTGGAGGACAACAATGGTCCATTATTTATTGCCGCCCTTTACTGCCCAAACATACGATCAGCACAAAACAATTTGATACTTACTTAAAGACTTTAGGACAAAGATTCATACTAGCAGGAGACTTTAATGAAAAACATACGGTCTGGGGATCCAGACTAACAAACAAGAAAGGGACAAATCTGCTAAGCGCCCTCAAAACTAACAATTGCAAGTTTGTAAGCACAGGTGAACCAACATACTGGCCAACTGACCCGATGAAAAAGCCAGACCAATTTGACTTCTGTGTAACAAAAAACATCAGTCTACATAAACTAAAAATAACATCCTGTTTTGAACTTTCATGGCACCATTCGCCTGTTGTACTAGAGTATTCATGCAACATCACTCCTACCCCTGAAAAACCCAAACTCTATAACAACAAAACAGACTGGGACGCATTTCAAGAATTCCTAGACTTAAATCTACAAACTAATATATCTCTCAAATCACACATTGACATTGAAAGATCAATCATTTATTTCAACGACATGACCAACGACAACAAAAAATAAACCAAAACCGATAATGCTACCCCAGACCACAATAACGTTGTTTTTCTTTGGTTTCACTTCCGATTTCACTCCTTTTTGATTCCAATTGTCGTTTTTGCTTACTTCTGCGTGTATTGGTGAATGTCTGATTTTTTGTTTACATTTTTAGCAGATAAACAAAGCAAAATATTGCTTCTTTTTGCCCAATGGAAAAGGACATTAGCAATCCCATCATGTTTTTATTAACATATTATCAATTTGTTAATTACATATATGTAAAATTTGTTTCTACTAACTTGCCCCAACTGAGAAAATAAAATAAACAAAGGAATGCGTCTTGTACTATATGGCTTTGACAAGTAGTCTGAAATCCGGAACAGAAAAACACTCCCGGAACAGCACTCCAAACAGCCAATGGAACCTGATTGGGAGTGCTTTTTCTGTGCGGAACACAAAAAGAGTACTCCTTTTGGCCCAATGGAAAACGGCATAAGATAAAGGAAACTAACGAAAAGGTGGCAGATTACAAGAGCGCCGGCAGACAAACAGAAACTAAAGAGCAATCAAAAATTTAAAAAGAAAATCTAAAGAAAAATCAGAACAACAATTTGACAAACTACTTAGAAAACCTGACTACAACCTCTGAGACAAACTACTCACTTTGGAAAGCAACAACAAAAATGAAACACAAGTTAATTCACTATCCTCCTTTGAGGAAAACGGATGGAAACATGAGGACGCAAATTCTCTAGCGGAACACTTCTGGAAAGCTTTATCCAATGACGACGGCAACACTTACATTCCACAACTACAAACCCACAGGACTAACAACCCAAAATTCAATAACGTTACATTAAGTGAAATAAAACAATGCATAAAATACAGAGTAGACAACAAAAAAGCCCCAGGATATGATCTTTTAACAAGAGAAATACTCAACCAACTACCTATAAAAGCATTCCAACTCCTTCGAAACATATACAATGCAATGATTAGACTGAAGCATTTTCCAAAAGTATGGAAAGTTACGGAAATAATTGCTATACAAAACCTGGGAAAGATCCAACCATAACATCATCATACAGACCAATCAGCTTACTTCCTGTCCTATCGAAAATCTTTGAAAGACTACTGAGCGACAGAATAACACCCATAGCCTAAATGCAATACCTAACTAGAAGTTCGGATTTCGAACACAACACTCGACAATCCAGCAAATTCACAGAGTGACTAACAAAACTTCAACCGACTTGGAGGAGAAAAGATTCAGCGTAGGAGTATTCATTGACGTAGCTAAGGCCTTCGACACCGTATGGCATGCTGGCCTACTGCTTAAACTAGAAAATCTTCTACCAACGGACTTCTTCCTGATGATTAAAAGCTACTTAACTGATCGACATTTCTATGTCAATTATAAAGACGATCACTCAAAGCTACATATATACAACACGAGCTGGGGTACCTCAAGGCAGTGTGTTAGGACCTTTATTGTACACCCTCTATACCAGAGACATTCCTCTTCCAACACAGACAACATCGATGATTGTCACTTTTGCTGATGACACCATACTGCTTTAGTCCCACAAATGCTTACAAACAGCGACTATGCAACTACAAACAATTCTAGACGATAATTCCAAATGGTTTGACGACTGGCGCATAAAATTAAATGAAGACAAAACGGTCTAGGTTATATTTAGTACAAAATCGAAATTTACACCTCAACCACTGAAAATCAACAACAAAGACCTCTGTATCGACACGGTAGCCAAATATCTAAGAATCTATTTAGACAGGAAACTGAATTGGAAGCACCACATACAACAGAAGCGAAACCAAATGAAGAATAAATTTAGACAACTATACTGGCTGCTTAAACGAGACTCACCACTATCCATAAACAACAAAATCCTATTATAAACAGCTATCATTACCCCAATCTGGACTTACGGAGCTCAAATCTGGGGCACAGCAAAGAAATCGAACACAAACATAATCCAACGACAACAATCTAAAATACTACGAACAATAGTTGGCGCTGAATGGTACATAACAAACAACGACATTCACGAAGATCTTCAAATCCTCACTGTAGCGCAAGAAGTATCCAGAACGAGTAAAAGGCACATAGCACGACTAATATCACACTCAAACAGCGAAGTCAACACCCTCCCAACACAACAAATGGTAAACAGAAGACGGCTGAAAAGAACAAGACCTATTGATTTGACCATGTAAAAAAATATAAATAAAAATTGTATTTATGTATATTTTATGAATTGTAACCTGCATGTATTATATTTATGTAATATTGCTAAACATGGTAGTTAATCGAATGATTTTGTTGGCACTGGACAAAAATCAAATATATGCATATCCCTGACTATCTCCTTAAAATAAATGTACTTAGTGTCGCTTAAGACAGATGAATGGTATAAATACTTGGGACATAAAAAAAATATATATATATACGTGTATAAATTAAATAAAACTAAGTTTTTATTTAAAAAAAAAAAAAATTTTCTTAATTCCTTTATTCTCGAACGATAAAAAATGAACTGACTTAAAGACTAAAACAGAAAACTTAAAAGTAAATTATCTACCTATTTCCTGCTGGGGTGTTGGATGTGCTCCAGACGTGATGTCAGCATTATACGGCTGGAGCGTGTTTAGGTGTATGGACAGAAATGTTGCGCGTGCAGGTGTTCGGTGTCTCTGTTCCATGGGAACAGCTTCTGGGTGCATCGGAAAATGTATCGCGTGCAAGTGTCAAGTTCCATGGGATAGGAATGTGAGAGATAATGTGCATGATGCTGTGTTAACTCCTCCCCGCTAAAATCCAAACGTCCTCGTTGGATCTCAAAAGAATGGAATTTGGCTTATCCTTCGTGGTTTGAATGTTGGTCTTTCTTTTCCGGGTTCTTGCATTGGTTCTTCGGGCGTTCCTGGTGATGAATTTGATGTTGTTGGCAACTCTTCAGTCTTTTTCTCCAGCACGGTTGTTATGTTCAATTGTGGGGTTTGTTTTGCACGGCAGGATATTAGCAGAATCATGGCCAGGATGAGGGTTATTACCGCCCCTGATAGTCAAAGACAGGTTAATACGTATGGTTGGCTTCTATAGTCCAACAGCCTGATGTTTTCAGTATTGTTCAGGTTTAGTTCCTTCAACATTTCTAAAGAGAGGAACTCTTCGACATTTCTCACAGCGGATGATGGTTGCGCCACTGCGGGTAAGGGCTTATATCTAGATGCTATGTGGGAAACGTAGGCTTTGTTTCCAATAGTCACCGTAGCGTTGTCGACTCTTATCAAAAATGTGCCTGTTAGATGCGTGGTCTCGTTGTTGGCTGACACTGTTCCGTTATATTGATTCAAGATTATGATACCTGGTGAAATTTCCTCGACTGCGGGCAGATGTTGGCTATTGACTTTGGTGCAATTTGATGGGAGGCTTTTAGCAGGTTCGGTACGCATGGATTCTCACTAATATCTACTAAACTATTACTATGACATATTACTAAACTATTATAATCTTTGCATGGTGACTTTACACCATACATTTTTGTCGTACATTCTAAAATTGTATTGTATTCAATTTTGTTAACAACATTTTCCTTTTTAATAGGTTTTATTAATATATTGTTAGATGTTTCTGTGGTTGTGCTAGGAATACTTATTATATTTGCGTTTATTGCATTTTTTAATTCTGCGAAGTCTAGTGCTTCGTCTAAATTCTTGTATTCAACGTTTTCATCATTCAATATATCTCTTACTTTATCTATTTCTATTACAGATAATATGTAGGAATTAACTATTCCTTTCTTTGCCCAATGTATGGCATATTCTATATTCAACAATTCTTCTTTTAACAATCTTATATTGTATTGAGTGCTCAAAGCTAGATTATCTTTAATAGTGTTCTTATTTTTTAGTCTTTTAAATATTTCGTTTGTAATATTACTTATTTTACTTATTCGTTCTATTGATACCTTGTTAATTAAAACCTGTTTGTTATTGTTTATCAATATTTTATTAATTTTCTTTTGTATAATATTGAAGTCATCGTGGTCTGGATTTCCAGCAATCCATTTCCACGTACTTCCTATAAAATTTAATGACCTTCTCGTTCGTTTCGGGCTGAGCCTGTACAGGAGATTTTGGAGCTGGGACACCTCGTGGGATAGGAAGGGATAAGTGGGATAGCTGTCGCTTATGTTGCGCGATATCATCGACTAATTTTCGATACGCCACCAAATCGATGTCATGGATTAGTTTGATGCTTCCGGTTTGCACTTTTTCTGTTCCGGTTTTAATTGAGATTGCCTGCGAATTGGTATAATCCAGAATCTGAATTTCGGCCAAACAGCTGACAATGAGCGACCTAGAGGGGAGATAAAGGGTGACATTTTATGTGGGGTTTACATCTAGGGTGTTTATTTAGTTGCGGATGTGGCTTTTATGAACGACTCTTCCCGACCTCGTTTTTACTGTATTACCGAAGTAACACGTTCAATTTACGGAGATATGCTGTCCGTAAATTGAACGTGTTTGACGAACTTCCTAATTATGATGAAAGATGCAAATTAATTGGCTTGCAAACCTTAAGTTTCAGGCGTAAGGCATCTTCCGTCATATTTATCCGCGACATAATTAATTATCACATAAATTCACCTGATTTGGTTTTTCTTATAAATATATATGCTCCCCAGAGATCTCTCCGGGTGAGAAATTTACTTTTCGACAAAAGGCATAGAACCAATTATGGTAGGAATGAGCCTATTACCAGGTGTATATGCACTTTTAATGAGCTATGCAATGAAATTAATTTTAGCTTACCACGATTACAATTTAAAAATTGCGTTTATTCATTGATTTTTGATCAATAATAATATTTATTTTGTTTATTTGAAGTAGTCTATGAGATGCAAAATCGGTAGATGATCCTTAGTCGCGCAACAAACATCTGTTGTGTAAAGCGATACTGAGAGTATACACTCAGAGAACGTAGTGTTCTGTGTGCTCTGTGATGGATAAAAAAAAAAACAAAAAACAAAATTTGCATCCATCAATCGCAATCGCGTTCAGTATTTAAATGACACATAGGTTGGTCAAAAAGTGCCAAATACCATACAACTTCGGACAATTTGAAAAAAAAATTGTGCCCTATATGTAATTTCCTTTTTTTCAAATTAAGTAAAAAAGTAATAGCTCAATTTAAACAAGAAATGGTGTATAAGTAAAGCTCAGTAGCCACTATTTTAATAAATTTTGCATATAGTTGTACTACATACGATTTTTATTTTATTCACATTCAAACTTCAAACGTCGTTTTCTCGAAACTAGGCTTTTATCGTTTAGATCACTCCAATACTGAGGTAACGAAATGTTGACAAATCCAACGATCAATAACATCTTATCTAACAAAATGGAAGAATATTACAATGTTTCTATTAGGCGAACCCCACATGCGGATCAGTAGAAATGCGGTGAAGTGGGAGGGTTGTGATCCCTTGTTTTCGGATCATGGCCTCGCTGATAAAAGGAAGAAGAAGAAGATTACAATGTTTCTATTTTTATACACGCATGTCTGTGTATATTGCCAAATCTCTTAATTGCACGAAGTTTGATAGCGCCTGCACTGTCCTAATTAATAAAATTTAAATTTCTTAGATTTGGCACTGATAATGATTTTTTTTAACTTTTACTCTAGAAGCGATCACACACTAAAAATCAAAACAGCGGGCCCATATACTCTCACGCACATCCTATTGCAACGATAGCCACTGCTGCATGACTGCTGGCCGTGGTCTCCACTGAAGGAAAATTGTTGGCGATCATTTGATTAATTGTTTTTAGCATTGCTCAGCTTCAGGACAACGCAGAAGGATGTTTTATACCTTAAATAAATCAGCGGCGAATTTACTAAATTCACCTATTTTTTATTTTTTTAATTCGGAGAGCCAGTACTGAGCTACGGCTGTGGAATCAATATTTACAGATAGAAAATTCGATCTCAACCCCCTGTATGCCACTTAGACCTTGAATTTCGGAAAACTCTTATCTCGCATCTAGGCAAAATAAGGAATAACTTTGCAAAATTACAAGTACCTACGTCTAGTAGTTTTCGAGAAACGGTGTTCACGAGGAAAGTCCACTTTGCTTTTATAATATTTAAGATAAATGTATTTAAGTGATAGTAAATTCGGTGAGTTTCAGTGATGTCCCTCCGGTCCGGTCCGGTCCGGCCCCTCTTCCTGCCGTCCTTCTGTGGGCATACATTGACGCAACGGGACATTCACGCTGACGACATGACGTGACGACAGACTTAGTGCAGTGACCGGAAGGTACTTAGAAGGGCTACCTCTCACAGAAATCCGGACAGAGAGATAGCATTTGATTTGCATCACAAGACGTTAAGGGTGGGCTGGCCAACCTTAGCCATCAATAACTGGCATACCACGGGTTCTTGACGAAACTGTATTTGAGAGAAACCGTAGAAAGAAGAAATTGCGTGTCAAGTTAAGTTAGGGTAGTTTTAATGTAGTTTAGGGGTAGTTTTAGGGTTTATTGTAAGTTTTAGGTTAGTTTAGGTTTAGTCTAGATTAGTTAGGTTTAGTTCTCGTTTTCTTTTCTGCACTTTCTCTCTCGGGTATAGGCATAAGTTCTTGGACATGGTTTTCTCTTCTTTTCTATGCTCTTTTGTCCGTCCGATGTCTGATTAGGGCTTAGCTTACTTTTCTTCTAGATTTCGTTTTATCTGGGCATGATTTTTTGTTTGTTGAGTAGAAGATGTATAGTGGGGTTGGCAAGAACCCCCCGTCCAACGAGCTGAGCCGAGCAACCGCAAGCATGCCGCCGCCCTTCCTACCTGCACCGAAGTTGCCTCCGTTGTCCTACCCTTACTCACAACATATTTTAATAATCTAATTAGAATTTACCATATTAAGTATCTATACCTATGTATAGGAATTATTAAATATAAGTTATATACGTATACGTGTTATTAATATCAGAGACACACTTTACAGACAAAAGCTACTTAAAAATCCCTGGCTTTAGCATCTACTTAACAAACCATCCCGACGGCACAGCGCATGGAGGCACGGCGATTATCATCAGAGACTGAATAAAATTGACTGAACTTCAACAATACGAAACGGAACACATTCAATCTGCAACAATACAACTGGAGGACAACAATGGTCCATTATTTATTGCCGCCCTTTACTGCCCAAACATATGATCAGCATAAAACAATTTGATACTTACTTAAAGACTTTAGGACAAAGATTCATACTAGCAGGAGACTTTAATGAAAAACATACGGTCTGGGGATCCAGACTAACAAACAAGAAAGGGACAAATCTGCTAAGCGCCCTCAAAACTAACAATTGCAAGTTTGTAAGCACAGGTGAACCAACATACTGGCCAACTGACCCGATGAAAAAGCCAGACCAATTTGACTTCTGTGTAACAAAAAACATCAGTCTACATAAACTAAAAATAACATCCTGTTTTGAACTTTCATGGCACCATTCGCCTGTTGTACTAGAGTATTCATGCAACATCACTCCTACCCCTGAAAAACCCAAACTCTATAACAACAAAACAGACTGGGACGCATTTCAAGAATTCCTAGACTTAAATCTACAAACTAATATATCTCTCAAATCACACATTGACATTGAAAGATCAATCATTTATTTCAACGACATGACCAACGACAACAAAAAATAAACCAAAACCGATAATGCTACCCCAGACCACATTAACGTTGTTTTCCTTTGGTTTCACTTCCGATTTCACTCCTTTTTGATTCCAATTGTCGTTCTTGCTTACTTCTGCGTGTATTGGTGAATGTCTGATTTTTTGTTTACATTTTTAGCAGATAAACAAAGCAAAATATTGCTTCTTTTTGCCCAATGGAAAAGGACATTAGCAATCCCATCATGTTTTTATTAACATATTATCAATTTGTTAATTATATATATGTAAAATTTGTTTCTACTAACTTGCCCCAACTGAGAAAATAAAATAAACAAAGGAATGCGTCTTGTACTATATGGCTTTGACAAGTAGTCTGAAATCCGGAACAGAAAAACACTCCCGGAACAGCACTCCAAACAGCCAATGGAATCTGATTGGGAGTGCTTTTTCTGTGCGGAACACAAAAAGAGTACTCCTTTTGGCCCAATGGAAAACGGCATAAGATAAAGGAAACTAACGAAAAGGTGGCAGATTACAAGAGCGCCGGCAGACAAACAGAAACTAAACAGAGCAATCAAAAATTTAAAAAGAAAATCTAAAGAAAAATCAGAACAACAATTTGACAAACTACTTAGAAAACCTGACTACAACCTCTGAGACAAACTACTCACTTTGGAAAGCAACAACAAAAATGAAACACAAGTTAATTCACTATCCTCCTTTGAGGAAAACGGATGGAAACATGAGGACGCAAATTCTCTAGCGGAACACTTCTGGAAAGCTTTATCCAATGACGACGGCAACACTTACATTCCACAACTACAAACCCACAGGACTAACAACCCAAAATTCAATAACGTTACATTAAGTGAAATAAAACAATGCATAAAATACAGAGTAGACAACAAAAAAGCCCCAGGATATGATCTTTTAACAAGAGAAATACTCAACCAACTACCTATAAAAGCATTCCAACTCCTTCGAAACATATACAATGCAATGATTAGACTGAAGCATTTTCCAAAAGTATGGAAAGTTACGGAAATAATTGCTATACAAAACCTGGGAAAGATCCAACCATAACATCATCATACAGACCAATCAGCTTACTTCCTGTCCTATCGAAAATCTTTGAAAGACTACTGAGCGACAGAATAACACCCATAGCCTAAATGCAATACCTAACTAGAAGTTCGGATTTCGAACACAACACTCGACAATCCAGCAAATTCACAGAGTGACTAACAAAACTTCAACCGACTTGGAGGAGAAAAGATTCAGCGTAGGAGTATTCATTGACGTAGCTAAGGCCTTCGACACCGTATGGCATGCTGGCCTACTGCTTAAACTAGAAAATCTTCTACCAACGGACTTCTTCCTGATGATTAAAAGCTACTTAACTGATCGACATTTCTATGTCAATTATAAAGACGATCACTCAAAGCTACATATATACAACACGAGCTGGGGTACCTCAAGGCAGTGTGTTAGGACCTTTATTGTACACCCTCTATACCAGAGACATTCCTCTTCCAACACAGACAACATCGATGATTGTCACTTTTGCTGATGACACCATACTGCTTTAGTCCCACAAATGCTTACAAACAGCGACTATGCAACTACAAACAATTCTAGACGATAATTCCAAATGGTTTGACGACTGGCGCATAAAATTAAATGAAGACAAAACGGTCTAGGTTATATTTAGTACAAAATCGAAATTTACACCCCAACCACTGAAAATCAACAACAAAGACCTCTGTATCGACACGGTAGCCAAATATCTAAGAATCTATTTAGACAGGAAACTGAATTGGAAGCACCACATACAACAGAAGCGAAACCAAATGAAGAATAAATTTAGACAACTATACTGGCTGCTTAAACGAGACTCACCACTATCCATAAACAACAAAATCCTATTATAAACAGCTATCATTACCCCAATCTGGACTTACGGAGCTCAAATCTGGGGCACAGCAAAGAAATCGAACACAAACATAATCCAACGACAACGATCTAAAATACTACGAACAATAGTTGACGCTGAATGGTACATAACAAACAACGACATTCACGAAGATCTTCAAATCCTCACTGTAGCGCAAGAAGTATCCAGAAAGAGTAAAAGGCACATAGCACGACTAATATCACACTCAGCGAAGTCAACACCCTCCCAACACAACAAATGGTAAACAGAAGACGGCTGAAAAGAACAAGACCTATTGATTTGACCATGTAAAAAAATATAAATAAAAATTGTATTTATGTATATTTTATGAATTGTAACCTGCATGTATTATATTTATGTAATATTGCTAAACATGGTAGTTAATCGAATGATTTTGTTGGCACTGGACACAAATCAAATATATGCATATTCCTGACTATCTCCTTAAAATAAATGTACTTAGTGTCGCTTAAGACAGATGAATGGTATAAATACTTGGGACATAAAAAAAATATATATATATACGTGTATAAATTAAATAAAACTAAGTTTTTATTTAAAAAAAAAAAAAAATTTCTTAACTCCTTTATTCTCGAACGATAAAAAATGAACTGACTTAAAGACTAAAACAGAAAACTTAAAAGTAAATTATCTACCTATTTCCTGCTGGGGTGTTGGATGTGCTCCAGACGTGATGTCAGCATTATACGGCTGGAGCGTGTGTAGGTGTATGGACAGAAATGTTGCGCGTGCAGGTGTTCGGTGTCTCTGTTCCATGGGAACAGCTTCTGGGTGCATCGGAAAATGTATCGCGTGCAAGTGTCAAGTTCCATGGGATAGGAATGTGGGAGATAATGTGCATGATGCTGTGTTAACTCCTCCCCGCTAAAATCCAAACGTCCTCGTTGGATCTCAAAAGAATGGAATTTGGCTTATCCTTCGTGGTTTGAATGTTGGTCTTTCTTTTCCGGGTTCTTGCATTGGTTCTTCGGGCGTTCCTGGTGATGAATTTGATGTTGTTGGCAACTCTTCAGTCTTTTTCTCCAGCACGGTTGTTATGTTCAATTGTGGGGTTTGTTTTGCACGGCAGGATATTAGCAGAATCATGGCCAGGATGAGGGTTATTACCGCCCCTGATAGTCAAAGACAGGTTAATACGTATGGTTGGCTTCTATAGTCCAACAGCCTGATGTTTTCAGTATTGTTCAGGTTTAGTTCCTTCAACATTTTTAAAGAGAGGAACTCTTCGACATTTCTCACAGCGGATGATGGTTGCGCCACTGCGGGTAAGGGCTTATATCTAGATGCTATGTGGGAGACGTAGGCTTTGTTTCCAATAGTCACCGTAGCGTTGTCGACTCTTATCAAAAATGTGCCTGTTAGATGCGTGGTCTCGTTGTTGGCTGACACTGTTCCGTTATATTGATTCAAGATTATGATACCTGGTGAAATTTCCTCGACTGCGGGCAGATGTTGGCTATTGACTTTGGTGCAATTTGATGGGAGGCTTTTAGCAGGTTCGGTACGCATGGATTCTCACTAATATCTACTAAACTATTACTATGACATATTACTAAACTATTATAATCTTTGCATGGTGACTTTACACCATACATTTTTGTCGTACATTCTAAAATTGTATTGTATTCAATTTTGTTAACAACATTTTCCTTTTTAATAGGTTTTATTAATATATTGTTAGATGTTTCTGTGGTTGTGCTAGGAATACTTATTATGTTTGCGTTTATTGCAATTTTTAATTCTGCGAAGTCTAGTGCTTCGTCTAAATTCTTGTATTCAACGTTTTCATCATTCAATATATCTCTTACTTTATCTATTTTTATTACAGATAATATGTAGAATTAACTATTCCTTTCTTTGCCCAATCTTATATTGTATTGAGTGCTCAAAGCTAGATTATCTTTAATAGTGTTCTTATTTTTTAGTCTTTTAAATATTTCGTTTGTAATATTACTTATTTTACTTATTCGTTCTATTGATACCTTGTTAATTAAAACCTGTTTGTTATTGTTTATCAATATTTTATTAATTTTCTTTTGTATAATATTGAAGTCATCGTGGTCTGGATTTCCAGCAATCCATTTCCACGTACTTCCTATAAAATTTAATGACCTTCTCGTTCGTTTCGGGCTGAGCCTGTACAGGAGATTTTGGAGCTGGGACACCTCGTGGGATAGGAAGGGATAAGTGGGATAGCTGTCGCTTATGTTGCGCGATATCATCGACTAATTTTCGATACGCCACCAAATCGATGTCATGGATTAGTTTGATGCTTCCGGTTTGCACTTTTTCTGTTCCGGTTTTAATTGAGATTGCCTGCGAATTGGTATAATCCAGAATCTGAATTTCGGCCAAACAGCTGACAATGAGCGACCTAGAGGGGAGATAAAGGGTGACATTTTATGTGGGGTTTACATCTAGGGTGTTTATTTAGTTGCGGATGTGGCTTTTATGAACGACTCTTCCCGACCTCGTTTTTACTGTATTACCGAAGTTTTCCTCAACTATTTCTTTATAATAACTATTGGTTAATTTTGATCCTATTCTTCTATTTCGTTTTACGTATATTTCATCCCCTGGGTTGTAATCTTTGATAGCCTGTTTTCTTTTGTTGTGGTAATTCAAATCTTTCTTTTGTTTTTGCATTAATTTCTCGATGTTGTTTAACCGTGTTCTTTCGTAATCCTCCGGCCCAAAGGCAACGGTTCTCCCAAAGAAAAGATCCACCGGCCGTTTCTCTGTAGTGGAATGAAACGTGTGGTTATACTCATTAACTGCCCTTTCCAATAGTTCTTCGAAATTTCGGCTGATAATGTCCTTCTTAAGACATCGCATTACCTCTATTAAGGTGGAGTGGAAGCGTTCCACCTGGCCATTCACTTCGCTCTTGTACGGTGGTGTCGTGAAGACATTAATCTTAAGCTCTTCCTTTAACATAAAAAGAATTGTTTCTGAATTTAGAGATTTTTCATTATCGAATACTATGCATTCGGGGACGCCGAATTGGAAAATAATTTCGCGAAGGGGTGGTCTCACATCTTCTATTGCCCTGGATTTGATGATCTTTGCAATAGCAAATTTGGTGAACTTGTCGATTGCTGTAAGGACCAAATGTTTTTCGGTGGAAAAAAAATCGACATGTATGGTATGGCCTGGGTAGTTTGGTATAGGGGTTTCGCCCAAAAAGGGTTTGTTTGGGTGCCGATCATATTTATTCCTCTTGCAGGTTGAGCATAACTTAGTAACCTGTTTGATCTTTTTCGTCATGCCGGGGAAATAGTATTTTTCCATTATATGGTTTTTATTTTCGATTGGCCCACGATGGGCTCTATTGTGTGTTTCGATGATAATCTCCTCTTGTGTGCTTGTGGATGGGATATCCTCGACAAGATATTGAGTATGTCTTATTTTGTAATTGGAGAAATGCAAGGAATATAGTTCCTGAATTATTCCCATCACACTTTCTGGAGCTGATAGGCCGTTGACTGTATTTGGATTCAAAAACCGTTTAAAGATTCCTATAAGGTTTTCCCTAGTATAATTGGGTTCTGTAATTATGTGCCTTCTGAAGTTACTGAATGGGCTTTGCTTTTGATGGCCGCTTGTATCGCCAAACTTAAGGATTAGTTGATTTCGAAATACATTAATAGGAGCTTCTATGGTTGGGATTACATTTTGCAATGAGCTTTCGTTACCGTTCTGTGTCGGAGTTAAGGAATTCACTTGCGACTCCCGGGGCGGCCGTGATAACGCATGTGATAACGCATCCGCGACCACATTGCATCTACCGGGTTTATACTGGAGCACGTAATCGTACTCCTCTAGGATGGCCTTCCAACGTTTCATCTTACTGTTGTTGTTCTTATTAGTAAGAGCAAATGTAAGCGGTTGGTGGTCTGTGTAGATTTTTACATGAGCTGAACCGTACAGGTAGTTTCGCAGAGAATTGAGAGCCCAAATGATCGCCAACATTTGCTTTTCATTTGTGGCGTAATGCTCTTCTGCCTTGCTCAATGTCCTAGAGATAAATGTTATTGGTCTACCCTCCTGTGATAAGACCGCGCCAATAGCAAAGTTGGATGCGTCGGTAGTGAGTTCGAACTCTTTGTCGAAGTTGGGGTATGCGAGCATAAGATCCTGCGAGATCAATGAACTTTTTATTCTATTAAAGGCCTCAATGGCTTCAGAGTTGAGGTGGATTAGCTTTTTGCTAGAAAGTGCCTTTGAAATACGACCTTCCTCCTCCTTAAGAGGGACGAGAGGGGCTTTGGAAGCTTGGCGTAATCTTTTACGAAACGCCGATAATAGCCTGATAGGCCAAGAAAAGATCTAAGGTCTTTCAAGGTTCTTGGATGCGGGAAATCCAGGATTGCCTTTACCTTCTCGGGGTTGGTCTTTATTCCATCGTTGGATATAACGAATCCAAGGAACTCTACCTCCCGTTTGAAGAAACCACACTTGTCCAATTGGACCTTCATATTGGCTTCACTAAGAGTTTGGAATATTTGTCTTATATGCTCGGTGTGCTCTGACTCGCTTTTACTGAAAATGACAATGTCATCAATATACACGTAACATATCCTTCCGATATGTTCGCGGAGAATGTCATCGAGAGCGCGTTGGAAGATGGAAGGCGCGTTCTTGAGACCAAACGGCAAACGGGTAAACTCCAACTTTCCGTTGTTTATTGAGAATGCAGTCTTCTCGATATCAGATTCCTTTAGGGGAATCTGATGAAACCCGCTTTTGAGGTCGAGCACTGTGAAAAATGTGTTTCCCTAGCTGGGAGAGGACCTCATTTATTTCGGGGATCGGGTAGCGGTCCGCGATTGTAACGGAGTTTAACTTCCTATAATCGATCACCAGCCTATATTGCTAGTTTCCCGCGGAATCGGGTTTTTTGGATACGATCCAGACTGGAGAGTTATAGGGTGACCGGGATGGTCTAATAATGCCGTCTTCGAGGAGCTTGGAGATTTGCCTCTCCACTTCGTCCTTAAGGGACATGGGATACGGATAGAATTTTGAGAAAATGGGAGAGTCCGTACTCGTTCGTATCTCACCCAATACTTTAGTTGTGAAGGTCAATTTCTCGTCCGGGTCGGAGAACAGATTGGGAAAATCCCCAATTATTGGTTCTACCAACTTCCTCTGCATGTCAGATATGCAGCAAATTTTTGAACTCAACGAATATAGTGATTGGGTTGCTAGTTGTTTGATTGTAATTTTAAAGTTATGAAAAATGGTCATGTAACTCTCTTTAGTATATATTATAGCGGACAGTTCTTTCAAACTATCGTTTCCCAGGATGGCGTGAAAAGATTTCAGTGTGGGGAGAAGAAAAAACTTAATTTTTGGGTCCTGAAGACCGAAGAGGTTAGCTTCGATGTGGTGTGTAACCTTGGTGCTTCCTCCTACTGAATTTGCGTAGAAGCACTCTTTATTGGGGACAGGTTTGTCAACGAGTGAGGGTTGTATATAGTTACGGTTTGAGCCGGTGTCTATTAATATCCTAATAATTTCGCCGCTCTTCGTTCTACTTTCAAAGTAGGGTAACGAAGAGGTTGCTAGCCTAAAAAATTTATATCGGTAAAGTCTACGATTTCATTATCATTTCTATTACACTCTGGCTGATCCTGTTCCTCCGCATAATCGGCAAACGTCTGGTCGTAACCAGCGTCATCCGACTGCATTAATCCTTGGTAGTAGGAATAATCATAATCATTTGCATTAATATGGAAATTCCTCTGAATCTTATTTCCCGCAGATTGCTGCGTCATATGAGTAGGTTGGGACTTTGTAAATTGGTTGGTTGAGTACACTTTTTAGTAGTTACCAGGCCGTGTTTGTGCACTATACCTCGTTCCAGCTGGTTCGGTTTTCACATGTGGTTTCGGAGAACTCTGGTCTGTTGCATTAGCTCGGAATTGGTTGGGGTACTGCGTATGATTAACGGGACTTTGTCTGGGAAAAATTGCGGTTGTGCTGGCCTCTGCACATAACCAATGTTAGGCTGAGCACGAGGTATTTGAGAGAAATGGGGAAGAAAAGGTGCCTGCTTCCGTGGAGGAAACGCAGGAAGTGGCGATTGAAATTTCTTTATTGCCCCATGGGTGCCATAAACGTGATTTGTTCTATAGTTTTGGTTCTCCAATTTCAAACAGAGATTCAATGCGTGCGGTAAGTCTAGGGGTTCCTTTATACCGAGCAATCTCGGTAAATCACCCTTTAAGCCCCGGATAAATACATCTAAAGCTTTATCCCTATATGTCTGTGTAAGGATAGCCTGTTGAGAATCAGAGAGAGATGCGTGTAGACAGCCTGGTAGAACTCTTGTATGGACTTATTTCCCTGCACAAGGGCTGTCATTTGGTATTCCAAAGTAGTGAGGTCCCTTTTATCGGCATAGTGCATCGCCAGGCATCTGGATATTGACCTCCAATATAGCGGAGTATTATATGCTTCCAGAGCCATGTCCGCATTAGCAGTGATTTTGTTCCTTATCACGCTAAGGATGCCATAATACTTAGGTGTACCTCTTGCTGGATCCTAGATCTCGAGGATACGTTCAACGCTCTTCCTCCAAGAGCTGAACTCACCTGGATCACCAGAAAAATTCCTCAGACAACGGACTACGTCTGGGATTTTATCCATATCCGCCAACCTATCTCTGTGCTCAGGGGCGATTGTCGCATCTGTGCCAGCGAAATTATCGACGCCGGGATTCAGAACACTCTGGACCAGAGAGGGGCCTCTGGCCTCTAAAACTTGATTCACTATAGTTGTTATTAGTGCGTCTAATGCAGGGGTTGACCCAACTTCCCCATGAGACGTTGTTGATTGGAACGAAGCGTTTGGGTTAGGTTCCGTAGTAGTCTCGGAAACATTTCGATTTTGCAGAGTGTCCACTCTAGGAGGAGGATTCGGATTGGGATTCGTGGATTGGTTATCCGGATGGTTTTTTTTTTTTTTTTTTTTTTTGTCGGGATAGGAAACACTCGACTGGAGCACTCAGACACAACTGGTCCATTGTACTGCCAGAGAGCAAACCCTGATTTACCCATTTTGTTGGAATTTCCTTGGCTTTCGAAGAAAGCCAAGCAAGCACTTCAGTGATGAGGAGCTTACAGTACCAGCACTCACCACATCCGCACCGAAGATCTGCCACCTGATACAAGAAAAGGCCGGACACTCACATAGATAATGTTCCGCGGTGTCGTCACTTTCTCCACAAGCGTCGCAAATTGTAGTGTCACTTAAGCCTAACACGTTAAGGTGCTTGGCAAAAGCGAAGTGGCCTGTCAAGACGCCGATAAGTTGTCTACAGTCTTTTCTGCTGAGAGACAGCAAGAATGCCGCTGATTTCTTACAGACGTCCGGGAGCATGCGTTTAGTCAACCTGCAACCTGGAGAGTCATGCCACACACAATTGTGCTCGTGAGAGACCCAATCGTCAATGGAAGCCCTAACCGAGGACGCTGGAAGACCCAACACGGGTTCGGGACCGGAGAAAGCCTCCTCTGAGCCTTGTCTAGCAATCTCATCGGAGATCTCGTTCCCCAAGATCCCAGTGTGACCTGGGACCCAGATAAGAGACAGAGAATTCAGCCTTGCGACCGAGTTCAAAGAGTTTTTGGTTTCACGAACTATTTTGGAAGTGGTTAAAGGGTTAAGCAAGGCCTTAAGCGCAGCCTGACTGTCACTACAGACACAAATGCTACGTCCCTTCCACCTGTTCTTCACAACATAGTTCATGGCCATTAGGATTGCATAAGTTTCCGCTTGGAAAACAGACGCATATTTGCCTAACGAGAAGTGAAGTCTAAGGTTGTCGACTTCCACGAAGACCCCATCGCCAGACCCTTGACTGGTTTTGGAACCATCCGTGAAAATACGACTACATTCCATTCCCGGCTCAGATTCTGACCGAAGCCAGTCCTGGACACAAGGAAAGTCGACTCTGAATTTGCGCATCAGCTGGAGTTCTGGTGTCATTGCATCAGACGGCATATCCATAAGACAGGAGTCGTAAGATAAGTGTCGCGCAGGTTCATCAAAGTTCCAGTGTGGAGTATACCAAAAACCGCCCCGCCTAAGACGATGGATGGCTTTGATAGTGCAACCCATGATATAAGTATCAAGGGGAGGTAAGTTCAGCAAAGCGTCTAGAGCAGAGCCAGGCGTACTCGGGAAAGCTCCTGAGCAGCCGAGACAAGCCGTTCTTTGGAGTTTCGAGCAAAAAGCAACCACATATTTACGCGAGAGCCCCTTCCACCAAACAACCGACGCATATGCGAGGAATGGCCTTATCATAGCCGTGTAGATCCAGAGAACCTTATTCGGTGATAAGCCCCAAGTCTTGCCAAAAGCACCCTTACACTGCCAGAAGACTTAGAGCGCCTTGGATGTTTTCGACTCGACGTGTTTAGACCAATGAAGTTTCTTATCTAGAATCACTCCCAGATATTTGGCTTCATTGGAAATGCGAATGGTGACGCCTTTTAGTACTGGCTGAGTCAGACCGGTCAAAATCCTCCTTCTCGTGAAAAGAACAACATCAGTCTTAAGAGGATTCACCGAAAGCCCACTCCTAGTACACCATTCATCGATCATGTCCAGCGCCGCCTGTGCGTTAGCACAGACCGTCGCCAGGCATGGCCCGACAGAAAGTACGGCGACATCATCCGCATATGCCTGAGCGTAGACGTTAGAACTATTTAGAGTGTTCAACAGAGAGTCGACCACCATGCACCATAACAATGGAGACAGAACGCCACCTTGCGGACAGCCCCTGTTTACCCCTGTCATAACATATTGGCCACAATCCGCATCCACTACCAAAGTTCTATTCATTAGCATTGCTTTAATCCACAACACTAATGTTTCATCTACCCCGTGTTGTCTGGCAGAGTCGCACATGCAGTCAAAAGTCGCATTGTCAAAAGCACCCTCAATGTCGATGAAGATACCCATCGCGTATTCTCTCCTATCAAGCGCGCATTCAATTCTGGCCACTAGATTTTGAAGTGCGGTCTCACAGGATTTCCCACGCTGGTAAGCATGCTGCATCTCCGATAGTGGATGCAGTTTCAAAGCAACTTTGCGCACGTGAAATTCTACCAGTCTCTCCATACTTTTCAGTAGGAAGGATGTCAAACTTATAGGTCTGAAACTCTTGGGGAGCGAATAGTCTTCCTTACCAATTTTCGGTATGAAAGCTACTCTGACAGTCCGCCAAGGTGTAGGAATATATGCCAGCGCCAAGCCAGCGGTGAAAATTCTTTTCAGAGTTGGCAATAGCTGATCTATACCCTGTTGCAGCATAGCCGGATATATTCCATCGATGCCAGGCGATTTGAAACCATCAAAAGATGCCACAGCATATTTGATGGCCTCATCTGTTACCACGGCTGATGCAATATACCAACTGTGCCGAGTTTTCTGACTTAGATCAAGCTCAGCCTGGGTAAGCGGGCCAAGCTGCGACCTAGTGATTATCCGATTGCCAGGAAAGTGAGTCTCCAGCAGAAGACTAAAAGTTTCCGCTTTTGTCTCAGTAAACTTGCCATCAGACCGTCTGAGTGACTCCGGTTTGGTCGGCTTACCTCTTTTGAGGACTTTAACCAACCTACTGGTTTCACCGAGTGTCTCGATCTTTTCACAAAAATCTCTATAAGAAGCACTTTTCGACAAACGAATTAACTTCTTATAGTCTTTTTGCTTCGATCTAAAGAGATCCCAGTCACCTTCTAAATTTGTCTTAAGAGACCTATTCAGAAGTTTTCTGGACTCTTTCCTAAGCCGCTGCAGTTCCGGGCTCCACCAGGGAACCGGCGTTCTGCAGGAGTTTTTTGTCATTGGACACGCCAGTTCAAAACAGTTGGTAAGGACACTGGTCAGGTTTTGAACAGCATCCTCAACCTTTCGTTTCGTTCTGAGTTTAGCTGGAGTTTTGACAGATCTGTCTAGCTCTTTCCTAAACCGCACCCAGTTGGTTTTCCTCGGATTCCTCCTCTCCTGCAAAGTTGAAGCTTCGCATTCGATTTGGAAAACGATGTATCTATGATCTGATAAGGACACTTCCGGCAGTACCCTCCAGTTAGTAATCGACTTGAAGTACCTATTAGATAAAGTCAAGTCAATTACCTCCTGCCTCCTTGCCGTAACAAAAGTTGGCTGGGAGCCAACATCGTTTATTGTCATACCAGATGATAGTATAAAGTCTAGGAGATGGTTTCCTCGTATGTTGCATTTGCTGCTGCCCCAGACTGTATTCTGAGCATTAGCATCGCAGCATATGACTAGTCCCGTCTCCCGAGTGTCACAATACTTTATGAGTTCGGCAACCGCCTTCGGTGGTGGAGGCATTACCGAATCATAAGGGAAATAAGCCGACGCAACGACGAAAGTTTTCCAACTTCCATTTGTTTCGTAGCTTACAGCTGCAGCAACCAAGTCCTGACCACAAAATTGTCCAAGCTTGCTTACTGAGAGGAAATTCGGCACAATTAGACAAGCTCTCGGTCTTTCAGATCGCTCGTCACATAGCACCGTTACTCCACGAACACCACCAAATCCACATATGCGCTTGTTCCGCACATATGGTTCCTGGATAGATGTTATGTGGGGTTTTGTACGCACCACGGAAAGTCTACTACTTAAGAGAGCGGTAGCAGCCTTGGAGTGATGCAGGTTAGTGGATGAGCCAGAACGTAAATCAGGCATTTTGAGATAAATTTAACACACCCGATTTAAAGTACGATTAGTATGTTTCACCTAATTTTACCAGATTCTTGTGGGTAACTTTAACACTTATATTTTGTTTCAATTAGTTTAATCTCCTTATGTCTAAACTAAGTTCATTTTTATTATTTAAATTATGTTCACTTTGCTTTGAGTACTTTGCTTGAAATCTCTTCAATTTAGTTTTGTGTAAAGAAAGAGAATTATTTTAGTTCAATTTTAATTTCTTTTCTTTTTAATTTCTTATTCTAAGTAACTGGATATATTTTTAAAATTATTTTAGTTGCAATTTAGTTGAAAGTTTTATTTTAATCTAATCGTTCTTTTTCTCTTTTATTTCTTCCTATAAATAACTTAACCTCTATGCTTACAAAACTATGGTTGCGGCGAACATCCCACGTCGGTAGATTCGGCAGTCTTCCCTTTTGCTTTTGCTACTGAGGTATCCCATCTACACTCTTACGTGGTTCCTTTGATCTAAAGATCTCCAGTGATGTCACCTTATGGGTGGACCCGGCACAAAGTCACTATTGTTTTTTTTCCTTTCTTTTATTCACATGCGGCGAGCTTCTTGAGATCGGCTTATGCAACTGGAATATTTCCGCGAGTTTTTTTTTCACTTTTTTTATTCACACGCGGCGAGCTTCTTGAGGTCGACTTATGCAACTGGAATATTTCTGCGAACGCACTATGTTTTCCACTCTTCGTCACTACACGGCGAGCTGTTTTAGGTCGGCTTAGGTGGCGTAACTACTTCTCGAATCTCGGTTATAACTCGCGTAGGGACTTTAGTACCGGGTCCCTGCTCGGGCGCCAATTAAATAAAACTAAGTTTTTATTTAAAAAAAAATATTTTTTCGGGAGCTTAACTCCTTTATTCTCGAACGACAAAAAATGAACTGACTTAAAGACTAAAACAGAAAAACTTAAAAGTAAATTATCTACCTATTTCCTGCTGGGGTGTTGGATGTGCTCCAGACGTGATGTCAGCATTATACGGCTGGAGCGTGTGTAGGTGTATGGACAGAAATGTTGCGCGTGCAGGTGTTCGGTGTCTCTGTTCCATGGGAACAGCTTCTGGGTGCATCGGAAAATGTATCGCGTGCAAGTGTCAAGTTCCATGGGATAGGAATGTGGGATATAATGTGCATAATGCTGTGTTAACTTATATAAGTATTATATAATATAATAATAATAATAATTCCTCGACAAAACATACGAGCAATGTCCTAAATACGACGTTAAAATCGTATTGGGCGATTTTAACGCCAAAATAGGAAAGGAGGACGTCTTTGGTAGGGCAGTCGGTAAGCATAGCCTACACGACACCACGTCTGATAGCGGACTTAGGCTAATTGATTTCGCTGTGGAGCGAAATGTCACCATAGCAAGCACATGGTTTCCTCATCTCGATATTCATAAGCAGACATGGCGGTCCAATGATCATGTCACGATCAACCAAATTGATCATATTGCGATCGACGCAAGGCATGCCTCCAGTATTCTGGATGTCCGGACCTTCCGAGCGGCCAACATAGACTCGGATCATTACCTTGTTGTAGCCAAGGTACGAATGCGGATATCCCAATCTGAGCAACAAAGAAGAATTACTGTGAGAAAATTTAACGTCGAAAAGCTACAATCGCAAGAGACCGCCAGACTCTTCGCTGAACGCGTATCCCGAAATCTCTCAATCACCCCTTTGCCGCCGGCATCAAGTACCAAAGACCAGTAGCAACGCTGCCAACATGCCATCAGAAACGCCGCGACTGATGTGCTGGGTCTCGCTCGCTTACCACCGCGAAACCCCTGGTTTGACGAAGAATGCCGGCGAGTGCATGCAGCAAAACAAGAGGCATACAAAGCGGCGCTGCAAAGGAAGACGAGAGCTGCTCGCGAGCTCTACGAGCAAAAGAGACGGGAAGAACATCGGCTTCTCCAAAAGAAGAAGAAAGAGCGTGAGAAGCGCGCGTTTGAGAATATCGAGAGCCTATACTCCAGGAACAATGTACGGAAGTTTTACCAAAAGATAAAAAGAACGTGTCAGAGAAGTAATACCCGTACAGAATCCTGTAGAGATGAAAATGGAAACCTCGTAGTAGAATCACAGTCGGTGCTGAGAATATCGAAAAACTACTTCTGCAGACTGTATAACGGCGACGAAGACCAACATCCCGCTGTCAGGCAGAATGAACCATTCAACATAGACGATGATAGTCAAAATTTCCGTCCACCTGACCAAAACGAAGTGAGGATAGCGATATCCAAGCTAAAATCCAACAAGGCTGCTGGACCTGACGGCTTACCGGCCGAACTTTTCAAGGCAGCTGGGGATGAATTGGTAGAGTGCATACACCAACTCATTTCAAATATATGGTCAGACGAGTGTATGCCTGATGAATGGAATCTCAGCATCGTTTGCCCGATCCACAAGAAAGGAGACCCCCTCAACTGCGCCAATTATAGAGGCATCAGTCTCCTCAACATCGCATATAAGATCTTTTCTGCGATATTGTGTGAACGCCTGAAACCTTTTATCAACAGCCTGATTGGACCCTATCAGTGCGGTTTCAGGCCAGGAAAGTCCACCATCGATCAAATCTTCACACTTCGGCAGATCCTGGAGAAAACCCAAGTATTCCAAATCGATACCCACCACCTCTTTATCGATTTCAAGGCCGCCTATGACAGCATCTATAGAGAATAGCTTTATAGAGCCATGTCTAGTTTTGACATCCCTGCCAAACTTGTCCGTCTGTGCAGGCTGACGATGGATAACGCTCGCTGCTCCATCAAGGTCGGTAATGACCTCACCGAGACCTTTGATGTCAAAAAAGGCTTTAGACAAAGTGACGCGCTGTCATGTGACTTCTTCAATATTGTACTTGAACGGATTGTGCGGAACTCACAAGCCAACACCGGAGGCACAATCTATTACAAGTCTGTACAACTGCTTGCATACGCCGACGATATAGACATTATCGGAAGATCTCAGCGGGCTGTCACCGGTGCTTTTGCAAGCATTGAGGCGGAAGCGGCCAAAATGGGTTTGGCGATAAACGAGGGCAAAACCAAGTATATGCTGTCAACTAGAAGGGAAAACCAACACCGACGAATTGGACAAAACGTCACCGTGGGCAGCTATAACTTCGAGGTAGTAAGGGACTTTGTCTACCTTGGCTCTGCTATAAACTCGAAAAACAAAATCAGTGCAGAAATCAATCGAAGAATAACTCTTGCCAATCGCTGTTTTTTTGGGCTTATAAGGCAATTCAACAGTAAAGCCCTATCTCGAACAAATAAGGAGACTCTATATAAGACCTTGATCATCCCAGTCCTACTTTACGGCGCTGAAACATGGACTTTATTAAAAGAGGATGAAGATATCCTTGGTCGCTTCGAGAGAAAAATTCTTCGTAAGATTTTCGGTCTCGTTTGCGTTGACGAGTTTTGGAGGAGAAGATTCAATCACGAACTATACGAGCTGTACAGCGACATCGACCTACTCAAAAAACTGCGTATTGGACGTCTGAGATGGCTAGGACATGTAGAGCGAATGGACACCAACGCTCCGGCCCGCAGAGTCTTCGAATCTAACCCCGAGGGACGACGCAGTAGAGGGAATTGTCGCCGTAGGTGGCGCGCACAAGTTCAAGGGGACCTCGACCAACTTGGAGTGCGCAACTGGAGGCAATTAGCTAAAGACCGAGCTAAATGGAGAGGCTTGTTGGTTGAGGCCCAGGTTCACCCCGAACTGTAGCGCCACCTAAGTAAGTAATACAATAATAATAATAACTTCGTGCAACATTATTATAATATGGACAATAACGCGCTATCAACACGTTTTGTCCATACTAAGGCGGGAGGACTCACGTACTGTGAAAAATGTAAATAAATGTACCTGTTTATTACTATCTGGCAGCGTGGAGTTCGATGCAAAGTGAACAACAAGCAGATTGGCTTTGTCTAAAGAGCTGACAGCTGGAATGTCATTGCAAAAGAGCATTGGGATATCAGATGAGGCACAATTTTAATATTTTTGACGAATGACCAAACGTTTTTACTACCTTTGGGACATTGTAGAATTACGAGTATTTGCCTCAAGTTTTGGTTATAAATGCCTCATTCATTGTTAATGGCTCTATGACAGTTCTCTGCTAACACATCTTCTTGGTGATAATCTCATCAAGATCTTTCACCTCAATAAATGAATCGTGTGTTAAAATTTTGACATCCGTTTCTTCAACCAGGATCATTTTAACCTTTTCTCCGAATTGTGTGGCCTGTGGGTTAGTACATCTTTTAAGCTGGGTGAGTAGGTCTCCTTTCATCGTTTTTTGACGCGGTTCGCATGCTCACGAAGTTCCTTTAGTTCAATATCGCTTTTGACCTTTCGTAGCATAACGATATTGGGTGCACCAGACCAGATGTTAGCGTCATATTTCAGCCTTGGACGAATGAATGCCTTATAAATTCAGACCAGATCAGAGGGGGGTAACGTATTTCTTGCACCGCTTAAGGATTCCTAGACATTTTAAGCATTTTTCGGGACCTCAAAAATGTGATCGTTCCATCGAAGGTGGTTATTGATGCACAAACTGAGAACGGTAAGTCCTTCAGATTTAGCGATGTAAGTACCATTCATGGATAATGGTTGAAGGTCTTGGTTTTGCTTGAGACACAGAAGACAGCATTGTGTTTTGGATGTATTAAATTCCACTCTATTGCTTGAACCTCATTTGCTTTTGCTGCCCAGGTCGGAATTTAATGTGCTTAACATAGTGTGTCGAGTGTGTCGTTCCTCTTCTACGGCTGAGAAATGAAGGGACGCGAGTTAGGGAACGAATATGAAGAATTAAGGGTACTGTCCAGTGTTGTCACTCGGATTTTGGAAAAAGTGATAGATCGGACAAAGAAATGTAGCAGATTTAATATAACATTGACATTGTTATATCAAAGGCGAGCTACTTTACCATCAGGAAACCGAGGTATGATACTGACGAAGGAGTGAAGTACTACGATGTTACAGCTGGGGTCCCGCAAGGATCGGTGCTGGGCCCATTACTATGGAACATAATATTCGACGGAGTTTTACGACTACCACTGCCACCTAAAGTGAATATAATTGGATTTGCTGACGACATCGCTGTTACTACAGTAGCAAAACAAACCAGTGAAGCAGAATCAGCTACAAACGTGGCAATAAGTCAAATCAAAAGCTGGCTAGGATCCGCCGGTCTAGAATTAGCTGACCACAAAACTGAAGCTGATCTAATAACCAGTTGGAAATCTGTGGAATATATGAATGTCCAGGTTGGAACCCAAATCATCAGATCCAAAGAAGCAATTAAATACCTAGGAGTAATGCTCGACAATGGACTGCAGTTTAAACAGCATGTTGATTATTCGAGCAAAAAAGCGTCACGACTTCAGGTAGTACTCTCAAGCATAATGCCCAACGTTAGAAGACCTGGATAGGCTAGGAGGATCATACTATCCAGAGTTGTCAGCTCAGTTCTTCTTTATGCGGCTCCGGTTTGGGCGGGGGCTCTCGCGACCAAAGAAACAAGGAGGGAACTTACATCAGCCTACAGACTCTGCGCTATAAGGACCATCAGTGGTTTTAGAACTATCTCTGACGAAGCAGCCTTTGTCATAGCAGGAATGGTTCCGATCGACATCCTCGCGAACGAGATGCAGAGAATCTACAATCGGAGAGGCTCGAGCCATCAAGAGGCTAGCGAAAGAAGAAGGGTTATAGAAGAAGAAAAAGCAGCTTCAACAGCTGTGTGGCAAGATCGATGGGACAATGCGGTTAAAGGCAGATGGATCTATAAATTAACCCCCACCATCGACATTTGGATAAACCGAGCAGATGGGAACTGCACTTACCACCTCACGCAATTCCTGTCTGGCCATGGAGGTTATCGCAAATATCTTTACCGGTTTGGACACGATATCTCTCCGTTGTGTCCAGAATGTCCAGACCAGGAGGAAGATACGGAGCATGCAGTCTTTTACTGTAGTCGATTTGAAAACTGGAGAAACGAACTTCCCATCATATGGTACAATCTGAGGAAAAATGGATGGAAATTTGCGCGTTTATTACGCACGTGCAAATGCAGCTTCGAATTCAAGAAAGAATACGCCGAGAAGCAGAAAGTACAGCATAAATTGCTAACCAGCCCCGCGAAGTAATACCTAACGGCAGTCCCGCGGGGAGAGTGGTAGAAGTATGTAGGGTGTGTGTTTAGTACGTAGGTGTATTCCTGGCATCGATTACTCAGGTTTGCGAATCGTGCATGCTAGTAGCACTCGGGCTATTAGTATCTATAAAGATTACACATCCCTGGTGCTACCTAAAAAAAACACGGTTGCAAAAACTATTTATTCATAACAAGGAAAACTTTTCAAATAAATGGAATATGCTCTAACGATGTTTGCATATTATTAATTAAAGAATGGAAAGTAAGCAGCCCTTGCGCGAGCTGCTTCGACGTATTCGGATCACAGGTCGGTAAGGAATTGTAGTGACTCACTACATGCGTCCCAAAATATAATAATAACAATATACCTATATCGATTCCATCCCTAACTATCGCATAGCAACTCTTAAGCCTAATCGCTTAAGTTGCTTTTCATTACACATTAAATGCGACTAATCCGGGTTTTTCTTAAAGCAATAAACATAAGAACAGATCACCGACGGTACCTGATCACAGGAAATGGTTTATGACGTTTTATGATCAGGTACGCAAAGATCGAAGGTGATACCGAATGTACATAATGTCTTATGTGGATGATATGGATGGAATCGATACTATAGAAGGCGGAGGATAGGTAGGAATAAGGCAGTATAGATTTAGAATATATTAATAATTAATATATCTATTTATATTACGCCAGTAGTATCCGAATCAAGATTCCGCTTAAGACTGTCTTTATTCATTATATTGATTACATATAAATTACACATTCTCCTGCTTATAACTAAGGCGTTAGTTTAGATTAAGTAAGAGAGTGAGAGAGCGAAAGAGAGTGTGGAATGAATGTACCTAATACATATCACTCCCTCCCACTTAAATGAATTTATCTAAACTAGGTTGCTTACTAATTTTAATATAAGCGTATTACAATTAAACTAATAAATATGACTTCAGTTCTTTATGTTTAGTCTAATAAATATAATTTCATTTTAATTATAATGAAGCTTCCCACTTATAAATTAAATAACTCATTATTAAAGGACTTGGATTAGCATTAGATTAATAATAGCTATTTCTTAACATTCTTAGTTTGCTTAAGACGGTTTGATCTACGAAGTACAAATTCTGCGAACTCCGTATCGCAGGATCTCCTTCTTTTCCTAGGAGGTTTATCTATAGGTATAGGATTTCCTTGATTCTTATTTAAAACAATATTATTAGGTGCAAAATCTAGCACTTTAACATTGTCCCTACGTCTTAATTGGTTAATGTGCGCCGAACGTATGTACCCATCAATATTTACTAAATACATGACATTTCCCACTCTACTTATTATTATGCCGGGTATCCACTTGTAACCAAACCTACTCTTTTGTTTATAATAAACATTTTCTCCTTTACTAAACCTAAAAGAATTCCGGAAAACTGCTGTGTTGGTAGATTTGTAAATTTGTATTTTATTTTGAATATTACCTTCTTTAACCTAGGATTTACATCATCTAATAGTGTTTTTGTTTTATGTTTAAATATCAAATCATTAGGAGATACTGGCTTAGTGCTTCCTGTCGTGGTACGATATTTGAGTAAAAATCGATCGACTGTCTTTTGCAATGGTACTGTGCTACTTGAGGTGTTCTCATGTAACATCTTCTTCAAGCCATTTTTAACTGTCTGTACTGCCCTTTCAGCTAACCCATTTGACTGAGGGTGGTACGCCGGACTTTTAAGACATTTTATATTATTGGACTCACAAAAGTTCAGAAACGCTTCAGAAGTGTAAGGGGGCCCATTATCTGACACTAAAGTTTTTGGTAGCCCATAATACGAAAATATAGTCCTCAACGTGATTATTAGACAATCCGCCGACGTGTTTTTCATTTGTTTAACATCGATCCATTTGCTATAGCTATCCACTAAGATTAGGAAATGCTTTTCTTTGAAGAAGAAGAAATCTAAATGGATTCTTTCAAAAAAATATGTTGACTCTGGCCAGGGCCTTTTATAAGTCGAACATGATTTGTTGTTGGACAAAGAGCACACCTCACATCTATTAACATAATCTTCAATGTCGTTTTCTATGCTATCCCACCAAAAATACTGACGTGCTAGGATTTTCATACGAACGATGCCGATGTGAGAGTCATGCAAAAGTTCTAAAACCCTAAAAACTAAAACGGAAGGAATAATGAGTATATTTACATAATATAGACATCCGTTCTCAAAATGTATATCATTACGCCTACGGAAATAGGACTTTAAATGCATAGGAGCATTTCTTGGCCAGCCAGTATTACTTAATTGTTTAACTTCCTGGAGCGTGGGGTCCTTTACTGTTTCCTGCTCAAAAATTTCAATGTTTATGTGATCCCTCACAAAGGGCTGCAAACTATTGACTACTGTATTTTCTAACCCCGTAGCATTAGGAAGAGGCAATCTGGACATAGCGTCCGCATTTGTCATCAACATCCCCTTACGGTATTTTAAAGTATACTGATACATACTTAGGAATATAGCCCATCTTTGTATTCTAGCCGCTGCAACTGGGGGTGAAGACTTCGTAGGACTAAACATTTCCTTCAATGACTGTGCATCCGAATAAATCGTAAACTTTTTACCATATATGTACTTGTGAAACTTTTTGACACTGAACACAATCGCTAAAGCTTCTCTTTGAAGCTGTGAATAATTTTGCTCTGCGGAACTTAGGGTGCTCGATACAAACATGACCGGACGGTCAACCCCATCTATCACATGCGATAGTATACCCTCCACCCCATATGGGCTTGCATCACAGTGAAGGACAATCTCTTTATTTGGATCGTAGTGAACAAGTAAATTATTTCCTAATAAAAGTTCCTTACTGCGCTTAAAAGCTATATCACACGTATTTGACCAAACAAATCTGACATTTTTCTTCGTAAGGTCATATAATACCTTGATTTCCGACGATAAATTAGGAATGAATTTGGAATAGTAATTAATCAGCCCCAAGTATGATCTTAATTGCTCCAAATCTAAGGGAGTAGGAGCGTTCTTGATAGCGTCTACCTTTTCGGGATTGGGCTTAATACCATCTTTGCAAATTACGTGACCCAAATACTGGATTTCCTCTTTAAGGAACTGACATTTTTTTAAGTTGACTGTAACGTTATATTTAGCTAGTCGTTCCAAAACCATTTCTAAGATTTCTAGACACTCCTTTGAATCCTTACCACCTATCAGAATATCATCAATAAATACTTTGGTTTTCCGAATCCCTCTTAAAATTTCATCCATAGTGGCTTGAAAAATGGCTGGAGCAGACTTTACGCCGAAAATTAGTCTCCGGTGCCTAAATAACCCCTTGTGAGTATTTATAGTCAACAGTTCTTGGCACTCTTTTTCTACTTCTAACTGCTGAAAAGCCCCCTGTAAATCAAGCACGCAAAAACATCCGCAACCAGATAGATCAGCAAAAATATCCTCAGGTTTGTTCAATGGATAGTGATCGTCTTTCACATACCTGTTGATCGATACCTTACAGTCAGCACAGATTCGTATACCACCGTCTGGTTTCCTAACTACCACAATCGGGGAGGCCCACTTGCTGTGACGTACGGGATAAATGATTCCTTCCGCAACCAACCTATCTAATTCCTTTTCTACAACATCTGTCATACCAAAGGGCATACCATACGGCTTACAAAAAATAGGAGTACTATTTTCCTCACAGACAATACGAGCCTTAAACTTTTTAATCGGTGTTGTTTTTTTGCTAAACACGGCCTTATATTTCTCTAGTAATGATTTACAAGGCTTTTCTTTCTCCAAGCTTTCTTCCACACTATTTACAAAATGATTTCTCCACCCAACAAAAAGATTGTCTAGCCACGAGCGCCCCAAAAGAGGAGTAAAATATTTCTTGCTTTCTATAACAGTCAAATTTAACTTAACATCAGTATCATGCTTCGCGGTTCTCACTAAAATCGAGATGTACCCAATAATATCTACACGGCCCCCGGAAATCAAATGTAATGTCTGTTCTAGTTTTAGTATCTCGTGACCCTTGAAAAACTTGTTATATGTATCTTTGTGGATCACTGACGTACATGCTCCCGTATCAACCTCAAAACTCACCAGTTTTCCGTCACAAAATAAATCTATATGCAAAGGAATATTCCCCAACTTGAAAGAACTAATCTCATTCATATACATTTCATAATTTTTATTATCATTTCCAAGTTTAAGATTATTTATATAATTAACTTCCTCGGTGTTATCCTCACTTTCTGAATCATAATTTCCGTCTAAGTGACGTATATTGGTGTTAGTAGGTCTATTACTTTGAACAAATTTTGAAGTTTTCTTTTTAAAAAAATCTTTTCGAATAAAACAATCTCTAGCAAAATGTCCAAATTTTTGACAACAAAAACATTGAATATTCTTATTTCTACCATAATTGCTATAATTACTGTGTTGATTGTTGTTACGCTGTGGCTGCTGCTGCTGCTGGCGCTCTGTTCTGCTACTCTGCTGCTGCTGATGCTCTGCTCTGCTTCTCTGAGAAGTCTCCTCCTTGCGGCCCATGTAAGCTCTCCGTGTGTGGAACGTACTATTTACCATTTGGCTAGCGGTTGTCGTCCCTCCCATGACATTTAGCTCTTGCTGAATCATCTCCATGTTAAGTGCCGTTTCACAACTCTCTTCAAATGATTTAGGTGTCGCATCAATCAATTTTGACTGTATTTTTTTGTCGTTAATTCCCATAAGGAAACGGTCTTTTAGCGCATCGTCTAAAAAATTTCCATATGCACACGAATCAGCTAACGACTTCAGCACTACTATGTAATCGGACAGGGTTTCGTCATTATCCTGATTTCGATTCAGAAATTTGAATCTCTCAGCGGTAATATTCTTTTTCGGGAGAAAGTGAGCCGTAAGCAATTTGACCAGGTCATCGAAGGTGAGGTCTTCTGGCTTCTTTGGCGCCACCAATGTCTTTGCCACTTTGTAAAGATCTGCGCCACCCACCCCAATCATAAAAGAAATTTTGCTTGCACTGTCTTCGATTTTATTTAATTTCAGCAAATGTTGCATACGTTCAATATATGACTGGAAATCATCTCCCATACTGAAGTATTCTATTCTTCCAATAAAATTTGTCATATTTGTGTCACTATTGGTCTTTTCGTGTGATATTTCCACTTTTTTATTTAAAACACCCACTAGTTCAATCTCTTCTTTTACTTCCAGTTTTTTTATCACTTTCTGCCATCAATTTTCCTCGTCGCCAACTAATATATCTATTTATATTACGCCATTAGTATCCGAATCAAGATTCCGCTTAAGACTGTCTTTATTCATTATATTGATTACATATAAATTATACATTCTCCTGCTTATAACTAAGGCGTTAGTTTAGATTAAGTAAGAGAGTGAGAGAGCGAAAGAGAGTGTGGAATGAATGTACCTAATACATATCAATAATTTAAAGGATAAGTTCATGATTTTAACTCGAACGGTCGCAGCCAAGCATTGAGACAGCGGGCCCTAGAGTAAATAAATAAATTATCAAGTAAACTAATTGTTTTGTTTTAAACTATACTCCGATTCGTACTCTTCTTCCGAATACGGGAAAGCACGGTACGTTATCTTAACATTTGGTGGCAGCGGTGGGATCCCATACAAAGAGGGACCTGACTACCAACCAATCGAAAAAGTGGGATAGTGAGATAAAAGAAAGATTATCTCAACTGCCAACTTTTTTAAGAATTTTAAAACATAGCGGAATAAGCTAGATAGATACAAGACTATCTCAACTGTCATTTTTTAAAGTCTTAAAGCGTACCTGGGGCATGAACACCAGATGTAATAGTGAAAAAAAAGAAAAAATAAATAAATAATACATAAATGTATATAAAATAATAATTTCTCTCAACAGCGTACCTGGAGCTAAAACACCAGAGGTAATAGTGAAACAAAAAAAAAAAAAAAACAGGTATATAAATAAATAAATAATACATATATGGTATATAAAATATTAATTTTTAGTGAATAAATAAATAAATAAACAAAAAATGATGTGAAAAACCCGATAAAAGTGAAAGGTGGAAACTAAACTAATTAAACTAAAGTGAAGAGTGAAGTCTCAAGAAAATAAGACCTGGCGAATTCCGTAGAGGACGCCGGAGGCAAAGTTTGAGAAGTGTTAAAAGACCAGGGCGTAAAATGCATCTATAGGGCGCGAAGCCTGCCTGACAAGTTAAGAACAGGGACAACAACAACAGGAGCAGTAACCAAGGAATAAAAGAGGAAGAAAAGACGCAGCAACAAAAACAGTAGCATCAGCGGTAACAACAGTACCAGCAACAACAACATCGGTAACAACAAACAAAAAAAAAAAAAAAACAAGGTTATACATTATATTTTTAAGTAATAAGTTTATACAATAATATAATCAAACAAGAAAGGCTCAGGAATCAATTATTTTTTATATACCACTCATTTTTTATATACACACCATTCTCACGAGAAATAGAAAATTAACTGTAAGTCTCTTCAAGCACTTACCCTTCCATATACCTGAACACAATGAAATGGAGCAAAAATTAAGCATAGTGGATATTTTCACTATCGTGCCCATTTTTAAGGGTAACCCAGAAGAGTTAGAACATTTTGTGTCCTGTGGGAATATGACCTTCTCCCACTCGAAAAAAGAAGTCACCGGTAACCAGGGGAACCTTAACCTTTCTCATGAGGGTGTTGGCTGAGAATGCTGACTGAAAAGGGTAGAGAGGGTGACTGACCAGTAAAAAAGATATAAAAAATGAGTGGTATATAAAAAATAATTGATTCCTGAGCCTTTCTTGTTTGATTATATTATTGTATAAACTTATTACTTAAAAATATAATGTATAAAAGTACCTTGTTTTTTTTTTTTTGTTTTGTTTGTTGTTACCGATGTTGTTGTTGCTGGTACTGTTGTTACCGCTGATGCTACTATTTTTGTTGCTGCGTCTTTTCTTCCTATTTTATTCCTTGGTTACTGCTCCTGTTGTTGTTGTCCCTGTTCTTAACTTGTCAGGCAGGCTTCGCGCCCTATAGATGCATTTTACGCCCTGGTCTTTTAACACTTCTCAAACTTTGCCTCCGGCGTCCTCTACGGAATTCGCCAGGTCTTATTTTCTTGAGACTTCACTCTTCACTTTAGTTTAGTTAGTTTAGTTTCCACCTTTCACTTTTATCGGGTTTTTCACATTATTTTTTGTTTATTTATTTATTTATTCACTAAAAATTAATATTTTATATACCATATATGTATTATTTATTTATTTATATATCTGTTTTTTTTTTTTTTTTTTTTTTTCACTATTACCTCTGGTGTTTTAGCTCCAGGTACGCTGTTGAGAGAAATTATTATTTTATATACATTTATGTATTATTTATTTATTTTTTCTTTTTTTTCACTATTACATCTGGTGTTCATGCCCCAGGTACGCTTTAAGACTTTAAAAAATGACAGTTGAGATAGTCTTGTATCTATCTAGCTTATTCCGCTATGTTTTAAAATTCTTAAAAAAGTTGGCAGTTGAGATAATCTTTCTTTTATCTCACTATCCCACTTTTTCGATTGGTTGGTAGTCAGGTCCCTCTTTGTATGGGATCCCACCGCTGCCACCAAATGTTAAGATAACGTACCGTGCTTTCCAGTATTCGGAAGAAGAGTACGAATCGGAGTATAGTTTAAAACAAAACAATTAGTTTACTTGATAATTTATTTATTTACTCTAGGGCCCGCTGTCTCAATGCTTGGCTGCGACCGTTCGAGTTAAAATCAAGAACTTATCCTTTAAATTATTAATATAAAATTCTAAATCTATACTGCCTTATTCCTACCTATCCTCCGCCTTCTATAGTATCGATTCCATCCATATCATCCACATAAGACATTATGTGCATTCGGTATCACCTTCGATCTTTGCGTACCTGATCATAAAACGTCATAAACCATTTCCTGTGATCAGGTACCGTCGGTGATCTGTTCTTATGTTTATTGCTTTAAGAAAAACCCGGATTAGTCGCATTTAATGTGTAATGAAAAGCAACTTAAGCGATTAGGCTTAAGAGTTGCTATGCGATAGTTAGGGATGGAATCGATATAGGTATATTGTTATTATTATATTTTGGGACGCATGTAGTGAGTCACTACAATTCCTTACCGACCTGTGATCCGAATACGTCGAAGCAGCTCGCGCAAGGGCTGCTTACTTTCCATTCTTTAATTAATAATATGCAAACATCGTTAGAGCATATTCCATTTATTTGAAAAGTTTTCCTTGTTATGAATAAATAGTTTTTGCAACCGTGTTTTTTTTAGGTAGCACCAGGGATGTGTAATCTTTATAGATACTAATAGCCCGAGTGCTACTAGCATGCACGATTCGCAAACCTGAGTAATCGATGCCAGGAATACACCTACGTACTAAACACACACCCTACATACTTCTACCACTCTCCCCGCGGGACTGCCGTTAGGTATTACTTCGCGGGGCTGGTTAGCAATTTATGCTGTACTTTCTGCTTCTCGGCGTATTCTTTCTTGAATTCGAAGCTGCATTTGCACGTGCGTAATAAACGCGCAAATTTCCATCCATTTTTCCTCAGATTGTACCATATGATGGGAAGTTCGTTTCTCCAGTTTTCAAATCGACTACAGTAAAAGACTGCATGCTCCGTATCTTCCTCCTGGTCTGGACATTCTGGACACAACGGAGAGCTATCGTGTCCAAACCGGTAAAGATATTTGCGATAACCTCCATGGCCAGACAGGAATTGCGTGAGGTGGTAAGTGCAGTTCCCATCTGCTCAGTTTATCCAAATGTCGATGGTGGGGGTTAATTTATAGGTCCATCTGCCTTTAACCGCATTATCCCATCGATCTTGCCACACAGCTGTTGAAGCTGCTTTTTCTTCTTCTATAACCCTTCTTCTTTCGCTAGTCTCTTGATGGCTCGAGCCTCTCCGATTGTAGATTCTCTGCATCTCGTTCGCGAGGATGTCGATCGGAACCATTCCTGCTATGACAAAGGCTGCTTCGTCAGAGATAGTTCTAAAACCACTGATGGTCCTTATAGCGCAGAGTCTGTAGGCTGATGTAAGTTCCCTCCTTGTTTCTTTGGTCGCGAGAGCCCCCGCCCAAACCGGAGCCGCATAAAGAAGAACTGAGCTGACAACTCTGGATAGTATGATCCTCCTAGCCTATCCAGGTCTTCTAACGTTGGGCATTATGCTTGAGAGTACTACCTGAAGTCGTGACGCTTTTTTGCTCGAATAATCAACATGCTGTTTAAACTGCAGTCCATTGTCGAGCATTACTCCTAGGTATTTAATTGCTTCTTTGGATCTGATGATTTGGGTTCCAACCTGGACATTCATATATTCCACAGATTTCCAACTGGTTATTAGATCAGCTTCAGTTTTGTGGTCAGCTAATTCTAGACCGGCGGATCCTAGCCAGCTTTTGATTTGACTTATTGCCACGTTTGTAGCTGATTCTGCTTCACTGGTTTGTTTTGCTACTGTAGTAACAGCGATGTCGTCAGCAAATCCAATTATATTCACTTTAGGTGGCAGTGGTAGTCGTAAAACTCCGTCGTATATTATGTTCCATAGTAATGGGCCCAGCACCGATCCTTGCGGGACCCCAGCTGTAACATCGTAGTACTTCACTCCTTCGTCAGTATCATACCTCGGTTTCCTGATGGTAAAGTAGCTCGCCTTTGATATAACAATGTCAATGTTATATTAAATCTGCTACATTTCTTTGTCCGATCTATCACTTTTTCCAAAATCCGAGTGACAACACTGGACAGTACCCTTAATTCTTCATATTCGTTCCCTAACTCGCGTCCCTTCATTTCTCAGCCGTAGAAGAGGAACGACACACTCGACACACTATGTTAAGCACATTAAATTCCGACCTGGGCAGCAAAAGCAAATGAGGTTCAAGCAATAGAGTGGAATTTAATACATCCAAAACACAATGCTGTCTTCTGTGTCTCAAGCAAAACCAAGACCTTCAACCATTATCCATGAATGGTACTTACATCGCTAAATCTGAAGGACTTACCGTTCTCAGTTTGTGCATCAATAACCACCTTCGATGGAACGATCACATTTTTGAGGTCCCGAAAAATGCTTAAAATGTCTAGGAATCCTTAAGCGGTGCAAGAAATACGTTACCCCCCTCTGATCTGGTCTGAATTTATAAGGCATTCGTCCAAGGCTGAAATATGACGCTAACATCTGGTCTGGTGCACCCAATATCGTTATGCTACGAAAGGTCAAAAGCGATATTGAACTAAAGGAACTTCGTGAGCATGCGAACCGCGTCAAAAAAACGATGAAAGGAGACCTACTCACCCAGCTTAAAAGATGTACTAACCCACAGGCCACACAATTCGGAGAAAAGGTTAAAATGATCCTGGTTGAAGAAACGGATGTCAAAATTTTAACACACGATTCATTTATTGAGGTGAAAGATCTTGATGAGATTATCACCAAGAAGATGTGTTAGCAGAGAACTGTCATAGAGCCATTAACAATGAATGAGGCATTTATAACCAAAACTTGAGGCAAATACTCGTAATTCTACAATGTCCCAAAGGTAGTAAAAACGTTTGGTCATTCGTCAAAAATATTAAAATTGTGCCTCATCTGATATCCCAATGCTCTTTTGCAATGACATTCCAGCTGTCAGCTCTTTAGACAAAGCCAATCTGCTTGTTGTTCACTTTGCATCGAACTCCACGCTGCCAGATAGTAATAAACAGGTACATTTATTTACATTTTTCACAGTACGTGAGTCCTCCCGCCTTAGTATGGACAAAACGTGTTGATAGCGCGTTATTGTCCATATTATAATAATGTTGCACGAAGTTATTATTATTATTGTATTACTTACTTAGGTGGCGCTACAGTTCGGGGTGAACCTGGGCCTCAACCAACAAGCCTCTCCATTTAGCTCGGTCTTTAGCTAATTGCCTCCAGTTGCGCACTCCAAGTTGGTCGAGGTCCCCTTGAACTTGTGCGCGCCACCTACGGCGACAATTCCCTCTACTGCGTCGTCCCTCGGGGTTAGATTCGAAGACTCTGCGGGCCGGAGCGTTGGTGTCCATTCGCTCTACATGTCCTAGCCATCTCAGACGTCCAATACGCAGTTTTTTGAGTAGGTCGATGTCGCTGTACAGCTCGTATAGTTCGTGATTGAATCTTCTCCTCCAAAACTCGTCAACGCAAACGGGACCGAAAATCTTACGAAGAATTTTTCTCTCGAAGCGACCAAGGATATCTTCATCCTCTTTTAATAAAGTCCATGTTTCAGCGCCGTAAAGTAGGACTGGGATGATCAAGGTCTTATATAGAGTCTCCTTATTTGTTCGAGATAGGGCTTTACTGTTGAAGCCTTATAAGCCCAAAAAAACAGCGATTGGCAAGAGTTATTCTTCGATTGATTTCTGCACTGATTTTGTTTTTCGAGTTTATAGCAGAGCCAAGGTAGACAAAGTCCCTTACTACCTCGAAGTTATAGCTGCCCACGGTGACGTTTTGTCCAATTCGTCGGTGTTGGTTTTCCCTTCTAGTTGACAGCATATACTTGGTTTTGCCCTCGTTTATCGCCAAACCCATTTTGGCCGCTTCCGCCTCAATGCTTGCAAAAGCACCGGTGACAGCCCGCTGAGATCTTCCGATAATGTCTATATCGTCGGCGTATGCAAGCAGTTGTACAGACTTGTAATAGATTGTGCCTCCGGTGTTGGCTTGTGAGTTCCGCACAATCCGTTCAAGTACAATATTGAAGAAGTCACATGACAGCGCGTCACCTTGTCTAAAGCCTTTTTTGACATCAAAGGTCTCGGTGAGGTCATTACCGACCTTGATGGAGCAGCGAGCGTTCTCCATCGTCAGCCTGCACAGACGGACAAGTTTGGCAGGGATGTCAAAACTAGACATGGCTCTATAAAGCTATTCTCTATAGATGCTGTCATAGGCGGCCTTGAAATCGATAAAGAGGTGGTGGGTATCGATTTGGAAAACTTGGGTTTTCTCCAGGATCTGCCGAAGTGTGAAGATTTGATCGATGGTGGACTTTCCTGGCCTGAAACCGCACTGATAGGGTCCAATCAGGCTGTTGATAAAAGGTTTCAGGCGTTCACACAATATCGCAGAAAAGATCTTATATGCGATGTTGAGGAGACTGATGCCTCTATAATTGGCGCAGTTGAGGGGGTCTCCTTTCTTGTGGATCGGGCAAACGATGCTGAGATTCCATTCATCAGGCATACACTCGTCTGACCATATATTAGAAATGAGTTGGTGTATGCACTCTACCAATTCATCCCAGCTGCCTTGAAAAGTTCGGCCGGTAAGCCGTCAGGTCCAGCAGCCTTGTTGGATTTTAGCTTGGATATCGCTATCCTCACTTCGTTTTGGTCAGGTGGACGGAAATTTTGACTATCATCGTCTATGTTGAATGGTTCATTATGCCTGACAGCGGGATGTTGGTCTTCGTCGCCGTTATACAGTCTGCAGAAGTAGTTAGTAGGTAGTAGGATAAGTTCTTGATTTTAACTCGAACGGTCGCAGCCAAGCATTGAGACAGCGGGCCCTAGAGTAAATAAATAAATTATCAAGTAAACTAATTGTTTTGTTTTAAACTATACTCCGATTCGTACTCTTCTTCCGAATACGGGAAAGCACGGTACGTTATCTTAACATTTGGTGGCAGCGGTGGGATCCCATACAAAGAGGGACCTGACTACCAACCAATCGAAAAAGTGGGATAGTGAGATAAAAGAAAGATTATCTCAACTGCCAACTTTTTTAAGAATTTTAAAACATAGCGGAATAAGCTAGATAGATACAAGACTATCTCAACTGTCATTTTTTAAAGTCTTAAAGCGTACCTGGGGCATGAACACCAGATGTAATAGTTAAAAAAAAAAGAAAAAATAAATAAATAATACATAAATGTATATAAAATAATAATTTCTCTCAACAGCGTACCTGGAGCTAAAACACCAGAGGTAATAGTGAAACAAACAAAAAAAAAACAGATATATAAATAAATAAATAATACATATATGGTATATAAAATATTAATTTTTAGTGAATAAATAAATAAATAAACAAAAAATGATGTGAAAAACCCGATAAAAGTGAAAGGTGGAAACTAAACTAATTAAACTAAAGTGAAGAGTGAAGTCTCAAGAAAATAAGACCTGGCGAATTCCGTAGAGGACGCCGGAGGCAAAGTTTGAGAAGTGTTAAAAGACCAGGGCGTAAAATGCATCTATAGGGCGCGAAGCCTGCCTGACAAGTTAAGAACAGGGACAACAACAACAGGAGCAGTAACCAAGGAATAAAAGAGGAAGAAAAGACGCAGCAACAAAAACAGTAGCATCAGCGGTAACAACAGTACCAGCAACAACAACATCGGTAACAACAAACAAAAAAAAAAAAAAACAAGGTTATACATTATATTTTTAAGTAATAAGTTTATACAATAATATAATCAAACAAGAAAGGCTCGGGAATCAATTATTTTTTATATACCACTCATTTTTTATATACACACCATTCTCACGAGAAATAGAAAATTAACTGTAAGTCTCTTCAAGCACTTACCCTTCCATATACCTGAACACAATGAAATGGAGCAAAAATTAAGCATAGTGGATATTTTCACTATCGTGCCCATTTTTAAGGGTAACCCAGAAGAGTTAGAACATTTTGTGTCCTGTGGGAATATGACCTTCTCCCACTCGAAAAAAGAAGTCACCGGTAACCAGGGGAACCTTAACCTTTCTCATGAGGGTGTTGGCTGAGAATGCTGACTGAAAAGGGTAGAGAGGGTGACTGACTCAGTCAACCCTGAAGTCAAGGTGTACCGAGAAGGTATAGTGTGCAGCAAGTGATGGGGGGTGATTGATTCAATCGAACCCCCTATACTGTGTGTGCAAGTTATATTGGCAGGTCCCATAAACCGTGTAGGCGTAGAGGTGCATACGTATAGTAGAGTGACTGATTCAGTCTAACTCGAATTACTGTTATGCATGGTATTGACTAGGTGGGGTGACTGATTCAGTCAAACCCTTCATACCTAGGTGGACCGTGTAGGTGTGGAGGAGCATAATCGTACATAGAGTGACTGATTCAGTCGAGCTCTAAGTACTGCTATGTATAAAGCGTGAACTAGGTAGGGTGATTGTTTCAATCGAACCCGTACCTAGGTGGACCGTGGAAATAGTGTGGAATGCAAAGTAGAGCGAGATGACTGATGCAGTCAATCTTGCACTAGTATGCAGTCGAACTTTAGGGGATGGTTTGGCTAGGTAGGGTGACTGCTTCAGTCAAACCCTTAATACCTAGTTCACCGTGTAGGTAGTGTGCATGTGAGTAATAAGGGGATTGATTGACTCAATCAATCTCTGTCACGTCCATAATACGGATTATTTCATTATTGCAATGAACATGAAGACGGGTACGAAGTTTGCGAGCAAAGTTTGTTACTTCGTCCCTCACGGTAGCAATTCCTAGATCTCCGTGAATATCACTATTTCTTATATACCAAGGAGCATTCACGATTGCTCTTAGTATTTTGTTTTGAAATGCTTGCAGTAGAGCCATTATGCTTGGTTCGGTATAACCCCAAAGTTATAAACCATATGTCCAAGACGGTTTTACAGAAGCAGTTTGCTTATACAGAAGCAGTTTGTTGTATACGCTTAACTTCGAGTATCTTCCAAGTAGCCAATACATTTCTCTAAAGCTGATTTCGAGCTCTTCGCGCTTCTTTTTAACGTGGGGTTTCCACTTAAGTTTTGCGTCTAGGGTCATTCCTATATATTTTGCCTCGTTTGCGTACGGTATTTGCACCGAGTTAATGGATATAGGTAAGTTGTTTATCTTTCTTAACGTAAAATTGACATGCATTGATTTTGTCTCATTCAGGACTATTCGCCAGGTTTTTCTCCATTCGCATACTTTGTTCAAAGCTCGTTGGAGTTTTCCCGTTGATGATTCGACTGACTCATCCATTACGAGGATAGCCGTGTCGTCTGCGAACGTTGCTACAACGGTCCCTTCATCTTGTGGTATATCTCTTGTGTAGAGCAGGAACGGGATTGGACCGAGAACACTTCCTTTTGGAACACCGGCGTAGATTTCTTTGAAATCCGAATATTCACTCCCGTGTCTAACACAGAAAAGTCTGTTTTCAAGATAAGATTCCAATATTCTGTACAACTTTTCCGGTAAGATTACCCTTAGCTTATACCTTAGGCCTTCGTGCCATACCTTGTCGAAGGCTTGCGATACGTCGAGAAAAGCGCTAGAGCATATTTTTTTTTCCTACTAGAACTTTTTCAATTTCGTTCGATATTCGATACACCTGATCGATTGTGGAATGTTTAACACGAAAGCCGAATTGATGATCCGGGATCAAGTGTCTTTCTTCAATTACTGGTTGCAATCGTTTCAGCAGAAGTTTCTCGAAGACCTTAGATAATATTGGCAGAAGTGAAATAGGTCTATATGATTTCTTGTCATTTGCACATTTTCCCGGTTTCGGAACCATAATAACTTCGGCGACTTTCCATTGCCTTGGAACATATAATAGTCTTAAAGAAGCATTTATAATGTAGAGCAACCTAACCAGCACTTTTTTCGGTAGCTCTTTCAAAACTTCGCCAGTGATTAAATCATATCCCGAGCCTTGTTATTTTTAAATTTTTTTTATTGTCATTCGAAGTTTTGACAGGGATACGGTTTTTACTTTAAAGTTGTCGGGTGCCGTATTATCATTCGTTTCCTCTAAGTGATCGGCAAATAATTCTGCCTTCTCTTTGTCTTCTTTTGCCTATTCCCATTTAGCTTTCCTAATTGGCGGCAAGTGCATTACAGGTTTCCTTATAAACTTCAAAGCTTTCCATAGAGAGTAGTTTGAATACTTATCAGTGGTCAGACCCTCGAGGTAAGTAGAGTCTCGTGATTTTTTAGGTCCTGCAGCACGTTTTTTAGCTTGTTACAAAGGTGGTTCAGATAAGTTTTATCCGGTGGCGCGCGGGATTATTGCCATCTCTTGCGCGCTCTCCTCTTTTCTCGTATGAGGTCTTCGATTTCAGGCTAATATTTGACTTTATTGTTCCGTGGTTCTGTCTTCCGCAAAGGAGTGTTTTGCCACGCTGAGCTCTGAATGGCTTCGACGAGTTTGTCGATTTCTTCTTCTATTTCGAACGGTGTCTTTAGCGGTACATTTATTTATTTTTTTTTTTTTATTATTATTATATTACAATTTAGTCTTAGGACTAATGAGCAATTTGATAATCATAAGTTACAGTATAATTACAATTCGAAAAAGGATATCAGATACTATAATATAACATATAATTTATATTTGCAGGCCTATTCCACACATTTATTTGAATGGAACAGTGCTTCCCAAGTGCGAAAAGTTCAAATATCTGGGATTTATGATCAATAACAAAGCAACTTGTGATGACGACATCAATCATCGCGTAAGCGTAGGGTGGATGAAGTGGCGAGAAAATTCCGCTATCTTCTGTGACAGAAAAATGCCCCCTAAGTTGAAAGGAAGGCTCTACACCGCAGTTGTACGTCCAGCGCTTGCATACGGTTCACAATGTTGGACGATGTACAAAAAGTATGAGAGTAAATTAACGGCAGCTGAGATGAAGATGCTTCGCATGACAGCAGAAGTGATAAAGCTTGATCGAATAAGAAGTTCGAAGATCCGTGGAAGCTTTCACATCAAGGAAACCATCTTACAAAAAATAGAGCGCGAAAATAGAGCGCGACCGGCTCACTTGGTATTGCCACGTTCAAAGAAGAGATCATTTGAACCCTGTTAAAAAGGCAATATTTATGCGTGTTCCAAAGACATCGCGTTGTAGAAAAGGCAGGCCTATAAACGCCTGGATCAGACAAATGCGATGACATCGGCATTTCATTGGCCTCAGTAACCGAGTGATCCAAAATCGGCAGGCCTGCCGATATTTTCTGAGGTCAAATAGGCGAACCCCATACGCGGATCAGTAGAAATGCGGTGAAGTGGGAGGGTTGTTATCCCTTGTTTTCGGATCATAACATCGCTAATAAAAGGAAGAAGAAGATAATTTGTATTTGCCTTTTTCTTTTTTCTCTTTGAGTAATGATTAAGTAATAGTTAATAAAATAATAACTTATAGGAATTTTCAGTAAATGTGAATATAAATAACAATGAGCTAATAACATTAATAATACTCAAGGCATAAGTGGAATTTAGACCACTCAAGGCGGTGGGGGTTTTATTAACTCCGAGCGCCCCTTGTCGCTCGTTGTTGTCACCTTTCTTATTATCTACGGATCATTTAAATTTACATCCCTTTATCTACCCAGTTCAAGAGGTTTACGCCTTTTTAGTCTTCTGACCGAGTGATTCAGGTTTACCAGTAGAAGAGCCTCAGGGTTTACGTGCTCTCGTAGCCGTTTCTCGTGTCTTTTTGCTGCGTTTTTAATTTCGTTTTGGACCAGCTCCACATTAAGATCCCTGTGAAGGTCGCTGTTTCTTATATACCAGGGAGCGCCTACAATGTTCCTGAGTACTTTGTTTTGGAAGCGTTGAATGATGTCGATGTTACTTTGTTTGGTGCAACCCCAGAGTTGCATCCCATAGGCCCATTTTGGATTTATCATTTGCTTGTAAAGCAGGAGCTTGTTGAATATTGATAGTTGGGAGTGTCGCCCCATAAGCCAATACATTTTTTTATATCGAATGTCTAGTTCTTCTCTTTTCTTTTTAAGGTGGGCTTTCCATCTGAGCTTGGCGTCTAAAGTCATGCCGAGGTACTTCGCCATATTTCCATAAGGAACTTCTTTACCATTAATATAAACTTGCATATAATTTATCTTTTTGTTTGTAAAGTCGACGTGCACTGACTTTAATTCATTTAATTTGATTCACCAGGTTGTCGTCCATTCACTTATTTTTGAGATTGCAGTTTGCAGTTTAGCGACTGAATCTGCATTCGTGTTTGCAACTGCCATTACGGCTGTGTCGTTGGCAAATTTTGCCATGATATTGCTGTCTAAGTGTGGGATGTCTGAAGTATAGAGTAGATATAAAACTGGACCTAATACGCTGCCTTGAGGAACACCAGCTTGTATTTCTTTCAGTTCAGAATACGCGTTTTCATATTTGATTCTGTAGTATCTATTAGAAATACAAGAATCCAATATTGTAGAATTTTGCTTCGGCAGGCTTTTTTTAAGTTTGAAAATCAGAACATTATGCCAAACTTTATCAAATGCTTGAGCCACATCAAGAAAGACAGTGGAATAAACTTTCTTCTCTTCTAATGCGTTTTCTATGGCGTTGACTATCCTATGGACCTGGTCAATCGTTGAATGTTTTTTTCGAAAACCGGAATTAGATTTTTCCTTTCAATAATACTATAGAGCCTTTTCACCAGAATTTTTTCAAAAATTTTAGATATAATAGGCAACAAGGATATCGGTCTATAAGAGGATGTCTCGTGTGGTGGTTTCCCTGGTTTTGCTATCATTATAACTTCTCCAATTTTTCAGAGCTGTGGGACATACTTTAATCTAAAAGAATCGTTTATTATGTTTCTTATTTTAATGTAGGCTTTATGAGGAAGTTTTTTAAGAATTTCTCCAGTTATAAGATCGAACCCAGGAGCTTTTTTTGGTTTAATGTTTTTTATTATGCTTTTTACCTCAACTATTGTAGTTGGCTCTATATCTACATCTTCTTGTTCTATGTCCATGTCCAATACGTTATTATTTTGAGCGGGGTTCGGTTTAAATATGTCTTCAAGATATTCAGCAAATGTATTTGCCTTTTGTTCGCTATTCCTTGCCCATTTGCCATTAACCATTTTGATAGGGGGGATTTGTAAAGTTGTCTTTTCTATGTCCTTAGCTGCTTTTCAGAGGGAATAGTTAGAACTTTTATCATTCGATAATCTCAATAGATATGCAGACGTTTTTTCATCATTAAATTCTTTTATCGTTCTTCTAAGCTTTTGTGTAAGCCTGTTAAATATATTTTTGTCTTGAGGGGCTCTAGTATGTTGCCATCTTTTCCTTGCTTTCCGTTTTTCAGCAATTAGTTTTCTTACTTCGAGTGGATAATTATTTCCTCTCAGCCTTTGTTTACGGAGTGTTTTGCCAAGCAGAGTGTTGAATATCTTTTATGAATTTTTCGACATCATCATCTAAGTGCTGCGCACATCTCATCGGTACTCTTAGTTTTATCCTTTCTCCAAGAATAGTTTTAAGGCCGTTCCAATTTGTCCGAGAGTTTGTAAGTCTAGGGTTTACCTCTTTCGGAACAACGTTTTCACTCAAGGTAAGTAAAATCGGTGAGTGGTCAGAACTCATTTCTTGGCTTTCTTCTACTTTTAGCAAATCACTGTTTATATTTTTAATAACGAAAAAGTCGATTAAGTCAGGTATTTTAGCAGGATCTGATGGCCAATAAGTTGGTTTCCCAGTGGATATAGCCCTGCATCCCAATTTTTAATAGCATTTAGCAGCTCTTTTCCTTTAGTGGTTGTTAATCTCGGGCTCCACAGAGTATTTTTGGCGTTAAAATCCCCACCAACAATGAATCTACTACCCATTTGCTTAAAAAATTGTTCATAGAATTGCTGTTTGATTGATTGATGTTTGGGAGGACTATAAAAGCTAGCAACAATTATAGCACAGTTTCGGGTTTTTATGCTTACTGCAGTTGCTTGGATTTCACTTGTTGCAAATTTCGACTCTTCATTGTGTTGTATGTTGTCTTTTATAATTACTGCACTTCCACCCCTCGCAGAGTTATCTGGATGTATAGTGTGATAGAGTTTATAATTCTTGATTCTTAAATATGTTTCTCTGGTGAAGTGTGTTTCCAAAACCAGACACACGTCTATTTTGTTGATGTCAAGGACTGCTTGCAATTCCTGCCTGTGTTGAAGCAATCCATTGGCGTTCCATGCCAGAATTCGAGGTGAACTTAACATATCGGTTTTTGTTTGGGAGCAAGTTTATAGTCTTTGCTCTCCAGCTGTTTCACTCTGTCGTCTAGGACGGTCACGTAGTCTTCTATTTTAGTTATTTTAGTAAGCATTAGCTGTAGAATTTGTTTCACATCATCATCTTGAGGTTTAGAGTTATGCTCAGGTTGGGTACTCTTTATAGCTTCAGCATAAGATGTGCGAATTGTTTTTGTTGGAAGCCAGGAAGCACCACATTTACATTCTTGTTTACCGAATTAGTACTGTTTTTGATTTCGTTCGGTCGATTTTCTTCTGAGTTTAGTTTTTTCATTTTACTCTCTTTTATCTTTTGTAGTTCTTTTGCAATTGTACATCCTCTGTAGCTAGCAGGGTGAGATTCTCCACAGTGTATACATTTCGCTGCTTCATTTGCAGGCTTTTTTTTTTTTTAGGTTGCGCCAAGGATGTATAATCTTCATAGATACTAATAGCCCGAGTGCTACTAGCATGCACGATTCGCAAACCTGAGTAATCGATTCCAGGAATACGCCTACGTACTAAACACACACCCTACACACTTCATTTGTAGGCTTAAGACAATCTTCTGTGTGGTGTTCTCCTGCGCACTTTACACACCTTGGGTGTTTTCCGCAATACTTTTGTGTATGTCCATATGCTTGACAGTTCTTACATTGTGGGATAAGCCTAGTATTTCTAAGTGGTTCTATTAGCACTTTGCAGTGCATTATGCTATTGATTTCATAGATTTTGTTTATATTTTCTTCAGCACTGAATGACAGCATAAACATGTCCAGTGGATCTTTGGTTTTCCATTTCAGCCAAACAGGCATCAATTATTTTGTAGCCTTTAACTTTCAAATCCTCGATTATGTTCACCGGTTTGCAAGAGTGAGGTAAATTTTTTGCCATAACACGTATTTGCCTGATCTGTTTGTTTTCGTATGTGTGCCAATTGCATTTTATTTCATTAAGTGCTTTGGAGAGCATTTTATATCCATCTTTGTGTTGGTTTTTTTAATTCAATTTCTTTCGACAACTCTTCTTCATCCGTATGATACTCGATCTGGTCAACTTTGTTCTGTTTTCTCTCGCTTTCACCATTTTGTGTGTGTTTGATTTCATATCTCAGTGATTTTATTTGCTGTTCCAGGCTTCTTATTATTTCATGCAGTTGGTTTATTTCTTTGATGGTCTTTTGCCATTCATCGTAGATGATCTGCTCCCTTTGAGATCTCTTTTAGTTTTCTTCAAGGATTGTGTTGTTTTGCTTTGGCGAAGAAGCTTCTTTCTTTTTTTTTACAATTTTATGCTCAGTGGAAGCTGGATTTCCTTGGCCTTGTACACTACGGGGTGGAGATCTACCCAGCCCCATAGCGTCTTTTTGTAGTATAAACTTAGGCTCGGTTTAAAATTGAGTTAGAATAATTTAACCTAGGCGGTACTTCTTTTCTTAATAGAATTCCACCTATTTTCAGAGTGACTGCTGAGTGATCTGAGCATAGATCATAGCATTCTTCGACTTCCGTCAAATTTTTAGTTAACCCTTTTGCGATAAAGAAGTCGGCGAGGTCAGGGATTTTATTTTTGTCAGTTGGCCAATAAGTTGGCTTTCCTGTCGAAAAAAAGTTCACCCCACGTTTCATGCTGGCTTTGTACAATAATCTGCTTTTTGTCGAATTGCATCTTGATCCGCAGAAAGTGTGTTTCGCATTAAAGTCACCACCTAAGACAAAATAGGGTCCGAGTGAGTCAATGAGACGAACGAGGTCGTCTTCTACTAGCTTATATCCCGGAGGGAAGTAACTAGATCCGATGTTGTAGTCTAAGTGGTTTATTTTGACGGAGACTGAGCTTATTTGCATAGAATCGGAGTGCTTAATACAGTCTTTGATGTAAAGGGAGGACCAGCCTCTTGCATTTTCCGAAAGATGATTCACATGGTTTGCTCGTCAAATTTTTCCAATATAATGGTAAATATTTGGCTGATCGGATCTTTTGTAGCTGATCTTAATTTGTTTTCGTTTGACGTGACTTGCGCGTACGATCTCGCGTCAACCTGTGGCGGTTTTTCCGCTGCACTTGGACCAGCGACGTTCTCTTGCGCAATTTTTTTATTTTCCTTTATCGGTCTCGTCGTTTTGACTGGCTTAGCGGTCTTAGGCTTATCGGTTTTACGATCACTTAAGCTTGGGTTCTAGTGTATCGGTTTCTTGAGAGTATCGCGCCTTTTTTGAAGCTCCTTTGCTACTTCACAACCTCGATAGTTTGCTGGGTACTTGCCTTTGCAGTTTATGCAGGTCGCCGGTGCCTGCTTATTTAGGTCACACCTTTCTGATAAGTGGTTCCCGGCACATTTTACACATTTCGGTTCTTTTTGGCAATACGACTGGGTGTCATTGAAAACTTGACAGCGTTTGCAGTGAGGTATCGATCGTGTATTCGTACGCATAGGCTCGATTTTAACTACGATATTCAAAATACTTTTTACATTATAAATATCGTCTATATTTTCGTTTCTATCGAAGGTTAGCATAAAAAGCGGAAGTCCATGCTTGACCAAGATTTAGTTGCCTTGTTCCGTTTTCTGCTTTATCTTCTTTAAGATATTAATTGCGTCAATAATTTTCAAGCCTTTTCCTTTAAGGTCATTTATAATATCATCTTTAGTGCACGAGGAGTGGAGGCCCTTTGCTATAACACGGAGTGGTCTTTTTGATTTATTTTCATAGTTGAACCACTGGATCTTTTCCTCGTTTAGTTTTTTCGATATTGCTCGGTAGCCGTCAGAGTCAACTATATTAATTTTCCAATCATTGTTTCGGAATGATGTTATTTTAAATTCCGATGTCACAGTTCCCTTGAGAAGGCAATGCAATTTATTGTAGTCCGAAATGCCGACGACGTTTATTGCAGGCGGGGGACGTAATTTGTCGTGAGTTTGTTTCTGTTTCAAGTCTGTTTCTTTGTCTTGTTTTCGTGGCTCGATTTCAGGTGAAGAACCGGCTCTTCGTTTTTTGCTGGGTCTTTTCTTTGAGACCCCATTTGTTTCGCGTGCGAGCTCTTCTTCATCCGTGTGATATTTGGGACTAGCTGCACGAGGTGGGGTAACTTCGTTCTCTTTGCAAAAGTGAATTCTTTAATGCCTTGTTTTCCTCTTTTAGTGCTTCGCATACTTTCAAATCTTGAGAATAATGCTGAAAAATCGAAATTAGTAGTAGATCGCATTCCCAAATCCGATACTCAGTATCTCAAAACTCTTAATTCGGGGGAAACAGATTTAGCAACTATGCAATTTGTCTCTCCAGCATGCATACACAATGGTTTAGTGAAGGCATTAGTAAAAGAAACTACTGTTTCCGGACAGAATATTCAAGGTGAATCAATGTATAGCTCTAGGGAAGAAGTGCTTCCATATCCAGACAACATTGAAAAGGAGTCTGCTGTAACATATAAAAATGAGATTTACAAAGACGTGAAAGAGATGCTGAAGACCAACGAAATAAATTTGTCAACCGGTTTCGAAATAATAAAGAAAATAAAAATACACTAAGCGACGATAATATTAATAAAAAGAAAGATAAAAAAGAAGACTCAGCAGCAGGTAAAACTGAGCAAATAAAAAATAAAAATAAATACTTTAAAATTAAAAAGACTAAGCAGTAGGTAAGACTGAGCAAAATTAAAAAGACTCAGCAATAGGTAAAACTGAGTAAATAAAAGACAAAATAAATACTTCAATATTAAAAAAGACTCAGCAATAGGTAAGACTGAGCAAATAAAAAATCAAATAGATACTTCAGAATCAAGAGACTCAGCAATAGGTAAAACTGAGCAAATATTATAAAAAATAAAATAAATACTTTAAAATAACGAAGTTAACAAATATTAGAAATTTCATTAAGAAATGAACATTATGAAACCGAGTAGGACGAGTCGATCGAGTTGAATCAGTCGTGTTAAAATAAATAACAATAACGAACAACCATCAATGCAATTTTACCAGACACTAAAACTACTCCTAGTTACACATTAGCGAAAAACACATTCCTAAAACTAATCCCCAAAATCCTATCCAATTTACAAAACTTTTATTGAAATCCCATAAACCGATTTAAAATGTGAATGGTCTATAAAAAAAAAAAAAACCTTTTACCCGACCCAAGAGAAAAAACTATTATTATTCTTCTTCTTCCTTCTATCAGCGAGGCTATGATCCGAAAACAAGGGATCACAACCCTCCCACTTCACCGCATTTCTACTGATCCGCCTGTGGGGTTCGCCTATTTGACCTCAGAAAATATCGGCAGGCCTACCGATTTTGGATCACTCGGTTACTGAGGCCAATGAAATGCCGATGTCGTCGCATTTGTCTGATCCAGGCGTTTATAGGCCTGCCTTTCCTACATCGCGATGTCTTTGGAACGTGCATTGATATTGCCTTTTTAACAGGGTTCAAATGATCTCTTCTTTGAACGTGGCAATACCAACTGAGCCGGTCACGCTCTATTTTTTGTACAATAGTTTCCTTGATGTGAAAGCTTCCACGGGTCTTCGAACTTCTTATTCGATCAAGCTTTGTCACTCCTGCTGTCATGCGAAGCATCTTCATCTCAGCTGCCGTTAATTTACTCTCATACTTTTTGTACATCGTCCAACATTGTGAACCGTATGTGAGCGCTGGACGTACAACTGCGGCGTAGAGCCTTCCTTTCAACTTAGGGTGCATTTTTCTGTCACAAAAGATAGCGGAATTTTCTAGCCACTTCATCCACCCTACGCTTACACGATGATTGATGTCGTCATTACAAGTTGCTTTGCTATTGATCATAGATCACAGATATTTGAACTTTTCGCACTTGGGAAGCACTGTTCCATTGAAATAAATGTCTGGAATAGGCCTGAGTGGATCAGAGAACGGACGGCGCAAGTACTCTGTCTTTTTTGAACTAATGCGATACCCATTTCCCTCCAAAACGTCCACCCACACATCAAGTGCTCGTTGCAGGGATGTAGGATCCTCACTTATGATGGCTCCATCGTCAGCAAAGAATAACTGATGTACCTTGGGGTCCATCACTTTACCTTCAAGCAGATAATCAAGGACTGTAATAAAGAGCAAAGGACTTAAAACGCTTCCCTGGTGTACCCCGACTTTGATTGGGAACTCTTCGGTTACTCCAGCGGGGCATCTTACTTTTGTCTTTGCTCCTTCGTACATGTCCATGATCATCTGCACATAGGTTTCTGGAACCCCTCGATGTCTTAGCGCCACCCATATCAGATCTCGTGGTTGTCTGTCGAATGCCTTTTCAAAGTCAACCAATACAATATGGAAATCCCTTAAGGAATCACGATGTTTTTCCATCCTTATAATTTGGATTGCATCTGTGGTTGATTTACCCGAGATAAACCCGCACTGATCATCAGATAGCCGTATTATTTTTCGCAGTCGGCCACCTAATACCCGCTCAACGATCTTCATGGTGTGTGACATCAGCTTGATCGAACGGTAGTTATCACAGTTTCGCGTATCACCCTTCCCTTTGTATACAGGGAGAAGGTAACTTTCCCTCCATTCATTCGGCATTGGATCACCTCTCACGAATTTGGAGATGAGAATTCTGAGCCATCTGAACCCGATGTCTCCCATCTTTTTCCAAAACTCAGAGGGTATCTCGTCTGGCCCAACCGCTTTCCGTTTTTTGGAGTATTTGACCGCCTCACTAACTTCTTCGACTGTTATGTCGGGTATTTCTTCACAGTTAGGGGTGGCTCTTGGAAAGTATAGCCGGGGAAACTGTTCATTTAAAAGCTCTTCACAATACTGCCGCCACCTCTGCAGAATTTTGTCGTCATCCACAAGAAGCTGGCCATGAGCATTGCTAATGAACTTTGGCGAACGAATCTCTTGAGCATTCTTCCTTTTTTGGGCGGCTATTTTGAAGATAGTGGCACTCTTGTTCATATTGTGTCTTCGCAGCTCCTGGATAGCCTGGTTTGCATCAGCAACCGGGGAAAATATTTTCTCCAGCTCCCGATACAGGCCATCCGTACTCTCTGCTTGAAGCTGAGCGCACTTCTTCTTCGCTTTTTTCTTGCAGCATCTGTATTCCATTTCGAGGCGAGCTTTTTCGTCACTATTATTAGAGGGGCACTTTGACCAAGCTTTGAAAGCCGCTTTCTTCTCATTTATCACTTTCTTAGCTTCATCACTCCACCACCATGTTTCTGTGGCGTGTTGATGGTGGCCTTTTGAAGCTCCTAGCAGTAATATGGCCTTCTTTAAGCAAGTTCGCTGTAGGGAATCCCACATATTTTATGCTCTGCACTCTTCATCCTCAGCTCCGTTGATGGTGTGAGAGAGGTAGTTTTTCATTACGAAAACAAAAGCCTCGCCTTTTTCTTTGTCCAGATTGTACCACTTGATTTTCTCAGAGACCCTTGTTTGTTTGCTTTCCTTCGGTGTTTTCATAAAAATTTCTGTTAGCAGGAGACGGTGTTGCCGAGCGATTGCCTCTCCCAGGATCACTTTGCAATCTTTTACCCGAGGCTTCATGAAACTGGCTACCAAATGGTAGTCAATCTGAGTTTTATATCCACCGCTGCTGTAAGTGATCAGGTGTCAGCTTTGTTTGATGAACATGGTATTTAACACGATAAGACCGTGTGATTTGCACATGCTTAGGATGTCTTCACCAGGAAGGTTCCTGGTACCATATCCTAGTCCTCCATGGCAGTCTTCATAGTCTTCGTTTGATTTCCCAACATGTCCATTCAAATCTCCTCCAACAAACAGAAATTCTTCCTTTGGGATGTTCTTAAGGAGATTGTGGAAATCTAGCCAAAATGCATCTTTATTTCTCTGATTGTACCCATCGTGGGGAGCATATGCACTGAAAATATTCCACACCTCTCCTTGTATTACTAGTTTGAGAGACATCAAACGGTCGCTGGACTTCGAAATGCTCAAGACGTTTGCAAGTAGCTCTGCCGCAAGGATGATACCGATTCCGTTCTTAGACTTTTCCGTTCCGTAGTAGAAAATCTTGTAAGCTTTTGTTCTAACGTCCAAGAAACGCGTCCGATTCCCGGTGTTTTTCCATTTCGTCTCTTGGACACACAAGATGTCCACGCGCCTTCTATTCATCATCTCTTCCAGCTCGTAACTTCGACCGGTCATGCTTCCAACGTTCCAACTCGCGACCCTTAAATTGCGTACAAACTGTTTCATTATGTTGCTAGCCCCCGGAATCCGTATAGCTCTGACCCGAACATTTCTGTTCGGTCCAGGATCAGTACCATGCACAGCAGTGGTAGTGCCTGGCGGGGTAGTGCCTTTCCTGTTTGCAAGTATTATCATAATGATACAGTTTTGCAATACAATTTTTGCACCATATTGCGATGGTGTTTGTTGTTTGACACGTGCATGCTCCTGTTTTAGTATTGTTTGATCTTTCTTTTATGACACCGGTGATCTCCAGTCGTGTCAACCCACGGACTCGCATGCACACTTGTGGGAGGGTTTTTAAGGTAGTATATGTGTCGCTAGGCCCACTTGGGTGTTATATTGCCTAGATCTGATTTGTCCCCTTAGTCGCCTTTTACGACAAGCGCTAGTTGTTGGGGGGGCACTGCAGTGATATTCTTAACCCGTCCCTGCACGGGGAAAAAAACTATTATTATTATATATATAAAAAAAAGGAAAAAAAAATTGTGTATACTTATATTACAAAAAATAAAAACTTTTTAAAGCAAGTGAAGATAATTTCATACAAAACAAAAAACATTTATATATTGAAAAATTTTACAATAAAATTTAGAACAATTTTAATGAATTAAAAAAAAAAAAAAATAATTCATAAACAAAAAAACATATTATCTACAAAAACATATATTTTACTAGAATTATAGAATATGAGTTTGTAAAGCAAAATACTAAAAATGATTTTCCAAAAAAAAGAAGACATTTACATTATAAAAAAAAAATATCTACACTAAGAAAAAATACAACATTAGTCCATAAGGAAATCATTTTAACAACTTTTGAAATAAAAAAATAAAACACTTATTTCATTATATTACAAAATGTTCTTTACAAAAAAAAGACTATTTGAATTATATTAGAAAAAAAAATACATATTTTAGTATAACTATAGAACCCTAGAAATTATAAGAAAAATATCTATACTATTTACAAAAAAATACATTTTACTAGAGCTGTACAACATTAGTAACATTATAAAAAAAAAATATATTATATTATATTACAAAAGAAAAACATTTACATTATATTATATTACAAAAAAACAGAAACTAATATAACATTACAAAAAAAAAAATTATAAACACTAAGAATAAGTTCAACATTAGTCTATAAGAAAATCAATGTAACAAGATTATGTACAATTAACTTCATCCTGCCTATTCTGCCTTCACGCTCAGAAAATTAACCTGGTAATTTTCTTCTTTCAAGGGGAGCGCGATGTAGTGACTCACTACATGCGTCCCAAAATATAATAATAACAATATACCTATATCGATTCCATCCCTAACAATCGCATAGCAACTCTTAAGCCTAATCGCTTAAGATGCTTTTCATTACACATTAAACGCGACTAATCCGGGGTTTGCTTAAAGCAATAAACATAAGAACAGATCACCGACGGTACCTGATCACAGGAAATGGTTTATGACGTTTTATGATCAGGTACGCAAAGATCGAAGGTGATACCGAATGTACATAATGTCTTATGTGGATGATATGGATGGAATCGATACTATAGAAGGCGGATGATAGGTAGGAATAAGGCAGTATAGTTTTAGAATTTAAAAGGATAAGTTCTTGATGACTAACTCGAACGGTCGCAGCCAAGCATTGAGACAGCGGGCCCTAGAGTAAATAAATAAATCATCAAGTAAACTAATTGTTTTGTTTTAAACTATACTCCGATTCGTACTCTTCTCCCGAATACGGGAAAGCACGGTACGTTATCGTAACAGAATTTCCAATGTTGGTCAGGACATTGGAATAGAGATGGTGCCGGAGGAGCCCTTAATGGGCACTCATACACCCGTAGTGGACTACTGGCACAGGTGTACCCGGGCCCTCGTCCTAGGGGAATAATTAAGGAACTGCCCCTTCAGGTTGGGGGTTGTGCCGTCGGGGTAACTTCCCTACCGCGTAAAAAATCGACGGTTCCGAAACAACCAAAAGCCTGGGATAAGGATGACGCAACCAATGACGACCCCAGCAAACGGAATAAGGACAACGACCTTCGGATCTGTACGTGGAATGTTCTGTCCCTTTACAGACCACGTGCAGCCGAACAACTAGCAGAGGCCCTAGACTGCTATAAAGCAGATATTACCGCTGTTGCGACTGTAGTCAATACACTACATGCTACCTTCTACCAACACCACGATCTGTCAATCGCCAACCAAATTACGCTCAGTGCCATATCGCTGGGTTCCCACTCAACCGAGCTCAACCAATGCAAATCACCATTCGCTCGCATTACCACTTAGCCCACACCCATAATGATGACTTCATAAATAAGTCTCTCTTTCCGAGTACACTCAGTGATATTCATAATGATATGCACATTGCATAACAAAAGAATAATGTAAACAAAGCGGGGTATGCGCACGCGGTGAACTAGAATATAAACAAACCAAGTCGGTTTGTTTGGGTATTCCGCCGATAATGCACTTTGACGCGTTGACCAATATTGGGTTCAAGAATCAGAAATAGGCACAATGCTGATAATGCACTTGTGCCTGTAACTGGTAATTGCGTACGACATACATATGCATGGTGAATGGTGAAAGGGATATATTTCCCAATGCAAAATTGTATAATAGGGAAGGATTGAAAGGAGGAAAAGTAAGAGTCAGTTTAGCACTAAAAGCTAACGGTTGCAGCCCCGCATAGACAGCAAATTAGGACACATTCAAAATAATAAAGATATAATTCGCCTTGTAATAAATCTTAAAGAAAACAAAGAGCATTTTATTTACTCCCTTACTCTTCCCGGTCCATACTCTTCCTTCTAGTCAAGAGGAAGCACAGTATTTATCGGTTACAACATTGGTGGCAGCGGTGGGATCCACGTAAAAAAGGATCCTGCTACCAAATACGAGTTTCAAAACTCGAGGCGTTTCTGGGGCTATACACCAGAAAGTTGCGTGAAAAGTGCAAAGTGAAGTGAAAAAAAAGTCCCATAACAGTAAGACCTGGCGAACTCAGTAGACGCCAGAGGCAAAGTTTGGGGAGTGTGAAAGACCAGGTCGTATTCTTCAACTATATGGTGTGAAGCCTACATGGCACCCGAACCACGGAAAGGAAACCTGAGCAACAAAACAGGAGCAACCCCACTTAGTCAGCACAAAACAATTAAAAGTAAATATTATATTATAAGAAAAAGTACATATTATACACCTAGACATTAATACTTATTGACCCTAACCGTCTACGCGAAATTTTCAAACATTTTTACCCGACGCAACGCACAAACTTTAGAGCTATTTAAAGCTCTACCTTTCTTTCTCTAACACACCAACTTCATTACACCTACCATGGACGTCAAAATCTCACTAAATGACATAAATGGCATAATTCTTTCTTTTGACGGCAAGCCTGATGAACTCTGCAAGTTTATCTAATGTGGCAATACTCTTTTTAACCACATAAAAGACGAGGTACAACATAAACTGTTCCTCAGTATTGTCAAAACTCGACTCCAAGGCCCTGTTCAAACTAGTGCAACACAAAGAACTGACAAAGTGGAGAGACTTAGTAACTGAGCTGGAATCCCAGTTCAAAGAACACAGAACCAGCTTCTGGCAGCCAAACAATCACACAAAGAAACCATCAATGACTATGGTGACAGGCTCTCTCATTTACTTCTCGCACTTGACTCAGCTGCATACGATAGTTCTGACGAAAAAACTGTTCAAAATTTTCTCGTCTTAGAAAACCATAGACTTGCTTTACAAACATTCGAGGATGGAATTAGGAACCCCAGTTTAAAATTGTTAGTGAAAGCACACAATGCTGGTCAACTAAAAGAAGCTATATCATACGCCATTGACCAATCTCTTCGTGTAGACCACGACAACTCTCATTCCGCATCTTCGGTTAGGAATAATACAGCTCGACCCATCTGTTAGACCTGCAATAAAGTAGGCCACACTTCGAGAACGTGTTATCGGAACACAAATTTACAAAATTTTATTCCCTGTCCTGTGAAACGTGAGGCACAGTGTAACTTACAATTCAATGTGCCTATTGCGACAAGCTCTATCGGACAGAAAACGAGTGCCGGCTCAAGATGTCTTGCTCAAGACAAAACCACCAGGCTGCGCAGTACCAGAATAATTACCAACCCCCTTCTAGAAATCGCAGCAACCATCGACCCGATAACATAGGTCGACAAGTTAATCTGCATCATGTGCAACGACGCCTCAATCCGCAAAACAATAATACGGGAAACGGCCGTCGTCGGGAGGAAGAGAACGGCAACTCCCCCCGACGTACAATCCAGGCCGAGGTTTACTCCCATTAAAATTTCCAAAAGGTGACAAGTTCCAATATGACTACTGAAACCTTGTTTTTTCAAATGGGAGGAGACTCAATCAATATATCGCACCCCTTTCATATCTTAGACCATCAGGCGCAACAAAGCTTCGACGGTATAATTGCGAACGATTTCTTGAAAAAATGCGAATGCCATATAAACTACCGCGAAAATATATTACAAATTAATCCGTTTGTACAACATTCTACTGCCATTATTTGTGGGTTAGGACAGGTGTTCAATGAACATCCGCCCCTCCAACATATCACAAGGCAACTTAACACAACCTCTAATTCATACAAAGAGGTTATCCCGCTAGAAAAACTTCAAGAGGCTACAGCTTACGAGGTAGTACTTACGAGTAAAGCTGAGAAAAATGGTAATAGTGTAAAACGGTGCGACCTAAGGCGACCAAACACTAACCCAATTACCGGTGAACTCCATCCTGCAATCGACGGGTCTAAGCTGACTGATTTTCGTTCTTCTACTACCAACACAGTGTACCATAAGGACACTGGGGTAGAAAGGAAATCAAAATGGGAACCGACTTCTGACTCCGCAACTCAAAACGGATCAGTAAGCAAACAAAAGTACCCCGAGCAAACCAATTTCCAGTAATCCTCAAAATTTGACGGATAATCTAGACGAGATAGCTCTTGTATCATCTGAGGAAATCTTATTAGAAAGCCCAGCCAAGCGTTAGACTAAGGTAAACGAAAGCTTAGCGGTAAATAAGACTGGGGTTACACAAATTCCGGCAGACAACAAGACTATGACGAAAGAAACCTTAGCAGAGCATAGGACCGAGAATAACAATGAAAATAATAAACAAGGGAAACTAATTCTTTCTTTCATTCTTTTAAAACAAAGGAGCCAGCAGGTAGTTGGAATTCCATTTCACCAAGTAACCCTCTCTGAAATAATAACAAAGAAAAAACAAATAATTCCAGGGGTTTACTTAGGCGAAACGTTAGCCAAACCTAATAACGCAAAAATTAAAGTACTTCTGATGAACACATTGGAAACAGACCAAACAATTAATGTCGAGTCAATTAATTTAGTGTGGGACGAACTTGATGACTTCGATATAGTCAGTGAGGAAAAACAAAGAAACCCCGTAAGAAAACGACTAAGCAAATTAGATTCACTAATTGAATTAGGCCACTGCAATGCCGAAGAAAAAGCGTCTATCCTTAGAATCTGTCGTGAATAAAACGACCTATTCTATATTGAAGGCGATCACCTGACACACACAGACTCAATGCAGCACAAGGTAATAACCGAAGAAGATAAGCCACCTTTATTTACAAGACCTTAGCGGCTCACAGAAAGCCAAAGGGAGGAAATTCCTAAGCAAATTAACGAAATGCTGGAAGACGGCATAGTACAGCCAAGCTTCAGTCCATGGAATTCACCCCTACTCTTGGTCCCCAAGAAACCGGCCAAGGATGGATCCAAACGTTCGAGGGTAGTCGTCGATTTCAGGAAACTAAACGAACTTACTCTTGGAGACGCTTATCCACTACCAAACATAACCGACATCCTAGATCAGCTAGGTAATTCAAAATGCTTTAGTACACTCGATCTGGCCAAAAGTTGCCACCAAATCCTAATGGATAAGGAGGACAAAAGCAAAGCTGCATTCAGTACCCGACACTACGAATACAATCGTATGCCATTGGGACTTAGGACTTAAAAACGCCTCGGCTACATTCCAGAGGTTAATGAATAATGTATTAATGGGATTGCAAGGAATTTAATGTTTCGTTTACGCAGATGACATCGTCATTTATGGTTACGATCTACACGATCACAACACACGACTTATTAAAATTCTTAATCGTCTTCGAGAACACAATCTAAAACTACAACCTGACAAGTATCACTTCATCCGAAAAGAACTCACTTACCTTGGACACGTTATTTCCGAAGAAGGAACTAAACCGGATCCTGAGAAAATCAAGGCGGTAAAAACTTTCCCTGTACCCAAGAAACCAAAGGATATTAAATCATTTCTCGGTTTCGTGGGATACTACAGAAAATTTATTCCTAATTTCGCAGATCTGGCCAAACTTATAATAAAACTACTGAGGAAAAATGTTGTTTTTAAGTGGGATGCTTTTTGTGATGAATCGTTCAGGAAACTAGAAGAAAAAATCATAAAACCTCCTATTCTCGCTTATCCTGACTTCAGTAAAGAATTTATTATCACAACTGATGCAAGTGACATAGCATTAGGAACAGTACTCTCCCAAGGTCCAATAGGAGAAGACAAACCAATCTCTTTCGCCAGTAGCACTTTAAACGACGCAGAGACCCGGTACACGACTTCCGAAAAGGAGTTAATTGCCATTATCTATGCCCTACAAAAATTCCGACAGTACATTTTCGGAAGAAAATTTACGATATGCACTGATCACAATAACTTATTATGGTTAATAGGAGAAAAAAAACCCTACCTCAAGACTTTTACGCTGGCGTATCTTGGTGGAAGAATATGAGTTGAAAATCGTGCACAAATCAGGCAAAAGCAACGTCATAGCCGACGCTCTCAGTCGGGTACGATTGACAGACGAAGAGAACAGCAAAGTATTGGTAACCACGAAAAGTCAACAAAAGGCTCTCAACGCAGAAAACGAAATCCCTTACGTAAAAATAAACGCAAAAGATCCCCAATTCACTCGAAGCTTGAATCTTATCGAAAAAACGGATTCAATATTTTCAAACAATAAGACCCAATTCAAAATCATAGTCCTTCCTCTCATAGTCCCTGACGAAGAACTGTTACGAAAACAATTTCAAAATTTTTTAAAACCTGACATAGGACAAATTCTGACCATTTTACAAATAAATTGCCAGTATAATATAGTGACGTTACCGATCCCTTTGAGAAGTACCTCTGATCAACGCATCATAACAAATTGTCTTCAAACAACCCTCAAAAATTGCAAAGAAAAAAAGCTAAATTCAATAGCAATTTCCTTACCGCCTAGCGGAAACAACAAAGAAGAAATGAAAACGATAATAAGCAACATCTTCAAACAAGTACATATAACTCGATTACAGCATGGTCATAAAATTGCCCGAGAACAACTGCATGACGAAAAACGAACCTACAATACGACAAAAGAAGCAAAACGAAGCTATTTAACATAGGTGACAAAGTTCTGATAAAAATCAGACAAGACAAAACAAATTTTCTGCCCTATGGGAAGGACCATACGAGGTAATCAAAATCCTCTCAGACGAAAACACAATAGTACAAGTCGGCCGAAGATCTAAACTCATACACAACAACAACCTACAACTTCTACAAGAATAAAACAACCATGTATAACCACTTTTCAGGTCATGCGCGTACTTTGACATATATCCTGCTCGTTTCGATCACCCAAGGAGGTCTAAAAGATCGAACACATGGACCCTAAATTCCTATGCTCCCCCCCTAAACATCTCACATATTATCTCTAACAACTTGGCAAACAATCCACCCAACAAACGAGTAGCAGTCGTGAGACACTCCAGCCAAAATGAATTAAAACTAGCCTCTTCAAGGCATAAATTTCCCCCTTTAAGGAGAGCGGGATGTAGTGGATACACTACATGCACCCCACACTGTTCTATTCTGCTTTAAACGTTCCAAATTCTGTAACCCCCGAATTCAGGTTGAGCATTTTAACGGACGGTTAGGAGTACAGAAGATAGATAATACTTATTAAATAAAAAAACAAGAAAAGATACTAGTATATAGTATATATGTCTTACAACTTAATTAAAAAATATATGTCTTACAAATTATTTAAAATAAAAAAATTTCTTCGCAACAATAATTATATTCTTTAAGAAAAAAAAAATACTCATAGTTAAAAGTGGGCGCCGTGGCGTAAGTGGTTAGTGTGTCGGATCACTGCGCATGAGGTTCCAAGTTCGAATCCCAGAAAATACCAAAAAAGTTTTTTCACGGTCCCACCTCTCGCGAACGTCTGACAAACATCCGAGAGTATTGTTGTCATGAAAAAGTTTCTCAAATCGCCGTTCGGATTCGGCATTAAACTGTAGGTCCCTTCCATTCGTGTCAAAAATATAACGCACACAACATGAGTGGTTGCGAGAAGCTAGGCCCTGGCACTTTAAAGAGCTGTTGCGCCAAATATTTGTATTTTTTTGTATAGTTAAAAGTAATAAATAGCATATAAGTCATATCAAATTAAACAAAAAATTGTCTTTGCAACAAAAGAGTAATAAATAGCATATAAGTCTTAACAAATATAATTGAAAAAAAAAAAGTGTCTTTGCAACAATGACAATATCCTCTAAGAAACAAAAAGTAATAAATAGCATATAAGTCTTACCAAATTAATTAAAAAAATAGCATATAAGCCAAATCAAATTAATCAAAAAATGCCTATAAAACAGTAACTATATTCTCTTAAAAAGGAAAGAAAAACAACAAGCGTAAAACAGTACGAGTATATACCTTAGTCTTACCAAATTATTCAAAAATGTATTTTAAACAATAACTATATTATCTAAGAAAAAAAAAAACAATAATAAAACAGTATATACCTAAGTCTAACAAAATAAAAAACAAATGTTTTTGCAATAATAAATATAGTCTCTTTTACATGTAAACAAAAAGTATATAATAATCAAAATGTATGCACATCTAACCTTTAGGTATGTTTAAGAACACAATGTGATCAATTTGCATTTTGCACTCTGTAAGACAAATTTAATTTTCACGTTAATCTTGGCTTAAATTTTGTAATCACCTACTTTCAATCCGCCCATCGTTTGTCAGAAAATTAACCTCTTCAAGGTATAATTTCCTCCGTTTAAGGAGAGCGGGATGTAGTGAATATACTACATGCTACCTTCTACCAACACCACGATATGTCAATCGCCAACCAAATTACGCTCAGTGCCATATCGCTGGGTTCCCACTCAACCGAGCTCAACCAATGCAAATCACCATTTGCTCGCATTACCACACCCATAATGATGACTTCATAAATAAGTCTCTCTTTCCGAGTACACACAGTGATACTCATAATGATATGCACATTGCATAACAAAAGAATAATGTAAACAAAGCGGGGTATGCGCACGCGGTGAACTAGAATGTAAACAAACCAAGTCGGTTTGTTTGGGTATTCCTCCGATAATGCACTTGGACGCGTTGACCAATATTGGGTTCAAGAATCAGAAATAGGCACAATGCTGATAATGCACTTGTGCCTGTAACTGAGGATGACCTAGTACATTGGATCTATGGCTATGGTAATTGCGTAAGACATATGCATGGCACTTATGTCGGTAAAAACCAGAAACACCATCGCACATGGCTTTCTACAGACACCTGGGGCCACGCTTAGGCTACCAGGGGGGTCAGCAAGGTGGCGGATAGCTGAACGGCCTTCAGATATGTAGGCTAGCTGCGAATAACCAATAAGCAGTCCCCGACCACGAGCGGCAGAATGGAGGGTGTGAGGGAAAAAATCACATGAGCCCTGTGAAGTATCTGTGACAGAGCGAGTAGACGCCGCTCTTAAATAAGTGTCCTATCCCGAAGGCAAGGTGTTACGCGACCCGTGCTGAGGCCTGAATGGTGCTGGGGATGTAAAATCAATACAGCATCTCTAACGGAGCCCTCCAGATACCTGGTGACCTCTGGTTGAAATAAAGCCTTACCACGCTACAGGGGGCTATGGCGTGGTCGATATCAATTCCCCCTTACTCGTGGGACTCAAAATGAACAAACTTAAACAAACCAAAATAAATCAAATAAAAATAACAAAAGAAACGGAAAAAAAAACAAAAAAATGGGGAGCCAAAAACCCCAACCATAGAAGACCCATTTCGAAGGGGAGCACTATTGGCTCGATCGCCAGTTGATACTCCGCTTGAAAAGGAACAGGCGGCGATAATATCGCCCCAAATCGTACGCGTGGATACTGCTACCATAGCTTTAGCTGAGGTTCAAAACAACCCACGCTCCAATGAAGAGATAGGCAAGTGTGATACGATGACTGTACTGGGCACAAAAATAGCCGAACTTGCTGAATTCATCAAGGATAAGAACAACGTGCATCACGAGATTCGTAAACTGGTGAGTTCTATTCGTACCACGTATGAAAAGGCATTGGACCCTGAAAACGAACGACAAGAACATTTACACGTTGAAAGGCAGGATAAGACTACACAAACCATACAGTCAAAACCGCTAAACTACCGAGCAGCAGTCCTGAAGACCACTGAGGCGTCAAAGCCTGCGGTAGATAGCTGTGAGATATGACCACAAACGCCCAAACGCAGGCGGGAAAGCAAAATTACGAGCCAGCAGCTCCCAGCCGCGAAGAAGAAAAAGACCGTGGTCCCGATAGGAAAAGAAAAACCCGTCCAGGTGGAAACCCATAACACGAAAGCCGAAAAGTGGGAAAAGCCAAGAGGAAGTACCAAAAAAAGGCTGAAAGCGCGCCCAGATGCTTTAGTGATTAAAGCTAAGGATGGTCTCTCTTATGCAGAAATGCTGCACAAGGTAAAGGACAACCCTGAATTGAGAGAGCTCGGCCAAAAGGTCAACCAAATCAGGAGGACGGCCAAAGGAGACCTACTCTTAAAACTAAGGAGCCTCCCAACAACGGAAACGACCAAGCTTCATGCATCCGTGGAAAAGGCCTTGGGAACAGAAGCGGAAGTGAAAACCCTAACGCACGAGGTACTCATAGAAGTCAAAGATCTGGACGGAATCACAACAAAGGAGGAGATCTGCGAAGCCCTAACCAAGCAATTAGAGGGATCCAAAGAGTACCATGTCGGAACAAGTGCCATAAAGTCTCTGCGAAAAGCTTACTTAGGGACACAGATAGCGACAGTGAGCCTGCCAGCGGAAGTCGCTGAGAGGCTGATGACTGCCAGCAAAGTGCGCATTGGCTGGGTGGTCTGCCATACGGGAAAAAATAACTCCAACAAAATGCTACAAATGTATGGACTTCGGACATACTGCCAGAGCATGCAAAAGTGCGGTGGATTATTCTGACCGGTGTATTAGATGTGGTGCGAGTGGACACACCGCAAAATCTTGTGCCCTAGAGCCAAAATGCCTGCTGTGTTGTGACAAAAAGGACACAAATAGCAACCATGTCACAGGAAGCGGCAAATGCCCAGCCTTCCAAAAAGCCTTGAGAGACCTAAAACACCTTATATGAAGATAAAACAGCTCAACCTCAATCACTGCGAAGCTGCGAACGATCTCCTCATACAATCTGTGCGCGAACAAAAAGTAGACGTCGTAATCCTTAGTGAGCCCTACAAAGAATTCGATGCAAACGCGTGGATAACGGACACTACGGGAAAAGCGGCCATATGGACCTGTGGGAAAACTGCCTTCCAAGAGAGAATGCCAACATCAGGAGATGGTTTTATATGGGCAAAAATCTCCGGAATATATATTTATAGCTGCTTTGCACCACCAAGCCTCTCGATAGCAGAGTTCGAAGAGCTGCTGGACAAACTCGTAAACGATGCTTTAGATCGAAAACCGGCGATCATTGCTGGCGACTTTAATGCATGGACCGCTGAATGGGGATGCAAAGAAACGAACAGACGCGGAAAATCCCTACTGGAGGCTTTTACAGCCCTAGACGTGGTACTAGTAAACAGCGGAAATAAACCCACGTTTTGCAGAGGAAGCGGCTCTTCTATTATAGACATCACATACGTAAGTAGCTCCTTGATAGGAAGAACAAAGTGGGAAGTCAGTGACCTCTATACTCATAGCGACCACCAGGCGATAATATGTGAAGTACTGCCGGAAGCAAGAAGACAAACACCGCTAGCCAGGGTACCCCAGAAAAAAGGCTGGAAATCAGACTCTTTCGACGTGGAAGCATTCACTCAACAGAAAACATTCTTCAACAGAAACGCAGTACTGACGGGTCGTGCGGGCAGTAAAGCAATGCAGGCCATAAATGAGGTTACACGGGCATGTGACGCCACAATAAGGAGAAGAAAGGCTATGGAACATCGTCCCCCAGTTTACTGGTGGAATGAAGAAATCGCGCATCTACGTACCAAGCGTCATCGAGCGAGAAGGGCGTATACGCGATCTAGAGCGAGGGCCGTCTCCAGTGAACTGCAAGAAGACTACAGGGTGGCTCGAAAGGAACTAAAAACAGCTATACTAAAGAGCAAACGGAAGTGTTTCGCCGAGCTGTGTGATGAAGCTGACGAAAATCCTTGGGGCAAAGCCTACCAAATCGTCATGAAAAAATTGAAAAGGTGCCAGCCACAGATTTCCACCTGCCCAGAGTTCTTACACAACATCGTGGTCGGACTATTTCCTCAGCAACAAGAGAACGCATTCTCGGATGATCCAATAGTAGAGGCACCAACAATCCGAGAGGTAACCAAAGAAGAAATAATCGAGATTTGCAATAAAATTGGAGATAAAAAAGCACCTGGACCAGATGGTATCCCAAATATAGCACTCAAGACAGCTATAAAAGTAAGCCCAGAAATGTTTATTAACATTTACAACTCGTGCCTGAAGGAAGGAGTCTTCCCCGATCAGTGGAAACGGCAAAACCTAGTACTTCTTCCCAAAGGTAAGAAACCACCAAATGAACCTTCATCATACCGCCCGCTCTGTATGTTAGATACGGCTGGCAAAATATTGGAGCGAATCATCTGTAACAGGGTAGAGGCAGCAATTCAAGAACCTGGAGGTCTTTCAGAACACCAATACGGTTTTCGAAAAGCGCGCTCAACAACAGATGCAATCAATGTGGTAGTTAAAACGGCACAAGAGGCTATACAGGGAAGAAGATGGAGAGGCGGTTCCAAAAAGTACTGCTTGGTTATAACTCTTGACATAAAAAACGCCTTCAATACGGCAAATTGGAGTCACATCTTACAAGCGCTCAGAAGGATGAGAGTTCCACAATACCTCATAGACGTTATTGTTGACTACTTCAGGTGCAGAATCTTGGTATACAATACAGACCGCGGCCCCAAGGAATATAAGATCACAGGCGGAGTACCACAGGGCTCAGTCCTTGGCCCTTTGCTCTGGAATATTATGTATGACGGTATACTGCGACTTCCTATACCCGCAGAAACAAAAATAGTGGGATTTGCTGATGATATCGCCATTATTGTCACTGCTAAACTGTTGGAGGAGGTGGAACAGATAAGCAATGCGACAATAAGGATAATACGAAAATGGCTCACCTCAGTTGGTCTAACACTGGCGGAGCATAAAACTGAAGCAGTCCTGATAAGTAGTAGAAAGAAGGTAGAAACTCTCACCATTATAGTCGGCGGCCATGAAATAACATCTAAACCGCATATAAAATACCTAGGTGTCATGACAGATACGAGACTTTCATTTAGAGATCACCTTAAGTATGTAGGCCGAAAAAGTGCAATAGCAAGTGCTGCACTCGCGCGTATCATGCCCAACATAGGAGGACCAAGACATAGCCGTAGGTTACTGCTGGCTAGAGTGGTTACGTCTATAATACTATACGCCGCACCAATTTGGGCCGGGGCCATGGCAATTAAAACATACAGATCACATATCACATCTGTGTATCGAATATGTGCATTGAGAGCTAGCTGCGCATTTCGCACTACTTCTAGCGATGCAGCTTGCGTGGTAGCGAGAATGCTCCCAATAGATATCCTGGCAGTAGAACAGCAACGTCAGTACTGCGCAAGAAGAGAAAGAAACGAGGCCAGCGAAAACCGGCTCTATAGAGCAGAAAGCCTAAGAGAATGGCAAGAACGCTGGAATGCTTCTGAGAAAGGCAGGTGGACCCATAGGCTCATACACCAAATCCTGCCATGGTTCGACAGACAACATGGAGAACTTGAGTTCTACTTAACGCAGTTCCTAACGGGCCATGGATGCTTTCGTTCGTACTTACATAAGTATAAACACGACAATAGCCCTTACTGTCCGCATTGCGCTGACTGCGTAGAAAACGCGGAACATATATTTTTTGAATGCCCAAGATTCCTCGACGAAAGGAATGCACTAAGGAGTGAACTCGGCCACCCACTGACGCCAGAAAACATCGTTGGCGAAATGCTCAAAAGCCAGGAGGCATGGGACGCAGTCGCTGGGAGCACAATGCGCATAATGAAGATTCTAAGAACCCTAGAAAGAGAAAGGAAAGAATCAGACCGGCGAAATACAATCAATGCTGAGCAGGATAATGCAAACAGGCACTAGTCGAATACATCAGATTAAACCCCCCCCCCCCCGCGATGAAATGCTTGACGGTAGTACCGCGGGGAATGGGGCGGTCGTGGGAGGGGGGTTTAGTGGGTAAGAGTCCCACACTGTTACTCAGGTCGTACTGAGTTTCGTCTTTTGAAGTTTACCCCTCCCAATCAAAAAAAAAAGACACCTGGAGACGGATCGATGAGCGTACAGCAATCAAGGCTCGGATTGCAGCGGCCTCAGCAGTAGAGAGAACCGAGCTTGAAGCCCAATACCGTGCGAAGAAGAAAGAAGTGCGGCGTAGTGTGAGACGTGACAAGCGTCAACATGTCAACTCACTGGCCTTAAGAGCTGAAGAAGCAGCGAGTAGGCGCGACAGTAGGACTGTTTACAACATCACTAAAAAGCTCATTGGTGGTCGAAACTCCAAACAACATCCAGTGAAGAGTCTAGACGGTAACCTTCTGATTTCGGATGAGGATCAGCTCACTAGATGGAGAGAACAATTTGCTGCAGTGCTAAATCACTTAGACGACGGCGGTATGATCTTGAATTCGAATGAGTAGTTCGAAGCAACAAATTCCCGAATTCGCACCGCACCTCCCAGTAAAACTGAAATAATAACAGCAATCAAGTCCCTCTCTCCGCTACATTTACTGTTTATCGACTTCGAGAAAGCTTTCGACAGATTGAATCGAGATGCTATCTGGTTGGCCTTGCGCAGGAGAGGCATTCCAGAAAAGCTTATAGCTATTATCAAGGCTACATATGAGGGCGGCAAGTGTCACGTCGTGCACAATGGTAAGGTGTCGGAGGACTTTGAAGTCCAAAGTGGAGTACGTCAAGGGTGCATACAGTCCCCACTATTGTTCTTGGTGGTTATCAGCGATGTACTCCGTGCAGTATTGACGGAAGCTAATTCTGGAATTCGTTGGACTATGACATCTTGCCTTAAACACCTAGATTACGCTGACGATATTTGTCTACTTTCACATCGGATAATGGATCTTCATTTGATGGCCCAAAATCTAGAAGCTGAGGCAAACAAAGTGGGGCTAAAACTAAACACAGCCAAAACAAAAGCCGTGAGTACTTCCAATACCCGCGCTCAACTTAACATTGCCGGAAAGCAAGTCGAGAAAGTTGATAACTTTCTATATTTAGGAAGTGTCGTCTCGGCTAATCGCGGTGGCACCGAACTGGATGTGTGCAGCAGAATCGGGAAGGCTAAAGCTGCGTTCGGAATGCTGTCCAAAATCTGGAGAAGCAATGTTATTAGCTTAAGAACCAAGCTACGACTGTTCCGCTCCAACGTAGAATCAGTGCTGCTTTATGGGTGCAGTACCTGGAAGGTGGACACCATTAACACACGCAAGCTGCAAGTCTTTGTAAACAAATGCTTAAGAATCATCTTGAGGATTTTTTGGCCGAACCGCATCTCCAACGAACAACTTTATCTGAGAACGGGCCAAGAACCTATAAGCATTACTATACGAAGAAGAAAGTGGCAATGGATTGGACACACCCTACGGCGCGAAGACAACTCCATTGCGAAATACGCCATGCAGTGGAATCCGCTCACCCAGGCAGGCAGAATAGCGGGACGCCCTTTGCAAACGTGGCGCAGAACAGTTAAGGAGGAATCGAGCTCTTTAGGAATGAGTTGGAGGCAGCTCAAACGCGTTGCAGAACTCCGAACACGATGGCGCGCAGGCGTGGTTGACGCCCTATGCCCCCCGAGGGGTTAAAGGATATAAGTGAAGTAATATGCATGGTGAATGGTGGAAGGGATAGATTTCCCAAAGCAAAATTGTACAAAAGGGAAGGATTGAAAGGAGGAAAAGTAAGAGTAGGTTTGACACTAAAAGCTAACGGTTGCAGCCCCGCATAGACAGCGGACCGTATGGCAAATTAAGACACATTCAAAATAAGAAAGATATAATTCGCCTTGTAATAAATCTTAAAGAAAACAAAGAGCATTTTATTTACTTCCCTACTCTTCCCGGTCCATACTCTTCCCTCTAGTCAAGAGGAAGCACGGTATTTATCGGTAACAACACGACAGATCTGGCACCGCCTCTGCCGTAATTGTCAGATGTCATGATGTCACGAAATGTCATGAACAAACGTTTTCGCCCACGCGCTTTTTCTCAAAAATCTTCTGGGTGGATTTGGCGGCTGACGGACGTAAAAAAAGGAAAGGAGACATCAAACGAATTTTTAAATGAATGCAATAAACTAAACTTTAACTAATTGGCGTTTTTCATTCTAGGACCTCGAAATTCTCCCACAAAATTTTTAAAAATTCTTTCTTACCTATATTTACAAATGCCGCCTAAAAGTCGCATGCCAACTGAGGTGGTGGACCAGCTCATGTTCCGCGCTTTTATCAACCGCTCTAATGGAATCTCAGCGAACACCCAGGGCTCAACCAAACATTTCTGTCAAAACAAACGAAGTGCGTGCCAAAACTACCACACGAAAAGTCTCTAAAGGTAGTAAATTGCCAACGGAGCGGCAAAAATCAATTAACGATGAGTGCAGTCACCAAACACGTGCAGCCGTCACAACTGCTGTTGAAAGTTCCCGTGTACGCTCCTCGTCTACGGGAAATTGCGCCGTTATTCCCATCAACGCAGCCTCTAGTGCTGCGCACACGAATGAACGTTGTCCCGTCAAAACGGGTGCTATACCCAAGGGGGGCGCCAAGTCAGTGTACACTCAAAGCTCAAAGGCATCTTCAAACCACGTCCGCCGATTGCACGCTGAAATGCAGTTGATGCGTGAGCAACAGGCAATTCTTATCCAAAGAGAAACAATCATGCAACAAAAACAAGACCTCTTGCTAAAACAAAGAGATTTGCTGGTAGCAATTAGAGGCCGAAGAGGATAGTTTGGAATACGACGAAGACGATAACAGCCGCGTACAAGTCGAGAGTTGGTTGAGAGAGACTCGCGAGGAAAATAACGTACCTATTGCTCCACCAAGAGCTGAAAGTACTACTGCCGCGCAAACGGCCACAGCAACCCCGTCAACACGACACACTTTTGGGACAGATCCTGCAGAAGCTCACTGCCCTGGACCTGCAGTGCTCAACTAAGACGGAAAATGTGTCGACATCAACTTGGCTGCCAGGTATTCTTCCCACAAACACAACGTGCGTGCCCGTTGATAGTGGGGCCACCTCCACTTTGAACATCGAGAACATCCAGTTCGTCGCATTAGTCGTAATCAGCTGGCAGCACGCAATGGAATCTGCAAAGATTTACCGAAAATTACTGGCAATCCAGAAGAGTGGCCATTGTTCATTGCCAGCTATGAACAAACTACGGTGCTTTGTGGATTTTCAGATTACGAAAAACTGATCCGTCTGCGACAAGCTTTGGATGGTCCAGCTAGAAATGCCACAAGGAACCTATTATTGCATGCCTCTTGTGTGTCGCAAATATTGTCAACACTGCGCATGAAATTCGGACGACCAGAACTAATAATAGATGTGCTGCTGACGCGAATCCGAGACATGCCACCACCTAAGGAAAGCCACCCAGAAACTATCGTCGATTTTGCCATAGAGGTGCAAAACATATGCGCTACGATGAAGGCATCCGGCCTTTTGAACCATCTGAACAATCCTGAACTAGAACAAGAACTGGTCTGTAAGCTCCCTGGCCCCCTAGGCCCCTTTTGGGGGATGCATAAACTGACATTAGCGTCTTCTACGCTCGAGGATTTCAGTAACTGGTTGCTTCAATTAGCACTTGGCGCCAACAACATCATAGTCCCCAGCACATCAGTTAAAATACGTCGACGGGGAGCGCTTAATATTCACACCGACGCTCATACGGATATCGGAAAAGAAGCATGCATCATTTGTCAAGGTAACTGTGCTCATGCAGCCAAATGTAATGTCTTTTTTAATTTCACCAGATCCGAGAAATGGAGAAAAGTGAGGACCAACCAGATTTGTCGTAGATGTCTGGACGCGCATCTGCCAACAGAGTGCCTTTCAACAGCGATATGCGGCGTTGACGGATGTCGTCTTATGCATCACCCCCTTCTACATAAGAAACCTCAAGTTGTTGCTGACTCGTGCGCACACATCGAGTGTAACACTCATTCTCAAATTTGAAATCAAACTATATTTCGAGTGCTTCCCGTCACTCTGTATGGAAACGGTATGCAGCTATCAACCTTTGCCTTTTTTGATAATGGAACATCCCTTACGCTATCTGATGAGGACTTAATAGATGCTCTGATTCTGAAGGGAACTCCGGAGCCGCTTTGCTTAAACAGACAGCAAACAGCCACCGTTTCGAAGATGATTCGCACCTCGTCGACTTAAAAATGTCTGGACCAGGTGATGAGCACCGATTTCCTCTTAAGAATGTCCACACGGTGAAGGAGTTAGGCCTTCCGTCACAAACTCTCGATGCCCAAAAGCTACAAGCCCAATAAACATCTAAGGGGGCTTCCGTTGAAATCTTATTTTAATGCCGTTCCAAAGTTGCTAATTGGACTGAATAATTGCAAGCTTGGACTGAGTTCACGATAAAGAGTAGGTGCCGAATTCGAGCCGATAGCCGAGAAAAGTCCCCTAGGTTGGACCATAAAAGGTCAGCCCGCTACCGAAGAGGGAGCAAGTCATCACGTCTTTCACATGTGCGATTGTGAGATTGGAGCAAACGCCCAGTTACTTGAAACTGTAAAAAACTATTTTTGTCTAGATATCCTGGGAGTAAAGCCGAAAGAAAAGGAAATAATCTCCAAAGATTCTCAACATGCTATCCAACAACTGCAGAAATTCACACGAAGGGCAGGAAATCGGTTTGAAACTACGCTGCTATGGAAAGGTGAAAACATGCTCCTCCCAGACAGCGTTCCTATGGCCAAGCGAAGAGCTCGATGTCTGTATTCCAAGATGCAGAGAGATCCTGCTTTAGGGCAGGCATTACAATCTAAAATTGATGACTATATTGCTAAGGGATACGCCAGGAAGTTGAATCCGGATGAAATCGACGTCAACAGATGCTGGTACTTGCCGTTATTCTCAGTAAGCAATCCTAACAAGCCCGGAAAGCTTCGCCTGGTGTGGGACGCTGCTGCTAGAGTAGAAGGTATTTCCCTAAATAGTTTGCTTTTAAAGGGGCCGGATCTACTCACATCGTTGGTTTCAACCATTCGCAAGTTTCGACAAAGGCGGGTAGCAATCGGAGGAGACATCGCCGAAATGTATCATCAGGTAAACGTTCGCCAAGAGGATCAACATTATCAGCGCTTTTTCTGGATCCAACCACACTCCGAGGAACCAGTGGCATTCGTTATGACTGTAATGACTTTTACCACTTCCTGCTCACCTAGCTGCGCTCAATATGTCAAAAGTAAAAACGCCGAGGAATTTCGCGATCAGTATCCCAGAGCGGTAAAGTGCATTTTGGAGAACCATTATGTCGATGACCTGTTAGACAGTGTTGACACGGAAGACGAAGCCATTAAACTAGCACTTGAGGTTCATCTCGTTCACTCCAAAGGAGGCTTTCAGATGCGTAACTGGCTCTCAAATTCCAGAGAAGTCCTGGGTGCGCTCAACGCTAAGGCTAGGGATACAGTTGTGAATTTAAATGTCGGTCCTGAAACCTCAACTGAAAAGGTTCTAGGCATGTGGTGGTCTACCACTGATGACTCCTTCGTCTTTAAGTTATCAAAGCGTTACAACAACGAGGACGTACTGCTGGGAAAACGGCGACTCACGAAAAGAAAAGTATTAAGTCTGATAATGACAATCTTCGACCCAATAGGTCTCTTGGCTTTTACGTCATGTATGGGAAAATTATCTTTCAAGGTATATGGCGCTCTGGCTGCGGATGGGACGAACAAATACATGAGGAGCAATACACCAAATGGCTGTGCTGGATTCGACTTATGCCAGAAGTAACGGCAATGAGCATACCAAGGTGCTACGTAAAGGCTAGATTTGTACGTTTTCCTGATATGAAAGTCCATACGTTTGCCGACGCTAGCGAAGATGGATGCGCGGCTGTATGCTATTTTAGATGTTCTGATGGTGATCTCGTGGACTGCGTTTTGCTGGGTTGCAAAACTAAAGTAGCCCCTCTAAAGATGATGTCAGTACCCCAACTGGAGCTGCAAGCCGCTGTAATGGGCGCCCGGCTGACAAATAACATTATCAGCACCCACTCAATTCATTTGTCAAAGGTGACATTTTGGTCGGATTCTCGCACCGTACTTGCACGGATACGCTCCGATCACAGGCGTTACCGACAATTCGAAGCTTTTCGTGTGAGTAAAATTCTTGAGCTGACGGACGCTTCTAACTGGCGGTGGATTCCTATTGCGGAGAATATAGCCGACGAAGCTACAAAATGGCAAAGAATTCCTGATTTTTCGAATAATAGCAGACGGCTTAACGGACGGGCGTTCCTGAAATCGGATCCGAGAACTTGGCCGGATGAGAAAATTATAAAATCTACAAATGAAGAACTACGAGCTCAGTTTGTCGGATATCATGCTAATCCGATCTTCAAACCCTTCATATCAATAAGGCCTGAGCGATTCTCATCATGGCATCGTGATGGCTGTAGTAATTTTTTGTGCACGAAAGTGGAGAGACAAGACCCGTAAGCACTTCTTTCGACAGGAAGCCCTGTTAAAAAATCGAGTTCTATTTACAACCTTTCCCCCTATCTTGACGAAAATAGCTTGCTTCGACTTGGAGGAATGGTGGCTCTTAGCAGAGGAGAGCACCCAATCATATTACCTAGAGGTGAATATTTAACTAAATTGATTGTCTCTGATTACCATTCCAGATACTACCATGCTTACCACGAAACAGTAGTCAACGAGATTCGGCAAAAATTTTGGATTCCGAGACTTAGAGCTGCTCTGAATGAAGTACGCCGATCATGTGAAACTTGCTTAAATTTTCGAGTTCAACCACAACCTCCACAGATGAGTCCTTTACCTGCAGCGCGTCTAGCAGCATTTTGTAGGCCATTAAGCTACGTGGGCGTCGACTATTTTGGTCCTATATCTGTATCCGTTCGCCGCAGCAGCGAGAAAAGGCATGGCGTACTCCTGACATGTCTGACAACTAGGGGATTACATCTCGAAATAGCGTACTAGCTATCCACGGACTCCTGCATCATGGCCATCCGCAATTTTATTGCTTGTCGAGGATCTCCGATAGAGTTTTGGAGCGACAATGGCACTAATTTCAAAGGCGCAGAGCGCGAGTTGCGGGAAGCATTCACCACAATCCACCAAAACGAGATGGTACGGGCCTTTACGAGCCCGTCTATGAAGTGGCGATTTATACCTCCAGTTTCGCCTCACATGGGAGGGGCATGGAAGCGCCTTGTAAGATCAGTTAGAGAAGCCCTTTACAAAATATTGCCGTCACGAAACACCTCAGATGAACTTCTACGTGCGACCTTGATGGAGATAGAGATGACCGTGAATTCTAGGCCGCTGACATATATACCTATCAGTCATGAGGATGAAGAAGCCCTAACGCCAAACCATTTTTTGTTGGGCAGCTCCAATGGGACGAAGCCTCTTGCAGAATCTACAAGTGAGGGAATACAGTTAAGACGAAACTGGCAAGCAGCACAACAGCTCTCTAACGCGTTTTGGAAAAGGTGGGTCCGGGAGTACCTCCCAGTAATTACTCGACGCATGATGGGATTATACCGATCATGCTGCAAAAAACTGCTCCAACCATTACCCCAATTTTCAAAAAGCTATTTGCCAGTAGTCTTAAACAATGTTACATACCAAGAACATGGAGGGAGGTAAAGGTGGTTTTTATACCCAAGGCGGGCAAGGCTAGTCACACCACCGCGAAGGACTTCAGACCAATTAGCCTTACCTCTTTCATCCTGAAAACTTTTGAAAGATTGCTCGACATCTACATACGTAGCAGAATACGCCCGGGGGACTTATCTCCAGCCCAACACGCATACACGAAGGGTAAATGTGTGGAAACTGCCCTACATCATGTTTCGGCTCTATAGAAAAATCACTTAAGGATAAAGAGTTCACACTAGCTGCTTTTTTGGACATTGAAGGAGCCTTCAATAATGTAAATACCGAAGCGGTTAAAAGAACCCTAAGAAACCTAGACATCGACATTAGTCTAATTAACTGGATTGTTAGCATGCTCGAGGAACGACATATTACCACCGAACTTAAGGGTTCAAAGCTCGAAGCATACGCCTCGAGGGGTACCCCTCAAGGCGGGGTAATCTCCCCACTGCTCTGGGTCATTGTTCTTAATGAGGTACTACAACAACTAAAGTACAGCGGGGTCAGAGCTACAGCGTACGCGGACGACGTCGTGCTGCTTGCTACAGGTAAATTCCTGCCTACCCTCAGCGAACAACTTGACGGAGCCCTTAATACTCTTAGCATATGGGCCAGGAGCTGCAGTCTAAAGGTTAACCCCCAAAAAACCGAACTCGTACTTTTTACGAACAAGAGGAAAATACCGGAGTTCAGTACACCTTCTGTTGATGGTATCCCACTCAGATTGTCCGATAGCGCAAAATACCTGGGCCTTGTACTTGACAAAAAGCTCAACTGGAGATTAAATATAGAGGAAAGAATCAAGAAAGCAACAATAGCCTTTTACTCATGTAGTAGAATTTTTGGTAGAACCTGGGGACCCTCCCCCAAAATCATACTATGGATGTATACGGCTATAGTTAGACCCATACTGACTTACGGCAATCTAGTATGGTGGCCAGCTGTCAACAAATGCACCAACTTAAAGGCAATCACCAAAGTTCAAAGACTAGCGTGCATTGGCATCACCAGTGCAATGAGGACAACCCCAACCGCAGGACTCGAGGCTATCCTCAACCTGCTGCCGCTAGACATCTTTACGCGAACATCAGCAGCCATTAATGCTATGAGAATAAGTCAGTCAGCGAACTGGAAACCAAGCAGAACAGGTCACTCGATGATCCTACACGATTACTTTGGCCTCATGCCCGTAACGGATTACATGACGCCATATTTAGACTTTACAAGGCCTTTCTCTACCGCCTACCCTAGCAGGGAAGATTGGAAAAGCGGTCATATACCTAATGCCGAATCTATAGCCATCTACACGGATGGTTCAAAAATGTGTAGGATCAGGTATCTTCTCCGACCCTCTAGGTGTATCAATATCCATACGACTTCCAGACCACAGCAGTGTTTTCCAAGCAGAGGTCTTAGCAGTGGCAACAGCCGCCCGTGAGTCTGCGATAAGGGCAATACCGCCAGAAGGTATCACCATCTTTATCGACAGCCAGGCAGCTATAAAAGCGATTACTGCCATAGAAATTAAATCGAAGCTTGTGAAGTGTTGTCGAGAAGAGCTCAGGGTTCTTGGAACACAGCACAAGGTATCGCTCTGTTGGGTCCCTGGACACGAGGGTATCCCAGGCAATGAGACAGCCGACGAGCTGGCGAGAATCGGCTCAGCAGCCCCAACAGAACAAGTTGACCCCCCTGTGTGTATCCCGCCTTGCACACTCAAGCTCGCTGCAGGGAATAAAGCCACTGAGGAGGCAAACACAAGATGGAACTCCATGGAAACTTGCGCCATCACTAGGAAGCTATGGCCATCTTTCGACAAAGCAAAGACCGAGAGAATCATCCGTAAAGATAGGAAATCCCTTTCCACCCTCGTGGGCATCATCACGGGACACAACACTCTGCGGTACCACTTGAAGAAACTACGCCTGACGGAGGAGGAACTCTGCAGAGGCTGTGGTGATGAGGAAGTTTTTGAGGACGCAACCCAGTTCCTGTGCCACTGCCCGAGTCTTCAACATTCCAGGAAAAAGTTCCTCGGTAAATTTTTCTTCCAGGATCTCGAGGAACTCTCCGGCGTTTCAACGGAAAAGATGTTGAACTTCATCAAATCATCAGGGTGGTTTGTATGCAGAAATGAAGTAAGTGACTGAGTAGTTTTTAGTTTCATTGGGTAAGGGATCACTTTTCCCCCATGGGTACCACAATGGGTCATCGCTGACCTGAGTGTGGCAGAGAGCGTCGCTCCCTGCCAGCCCACATACCTAACCTAACCTAATTACTCGACGCAGTAAGTGGTTTGATGAAGTAAAGCCGATCGAACGGAATACGAACGGGCTCGGATGGGCGGGTGAGAAGTGCCCTATACTCTGTCCAATTTATATTTTCAGTACAGGGCTTATGGAAGGGCTTTTTCAAACACACTGGTGCCTGCTGGTGTTTGCATGGCACTCTACTTAAGAAATTGCCACTAAAATTAAAAACAGAACCCTGAGTTACATTGAAATTGTTTTTGTAATATTCCATAAGCCCATGAACATTCCACCATAACCTGTCTGCTCCCCGGCTGTGAGGAGACTGATCGCCAATTTGCCTCTCGCTTATTGTGTTTATTAAAAAAAAAGCACATTGATTCAGAGTTACCACTCGTGCGTTGATGGAAATTATAATACCTTTTCCTTTGGTTTTTGCTATGGAGATTTCAGAATTGAAGCTTTCTTACGCCCGATTTCTTCACCGAGTACTAGCGCTAGTACCGGTATTAGAGCAGAAGTTGGTACTCAAATCGGTATCAAGTCATTTCTTCACAAAGTACTCACGAAGATTTGGTACCGAGTATTAGCTTGTACTCGGTATTAGCTTAGCCCTCGAAATCAGTAAGACCAGTTGGTAATACTCAAATCGGTATCAAGTCATTTCTTCGCAAAGTACTAATGTCAATTTGGTACCGAGTATTAGTTGGTACTCGGTATTAGCAGGACCCTCAAAATCGGCAGTCCAGCGTCGTTAGTACCAGGATTAGGCCAATTTCAATTATTTATCATGAGAGATAGTACTCTATTTTGATATTTTCTTGGCTGTCATTGTGAAAAAAGTAAATACATACACGTGTGTTCTATTTTGGTTTCTTTTGATTTTTTATTCTATTTTCTGGAAAATGGATTTGATTTTTGGTGGGGATAGTTTGTTTCATGATTTCGAGGACGATATCGAGTACGAGAACGATAAAGAAGGGGTGGAAGTTCGTCGATATGAGCGCCGTATCTACCATATGCCACAACGGAGTACAATAAATACTTGGGACGATGTGAACTTTTCGCTTCATCGCTATCGTTTTTTAATTCTTGTTTCTGCATTCTTCATTGGTACCAAACATAAAGTAAAGAAAAAATAACCAATCACACACTCTTCCACACGATACCGCATACCTACCACCATACTCATGTCTACAAGCCCGGCGCAAAGTCCAACGATCAAGAAGGAGGGCGGATTTCCAACAATGCCTGGACACCCTTAGACTGGCGAGACGTAACTTAAATAGAACCATCAAGGAAAGCAAAATTGCATGTTTTCAACGTCTCTGTCAAGAAGCCAAAATTAACCCATGGGGCTCGGCATACAGAATGGTGATACGAAATGGAAGGGCTATAGGACTCCTCAAATAACATGTCCGATAATGCTGAGATCCATAGTAGAGCACCTCTTCCGTCAAAGACCTCCTACTATGTGCAATATTATACGAGAAGTCAATCCAGAAGATATTCCTTTAATTGCTCACGAGGAGCTGTAAAGGGCATGCAGCAAGATAGGTGACAACAAGGCGCCCGGACCCGACGGCATCCCGAATAAGGCAGTAAAGGCAGCTGTAAAAAAAAAGACCAGACCTTATCATATCAACAATGCAGAAGTGCCTTGAAGAAGGAACCTTTCCCGAAATATGGAACACGCAGCATCGTTTATTAGAAGGTCACTTGCCAGGATGGATACGCCATATTACCTACTACGGATAGTGACGAACTACTTCAACAACAGGAAGCTGAGGTACAATACCAATGAAGGGGTAAAATACATACTACAACGTAACTGCGGGAGTTCCACAGGGATCGGTTTTAGGGCCACTATTGTGGAACATCATGTACGACGGAGTCCTACGAATAACGCTACCTGGGGGAGTAACGATAATTGGATTTGCCGACGACATTGCAGTCGTGACAGTAGCTAAACAGATCCATGCAGTAGAAACAGCTACAAATGAAGCAATTGCCCGGATGAAAGATTGGCTAATATCCGCCGGACTAGAACTAGCTGAACATAAAACAGAAGCTATTCTTATAACCAGCCGGAAAACCATCGAATTTGCCAACTTTCAGGTTGGTAACCAAACCATGAGGTCGAAAGAGGCGGTTAAATACCTAGGAGTAATGCAGGACAACAAGCTACGGTTTAAAACGCATGTTGATTTTGTTACCAAAAAAGCATCGCAAATGCAGGGAGCTCTCTCGCGTATCATGCCTAACATCGGTGGACCTGGATACGCTAGAAGAATTCTACTCTCTAGCGTTATCACCTCAGTTCTGTTATATGCCGCCCCAGTCTGGGCGGAGGCACTGAGGACGAAGGAGACCAAAAGGAGACTATCGTCATCATACAGACTCTGTGCGCTACGGACAATAAGCGGCTTTCGAACCATCTCTGACGAAGCTGCATTTGTCATAGCTGGAATGATCCCCATCGATATTCTGGCAGATGAAATGCTCAGGATATATAACAGAAGAGCATTGAGTCATCACGACGCCACTGGTATCAAGGTGATAAAAATTGAAGAAAGGGCAGCGTCAGCAGCTATGTGGCAAGCTCGTTAGGTTAATACAACAAAAGGCAGATGGACATATAAACTTATACCGACAATCCAAGACTGGATGAGTCGAAAGCATGGAGACTGCAACTACCATCTAACGCAGTTCCTGTCTGGCCACGGTGGCAAACAACTCACCATCCTGCCCGGAATGCCCAGGTGAAGATGAAGATACGGAGCAAGTAGTGTTTTACTGCACACGTTTCACGGCATGGAGAATTACTCTGCCAAGTCCGTCATTACTCCTCGACCATATGTTACGGTCGGAAGAGGATTGGATGGCAATATGTTCCTTCGTAACAACTCTACAAAAAGAGCTGCGGAGAATAGAAAAGCTAAGAAGAGCAGCTGAAGCAGCGGAAGAAACTGACACAAGAAGCATAGCATAAATTGCTTACCAGCCCCGCGAAGTAATACCTAACGGCAGTCCGCGGGGAGAGTGGTTGAAGTGTGTAGGGTGTGTGTTTAGTACGTAAGCGTATTCCTGGCATCGATTACTCAGGTTTGCGAATCGTGCATGCTAGTAGCACTCGGGCTATTAGTATCTATGAAAATTACACATCCCTGGCGCAACACAAATATAAAAAAAAAACTTCACTAATTAATAAAATACGAATATAATTCGAAATAATTGTCTAACGGCCGACAAATGCCAAAATGGTGTCAAAATCAGTATTAGACCAGCTTTTAGACGTATTAGCTGCAAGTACCGCTTGGTGAACTTAGATCCAGTATTAGTGATGTGAAGAAATGTACAAGTACTATCTTTTCGTTGGTACCGAGTATCAGAGCTAGTACCTGGTCTAGCTAGACCGGGTATTAAGGCAGCTTAGTACTCATGTGAAGAAATCGAGCGTTAGAGCTTTTGGGAGCATATATTTTAAGTTTAAGGAAAAATGTGTTGTCGCTGCGTGTTTTTCTGCTTACATCTATTCGTTTTTTTTTTTTTTTTTTAAACGGTTAAAATGCAGCTATACAATATTAGTTGGCTATTTGTTTTAAGGAAGAATTACTATTAGAGCTAATTTTTGATGGAGTTCGGTTTACTAATTAATTGCAATTTTGATTTTGAAGTGCCAAATAGTTTTTTTGTTCATGAAAATAAAATAAAAAGAAAAGAGTTTCGTGTATAATATTTAAAATAGTGCAGTGCAATAAACATTTACATACATTACATACATTTACGTTCCTTTACTTTTCTTTTCTGTGATTTATTTTTACGTTAAAAGCTATTAGGCATTCTGGGGGACTCTTAAAAAAACGCGCCTACTATCTTACCTCTTGGTAGTGTGGAAAAAGATAGATTTAATTTAATATAGATTAAGTTTAATTTAAGTTTTTTAGATTTAGTTTACGGTCTACATGTTTCTGTTCATGAAATCTTAAAAAGTAGTTGGTAACCCTACCGATATTTGTGAGAGAAATGTGCCAATTTATAATGCTCACTACGGCAACCATGTGAGAGCTTTGAAATGGAGATAGCTTATTGAAATCCATAATAGTAAGGGTGAAAGGCAAATATCCTATCTTCCCTATACTGAAAATATAAATTGAGCGGAGTATAGTAAAAACAATTAATGGACTGTACGAGAGACCTGCAGCGAAAATAGCCGTACTCGATATCTGTCGACCGAAAGATAAAGTAGGTCCGCTTGAGGACATGATGATCTCCGACAAAAATCAGACAGAAACTGCATCAAACGGGTCATATAATGGAACGGTCACCGGTACACAAAGACTCTAACAGCAAAGTGGTAGCCCAACCGTCTGCTAAAAGACGATTTATGGATGCGTCTCCTAAATCTGCTCACAAAGGTCCAAATGCTAGCATCAATGCAACTTCTGCTGTAGGAAATATGCCGATCAACGATCTTCAAACACTGATCCTGAATACAATGGCAGCTCTTCTGGACGACAAGCTCCAAAACATGGCTACTAAGTCGGATATTGAGGGAATCAGCACCGAAATCCACACAATAAAACAGAGTAACAATTCACTTCAGTTGCAACTTCAACAAATGGAGGCACGATGTGTATCCCTGGAAAAGCAAGTGGAAACGTTGGAGAAAAGATCGAACGAGAAAAGTATTATTGTGCACATTCCGACGCAAAGTGGTGTAGATGCCAAAGGAAAAGCTAAAACCTTATGCTTAGAGCTTTTGCAAACAAACAACACTGCGAGAATTGCATCAGCCCGTGAAGTTCATACCGGCGAGAAGATCGCAAATGTCATAGTGGAAATGAGCCACAAGGATGAAAGCAAAAACGAAACTGCGCGGCACTGGAGTGTCACTGCACAAAGATTATCCGGTTGCATCAAGGCTAAGAAGGAGGCGATTATTTAAATTAAAAACCGTAATCACATTAAAAAATAATAATGTAAACACCCAAATCCGCGGCCAAACACTGCATGTCAATGAAGAGGCTTTCTATTTTGACAGGAAGAACATCTTGATGTGTAATGGAAATAATGGGCTCGAGGTTCTGCAACAGCTGGTCGGTGACATTTTTGAAATGACAGCAACTGGTGTCAAATCAATAAATGCTAATGGCGCTACTACATGTGAGGATCGCATCAAGGGCTTCGAAACTGTTGGTGGTGTTCAGTAAAATTATTTTTAACTTAAATGCCGTCTGCCATGATAAATTATATATAACAAAAAAGTAGCTAATTATAAAATTCAGAATTATAAAATCCTATCATATAATGTGTCAGGGTTATCGAATAAGATTTTATTTAGGGACTTTTATAATTTTCTTAATGAATTTGATTTTATTTTTCTATATGAAACGTTTTTAACTGAAGATGATTTTAATAAGTATGAAGCTAAATTTAAAAATTATGAATATGTGTGGATACCAGCAGTAAGAAGTTTTACTAGGGGTAGAGCCAGTGGCGGATGTTTCTACGGTTATAAAAAGGATCTAAAAGGAGTAAATTGTGAGTTCAAATCGGAAGATTGTGCGACATATTTAAGTTTGCAGTTCGATAATACAAATTTTCGTTTATTACCCACATACATAAATTACAACCATTGGGATACTGATTTTACCAAGTTGGAAGATCCAATGTTGCATACACGTACCTCCAATGTACTTTTAGTAGGAGACCTAAATGCGAGACTGGCGACTGAACCTGACACAAAAAAATCACTAGAAGGAAAAATTCGACACTCCAAAGATATATCGTGCAATGTTAGGGGTTTCAAATTGTTGGAGCTCTGTAATTCATTTGGGTTACGAATTCAAAATGGAACAAGTTTATCTGATAGTGCTGGCGAGTTCACGTTTGTGGGGGGCAATGGGAAGAATATGTTACGGGCTTTAAGGTGGAACATTTGCCTTTCTCCGATCACCTCCTAAAAATCGTATCATTTAGTCTCAGAACAAATGGAACCTATGTGAATAATAGCTTAATGCTCCTACCCAAACTCCATTGGAGGGAGGAAAAAGCTCTCATCTACCGAAGGAACCTAGATACGCTTTTACAAACGCATACCGAATACGATCTCAAGCAAATTGGAGAAGCCATAAAAGCATCTTATCCAGTTTATAAAAGCAGAGCAACAGGCGGCAGTGTGATGAGCCATGGTTTGATGGCGACTGCAAAAGAGCGAGACAGCTATCATTTGCATGGCTACGAGCATTCCGTGACGCCAACGAGGATTTCTTCAGAAAGTTATACGTGGAAGCCAACAAGCATATAAAGCATTGTGCGCAAGCAAAAAGAAACATAATTTCCAAATGGAATCTCGTAGGCTCGCACAGTGTAAAAATGCATCTGATTTCTAGAAACTGGCAGCAAAGCTGAATGGGAAGAAATTCATCATCCACCGTGATTTAGCCTTAGACATGCTTCGTACTCACTTCAAGAGACTACTGAAGCCTCCAGTAAATAGCTGGCTTAGTCATTTTGCATCACTTGCTTTTGAAAATAAAATTTTGGATGGAACAATTTCTCAGTCTGAGATAAAAAAGGCTTTAACTAGGCTCAAAGATGGCAAAGCTCTTGGCTCAAATGGAATTCCTGTTGAGTTTTATAAGTATGGTTCTCCCGAACTCATAAAGCAGCTACAATGCATTTTTGATAATGTGCTGGAATTTGGAGTAATTCCGAACCATTTTAAAGAAGCACTGATTTTTCCGATACATAAGGAAGGTAGTACGGGGGACCCGTCAAACTATCGTGGCATTTCCTTCTTGAACGCATCATACAAAATTTTCACTTCGATTCTGCAATGCCGATTAAGCACGTAGATAGATATAAATAACTTATTAGGAGAATTCCAAGCGGGCTTCAGGGCAGAATATTCCACTGCAGATCATATTTTTGTCCTGAGGAGCATAGCAGATTCATTCATCAGGAAAGGAAAAAAGTTGTACGTCTTTTTGTGGACTTTAAGGCAGCATTTGATACAGTTGATCGCGAGGCTCTTATGCATAAGCTGTGTGGCATGGGAATGTCGCAGAAATTTAGCAGAGTAATACAGAACCTCTACAGAGAAACAGTAGCAGCGGTATGGAATAGCGAGATGTTATCTGAATGGTTCCACACAAAATCAGGAGTGAGGCAGGGATGCACATTAAGCCCGTCCTTATTTGCGCTTTTCATCGAAGACATAACTCATTGCATGCCTGGAGGTATTGAGTTCGCGGGTCTCCTCATCAAGGGGCTACTATTTGCTGATGACATAGTTTTGCTTGCATACACGCCCGAGTCGCTTCAACTTATGATAAATCGACTGCATCAGTATTGTAAAATGTGGAACTTAGTAATTAACCTCGATAAATCTAAAATACTTATTTTCAAAAGAGGTGGTGGAAGATATTGCGCCGATGAAAGGTGGTGTTATAATGGTGAGAGGATAGAAGTAGTTAATAAATACAAATATCTAGGCGTTATTTTTACCAAGAGTTTGTGCATGGAAATGCATCTAAAGGAAAAACTATCTAAAGCTAAGAGCGCAATCAGTGCCACATGGAAGAGATGCTTCGATAATCGGAACATTGCACACAGTTGTAAATTTAAAGTCTTTGAAGCAGTATCTAAAGCCATCCTGTTTTATGGAGCACAAATTTGGGGATACTAGCATTAAGAAACTGTAGAGAAGCTGTTGAGATATTTCATCAAACGAATTTTTCGCTTACCATCAAGCACACCGAATTACGTGATTATGCTCGAAACCGGCTTGTCCCCACTGTTTATGAAAACACTTAAGCTGCAGGTAGATTATATGGTATAGTAAAAGTACTAAATATGAGTAATGCCCGGCTACCGAAAAAAGCAGCTCTTCAAACTATTCAGGATGGGGCCAGTTGGTACGGCGAGTGGCTGGAATTAGCAAGTGACTGTGGAATGCAACTTAATTTAAATATCGCAGAAATGGCAGATTGGAAACCAGCACTTTATCAACTAATCGCAGCAACAGACACGCAATACAGAGAGCAATATCTAAATGCGGCTTCGGAATCACAGCACAGGATGATTTACAGCAAATTATGCCATAACCTGCAGCTCAAAAACTACTTTCGAGATGAACTCAGCGTGGACGAAATCTCAATGATGGTCAAGTAACGAGGAGAAATGCTTAGTTTGAATTATATGCCGCATCGTGTGGATCTTCCAAATTTATGCGGTTTATGCAACCTGGAGGAAAGAGAAGACGTTTTACATTTTGTTGGAAGGTGCGCAGTTCTGAAAGAAATAAGGAGGTATTTCTTGACCTGTGATTTAATAAGTGATAATGAAACCTTAATTTTACTCAACGAATTGGAATACCTAAACTATATCAGTACTGTAAAGCTGCCCTAGTGTACAGAGGAAGGATATTAAATGAGAACTTCTAAAGGAAAATTGATTGTCTTATTGTGATAGATACATATTATTTAGTTTTGTTTTATTTGCTATTCTGAATATTAAAAACAAGTTATTAATTGAGTTGTCAACTTGGCAGACGGCAGTGCCATGCCTAATGATTTTAATGTATATTGATCATGTATTTACAATGTTCACATCAATAAAATCAATCTAATCTAAATCTAATCTAATCTAAAATCATGATGTCACGAAATGTCATGAACAAACGTTTTCGCCCACGCGCTTTTCCTCAAAAATCTTCTGGGTGGATTTGGCGGCAGACGGGCGTAGAAAAAGGAAAGGAGACATCAAACGAATTTTTAAATGACTACAATAAACCAAACTTGAACTAATTGGCGTGTTTCATTCTAGGACCTCGAAATTCTCCTACAACAACCGCCATCCAGTAAGTGCGATGGGATGGGCCGGGCAAAAAGAGGATGAAAAACTGTGACATCTACTACGGTGATTGCTACAGAGGCAACACGGAACGCTCATTCGAATACGGATTTGTCATACGCGGCAGACTTAGGCAAGAAGTCTTAAGCTTCCGACACGTAAGCGAGCGTATTATGACTATGCGGGTCAAGGCTAAACTCGATAACATAAGCCTAATATGTGTTCATGCCCCCATGGAAGAAAAGGACTCTGCCACCGAAGAGTGTTTCTACGAGCTTCTCGACAAAACATACGAGCAATGTCCTAAGTACGACGTTAAAATCGTATGGTAATCGTATCGACTTTAACGCCAAAATAGGAAAGGAGGACGTCTTTGGTAGGGCAGTCGGTAAGCATAGCACACATGACACCACGTCTGATAACGGAATAAGGCTAATTGATTTCGCTGCGGAGGGAAATGTCACCATAGCAAGCACATGGTTTCCTCATCTCGATATTTATAAGCAGACATGGCGATCCAATGATCATGTAACGAACAAGTTGATCATATTGCGATCGACGCAAGGCATGCCTCCAGTATTCTGTATGTCCGGACCTTCTGAGCGGCCAACATAGACTCGGCTCATTAACTTGTTGTAGCCAAGGTACGAATGCAGATATCCCAAACTGAGCAACAAAGAAGAATCACTGTGAGAAAATTTAACTTCGAAAAGCTACAATCGCAAGAGACCGCCAAACTCTTCGCTGAACGCGTATCCCGAAATCCCTCAATCACCCGTATGTCGCCAGCATCAAGTGCCGAGGACCAGTGGGAACGCTGCCAACATGCCATCAGAAACGCCGCGACTGATGTGCTAGATCTCGCTCGCCCACCACAGCGAAACCCCTGGTTAGACGAAGAATGCCGGCGAGTGAGTATAGCAAAACAAGAGACATACAAAGCGGCGTTGCAAAGGAAGACGAGAGCTGCTAGCGAGCTCTACGACCAAAAAAGACGGGAAGCACATCGGCTTCTCCAAAAGAAGAAGAAAGAGCATGAGAAGCGCGCGTTTGAGAATATCGAGAGTTTATACTCCAGGAACAATGTACGGAAGTTTTACCAAAAGGTAAAAAGAACGTGTCAGAGAAGCAATACCCGTACAGAAACCTGTAGAGATGAAAATGGAAACCTCGTAGTAGAATCACAGTCGGTGTTGAGAATATGGAAAAACTACTTGTGCAGACTGTATAACGGCGACGAAGACCAACATCCCGCTTTCAGGCAGAATGAACCATTCAACATAGACGATGATAGTCAAAACTTCCGTCCACCTGACCAAAACGAAGTGAGGATAGCAATATCCAAGCTAACATCCAGCAAATCTGCTGGACCCGAGGGCTTATCGGCCGAACTTTTCAAGACAGCTGGGGATGAATTGGTAGAGTGCATATACCAACTCATCTCTAAGATGAGAATGGAAACTCGGCATCATTTGCCCTATCCACAAGAAAGGAGACCTCTCAACTGCGCCAATTATAGAGGCATCAGTCTCCTCAACATCGCATATAAGATCTTTTCTGCGACATTGTGTGAACGCCTGAAACCTTTTATGAATAGCCTGATTGGACCCTATACCCTGGAGGCAATTAGCTAAAGGCCGAGTTAAGTTGAGAGGTTTGTTGGTTGAGGCCCAAGTTCACCCCGAACTATAGCACCACTTTTGTAAGTAAGTAAAGTGAGCAGCAAGCGAATTTACTCTGTCAAAGGAGCTCACACCTCAAATGTCATTGTAAGTGAGCATGGGATGACAGGCGAAACTGAGTTTTTAATATTTTTCACGAATGACCACTGAGGTTAGGACATTGTTGTACTTTTTGTCTCAATTTTTTATCATGGAAGAATTTTACACGTCTTACATTTGTTTTGATGTTGTGACCCGACCAACCTAGAGCCGCGAAGACATCAATGATGTATTTATCAGGATATGAAGTAAGAAACAAGTCCAGAGTGTTGGCAGAATGCCTTTCAATGTCCGGTATACATGTAAGCTCGTTTACAAAAAAAAAACAGTAGTGAATTATTTGCTTACGGATGGTGGATTTAAGCCATTAGAAGTAAAATTATGAATTGGAGCAGTGGCCATTCGGTGGTGGAACTTGGTAAGCTAAATCACTACGGACATACATATATGGCGAGGCCGCGATGGGGAAAGAATATCGTAATGGCACTAAGTTACATCCAGGCAGTTTCAAATCAGACGATTCTTCAACTACCTGCTGTTGCCGCCAACAGATCACATCAGCGGTACCAGTAGTGACATTTCTTTTTTTTTCCGAGGGTAGGTGAAAATCTTCAACAAGACACTATGAGGATAGCCAGCGTGTGCTCATAGTAGCGTTGGATTCTTACCCAATAAAAAACCTCCCTTCAAAACAGACTTGTTTTTATTTTTATTATACTACAACTAAGTATTCGACTTATCAAGTAGTTTTCCTTTCTCGAAATAAGGACGTTTTGCAGGTATCTTCCCATTAGAAGGACTTGCTAGCTCCGCACTTTAGACGGGGTTACTTATCGCGCTAAGTCTAAAGGTTTAGTTCTTTGTAGATGGCGTAGTAAATTTTGTTTATCCAAAACTTGGAGGACTGCAATATTTACGTGACTTTCTAGTCGATTTTTATGCTTTCTCGCATAGTTTTCGAATTCGTCTTCGATTGTTTTAATACCAAGATCTCTGTGGATATCGGTACATCTGATATACTCGTACCATGACGCATTAACAATACCTCTTAGTACTTTGTTTTCAAAAGTTTGGAAAATTTTGATGTTTCTTCTTTTGGTACAACCCCAGAGTTGTATACCATATGTCTACACTGGTTTTTGCACTTGCTTAAGCAGTTTATTCTCTATATTAAGCTTGGAATATTTTCCAACCAACCAATACATTTCTCTATATTTATTATCTAGTTCTTTGCGTTTTTTCTTTACGTGCGTTTTCCATTTTACCTTTGCATCAAGTGTCATTCCAAAATTCTTAGCCTCGTTTGCAAACGGAATTTGACCGAGTTTGAAAAGATCGGCAAATTATTTATTTTCTTATACGTAAAATCTACATAAACAGATTTGGTCTCGTTGAGTGCGATTCGCCAAATCTCTGTCCATTCATTTACTCTATCCAAAGCTTCTTGTAGTTTTTCTGTAGTATCTTCGCGCATCTGATGCGCGCTCTTCTGCCGGGCACACTCTTACCGGTGGCGTTATCTGCGCACAAAATCTGGTGGATACTGGTGCTGTTACCCCTAAAGGTCCCAGCACTAGCGGACTGAAAATGGCTTACGCAGGCAATGCCACGGGTGGGGGCGCTCGCCTCGCCGGAAGCAAGTGCGCACCTGGTGCGCGCCGTTCTGCTAATAAAACTCCGACTATATCTTTGATATTTTCGCATATAAACCTCCACCACTCAAAGGCTGCTACCGCTCTCTTAAGTAGCAGACTTTCCGTGGTGCGTACAAAGCCCCACATAACATCTATCCAGGAGCCATACGTGCGGAACAAGCGATATGTGGTTTTGGGGGTATTCGTGGAGTAACGGTGCTATGTGACGAGCGACCTGGAAGACCAAGAGCTTGTCTAATTGTGCCGAATTTCCTCTCAGTAACCAAGCTTGGACAATTTTGTGGACAGGACCTGGTTGCTGCAGCTGTAAGCTATGAAACGACCGGAAGTTGGAAAACCTTCGCCGTTGCGGCGGCTTACTTCCCTTATGATTCGGTAATGCCTCCACCACCGAAGGCGGTTGCCGAACTCATAAAGTACTGTGACACTCGGGAGATGGGACTAATCATGTGTTGCGACGCGAATGCTCAGAATACAGTCTGGGGCAGCAGTAAATGTAACATACGAGGAAACCATCTCCTAGACTTTATACTATCGTCTGGCATGGTAATTAACAATGTTGGCTCCCACCCAACTTTTGTTACGGCAAGGAGGCAGGAGGTAATTGATTTGACTTTATCTAATAGGTATTTCAAGTTAATTACTAACTGGAGGGTACTGTCGGAGGTTTCCTTGTCAGACCATAGATACATCGCTTTCCAAATCGAATGCGAAGCCATAACTTTGCAGGAGAGGAGGAATCCGAGGAAAACCAACTGGGTGCGGTTTAGGGAAGAGCTAGACAGATCTGCCAAAACTCCAACTAAACTCAGAACGAAACGAAAGGTTGAGGATGCTGTTCAAAACCTGACTAGTGTCCTTTCCAGTTGTTTTGAACTGACGTGCCCATTGACAAAAACCCCCTGCAGAACTCCGGTTCCCTGGTGGAGCCCAGAACTGCAGCGATTCAGGAAAGAATCCAGAAAACTTCTAAATAGGTCACTCAAGACAAATTTAGAAGGTGGCTGGAATTTTTTAGATCGAAGAAAAAAGACTACAAGAAGTTAATTCGGTTGTCGAAAAGTGCTTCTTATAGAGATTTTTGTGAAAAGATCGAGACACTCGGTGAAACCAGCAGGTTGGTTAAGGTTCTCAAAAGGGGCAAGCCGACCAAACCGGAGTCACTGAGAAAATCTGATGGCAAGTTTACTGAGACGAAAGCGGAAACTTTTAGTCTTCTGCTGGAGACTCACTTTCCTGGCAATCTGATAATCACTAGGTCACAGCTTGGCCCGCTTACCCAGGCTGAGCTTGATCTAAGTCAGAAAACTCGGCGCAGCTGGTATATTGCATCAGCCGTGGTAACAGATGAGGCCATCAAATATGCTGTGGCATCTTTTGATGGTTTCAAATCGCCTGGCACCGATGGAATATATCCAGCTATGCTGCAACAGGGTATAGATCAGCTATTGCCAACTCTGAAAAGAATTTTCACCTTTGACTTGGCGCTGGCATATATTCCTACACCTTGGCGGACAGTCAGAGTAGCTTTCATACCGAAAATTGGTAAGGAGGACTATTCGCTTCCCAAGAGTTTCAGACCTATAAGTTTGACATCCTTCTTACTGAAAAGTATGGAGAGACTGGTAGAATTTCACGTGCGCAAAGTTGCTTTGAAACTGCATCCACTATCGGAGATGCAGCATGCCTATAAGCGTGGGAAATCCTGTGAGACCGCACTTCAAAATCTAGTGGCCCGAATTGAATGCGCGCTTGATAGGAGAGAATACGCGATGGGTATCTTCATCGACATTGAGGGCGCTTTTGACAATGCGACTTTTGACTGCATGTGCGACTCTGCCAGACAACACGGGGTAGATGAAATATTAGTGTTGTGGATTAAAGCAATGCTAATGAATAGAACTTTGGTAGTGGATGCGGATTGTGGCCAATATGTTATGACAGGGGTAAGCAGGGGCTGTCCGCAAGGTGGCGTTCTGTCTCCATTGTTATGGTGCATGGTGGTCGACTCTCTGTTGAACACTCTAAATAGTTCTAACGTCTACGCTCAGGCATATGCGGATGATGTCGCCGTACTTTCTGTCGGGCCATGCCTGGCGACGGTCTGTGCTAACGCGCAGGCGGCGCTGGACATGATCGATGAATGGTGTACTAGGAGTGGGCTTTCGGTGAATTCTCTTAAGACTGAGGTTGATCTTTTTACGAGTAGGAGGATTTTGACCGGTCTGACTCAGCCAGTACTAAAAGGCGTCACCATTCGCATTTCCAATGAAGCCAAATATCTGGGAGTGATTTTAGAAAAGAAACTTCATTGGTCCAAACACGTCGAGTCGAAAACATCCAAGGCGCTCTCAGTTTTCTGGCAGTGTAAGGGTGCTTTCGGCAAGACTTGGGGCTTATCACCGAAGAAGGTTCTCTGGATCTACACGGCTATGATAAGACCATTCCTCGCATATGCGTCGGTTGTTTGGTGGAAGGGACTCTCGCGTAAATATGTGGTTGCCTTTTGTGCGAAACTCCAAAGAACGGCTTGTCTCGGCTGCTCGGGAGCTTTCCCGAGTACGCCTGGCTCTGCTCTAGACGCTTTGCTGAACTTACCTCCCTTTGATACTTATATTATGGGTTGCACTATCAAAGCCATCCATCGTCTTAGGCGAGGCGGTTTTTGGTATACTCCACACTGGAACTTTGATGAACTTGCGCGACATTTATCTTACGACTCCTGTCTTATAGATATGCCGTCTGATGCAATGACACCAGAACTCCAGCTGATGCGCAAATTCAGAGTCGACTTTCCTTGTGTCCAGGACTGGCTTCGGTCAGAGTCTGAGCCGGGAATGGAATGTAGTCTTTTTTTTCACGGATGGTTCCAAAACCAGTCAAGGGTCTGGCGCTGGGGTTTTCGTGGAAGTCGACAACATTAGACTTCACTTCTCGTTAGGCAAATATGCGTCTGTTTTCCAAGCGGAAACTTATGCAATCCTAATGGCCATGAAATATGTTGTGAAGAACAGGTGGAAGGGACGTAGCATTTGTGTCTGTAGTGACAGTCAGGTTGCGCTTGAGGCCTTGCTTAACCCTTTAACCACTTCCAAAATAGTTCGTGAAACCAAAAACTCTTTGAACTCGGTCGCAAGGCTGAATTCTCTGTCTCTTATCTGGGTCCCAGGTCACACTGGGATCTTGGGGAACGAGATCTCCGATGAGATTGCTAGACAAGGCTCAGAGGAGGCTTTCTCCGGTCCCGAACCCGCGTTGGGTCTTCCCGCGTCCTCGGTTAGGGCTTCCATTGACGATTGGGTCTCTCACGAGCACAATTGTGTGGTGTGTGGCATGACTCTCCAGGTTGCAGGTTGACTAAACGCATGCTCCCGGACGTCTGTAAGAAATCAGCGGCATTCTTGCTGTCTCTCAGCAGAAAAGACTGTAGATAACTTATCGGCGTCTTGACAGGCCACTTTGCTTTTGCCAAGCACCTTAATGTGTTAGGCTTAAGTGACACTACAATCTGCGACGCTTGTGGAGAGAGCGACGACACCGCGGAACATTATCTCTGTGAGTGTCCGGCCTTTGCTCGTATCAGGTGGCAGATCTTCGGTGCGGATGTGGTGAGTGCTGGTACTGTAAGCTCCTCATTGCTGAAGTGCTTGCTTGGCTTTCTCTAAATCGTATTTCGAGCTCTTCGCGCTTCTTTTTAACGTGTGGTTTCCACTTAAGTTTTGCGTCTAGGGTCATTCCTAAATATTTTGCTTCGTTTGCGTACGGTATTTGTTTTTCTTTCTTAACGTATAATTGACATGCGTTGATTTTGTCTCATTCAGGACTATTCGCCAGGTTTTTATCCATTCGCATACTTTGTTCAAAGCTCGTTTGAGTTTTCCCGTTGATGATTCGACTGACTCATCCGCTACGAGGATAGCCGTGTAGTCTGCGAACGTTGCTACAACGGTCCCTTCATCTTGTGGTATATCTCTTGTGTAGAGCAGGAACAGGATTTGACCGAGAACACTTCCTTGTGGAACACTGGCGTAGATTTCTTTGAAATCCGAATATTCCTCCCGTGTCTAACACGGAAAAGTCTGTTTTCAAGATAAGATTCCAATATTCTGTACAACTTTTCCGGTAAGATTACCCTTAGCTTATACCTTAGGCCTTCGTGCCATACCTTGTCGAAGGCTTGCGATACGTCGAGAAAAGCGCTAGAGCATTTTTTTTTTCCCCCTTCTAGAGCTTTTTCAATTTCGATATTCGATACACCTGATCGATTGTGGAATGTTTGACACGAAAGCCGAATTGATGATCCGGGTTCAAGTGTCTTTCTTCAATTACTGGTTGCGATCGTTTCAGCAGAAGTTTCTCGAAGACCTTAGATATTATTGGCAGAAGTGAAATAGGTCTATATGATTGCTTGTCATTTGCACATTTCCCTGGTTTCGGAACCATAATAACTTCGGCGACTTTCCATTGCCTTGGAACTTATAATAGTCTTAAAGAAGCATTCATAATGTATACCCCTTCGGGTAGGGGTTAGAATATACCCGAGGTAGGCATGCCTGTCGTAAGAGGCGACTAAAATCCACCCTTCGTATACCGAGTATGGCGTATACAAAAAACATGCAATGAACAAAACAAAAGATTTGAATACCCCAGATGGCAGTCCAGGTACACTGGAAAATCCACCCTCTTCGGAGGTCGGCTCTACGGATTCTGGGGAGAGCCATTTATTGCACCTTATAAATCCCTTCTCAAAAAGTACAAGGGTATCTCGATCTCCACCAACAAGATCGAACGTCTTCGGAAAAAGAAGTCCGCCGGAAGCGCAAACGCGTGAAAAACGGACTCAGCGAAATCTAAAAGCATTGAGGTGTAAAACGACGTACTCCGAACCAAACTTACCGAAATGGAGCTACTCTATCGTGAGCTTAAGAAAGTGGTAGATTTACTCAGGCAAGAAAATAATGTCCTAAAAGACACGTACCAACAAAGAGAAAATACAGTTAGCCCACATCGCTCACCTAGACGCGAATACCAGACGGATGAAGAAGAGCTAACACGCGGAACGAATTGGGTCGAAAAGAAACGACCTAGCAAAAAACGCAAAGCTGGTTCCTCACCGGAAGTCGAGCCACACAAAGATGAAAAGCGCAAGGAGATGCAAGAAAAGCAACAACAACCAAAATTACGTCCTCCGCCACCGATAAACGTCGTTGGAATTACGGACTATAATAAGTTGCATTGCCTCCTTAAAGGAACTCTGGCATCGAAGTTTAAGGTGATATCTCTGAGAAGCAATACGTGGAAAATCAATGTCGATGATGCCGACGGCTGCCGATCAGTATCTAAAAAATTGAATGCCGAAAAGATTCAGTTGTATACTTATGAAAATAAGTTAGAAAGACCTCTGCGTGCTGTAGCAAAGCGACTCCACCGCTCGTGCACTAAAGAAGATGTAATGCACGACCTTCAAGACAAAGGCTTTAAAATGTTTGATGCCGTCCATATTATCAAGAAGGAGAAGCAACAGTCGGAGGGAGATCATGAAAAATTGGTAAAGCGCGGACTTCCACTATTCATGCTTAGTTTTGATAAAGACGAAAATAAAGATATTATAAATGGTATCAAGACTATTCTAAACATCGTGGTCAAAATCGAACCTATGCGTAAGAGCTCCAGATCGATACCGCAGTGTAAGCGCTGTCAAGGCTTCAATCATACGCAGACTTACTGCCAGAAAGAGCCGCGATGCGTTAAATGCGCAGGTAAACATCTCTCGGAAGAGTGTCACCTAAAAAGGCAAACACCAGCCACCTGCACAAACTGCAAAAGAAAACATCCTGCCAACTATCGAGGTTGCGAAGTGGCGAAAGAGCTTCAAAAACGCTGCGATACGCTAAAAAATTCCACGCGTCCAAATATGAAACCAATCAAGAACAGACCCAAAATAGCTACGAAAAAAGCAGCGAAAGATAGAAAGTCCGTCAATATTGACTTAAGATCGGTTAATGAAAAAAAATCCGAAAGTAAGTAATAGAGATAAGGTGACAGAAGCAAAATCTCCGAATATTGGCGTGGAGACTTATGCTCAAGCGGCGAAGACAGTTAAGGGTACGTACACGACCGATAACTCACGGGAGATCAAAGCAAGAAACCGTCCAAACTTTAATGTAAAGTCTCCTACTCAAGTTGCGACATTGAAAAATGGTGATAGAGGTAGTTCAGAAGATCATGTATCCAATGTTTTTTCCCTAATTTTTGCGAAACTTGAAGAGTAGTAGAGTAGTTGCATTAGAAAACAACATTCATAACACGCGCACTTGAACTAGAATATGAAAGAAACGCTTAAAATTTTTACTTGGAACGCCAACGGACTCATACTCGACGAGTTAGAAATACGTATTTATACGAGAAAAAGATATTGATATATGCTAAGTCTGTGAAACTCATCTGACAAAGCAATCGAATATTAAGATAAGGGGATATAGCGTGTATCACGCCTTTCACCCATCGGAAAGAGCCAGAGGCGGATCATCTTTGTTTATAAAAGAATCTATCGAACACTCAGCAGAAATAAAGATTGAATTAGAAGCAATGCAAGCAAGCACGGTACGTGTTGGAAATAGACATTTTACAATACTTTCAACATTTCGTCTATATATTGGCCACTGCGATGTAAACTTGAAGAAAGTGATTTCACAAACATCTTCAACTTCCTTAAACTAAATTTTATTATTGGTGGCGACTGTTATGTTATGACTTCAACGCAAAAGTCAAAGTCAAAGTGTTCTTGAAGTGAGTGGACGTGTTTTTAGGATAGCTCTTAAATCTTATTCCTCATTAAAAATTTTCTCTTTCGAAGTTTAAAATACTATTTGCCTAGTAATTTCAATTATTTTCGGCATAACAACTCCACAAATAAAACAAAGCAAAAACTGTAACTTTTATTAAAAATACTTATTTTACAAAGTCTCCTTGTTGTATAAGGTCGAGATGGTGCGTTGTGGTGACTGTGAGGAAGATCTCCCATGTGGAGGGGAATACGCAAAATGCAGATCCTGCACACGAAAGCTGCATTTTGAGTGTTCCAAAATATCTGCAAAAACATTTAAAGGTATGTCATCGAGCCAGAAGGAAGCCTGGAAATGCCCTACTGCCGAAAATCCAAAGAAAAGGACAGCCAAGAGCAAACGGATTCCCTGGGCGCTAACGGTGGCGATACCGGTGCTGTGATGACCAGAGATAGAGCGCGAAATGCATCAGCTTCGACAGTTGAAACAGGAAACAATGAACTGGAAAATGATGTTAAGGATATCAAAAAAATGCTTAATGAATTTTCCACAAGCGTAGATTTTTTTTCAAAGAACTACGACAATATAAATACAACTCTACTATCAAACAACAAACTGCTTAAAAGCCTATCAGATGAAATTGCCGAACTGAAACGTCAAATTGAAACTATGGACATCATTATAACAAACATGGAAAAGAAAATTAACACTCTTGAACAACAGGTAATTGAAAACAACATTGAGATTAAAAATATTCCGTTTCAACCTCAAGAAAACACAGTAAATTTAGTTAAAAGTGTAGGAGAAATTGTCGATTTTACAATCAAAGACACAGATATTAATAACATTTACCGCACAAACACAAAAAGCAAACAAGACTCAAAAATTATAGTGTCTTTTACAACTAAAATATCTAAAAACCAATTTCTTAGCAAATTACACACACACGGTCCAATTAATTTAAACGATTTAATAAAAAACTTTCACATGCACCAAAATTTAACCAAAATTCAATTATCTTCGTAAACAACCAACTTAAGAGTGTTAAAGAGTGTGGATGGAAGTTCGTATGGTCACGAGATGGGAAGATATTGGCAAGAAAGAACGAGACAAGTAGTGTCTTTCGAATTGACACTATTAACGACGTTACCAAAATTGCATAAGTATTATTTCGTCAAACCTCTTTTCACAAATGTCAATACAAATGAATAAAAACAACAAAGATGTACTAGATCAACTTTTAAATATGGAGCATAGGGTGATTGAAAATATAAATGAATTAAATGATTATGAACTTTCTTTTAATTTAAACTGTTCATGTTTATACCTCAATATTAGATCAATTAGGAAAAATTGGAACAATTTTATAGCAAACCTAAATAAAATAATTCATGAGATTAAAATTATCATACTGGTAGAAATAAATATTAAGGAATATGAAAATAATTTTTATCATGTAAATGGATTTCAAGCTGAATTTTTAAATAGACCAACAAAGAGAGGAGGTGGAGTAGCAGTATTTATAAAAGATATACTTAGAGCCGAAAAAATTATTGTGGAAACCAGATTCTATGAAAACATCCAAATAGAGGTTAAAAGTCACTCAGACGAATTTTCTATTATTGCGTTATACCGCCCACCAGGATTCAACGTACCAAAATTTATAGAGGAATTAGAGACCCAAATTGACAAAATCGATGCAAGGAAAAAGTTATTCATAGTAGGTGATATGAATATTGATCTCAATAAACGGGACAGTAATTTAGTCAATAACTATGTGAATATGTACGCTTCTAAAGGATGACTAATATTATAAAAGCATATACTTCTTCTTCTTCTTCCTTTTATCAGCGAGGCTATGATCCGAAAACAAGGGATCACAACCCTCCCACTTCACCGCATTTCTACTGATCCGCATGTGGGGTTCGCCTATTTGACCTCAGAAAATATCGGCAGGCCTGCCGATTTTGGATCACTCGGTTACTGAGGCCAATGAAATGCCGATGTCGTCGCATTTGTCTGATCCAGGCGTTTATAGGCCTGCCTTTCCTACATCGCGATGTCTTTGGAGCATATATATATAAGCTTATATAAAAGCATATACAAGAGTCGATTAGCGCAAAGGAAGTAAAACCAGAATAGATCATTGCCTTGCTCGTATGAGAGGTTAAAAGATATGCGCCACAGTAGTTGAAACCAACATATCAGATCATTATATATTGTTCTGCGGGATTTTGGGTAATGATATTGATGATACTAAAGATCAAACAATTGGATGTTTTGTTAACGATAATCTTGTAAACTCACACATACGAAGTGATAATTGGAACACTGTTATGGAAAATTTCAATAATGCAAATGATCTTGTATGGAGAATTCAGTAAGGTTTTTAAGATGGCATATAAAAATTCAACACAGAAAGCCAAAATGAAAAAGCGAAATGTGACAAACTTCTGGGTAGATCAAGAAATACGTCAACTGTGCAAGCAAAGGGATATTCTATACAAGCGCTGGAAAAATAATAGGACGTGCATACAATACGAAGTTGAATACAAAAGTTACCGAAATTTCGTGAACAAAAGAATTGAAAAAACCAAACTACATTTTTACCGGCACAAATCATACAGAAGTACCGAGTACGGAGCAATCCATCTATGTACAACCGGTCACAAGGGAAGAAATCCTGAAGACTTGCTTGAACCTAAAAACTAACAAATCGCCAGGAGTGGATGGAATTCGGGCAAAAGATCTTAAATCAAAATCTTAATCAAAACAATTTATAAGGCTGGGACGAAATCAGACGCACTCAATTATAGACCCATCTTAATCCTCCCTGCTATGGATAAAATGCTCGAACAAGTAATGGCTTTAAAATTATACTGACAAATATAAAATCATAAACAAAAGCAAATATGGCTTTATAAAAAATAAAAACACAGGTAAACTTCTTGCGGAATTCGCCAACTTAATTAATGTCAATCTCAATAAAAACTACCATAGTCTCGTAATTTTCATCGACTTTAAAAAGGCTTTCGACACTTTAAGACATGAGAAAATGTTCGAAATGCTAGAGAAAATCGGGATCCGAGGGCATATTTTGGAATGGTTCAAAAGCTACTTGCAAAACAGAGGAATGAAAGTTAAAATTTAAGACACATATAGCCAAGAAAAACATATCAAATACGGGGTTCCCCAAGGCTCTATACTGGGACCTTTACTCTTTATTATATATGTAAATCAAATACTTACTGTGCTACAAAATAGTGCTGGATTTGCTTTTGCGGATGATACAGCGGTAGTAGTCAGCCACAGGGATTTACCAACGGCGACCACCATCATGCAAGTCGTGTTTGACTCTATAGTACGATGGTGTCACGATTTCGCACTAATCTTAAACTCTAAAAAACAAAGTTAATGCACATCAGACCAACACATGTATTAAAAACCAAAATTTACATCAAATGCCATGAAACAAAATGCCTGCATCACAATGCCGACAAGGCAAGTCTAAATTACGACGATAGCTGTAGCCACTTTATTGAAAATGTACAACATCTAAAATATCTCGGTGTGGAAGTTGACTGCTTTTTCAAATGGGATTTACATATAGCGCAGCTATGTAAAAGACTTCGGAAAGCTGTGTATGCCTTTCACCATTTGAGTATCCATACTAGCTACACTGTCCTTAAACAAGTTTATTTTGCATTGATGGAGTCGATATTAAGGTATTGAATATTAGCGTGGGGAAATACTACGCGAAGTTACTTGCAAGATTTACAAAAAATACAAAACCGAATTGTAAAAATATTAATCAGGGCAAAACATGGAAGAAACTGGCAAGCTAACATAAATCAGCGAAGAACCTATGCAGAGCTTGGCTTATTAAACGTATCTCAACTTTTCGAACTAAACATTCTCGAAGAATACTACTACGATCAACACTACAAGCGTCCAATCAATCACGAAGTCAACACTAGAAGAAGAGCACACGGTTTCCTGCAGACGCCAAGATTCAGAAACTTATACGGCAGACAACAATTATCGGTCATCGTTCCAAATGTTTTCAACCGAGTTCCTAGAGAACTACTAAACATCGCTACAGATGGCTTAAGGAAGAAACTACTAAAGAACTACCTACTATGGCAACCATAAAATCCCAATTAGAAGAAGAAAAAGAAAAGTGAATTCATTGATATGTGTATACTTTATGTATTAAGATGGATTAAATTAACTCTTAACTCTCTCTCAAGAATACTTAAGATTAAATACACAACTATTGTAAAAACAATCTTCTGCAGAAAAGCCTAACTGGGCTTCGCAGATTCTTTTTGTAATTAATGAATTTTTAAAAGCTAAATAAAATTGAATTGAATTGAATTGAACTGAAACACCCCTTCTGGGGCTCAAGGTACGCCTCTTTGGAAGGCTTTCAAACAATTAAAGAGACTTGAAGTGTTAAAAACATCTGATGGGAAATGGATCGGTGACCCAAAAAAAAGGTCAAACTTTTTTGGAACACCTGCCAAATGCTTTTATATCTTTTCCACTTAGCATGGCAAACAAACGTGTTGATTTCTCTTATAGAGTAGATGAAGACGTAATTGCTTATGTTTCGCTTAGAGAAATCAATACATGCATTCATAAACTATCTAATAAAAAATCTCCAGGTTATGATCTTATAACTGCCCAAATCCTTAAAGAGCTACCCTTAAAAGCATTGTTAAAACTCAAGCTTATTATTAATGCTTGTTTTAAACAAAGATATGTCCCACTTCACTGGAAGATAGCAGAAATTATTGTTATACCTAAACAAGGTAAACCTCTATCGGAAGTTACTATGCCAATCCCACTTTTACCGGCATTATCAAAACTTTTCGAGAAAATGTTTCTTAAAAGACTCGACTGAATCATAGAGCAAAGAAGGCTTATTCCCACCCATCAGTTCAGGTTTAGAAATAAACATTCGACAATAAACCAAGTGCATCGTATAACTAATGTTATAGGAAAAGCACTGGAAGAAAAACAAGTTAAGAATATTAATATATCTTAATCGTAATAAATACTATAAAAGCAAAATCAATTTTCCTTGTGAACACCGTTTCTCGAAAACTACTAGACGTAGGTACTTGTAATTTTGCACAGTTATTCCTTATTTTGCCTAGATGCGAGATAATTGAAGGTCTAAGTGGCATAAAAGGGGTTGAGATCGAATTTTCTATCTTTAAATATTGATTCCACAGCCGTAGCTCAGTACTGGCTCTCCGGATTAAAAAAATAAAAAATAGATGAATTTAGGCCGCTAATTCAATCAAAAGATCCTTCTGCGTTGTCCTGAAGCTGAGCAATGCTAACAACAATTAATCAAATTATCGCCCACAACTTTCGTTCAGTGGAGACCACGGCCAGCAGTCATGCAGCAGTGGCTATCGTTGCAATAGGATGTGTGTGTGAGTATATGGGTGCGCTATCCCATGATTATGTCTTGATCTTCAGTGTACGCCTCTAGAGTTAAAATTGGAAAAAAAACATTATCAGTGCCAAATCTAAGATATTGTAAATTTATTAATTAAGATACCCATGTGCTGTAAAAACTTCATGCAATTAAGAGACTTGGGAATATGTATACGCGTAGGTACATATCTACTATCTACTCGTAGAAATATTGCAATATTTTTCCATTTTGTTAGTAAGATGTTGATCGTTGGATTTGTCCACATTTTAGAATGTTTTAATGAATTTAACATAAATTGTGTGTTGGAAGCTGGTTTGCGTATGCTCTGGTGGGATTCCCACGGGGGAAGTTATAATTGAGTTTACACATTTACGGTACTGTATTCAGTTGGCTATTATATTTTAACAAGTAAATAACCGTCAACTAAAATGCGGTCGAGGCAAGGCAAGCACTGGTCAGCTAGTTTATTATATACTAGGGATATACCATATGCGAATGACACGATGATAGCCACATTCGCAGACGGCACTGCTCTTCTATCAACTGATGGATGCGTAGTTAAAGCAACTGAAAAGATTAAAAATTCAGCTTACGAGATACATGATTGGACGCAACGATGGCGAATTAAACTTAATGAGTCGAAGTCCACCCATATCAATTTTACAAACAAAAGAATAATTATCAAGTAGTTCCTTATTTTCTTCTTCTTCTTCCTTTTATCAGCGAGGCTATGATCCGAAAACAAGGGATCACAACCCTCCCACTTCACCTCATTTCTACTGATCCGCCTGTGGGGTTCGCCTATTTGACCTCAGAAAATATCGGCAGGCCTGCCGATTTTGGATCACTCGGTTACTGAGGCCAATGAAATGCCGATGTCGTCGAATTTGTCTGATCCAGGCGTTTATAGGCCTGCCTTTCCTACATCGCGATGTCTTTGGAACGTGCATTGATATTGCCTTTTTAACAGGGTTCAAATGATCTCTTCTTTGAACGTGGCAATACCAACTGAGCCGGTCACGCTCTATTTTTCGTACGATGGTTTCCTTGATGTGAAAGCTTCCACGGATCTTCGAACTTCTTATTCGATCAAGCTTTGTCAGTCCTGCTGTCATGCGAAGCATCTTCTGTCTTAGCGCCACCCATATCAGATCTCGTGGTTGTCTGTCGAATGCCTTTTCAAAGTCAACCAGTACAATATGCAAATCCCTTAAGGAATCACGATGTTTTTCCATTATGATCCTTATACTTTGGATTGCATCTGTGGTTGATTTACCCGAGACAAACCCGCACTGATCATCAGATAGCCGTATTATTTTTCGCAGTCGGCCACCTAATACCCGCTCAACGATCTTCATGGTGTGTGACATCAGCTTGATCGAACGGTAGTTATCACAGTTTCGCGTATCACCCTTCCCTTTGTATACAGGGAGAAGGTAACGTTCCCTCCATTGATTCGGCATTGGATCACCTCTCACGAATTTAGAGATGAGAATTCTGAGCCATCTGAACCCGACGTCTCCCAACTTTTTCCAGAACTCAGAGGGCATCTCATCTGGCCCAACCGCTTTTCGTTTTTTGGAGTATTTGACCGCCTCACTAACTTCTTCGACTGTAATGTCGGGTATTTCTTCACAGTTAGGGGTGGCTCTTGGAAAGTATAGCCGGGGAAACTGTTCATTTAAAAGCTCTTCATAATACTGCCGCCACCTCTGCAGAATTTTGTCGTCATCCACAAGAAGCTGGCCATGAGCATTGCTAACGAACTTTGGCGAACGAATCTCTTGGGCATTCCTCCTTCTTTGGGCGGCTATTTTGAAAATAGTGGCGCTCTTGTTCATATTGTGTCTTCGCAGCTCGTAGATAGCCTGGTTTGCATCAGCAACCGGGGAATATATTTTCTCCAGCTCCCGATACAGGCCCTCCGTACTCTCTGCTTGAAGCTGGGTGCACTTCTTCTTCGCTTTTCTCTTGCAACATCTGTATTCCATTTCGAGGCGAGCTTTTTCGTCATTATTATTAGAGGGGCACTTTGACCAAGCTTTGAAAGCCACTTTCTTCTCATTTATCACTTTCTTAGCTTCATCACTCCACCACCATGTTTTTTTGGCGTGTTGATGGTGGTCTTTTAAAGCTTCTAGCAGTGATTTGGCTTTATTTAAGCAAGTTCGCTGTAGGGAATCCCACATATTTTGTGCTCTGCACTCTTCGTCCTCAGCTCCGTTGATGGTGTGAGAGAGGTAATTTTCATTACGAAAACAAAAGCCTCGCCTTTTTCTTTGTCCAGATTGTACCACTTTATTTTCTCAGAGACCCTTGTTTGTTTGCTTTTCTTCTGTGTTTTCATAAAAATTTCTGTTAGCAGGAGACGGTGTTGCCGAACGATTGCCGCTCCCAGGATCACTTTGCAATCTTTTACCCGAGGCTTCATGAAACTGGCTACCAAATGGTAGTCAATCTGAGTTTCATCTCCACCACTGCTTTAAGTGATCAGGTGTCGGCTTTGTTTGATGAACATGGTATTTAACACGATAAGACCGTGTAATTTGCACATGCTTAGGATGTCTTCACCAGGAAGTTTCCTGGTGCCATATCCTAGTCCTCCATGGCAGTCTTCATAGTCTTCGTGACCTACCTCTATCACCATTTTTCAATATCGCAACTTGAGCACTAGTCTTTACGTTAAAGTTTGGATGGTTTATAGCTTTGATCTCCCGTGAATTGTTGGCCATGTACTTGCCATTAACTGTCATCGCCGCTTGAGCATAAGAGTGACTACACGCCAATATTCGAGGACTTTGCTTCTGTCACCCTTTCTCTACTACACTTGCGTCTTTCAATATTGACGAATTTTCTATCTTACGCTGTTTTTTCCGTAGCTATTGTGGGTCTATTCTTAATTGGTTTCGGATTCGGGCGCATGAAATTTTTAAGCGTATCGCGACTTTTTGGAGCCCTTTCGCTGTTTCGCAACCTCGATAGTTTTCAGGAATTTTCCCTTTCCAGTTTGAATTGTACAAGTGGCTGGGGTTTATTTATTAAGGTGACACTCCTCCTAGAGATCTTTACCTGCGTCTTTCGCGCATCGCGGTTCTTTCTGGTAGTAAGTCTATGTATGATGGTGTTTACACTGCGGGGTCGATCTAGAGGTCTTATACTTAGGTTCGGTTTTGACCACGATGTTTAGAATAGTCTTAATACCACATATTACATCTTTATTTTCGTCTTTATCAAAACTTCGATGCCAGAGTTCCTTTAAGAAGGCAATGCAACTTATTATAGTCCGTTATTCCAACGACGTTTATCGGTGGCGGAGGACGGAATTTTATTTTTGTGGCTTTTCTTGCAACTCCTTGTGCTTTTCATCTTTGTGTGGCTCGACTTCCGGTGGGGAACCAGCTTTGCGTTTTTTTGCTAGCTCGTTTCTTTTCGACCCAATTCGTTTCACGTGTTAGCTCTTCTTCGTCCGTCTGGTAGTCGCGACTAGGAGAGCGATGTGGGCTAACAGTATTTCCTTTTTGTAGATACGTGTTTTTAGGATATTATTTTCTTGCCTGAGTAAATCTATCTCTTTCTTAAGCTCACGATAGAGTAACTCCGTTTCAGTAAGCTTGGTACGGATTACATCGTTTTCCTCCTCAATGCTTTCAAATTTCACTGAGTCCAGATTTTCACGCGTTTGCGCTTCCGGCGGACTTATTTTTCCGGAGACGTTCGATCTTGTTGGTGGAGATCGAGATACCCTTGTTCTTTTTGAGAAGGTATTTATTACTTGCAACAAATGGCTCCCCCCAGAATCCGTAGAGCCGACCTCCGAAGAGGGTGGATTTTCCAGTGAACCTCGGCTGCCAGCTGGGGTACTAAAACGTTTTGTTTTGTTCATTGCATTTTTGTGTATACACTACGCTCGGTATACGGAGGGTGGATTTTAGTCGCCTCTTACGACAGGCATGCCGACCTCGGGTATATTCTTACCCCTATCCGAACGGGTAGTGACATGTCAACAAATCCAACAGATCCACACATGCACCCTTCGCTACATATCATATACTTGCCCATAATCGCACCAGAAAACATCATCCGATACCTCTACGGTACTCGTATTGTAAATGCTTCCTGCACATCACCAGACATCTTCCGATATACCAAAAAGGTGTATAAGCACATATCCTCATTCACCCATTACATCTTTACATTTACCGTCCCAGGCACCAAGAGAGTGACGCCGATCAAGCGCTATCATCGCACTATATGCTCATAGATCCCAACAACAACACTACAATAGCACCGGACGAAACACGGGTCCCTATTTACTCGTATTTTCTTGTTTACCATTCAGTCGTTAATGCTTTTCTTTTGCAATCCTTATATTGTACATAGAAAGGGTATGCTGATCATGTATCTAATTTTTCGTTTACTCTCTCATATATTTATAGAATAGACATTATGAAGGACGACAGTTGATTTTGCAGTGTCACCCGAGCCGGATGAATAAAGTTAAGAGATATTGAAAGTCGGTTGTGTTATTTTTGCGTTCTTTCAATATTTTTTTAGAGTCCACTAGGCAGTAATATTCGAAAAAGCTCGACTATTTATAGAAGTGCTTCGAGCCGGATCCTAAATATATTCGCGTTAATCTAATAGTTCACAAAATTCGCAAAAGTTTAATCGTAAATTCCATTCGCATAGTTCGCACAATGGCAACTGTAACAAAGAGAATGTCTCTAGACGATAATGGTGAAGCAGAATAGCATCCCGACATGACGCCAATGCTCCCAGAACGTGCCGCAATATTGAGTCAGCAAACCAACAACAAAAAACACGCTTGCAACCACCATAAAGGGGTTGAATCGCTTTGAGCTGGATACCAAACCTCAGATTCTTGAAGTACAGTTCACCAATTTCGACAGTGTAGAATCGCAGATCGAGCGCTTAAACGACAACGAATCCAACTGCAAGCGTACGAGGAGACGTATTACAGCATGAAGTCACAGCTGCTGGAACGACTGGAAAGCCTTCACACCCCACTTGCATCAGATTTAACCACCACTCATACCTCTGCGACAGTGTCCCAATCCTCTCGTCTCCATCTGCAGAAACTGCAGCTGCCATCGTTCTCTGGTGCAGACACCAAATGGATGGACTGCTTTGACATGTTTTCTTTGTTGGTCCTTAATAAGAACGCATTGTCGGAAGTGGAGAAATTGCATCTTCGGTCGCGCATCCACGGAAGTGCCGCCAAAATTTTACAGGAAAGGAGCTACATCTGTGCATCAACTGCCTTCGAGGACCTCACTCGGTCAAAAATCGCAACTCTGTCAACAAGTGCCAAACGTGTAATGGCTGCACCGGGATACAATTATCGCACCCAACAAGGCCCCCAGTAGAGCTGGAGTAACTTCACGGCAATCATCAACGACCGCTGCCAATCAAGGCAATTCAAGATCTATTGTAACTCAAACCTCTACCACCTTACAGACAATTTGCCCCAGTGAGAGTTCTCCGGACTCAAGTTACATCCTGTTGGCTACTGCATTACTGAGCCTTGTTCATCCTTTTATTTACGAGCATTTAATATGAAGCTCATGCTTTTATAAGAAGATTTAACTGTAATAAAAAGCAGTAAACGCAAATCACAAAACCTTAACCTTCGGTTAAGAAGTTTTTATACAATTTTTTAAAACATAAAAACTTTTAATAAAACTGGTGCAGTCGGTGCAGATAAGTCAAAAAGTATAAAAATCGCAAATAAATATTGTGAATAAAGTGCTTAGCAATAATCCGGAAAAAATAATACCTACAATTCTCCTAAAAAGATAAATCAAGTGACATCTTATCGATACACGCAAACTATTAATTTAAAGACGACAGAACTGGTCGAGTAGACAATCCACATACACTCTTTGATCACAACAGTAGTATATAAATGAAATCTATAAAGAAGGAAGACATCATCCATTCGAAATCACGGATAATCATCCTAGACTCATCGCGTAGCGATTCCATTCCAACAACCATATCACGCAGTCAATAGAAGACATCACGATACCAAAGAAAAAACACATCCTTCAAAGATCAGCAATATCAAAGACGACAGGGTTAATTGATAACAACACAACCGAATACAACAAGATGAATGCAGAAGAAGCAGCAACCAAAGCAGCAGCAGCCACAGCCGCAAATAAAGCAGCAGGAAATAGTGGAATTAAGAATAATATTAGACTATAGAATTATGTCTAATATTAAAATATTAAAATATTTGCAAAAAGTACATATATATGAAGGCAGAAGTGAAGATTTACCAATTTTTCTAAACACAACGAATGTGTATTAATACAATTAAGACTAAATTTGTAGTCAAAGCCAGGCAAGCTATTGAAATGCACAATGATATAAGCACGCGAGAAGCTTTTTATTAAGAATTTACTGATCCAAAAATTCAGCGGTTTCGAACCGTCAGATCAATTGTATGACAAACTAAAATCTGCTCAGTATCGTGGCAATGTTCACCACTACTACAAGTACATACAAAAAACGCTAACCGCATTAAACTAAAAGTGTATCCGAGAAGGTTTAGCTCATGAAATCCCAGAGAATATACATACGTACAGGTCTAAAAGTATTTCAAAGATACCTCCCACAAATAAGTTTCAAGTTTCAAGTTTCAAGTTTTCATGTTTTATTTATTCACATTTTTTTATGACTTTACAATTGGTAACCTGCGAAGCCGCATGGCTTATCTGCAGGAGATTATTCGCTAGTATTTACTTTTTAATACAATTTTTTAAACATTAAAAGATTATTGTGTTATTTCTAATAAAAATGATTTTAATTTTCTCTTTCTGGCATTGACCTGGTTTATATTTTTCAGATGATGGGGTAGGCTGTTGAATATTCTGGGCACGGTGTACATAAGTCTTCTTTTGCCGTACTCATTTATGATGGAAGGAAGTTGATACATTCCCTCCGCTCGTCGTCTGGTATTAAACTGGTGACTGATTTGAGTTCGGAAGATCGGATCATCATAGTATTCCAGCGCCGCTGTCATTTCGTATATCTGCTTCACTTTTAGAACTCTTACGTTGCTGCTTATGGTGCCTCTTCTAGATAATAACTTGATCGCTCTATCTTGGATGTTTTGTAACTTCTCGATGTGTGTTTGCGCTGCACCTCCCCAAGCCAGTACACCGTATCTCAGCCTGGACTCTATAAGAGCATGGTACACTTGCTTTTGTATACAAGCTGTAGATTTGTACTGCAGACAGGCCAACGCAAACAGGGACCCCCTCAGCTTGTTACGGATATCATTTATATGAGCATCCCAGAGAAAGTGGTTATTGATAGTGATGCCTAGATATTCGTATGTATCGACAACCTCAATATATTCGCAATCAGATATGGTGGCACATCCAAAAGTCTTTAGTACGATTGGTGACGCTGGGTACTGTGGACTTCGGATACGCATAAGTTTTGTTTTTGATGCGTTGATTACGATCCCATTGTCATGGCACCACTTGCCGACTTCATGAAATTCATCTTGCATCAACCTTGCTGCTGATTCCACAGATTGATGGCAGACAACGATCGCTGTGTCATCTGCATAAGCAAACGGGAAGCTCCTCTTCAAACATCTTAGCATTTGATTCGTATACAAAATGAACAGAAGTGGGCCAAGTTTTGAGCCTTGGGGGACTCCATATTGTACTCTTTGCTCACTACTACAACAATCTTTGATTTTTACGCGGAAGGTCCTTGCTTTTAGGTAATCAGTTAACCAGTATCCCTAATTCCGGCTTTTTGGATAGTTTCTATAAGCCTATTATGGTCCAGTGTATCAAATGCTTTGCTAAAATCGAGAAATAGAACTAGCACGTGATGTCGTTTGCTTAAGCTGGTATTAACTAAGTTTGCAAAGTCTCCAAGGAGTTGGTTAGTACTTCTACCTTTTTGGAACCCATATTGTTTTTTGCATACTAATTCATGCTTTCCGATGAAATCCCGAATTCGATCTGCAACTATTTGCTCCATAATCTTCTCAATGGCAGGCAAGATCGCAATTGGACGATAGTTCGTTAACTGGGTTTAACTTCCTCCCTTGTATATTGGTCGAACAACTGATTCTTTAAGTTTTGTAGGCACTGTTGACTTATCGAAGCTCAGATTTATCAACTTTGTTATAATGGGAGCAAAAATGTTTATATTAGATTTCAGATCTATCGTTCTGATACCATCTGCTCCAGGCGCCTTTTGAACATTTAGGCGATGCAACAAGCTTTCTATCTCCGAGCATTCAATATCTCCAAAATACCTAGAGTCTCGGACTGTCGCATTAGTATGCTCTGATGTTGTTAGAGTACAGCGATGAATGATCGAAACTGCCTGCTGCGAAAAAAGGTTTGCAAATTCGTCTGCTAGTGCAGCTGTGTTCGTACTACGTGAGAAGTTTTTTCGAATGATGTCGTCCAAACGCGGCTTCTTTCGTCCTAAAATTTCATTTATTAACGCCCACGTTTTCTTCGGATCGCCTCTTGTTTGCTCAAACTTTTCTTTGTAGAATTGATCCTTGGTTCTAGAAATTTTTTTGTTCACCCGGTTGCGCAGCTTTTTGTACTCAGTTTCATATGTCACATTGCCACGGTTGTTCTTCCACCTACGATATAGTACATCTCGTAATGAGAGTACTTCTTTATAGTTCAGAACCAAAATCTCTCGAACAAGCTTTATATATGCTCACAGAAGCAAAATTACTTAACGAAACATATACAGGAATACCTCGACTTACGTTATTTTCGGGACCGAGAAAACGCGATGTAAATCGAAATAACGTAAATCGAAAATAAAATTACCCGACACTCATACAGTCCATATGGATTGAAAAAGACTTACTCCGAATGATATTGTGCACGAAATCGATGAGATATGCATCTCGGTCAAATACTTGTAAGAATGACGAAAGAGGGAATTTCGTGATAAAATTGTGTTTCAAGGAAGGTCGTAAATCGAAATTGTAACGACGTTAATCGAAACTGGGAAGTAAAAAACCGGACAACGTAAATCGAAATAACCTAAATCGAGGCGACGTAAATCGAGATATCCCTGTACAGAACTAGAAACCCTAGAAATTATTCTAAAACTAACAGAGAACAATTTATCAAAGACCACCTAGACAGCCTAGGGAATTTATTTCTCAAAGCAACTTCAATCAAACTAGATTTCACAGTAATTATTATCAAAACAATTATAACCAACACAGCCCCCCATTTATGCCTAGAAACAATTATAATCAGTCCAGGTACGCTATCCGTAGGAACAAACCATTTTCCAAAATAGAAAACTCAATCAACAACCTCGATCTCAACCTCCTCAACCACATCCAGAACCTATGGATGTAGATATATCTGCTCACAGAGTCCCAGCTAATTTTACAGAACAACAAAAATCAGCTGAAAGCAGCGGAAACAAATTCTGAAAATGTTCAATCAACTGCCTCGGAGACTTACCCTTTATTCTCATAGGAAACCATGATGCACAAGCAAAATTACTCATTGACATAGGCAGCACAAACACTCTGTTAAATCCGAAACAATGTCCTCCTCAGTTAATCACACGAAGAGAAAATCCTCTATCAGTAAAAACCGACTCTGGATCAATTTCTATCTCACAAGAGATAATCATTCCCAAAGAAGAACTAAATTTACAAGTGAAAGAAAACTGTATCTTCCATATATATAAAATTCATGACAAATTTGACGGACTGATATGAAATAATATTTTAATGAAAAATTTCAGAATTATAAATCATAAAAACAAAACCCTTAAAACGGTACCAATTCCCTCAATGGATTCACCAAACTTGGAGAAGATGATCACATAACTATGTATATTCAGCAATTGCAGCTTCGCAAACGGTGGAAAACATCACAGCCCAACCTGAAAATCAATGACCTATGTAGTCATTTTGAAGGAAGACAACCACCTCTATCTTGGAATCCGCCGGGGGAATTATTCACCGAAAAAAATCATCAAATCCGCAAAGTGAACAGTTCCCCGTGTGGGTAATGTGAATCGGTTCCACTGTATCGTGGAAAACGTTCGAATCGAATATTGTTTCTCGAAACATGCATTTCATCTGGAAGTTCCATGAAATCATCCACTGTTGCTCTTAACCTCTGTCGTACACTTCTCTGGGAAGACCGCTCATCTTCTTCCTCTTCTGCTTCCAAAAACAGCTATCCTGTCCATTTGTGTGCTTTATTTTTATTTTAATCACTTTTTAAAGAAATTTTCCTTTTGCGAAACGAATGTAGCTACACAAATTTTTATTGACAAATAAAAGACAGGTGTTTGACAGTGAAACTACCTTTCCCCAATCCCTGTCGATAAGGAGACGTTCTCGGCGGATTCCACGATAGCAGTAGAAAGTGAAAGGGGATCGAATAGGTGAAGTGAAACTCAATTCCGACGGGTTCCACGATAGGGGTGAACGTTCCACCACTCAAGTGGCCCATAGGAAGGCTCACTGAAATCTTCACAGGTAAAGATGGAAAAGTTCGAGTAGCTGCCGTATGGAAAGTTAACGGAAGTTTCAAAAGAACGATCGCCAAACTATATCCATTTCCCCTCTCATCAACCAAAGAAACAGTTTCGCAAGACAGTTGAAAGCTGAACTTTCAAGGCGGCCGGTATGTTGCTGCCGACAGATCACGTCAGCGGTGCCAGTAGTGGCATGTCAACAATTGCAACAGCCACCCGTATATACCACATGCACCCTTCGCCACACAAGTATTTACCAGTATCCCATCATCGTATACTCGCACATAAATCCCACCACAAAACATCGTCCGATACCTCTACCATAATCGCATTGTAAATGCTTCCTGCGCATCGCCAGACATCTTCCGATATATCAACTATACTCTGTTCAATTTATATTTTCAGTACAGGGCTTATGGAAGAGCTTTTCCAAACACACTGGTGCCTGCTGGTGTTTGCATGGCACTTTACTTAAGAAATTGCCACTGAAATTAAAAACAGAACCCTGAGTTACATTGAAATTGTTTTTGTAATATTCCATAAACCCACGTACATCCCGCCATAAGCTGCCTGCTCCCCGGCTGTGAGGAGATTTGCCTCTCGCTTATTGTGTTTATTAAAAAAAAAACACATTGATTCAGTGTTACCATTCGTTCGTTGATGGAAATTATAATACCTTTTTCTTTGGGTTTTGCTATAGAGATTTCGGAATTGAAGCTTTCTTAGAGCTTTCGGGAGCATATATTTTAAGTTTAAGGAAAAAGGTGTTGTCGCTGCGTGTTTTTCTGCTTACATCTTTTCGTTTTCTTTTTCTTGAAAAAACGGTTAAAATGCAGCTATACAATTTTTGTTGGCTATTTGTTTTAAGGAAGAATCACTATTTGAGCAAGTTTTTGATGGAGTTCGGTTCACTAATTAATTGCAATTTTGATTTTGAAGTGCCAAATAGTTTTTTGTTCATGAAAATAAAAATAAAAAGAAGAGGGTTTCGTGTAAAATATTTAAAATAGTGCAGTGCAATAAACATTTACATACATTTACGTTTTTTTACGTTTTTTTTTTCTGTGATTTATTTTTACGTTAAAAGAGATTAGGCCTTCTGGGGGACTCTTAAAAAAACGCGCCTACTATCTTACCTTTTGGTGGTGTGGAAGAAGATAGATTCAATTTAATTTAGATTTAGTTTAGTTTTTTTAGATTTAGTCTACGGTCTACATGTTTCTGTTCATGAAATCTTAATAAAGAGTTGGTAACCCTACCGAGATTTGTGAGAGAATTATGCCAATTTATAATGCTCACTATGGCAACCATGTGAGAGCTTTGAAATGGAGATAGCTTATTGAGTTCCATAATAGTAGGGGTGAAAAGCAAATATCCTATCTTCCCTGTACTGAAAATACAAATTGAACAGAGTATAGGTAACATAACATATATAGGCACATATCCTCATTCGCACATTACATCTTTACATTCCCCATCCCCATCCCAGATACCAAGAGAGTGGCGCCGATCTAGCGCTATCATCGCAATATACATACATCCAAACAACAACATGTATTTAATTTTTCGTTTACTCTCTCATATACCATATAGAATAGATATATTCAGGGTTATCGTGAATTTCTTCCCTCGAACAAAAATTAGCTACCCTCAAAAATAGGGAACAAATTCATTGGGTCAAAATTAAATATCGTGATTGCCTTGGAAATTCTCCTGAATTGCTATTCATGATACCTGTTCGGGGGACAAATTCCGAAGGAAAAATAATTCACGATAACCCTAATTATGTAGGACGACAGTTGATTTTGTAGCGTCTCCCGAGCCGGATGATTATTTTAAGTTAAGATTTATTTAAAGTAGATTGTATTATTATTGCATTCTTTCAATTAATTGGTGCGTTTTGGTGAGAATTATGCAAAGCAAAGTGAAAGCTTCTCCACAAAACGATTCCAAGTCAATCTGGTTTAAAACTTTTTTATTTGTTTGAAGATTGCTGATTGAATTGAAATTGAATTAAAAAGTATAAAAAAGTTGTACTTAAATTTGTGAAATACTATTCAATCATTCTCAGCGAAAAAGCTCTTTACGACAAACGCTTCGCCTCTCCATGTCAGCTCGGCTTCCGGACTACAGCCGCGTTTTCCAGGCGGAGGTCGAAGCAGTTACAATAGCAGCTCGTGAGATTGCGATGAGGGCAATACCACGAGAGGATATCATCTTTTCATCGACAGCCAGGCGGCGATAAAAGCAATATCTGCTATAGAAATAAAATCGAAGCTTGTGAAGTGTTGTAGTGAAGAGCTCAAGGTTCTTGGAACACAGCACGAGGTAAGGCTCTGCTGGGTCCCTGGTCATGAAGGCATACCAGGGAATGAGAAAGCCGATGAACTGGCTAGAAGAGTCTCAGCACTAAGCTCGGACCAATCCGACCCCTCGGTGTACATCCCGCCTTGCGCCCTTAAGCTCGAAGCAGGAAACAAAGTCATAACGGAGGCTAACAATAGGTGGACCTCTTTAGATACTTGTGTCACCACGAGGAATCTGTGGCCTGCATTTGACAGAGTAAGAACCAGTAGACTCATACAGAGGCATAGAAAATTCCTCTCTACTCTAATAGGGCATAATACCATGCGGTACCACATGAAAAAACTACGTGTGATTAACGGAGACCTTTGTAGAGGCTGCGGCGACGAGGAGGCTCAGGAGGACACCGCCTACTTTCTCTGTCATTGCCCAGGCCTCTATCATTTGAGAAATAAGATCCTTGGACAACACTTCTTTGAGGATCTAGAAGAGTTGTCCAACAGACCAATAAATGACATCGCAAACTTCATCAAATCCTCTGGATGGTTTGTATCTAGGGCACAGTAAGTACTAAGTTTTTTTTTTTTTTTCTTTAGGATATTTACAAAGACGGTATTTTTCCTCGAGGAAGAGATTCTCTTTTCTGTCCCCTTTCCCCCCGTGGGTATCACAATGGGTCTATGGTATACTGACCTGAGTGTGGTGTGGAGGTTTTCTATCCCCCTACACCAGCCCACTTACCTAACCTAACCTATCAGCACATCATCATCGAAGCTTTTTACTGAAATTTAATATCTGAGTTTTAAACCACTGCACCAACCTCTCTCTCTCTCTCTCTGTCTGTTCTTTCTAATGCACGCGCAGTGTTAAAAGTTTTTATAACCGTTTAAGTGCACGCTTTTTATATACAAAGAGGTTTATAATTTGCGCGTGTTCAAGCCCCTTATGGCATTTGTTATTTGAGATCTTTTAAGTCAGACGGTTTCAATTAGAATAGAGTTGAGCCCACTAATAAGGGGTATTCCAATTATCCACTTACCGCTTATGTAAGTATTATAGATTCGATTGTGTTTTTGTCTACTCCTCGTTCATAAATAGAAATACTTTGGTTTATAGAGATCACTAGTGTTATGGGTTAGCATTAAAAACTTAATATTGTTCCTAAATACGTAATTCCCGTTCAAAAGTTTTATATCTCTATTATTTTATCCGAAAACAATACATAATTAACGCTTGTTTTACTGAATGAAAAGTATTCATGTAGACGTGATCGTGAATTCTACTTTAAAATTACTCAGATAGTAAAGAGAAATTGCTCGGCTAATTGAATATTCGGACTATAATGATTAGATAGTAAAAACGAATGTATTGATGTAACTAGACAATACAATCCATGGAGATGATTTTGAAACATTAAAAATTTAAATGAATTCGACACTGAGCAATTTTATCATAACTTACATCCTGTCGACCTTCGTAGGGAATAGAGCGTCAGAAACTATTACGTTGCAATACTCTCCCAATCATCCGCAAGTCTCTGATTCTTCTTCAACTATTCAGAGACCTAGCACGCAATGGATACTCTTCACCACCTCGTAACCTGTCAACTTAGAGAAATTCTACCTTAGTACAGATGTTGTCTTAAACTACTTCGATGTTTACTCGACTTGGATAAATGTATATGTGTAGATATTTGATGTCTATCCTATTTATTTCAAGAAATGATGTACCACAATGCTCTGTTACACAATAACATACTATATGTGCTGTGTATTATGTCATACTCTAAGCTATTTTCCCAAAGTGGGTATTTTTTGCAGGGTTCATTTAAAAACGATATGGCTTGGCGGTTCCTTTATTGTGTATTGGAAAAATTAGTTCATCCATGAATGTCTATAGAACCCTGTTTCCAAAAATACTGATAAATAATATATTAAGTAAGTTCTCCTTCTAATGCTAATCGATAGGATCAGAAAGTTCATGAGTCACTATTTTACTGAAACTGATTTTATAGCACAAATCGATTCTAATTATCTATATGGATAATATGATATAAACAGTATAAATTCACTGACGTGAAATGGGCTTAATTTCTACTAAAGGAATATTTGAATTTTTTTTTGTTAGTACAGAACGGACATGAGTCAGAGACAAGAATCCCATAAATCCAATAAAAATGTAAAGTTTCCTAAAAATGATATCGAAGTTTAAACATCAGTGATCTGTAGAGACAATTTTTATTTGAATACTAATACAGATCACCATCTTATGGTAGCTCATTTACGCCTTCGTACTGCATCCGTCAACAGCAACCGCTTAAACCTGCTTAACATCACCAAGTTTAATATCGACAGGCTCAAGGTTCCCCAAGTGCGCCAACAGTTCAGGGACCATCTTGCCTTAGAAGCAGAAGCAATCAGCAGCATAGAGAACATGGATGACCACTGGAGTGCTGTGAAAAATGCTTTTGCGACTGGGGCACGTACTTATGTCGGTAAAAAGCAGAAACACCACCGCACATGGCTTTCTACAGACACCTGGAGACGGATCGATGAGCGTACAGCAATCAAGGCTCGGATTGCAGCGGCCTCAGCAGTAGAGAGAACCGAGCTTGAAGCCCAATACCGTGCGAAGAAGAAAGAAGTGCAGCGTAGTGTGAGACGTGACAAGCGTCAACATGTCAACTCACTGGCCTCAAGGGCTGAAGAAGCAGCGAGTAGGTGCGACAGTAGGACTGTTTACAACATCACTAAGGAGCTCATTGGTGGTCGAAACTCCAAACAACATCCAGTGAAGAGTCTAGACGGTGACCTTCTGATTTCGGATGAGGATCAGCTCACTAGATGGAGAGAACATTTTGCTGCAGTGCTAAATCACTTAGACGACGGCGCTAGGATCTTGAATTCAAATGAGCAGTTCGAAGCAACAAATTCCCGAATTCGCACCGTACCTCCCAGTAAAGCTGAAATAATAACAGCAATCAAGTCCCTCAAGAAAAACAAAGCGGTGGGTATTGATGGCATCCCTGCAGAGCTATTTCAAGCGGCGCCAAATACATCGGCAGATTTGCTGCATCCGCTAATACGGAGAGCTTGGGATAGTGAACAATTTCCACAGGAGTGGAAAAGGGGGATGATCATTAAGCTTCCAAAGAAGGGTAACTTGATGGAGTGCGGTAACTGGAGAGGTATATGTGTTCTTCCAGCTGTAGCCAAAATAATAGCTAGAATAATTCTAGAACGAATTAAAGATCATTTAGATTCAACTCTCGATGTCGAACAGGCAGGCTTTCGCGCTGGATCCTCCTGCATCGACCACATAAACACCTTACGGATCATAATCGAACAATGCGTTGAGTATAGGTCTCCGCTACATTTACTGTTTATCGACTTCGAGAAGGCTTTCGACAACTTGAATCGAGATGCTATCTGGCTGGCCTTGTGCAGGAGAGGCATTCCAGAAAAGCTTATAGCTATTATCAAGGCTACATATGAGGGCGGCAAGTGTCACGTCGTGCACAATGGTAAGGTGTCGGAGGACTTTGAAGTCCAAAGTGGAGTACGTCAAGGGTGCATACTGTCCCCACTATTGTTCTTGGTGGTTATCAGCGATGTACTCCGTGCAGCATTGACGGAAGCTAATTCTGGAATTCGTTGGACTATGACATCTTACCTTAAACACCTAGATTACGCTGACGATGTTTGTCTACTTTCACATCGGATAATGGATCTTCATTTGATGGCCCAAAATCTAGAAGCTGAGGCAAACAAAGTGGGGCTAAATATAAACACAGCCAAAACAAAAGCCCTGAGTACTTCCAATACCCGCGCTCAACTTAACATTGCCGGAAAGCAAGTCGAGAAAGTTGATAACTTTCTATATTTAGGAAGTGTCGTCTCGGCTAATCGCGGTGGCACCGAACTGGATGTGTGCAGCAGAATCGGGAAGGCTAAAGCTGCGTTCGGAATGCTGTCCAAAACCTGGAGAAGCAATGTTATTAGCTTAAGAACCAAGCTACGACTATTCCGCTCCAACGTAGAATCAGTGCTGCTTTATGGGTGCAGTACCTGGAAGGTTGGACACCATTAACACACGCAAGCTGCAAGTCTTTGTAAACAAATGCTTAAGAATCATCTTGAGGATTTTTTGGCCGAACCGCATCTCCAACGAACAGCTTTATCTGAGAACGGGCCAAGAACCTATAAGCATTACTATACGAAGAAGAAAGTGGCAATGGATTGGACACACCCTACGGCGCGAAGACAACTCCATTGCGAAATACGCCATGCAGTGGAATCCGCTCACCCAGGCAGGCAGAATAGCGGGACTCCCTAGGCAATCGTGGCGCAGAACAGTTGAGGAGGAATCGAGCTCTTTAGGAATGAGTTGGAGGCAGCTCAAACGCGTTGCAGAACTCCGAACACGATGGCGCGCAGGCGTGGTTGACGCCCTATGCCCCCCGAGGGGTTAAAGGACATAAGTAAGTAAGTAATACTAACGCATAGGAAGCAATTCCTTTAATTCTTCTTCTTAACCTTGTTTACCCCTCGAGGGGCATTTGTAAACATCCCAACTCAGTTTCAACTGGGGAAAAAAGCTAAAGTGGTTCCAAGTCACCTTGTGTTGTTGTACTCCGTATTAAGTCTTACTTCACTGAGAAGCGACGTTTCACCAAAACGGTCCAAATATTTTTATAATCCACTTGCTAGTAATAGTGGAAAAGGCTCGATTATTCACCAGTGTTTCACTAAACAGCTGGTTTGTGGGAATGAGCGTGGGCGCACACATCGAAGAAATTCGTTCGAAGCCCACGAATATTTGTACAATCGACCCTAGATTCCCTCACCATTAGTACTTGAATCGGGGAATGTTCCTGATAACATTAGACAAGCTATATTTCCGATTTTTTAAAAGACGGCGCAACGTTTTGAATCCATCTATCTACACTGAAGAACATTTAGTTTCGTAAGAAGAGAATTTTTGCAAATTGTTCGTTATTTTAAAAAAAAATATAAACTTTTTTCTAGCTTTGAAGCTATTTTTTATTGAAGTGTAATATAAATACCAGAATTAATCAAAAATAAAATGGTAATTCAATAAAATAAAGAAAACTTAGGATTTAGTTCACATAAAATAGAGATTTACACAGTACATTCAGTTTCGTACGAATTATAAAAGTTAAGATTTTTTCTTCAAAAAACAAAAATCAATAAAATTAATAGGGAGTTGGATTTCCATCGTGCTTTATAATAGCTGCAAGTCTATTTGGAATTGATGTAACCAGCTTTTTTGTAACATCGGGTGGAATTTTATTCCACTCCTTCGAAGTTAACGCTTTAAGTTCTTTTTCATTCTAACGGCATTTGTTTTCTTAATTTTTTTTTTCCATGTGCTCTCACAGATGCTCTATTGGATTGATATCTGTGTTCTGCGGGGTGCTTCAATGATTCTTGGCTAGTTGTATAGGAGCCAACGACGAACGTCCAAAGCCTTGTGCTTTGGGTTCTTGGCTTGGTACAAGTGAAATGCCTAATTCATCAGCTGAAGCTTGTAGATTCTCTTAAGAATGTTAAGATAAATTGTTGTGTTCATATTTCCTTGAATAAAATTTAAAATTTCGAACACCTCCATATCCCATAGCACCCCACCCATATTTGACTGCAAACCTCTTCGTGGTGTAGGTGCCTAGTAAAGGTCAAGGATTCTTGGGTGTCTATCCCCAGATGAGACATGAAGCTGAGTTGCAGTCGTCCTTATCCCACCCTGTCATATCCTATCCATTCCCCTCTCCCCTCCGGTGGGCCGGATCAAGGTGTTACACGACCCGTGCCGAGGATCGGATTGGCTGGGGGGCCACTCTAAGTAATAGCCCAGTCGCTAACGGAGTATCCGGATACATGGCGACGTCCGGATTAGCTTGTCTTGCCTGCACGATGCGGATCTCTGTGCAGGTCGACTTTCCCATTCTCCGCTACCCGTGGGTCCTAATTATGAACAAAAACAAACAAACAACCAAACAATCAAAACAAGTAAAAGAACAACAACAAAATATTCGAAAAGAGGACGGTCCTCTTGAAAAACCGCCTTCCAGCCTCCTGGAAAGCACACCTGCAAGCTCAGATATTGCAACTCCTGCTGGCGCATTGGCTTTGAAGCCTAGCACTAGCTATGCGAGTAGCTGCAAGCAAGTGGTCGCTCCCAGGATTGCTGAACGCGCGTCTGGTACGCTGGCGGATAGGACAGTGGTCTCAACACCTGGTCCCATCGTAAAGCCAGACCATGTAGTGCGTGGGGTCAACCCCCATAATATCTCTACACCTTCAGGGACAGCTAACTGTTCGGCTTCGAGCTTACAACACGCTGCTCCCTCCTCCTCGAAGGATCCACATCCCCCTCTTAAATCTCTCTCAGGGGCGACGGACAGCTCGGCTTCGAGCTCGCGGAAAGTCGCTCCTTCCAAGATCTCTTACCAAGATCGACGGCTAGCCTACAAGCTAATTCGCCGCATTCAGGCTATCCCTGAACGAGAGAGAACCCAAAAACACAAAACCTTCTTAAGCTGGGCAACTAAACGAGTCCAGCTCCCCTCCGACTCATCCAACAAGGACTTATCGTCCAAACATCAAAGATCTCAGGATAAATCTCCCACCTTAGCAAAAAAGACCAAGGTAGTACTGCCAACACTACCTCCAAGCCCTTCAACCAAGTACTTAAGGCACACTGGAGATCGCGGTCGTTGACCCCAGCGATCCGGATGGTAGCATCACAGCTGACAAATGGAGGAAGGCTGGCCACCAATTGTCTCCAAGTCTTACGTGACCATCCCGTCCCTGATGTTTCTTGCAGAGATGCTGGCTGGTATCAAGGGCACGTAAAAATCATTGCCTGTGCTGACCAAAAATCTAAGGATCTATACAAAATTCCTGTTTCCAGATTGGGGCGGGTTTGGCCAGGTCCACAGTTAGAGGTGGACCTAGTAGAACCAATTCAGCTAGTAGAACCAATTCAAGGAAATATCTCGGTTACCAATGATAAATACTAGCGGGAATGAGCAACGCTGTAGGAACGCAATTATAGAGATCCCTGTCGATATATCGAAGAAGCAGTACGTACAACTTTTAGTAGATACTGGGGCAGACATAAGTGTAATAAAAGCTAATACCATTAAGGATAATACAATCGTAAACACCTTTGAAAAGCGAACAATGAAGGGAATTGATGGTGGAAAAGGGACTACTTTAGGTACTTGTATAGGAAACTTATTGCTTGAGAATAACTTATCCTGTAACTTCCACGTAGTAAGTGACAGCATCTTTCTTTCAGCTGATGGAATACTAGGCCGAGCTTTCTTATGCCAGTACAATATAATTGATTGCATTCAAAATAAACTCATGTTTGTGGTAAAACATAAGATTATGGAAATCCCTTTTCGTCAAACTGTAAGGGATACCCATAGTTTTTCATCTACGGCATACAATGTTCCAGCGCGAACAATGAAAACTATGTCATTACCAATAAAACCAACAAAGGAGACATTTATGTTATGCACGCGAGAAGAAATTGAACCTGGTGTTTTCGTAGGCAATTTTTTAGTTTCAACTAACAATAACAAAATAAATATTGTGGTAGTTAATGGATCAACTCGCGCCATTAGTTTACAAAATTACAAGTCGAATCTAGAAAATTTAGATGATTATTATTTATTACCACTTAGTGCATCGGGAGTAGATGATAAAAATGCATCTAAGAGCCGTGAAGATAGGTTAAAAGAAATAATTGATTTTAGTGAATACCACACTGCGAAGAAAAGGACACCATTCTTCAAATATGTACAAACTTTAATGATATAATGCATTTAGAGGGAGACAAACTTACACGTACGTATGCTATTACACACAAAATCCCCACAAGGACTAACCAGCCTCCAATAAATAGCAAGATGTACCGCATACCCGAGATTCATAAAAAGAGGTAGAAGCCCAAGTTAAAAAAATGCTTGAAGACGAAGTAATTGTAGCAAGCAGTAGCCCTTGGAATTCACCAATACTGATTGTACCCAAGAAACCAGGGGGCAAATCACGTAATTTTTCAGACGATCATCGTTTGGACGATAGCAACCGGCGAATGGAAAAAATTGTTGCATATTATAGCGGTTAATATTTCCCTACCACAGTTGGTTGCGCATTGTTGGCTGTATAACGCCTAAATGTATGTTTGAACTATAGCAAAAACCGCAATCGTCAAAAGTTTACATGCATTTAGGCGTTATACAGCCAACAGTGGGCAACCAACTATGGTAGAGAAATGTTAACTCCTACAATATGCAACAATTTTTTTCATCAGTCGATTACTATCGTCCAAACGATAATCGTCTGAAAAGTTACGTGATTTGCCCCCAGTAAAGGATGGAAGTAAAAAATGGAGAATAGTGATCGATTACAGAAAGCTAAATGATGTAACTATTGGTGATGCTTTCCCACTCCCGAGAATGGAAGATATTCTGGACCAATTAGGAAATGCAAGGTATTATACTACCTTGGATTTAGTAAATGGATATCATCAAGTGTTGGTAAATAAAGATGCTCGTGAAAAAACCGCCTTCAGCACGCCAAATGGACACTATGAGTACAATAAAATGCCGTTTGGACTGAAAGGCGCTCCAGCATGTTTCCAACGATTGATGAATTATGCCTTAACGGGGCTAAATAATACAGCATGTTTCGTATACTTAGATGATATCGTGATTCATGGAAAAAGTGTTCCTGATCACAATCAAAAATTAATCCAAGTATTTGAATGTCTCCGAAAGTTTAACTTGAAGCTGAATCCCGAAAAATGTCAGTTCCTGCGAAAGGAAGTAATATACATCGGTCACATATGTAATAAAGACGGATGCCGACCAGATCCGGAAAAAATTAAGTGTGTTCAAAATTTCCCGTGTCCAAAACGCTTGAAAGACGTACAATCATTTCTAGGTCTTGCAAACTATTATAGAAAATTTGTAAAAGATTTTTCCAAAAATGCAGCCCCAATTAAGAGATTATTAAAAAAGAATACAAAGTTTGAATGGTCAGTCGAATGTGAAAAAGCATTTTTACTTCTAAAGAGTATGCTTTCTTCAGAACCCCTCCTCGCCTACCCTAATTTTGAATTGTCATTTAACCTTACAACTGATGCGAGTAATGAAGCATTGGGGGCCATTCTCTCGCAAGGTACCATTGGTGAAGATAAACCAATTGCATACGCCAGCAGGGTGTTAGGAGCAGCGGAGAAAAGATACTCCACAATAGAGAGGGAATTGCTAGCAGTTGTATGGGGTGTAGAAAATGTCAAACCATATTTATACGGTAGACAATTTACAGTGTACACGGATCATAAGCCCTTGCAAGATGTTATGAGTATGAAAGATACTACTTCGCGTTTAGCAAGATTCCATCAAAAGCTTATAGAATATAACTTTAAAATTGTTTATAAACCCGGTAAGTATAACACTAACGCTGATGCTCTAAGTCGAATCCCATATGAAAAGGAGGAAAGTGATTGTTTAGTGATAACAAGAGCTCAATCGCGCAGGAGAAGAGAGGATGAGGTTAAAGATTCTAATGAAAATGAAATAGCAGATGATAATGAATGTACCAAAAATGATAAATGCAAGATTGATGCAATCTCCGATTCAGAAAACGAACTGGATTATACGATTTTAACCGATCCAGAAAAAAATAGAATCGTTTTAAGGGATTATCATGATTCTCCATTAGGTGAACACCAAGGATTCAAAAAGACCTTACATCGAATACAGACCAAATATATATGGAAGAATATGAGCAAAGAAATAGAAAATTATGTCAAGAAATGTCAAAAAAATAAATACAGTAGAAAAACCAAAGAGCCAATGGTTATCACCGATTTAGCTCGGGAAACGTTTGACAAGATTTATTTGGACCTTTACCAGTGACATCGAATGAAAATAAGTGGATTTTAACTTTCGAAGATGACCTGCCTAGATTTATGGATTGCTACGCTATGTCGGATGCAGAGGCAAAAACGGTAGCGAACGTTTTTTTATGAAGAAATAATAAGTAGGTACAGGATACCAAGGATATTAGTAACTGATCAGGGTTCTAATTTCACTAGCAAACTATTTCATAAGCTCTGTAAACTGTTAAAAGTTAAACATATAAAAACCACAGCATATCACCCACAGTCTAGCGGTGCGCTAGAAAGGTCTCATCGACCATTAGCAGAATACTTAAGAAGTTTTGTGGAAAAAGATAAAAATTACTGGGATAAATGGCTAAGACAGGCAACTCATGTACACAATAACACCATACACTCAGCAACTAAAATGACTCCATCTGTCTGTTTGGATTTACAGCTGAAATTCCAAAAAATTTAAAAAGAGAACCAGAACCAATTTACAATCATGAGGATTACTATTTGCAACTTAGATATAAAATTCAAACTGCCCACGATATCGCGAAAAGGAATTTAGTTAGTAGCAAAGAAAAGTCGAAGATATATTACGATAGAAAAACAATTCCTTTAAAAGTAGATATTGGTGATAAGGTACTATTACTGGACCAGGCTAGACCTAATAAATTATCTCCTCTGTGGATTGGTCCTTATGAAGTTGTAAAAATTAGTAGTGACGTAAACACTACAATCAAAATTAATAATAAAGAAAAGCGGATACATAATAACAGACTCAAAATTTTTAACGAATACTGAATTGCATAATTTACTATATATTATAACGATATATCAGTCTAATTAATGAAAATCAGTCATAATTTAAGAATCTAAATCATAACCCACACAAACAAATTAAACTCACACAACATATACATATCGGCACAACAATTTTTCTGGCGGTAGCTTTGGTAATTATAGTAACGATCCTGATTAAGGAAGTTTGTTTGAGGCATGTCGTCGTCGCACTGTACAGGCAGTCGGGAAGAACATCTAAAGGTGGAGATCGAGAGTCCAGAGTTAATGAAAGGAATTAATTAACAGTGTTTTAAAGACATTTCGCAAAAAGAAAAGCTCTATTTCTGATATTTTTAACATTTAGAATAAATAAAACAAGTACATATGTAATAATTTACTCACTGTTTTATTTTTTTAAGCTGTATGGAAACATATACCTTGTATAAGATGATTACTAACACTGATTTGTGTTAATACTATATATTTAATCGAAATATTGTAATAATACAAGTTATATGCATTATTCAAGAAAATCAAAAAAAATTGCAGAAAGAAATAAATTTGAAATTTCCAAAATTAAAAAAAAAATTTAAATAAGATATAATAAGCTCTAATTCTGATATGTTTAGCATAAACAAAATATACTGGATAAATACATACGTAATAATTTGTTCATTATTTTATTTATTTTTGTTTTACTCAATTTAATAAGTTGTATGACGACTAATACCTACTCTGTACGAGAACATTACTAATATTGATTTGTGTTAATATTATACATTAAATTGAAATATTGTAATAATACAAGCTATATGCATTATTCAAGAAAAACAAAAAAAGTTACAACAAAAAAAAATTTAGAAATAAATAAATTTGGAACTTATAAAATTAAAAAAAAAAAAAATAAAAATTAAATCAAATATAAAAAAAAGAGATATCATAATACGTACATACATATGCAAATGTTTTATTTCATTTTTTTTTTCCTTATGGGCAGGGAGGAATGTTGTGCCTCCCGCTCACCTCACTCTTGTATTGCGCGGTATTTGCGAAATGCGGAATTAGCATTGTAAGTGTATTGCACTTCAGGTGACTGCTCGCGCTGAACCCAAATTGGAATTTAAATTGCAATGTAAGCATTTTGTTTAATTGCTTGGACTTTAATTGGGTTCAGGTTGTGCAGGTTGTGCAATACACTGGCGCAGCAGTTCTGCATGTTGCGAATAACATACGTAATATGAGTAAGTGGGTCAATAGAATAAGAATAATTATAAGTAATTGTTAAGCATAGTAAGGAAAAGTATGAAATAAAGAGTCGAGTTGGTTCTCGACTGCGAAACGTTTAAGACGCGGTTTTATTTATCAAATCGTTTTTCCTCGTTATTCTCACGTATCCCCAACAGGATGTCAAAACTAGACATGGCTCTATAAAGCTGTTCTCTATAGATGCTGTCATAGGCGGCCTTGAAATCGATAAAGAGGTGGTGAGTATCGATTTGGAATTCTTGGGTTTTCTCCGGGATCTGCCGAAGTGTGAAGATTTGATCGATGGTGGACTTTCCTGGCCTGAAACCGCACTGACAGGGTCCAATCAGGCTTTTCATAAAAAGTTTCAGGCGTTCACACAATATCGCAGAAAAGATCTTATATGCGATGTTGAGGAGACTGATGCCTCTATAATTGGCGCAGTTGAGGGGGTCTCCTTTCTTGTGGATCGGGCAAACGATGCTGAGATTCCATTCATCAGGTATACACTCGTCTGACCAAATCTTAAAGATGGGTTGGTGTATGCACTCTACCAATTCATCCCCAGCTGCCTTGAAAAGTTCGGCTGGTAAGCCGTCAGGTCCAGCAGCCTTCTTGGATTTTAGCTTGGATATTGCTATCCTCACTTCGTTTTGGTCAGGTGCACGGAAGTTTTTTCTGCCTGACAGCGGGATGTTGGTCTTCGTCGCCGTTATACAGTCTGCAGAAGTAGTTTTTCCATATTCTCAGCACCGACTGTGATTCTACTACGAGGTTTCCATTTTCATCTCTACAGGTTTCTGTACGGGTATTGCTTCTCTGACACGTTCTTTTTACCTTTTGGTAAAACTTCCGTATATTGTTCCTGAAGTATAAACTCTCGATATTCTCAAACGCGCGCTTCTCATGCTCTTTCTTCTTCTTTTGGAGAAGCCAATGTACTTCCCGTCTCCTTTGCTCGTAGAGCTCACGAGCAGCTCTCGCCTTCCTTTGCAGCGCCGCTTTGTATGCCTCTTGTTTTGCTGCATGCACTCGCTGCCATTCTTCAGCAAACCAGGGATTTCGCGGTGGTGGGCGAGCGAAAGCCAGCACATCACTCGCGGCGTTTCTAATGGCATGTTGGCAGCGTTGCCACTGGTCTTCGGCACTTGATGCTGGCGGCATAGGGGTGATTGAGGGATTTCGGGATACGCGTTCAGCGAAGAGTCTGGCGGTCTCTTGCGATTGTAGCTTGTCGACGTTAAATTTTCTCACAGTGATTCTTCTTTGTTGCTCAGATTGGGATATCCGCATTCGTACCTTGGCTACAACAAGGTATCCGAGTCTATGTTGGCCGCTCGAAAGGTCCGGTCATCCAGAATAGTGGAGGCATACCCTGCGTCGATCGCAATATGATCAATTTCGTTGATCGTTACATGATCATTAGACTGCCATGTCTGCTTACGAATATCAAGATGGGGAAACCATGTGCTTGCTATGGTGACATTTCGCTCCACAGCGAAATCAATTAGCCTTAGTCCGTTATCACAAAATCATTTGGGTCTCTACTGATAGGCAACGAACATCCAACCAGATCGACCACATTGCGATCAGTCGCCGCTTTAGAAAATGTCTCCTGGACGTCCGAAACAGACGTGGAGCTGACGTCGGACTAGAACGAGATCACCATCTTATGGTAGCTCATTTACGCCTTCGTACTGCATCCGTCAACAGCAACCGCTTAAACCTACTTAACATCACCAGGTTTAATATCGGCAGGCTCAAGGTTCCCCAAGTGCGCCAACAGTTCAGGGACCATCTTGCCTTAGAAGCAGAAGCAATCAGCAGCATACTGGAAGAGAACATGGATGACCACTGGAGTGCTGTGAAAAATTCTTTTGTGACTGGGGCACGCACGTATGTCGGTAAAAAGCAGAAACACCACCGCACATGGCTCTCTACAGACACCTGGAGACGGGTCGATGAGCATACAGCAATCAAGGCTCGGATTGCAACGGCCTCAGTAGTAGAGAGAACCGAGCTTGAAACCCAATACCGTGCGAAGAAGAAAGAAGTGCAGCGTAGTGTGAGACGTGACAAACGTCAATATGTCAACTCTCTGGCCTCAAGGGCTGAAGAAGCAGCGAGTAGGTGCGACAGTAGGACTGTTTACAACATCACTAAGGAGCTCATTGGTGGTCGAAACTCCAAACAACATCCAGTGAAGAGTCTAGACGGTGACCTTCTGATTTCGGATGAGGATCGGCTCACTAGATGGAGAGAACATTTTGCTGCAGTGCTAAATCACTTAGACGACGGCGGTATGATCTTGAATTCGAATGAGCAGTTCGAAGCAACAAATTCCCGAATTCGCACCGCATCTCCCAGTAAAACCGAGATAATAACAGCAATCAAGTCCCACAAGAAGAACAAGGCGGTGGGTGTTGATGGCATCCCTGCCGAACTATTTCAAGCGGCGCCAAATACATCGGCAGATTTGCTGCACCCTCTAATACGGAGAGCGAACAATTTCCACAGGAGTGGAAAAGGAAGATGATCATTAAACTTCCAAAGAAGGTAAACTTGATGGATTGCGGTAACTGGAGAGGTATATGCGTCCTTCCAGCCGTGGCCAAAATAATAGCTAAAATAATTCTAGAATTAAAGAACATTTAGATTCAACTCTCGATGGCGAACAGGCAGGCTTTCGCGCTGGATCCTCCTACATCGACCACATAAACACCTTACGGATCATTATCGAGCAATGCGTTGAGTATAGGTCTCCGCTACATCTATTGTTTATCGACTTCGATAAGCTTTCGACAGATTGAATCGAGATGCTATCTGGTTGGCTTTGCGCAGGATAGGCATCTTAGAAAAACTTCTAGCTATTATCAAGGCTACATACGAGGGCGGTAAGTGTCACGTCGAGCACAATGGTAAGGTGTCGGAGGATTTTGAAGTCCAAAGTGGAGTACGTCAAGGGTGGTGGTTATCAGCGATGTACTCCGTGCAGCATTGACGGAAGGCAACTATGGAATTCGTTGAACTATGACAACTTACCTTAAACACCTAGATTACGCTGACGATGTGTGTCTACTTTCACATCGGATAATGGATCTTCATCTGATGGCCCAAAATCTAGAAGCTGAGGCAAACAAAGTGGGGCTAAAAATAAACACAGGTAAAACAAAAGCCCTGAGCACTTCTTCTAACAACCGCGCTCAAATTTACATTGCCGGACAGGAAGTCGAGAAAGTTGATAACTTTCTATATTTAGGAAGTGTCGTCTCGGCTAATCGCGGTGCCACCGAACTGGATGTGTGCAGCAGAATCGGGAAGGCTAAAGCTGCGTTCGGAATGCTATCTAAAATCTGGAGTAGTTATGTTATCAACTTAAGAACCAAGCTGCGACTGCTCCGCTCCAACGTAGAATCAGTGCTGCTTTATGGGTGCAGTACTTGGAAGGTGGACACCATTAACACACGCAAGCTGCAAGTCTTTGTAAACAAATGCTTTAGAATCATCTTGAGGATTTTTTGGCCGAACCGCATCTCTAACGAACAACTTTATCTGAGAACGGGCCAAGAACCTATAAGCATTACTATACGAAGAAGAAAGTGGCAATGGATTGGACACACCCTACGGCGCGAAGACAACTCCATTGCGAAATACGCCATGCAGTGGAATCCGCTCACCCAGGCAGGCAGGCTAGCGGGACGCCCTAGGCAAACGTGGCGCAGAACAGTTAAGGAGGAATCGAGCTCTTTAGGAATGAGTTGGAGGCAGCTCAAACGCGTTGCAGAACTTCGAACACGCAGGCGTGGTTGACGCCCTATGCCCCCCGAGGGGTTAAAGGATCTAAGTAAGTAAGTAAGTTAGTCCGTTATCAGACGTGGTGTCATGTAGGCTATACTTACCGACTGCCCTACCAATGACGTCCTCCTTTCCTATTTTGGCGTTAAAATCGCCCAATACGATTTTAACGTCGTATTTAGGACATTGCTTGTATGTTTTGTCGAGGAGCTCGTAGAAACACTATTTGGTGGCAGGGTCCTTCTCTTCGGTGGGGGCATGAACATATATTAGGCTTATGTTATCGAATTTAGCCTTGATCCGGATAGTCATAATACGCTCGCTAACGTGTCGGAAGCTTAAGACTTTTTGCCTAAGTCTGCCGCGTATGACAAATCCGCATCCGAATAAGCGTTGCCTGTTGTCTCTGTAGCAATCACCGTAATAGATGTCACAGTTTTTCATCCTCTTTTTGCCCGGCCCATCCCATCGCACTTCCTGGATGGCGGTAATATCTGCTTTATAGCAGTCTAGGGCCTCTGATAGTTGTTCGGCTGCACGTGGTCTGTAAAGGGACAGAACATTCCACGTACAGATCCGAAGGTCGTTGTCCTTATTTCGATTGCTGGGGTCGTCATTAGTCATCCTTATCTGAGGCTTTTGGTTGTTTCGGAACCATAGATTTTTTACGTGGTAGGGAAGTTACCCCGACGGCACAACCCGCAACCTGGAGGAATACAATTGTATGCTTTGGCGAAATTAAGCCCTTTTTTTAACTTCGCTGACCAAATGTTTTCTGCGCCATATTCGTGAAAAGTAACCATTCTTTTTAAGCGTAAGTCTAATAGTGGTCGGTTGTACATCAGTTCCGTTAAAATCAGCAAGTATTTAACATCATTCGACGGAAGACAACTTTAGATTTCTCGCTAAATAGATTTTTCAGAAGACATAGTCATTCTTCTGGGACCTTTGTTACTACACACATTCTCAATACTTCCTTCCTCAAGGTAACCCTTATAAATATATTGTTCCGTAGACTTATGTATCTGTACCATTTTAACTATTACGCCCAAAGATATTCCTTTTTTTCGATGAAAAATTCCCAAAGATCGTAAATCTTCCTTTATTTCTTTACCCATTCTAAAAAAAATTAAATAATTTCACAAAAAAACGCAGTCTAAACAGAAATAGTACCTCGAATTTTAGCGAAATATCTATATAAAAGTATCTTTTTAATAAAAAAAAAACAATTTTAGTTATAAAATGTTAACACTCCGAACTGAACAGGAACTTAATTGCTTCGTACGAAACTGAATGTTTGGTCTGCATTCGAAGAATCGCACATAACACAGATTTGATTTGTAGTTTGAATTTTTTTTTTTTATTTTGTCTTCATTGCTATAAAGAATACAAGAAATAACATGATTTTAAGAACAACTATGAACGCATTTGAAATTCGTTTGTCAGGATTAAGTGTCTTTTAGTAAAAACATGCTCCGTACGAAACTGAATGTTTCTAAGTGTACCTGTGAAACAAACCTCCCACCGAAGAGTTGACTCCGGGGTTGCTTGCAATCTCGGAGAGACTAATATTTGCTACAATCATGGTACTGTCCCTTTTCTTAAGTTTTACCATTGTATATACCTACATCTAATAGTAGTATCACTTGAGGAAATCGACACTACCGCCTCTAGCGAGAAGTCAAGTGACCAACCATTTGCACTTTTGCACACTTTGAGGAGAACAAAGTAAAAGAGCACCAAAAGAAAAAGCCGATAATAGATTAGGTGGAAAGTGGGAATATAAAAAAAAAAACTCTTAAAGGTCCATCGTGTAGTGTGAAGTTTCTACCACGATGTATATTGTGTGCCGCTTTGTATTTACTTGTGTATGTGCATACATAAAATGTTGGGTCTTGTAGTGTGAAGTTTCTACCACGATGTATATTGTGTGCAGCTTTGTATTTACTTGTGTATGTACATACATAAAATGTTGGGTCTTATGTCCCACCTACAAACCTCTCAAGGAAAACAATGGCCAAATAAGGTGGGGCATACATAAGTCCACAATGCAAACAGTGCAATGTGTATGGGGGGCATGCTGCCCCCTGCAACCCCCGTGCTTGGGGTCGCTATTGTATTTAAGCCGGGTGCGAGGTTGGGTGCAAAACATGGATATAAAGAAACTTTGCATACACGCATTCTCGCAACCACCTCAAATCCAACAGTGACCCCAAGCATAGGGGTTACATATTGCACTGTTTATGCATTGTGGACTTATGTATACGCCATCTTCGACAAAAAAAAATCTTAATAATCGGAAATGAAGGATTGAAGAAATGGATGTATTACCAAAAAAATGTAAGCTGCATTGAGCCTTACTTACGACGTCAATCGCGCTGATTGCTTTGTCAGGCTCACAATAACAGTTGCGGTGAAACAAAATCGCTCGGTGATGGGGAGGGGGTCCGCGCGGTTGCGTGGCGCAACGCGACGCGAAACGGTAACCGCGCCGCGTCCTGCCGTCGTTCGCGCGCGGACGCGACGTGAAAGCGCTGTGACCGCTAATGTAATTGTTACAATTCGTTTTGAATGCAGTCTTAAACCCAATTTAACGAAAATGTCAATCTTCCCAAAATCTGTTATATTTTTGGGTGATTTGACATTATACTAAATAGCCCAAAATTAAAAATGTTAAACATTTTTCTGATTTTTTTCGCATTTTGGGCGATCGGAAGCAAGGCTATTAATGAATTCTGACAAAATGCCCACTTTCTTTGGCCGTTTTGTCATTTTTAAATTTTTGGGCGATGTGTCGTAGTGTCATATCGCCCAAAATTTTTGGGCGATGTGACATTTTTCCGATTTGGGTGATTTGGTTTTGGGCGATTTGACACCCAACCATCCATGCACATTTGTCATAGATGACTGTAGGTTATAATGGAGAGGAAAAATGTTCGGAAAAGCATATGTATGTACGTGGTGTGCTTGTGCAGGTCATGAAATGATCTCTATATTTCGCGGCACGTCCGAGATAGGCTATAGAGTAAACTGGCTATTTTAATTGAGCACTTTCGATGAATACACATATCAGCAAAACAGGGATAGACAGGAGACATTATGGCGGTGTTCAAGCGAAACAATGCTATTCGCAATATTCATGTCTCCTACAAGCTTTATCGCACGATTTTGTATTCTATCTAAGAAGTGCAATATGGTTTTTGGTGCGCCTGATTAGATGTGAGCGTTATACTCTAACTTTGGGCGTTTATTCGCCTTATAAATTAAAGCCGAATTCGAAGTGGGGAAATATTTCCTCCACCGTATTAAAAAATCAAATATGTAGGTAGCGTGATCATTAATGAGATAAGGATATAAGACAGAAAGAAGTAATCGATGCACATTGCTAATAAATTTCTGAAGGTTATAATGGAGAGGAAAAATAGAGAGAAAATGTCGTCCCCCATATGCCAGAAGCATGAATGTGCAAATTTTGCTTTTTCGAGTTTCTTAGTTTTTTTGATAAGTCTTTCTGTATTCTATGTTGTTTTAGAATTCTAAATGTGCACAAAGCGTGGAAACAACAATTTATTACTATGTCAATTGGGTGAATGTTGAATTCATTCTTATTTAGTAGAGCCAGAAGCACAATTGTGGTCATTCCTCAAAAGTCTAAAATTTGCAACATTCATGCTTCTGGCATAGGGGGGACGATGTACATAATATAAAGAGTTTAAGGTGCATTAAAGTTTAAGGTGGAAAAATGTATTATGAATCAAAGTCTCGAAGACAGGTGCACAGTAATAATCCCTCAGAATTCTGGACTTTGACAAAAAACAACTAATTGGTGGAAATTATATATATCATAGACAGTGAACTTCGAAAAGCCTCTGAATCCATCTGGCGGTTCACTTAGAATAAAGTATGCTTCCGGAAAGAATTGTCGAAAGAAGTCGTCTTAAGGTTGGTAAAGTTGCATGATCGGATGGAATACTAGCCGAATTATATAAATATGGTACTGACGAACTGAACACCGATTTTACTTACTTGTTCAACAACATTTTGTAAAAGAAGATAATACCGCATTGGTTCAAGGAACCCTTGATCTCTCCCATTCATAAGAAAATTTGTATGTCGGGAACTGCCGAGACATTTCCTTTTTAAATCCGTTCAAAATCGACTAACTGCATAGATAGGCACCAATACTCGTACTGACGAACTGAACACCGATTTTACTTACTTGTTCAACAACATTTTGGAAAAGAAGATAATACCGCATTGCTAAGGAAGCCTTGATTTCTCCCATTCATAAGAAAAGTCGTATGTCGGGAACTGTCGAGACATTTTCTTTTTAAATCCGTTCAAAGTCGACTAGCTGCATAGATAGGTACCAATACTTGTAATCTGATCAAGAAATATTAAGCGGGTTTCCAGCAAGGATATTCTATTGTTGATCACTTGTTTGGCTTAAATACGAGTAGTATTGTGTAGTCATTTCTCTTGAAGAATGAGAAACTACAGGAATACCCCGCTTTACGACGGGTTCCTTTCCAGAAAATGACGACTTAACTTGAAACGACTTAAATCGGATCCAATATAAATGCATATACATACCACCTTGATTAAAAGTTCCCGGAATTTATTCAGAAAATTAAAAATACAAGTTTATTCATCTAAATCTATATTGTCCCCTTCAAAGTAATCCCCATCGACTGCAACACACTTATGCCAGCGCTTGATCCAATCTTCGAAACATTTTTTTTATTCGGTTTTCGGTATGTCCATCAGTGCTTCCTGCGATTTTTCCATTACTTCCTCTCGGCTGCTGAAACGCGTTCCCCGTAATGGTTTTTTAACTCGATTGAACAGAAAGAAGCCAAATCAGGTGAATTCGGTGGCTGTTGGATGGCATTTGTTGCATTTCTCGTCAAAAAATCATGTCTTTTGCGACGTCAACACGGCCTCTTTTTTTGCATGAAATTGAGGTCTTTTGGCACCAACTTTGCTGCTACACAACGGAAACCCAAATCATTAAACAAAATGTTTTGGACGGATCCATAGGCAATGTTCAAGTCCTCCGCTATCTCTCTGATGGTTAATTTGCGGTTATTGACCAACATTTCTTTTACTTTATCAATGTTTTCGTCGGTTTTCGATGTCGATGGTCTGCCACTGCGTACATCATCTTCGATCGACTCATGACCACTTTTGAACCGCTCGTGCCACTGGTAAACGAACGTTCGCGCACCATTAAATCCGTTTTTTACGCAAACAAGTTCGTTGTTGCAAATTTAAATCCATTTCTAAAATTGTAAAAAATCGCCAACACACACAGAGATAGATGTACTCTTGGCTACGTAACTTTTACAAATGTCAAGCTATGACGCTAAGATTTAGAGGGAATATCAACAACAGATGTTCCAACTTAACAAAGAAAACAGAACTGAAATCGGAACGATGGGAGCGCCAGACGGTTTTTATTCCGGGAACTTTTTGATCAAGGTGGTACATTATGAATGAGTATGGATCAAGGAAAATTTATATTCACTTAATTTGGAATGTACATACACATGTAATGAATGTATATGTACACATACATATAATATATTTTTTTATTGGGCAATTAATTTACATAAATAAATAGTGTATAAAATTAGTTCATGCTTCTTTTTTGAAGTGGGAGTGGGTGATAACGAACGTGTTGTTTGCGGGGTAATTTTTGGAAAGTATGCATCTATATTCCGCTGAACTGAGCGCCCTCTCTATTCAGCATGTTATTCCGTATAAGGATATGCGGCTGTTGCGACAGATCTGGCAACGCCTCTGCCGTAAATGTCAGATGTCATGATGTCACGAAATGTCATGAACTGACGTTTTCGCCCACGCGGTTTTGCTTAAAGATCTTCTGGGTGGACTTTGCGGCAGACGGATGTAGAAAAAGGAAAGGAGACATCAAACGAATTTTTAAATGATTACAATAAACCAAACTTGAACTAATTGGCGTGTTTCATTCTAGGACCTCGAAATTCTCCTAGAACATTTTTAAAAATTCTTTCTCACCTATACTTACAAATGCCGCCTAAAAGCCGCAAGCCAACTGAGGTGGTGGACCAGAAGAAATCCTATAGCTGCTTATCGTGCAACAAGGAGGATAACCTGCGCATGGTACGTTGCGACAATTGCGACGGTTGGTACCATTATATATGTGTGGCAGTCACTTCGTCTGTGGCTCACCGAGACTGGCGTTGCAGCTCATGTTCCGCGCTTTTATCAACCGCTCTAATGGAATCTCAGCGAACACCCAGGACTCAACCAAACATTTCTGTCAAAACCAACGAAGTGCGCGCCAAAACTACCACACGAGAAGTCTCTAAAGGTAGTAAATTGCCAATGGAGCGGCGCAAATCACTTAACGACGAGTGCAGTCACCAAACACGTGCAGCCGTCACAACTGCTGTTGAAAGTTCCCATGTACGCTCCTCGTCTACGGGAAATTGCTCCGTTCTTCCCATCAACGCAGCCTCTAGTGCTGTGCACACGAATGAACGTTGTCCCGTCAAAACGGGTGCTATACCCAAGGGGGGCGCCAAGTCAGCGTGCTCTCAAAGCTCAAAGGCATCTTCAAACCACGTCTGCCGACTGCACGCTGAAATGCAGTTGATGCGTGAGCAACAGGCAATTCTTAACCAAAGAGAAACAATTATGCAACAGAAAGAAGACCTGTTGCTAAAACAAAGAGATTTGCTGGTGCAATTAGAGGCCGAAGAGGATAGTTTGGAATCCGACGACGACGATAACAGCCGCGTACAAGTCGAGAGTTGGTTGAGAGAGACTCGCGAGGAAAATAACGTACCTACTGCTCCACCAAGAGCTGAAAGTACTGCTGCCGCACAAACGACCACAGAACCACAGCAACCCCGTCAACCCGATACACTTTTGGGACAGATCCTGCAGAAGCTCACTGCCCTGGAGCTGCAGTGTTCAACTAAGATGGAAAATGTGTCGACATCAACTTGGCTGCCAGGTATTCTTCCCACAAACACTACGTGCGTGCCCGTTGATAGTGGGGCCACCTCCACTTTGAACATCGAACAAAATCCAGCTCGTCGCATTACTCGTGATCAGCTGGCAGCACGCAATGGAATCTGCAAAGATTTACCGAAGTTTACTGGCAATCCAGAAGAATGGCCATTGTTCATTGCCAGCTATGAACATACTACGGTGCTTTGTGGATTTTCAGATTACGAAAATCTGATCCGTCTACGACAAGCTTAGGATGGTCCAGCTAGAAATGCCACAAGCAACCTATTACTGCATGCCTCTTGTGTGCCGCAAATATTGTCAACACTGCGCATGAAATTTGGACGACCAGAACTAATAATAGATGTGCTGCTGACGCGAATCCGAGACATGCCACCACCTAAGTGTTGTATTTTAATGTAAAGTCTTTTAATAGTCAACTTTATTAGATGTCAACTTTATTAGATGGTTGAAATACAACTGACTGAGGCTAGTTATTCTCTTTAGTACATTAGCTAATACTATGCATGTATTGGTATACTCATATCAATGTACAAATATGTATGGCTAATACATGATAATTTTATATACAACATCTCCTTTTTTTTACAATTCAAAATTAGATTTAATAATTCATTATGGGTTAATCATATAACATAGACAAATAGTTATTAATCATTAATAATTCAAACATAATCAAAATAGCTAATTTTAAGTATTGATAAAATTTTTTAATATGATAAAATCGAAATAAGAATACATATTAATTATTGTAAGCTAGCCGTTCTGGAGGAACCACTTTTCTTCCATATCGAGTAAATTGTTCATTAGGGTTTGCCGATTCTGGATTTCGCGTCGGAGAATAATTCCTGTTAATGTGTTCTTTTGCAAAGGTAACATTGGAATTCATTTCTTCATTATTAGCCATAGATTCAGTATTTTTATCATTGCATTCTTTTAAAGGAGGGTCATGTTTGAAAATATGCTGAGTACTTCTTCTATAGGTAGTTCCACTGCTATCCTGTAACAAATACGAGCGCGGTTCCTCCGTATGTTTAACTACTGACCCTGGAAACCAAACAGAGTTGGGGCTCTTTTTTAAAAAAAATTGTATCGCCTGTTTCAAACGCTTCAGTATTTTTACAGCCTTTATTATAACACTGAGCGGTTTTTGTCCTATAATTAATAAGAAAATCTTTAATACTTTTGTAATTGACAAGAGATGGCTTAAGATACTTTTCGGTGCAGGGAATTTTCGTTCTAAGATTTCTCGACATTAAAAGTTGGCTTGGTGAATACCCGCATCGAAGAGGTGTTGTACGATAGTGCAAGAGTGCTATAAAAGGATCAGAAAAGGATTCTACTGATTTTTGTAAAATATTTTTAACCGTTCTAATTTCACGCTCTGCTTGACCATTGGATCGCGATAAATATGGACTTGATGTATGAAATTCTATGCCCCAGTTAAGGCAAAACTCTTTAAAGTCGCTCGAGTTAAAAGGAGGTCCATTGTCTGCAATCAAAGTATGAGGAATGCCATGACGAGCGAAAATTGATTTTAGCTGCGTAATTATTTTTTTGCTTGAATAGCCATTGGTTAGCAAAGCGATTTCGATAAATTTTGAGAAATAGTCTACTACTAAGAGGTATGTTTCATTCTTGAATTGAAATAAGTCTAACCCTAACTTGAACCATGGAATTAAACGATAATCGTGAGACTGAAGCTCTTCCTTTGGATTATTAGGTCTATATCGCAGACATATTTCACAGTTTGAAACTACATTAAATATATCATTACTGATATTAGGCCAAAAAACTAAGTTCTTTGCCAAGCGCTTGGATTTCTCTATACCCATGTGCCCTTCATGGATTAAGGACAAGATATAGAGCCTCATTTTAATAGGAATCACAAGGCGGTCAGATTTAAACAATAAGTCATCTATTACGTGTAACTCATCTCTGAAAGTAAAGTAAGGCATTGTTTCTTTATTTAAATATTTCTTATTCTCTGGCCAACCATTTCGGTAGTAGTTTTTGATCTCAGACAGAACTTTGTCAGAATTTGTGTAATCTCGAATTTCCTCTAATTTGGTTTTTGACACTGCCAAATTTGAAGTGAGTAAGTTGCAGTGCAAACTTATGTCTTTGTCTAAATCTTCTAAACATTTTTCATTTAATGGAGCTCTAGAGAGGGTGTCTGCAAGAACCATGGTTTTTCCTGGCTTGAAATTTACTTGCAAATCATAAGCCTTTAACCTCAGCATAATTCTCTGCAAACTAGCTGGTACTTTATACAAATCTTTTTAAAAAGAGAAACTAATGGCTTGTGATCTGTTTCAACGGAAAAGTTAGCCTTACCATACAAATATTGGTGAAATTTTGTACAACCGAATAGTATAGCAAAGAGCTCTTTTTGAATTTGTGCATAGTTTTGCTGACATTCTGTTAAAGTAGCAGATGCAAATGCTATTGGCTTTTCATAATGAAGTATAACAGCACCAACAGCATTTTTAGAGGCGTCAACAGATAGTGTAATTGGCCTTTTGGGATCATAATAAGTTAATATGGGTGCATTGGTTATGCAATGCTTTAATTTAAAAAATTCTTTCTCATGGATTTCTAACCACAGCCATTCTGTTTCCTTTTTCAACAATTGTCTTAAATTATTCGTTTTTGCAGACAGATTTTTTATGAAAGAACCTAAATAATTGACCATGCCTAGAAATCTTTGCAGGTCAGCAATATTTCTGGGTCTTGGCATTTCGAGAATAGCCTTGACTTTTAAATCATCGGCCTTCACGCCTTCAGAATTGAAAGTGTGACCAAGAAACTTAATTTCCGTTTGAAAAAACGTTGACTTAGTTTTATTGAACTTTAAACCTACTTGTTCAGCCCTATCCAGAACCAGTTGAAGTCGTTCATTATGCTCTTCCTTTGAGCGCCCATATACTAGGAAATCATCTATATAAATTAAAACACCAGGGATATTTGAAAATAATTTTACAATTTCGCCATGAAAAATTTCAGGGGCGGCATTAATGCCAAAAGGTAGCCTTAAGAATTTATATCGACCAAATGGTGTTATAAACGTGCAAAGCTTCGCCGATTTTTTATCTAACTTCATCATCCAAAATCCGGAATTAGCACCCAGACTAGAAAAATATTTGGCACCATATAACCTTGCCTTGCACTCATCTAAAGTTGGGAATGGATAATGCGACCGTAAAATTGCCTTGTTCAAGTTTCGAGGGTCCAAACAAATGCGAAGCTTGCCTGTCGGTTTCTTAACAATAACAATGGAACTTACCCACTCTGTAGGCTCTTCAACTCTTGCAATGACTCCCATTTTTTCCATTCTGATTAATTCTTGTCTTAAGGGCTCTCTTAGACTGAAGGGTATTCTCCTCGGACAATCCACTACCGGCATAACCTCAAGTTTTAAGAATAAGTGGCACTCCTTTTCCAAACACCCTAAGCCCTCAAAAACATGTTCATATTTCTTTAAAAAAATCTGAAAGATAAAGATTATTACTAATAGAATTTAAATTATTAGAAGAAAAATGATTGATTGTATTAGTATACATATTTTTTTCTGCTCCGGACCGCATCACTAAATTCAGTTCAACACAGCTCGGTAATCCAATTATTGTTCTGCATTTAATATCGATGATATAAAATTTTAATTCACATTGCAAGGAATCCACACTGCATGATAGACCGCATAGTCCCAATACTTTAAATTTTTCATTGCTGAAGGTTGAAATACTTGTTGAAGTTTTTTGTATAGTACTTAAAGGTAATTTCAGTTCCATGAATTTATTGAACGACATTACATTTGTCATGGCTCCTGTGTCTAATTGGCATGTAACAACTCGTTTGTTTATACATAAGTATGTCCTTTGTCCATATTAAATCACTCGACTGTATTACTTTTGTATTCGAAGATCCAGAAAAAGGTAAGTTATCATCAGTACCGCAAAACATGTTAGATAAGTTAACGTTATTGTTTTTAGCAACCGGTCGTAGTTGTTCTTCCGAAGACGCCACCAACTTGTCAAATATAGCTCCAATAAAAAAATCGTCACTGTCCGTTAGATAACTTTGACTAACACTTGTTCTTTCTTCATTTAACTGGGAAACCGATGACTGATTAAGAGTGTGGTTGTGTTCCTTTCTAAATTGTTCCAACAAAGCTCGTTCATGATCGTCTCTGCATACCGCGTCATTAATTGTTATACTCTTCAGTTGTGCAGAATTTGTCTTACACATTTTTGCAAAATGATTTTTCTTCCCACACTTAGTGCAAGTTTGATTGATTGCTGGACATCTATAAATGTGTACTTGACCACAACGCTCACATGTCTTTTTATGTTGACCTGTATTAGGTACAGTCTTCTTCATGTAAGAATAGTTGTTATAGGGTCTATGTGTATTACTTATATTGGAATTAGAACTATAACTTTGTGTTTGATTTCTACTAATTGCACACACTACTTCATCATTACTTTTAAGTTCTAATACACGCTCTCTTGAAAGTTCGATATTTCGCGCCATTTCAATAGCCTTATCTAATGTCATAGATCCTTCGTTAAGAAGTCTCTCTTTTATGTGGTAATTTTTAGCATTAAGACCGCAAGTAAAAATATCTCGAATTAGTTCATCTTTTAAAGTTCCAAATTCGCATGTGACACTTAAATTTTTTAATGCTAATAAATATTCCTCCAAAGGCTCGTCCATATTTTGTCTCTTTGTAAAAAATTTATATCTTTCAAACGCTGTATTTGAATTGGGTACAAAATATGCATCAAATTTAGCAAGTAGATCGACGTAACCAACTGTATCAATGTCCAAGTTGAATGAGTTGAAGATTTCAACGGAATCGGGTCCCATGTGGTGCAATAAAATGGCGACTTTTCGGCAGTCTGATTGACTTTCTAAATTACTTGCTCGCATGAATATCTTAAATTGCACAAGCGAATTTTTCCAAGCTGTTGATAAATTCCCACATCGTAAATTTAGTGCTGACATAGGTACAATACCTTGAAAACCGTGAAGTGCTCCATTATTGTGGATTAAGGTCTCATCATTCGACTTTTTCTTGGATACTTCTGAACTTTCACTGTCGTTAGTAATTTTTTTTTTTTTTTTTTTTTTTTTTTTTAACTTTTAAAAAAGAAATTTTCAATTTTTAGATTTTGGCTATTGAACTTAAGACACATCTGACACCATGTTGTATTTTAATGAAAAGTCTTTTAATAGTCAACTTTCTTAGATGTCAACTTTATTAGATGGTTGAAGTACAACTGACTGAGGCTAGTTAATCTCTTTAGTACATTAGCTAATACTATGCATGTATTGGTATACTCATATCAATGTACAAATATGTATGGCTAATACATGATACTTTTATATACAACACTAAGGAAAGCCGCCCAGAAACTATCGTCGATTTTGCCATAGAGGTGCAAAACATATGCGCTACGATGAAGGCATCCGGACTTTTAAACCATCTGAACAATCCTGAACTAGAACAAGAACTGGTCTGTAAGCTCCCTGGCCTCCTAGGCCCCTTTTGGGGGATGCATAAACTGACATTAGCGTCTTCTACGCTCGAGGATTTCAGTAACTGGTTGCTTCAATTAGCACATGGCGCCAACAACATCATAGTTCCCAGCACATCAGTTAAAATACGTCGACGGGGAGCGCTTAATATTCACACCGACGCTCATACGGATATCGGAAAAGAAGCCTGCATCATTTGTCAAGGTAACTGTGCTCATGTAACCAAATGTAATGTCTTTTTTAATTTCACCAGATCCGAGAAATGGAGAAAGGTGAGGGGCAACCAGATTTGTCGTAGATGTCTGAATGCGCATCTGCCAACAGAGTGCCTTTCAACAGCGATATGCGGCGTTGACGGATGCCGTCTTATGCATCACCCCCTTCTGCATAAGAAACCTCAAGTTGTTGCTGACTCGTACGCACACATGGAGTGTAATACTCATTCCCAAATTCGAAATCAAACTCTATTTCGAGTGCTTCCCGTCACTCTGTATGGAAACTGTATGCAGCTATCAACCTTCGCTTTTTTGATGATGGATCATCCCTTACGCTAGCTGATGAGGACTTAATAGATACTCTGAATCTGAAGGGAACTCCGGAGCCGCTTTGCTTAAAATGGACAGCAAACAGCCACCGTTTCGAAGATGATTCGCACCTCGTCGACTTAGAGATTTCTGGACCTGGTGGTGAGCGCCGATTTCCTCTTAAGAATATCCACACGGTAAAGGAGTTAGGCCTCCCGTCACAAACTCTCGATGCCCAGAAGCTACAAGCCCAATACAAACATCTAAGGGGGCTTCCGTTGAAATCTTATTTTAATGCCGTTCCAAAGTTGCTAATTGGACTGAATAATTGCAAGCTTGGACTGAGTTCGCGATCAAGAGTATGTGCCGACTTCGAGCCGATAGCCGAGAAAACTCCCCTAGGATGGACCATAAAAGGTCAGCCCGCTACCGAAGAGGGAGCAAGTCATCACGTCTTTCACATGTGCGATTGTGAGATTGGGGCAAACGCCCAGTTACTTGAAACCGTAAAAAACTATTTTTGTCTAGATAACCTGGGAGTAAAGCCGAGTGAAAGGGAAATAATCTCCAAAGATTCTCAACATGCTATCCAACAACTGCAGAAATTCACACGAAGGACAGGAAATCGGTTTGAAACTACGCTGCTATGGAAAGGTGAAAATATGCTCCTCCCAGACAGCGTTCCTATGGCCAAGCGAAGAGCTCGATGTCTGTATTCCAAGATGCAGAGAGATCCTGCTTTAGGGCAGGCATTACAATCTAAAATTGATGACTATATTGCTAAGGGATACGCCAGGAAGTTGAATCCGGATGAAATCGACGTCAACAGATGCTGGTACTTGCCGTTATTCTCAGTAAGCAATCCTAACAAGCCCGGAAAGCTTCGCCTGGTGTGGGACGCTGCTGCTAGAGTAGAAGATATTTCCCTAAATAGTTTGCTTTTAAAGGGGCCGGATCTTCTCACATCGTTGGTTTCAACCATTCGCAAGTTTCGACAAAGGCGGGTAGCAATCGGAGGAGACATCGCCGAAATGTATCATCAGGTAAAAGTTCGCCAAGAGGATCAACATTATCAGCGCTTTTTCTGGATCGAACCAGACTCCGAGGAACCAGTGGCATTCGTTATGACTGTAATGACCTTTGGCGCTTCCTGCTCACCAAGCTGCGCTCAATATGTCAAAAATAAAAACGCCGAGGAATTTCGCGATCAATATCCCAGAGCGGTAAAGTGCATTTTGGAGAACCATTATGTCGATGATATGTTAGACAGTGTTGACACGGAAGAAGAGGCCATTAAACTAGCACTTGAGGTTCATCTCGTTCACTCCAAAGGAGGCTTTCAAATGCGTAACTGGGTCTCGAATTCCAGAGAGGTCTTGGATGCGCTAAAAGCTAAGGCTAGAGACACAGTTGTGAATTTAAATGTCGATCCTGAAACCTCAACTGAAAATGTTCTAGGCATGTGGTGGTCTACCACTGATGACTCCTTCGTCTTTAAGTTATCGAAGCGTTACAACAACGAGGACGTACTGCTGGGAAAACGGCGACCCACGAAAAGAGAAGTGCTAAGTCTGATAATGACCATCTTCGACCCATTAGGTCTTCTTGGCTTTTACGTCATGTATGCGAAAATTATCTTTCAAGATATATGGCGCTCTGGTTGCGGATCGGACGAACAAATACATGAGGAGCAATACACCAAATGGTTGTGCTGGATTCGACTTATGCCAAAAGTAACGGCAATGAGCATACCAAGGTGCTACGTAAAGTCTAAGTTTGTACGTTTTCCTGATATGGAAATCCATACGTTTGTCGACGCTAGCGAAGATGGATGCGCGGCTGTATACTATTTAAGATGTTCTGATGGTGATCTCGTGGACTGCGTTTTGCTAGGTTGCAAAACTAAAGCAGCCCCTCTAAAGATGATGTCAGTACCCCGACTGGAGCTGCAAGCCGCTGTAATGGGCGCTCGGCTGACAACTGACATTATCAGCACCCACTCAATACATTTTTCAAAGGTGACATTTTGGTCGGATTCTCGCACCGTACTTGCATGGATACGCTCCGATCACAGGCGCTACCGACAATTCGTAGCTTTTCGTGTGAGTGAGATTCTTGAGCTGACCGACGCTTCTAACTAGCGGTGGATTCCTACTGCGGAGAACGTAGCCAACGAAGCTATAAAATGGCAAAAAATTCCTGATTTTTCGAATAATAGCAGATGGCTTAACGGACCGGCGTTCCTGAAATCGGATCCGAGCACCTGGACGGATGAGCAAACTATAAAATCTACAGATGAGGAACTACGAGCTCAGTTTGTCGGATGTCATGCTAATTCGATCTTCAAACCCTTCATATCAATAGGGCCTGAGCGATTCTCGTCATGGCGACGACTACTTCACGTGATGGCTGCAGTCATTTTTTATCCACGAAAGTGGAGAGACAAGATCCATAAGCGCTCGTCAGTATGCTGTTCACCATCTCAAGAAGAAACCTTACTTGCCGAAGTTTTTCTGCTAAGGGAACTGCAGGCTAGAGCGTTCGTGGAAGAAATAATGCTTCTTTCGACAGGAATTCCTGTTAAAAAATCGAGTTCTATTTACAAGCTTTCCCCCTATCTTGACGAAAATAGCTTGCTTTGACTTGGAGGAAGGGTGGCCCTTAGCAACGGAGAGCACCCAATCATATTACCTAGAGGTGAATATTTAACTAAATTGATTGTCTCTGATTACCATTTCAGATACTACCACGCTAACCACGAAACAGTAGTCAACGAGATTCGGCAAAAATTTTGGATTCCTAGACTCAGAGCTGCTCTGAATGAAGTACGCCGATCATGTCAAACCTGCTTAAATTTTCGAGCTCAACCACAACCTCCACAGATGAGTCCTTTACCTGCAGCGCGTCTAGCAGCATTTTGTCGGCCATTTAGCTACGTTGGCGTTGACTATTTTGGTCCTATTTCTGTGTCCGTTCGCCGCAGCAGCGAGAAAAGGTATGGCGTACTCCTGACATGTCTAACAACTAGGGCATTACATCTCGAAATAGCGTACTCGCTATCCACGGACTCCTGTATCATGGCCATCCGCATTTTATTGCTCGTCGAGGATCTCCGATAGAGTTTTGGAGCGACAATGGCACTAATTTCAAAGGCGCAGAGCGCGAGTTGTGGAAAGCATTCACCACAATCGACCAAAACGAGATGGTACGGGTCTTTACGAGCCCGTCTATTAAGTGGCGATTTATACCTCCAGCTTCGCCTCACATGGGAGGGGCATGGGAGCGCCTTGTAAGATCAGTAAAAGAAGCCCTTTACAGAATATTGCCGTCACGAAACCCCTCAGATAAACTTCTACGTGCAACCTTGATGGAGATAGAGATGACCGTGAACTCTACGCCACTGACATATATACCTATCAGTCATGAGGATGAGGAAGCCCTAACGCCAAACCATTTTTTGTTGGGCAGCTCCAATGGGACGAAGCCTCTTGCAGAATCTACAAGTGAGGGAATACAGTTAAGACGTAACTGGCAAGCAGCACAACAGCTCTCTAACGCGTTTTGGAAAAGGTGGGTGCGGGAATACCTCCCAGTAATTACTCGACGCAGCAAATGGTTTGACGAAGTAAAGCCGATCGAGGTCGATGATGTAGTTTACGTAGTCGATCCCGACCACCCTAGGAACGTTTGGCCAAAGGGAAGGGTAATAGGAATACGAACGGGCTCGGATGGAAGGGTGAGAAGTGCCCTAGTAAAAACAATTAATGGACTCTACGAGAGACCTGCAGCGAAAATAGCCGTACTCGATATCTGTCGACCGAAGGATAAGGTAGGCCCGCTTGAGGACATACCGGGGGGGAGTGTTGCGACAGATCTGGCAACGCCTCTGCCGTAATTGTCAGATGTCATGATGTCACGAAATGTCATGAACTGACGTTTTCGCCCACGCGGTTTTGCTCAAAGATCTTCTGGGTGGACTTGGCGGCAGACGGACGCAGAAAAAGGAAAGGAGACATCAAACGAATTATTAAATCAATACAATAAACCAAACTTGAACTAGTTGGCGTGTTTCATTCTAGGACCTCGAAATTCTCCTACAACAGCGGCATTCTGCATAGATCTTTCATTTCTATCCTTGTCTGGATTCAAGCTGAAAATTGCCTTCACGTTCAGTTAAGTCTTGGGATGTTAAAGGAGAGCTTTCACCTCTGTCTTTTGTTCTTTCATCTTCTGCTTCTTCTTCGTATACCGAGTCGGGGTGGGTATTTCTCAATGACTAAAGTTTGAAAAGACTTTCGTCGAAGCAACTTAAATCGGGGTATTCCTGTATATGCATTCTTCGTTTACTTCAAGGCAGCTTTTGACTCAATGGACCGAAGTGCGTTATTTTACAAGCTCTCTGCATTTTAACGGTGAATTTATCCAAATGATGAAATAATATAAGTACCTCGAACTGTATTTTACGAGAAAAAGTCTAAAAGAGCCATCAATATTGCTTAGAGAAAATGTTACATTAACAAATGTATAAAGTTTTTGAATCAGTTTCGAAATCCATTCTTTTCTACGCTGCACAAGTCTGGGGAGGAAAACAATTTGAGATGGTGGAAAAACTAGTCAGGTTTTATTCATTTTATCATCCATCGAACATACTAAATTACTTAATCATGTTAAAGATAGGCTTATACCCCTCTTTATATAAGCCTTGAAACTACAAGTGGGCTTCATCTACAGTCTACAGCTGCTTTTGCCCCAATTTTGAGTGCAATAACTACTTCTGGGATGAGTACAGTACAGAAGAAATAGCAACGGTCATAAAACTGCGTCGAGAGCTCCTGAAACTAAATTATATATCTCATAGGAATGATCCATCACCAGTCTGCAGCATGTACAATTTGTCAGAGACACAGGACACTTTCAACTTTGTTGGAAAAAGCCCAAGCAGATCTGTGCTTGGGATTGATGTCTTATCGGAGGACGTAGTCCTTCACATACTTAATGACATGAACGTCCCAACGCTAATCAGGTATAGCAAAATTGACCTACAATTTATAGAGAGAATCTGAGATGGTCAGCAATTGCCGCACAATGCTCGAGGCATTATGTACGCAGAACCGTGTCAGATTATGTTTCGTAGGTACCTGGACACTGCAATATAGAAGTCAACGAAAAAGCCGACGCGCTGGTCATAAGAGGAGCAGAGCTCCCGCATAATGACATAATTGGTGCATTAAACTACCAAGGTGTGTGGCTAAGGAAATTATCCTTGATAGAATCATCAACATGGCTAACGCAAGATGATCCAACTTAGTAACAAAAATCCTTCCTACTTTTCTTTTGTTAAAACTGATTACGAGGCACTCAATAGTCTACTTCGTTTTGAATGCTGGGATAATATACGTAATGAAGATGATCCTTCCAAAGCATACTCCAGTTTTATTGATACTTTAAATAAGTATGTAGAACTATGCTCGAGTTTTGTAAAAAAACGTGAGGCTAAATTTAAAAAACTAAAACCTTGGATATCTTTTGATTTGCTCAACAAAGTAAAAGAGAAAAACAAGCTTTATAGAAAAAAAGTTAAATATCCGAATAATGCTAATATCACTACAGCTTACAAGCAATTATGTAAAGACATCTCTAAAGAAGTTATGTTATGCAAAAACAATTTTTATTTAAACAAGTTTAGTGAGATCAGAGGTGATTCTAAAAAAGAATGGAAATTGGTCAAAGCAATACAAAACAAATCATCTCAAATCGAACAAATCCAAATGATAAAACAGAATGATGTCATCATCACCAATTCCAAGGTCATTGCTGATAAATTTAATGATTATTTTGCCTCTGTTGGTACTAAAGTTGTGTCAGATAATTGTTCTGGACATTCTAATTGCGACTGCTTAGCTTATGAGGAGTCATCCTCTCAGAGCTTTTTTTTTGTTCCCATCACGTCTTTTGAACTGTACAAAATAATTAAGTCTCTTAAAAATTCGAATTCTGACACAACTGAGTGCTTTTCAAATAACTTCGTTAAGAAAATTGCTCTGAACATCTGTGATGTTTTGTCTTATTTATATAACAATAGCATTTTAAAGGGTGTTTTTCCTGACAAGTTAAAACAAGCCGAAGTGATACCTCTATTTAAGAAAGGTGATAAAACTTCAATTAATAACTACAGGCCAATTTCTTTACTTCCAGTATTTACAAAAATTTTCGAAAAAGCTGTAAAAAATAGAATGGTTAAGTTTTTAGAAAAAAACAAGTTTTTTAATGAGGGTCAATTTGGCTTTCGTTCCGGTTTCTCTACTGAGGGAGCCCTCCTGAATTTCTGTTCAAATATATACAACGGTTTCAATAACAGAAATTTAACTGCGGCTCTCTTCGTTGATATAACCAAAGCTTTTGATACCATTGATCATAAACTACTTTTAGACAAGCTGTACAAATGTGGTTTTAGAGGAGTAATGTATACCTGGCTATGCTCTTATTTATCTAACAGAGTGCAAAGGGTCAAAATTAATGGTCAACTAAGCTCTAGTAGTTTTATCTCTGTAGGAGTTCCCCAAGGTTCTGTGCTTGGTCCTATACTTTTTTAAGTTTTTATCAACTCGCTTCTTTCACAAAAATATCGCAGCAAAGTAATTGCGTTCGCTGACGATATGGCTTGTGCTTTTCAAAGTGATTCTGCTCTTAATCTTTCCGCTGATATTAATCATGACCTGGAAGTCTTAAGTCATTGGTTTAAAATGCATAAAATGGCTATAAGCGATAAAACCAAGATTATGTTTTTTAGTCCAAGTGGTAAGGAAGCTGACTTTGGACCATTCGTTTTTCACTGTGCAAACTGCTACAAATTTAAACATTGTAAAGATATCTGCTACTCGGAAGTAGAGGCACAGACATTTTTTGAGTCACGTTTATGCTCTGCCAAATGTTTTAATATTGAGAGTGTTAAATTCTTTAAGTATGTTGGTGTTTTGCTGAACTGGAAGATGAGCTGGTCGGCCCATTCCGATGCCCTTAAGAAGTATCTTATGGCTGTCACTAGGCAGATTTACATTCTAAATTCATATTGCTCTCGCGATCTTCTTAGGTGTATCTATTATGGCTTAGTTCAATCTAAGCTTGAATATGGCATAGTTTCCTGGGGTGGTGCGTATTACAACAAGTTGTACCCGCTCCTTATTTCTCAAAAGCACGTTATTCGTATAATTTGTAATAAAAGCCGTCATACTAGTAGTTTAATGCTCTTCAGAAGTCTTAAAGTTCTACCTCTGAAACATCTTTATTGTTATAAAGTTTTAAAGTTATTCTTCGTGAGATCAGGCTATCTTTTAAACAGGTGCTCTTCTAGCTATCGTCTCAGAATAAATAATCTAAATCTCGCTTTAGTACCTTCCCACAATCTGCAAATTTTCTTTAATTTCTTTACGGCATCTGCTCCGAGAATTTTTAACAAGTTACCCTATCATATTAGAAGCTTAAGAAATGAATCCACTTTCCTCAAAAAAGTAAAATTATGGCTTTTAGACTTCAACTACAAGGAGATTTGTGATCTACTTGGTGTAATTGTTTAAATTGTTTTATTCTTTTTTTTCTTAAAAATTGGCACTAAATCTTGTTATGACCCCATTACATTCTGTACTTAACCTTTTATTGTTATTATAGTGTTGTTATTATTGCTGCTTTCGCCTCTAGTTCCCTTAGAACTATAGATTGCAGCTACTTTATTAATTCTAAGTTAATTCTGTTAAATTTTGTTACATTTAGTTTATTGTTCTGTATTCTGAATTAATATTGAAATAAATTGAAATTGAAATTGAAATTGAAGATGGTCATAGGGTGTCCAAGACCTTCTTTGTGGCCTGTGCTCTGTGTTAGACCGCAGGAAGTCTGGGGAGATCATAAAACAAGAAAGATTACGGCTAAGAACCGCTATATGAATACTCCCTGGGCATTGTATTCTTATACATATATAACTTATAATACAATCACTTATTTCTTAATTGCATGTGCAATACATCTAGTCATTGCACTAAAACTAATAAATACAATCACTTATTTCTTAAATGCATGTGCAATGCATATAGTCATTGCAATAATATAATTTATGAAGTAGTAATAGAACGAGGAATGGGCCTCAACAACAACAAAAAACGCCTCGAGTATTTTACCCCACTGACCCCACTGGATGATGTGGAAAAGAATACATGCATATACCTATATATAGATTACATATGTATATGTATATTTGTATATACTAACCCACATTAATATATTAAGCATTATCAGTATTGGTAACCGATATACTATTTCAAAAAGGTAATAAAGGTCGTTTCAGGAAATCTGTCGTTACAACCGATGTTTAATTCAGTGTTTATAAATAATAGAAAATGAATCTCTAATTATGCTAAGTATTAAATATTTGTTTGCAAATGCATACACACGTACATGTACATACATATCCCTATACTCTGTTCAATTTATATTTTCAGTACAGGGCTTATGGAAGAGCTTTTTCAAATACACTGGTGCCTGCTGGTGTTTGCATGGCACTCTACTTAAGAAATTGCCACTGAAATTAAAAACAGAACCCTGAGTTACATTGAAATTGTTTTTGTAATATTCCATAAACCCACGTACATACCACCATAACCTGGCTGCTCCCCGGCTGTGAGGAGACTGATCGCCAATTTGCATCTCGCTTATTGAGTTTATTAAAAAAAAAACACATTGATTCAGAGTTACCATTCGTCCGTTGATAGAAATTATAATACCTTTTCTTTGGTTTTTGCTATGGAGATTTCAGAATTGAAGCTTTCTTAGAGCTTTTGGGAGCATATATATTAAGTTTGGAAAAAGGTGTTGTGATGTTTTTCTGCTTACATCTTTTCGTTTTTTTCTTTCTTGAAAAACGGTTAAAATGCAGCTATACAATATTTGTTGGCTATTTGTTTTAAGGAAGAATTACTATTAGAGCAAGTTTTTGATGGAGTTCGGTTCATTAATTAATTGCAATTTTGATTTTGAAGTGCCAAATAGTTTTTTTGTTCATGAAAATAAAAATAAAAAGAAGAGGGAGGGTTTCGTGTATAATACTTAAAATAGTGCAGTGCAATAAACATTTACATACATTACATACATTTACGTTTTTTTTCTGTGATTTATTTTTACGTTAAAAGAGATAAGGCCTTCTGGGGGACTCTTAAAAAAACGCGCCTACTATCTTACCTATTGGTGGTGTGGAAAAAGATAGATTTAATTTAATTTAGATTTAGTTTAATTTTTTAAATTTAGTTTACGGTCTACATGTTTCTGTTCATGAAATCTTAATAAATAGTTGGTAACCCTACCGAGATTTGTGGGAGAATTATGACAGTTTATAATGCTCACTACGGCAACCATGTGAAAGCTTTGAAATGGAGATAGCTTATTGAAATCCATAATAGTAAGGGTGAAAGGCAAATATCCTATCTTCCCTGTACTGAAAATATAAATTGAACAGAGTATAGATACAAATGCTCGTATATTAACCCATGGAAAAATGTTGATGCATCAAAACCTGAAAGTTAGGAACGTAGCTTATTATGTAACCGCATAGAAATAATGAAATGTAGCAACGTTTGAGTACGTGTGTACATGTACTTATACATACATATCCCTAGTTACAAATACTCGTATATAAATCCAAGGAAAAATCTTGATGCATCAAAACCCGAAATATAGGAACGTAGCTTATTATGTAACCGCATAAAAAATAATGAAATGTAGCAACGTTTGAGTCTGTGCATATTGCAAAATAAATTCATTGGTAACTAACTTAAACACTAAAAAATACAAAAAAAATACGAAAGGTACAACCAGACATAATCTCACAAACCAACCCTTCATAATAATACCCACACCAGTACATATATAATGTATACGTAACATACCATATGTACACTACTTCGAAGAGAATTTTTTGTTAATTTTCTCTTCTCTCTGTGCTTTTCCATTTCGGTTTCGAGGTATACTTTTCTGTGAGAAGTGTTGCGACAGCAAATGAAAGTTGGAACACGAAAACACGTCTGCTAATTTTCTAAGTAGTTTAACAAACTTTATTGTTTTAAAACGGAACACATTAAAGTTAACGACAAGTTAAAGAAAACAAAAAAACTAAAAATCAAAGCGACGGCTCCGGCTCCTCAAATCCAACTCCCCTGATGATCTCATCTTTTTGTCCTCCTCATGAAAACCAAGGATCGTTTCGGAAATGGGAAAAAATGGAACATTAAGCAAATAAAATAAATGGTGGCAAAAAGGATGTGTTGAAAAATAAGTAAGTAAATGAAAATGAGCGTGTTCAAAGCCGCATCATGGATTTCTGTTGCATTGTCCGCTACAGGATTACTTTTCGTAACACTTTCCCCCAGTACTACGACTTGCTGTAGTATGTCGTTGCTACTCTACACTGTGAATCTCCAAGCGGGCAAGCTTCACCGCTGGTCGCTCCATGATGCCATTTGCAGTCTGCACGGTTGCACTTCGTACTTGTCCGTCAGCTGCTCGTCGGATCTCGATTAGTCGTCCCTTCGGATAATTATTCATGGGTAAATTCCCATCTATGATCAATACGATGTCGCCGACTTTAAGCGGTTGCACTGCTTGAAACCATTTGGTGCGCAGAGTAAGTTCTGGTAAATATTCATTGATGAAAATCTTCCAGCATCGTTCAGCAAACCGCTCTTTGCATTTGTAGCTCAGCCTGAGAATCCTTTCGCTGACATCCGGCTTGCCGATGGACTTGATGTTGCCTGAGACTAGACCTAAAAAATGATTGGGCGTTACAGTTATCAACCTCAAAATATACTTAATCAGCACACGCGCAGTTATCAACCTCAAAATATACTTAATCAGCACACGCGCCGATTATGGAATGCAGTTGCAGTGGATATGGGTCATATATCCGTTTGGCGTCAACATCAACAATGCTGACGCTGTGGGACTGAAGTACAATATGTTTTCCCATAAATTATAGAAATATGAAGTTATAAATAGCACTGTAAGAATAATTGTAGTTTAGATTTAAGTCGGCAATAAAGCAAGCGAGACACTTGTCTCAAAAAAAGTATTTTTTTTTAATTTAATTAACGTAAGTTAATAACTGGCGCCCGAGCACGGACATGCGTTTATACACATAAGAACAACGTATGTCGCTAAATTAGCTAACCGTTGGAACAGCTAAGAACCGTATAAAAATAATAGACATTTTCGCGAGTGTTCACCGTTAGAACAACACTATAGACATTGCCGCGAGTGCTAAACACTAAACAACGCCGATTAAAAAAACCGTGTAAAAGTAATAGACATTGCCTCGAGTGTTCACCGTTAGAACAACACTATTAGACATTGCCGCGAGTACTTATTACTAAACAACGCCGATTAGAAAACCGTGTCGTGAGTTTTACACGTAAGGACAACTAGAATACAGTACCGCGAGTGTATCCTAAGATAACATAGGATTTTCACAAGACAGTGTAAGAAATAAGTGCGTGAGTGACTCCGTACCATTAGTAGGCCTAACTAAGCCAAAGAGGAATAATACGGATCATCCGAGAACATCGCTGAATACTGCCGAACGACATCTCCAGGATGAAAATTTCAGCCATACTCATGTGAGTACAATTTTCACTACTATAATAATTACTATCTTAAGAGCATATAAAAAAAAAACGTTACTTGAAAGTTAATAGAACTAAAACTAAAACAGGCAATTAGGCCATTATAAATAAAGTTATTTAAAAGTAAAATATATAAATCTAATAAAATTAGTAAAATGGAAGACGTACAAGATGCAATTCGCCAGTTAACTGGAGCAATGAATGCTCAAATCGAGCTTGTAAAAAAAATAGATTTCAGATTAAGTGCATTGGAAACTAAAATTTCTAGCAACTCGAATCCAAGTCCAAATTATCCTGTAACTACACTTACCGAACAGGACCTCAAAGAAATAAGCAAACTTCCGGATTGCGTCAGAGAACTGCAAGTTTTTGACGGCAATCCAGTACAATATCTTTCCTGGGTACATACTGTGGAAAATATACTTAGGGACTATGAAGTAGTCCGTAATAAACCAATTTAAAGATCCACACTTCAAAGCATAAGGCAAAATATTAGGGGTCACGCCGATACGGCCCTCGTATCATACAATCTATTTGATGAGGACTGGGCGTCAATCAAAAAGTGTCTATCTCTCCATTATGCCGATAAAAGAGATATTAGGACACTTGAACATCAATTAAACACCATGTCGCAAAAAGGTTCGACTCTCGATGAATTCTATGCGAGTGTCAACCACCAACTTTCTTTAATCATAAATAAAATAAAGGCTGAAGACTACTCAGCAGAAACTGTAAAGGCACTCACAAAATTATAGAAACCGTTCTCTAGATGTGTTCATAAGAGGTTTGAATGGTGACCTTTCTAGAATGCTAATTATTCAGAAACCCCAAACCTTACCGGAGGCATACACTTCATGTTTAGAAGTGCAGAATCTGAATTTCAGAAATGTCTCAATTCACAAAAGGGACACGACAAACACTGTTTCAGCCCCTATAAACCAAATATTTAGTAGCCAACGAGAGCCTAGTAGGCATCTTTTACCTCCAAAACCTCTACCGTTACAACAAAAAATCAAAGCTTATAACATACAGCATAATAAACAATACCAACGAAACTATCCCGCTCCACCTAGACCACCCAAGCCTTTGGAGCGGATGGATGTAGATAGATCTGTTCAGTCAAGACAGGTCAATTACATGAATAGACCGGTAAATCAACCCAATCACTATCACTCCAAACGAGAAAACAACTCGGACACCTACCGTCCAAAACAGCAAAGGCTTTTTAACATCGTTACGGAAGTAGAAGAGGATCAAAGAGAAGACTACGATGAAGTGGAAGAATACATACAAGCATACAATCAAGTGGAAGAAGAAGAAGAAGAAGAAGAAGAGGTAGAAGAACATCCTTCTGAGGCAAATTTTATGACAGATGCCTCTCTAGCATTCCATACCTAGAGTATGGAACTAGTGAAGGTAAAGTGTTGAAATTCTTGGTTGACACAGGGGCAAATAAGAATTTCATCAGCCCTTCTTTAGGTAAAAATGCTGTCCGCGTTAAAAAAACCCTTTCAAATTCAATCTGCGGGTGGGGAAATAACTATCGAACGCAAAGTAAGCGGCAAATTCTTCAAAAGTATAGGCAATAATACTATTCTAGACTTCTTTGTTCTGCCAGGCTTGAAGTCTTTTGATGGAATTATAGGTGATGACGCTTTAAAAGAACTGGAAGCCGTCATAGATAGGAAGAACAATATATTAACAATAAGCCCAAACATAAAAATACAACTGAAGGAAAAACGATCCACCCAGATAAACAATATACAAATCAGGGATCAGCATTTGCCTGAAAAAACAAGAATAGCCCTTCAACGTATCATGAAAAAATATAACAAGATCTTTGGTCCAATCAATGACCACGAAGTGATAGATACCAATGTGAAAGCCGAGATAAAAACAACCACGGATGAACCGATATACCCAAAATCTTACCCCTACCCTGTGAATCTAAGAGCAGAAGTTGAAAAACAAATAAAAAAGTTATTGGAAGATGGCATCATAAGACCTTCCAAAAGCCCGTACAATTCGCCCCTTTGGATAGTTCCAAAGAAGATGGACGCCTCGGGAGAAAGAAAATTCAGAATTGTAATAGATTATAAACGTATCAACGCCATCACGATAGCTGACACGTATCCGATTCCGGATATTTCAAACACAATAGCCAGTCTAGGAAAATCGAAGTATTTTACAACCCTTGACCTCACGTCAGGGTTTCACCAAATCAAAATGAAAAATTCAGATATACCAAAAACGGCATTCTCTACGATGAATGGCAAGTATGAATTTACTAGGCTTCCATTCGGTCTAAAGAATGCCCCCGCCATTTTCCAACGGACAATAGATGACGTGTTGCATGAGGAGATAGGGAAGAGTTGTTTTGTGTATATAGACGATATTATTATACTAGGAGAAAATGAAGAGGAACACCTCAAAAATATTGAAACTATATTCGCCAAGCTAGAACAAGCCAATCTCAGGGTTAACTTAGATAAAACGGAGTTCCTAAGAGAAGAGACAGAATTTCTGGGATATCTCATTACAAGCGAAGGCATTAAGCCGGACCCCAGAAAAATACAGGCAATAAAAAGAATTCGACCACCAGAAAACCTTAAAGAGCTAAAAGGATTTCTTGGCCTTGCTTCCTACTACAGAAGATTCATAAAAGACTTTGCAAAAGTAGCAAAGCCCTTGACGAATCTTACGAGGGGAGAGAAGGCTCAAATTAGAGCCAACCAATCAAAAAAAGTTAAGATAGAATTAAACGCCGAGGAACTTAGATCCTTTAACAACTTAAAAGAACTACTAACGTCCTCCGAAATATTAATTTTTCCTGATTTCGACCGGCCATTTATTTTAACAACTGACGCTTCCAATACAGCAATAGGTGCGGTATTATCTCAAGGTGATATCGGAAAAGATAGGCCAATCACTTATGTCTCCAGATCGCTCAGCAAAACTGAAGAGCATTACGCTACGAACGAAAAGGAGATGCTGGCGATTGTCTGGGCATTAAACAACTTAAGGAACTACTTGTACGGGGCCAAAAAGATCAAGATATTAACTGACCACCAGCCTTTAACATTTGCTCTTAGCAGCAGAAATACTAATGCGAAGCTTAAAAGATGGAAGGCGAGAATTGAGGAGTATAATTATGAGCTAGTCTACAAGCCAGGAAAGACGAACTTAGTGGCTGACGCGTTATCAAGATTAAAGACAGAAGTAAACAATTTGACTTCCTCTAGCGCAGCAACAATGCACAGTGCAGAAGAAGATGGCTCAGAATTAATTTCTCACTGCGAAGCTCCTCTGAATGTATTCAAAAATCAACTAATCTTCAATGTAGGAACTGATATGTGCATTTATGAGGAGCCTCACCCAAATTACCATCGGCATTACATCGGCTTACCACTATTAAACAAGGAAAACCTTACACAGACACTAAAGGAGAAGCTTAACCCTAATATTCTCAACGGCATCAAAATTCCCGAGGAATACATCCAACTACTGCAGGAGACCTACAAGGAAAACTTTAACAAATACAAAATTCGCATAACACAACGGGTAGTACATGACTTGGCAAATGAAAACAACCAATTACGAGTCATCCAAGAGGAACACAGTAGGGCCCATCGAAACCACAAGGAAAATAAAGATCAAATCTTAGAAAAGTATTACTTCCCGAGAATGAGTAACCTAATAAAAAAATACACCAGAAAATGTGGAAAATAAAGATCAAATCTTAGAAAAGTATTACTTCCCGAGAATGAGTAACCTAATAAAAAAATACACCAGAAAATGTGACATATGCAACTCCAACAAATATGACCGCCATCCTTTAAAGCCAGAATTCCAAGAAACCCCTATCCCTACGTATCCTTCAGAGATTCTGCACATAGACCTTTTCGAAATAGATCACCAAAAATTCATCACTTGCATTGACAAATTTGCTAAATTCACGAAATTTTTCCATATCAAAGAAAAATCCGCCTTGTATTTGAGAAGTAAAATAATAAAAGTTCTGCATTATTTTTCGGTACCCAAAATCTTAGTCATGGACAACGAGAGTAGCTTTATCAGTCCTATAATTGCAAATTACATCAAAACACTAGGAGTTCAAATATATTTAACACCAACACAAAAAAGCGAGGTCAATGGCACAATTGAAAGAGTCCATTCGACAATAATTGAAATGACTAGGTGCTTGAGGAAAGAATACCCTGATTTCACTACAAAGGAACTGATAAACATCGCAGTTGATCGCTACAACAATTCAATACACTCTGTCACTAAGAGGAAGCCAAGCGATGTATTTCTGGGCAAAATCCAAAGGATAAATTATCAAAACTTAATTGATTTCCAGGAAAAGGTGAACGAAGACTTAACAGAGCTCATCCGCAAAAACCAAAGGAAAAAAATCAGCAGACGAAACCGTAACAGGAGCAAGCCCAGGACATATCAAGAAGGAGAAACAGTTTTTGCAGCTGTCAAGCGCCGTGACGGAAAGAGAAAGCCTCCATTTACAAAAGAAAAAGTTCTAAGAGATAATCGAGTGACAATTATAACAGAATATGGGAAAAGGATTCATAAAACTCAGCTTAAAAATATAAACCAGTAACAAATATCTTTCTTCCCATTCTAGGTCACTTATAGAATTGGCCACAGCCGTTCTGAATATATTCGAGTACAACACCCCCTTAATTACAATAAAACAAGGAACCGGAAAAATCATAAATGGTAATTTCAAACTGGTACACGTAATAAACCTTACATCGTACGACGAAATCGTCAGCACTCTTTCACCTATAATAGAAGAACGAATAAACAAAACTAGTATACTCAGGCCTCAAATTCTCTATCAACTTCATCTGATCGAGGAGTTATTAGAAAACCTACGTGGAAAAACATTAAGGAAAGCTAGATCGATAAACTGGATTGGATCCGCATGGAAGTGGATCGCTGGCTCACCAGATGCCACAGACTGGGACAGTCTTCTAAGAACTCAAAACGTCATAACCGAAAACAATAACAATCAATATAAAATCAACAAACGTATTACTGAGGTAACTCAAGGAATTTTGGACAATTACAACAAGATCATTCAAAAAATCGATAGCACAGGAATGGACCAATATGAGCAGATGTTATATAATAAGCTTTCCATAATTAAAAATGAAATCAACGAAATCGTCCTAGCCGTCCAGTTGGCTAAAAAAGGAATCATCAACACAAACCTTTTGAGCACAGCGGAAATTCAGAAGATACTTGCGCAGATAGAAACCCTTCCTTACAGTAACGAGGTTGAAGCTATTGAGTATGCAGAACCAATAGTACTACAGAAAAACTCAACTTTACTATATGCTTTAGCACTACCAAAAACAAAAACAAAGGAATTTAATCATCTTCTAATCAGATCAACAGTGAAAGATAATAGAAGGATATATCTGGAGACTAATGAACTACTTGTAAATCATGACGAGCAGTATGGAATTAAGGAACGTTGCACAAAAATCCGTGACGTAATTGTATGTCGAGACAACCAACTTCAGAAACTACCTTCAGACCATTGTATCAGTCAGCTGTTAAAAGGAATAAGTGCCAAATGTGATCACCAGTTCTGCAGGAAGGAGGTCATCGAACTCATCCACGATAACACCGTCTTTTTGACCAATTTCTACGGAAACCTAAAACATCAGAACGAGACAAGAATTTTGAATGGTACCTTCCTGGTACAGTTCGACAATGACTCCATCGCTATCAACGACCAAGAATATTCCAACGAAGAAGTCAACATGTACCAGATATTACCGCCGATCCTTCGGGCTAACCTGACAGTTAAAGACATAAAATTAGATCTTGAATATTTACATAGTTTACACCTAGATAACATTAAAAAGTTGCATACATTTTCTCTAATTAATCACGTTTCAACCGTTTCAGATGTTATCATCTTTGTTTTTATTATTATCATTATAATCTCGCTTATTAAATATAGACATAAGAAGGAAGAAAACCAGTTCCAAATAAAGCTGTCAGCAGCACTACCACAGGTGAATGACCCTTTGCCGCAACCCATCAAACTCAGCTTCTGATCCACGGGCCGTGGACTTTAAAGGAGGGAAGAGTTATCAACCTCAAAATATACTTAATCAGCACACGCGCAGTTATCAACCTCAAAATATGCTTAATCAGCACACGCGCCGATTATGGAATGCAGTTGCAGTGGATATGGGTCATATATCCGTTTGGCGTCAACATCAACAATGCTGACGCTGTGGGACTGAAGTAAAATATGTTTTCCCATAAATTATAGAAATATGAAGTTATAAATAGCACTGTAAGAATAATTGTACTTTAGATTTAAGTCGGCAATAAAGCAAGCGAGACACTTGTCTCAAAAAAAGTATTTTTTTATTAATTTAATTAACGTGAGTTAATCACTTTGACGCCTCCTCTAGTTCGCTGTCCAAAGGCATATAAGTGAGTGGTCTGGAGTTGATGATATTTTCAGCCGCTACTAAACAGCTTCGCAGCAACTGATCTGTTGGAGTTCCTGCCGGTAAAGAGTTATAAAGCGCAATCTTAAAGGATCTCACCAGGTGTTCCGATGCTGGAGGGTTAAAGCTCCATTTTAAAGTTGGGCTTGTAAAATGTTGGGCTAGTGCTTCGGGGTCAACGGCGTTAAGCTCCTCTCGCAGCAATCTCTCCGCTCCCACGAAATTCGTTCCCCTATCGCAGAAAATTTCTGCTGGGTAACCACGTCTGCTTATAAAATCCGTAAAGCACAGGATAAAGGTATCTGCATCCATTTTATGTGCAATTTCAATATGCACAGCTCGGATAGTCAGGCACGTAAACAGCACTCCCCACCTTTTCTCAACTCTTCTACCAACTTTAACAGTCATAGGACCAAAATAGTCTACTCCAACGTATGTAAAAGGAGCGACATATGTAGACAGTCTTGCAGGGGGTAATGGTGCCATCTGCGGCGGCTGCGGCTTCGCACTTCGAATTTTACATAATTGACATTTTCGCCTGACTGTTTTTACCACGCATCGAAGTTTCGGTATCAGGAACCGTTGACGAAGTTTATTAACCACACTTTCGTTATTGCCGTGTAGGAACCTTTCATGCTCTTGTTGAATGATTAAAAGCGTAATAGCATGGTATCTTGGGAGTATAACTGGACGTCTAGTTTCTTCCCCTAGGCATGTAGCAGCATCTATCCTTCCTTGAACGCGAAGTACGCATTGCTCATCCAGATAAGGTGAAAGACGATATATTGAGCTGGTTTTGCTGACAGTAGGCTGTTGCTTATTCGATGTCATCTTCTGAAGGACTTTAATTTCGTTGAAATAGACATCCGCTTGTGCCATTCGGAATAAAACAGTCTCTGCTTGTTGAAGCTCCTCGCTGGCTAACATCCCATTTTGCTTGGTCCTTTTCCTGGAATTGTTAATAAACCTTAATACGTAAGTCATGCAATTAAGTAGTTTTCTCCATTTAGAGAATCGTTCATAATTTATGATTGAGTTCTCAATCGAATGTACGTTTAGCAGTTCTTCGTCTGTTGGTGAATTCGGTGGGACATCCTTCGGCCATTGTGTTTCTTTCAGATACAGGTTGTCAGGACCACGAAACCAGCGATCCATCATGTCAAGCTTCGGAGGCTTCACCCACTTGGTGGCATCATCTGCGACGTTGAACTTGGATGGTACATAGCGCCAATTTTTTACTTTAGAGTTGTCCTGGATCTCGGCTGCCCTAAAGGCTATATATTTATTATATTTACGTGGCTCACCTTTGATCCAGCTAAGAACAGTCTTAGAGTCACTCCAGAAGAAAATATTGTTGAGTCGCACTGACAGCTGTTCCTGGATATTCTTCGCTAATCTGCATCCCAAAATTGCTGCGTCCAGTTCCAAACGTGGCACCGATCGCAGTTTGATGGGAGCGACCTTCGTCTTTGCGGCAACCAATGAACATAAGACCTTGCTTCCGGACTCAATCCGGAGATATGCCACTGCAGCATATGCTTGCTCACTAGCATCGACGTAAATGTGCAGCTGTGCGTTGACGTTGGACCAATTAGGCAAGTCCTTTAGGTAGCATCGAGGAATCTTTACCCTTTCAATATTTTTAAGCACCTTCAGCCACTGCAGCCATGCTTCGAACTGTTCGTCTGGGATTGGATCGTCCCAATCGATGTGACTTTTCCATACTTCTTGGAGTAATATTTTGGCGTATACCAGGAAATGTGATATCCAGCCCAAAGGATCGTAGATTGACATCAGGATTTTCAAAAGTTCGCGTTTGGATGGTCTTTCCTCACCATTCAGCACAGCTTGATTTCCTTTATTGTAACGCAGTGAGTATGTGAACTCATCGCTGCTAGGACACCACCACATGCCCAGGATTTTCTCTGTGGAGTTTCCTGAGTTCATCTGCATGTTGACATCTGCATTCGAGGAGTTTGGGTTTAAAGCTTGCATCACCTTGATTGAGTTTGACATTCAGTTGCGTATCTTGAAACCTGCGTTGTGATGTATATTCGATACCTGATTGGCTAGACATACAGCTTCTTCGTCGGTATCCACACTGTCGAGTAAATCATCGACGTAGTGATTGTCAATGATACATTTGACAGCTCTTGGATAGTCCTGTTCGTACTTGAGAGCGTTTATATTTTTGATATATTGTGCTGAGCTTGGAGAGCATGTAGCTCCAAAAGTCATGACTCTCATTACGTAAGTGTCTGGTTCCCTAGTTTCGTCAGCATCTCTCCACAGGAACCTCAGTACATGTTGATCCTGTTCTACTATGCAGACCTGATGGTACATCTCTTTGATGTCAGCGGCTATACAAACTCGCCTTTCTCTGGAACGCAAAAGTACACCAAATAAAGAAGAATTTAAATCTATACCTTTCATCAGCAATGTGTTCAGCGATACTCCATCGACTTTAGCAGCAGCATCCCATACTATACGCATCTTGTCAGGTTTGTTGGGATTACGTACGGGAAATATGGGTAGATACCATACCCGCTCTCGTGGCTCCAAGAGTTCATCACGACTGAGCTTGTGTACGTAACCCTTTTCTTGATACTGCTTGATTTGCTGCTTCATACTATCTGCCAAAGCTGGATCAGACTTCAGCCGCCTCTCGAGACATCTCAGCCTTTGCATTGCCATTGGTCGGCTATCCGGTAACTTGAAGTTTTCGTATCGCCATAGCAGTCCCGTTTTGTATCGATTGCCAATGTAAGTGGTTGAAGAATTTAATAAACTCCTGGCACGCTTTTCCTCTTGTTCCTGCAACTCATTCGATGGACCTACGACTCCAAGGTTATCGATTGAGAAAAATTGTTTTACGAGCTCATGTAATCCTTCGTCTTCATTATGGCATTCGCATATATGATAGCTGTGTTCGCCAGTAACTTCCTTGCCAATTTTGTCACCCATCTTGCAGAAGATTGTCCATCCAAGTCGACATTTAATTGCCATTGGTTCGTCGTCTGCGCCTTCCTTTACCTTTAGTGGAACTGCCACTTTCCAATTACGCAAACCGATGAGAATTCCGGGACTCGCCTTGTCGTATGATGTGACTGGCAAGTTTCTAAGATGGCTATACTTCGCTGCCAACTTGGGATAGTTAAGTGACTGAGCCGGTAAGTTTAATAGGCTTACAGTCCTCACGTTAGTCAACGTGAATGATGCAGCATTTCGATGGACACCAGAAATCACAACATCTACCTTCCTGGATTGCTCTTCAGTTCTGGAAACAGTTCCTGTCCACTTGAGACACAGCGGCTCATTTATCCCTTCCAGTCCAAGATGCTCCGCGATGTCTTCTGCTATTAAAGTGCTGGTTGATCCTTCATCCAGGAAAGCAGTAGTGTTAATGTGTTTCCCTTTAGACGCTAGTATTACTGGTATCACTCTAAAGTGAATACCGGTTGGCGACCGTGTCTGATGACTCATTGCTGCTTCTTTCGCTTGATAATGGGAAACTTGAGACTGGTCGGTGTGCAACAATGGATGGTGGTTCCGCTTGCAATTCTCCCTGTCGCATCGTGTTGGCGTACGACATTTCGACTGATGCTTCTTCAGACATTCGCGGCATAATCTTTGAGCCCTGATAATGCTCCAGCGATCGTCTACGTCCATGGTAGTGAACTTCTTACAGCTACTCACATTTCTACATGTTCCACTGCACACTTTGCACTTATTATTATTCACCTTAGTTGTGGTGTGATGAGGCTCGCTGGAACTTACTTCTTGGTGCTGGTAGAAGTTTTGCATCTCCTTTCTGCCTTTCTGCTGTGGCAAAGATTCTCTGGCGATCCAACTCGATATTGTTGTAACGCTGCAAACGTCCATGGCGATCTCGTTCAGCCATTCAGCTAATGTGTATAGGTTATTGGGGTCACTTGCATACCGCTTACGCTCCGCCCAGCTCATCTTCATTGTGGGAGGAAGCTTCTCCTGGAGCTCCTGCATAAGCATGGGGTTACGAAGGTGATCCTGCATCATAGCCTGCGTTAAAGTGGAGCACAAATTCTTTACAGCCATCGCAAAATTTATTACACTGTCCATTTTATCTAGCTTCGGACCTGGCAATGTACGTAGCTTTTGAATTTGTTGACCCATTACTAATTCTGGTGTGCCAAATAACATCTGCAGGGTATCTATGATGTTGTCGACGCAATCCGGCATCGTGAGTTGAGCTTCCACTACCTCTCTTGCCTTACCTTTCAGGCATCGTTGTAGTCGAATTAGATTTTCGTAATCAGAGAACCCACATGCTGCTGTCGTTTGCTTATAGCTGCTGAAGAAAATTGGCCACTCAGACGGATTGCCTGTAAATGTTGGCAGGTCCTTGGCAATGGCTTGCCTAGTCATAAGTTGACGCGATGTTAGCTCTTGATAATTTTGCGCTTCTATTGGGTTTTCACCTTTGGCGTTGTGAAATTCCTGTGTAGTGGTATGAGCTGCTTTTGGTTGACGCAACTCCTGCGTCTGGACATGTCCTTGCTCAGCTACGCCGATTTTCTTTTGAGTAGGTTTCTCTTGGTGTTCCTCTTGGATGCTGAGCTGCTGGATAAGTTCTTGTCGCCTTTGTACTAGAATATGCTGCCTCTTCAGAAGTTCTTGTTCCTCCTGTAGTAGCCTCAACTGCTCCCGTACAGACACACTGCTGCAAATAGGCTTTTCTTTGTGCGCTCTGTGAGAGTAACTTCCTATTGACGTCGGTGCTGCACCGGATACGCCTTCGGTATTGAGGTTCAATGCTGGAGCTGAAACTGGAACGAATGATTTAAGAGTATTCGAAATACCTGAACTGGCAAATTTTGCTGCTGTCCTGCGAAGAATTCCTGCTGAAATCGTTTTGGAAGATGTTGGTACTGCTGTCGTGGATGCGGCTTTGGTTGGGAATTTGTTGGTGCCGGCTGGTGACTGGTGATTCGCATCTAGACCCGCTTCTACGCAGTTGACACATTTCCACCTCACATCGTTGGCTACCTCATCTCCTACGCCTGCGCATACATAATGCGTCCAATTTCCACATTCGGTGCATTCCACCATATCTTCCTTTGTATACAAATTATTGCATACAGGACATCTGTCCTTTTGGAGTCCTAGCGGCGACATTGTTTGACACGATTTGTACTGCGCAAATTCGTGTACCTTCTAGAATTCTCCTTAGAATTCTTTTGAGCTTTTGATTTTTAGACAATGTTGCGACAGCAAATGAAAGTTGGAACACGAAAACACGTCTGCTAATTTTCTAAGTAGTTTAACAAACTTTATTGTTTTAAAACGGAACACATTAAAGTTAACGACAAGTTAAAGAAAACAAAAAAACTAAAAATCAAAGCGACGGCTCCGGCTCCTCAAATCCAACTCCCCTGATGATCTCATCTTTTTGTCCTCCTCATGAAAACCAAGGATCGTTTCGGAAATGGGAAAAAATGGAACATTAAGCAAATAAAATAAATGGTGGCAAAAAGGATGTGTTGAAAAATAAGTAAGTAAATGAAAATGAGCGTGTTCAAAGCCGCATCATGGATTTCTGTTGCATTGTCCGCTACAGGATTACTTTTCGTAACAAGAAGTGTCACACGCCACCTAGCGAATAATGAGGGTAAGAATAAATTTCGTCTGATGAGAATACTATTAGTTGTATGTACAATGGTTTTACTATACATACAGGGTAATACATAATACAATAATAGCTATGATAATATGCATATGTGTTTGCGTTTTTGTATGCTCGTATTTTAATTCGTTTATACCATATATTTGATATTCTGAATATTGTCATGATGCAATTTCTCAATAGTTATATTGTTAATATTGGTATAATTTATTTCATGTATAGGATTAGGTTTTATAGGTTCATAAGCATAAATATGTTTTCTATATGTAATATTGTTAATTCGGATTTTACAATTTTCGAACTTTATTAAATAGCTTCCTTTTATTTCAATATTGAGGTTGTTTCAGTTATCATACAATTTCTGAGCATTTATATTTTTTACAACTATATTATTTTTTTCAATTTCAATTATTTCTTCTTTTGCATTTTGTTCGTATTGACAGTTAATTTTTCCTTTAGATAAGTTTTCTGTACAATCTCGTCTGGGACTGGTCGTAAATCCCTTATGTTTTTTTAAATGGAGTATACTTTTAAATTGAACATTAGATAAGTTTTATTTCGTATAGCAATTTTCATATTCCCTTTTTAATTAGGTATGGGCTCGACATGGATGTGTTTGTACATTGCTTTTGATAATATTGGAATTGCGATTATAAGAATAATATTATTATTATATAGGGCTAGTTCAAATTTGATATTTTCCAATTTCTCTATGGTTACGTTAAATTGTCGTGTTTCAGTGTCAATAAGTATATCTCGGCTGAGTACATATACCTAAGCGTGATGTCAATGTCATCTCTTTTATTTTTTGTGTCATTGAGAAGATAATTTTTATTTTTATTTTATTGAAACGTTATAAGCTGTGAAGATTTCATCGCACTGCAATTAGTATAAACTAACTTCTAATTCAATAAATCTACTATATGCTTAAATGTATACATAAAAATCAAACAATTTTTGTAGATATAAAGTATCCAGAAGGGTATATTTATCTACAATAGTTAGTTGCATAACTCGTGAATTATGTATGTCCTTCCAAAACTAAACAAAAAAAAAACACGAACACCATTTGATTTTTAATGAAAACGTTCTGTTTATTACGAATCTAAAACTTAGACTAAAAACTTACAATTTTATTTTATTACTTGTTAATTCGTCTTTCTTTCATTCTTACATTCGTTGAACTTAGTTCAATATGACATTGCGAAAAATGCCGGTCATCATTATTGACACAGTTCATTACGGTGAAATCTATTGAACCCGAATATACTTAATCTTACAATTATTCTCATGAACTAGATTGAACTCAAATGAACTTTGTTGAACTCAAATGAACTTGGTTGAACTCAAATGAACTTGGTTGAGCTCAAATGAACTTATGCTTACCAGTTTATTGGTATTGTGTGGTTGGTGTCAGTTTGCGTTGACTGTAAGGTTGGGTTTTATTACTTATAATGACTTTGAGTGAATTATATTTTAAAGAAATAAATGCAAAGAATATAATTAAAAAGCTTAGAATTACAGTTCTTCCATTTCTTCTATATTCTCAATTTGTTTTATTACAAGTTCATCGAATGATAATGCTCACATACGGTTCACAATGTTGGACGATGCACAAAACGTATGAGAGTAAATTAACGGCAGCTGAGATGAAGATGCTTCGCATGACAGCAGGAGTGACAAAGCTTGATCGAATAAGAAGTTCGAAGATCCGTGGAAGCGATCACATCAAGGAAACCATCGTACAAAAAGTAGAGCACGACCGGCTCACCTGGTATTGCCACGTTCAAAGAAATGATCATTTGAAACCTGTTAAAAAGGCAATATCAATGCACGTTCCAAAGACATCGCGATATAGGAAAGGCAGGCCTATAAACGCCTGGATCACACAAATGCGACGACATCGGCATTTCATTGGCCTCAGTAACCGAGTGATCCAAAATCGGCAGGCCTGCCGATATTTTCTGAGGTCAAATAGGCGAACCCCACAGGCGGATCAGTAGAAATGCGGTGAAGTGGGAGGGTTATGATCCCTTATTTTCGGATAATAACCTCGCTGATAAAAGAAAGAAGAAGAAGAAGTCGAGATAAGCTACGCATATTTGGTTAATATATTCTCTGAGAACTGAGTTTATTAACCTTTGAAATGTCGCTCGTAATGACCTAAAGGTGTTGAAAAAGCGGTTTTTTTCTGTTGTCTTTCTTTATTTAACTTGATGAAATCCCTTAGCAAGGTCTAGGGTAGTGAAGTACTGTGCCATTCCTAACTTCTCCAGTAATTTCGTTGAGCTTCCTATAATCGATTAGTTTAATATTACATTGCGAAAAAAGCCGGTCATCATTATTGACACAGTTCATTACGGTGAAATCTATTGAACCCGAATGAACTTAATCTTACAATTATTCTCATGAACTAGATTGAACTCAAATGAACTTGGTTGGACTCAAATGAACTTATGCTGACTAGTTTATTGGTATTGTGTGGTTGGTATCAGTTTGCGTTGACTGTAAGGTTGGGTTTTATTACTTATAATGACTTTGAGTGAATTATATTTTAAAGAAATAAATGCAAAGAATATAATTAAAAACCTTACAGTTACAGTTCTTCCATTTCTTCTATATTCTCAATTTGTTTTATTACAAGTTCATCGAATGATAATGTGTTTACAGTTTCGTTTAATTTTAGATTACTTGCCTCTATAACAAAATTCTGTACACATTTTTCTTCCTTTTTATAATAGGTTCTATTGTTTATTTTAATGTAACAATTATGAAAACTTAACAAATATTGTAGTTTTCGCTTAATGTCATAATTCTTTCATCACATGAGCTGCTTAATTTTGCTTCATTTTAATTCTTAAGTAATAACGAATTTGATTCTACTTCAACAATCTCCGGCTTCTTGTTTTTGATTTTTAAACAATTATTTCGGTAAATACAAATATTAGATTCTTTGAAATTGTTCTCGTTAACATTTCCTTCAAAATCATAGGATATATTATTAAGGTTAACAATTTCTTGATTTTTCAATACAAGTTCTTCAACATTTTTGTTAGTTATTGGAGTTATAAATTATCTTTTGGCTGCTTGCTATTGTGTCTTTTGTCTCTTGGTGTTTTAATAGCCAAAATTATTTGTTCGTTGTTAAATTTAGCTGCACCTAACCTAATATTTGGGTGGGCAAAATCGCATCATCACCTCCCCGTGGTGCCCGCTGGATAGCTATCTGATAGTGAACTAACGATGAGCGTATGCTGAGTCTGACGATATATGTTTATAAGGAGGACATGCGGCGGATGAATTCTCCCGATGGAATCAACGGTGACGTCTACAGGCCAGCGGAAAACTTACCGCAGTTACTTCGACATATTTGAAGCTGAGGTAAGGATTTTCAATACTACGTCAGGGTATTGAAAAAGAAATGGTGGCGGATGAACCCTTAATGGGCCAACGGCAGCGCTCATATCCCCGAAGTGGGTTACTGACATCGGTGTATCCGGCCCCTCGTCCTAGGGGTTGCTAAAAAAGGATCTGGTCCTCCAGGTTGGGGGTTGTGCCGTCGGGTTAACTTCCCTACCACATAAAAAACCTCCGGTTACGAAACAACCAACAGCCTCGGATACGGATGAATTTATTGTTGACCACTCTAGCAAACGTAAAAAGGATAACGATCTTCGTGTCTGCACGTGGAATGTTAGGTCCGTCTACAAACCACGTGCAGCCGAACAACTTGCGGAGGCCCTAGAGTGTCTCAAAGCTGACATTACCGCCATCCAAGAAGTGTGATGGGATGGGCCGGGCAAAAGGAGTATGAAAAACAGCGACATCTACTACGGCGATTGCTACAGACAAAAAGGACAGCATCTATTCGGGTGCGGATTTGTTATTGGAGGCAGACTTAGGCAAGAAGTCTTGAGTTTCCGGCATGTGAACGAGCGCTTTATGACTATCCGTATCAAGGTTAAATTTACCAACATTAGCCTAATATGCGCTCACGCCCCTCATGAGGAGAAGGACGACGCGACAAAGGACGACTTCTACCAGCTCTTGGACAAGACGTATGAGCAATGCCCTAGCCATGACGTTAAAATTATCCTAGGTGATTTTAACGCAAAGCTAGGAAGAGAGGACGTCTTTAGTAGTGTGGTCGGAAAGCACAGCCTGCACGACAACACATCCGACAACGGACTCAGGCTAATCGACTTTGCAGCGGGGCGAAACTTTGTCGTAGCTAGTACGCGGCTCCCACGTCTCGACATTCACAAAGGAACATGGCTCTCCTTTGATCGAAAAACTGTCAACCAAATCGATCACATTGCGATCGACGCAAGGCACTCTTCCAGTATTCTGGGTGTATTCACTACCTAGTTGTAGCCAAGGTACGGATGCGGATATCCACAACGGAGCGAAATCAACGAAATACTGTGAGGAAATTTGACGTCGGGCGGCTACAATCGCAAGAGACCGTCAGAACCTTAGCCGATCGTGTTCCTTCTAATCTCAATCTAAGTCCTATGCCGCCAGCAGCAAATGCGGAAGACCAGTGGCAGCGTTGCCAACAAGCCATCAGAGATGCCGCCTCTGATGTACTGGGTTTCTCTCGGCCACCACAACGAAACCCCTGGTTTGATGAGGAATGCCGGCAAGCACATGCAGCAAAACAAGAGGCGTACAAAGCGGCGCTGCATAGAAGGACTAGAGCTGCTTACGAGCTCTACGTGCGCAGGAGAAAAGAGGAACATCGACTTCTCAGAAAGAAGAAAAAAGAGCATGAGAAGAGAGATAAGATTGAGAGACTTTATTGCAGGAATAATGTTCGAAAATTTTACCAAAGGGTAAAAAGAACATGCCAGGGTTTCAAAGCCTGAACAGAAGCCTGCAGGGACGAAAATGGCAAAATAGTAGTGGAATCGCAGTCAGTTCTGAGGATATGGAAGGAACACTTCTGCAGACTGTTAAACGGCGATGATGACCAATATTCCGTTGTCAGGCAGAATGAGCCATTCAACAGTGACGATGACAGTCAAGATTTCCGTCAACCCGATCAGAATGAAGTGAGGATAGCGATATCTAAACTCAAATCCAACAAAGCTGCTGGAGCCGACGGCCTTGCCGGTGAACTTTTCAAGGCAGGATGAGATGAGTTGGTAAGGAGCATACATCAGCTCATCTCTAAAATCTGGTCGGACGAAAGTATGCCTGATGAATGGAACCTCAGCATCGTTTGCCCGATTGTGAAGAAAGGAGACCCTTGAATTGCGCCAACTACAGAGGTATAAGTCTCCTCAACATCGCATATAAGATCCTGTCTGCCGTATTATGTGAACGCCTAAAACCGATCGTCAACAACCTGATATGTCCTTATCAGTGCGGTTTCAGGCCTGGAAAGTCCACCATTGGCCAAATATTCACACTACTGCAGATCTTGGAAAAAACCCATGAATATAAATTGTATACTCACCACCTCTTCAACGATTTCAAAGTTGCCAGTTATACAGAGCCTTGGCATCACTGCCAAGCTCGTCCGTTTGTGCAGAATGACGATGGAGAACTCTCGCTACTCCATCAAAATCGGTAAGAACATCACCGAACCGTTCGATGTCAGGAAAGGTCTTAGACAAGGTGACGCTCTATCATGCGATCTCTTTAATAGAGTACTTGAGAGAATTGTACGAAACTCACAAGCCAACGCCGGAGGTACAATCTTTTACAAGTCTGTCCAACTACTCGCTTATGCCGATGACATTGACATAATCGGAAGAACTCAGCGGGCCGTCAATGGGGCATTTACGAGTATCAATACTCGAGGCAGCAAAGATGGGTCTAGCGGTCAATGAAAGCAAAACAAAATATATGCTGTCTACAAAAAAGGACACCCAACATCGGCGTCTTGGACAGAACGCCACAATAGACAGATATAGTTTTGAGGTAGTAAAGAATTTTGTCTACCTAAGCTCTATGGTGAACTCCACAAATGACATCAGTAGGGAGATCACACGAAGAATTACTCTTGCCAATCGTTGTTTCTATGGGCTAAAACGACAATTGAGTAGCAAAGCCCTATCTCGAACTACTAAGGTAACTCTTTATAAGACACTAATCATCCCAGTCCTGCTATATGGCGCAGAGGCATGGGCTTTGAGAAAACCGGATGAAGATACCCTTGGTTATTTCGAGAGAAAAGTTCTTCGAGCGATCTTTGGTCCCGTCTGCATAGACGGTGAGTAGAGGAGAAGGTACAATGCCGAGCTATACGGCCTGTACAAGGACATCGACTTAGCCAGAAGAGTTCACATACAGCGACTAAGATGGCTGGGTCATTTAGAGCGGATGGAGCCCAACCTTCCCGCTAAGAAAGTTTTCGAATCCACCCCGGATGGACGACGCAGTAGAGGACGACCTCGCGGTAGGTGGCGCAAACAAGTGGAGGGGGACCTCAACCAACTTGGCGTGCGCAACTGGAGGCAGCTGGCTCGTAATCGTGCTAGCTGGAGGGGTTTGTTGGTTGAGGCCCAGGTCCACCCCGGACCGTAGCGCCATCTAAGTATGTAAGTAACCTAACATTTTGTAATTTATATAAATCTACGTTGTATTTTATAATTTCTTCTCCAGACAAAATGTTACTACTCATAACGTTCAATCTGGCGGATACAATGTTATTTTGGATATGTTCTACATTATCTCCGAGAATTTCAATTTTCAACAAAATATCTAAATAAATTACTTCCATATAAATTTACAAATTATTTGTTTTTATATCGTTAAACTTTTCTAATATCTTAATCCTATCTGCTTCTATTATCTGTTTTAATTTGGCAAACGTTTCATTAAAATGATTGATGATTTGAATATTTTTTATTAATCATATGGTTATTCTTATCTACTATACTTAGATGTTCCTCGATTTCTGTTCTGTCGTTGTCGTCTATTGAACCAAACAACCAATTTAATCCTGTTCCCACAAAATTGGCAAGTCCTCTTCTGTGTCTGTGTGGTAGTATGGTCTGTATTTTTGCCCTTAGTGATTCAAGTTCGTATTGTAGAATCTGTTTACACTCCAGTGTATCTACCTTATTTATATTACTTTCTAATGTGTTCACGATCATTTCAATGCTTCGGGGTTCAATAATATGTAAAATGGTGTCATAGTTTCGAGTAGTTTGTATGTCTCCTAATCTTATTTCTACGAATCCGTCGTTATTGTCTATCTTCTCTACGATCAATATTCCTCTCGCCATGTGTAGTAGTAGAATCATCATTGTAAGCATCAGTATCGAGCTGACCTGCCAATTTATAAGGTCTCTTTATGTTTATTGGATGTATATTTTCTAACTTAAATTTTCTATATTTAGGTTCATTTTTGTGTCTCAAGGCTTTGTAGTTTTTTACATACCCTTCCTCCTGAGTTTGCTGGTATGCTTCGCGATTCTCGCTGAGTTTGTCTATAACCTTTTCTTTTCCTACTTTAAGCAATCTTTCGACTTGTTCGTTGTCGGTTTTCCCCTCTATTATATCTATTGGTCTAGCCTTAATAGTTGAATAAAAGGATTTATTATACCACTCTACGCATTTAAAGATTCTCTCCTGGATCGATAGATCAGACTTTTCCGTTTCTAGTATCCAACGCTTTTCCCCTATAGTGTTATGGAACCTTTCTATATCTGCATTTCCCGTGTGGCTGTTGGGTTTCGTAAAATGTGCCTCTACTCTTTCTGTTCTTAAGAAGTCCTTTACATTGACTGAGTTAAATTCATTGTCTTATATTACTAAATTTGGTTTTCCCTTTATAGAAAAGTATAGCCTTAGCTTCTCTACAATTGTAATGCTATTTCTGTCTTCTAGGTAAAGTACCACGGCATGCTTGGAGAATTTGTCAATGAAAGTTAAGAAGCTGTGTTTTTTATTTATGTATATATATATAAACGATATTGATTTTGAATTTGGGTTTTAATGGTTTTCTGTCGTATTTCGCTTTACTGCATGCATCGCAATTGTTGATGTACTTCTGTTTATATTTTTTGAAATTTTTGAAATAGATGCATTTTTTGAATCCCTCATAATTTTCATTTATTCCTCCGTGATCTGTCTCATTCTTATGGTATTCATGCATATATTTATAGGTTTCGTCCTCGTTTCTCATATTCTTAGCATGGTAGGAACATTTGTAAAATGAAAGGCTTTTGTTATATTAAATATGTCAGTCGTAAAATTGCTCTCGATATCTTCTGGACTTATATAAATTTTGCGTTTTGTATTGATAACCTCAATTTCTTTTGTTTTATTGTTCGTTAAAATAATTTGTGTGAAAAATCTATTAACAACTGTCTCTAATATTGGGATGTAATCGTTCTGTTCCTCCTCTTGTGAATGTATTGTAGCGTTTGTACTTATATTACACTGGTCAACAAAAAAACACTTTTTGCATGTAACATGAAAACGTTTGTCTGGTTATGTTTAGGACAGTTATAAGGATAATAGAAATAAAATTAAAATGATTCCAATACGAATAGTGTTGTTGTAATTTAGATTTTATTGAATTTTAGAAACGTCCAGTTTTAAGCACCAAAACGAAGTTATTTCCTTAAAATGTAACATAATTATAAATGTAGCTTTATGATTTTCTTCTATATTTTGCTTCAGGGACATCTCGCTTTAATGTCCAGCAGTAATCCGCTAGCATACGTGGACTCCACTTGCCCTGGTACCGCTTTTCTATGGTATAAATGTCTTGGTGGAATCTTTCACCGTGTTCATGGCTAACGGCGCCCAAATTTTCAGCAAAGAAGTCTAAATGTGAATGAAGAAAATGTATTTTCAACGGCATATTAGAACCCAAAGCCTTATAAGTAGATAACAGCTCCGCGACAATATTTTCATAGTCACTTGATCGGTGATTTCCTAGAAAATTTGAAGTTATTTTCATGAAAGATTCCCAAGCTGATTTTTCCATATCACTAAGCTTTTCTTTAAAAATATCATCTTTCATCAATTGCCTGATTTGAGGGCCAACAAATATGCCCTCTTTAATTTTTGCCTCACTCAGCTTTGGAAATTTTTCTTTCAAATATAAAAAGCCGTCACCACTTCTATCCATAGCCTTCACGAAGTTTTTCATGAGCCCAAGTTTTATGTGTAAAGGTGGTAAAAATACGTTATCAGGCTGCACCAATGGAGGATTTTTAATATTTTTTTGTCCTGGAATAAGAGATTGCCTTTTGGGCCAGTCTTTCTTAACATAATGATTTTGTCGGTCTCTGCTATCCCACTCACAAATAAAACAACAGTATTTTGTATACCCAAGTTGTAATCCTAAAATTAGGGCAAGCACCTTCAGATCTCCACAAACTTTCCACTGATGTTCGTTATATTGAATTTTTTCCAAGATAAATTTAATAGTTTCATAAGACTCTTTCATGTTCGAAGCCTCACCTATTGGTATAGATGGAAGTTTGTTGCCGATATGTAAAAGAACAGCCTTCAAACTTGCTTTTGAACCATCGATAAATAAACGCCACTCTTCTGCCTTATATTCTATACCCAAGACAGTCATTACGCCATGGACATTATTACAAAATACCAGCTGATCAGCTTGTGAAAAAAAAATGTTCAGCTCTTTATCTCGATTACGAAAGTAACATACTTTTGTTTTTGGTTGCAATAAATTCCATCCCTTTAATCGAGAGCCCAAAAGTTCTGCCTGTTGGTTGGGCAAATTTAAGTCACGTACCAAATCATTGAGATCTCCTTGAGATATTAGGTGTGGCTCATTAGATGAGGAGGCTTGTTCAAAGTCTGGATCTAATGTCTCGTTTTCGGTTGTTTCTGGTGTAGCGGCCAGATCGGGACTTTCAGGTGGTTCTGGCACAGGCAGTTCTTCACTATGAAGGGTCGGTCTTCTAGCCGATGGCAGATCAGGATACTTAATTTTACGTTTTCTTTTAATTGTAATACCTTTTGTATTAGTCAGACAAAAATAACAATCTGATAGGTGGTTCGTTGGTTCACTCCAAATCATAGGTAAAGGAAAAGGAAAAGCCGAAATACTGTTTATATAGCTTTTTTTTGTTTTTTTTTTTTTTTTTTTTTTTTTTTTTTTTTTTTTTTTTTTTTTTTGTCGGGATAGGAAGCACTCGACTGGAGCACTCAGACACAACTGGTCCATTGTACTGCCAGAGAGCAAACCCTGTTTTACCCATTTTATTGGAATTTCCTTCCAAGCCAAGCAAGCACTTCAGTGATAAGGAGCTTACAGTACCAGCACTCACCACATCCGCACCGAAGATCTGCCACCTGATACGAGCAAAGGCCGGACACTCACAGAGATAATGTTCCGCGGTGTCGTCGCTCTCTCCACAAGCGTCGCAGATTGTAGTGTCACTTAAGCCTAACACGTTAAGGTGCTTGGCAATAGCGAAGTGGCCTGTCAAGACGCCGATAAGTTGTCTACAGTCTTTTCTGCTGAGCGACAGCAAGAATGCCGCTGATTTCTTACAAACGTCCGGGAGCATGCGTTTAGTTAACCTGCAACCTGGAGAGTCATGCCACACACAATTGTGCTCGTGAGAGACCCAATCGTCAATGGAAGCCCTAACCGAGGACGCGGGAAGACCCAACGCGGGTTCGGGACCTGAGAAAGCCTCCTCTGAGCCTTGTCTAGCAATCTCATCGGAGATCTCGTTCCCCAAGATCCCAGTGTGACCTGGGACCCAGATAAGAGACAGAGAATTCAGCCTTGCGACCGAGTTCAAAGAGTTTTTGGTTTCACGAACTATTTTGGAAGTGGTTAAAGGGTTAAGCAAGGCCTTAAGCGCAGCCTGACTGTCACTACAGACACAAATGCTACGTCCCTTCCACCTGTTCTTTACAACATAGTTCATGGCCATTAGGATTGCATAAGTTTCCGCTTGGAAAACAGACGCATATTTGCCTAACGAGAAGTGAAGTCTAATGTTGTCGACTTCCACGAAGACACCAGCGCCAGACCCTTGACTGGTTTTGGAACCATCCGTGAAAATACGACTACATTCCATTCCCGGCTCAGACTCTGACCGAAGCCAGTCCTGGACACAAGGAAAGTCGACTCTGAATTTGCGCATCAGCTGGAGTTCTGGTGTCATTGCATCAGACGGCATATCCATAAGACAGGAGTCGTAAGATAAGTGTCGCGCTAGTTCATCAAAGTTCCAGTGTGGGGTATACCAAAAACCGCCCCGCCTAAGACGATGAATGGCTTTGATAGTGCAACCCATGATATAAGTATCAAGGGGAGGTAAGTTCAGCAAAGCGTCTAGAGCAGAGCCAGGCGTACTCGGGAAAGCTCCCGAGCAGCCGAGACAAGCCGTTCTTTGGAGTTTCGCACAAAAGGCAACCACATATTTACGCGAGAGCCCCTTCCACCAAACAACCGACGCATATGCGAGGAATGGTCTTATCATAGCCGTGTAGATCCAGAGAACCTTATTCGGTGATAAGCCCCAAGTCTTGCCAAAAGCACCCTTACACTGCCAGAAGACTGAGAGCGCCTTGGATGTTTTCAACTCGACGTGTTTGGACCAATGAAGTTTCTTATCTAAAATCACTCCCAGATATTTGGCTTCATTGGAAATGCGAATGGTGACGCCTTTTAGTACTGGCTGAGTCAGACCGGTCAAAATCCTCCTTCTCGTAAAAAGAACAACCTCAGTCTTAAGAGGATTCACCGAAAGCCCACTCCTAGTACACCATTCATCGATCATGTCCAGCGCCGCCTGCGCGTTAGCACAGACCGTCGCCAGGCATGGCCCTACAGAAAGTACGGCGACATCATCCGCATATGCCTGAGCGTAGACGTTAGAACTATTTAGAGTGTTCAACAGAGAGTCGACCACCATGCACCATAACAATGGAGACAGAACGCCACCTTGCGGGCAGCCCCTGTTTACCCCTGTCATAAGATATTGGCCACAATCCGCATCCACTACCAAAGTTCTATTCATTAGCATTGCTTTAATCCACAACACTAATGTTTCATCTACCCCGTGTTGTCTGGCAGAGTCGCACATGCAGTCAAAAGTCGCATTGTCAAAAGCACCCTCAATGTCGATGAAGATACCCATCGCGTATTCTCTCCTATCAAGCGCGCTGATAGGCATGCTGCATCTCCGATAGTGGATGCAGTTTCAAAGCAACTTTGCGCACGTGAAATTCTACTAGTCTCTCCATACTTTTCGGTAGGAAGGATGTCAAACTTATAGGTCTGAAACTCTTGAGGAGCGAATAGTCTTCCTTACCAATTTTCGGTATGAAAGCTACTCTGACTGTCCGCCAAGGTGTAGGAATATATGCCAGCGGCAAGCCAGCGGTGAAAATTCTTTTCGGAGTTGGCAATAGCTGATCTATACCCTGTTGCAGCATAGCTGGATATATTCTATCGGTGCCAGGCGATTTGAAACCATCAAAAGATGCCACAGCATATTTGATGGCCTCATCTGTTACCACGGCTGATGCAATATACCAGCTGCGCCGAGTTTTCTGACTTAGATCAAGCTCAGCCTGGGTAAGCGGGCCAAGCTGCGACCTAGTGATTATCTGATTGCCAGGAAAGTGAGTCTCCAGCAGAAGACTAAAAGTTTCCGCTTTCGTCTCAGTAAACTTGCCATCAGATTTTCTCAGTGACTCCGGTTTGGTCGGCTTGCCCCTTTTGAGAACCTTAACCAACCTGCTGGTTTCACCGAGTGTCTCGATCTTTTCACAAAAATCTCTATAAGAAGCACTTTTTGACAACCGAATTAACTTCTTGTAGTCTTTTTGCTTCCAAGATTTTTTGTTGGGCAGCTCCAATGGGACGAAGCCTCTTGCAGAATCTACAAGTGAGGGAATACAGTTAAGACGAAACTGGCAAGCAGCACAACAGCTCTCTAACGCGTTTTGGAAAAGGTGGGTGCGGGAGTACCTCCCAGTAATTACTCGACGCAGCAAATGGTTTGACGAAGTAAAGCCGATCGAGGTCGATGATGTAGTTTACGTAGTCGATCCCGACCACCCTAGGAACGTTTGGCCAAAGGGAAGGGTAATAGGAATACGAACGGGCTCGGATGGACGGGTGAGAAGTGCCCTAGTAAAAACAATTAATGGACTCTACGAGAGACCTGCAGCGAAAATAGCCGTACTCGATATCTGTCGACCGAAGGATAAGGTAGGTCCGCTTGAGGACATACCGGGGGGGAGTGTTGCGACAGATCTGGCAACGCCTCTGCCGTAATTGTCAGATGTCATGATGTCACGAAATGTCATGAACTGACGTTTTCGCCCACGCGGTTTTGCTCAAAGATCTTCTGGGTGGACTTGGCGGCAGACGGACGTAGAAAAAGGAAAGGAGACATCAAACGAATTATTAAATGAATACAATAAACCAAACTTGAACTAGTTGGCGTGTTTCATTCTAGGACCTCGAAATTCTCCTACAACAGCGGCATTCTGCATAGATCTTTCGTTTCTATCCTTGTCTGGATTCAAGCTTAAAATTGCCTTCACGTTCAGTTAAGTCTTGGGATGTTAAAGGAGAGCTTTCACCTCTGTCTTTTGTTCTTTCATCTTCTGCTTCTTCTTCGTATACCGAGTCGGGGTGGGTATTTCTCAATGACTAAAGTTTGAAAAGACTTTCGTCGAAGCAACTTAAATCGGGGTATTCCTGTATATGCATTCTTCGTTTACTTCAAGGCAGCTTTTGACTCAATGGACCGAAGTGCGTTATTTTACAAGCTCTCTGCATTTTAACGGGGAATTTATCCAAATGATGAAATAATATAAGTACCTCGAACTGTATTTTACGAGAAAAAGTCTAAAAGAGCCATCAATATTGCTTAGAGAAAATGTTACATTAACAAATGTATAAAGTTTTTGAATCAGTTTCGAAATCCATTCTTTTCTACGCTGCACAAGTCTGGGGAGGAAAACAATTTGAGATGGTGGAAAAACTAGTCAGGTTTTATTCATTTTATCATCCATCGAACATACTAAATTACTTAATCATGTTAAAGATAGGCTTATTACCCCTCTTTATATAAGCCTTGAAACTACAAGTGGGCTTCATCTACAGTCTACAGCTGCTTTTGCCCCAATTTTGAGTGCAATAACTACTTCTGGGATGAGTACAGTACAGAAGAAATAGCAACGGTCATAAAACTGCGTCGAGAGCTCCTGAAACTAAATTATATATCTCATAGGAATGATCCATCACCAGTCTGCAGCATGTACAATTTGTCAGAGACACAGGACACTTTCAACTTTGTTGGAAAAAGCCCAAGCAGATCTGTGCTTGGGATTGATGTCTTATCGGAGGACGTAGTCCTTCACATACTTAATGACATGAACGTCCCAACGCTAATCAGGTATAGCAAAATTGACCTAAAATTTATAGAGAGAATCTGAGATGGTCAGCAATTGCCGCACAATGCTCGAGGCATTATGTACGCAGAACCGTGTCAGATTATGTTTCGTAGGTACCTGGACACTGCAATATAGAAGTCAACGAAAAAGCCGACGCGCTGGTCATAAGAGGAGCAGAGCTCCCGCATAATGACATAATTGGTGCATTAAACTACCAAGGTGTGTGGCTAAGGAAATTATCCTTGATAGAATCATCAACATGGCTAACGCAAGATGATCCAACTTAGATGGTCATAGGGTGTCCAAGACCTTCTTTGTGGCCTGTGCTCTGTGTTAGACCGCAGGAAGTCTGGGGAGATCATAAAACAAGAAAGATTACGGCTAAGAACCGCTATATGAATACTCCCTGGGCATTGTATTCTTATACATATATAACTTATAATACAATCACTTATTTCTTAATTGCATGTGCAATACATCTAGTCATTACACTAAAACTAATAAATACAATCACTTATTTCTTAAATGCATGTGCAATGCATATAGTCATTGCAATAATATAATTTATGAAGTAGTAATAGAACGAGGAATGGGCCTCAACAACAACAAAAAACGCATCGAGTATTTTACCCCACTGACCCCACTGGATGATGTGGAAAAGAATACATGCATATACCTATATATAGATTACATATGTATATGTATATTTGTATATACTAACCCACATTAATATATTAAGCATTATCAGTATTGGTAACCGATATACTATTTCAAAAAGGTAATAAAGGTCGTTTCAGGAAATCTGTCGTTACAACCGATGTTTAATTCAGTGTTTATAAATAACAGAAAATGAATCTCTAATTATGCTAAGTATTAAATATTTGTTTGCAAATGCATACACACGTACATGTACATACATATCCCTATACTCTGTTCAATTTATATTTTCAGTACAGGGCTTATGGAAGAGCTTTTTCAAATACACTGGTGCCTGCTGGTGTTTGCATGGCACTCTACTTAAGAAATTGCCACTGAAATTAAAAACAGAACCCTGAGTTACATTGAAATTGTTTTTGTAATATTCCATAAACCCACGTACATACCACCATAACCTGGCTGCTCCCCGGCTGTGAGGAGACTGATCGCCAATTTGCCTCTCGCTTATTGAGTTTATTAAAAAAAAAACACATTGATTCAGAGTTACCATTCGTCCGTTGATAGAAATTATAATACCTTTTTCTTTGGTGTTTGCTATGGAGATTTCAGAATTGAAGCTTTCTTAGAGCTTTTGGGAGCATATATTTTAAGTTTGGAAAAAGGTGTTGTGATGTTTTTCTGCTTACATCTTTTCGTTTTTTTCTTTCTTGAAAAACGGTTAAAATGCAGCTATACAATATTTGTTGGCTATTTGTTTTAAGGAAGAATTACTATTTGAGCAAGTTTTTGATGGAGTTCGGTTCATTAATTAATTGCAATTTTGATTTTGAAGTGCCAAATAGTTTTTTTGTTCATGAAAATAAAAATAAAAATAAGAGGGAGGGTTTCGTGTATAATACTTAAAATTGTGCAGTGCAATAAACATTTACATACATTACATACATTTACGTTTTTTTACGTTTTTTTTCTGTGATTTATTTTTACGTTAAAAGAGATAAGGCCTTCTGGGGGACTGTTAAAAAAACGCGCCTACTATCTTACCTCTTGGTGGTGTGGAAAAAGATAGATTTAATTTAATTTAGATTTAGTTTAATTTTTTTAAATTTAGTTTACGGTCTACATGTTCCTGTTCATGAAATCTTAATAAATAGTTGGTAACCCTACCGAGATTTGTGGGAGAATTATGACAGTTTATAATGCTCACTACGGCAACCATGTGAAAGCTTTGAAATGGAGATAGCTTATTGAAATCCATAATAGTAAGGGTGAAAGGCAAATATCCTATCTTCCCTGTACTGAAAATATAAATTGAACAGAGTATAGATACAAATGCTCGTATATTAACCCATGGAAAAATGTTGATGCATCAAAACCTGAAAGTTAGGAACGTAGCTTATTATGTAACCGCATAGAAATAATGAAATGTAGCAACGTTTGAGTACGTATGTACATGTACTTATACATACATATCCCTAGTTACAAATACTCGTATATTAATCCAAGGAAAAATCTTGATGCATCAAAACCCGAAATATAGGAACGTAGCTTATTATGTAACCGCATAGAAATAATGAAATGTAGCAACGTTTGAGTCTGTGCATATTGCAAAATAAATTCATTGATAACTAACTTAAACACTAAAAAATACAAAAAAATACGAAAGGTACAACCAGACATAATCTCACAAACCAACCCTTCATAATAATACCCACAGCAGTACGTATATAATGTATACGTAACATACCATATGTACACTACTTCGAAGAGAATTTTTTGTTAATTTTCTCTTCTCTCTGTGCTTTTCCATTTCGGTTTCGAGGTATACTTTTCTGTGAGAAGTGTCACATGCCACCTAGCGAATAATGAGGGTAAGAATAAATTTCGTCTGATGAGAATACTATTAGTTGTATGTACAATGGTTTTACTATACATACAGGGTAATACATAATACAATAATAGCTATGATAATATGCATATGTGTTTGCGTTTTTGTATGCTCGTATTTTAATTCGTTTATACCATATATTTGATATTCTGAATATTGTCATGATGCAATTTCTCAATAGTTATATTGTTAATATTGGTATAATTTATTTCATGTATAGGATTAGGTTTTATAGGTTCATAAGCATAAATATGTTTTCTATATGTAATATTGTTAATTCGGATTTTACAATTTTCGAACTTTATTAAATAGCTTCCTTTTATTTCAATATTGAGGTTGTTTCAGTTATGATACAATTTCTGAGCATTTATATTTTTTACAACTATATTATTTTTTTTTAATTTCAATTATTTCTTCTTTTGCATTTTGTTCGTATTGACAGTTAATTTTTCCTTTAGATAAGTTTTCTATACAATCTCGTCTGGGACTGGTCGTAAATCCCTTATGTTTTTTTAAATGGAGTATACTTTTGAATTGAACATTAGATAAGTTTTATTTCGTATAGCAATTTTCATATTCCCTTTTTAATTAGGTATGGGCTCGACATGGATGTGTTTGTACATTGCTTTTGATAATATTGGAATTGCGATTATAAGAATAATATTATTATTATATAGGGCTAGTTCAAATTTGATATTTTCCAATTTCTCTATGGTTACGTTAAATTGTCGTGTTTCAGTGTCAATAAGTATATCTCGGCTGAGTACATATACCTAAGCGTGATGTCAATGTTATCTCTTTTATTTTTTGTGTCATTGAGAAGATAATTTTTATTTTTATTTTATTGAAACGTTATAAGCTGTGAAGATTTCATCGCACTGCAATTAGTATAAACTAACGAGCAATTTTCTTCTAATTCAATAAATCTACTATATGCTTAAATGTATACATAAAAATCAAACAATTTTTGTAGATATAAAGTATCCAGAAGGGTATATTTATCTACAATAGTTAGTTGCATAACTCGTGAATTATGTATGTCCTTCCAAAAACTAAACAAAAAAAAAAACACGAACACGATTTGATTTTTAATGAAAACGTTCTGTTTATTACGAATCTAAAACTTAGACTAAAAACTTACAATTTTATTTTATTACTTGTTAATTCGTCTTTCTTTCATTCTTACATTCGTTGAACTTAGTTCAATATGACATTGCGAAAAATGCCGGTCATCATTATTGACACAGTTCATTACGGTGAAATCTATTGAACCCGAATATACTTAATCTTACAATTATTCTCATGAACTAGATTGAACTCAAATGAACTTGGTTGAACTCAAATGAACTTGGTTGAACTCAAATGAACTTGGTTGAACTCAAATGAACTTATGCTGACTAGTTTATTGGTATTGTGTGGTTGGTATCAGTTTGCGTTGACTGTAAGGTTGGGTTTTATTACTTATAATGACTTTGAGTGAATTATATTTTAAAGAAATAAATGCAAAGAATATAATTAAAAAGCTTAGAATTACAGTTCTTCCATTTCTTCTATATTCTCAATTTGTTTTATTACAAGTTCATCGAATGATAATGTGTTTACAGTTTCGTTTAATTTTAGATTACTTGCCTCTATAACAAAATTCTGTACACATTTTTCTTCCTTATTATAATAGGTTCTATTGTTTATTTTAATGTAACAATTATGAAAACTTAACAAATATTGTAGTTTTCGCTTAATGTCATAATTCTTTCATCACATGAGCTGCTTAATTTTGCTTCATTTTAATTCTTAAGTAATAACGAATTTGATTCTACTTCAACAATCTCCGGCTTCTTATTTTTGATTTTTAAACAATTATTTCGGTAAATACAAATACTAGATTCTTTGAAATTGTTCTCGTTAACATTTCCTTCAAAATCATAGGATATATTATTAAGGTTAACAATTTCTTGATTTTTCAAGAGTCAAGAGTAGAGTATAAGTCTCCTCAACATCGCATGTAAGATCCTGTCTGCCGTATTATGTGAACGCCTAAAACCGATCGTCAACAACCTGATATGTCCTTATCAGTGCGGTTTTAGGCCGGGAAAGTCCACCATTGGCCAAATATTCACACTACTGCAGATCTTGGAAAAAACCCATGAATATAAATTGTATACTCACCACCTCTTCAACGATTTCAAAGTTGCCAGTTATACAGAGCCATGTCTAGTCTTGGCATCACTGCCAAGCTCGTCCGTTTGTGCAGAATGACGATGGAGAACTCTCGCTGCTCCATCAAAGTCGGTAAGAACATCACCGAACCGTTCGATGTCAGGAGAGGTCTTAGACAAGGTGACGCTCTATCATGCGATCTCTTTAATAGAGTACTTGAGAGAATTGTACGAAACTCACAAGCCAACGCCGGAGGTACAATCTTTTACAAGTCTGTCTAACTACTCGCTTATGCCGATGACATTGACATAATCGGAAGAACTCAGCGGGCAGTCAATGGGGCATTTACGAGTATCAATACTCGAGGCAGCAAAGATGGGTCTAGCGGTCAATGAAAGCAAAACAAAATATATGCTGTCTACAAAAAAGGACACCCAACATCGGCGTCTTGGACAGAACGCCACAATAGACAGATATAGTTTTGAGGTAGTAAAGAATTTTGTCTACCTAAGCTCTATGGTGAACTCCACAAATGACATCAGTAGGGAGATCACACGAAGAATTACTCTTGCCAATCGTTGTTTCTATGGGCTAAAACGACAATTGAGTATCAAAGCCCTATCTCGAACTACTAAGGTAACTCTTTATAAGACACTAATCATCCCAGTCCTGCTATATGGCGCAGAGGCATGGGCTTTGAGAAAACCGGATGAGGATACCCTTGGTTATTTCGAGAGAAAAGTTCTTCGAGCGATCTTTGGTCCCGTCTGCATAGACGGTGAGTGGAGGAGAAGGTACAATGCCGAGCTATACGGCCTGTACAAGGACATCGACTTAGCCAGAAGAGTTCACATACAGCGACTAAGATGGCTGGGTCATTTAGAGCGGATGGAGCCCAACCTTCCCGCTAAGAAAGTTTTCGAATCCACCCCGGATGGACGACGCAGTAGAGGACGACCTCGCGGTAGGTGGCGCAAACAAGTGGAGGGGGACCTCAACCAACTTGGCGTGCGCAACTGGAGGCAGCTGGCTCGTAATCGTGCTAGCTGGAGGGGTTTGTTGGTTGAGGCCCAGGTCCACCCCGGACCGTAGCGCCATCTAAGTATGTAAGTAACCTAACATTTTGTAATTTATATAAATCTACGTTGTATTTTATAATTTCTTCTCCAGACAAAATGTTACTACTCATAACGTTCAATCTGGCGGATGCAATGTTATTTTGGATATGTTCTACATTATCTCCGAGAATTTCAATTTTCAACAAAATATCTAAATAAATTACTTCCATATAAATTTACAAATTATTTGTTTTTATATCGTTAAACTTTTCTAATATCTTAATCCTATCTGCTTCTATTATCTGTTTTAATTTGGCAAACGTTTCATTAAAATGATTGATGATTTGAATATTTTTTATTAATCATATGGTTATTCTTATCTACTATACTTAGATGTTCCTCGATTTCTGTTCTGTCGTTGTCGTCCATTGAACCAAACAACCAATTTAATCCTGTTCCCACAAAATTGGCAAGTCCTCTTCTGTGTCTGTGTGGTAGTATGGTCTGTATTTTTGCCCTTAGTGATTCAAGTTCGTATTGTAGAATCTGTTTACACTCCAGTGTATCTACCTTATTTATATTACTTTCTAATGTGTTCACGATCATTTCAATGCTTCGGGGTTCAATAATATGTAAAATGGTGTCATAGTTTCGAGTAGTTTGTATGTCTCCTAATCTTATTTCTACGAATCCGTCGTTATTGTCTATCTTCTCTACGATCAATATTCCTCTCGCCATGTGTAGTAGTAGAATCATCATTGTAAGCATCAGCATCGAGCTGACCTGCCAATTTATAAGGTCTCTTTATGTTTATTGGATGTATATTTTCTAACTTAAATTTTCTATATTTAGGTTCATTTTTGTGTCTCAAGGCTTTGTAGTTTTTTACATACCCTTCCTCCTGAGTTTGCTGGCATGCTTCGCGATTCTCGCTGAGTTTGTCTATAACCTTTTCTTTTCCTACTTTAAGCAATCTTTCGACTTGTTCGTTGTCGGTTTTCCCCTCTATTACATCTATTGGTCTAGCCTTAATAGTTGAATAAAAGGATTTATTATACCACTCTACGCATTTAAAGATTCTCTCCTGGATCGATAGATCAGACTTTTCCGTTTCTAGTATCCTGCGCTTTTCCCCTATAGTGTTATGGAACCTTTCTATATCTGCATTTCCCGTGTGGCTTGTGGTTTCGTAAAATGTGCCTCTACTCTTTCTGTTCTTAAGAAGTCCTTTACATTGACTGAGTTAAATTCATTGTCTTATATTACTAAATTTGGTTTTCCCTTTATAGAAAAGTATAGCCTTAGCTTCTCTACAATTGTAATGCTATTTCTGTCTTCTAGGTAAAGTACCACGGCATGCTTGGAGAATTTGTCAATGAAAGTTAAGAAGCTGTGTTTTTTATTTATGTATATATATATAAACGATATTGATTTTGAATTTGGGTTTTAATGGTTTTCTGTCGTATTTCGCTTTACTGCATGCATCGCAATTGTTGATGTACTTCTGTTTATATTTTTTGAAATTTTTGAAATAGATGCATTTTTTGAATCCCTCATAATTTTCATTTATTCCTCCGTGATCTGTCTCATTCTTATGGTATTCATGCATATATTTATAGGTTTCGTCCTCGTTTCTCATATTCTTAGCATGGTAGGAACATTTGTAAAATGAAAGGCTTTTGTTATATTAAATATGTCAGTCGTAAAATTGCTCTCGATATCTTCTGGACTTATATAAATTTTGCGTTTTGTATTGATAACCTCAATTTCTTTTGTTTTATTGTTCGTTAAAATAATTTGTGTGAAAAATCTATTAACAACTGTCTCTAATATTGGGATGTAATCGTTCTGTTCCTCCTCTTGTGAATGTATTGTAGCGTTTGTACTTATATTACACTGGTCAACAAAAAAACACTTTTTGCATGTAACATGAAAACGTTTGTCTGGTTATGTTTAGGACAGTTATAAGGATAATAGAAATAAAATTAAAATGATTCCAATACGAATAGTGTTGTTGTAATTTAGATTTTATTGAATTTTAGAAATGTCCAGTTTTAAGCACCAAAACGAAGTTATTTCCTTAAAATGTAACATAATTATAAATGTAGCTTTATGATTTTCTTCTATATTTTGCTTCAGGGACATCTCGTTTTAATGTCCAGCAGTAATCCGCTAGCATACGTGGACTCCACTTGCCCTGGTACCGCTTTTCTATGGTATAAATGTCTTGGTGGAATCTTTCAGCGTGTTCATGGCTAACGGCGCCCAAATTTTCAGCAAAGAAGTCTAAATGTGAATGAAGAAAATGTATTTTCAACGACATATTAGAACCCAAAGCCTTATAAGTAGATAACAGCTCCGCGACAATATTTTCATAGTCACTTGATCGGTGATTTCCTAGAAAATTTGAAGTTATTTTCATGAAAGATTCCCAAGCTGATTTTTCCATATCACTAAGCTTTTCTTTAAAAATATCATCTTTCATCAATTGCCTGATTTGAGGGCCAACAAATATGCCCTCTTTAATTTTTGCCTCACTCAGCTTTGGAAATTTTTCTTTCAAATATAAAAAGCCGTCACCACTTCTATCCATAGCCTTCACGAAGTTTTTCATGAGCCCAAGTTTTATGTGTAAAGGTGGTAAAAATACGTTATCAGGCTGCACCAATGGAGGATTTTTAATATTTTTTTGTCCTGGAATAAGAGATTGCCTTTTGGGCCAGTCTTTCTTAACATAATGATTTTGTCGGTCTCTGCTATCCCACTCACAAATAAAACAACAGTATTTTGTATACCCAAGTTGTAATCCTAAAATTAGGGCAATCACCTTCAGATCTCCACAAACTTTCCACTGATGTTCGTTATATTGAATTTTTTCCAAGATAAATTTAATAGTTTCATAAGACTCTTTCATGTTCGAAGCCTCACCTATTGGTATAGATGGAAGTTTGTTGCCGATATGTAAAAGAACAGCCTTCAAACTTGCTTTTGAACCATCGATAAATAAACGCCACTCTTCTGCCTTATATTCTATACCCAAGACAGTCATTACGCCATGGACATTATTACAAAATACCAGCTGATCAGCTTGTGAAAAAAAAATGTTCAGCTCTTTATCTCGATTACGAAAGTAACATACTTTTGTTTTTGGTTGCAATAAATTCCATCCCTTTAATCGAGAGCCCAAAAGTTCTGCCTGTTGGTTGGGCAAATTTAAGTCACGTACCAAATCATTGAGATCTCCTTGAGATATTAGGTGTGGCTCATTAGATGAGGAGGTTTGTTCAAAGTCTGGATCTAATGTCTCGTTTTCGGTTGTTTCTGGTGTAGCGGCCAGATCGGGACTTTCAGGTGGTTCTGGCACAGGCAGTTCTTCACTATGAAGGGTCGGTCTTCTAGCCGATGGCAGATCAGGATACTTAATTTTACGTTTTCTTTTAATTGTAATACCTTTTGTATTAGTCAGACAAAAATAACAATCTGATAGGTGGTTCGTTGGTTCACTCCAAATCATAGGTAAAGGAAAAGGAAAAGCCGAAATACTGTTTATATAGCTTTTTTTTTTTTTTTTTTTTTGTCGGGATAGGAAGCACTCGACTGGAGCACTCAGACACAACTGGTCCATTGTACTGCCAGAGAGCAAACCCTGTTTTACCCATTTTATTGGAATTTCCTTCCAAGCCAAGCAAGCACTTCAGTGATAAGGAGCTTACAGTACCAGCACTCACCACATCCGCACCGAAGATCTGCCACCTGATACGAGCAAAGGCCGGACACTCACAGAGATAATGTTCCGCGGTGTCGTCGCTCTCTCCACAAGCGTCGCAGATTGTAGTGTCACTTAAGCCTAACACGTTAAGGTGCTTGGCAATAGCGAAGTGGCCTGTCAAGACGCCGATAAGTTGTCTACAGTCTTTTCTGCTGAGCGACAGCAAGAATGCCGCTGATTTCTTACAAACGTCCGGGAGCATGCGTTTAGTTAACCTGCAACCTGGAGAGTCATGCCACACACAATTGTGCTCGTGAGAGACCCAATCGTCAATGGAAGCCCTAACCGAGGACGCGGGAAGACCCAACGCGGGTTCGGGACCTGAGAAAGCCTCCTCTGAGCCTTGTCTAGCAATCTCATCGGAGATCTCGTTCCCCAAGATCCCAGTGTGACCTGGGACCCAGATAAGAGACAGAGAATTCAGCCTCGCGACCGAGTTCAAAGAGTTTTTGGTTTCACGAACTATTTTGGAAGTGGTTAAAGGGTTAAGCAAGGCCTTAAGCGCAGCCTGACTGTCACTACAGACACAAATGCTACGTCCCTTCCACCTGTTCTTTACAACATAGTTCATGGCCATTAGGATTGCATAAGTTTCCGCTTGGAAAACAGACGCATATTTGCCTAACGAGAAGTGAAGTCTAATGTTGTCGACTTCCACGAAGACACCAGCGCCAGACCCTTGACTGGTTTTGGAACCATCCGTGAAAATACGACTACATTCCATTCCCGGCTCAGACTCTGACCGAAGCCAGTCCTGGACACAAGGAAAGTCGACTCTGAATTTGCGCATCAGCTGGAGTTCTGGTGTCATTGCATCAGACGGCATATCCATAAGACAGGAGTCGTAAGATAAGTGTCGCGCTAGTTCATCAAAGTTCCAGTGTGGGGTATACCAAAAACCGCCCCGCCTAAGACGATGAATGGCTTTGATAGTGCAACCCATGATATAAGTATCAAGGGGAGGTAAGTTCAGCAAAGCGTCTAGAGCAGAGCCAGGCGTACTCGGGAAAGCTCCCGAGCAGCCGAGACAAGCCGTTCTTTGGAGTTTCGCACAAAAGGCAACCACATATTTACGCGAGAGCCCCTTCCACCAAACAACCGACGCATATGCGAGGAATGGTCTTATCATAGCCGTGTAGATCCAGAGAACCTTATTCGGTGATAAGCCCCAAGTCTTGCCAAAAGCACCCTTACACTGCCAGAAGACTGAGAGCGCCTTGGATGTTTTCAACTCGACGTGTTTGGACCAATGAAGTTTCTTATCTAAAATCACTCCCAGATATTTGGCTTCATTGGAAATGCGAATGGTGACGCCTTTTAGTACTGGCTGAGTCAGACCGGTCAAAATCCTCCTTCTCGTAAAAAGAACAACCTCAGTCTTAAGAGGATTCACCGAAAGCCCACTCCTAGTACACCATTCATCGATCATGTCCAGCGCCGCCTGCGCGTTAGCACAGACCGTCGCCAGGCATGGCCCTACAGAAAGTACGGCGACATCATCCGCATATGCCTGAGCGTAGACGTTAGAACTATTTAGAGTGTTCAACAGAGAGTCGACCACCATGCACCATAACAATGGAGACAGAACGCCACCTTGCGGGCAGCCCCTGTTTACCCCTGTCATAAGATATTGGCCACAATCCGCATCCACTACCAAAGTTCTATTCATTAGCATTGCTTTAATCCACAACACTAATGTTTCATCTACCCCGTGTTGTCTGGCAGAGTCGCACATGCAGTCAAAAGTCGCATTGTCAAAAGCACCCTCAATGTCGATGAAGATACCCATCGCGTATTCTCTCCTATCAAGCGCGCTGATAGGCATGCTGCATCTCCGATAGTGGATGCAGTTTCAAAGCAACTTTGCGCACGTGAAATTCTACTAGTCTCTCCATACTTTTCGGTAGGAAGGATGTCAAACTTATAGGTCTGAAACTCTTGAGGAGCGAATAGTCTTCCTTACCAATTTTCGGTATGAAAGCTACTCTGACTGTCCGCCAAGGTGTAGGAATATATGCCAGCGGCAAGCCAGCGGTGAAAATTCTTTTCGGAGTTGGCAATAGCTGATCTATACCCTGTTGCAGCATAGCTGGATATATTCTATCGGTGCCAGGCGATTTGAAACCATCAAAAGATGCCACAGCATATTTGATGGCCTCATCTGTTACCACGGCTGATGCAATATACCAGCTGCGCCGAGTTTTCTGACTTAGATCAAGCTCAGCCTGGGTAAGCGGGCCAAGCTGCGACCTAGTGATTATCTGATTGCCAGGAAAGTGAGTCTCCAGCAGAAGACTAAAAGTTTCCGCTTTCGTCTCAGTAAACTTGCCATCAGATTTTCTCAGTGACTCCGGTTTGGTCGGCTTGCCCCTTTTGAGAACCTTAACCAACCTGCTGGTTTCACCGAGTGTCTCGATCTTTTCACAAAAATCTCTATAAGAAGCACTTTTTGACAACCGAATTAACTTCTTGTAGTCTTTTTGCTTCCAAGATTTTTTGTTGGGCAGCTCCAATGGGACGAAGCCTCTTGCAGAATCTACAAGTGAGGGAATACAGTTAAGACGAAACTGGCAAGCAGCACAACAGCTCTCTAACGCGTTTTGGAAAAGGTGGGTGCGCGAGTACCTCCCAGTAATTACTCGACGCAGCAAATGGTTTGACGAAGTAAAGCCGATCGAGGTCGATGATGTAGTTTACGTAGTCGATCCCGACCACCCTAGGAACGTTTGGCCAAAGGGAAGGGTAATAGGAATACGAACGGGCTCGGATGGACGGGTGAGAAGTGCCCTAGTAAAAACAATTAATGGACTCTACGAGAGACCTGCAGCGAAAATAGCCGTACTCGATATCTGTCGACCGAAGGATAAGGTAGGTCCGCTTGAGGACATACCGGGGGGGAGTGTTGCGACAGATCTGGCAACGCCTCTGCCGTAATTGTCAGATGTCATGATGTCACGAAATGTCATGAACTGACGTTTTCGCCCACGCGGTTTTGCTCAAAGATCTTCTGGGTGGACTTGGCGGCAGACGGACGTAGAAAAAGGAAAGGAGACATCAAACGAATTATTAAATGAATACAATAAACCAAACTTGAACTAGTTGGCGTGTTTCATTCTAGGACCTCGAAATTCCTGCATGCATTCTGCATAGATCTTTCGTTTCTATCCTTGTCTGGATTCAAGCTGAAAATTGCCTTCACGTTCAGTTAAGTCTTGGGATGTTAAAGGAGAGCTTTCACCTCTGTCTTTTGTTCTTTCATCTTCTGCTTCTTCTTCGTATACCGAGTCGGGGTGGGTATTTCTCAATGACTAAAGTTTGAAAAGACTTTCGTCGAAGCAACTTAAATCGGGGTATTCCTGTATATGCATTCTTCGTTTACTTCAAGGCAGCTTTTGACTCAATGGACCGAAGTGCGTTATTTTACAAGCTCTCTGCATTTTAACGGGGAATTTATCCAAATGATGAAATAATATAAGTACCTCGAACTGTATTTTACGAGAAAAAGTCTAAAAGAGCCATCAATATTGCTTAGAGAAAATGTTACATTAACAAATGTATAAAGTTTTTGAATCAGTTTCGAAATCCATTCTTTTCTACGCTGCACAAGTCTGGGGAGGAAAACAATTTGAGATGGTGGAAAAACTAGTCAGGTTTTATTCATTTTATCATCCATCGAACATACTAAATTACTTAATCATGTTAAAGATAGGCTTATTACCCCTCTTTATATAAGCCTTGAAACTACAAGTGGGCTTCATCTACAGTCTACAGCTGCTTTTGCCCCAATTTTGAGTGCAATAACTACTTCTGGGATGAGTACAGTACAGAAGAAATAGCAACGGTCATAAAACTGCGTCGAGAGCTCCTGAAACTAAATTATATATCTCATAGGAATGATCCATCACCAGTCTGCAGCATGTACAATTTGTCAGAGACACAGGACACTTTCAACTTTGTTGGAAAAAGCCCAAGCAGATCTGTGCTTGGGATTGATGTCTTATCGGAGGACGTAGTCCTTCACATACTTAATGACATGAACGTCCCAACGCTAATCAGGTATAGCAAAATTGACCTAAAATTTATAGAGAGAATCTGAGATGGTCAGCAATTGCCGCACAATGCTCGAGGCATTATGTACGCAGAACCGTGTCAGATTATGTTTCGTAGGTACCTGGACACTGCAATATAGAAGTCAACGAAAAAGCCGACGCGCTGGTCATAAGAGGAGCAGAGCTCCCGCATAATGACATAATTGGTGCATTAAACTACCAAGGTGTGTGGCTAAGGAAATTATCCTTGATAGAATCATCAACATGGCTAACGCAAGATGATCCAACTTAGATGGTCATAGGGTGTCCAAGACCTTCTTTGTGGCCTGTGCTCTGTGTTAGACCGCAGGAAGTCTGGGGAGATCATAAAACAAGAAAGATTACGGCTAAGAACCGCTATATGAATACTCCCTGGGCATTGTATTCTTATACATATATAACTTATAATACAATCACTTATTTCTTAATTGCATGTGCAATACATCTAGTCATTACACTAAAACTAATAAATACAATCACTTATTTCTTAAATGCATGTGCAATGCATATAGTCATTGCAATAATATAATTTATGAAGTAGTAATAGAACGAGGAATGGGCCTCAACAACAACAAAAAACGCATCGAGTATTTTACCCCACTGACCCCACTGGATGATGTGGAAAAGAATACATGCATATACCTATATATAGATTACATATGTATATGTATATTTGTATATACTAACCCACATTAATATATTAAGCATTATCAGTATTGGTAACCGATATACTATTTCAAAAAGGTAATAAAGGTCGTTTCAGGAAATCTGTCGTTACAACCGATGTTTAATTCAGTGTTTATAAATAACAGAAAATGAATCTCTAATTATGCTAAGTATTAAATATTTGTTTGCAAATGCATACACACGTACATGTACATACATATCCCTATACTCTGTTCAATTTATATTTTCAGTACAGGGCTTATGGAAGAGCTTTTTCAAATACACTGGTGCCTGCTGGTGTTTGCATGGCACTCTACTTAAGAAATTGCCACTGAAATTAAAAACAGAACCCTGAGTTACATTGAAATTGTTTTTGTAATATTCCATAAACCCACGTACATACCACCATAACCTGGCTGCTCCCCGGCTGTGAGGAGACTGATCGCCAATTTGCCTCTCGCTTATTGAGTTTATTAAAAAAAAAAACACATTGATTCAGAGTTACCATTCGTCCGTTGATAGAAATTATAATACCTTTTTCTTTGGTGTTTGCTATGGAGATTTCAGAATTGAAGCTTTCTTAGAGCTTTTGGGAGCATATATTTTAAGTTTGGAAAAAGGTGTTGTGATGTGTTTCTGCTTACATCTTTTCGTTTTTTTCTTTCTTGAAAAGCAGTTAAAATGCAGCTATACAATATTTGTTGGCTATTTGTTTTAAGGAAGAATTACTATTTGAGCAAGTTTTTGATGGAGTTCGGTTCATTAATTAATTGCAATTTTGATTTTGAAGTGCCAAATAGTTTTTTTGTTCATGAAAATAAAAATAAAAATAAGAGGGAGGGTTTCGTGTATAATACTTAAAATTGTGCAGTGCAATAAATATTTACATACATTACATACATTTACGTTTTTTTACGTTTTTTTTCTGTGATTTATTTTTACGTTAAAAGAGATAAGGCCTTCTGGGGGACTGTTAAAAAAACGCGCCTACTATCTTACCTCTTGGTGGTGTGGAAAAAGATAGATTTAATTTAATTTAGATTTAGTTTAATTTTTTTAAATTTAGTTTACGGTCTACATGTTTCTGTTCATGAAATCTTAATAAATAGTTGGTAACCCTACCGAGATTTGTCGGAGAATTATGACAGTTTATAATGCTCACTACGGCAACCATGTGAGAGCTTTGAAATGGAGATAGCTTATTGAAATCCATAATAGTAAGGGTGAAAGGCAAATATCCTATCTTCCCTGTACTGAAAATATAAATTGAACAGAGTATAGATACAAATGCTCGTATATTAACCCATGGAAAAATGTTGATGCATCAAAACCTGAAAGTTAGGAACGTAGCTTATTATGTAACCGCATAGAAATAATGAAATGTAGCAACGTTTGAGTACGTATGTACATGTACTTATACATACATATCCCTAGTTACAAATACTCGTATATTAATCCAAGGAAAAATCTTGATGCATCAAAACCCGAAATATAGGAACGTAGCTTATTATGTAACCGCATAGAAATAATGAAATGTAGCAACGTTTGAGTCTGTGCATATTGCAAAATAAATTCATTGATAACTAACTTAAACACTAAAAAATACAAAAAAATACGAAAGGTACAACCAGACATAATCTCACAAACCAACCCTTCATAATAATACCCACAGCAGTACGTACATATATAATGTATACGTAACATACCATATGTACACTACTTCGAAGAGAATTTTTTGTTAATTTTCTCTTCTCTCTGTGCTTTTCCAATTCGGTTTCGAGGTATACTTTTCTGTGAGAAGTGTCACATGCCACCTAGCGAATAATGAGGGTAAGAATAAATTTCGTCTGATGAGAATACTATTAGTTGTATGTACAATGGTTTTACTATACATACAGGGTAATACATAATACAATAATAGCTATGATAATATGCATATGTGTTTGCGTTTTTGTATGCTCGTATTTTAATTCGTTTATACCATATATTTGATATTCTGAATATTGTCATGATGCAATTTCTCAATAGTTATATTGTTAATATTGGTATAATTTATTTCATGTATAGGATTAGGTTTTATAGGTTCATAAGCATAAATATGTTTTCTATATGTAATATTGTTAATTCGGATTTTACAATTTTCGAACTTTATTAAATAGCTTCCTTTTATTTCAATATTGAGGTTGTTTCAGTTATGATACAATTTCTGAGCATTTATATTTTTTACAACTATATTATTTTTTTTTAATTTCAATTATTTCTTCTTTTGCATTTTGTTCGTATTGACAGTTAATTTTTCCTTTAGATAAGTTTTCTATACAATCTCGTCTGGGACTGGTCGTAAATCCCTTATGTTTTTTTAAATGGAGTATACTTTTGAATTGAACATTAGATAAGTTTTATTTCGTATAGCAATTTTCATATTCCCTTTTTAATTAGGTATGGGCTCGACATGGATGTGTTTGTACATTGCTTTTGATAATATTGGAATTGCGATTATAAGAATAATATTATTATTATATAGGGCTAGTTCAAATTTAATATTTTCCAATTTCTCTATGGTTACGTTAAATTGTCGTGTTTCAGTGTCAATAAGTATATCTCGGCTGAGTACATATACCTAAGCGTCATGTCAATGTTATCTCTTTTATTTTTTGTGTCATTGAGAAGATAATTTTTATTTTTATTTTATTGAAACGTTATAAGCTGGGAAGATTTCATCGCACTGCAATTAGTATAAACTAACGAGCAATTTTCTTCTAATTCAATAAATCTACTCTATGCTTAAATGTATACATAAAAATCAAACAATTTTTGTAGATATAAAGTATCCAGAAGGGTATATTTATCTACAATAGTTAGTTGCATAACTCGTGAATTATGTATGTCCTTCCAAAAACTAAACAAAAAAAAAACACGAACACGATTTGATTTTTAATGAAAACGTTCTGTTTATTACGAATCTAAAACTTAGACTAAAAACTTACAATTTTATTTTATTACTTGTTAATTCGTCTTTCTTTCATTCTTACATTCGTTGAACTTAGTTCAATATGACATTGCGAAAAATGCCGGTCATCATTATTGACACAGTTCATTACGGTGAAATCTATTGAACCCGAATATACTTAATCTTACAATTATTCTCATGAACTAGATTGAACTCAAATGAACTTGGTTGAACTCAAATGAACTTGGTTGAACTCAAATGAACTTGGTTGAACTCAAATGAACTTATGCTGACTAGTTTATTGGTATTGTGTGGTTGGTATCAGTTTGCGTTGACTGTAAGGTTGGGTTTTATTGCTTATAATGACTTTGAGTGAATTATATTTTAAAGAAATAAATACAAAGAATATAATTAAAAACCTTACAGTTACAGTTCTTCCATTTCTTCTATATTCTCAATTTGTTTTATTACAAGTTCATCGAATGATAATGTGTTTACAGTTTCGTTTAATTTTAGATTACTTGCCTCTATAACAAAATTCTGTACACATTTTTCTTCCTTATTATAATAGGTTCTATTGTTTATTTTAATGTAACAATTATGAAAACTTAACAAATATTGTAGTTTTCGCTTAATGTCATAATTCTTTCATCACATGAGCTGCTTAATTTTGCTTCATTTTAATTCTTAAGTAATAACGAATTTGATTCTACTTCAACAATCTCCGGCTTCTTATTTTTGATTTTTAAACAATTATTTCGGTAAATACAAATACTAGATTCTTTGAAATTGTTCTCGTTAACATTTCCTTCAAAATCATAGGATATATTATTAAGGTTAACAATTTCTTGATTTTTCAAGAGTCAAGAGTAGAGTATAAGTCTCCTCAACATCGCATATAAGATCCTGTCTGCCGTATTATGTGAACGCCTAAAACCGATCGTCAACAACCTGATATGTCCTTATCAGTGCGGTTTTAGGCCGGGAAAGTCCACCATTGGCCAAATATTCACACTACTGCAGATCTTGGAAAAAACCCATGAATATAAATTGTATACTCACCACCTCTTCAACGATTTCAAAGTTGCCAGTTATACAGAGCCATGTCTAGTCTTGGCATCACTGCCAAGCTCGTCCGTTTGTGCAGAATGACGATGGAGAACTCTCGCTGCTCCATCAAAGTCGGTAAGAACATCACCGAACCGTTCGATGTCAGGAGAGGTCTTAGACAAGGTGACGCTCTATCATGCGATCTCTTTAATAGAGTACTTGAGAGAATTGTACGAAACTCACAAGCCAACGCCGGAGGTACAATCTTTTACAAGTCTGTCTAACTACTCGCTTATGCCGATGACATTGACATAATCGGAAGAACTCAGCGGGCAGTCAATGGGGCATTTACGAGTATCAATACTCGAGGCAGCAAAGATGGGTCTAGCGGTCAATGAAAGCAAAACAAAATATATGCTGTCTACAAAAAAGGACACCCAACATCGGCGTCTTGGACAGAACGCCACAATAGACAGATATAGTTTTGAGGTAGTAAAGAATTTTGTCTACCTAAGCTCTATGGTGAACTCCACAAATGACATCAGTAGGGAGATCACACGAAGAATTACTCTTGCCAATCGTTGTTTCTATGGGCTAAAACGACAATTGAGTAGCAAAGCCCTATCTCGAACTACTAAGGTAACTCTTTATAAGACACTAATCATCCCAGTCCTGCTATATGGCGCAGAGGCATGGGCTTTGAGAAAACCGGATGAGGATACCCTTGGTTATTTCGAGAGAAAAGTTCTTCGAGCGATCTTTGGTCCCGTCTGCATAGACGGTGAGTGGAGGAGAAGGTACAATGCCGAGCTATACGGCCTGTACAAGGACATCGACTTAGCCAGAAGAGTTCACATACAGCGACTAAGATGGCTGGGTCATTTAGAGCGGATGGAGCCCAACCTTCCCGCTAAGAAAGTTTTCGAATCCACCCCGGATGGACGACGCAGTAGAGGACGACCTCGCGGTAGGTGGCGCAAACAAGTGGAGGGGGACCTCAACCAACTTGGCGTGCGCAACTGGAGGCAGCTGGCTCGTAATCGTGCTAGCTGGAGGGGTTTGTTGGTTGAGGCCCAGGTCCACCCCGGACCGTAGCGCCATCTAAGTATGTAAGTAACCTAACATTTTGTAATTTATATAAATCTACGTTGTATTTTATAATTTCTTCTCCAGACAAAATGTTACTACTCATAACGTTCAATCTGGCGGATACAATGTTATTTTGGATATGTTCTACATTATCTCCGAGAATTTCAATTTTCAACAAAATATCTAAATAAATTACTTCCATATAAATTTACAAATTATTTGTTTTTATATCGTTAAACTTTTCTAATATCTTAATCCTATCTGCTTCTATTATCTGTTTTAATTTGGCAAACGTTTCATTAAAATGATTGATGATTTGAATATTTTTTATTAATCATATGGTTATTCTTATCTACTATACTTAGATGTTCCTCGATTTCTGTTCTGTCGTTGTCGTCCATTGAACCAAACAACCAATTTAATCCTGTTCCCACAAAATTGGCAAGTCCTCTTCTGTGTCTGTGTGGTAGTATGGTCTGTATTTTTGCCCTTAGTGATTCAAGTTCGTATTGTAGAATCTGTTTACACTCCAGTGTATCTACCTTATTTATATTACTTTCTAATGTGTTCACGATCATTTCAATGCTTCGGGGTTCAATAATATGTAAAATGGTGTCATAGTTTCGAGTAGTTTGTATGTCTCCTAATCTTATTTCTACGAATCCGTCGTTATTGTCTATCTTCTCTACGATCAATATTCCTCTCGCCATGTGTAGTAGTAGAATCATCATTGTAAGCATCAGTATCGAGCTGACCTGCCAATTTATAAGGTCTCTTTATGTTTATTGGATGTATATTTTCTAACTTAAATTTTCTATATTTAGGTTCATTTTTGTGTCTCAAGGCTTTGTAGTTTTTTACATACCCTTCCTCCTGAGTTTGCTGGTATGCTTCGCGATTCTCGCTGAGTTTGTCTATAACCTTTTCTTTTCCTACTTTAAGCAATCTTTCGACTTGTTCGTTGTCGGTTTTCCCCTCTATTACATCTATTGGTCTAGCCTTAATAGTTGAATAAAAGGATTTATTATACCACTCTACGCATTTAAAGATTCTCTCCTGGATCGATAGATCAGACTTTTCCGTTTCTAGTATCCTGCGCTTTTCCCCTATAGTGTTATGGAACCTTTCTATATCTGCATTTCCCGTGTGGCTGTCGGGTTTCGTAAAATGTGCCTCTACTCTTTCTGTTCTTAAGAAGTCCTTTACATTGACTGAGTTAAATTCATTGTCTTATATTACTAAATTTGGTTTTCCCTTTATAGAAAAGTATAGCCTTAGCTTCTCTACAATTGTAATGCTATTTCTGTCTTCTAGGTAAAGTACCACGGCATGCTTGGAGAATTTGTCAATGAAAGTTAAGAAGCTGTGTTTTTTATTTATGTATATATATATAAACGATATTGATTTTGAATTTGGGTTTTAATGGTTTTCTGTCGTATTTCGCTTTACTGCATGCATCGCAATTGTTGATGTACTTCTGTTTATATTTTTTGAAATTTTTGAAATAGATGCATTTTTTGAATCCCTCATAATTTTCATTTATTCCTCCGTGATCTGTCTCATTCTTATGGTATTCATGCATATATTTATAGGTTTCGTCCTCGTTTCTCATATTCTTAGCATGGTAGGAACATTTGTAAAATGAAAGGCTTTTGTTATATTAAATATGTCAGTCGTAAAATTGCTCTCGATATCTTCTGGACTTATATAAATTTTGCGTTTTGTATTGATAACCTCAATTTCTTTTGTTTTATTGTTCGTTAAAATAATTTGTGTGAAAAATCTATTAACAACTGTCTCTAATATTGGGATGTAATCGTTCTGTTCCTCCTCTTGTGAATGTATTGTAGCGTTTGTACTTATATTACACTGGTCAACAAAAAAACACTTTTTGCATGTAACATGAAAACGTTTGTCTGGTTATGTTTACGACAGTTATAAGGATAATAGAAATAAAATTAAAATGATTCCAATACGAATAGTGTTGTTGTAATTTAGATTTTATTGAATTTTAGAAATGTCCAGTTTTAAGCACCAAAACGAAGTTATTTCATTAAAATGTAACATAATTATAAATGTAGCTTTATGATTTTCTTCTATATTTTGCTTCAGGGACATCTCGTTTTAATGTCCAGCAGTAATCCGCTAGCATACGTGGACTCCACTTGCCCTGGTACCGCTTTTCTATGGTATAAATGTCTTGGTGGAATCTTTCACCGTGTTCATGGCTAACGGCGCCAAAATTTTCAGCAAAGAAGTCTAAATGTGAATGAAGAAAATGTATTTTCAACGACATATTAGAACCCAAAGCCTTATAAGTAGATAACAGCTCCGCGACAATATTTTCATAGTCACTTGATCGGTGATTTCCTAGAAAATTTGAAGTTATTTTCATGAAAGATTCCCAAGCTGATTTTTCCATATCACTAAGCTTTTCTTTAAAAATATCATCTTTCATCAATTGCCTGATTTGAGGGCCAACAAATATGCCCTCTTTAATTTTTGCCTCACTCAGCTTTGGAAATTTTTCTTTCAAATATAAAAAGCCGTCACCACTTCTATCCATAGCCTTCACGAAGTTTTTCATGAGCCCAAGTTTTATGTGTAAAGGCGGTAAAAATACGTTATCAGGCTGCACCAATGGAGGATTTTTAATATTTTTTTGTCCTGGAATAAGAGATTGCCTTTTGGGCCAGTCTTTCTTAACATAATGATTTTGTCGGTCTCTGCTATCCCACTCACAAATAAAACAACAGTATTTTGTATACCCAAGTTGTAATCCTAAAATTAGGGCAATCACCTTCAGATCTCCACAAACTTTCCACTGATGTTCGTTATATTGAATTTTTTCCAAGATAAATTTAATAGTTTCATAAGACTCTTTCATGTTCGAAGCCTCACCTATTGGTATAGATGGAAGTTTGTTGCCTATATGTAAAAGAACAGCCTTCAAACTTGCTTTTGAACGATCGATAAATAAACGCCACTCTTCTGCCTTATATTCTATACCCAAGACAGTCATTACGCCATGGACATTATTACAAAATACCAGCTGATCAGCTTGTGAAAAAAAAATGTTCAGCTCTTTATCTCGATTACGAAAGTAACATACTTTTGTTTTTGGTTGCAATAAATTCCATCCCTTTAATCGAGAGCCCAAAAGTTCTGCCTGTTGGTTGGGCAAATTTAAGTCACGTACCAAATCATTGAGATCTCCTTGAGATATTAGGTGTGGCTCATTAGATGGGAGGCTTGTTCAAAGTCTGGATCTAATGTCTCGTTTTCGGTTGTTTCTGGTGTAGCGGCCAGATCGGGACTTTCAGGTGGTTCTGGCACAGGCAGTTCTTCACTATGAAGGGTCGGTCTTCTAGCCGATGGCAGATCAGGATACTTAATTTTACGTTTTCTTTTAATTGTAATACCTTTTGTATTAGTCAGACAAAAATAACAATCTGATAGGTTCGTTGGTTCACTCCAAATCATAGGTATTGCAAAAGGCATAGATCGAGATCTTCTCGCCCATCCAGTAAGAAGACCCACACATGTAACACAACAGATGTGTGGAACCCATGCTTTGTCTTGTTGTCCGATGGAAAAGCCAAAATACTGTTTATGTTTTTTTTTTTTTTTTTTTTTTTTTTTTTTTTGTCGGGATAGGAAGCACTCGACTGGAGCACTCAGACACAACTGGTCCATTGTACTGCCAGAGAGCAAACCCTGATTTACCCATTTTATTGGAATTTCCTTGACTTTCGAAGAAAGCCAAGCAAGCACTTCAGTGATAAGGAGCTTACAGTACCAGCACTCACCACATCCGCACCGAAGATCTGCCACCTGATACGAGCAAAGGCCGGACACTCACAGAGATAATGTTCCGCGGTGTCGTCGCTCTCTCCACAAGCGTCGCAGATTGTAGTGTCACTTAAGCCTAACACGTTAAGGTGCTTGGCAAAAGCGAAGTGGCCTGTCAAGACGCCGATAAGTTGTCTACAGTCTTTTCTGCTGAGAGACAGCAAGAATGCCGCTGATTTCTTACAGACGTCCGGGAGCATGCGTTTAGTTAACCTGCAACCTGGAGAGTCATGCCACACACAATTGTGCTCGTGAGAGACCCAATCGTCAATGGAAGCCCTAACCGAGGACGCGGGAAGACCCAACGCGGGTTCGGGACCTGAGAAAGCCTCCTCTGAGCCTTTTCTAGCAATCTCATCGGAGATCTCGTTCCCCAAGATCCCAGTGTGACCTGGGACCCAGATAAGAGACAGAGAATTCAGCCTCGCGACCGAGTTCAAAGAGTTTTTGGTTTCACGAACTATTTTGGAAGTGGTTAAAGGGTTAAGCAAGGCCTTAAGCGCAGCCTGACTGTCACTACAGACACAAATGCTACGTCCCTTCCACCTGTTCTTTACAACATAGTTCATGGCCATTAGGATTGCATAAGTTTCCGCTTGGAAAACAGACGCATATTTGCCTAACGAGAAGTGAAGTCTAATGTTGTCGACTTCCACGAAGACACCAGCGCCAGACCCTTGACTGGTTTTGGAACCATCCGTGAAAATACGACTACATTCCATTCCCGGCTCAGACTCTGACCGAAGCCAGTCCTGGACACAAGGAAAGTCGACTCTGAATTTGCGCATCAGCTGGAGTTCTGGTGTCATTGCATCAGACGGCATATCCATAAGACAGGAGTCGTAAGATAAGTGTCGCGCTAGTTCATCAAAGTTCCAGTGTGGGGTATACCAAAAACCGCCCCGCCTAAGACGATGAATGGCTTTGATAGTGCAACCCATGATATAAGTATCAAGGGAAGGTAAGTTCAGCAAAGCGTCTAGAGCAGAGCCAGGCGTACTCGGGAAAGCTCCCGAGCAGCCGAGACAAGCCGTTCTTTGGAGTTTCGCACAAAAGGCAACCACATATTTACGCGAGAGCCCCTTCCACCAAACAACCGACGCATATGCGAGGAATGGTCTTATCATAGCCGTGTAGATCCAGAGAACCTTATTCGGTGATAAGCCCCAAGTCTTGCCAAAAGCACCCTTACACTGCCAGAAGACTGAGAGCGCCTTGGATGTTTTCAACTCGACGTGTTTGGACCAATGAAGTTTCTTATCTAAAATCACTCCCAGATATTTGGCTTCATTGGAAATGCGAATGGTGACGCCTTTTAGTACTGGCTGAGTCAGACCGGTCAAAATTCTCCTTCTCGTAAAAAGAACAACCTCAGTCTTAAGAGGATTCACCGAAAGCCCACTCCTAGTACACCATTCATCGATCATGTCCAGCGCCGCCTGCGCGTTAGCACAGACCGTCGCCAGGCATGGCCCTACAGAAAGTACGGCGACATCATCCGCATATGCCTGAGCGTAGACGTTAGAACTATTTAGAGTGTTCAACAGAGAGTCGACCACCATGCACCATAACAATGGAGACAGAACGCCACCTTGCGGGCAGCCCCTGTTTACCCCTGTCATAAGATATTGGCCACAATCCGCATCCACTACCAAAGTTCTATTCATTAGCATTGCTTTAATCCACAACACTAATGTTTCATCTACCCCGTGTTGTCTGGCAGAGTCGCACATGCAGTCAAAAGTCGCATTGTCAAAAGCACCCTCAATGTCGATGAAGATACCCATCGCGTATTCCCTCCTATCAAGCGCGCTGATAGGCATGCTGCATCTCCGATAGTGGATGCAGTTTCAAAGCAACTTTGCGCACGTGAAATTCTACTAGTCTCTCCATACTTTTCGGTAGGAAGGATGTCAAACTTATAGGTCTGAAACTCTTGAGGAGCGAATAGTCTTCCTTACCAATTTTCGGTATGAAAGCTACTCTGACTGTCCGCCAAGGTGTAGGAATATATGCCAGCGCCAAGTCAAAGGTGAAAATTCTTTTCAGAGTTGGCAATAGCTGATCTATACCCTGTTGCAGCATAGCTGGATATATTCCATCGGTGCCAGGCGATTTGAAACCATCAAAAGATGCCACAGCATATTTGATGGCCTCATCTGTTACCACGGCTGATGCAATATACCAGCTGCGCCGAGTTTTCTGACTTAGATCAAGCTCAGCCTGGGTAAGCGGGCCAAGCTGCGACCTAGTGATTATCTGATTGCCAGGAAAGTGAGTCTCCAGCAGAAGACTAAAAGTTTCCGCTTTCGTCTCAGTAAACTTGCCATCAGATTTTCTCAGTGACTCCGGTTTGGTCGGCTTGCCCCTTTTGAGAACCTTAACCAACCTGCTGGTTTCACCGAGTGTCTCGATCTTTTCACAAAAATCTCTATAAGAAGCACTTTTTGACAACCGAATTAACTTCTTGTAGTCTTTTTGCTTCGATCTAAAAAGATTCCAGTCACCTTCTAAATTTGTCTTGAGTGACCTATTTAGAAGTTTTCTGGATTATTTCCTAAGTCGCTGCAGTTCTGGGCTCCACCAGGGAACCGAAGTTCTGCAGGGGGTTTTTGTCAATTGGCACGTCAGTTCAAAACAGCTAGTAAGGACACTAGTCAGGTTTTGAACAGCATTATCAACCTTTCGTTTCGTTCTGAGTTTAGTTGGAGTTTTGACAGATCTGTCTAGCTCCTCCCTAAACCGCACCCAGTTGGTTTTCCGCGGATTCCTCCTCTCCTGCAAAGTTATGGCCTCGCATTCGATTTGGATAGCGATGTATCTATGGTCTGATAAGGACACCTCCGGCAGTACCCTCCAGTTAGTAATTGACTTGAAATACCTATTAGATAAAGTCAAATCAATTACCTCCTGCCTCCTTGCCGTAACAAAAGTTGGCTGGGAGCCAACATTGTTAATTACCATGCCAGACGATAGTATAAAATCTAGGAGATGGTTTCCTCGTATGTTACATTTGCTGCTGCCCCAGACTGTATTCTGAGCATTCGCGTCGCAACACATGACTAGTCCCATCTCCCGAGTGTCACAGTTCTTTATGAGTTCGGCAACCGCCTTCGGTGGTGGAGGCATTACCGAATCATAAGGGAAGTAAGCCGACGCAACGACGAAGGTTTTCCAACTTCCGGTCGTTTCGTAGCTTACAGCTGCAGCAACCAGGTCCTGTCCACAAAATTGTCCAAGCTTGGTTACTGAGAGGAGATTCGGCACAATTAGACAAGCTCTCGGTCTTTCAGATCGCTCGTCACATAGCACCGTTACTCCACGAACACCCCCAAAACCACATATGCGCTTGTTCCGCACGTATGGCTCCTGGATAGATGTTATGTGGGGTTTTGTACGCACCACGGAAAGTCTGCTACTTAAGAGAGCGGTAGCAGCCTTTGAGTGGTGGAGGTTTATCTGCGAAAATATCAAAGATATAGTCGCAGTTTTATTAGCAGAACGGCGCGCACCAGGTGCGCACATGCTTCCGGCGAGGCGAGCGCCCCTACCCGTGGCATTGCCTACGTCAGCCATTTTCTGTCCGCTAGTGCTGGGACATTTAGGGGAACAGCACCAGTATCCACCAGATTTTGTGCGCAGATAACGCCACCGGTAAGAGTGTGCCCGACAGAAGAGCGCGCATCAGATGCGCACACGCTTCCACCAAGAAGAGCAAGCGAAACTTGCTCCATCAGATTGGACCTGTTCGAGCCGACCGAAAAGGAGCCAGCGTTGGGTCTGAGGGATTGATCGACTCCAGTTGGAATACTTTCTGCCGACCTAGGCTTCTTTCCTGTCGCTACTGAAGGATGACTGCTTTCGGCGCTTGCGCCTTCAGCTGACTCTGCAGCCTCTTTGCACCGCGCCATCGCCGCCTTCCTTCTTCTCCTTTTCAGTTGACTCTTAGTCAGGAGCCCATCGGAGTGCGCCGTTTCTTCCATCATACTGTCGACAGGTTTTGCGTCATAGTCAAGACGTCTTCAGCCTTTAGTTCGATGTCTCACCTGGGGTCCTTTCGAACCCTTAGGGTCATTGACTCTTAAGCCGTTCCGCCACGTCAAGGCAGCTGAAGAATGGGAACGGTAACCAGTTTATATAGCTTAGTTACTAATGGTGTCAAATTCCTTCGCTGAGTTTTAAAAGTAATGTCGCCACAAATGTAGCAAAACTTGTCGGGATCATTTTGACACTTTCTTGACATTATTTAAGAATCACTTAACACAAAAAAACAGAAAAACACACTACGCTCTTCAAATGAAACAAAACTTTAGAATGCGACAATGAAGCAAAAACGGCTTTTTTTAGTTTTGTGGGGAGTAGCTGTAACATGAAAACGAGACCTGATGGAAAAAAAAATAAATATGGCGGCAAGCTGAGTGTAGGCGGGTAATTCAAAATTAGTAAGCACTTTTCTTGTTACAAAAATTTGTTGACCAGTGTTATCAATTACTTCGTGACTTGATTCTATCGCGTTAATTTCTCCTGTATCTACATTTATTCTATTCATAAAATCTGCTGCTTTATTTTCTTTAATAATATTTATATCATATTCACCAAGTTTTAATAACCAACGTTGTAGCCTGGGATTGATATCTTTTCCCTTATGTTTAGCCTGCAACCATTTTATTGGCTGGTGATCTGTTAATAGATCGAATGGTCGTCCATAAATATATGGCATAAAGTAATTGACTGCCCAAACGATAGCAAGAAGTTCTTTCTCTGTCGTTGAGTATTTCTTCTCATGATCGTTCAGGGTTCTGCTTGCATAACTTATGGGGTGTTCGTCCTGTGTAAGGACTGCTCCCAAAGCGAAATCACTTGCATCTGTGATAAGACTAAATTTTTTGCTAGAATTCGGGTATTTTAATATCGGTGGGTCAATTAATACTCTTTTAAGCTTTTCAAATGCATTTACAAAATGAGGATCATTTGTATTTATCTTTATGTCCTTTTTCAAGTATTTAGTCAGTCCCTGTGCAACCTTTGCATAGTCTTTTATGAATTTGCGGTAATAACCTGTTATCTCTAAAAATGACTTCATTTGTTTTATATTTACGGGTAGTTTGAGCTTTTGAATATTTTCAATTTTATTCATATTTGGCTTAATGCCGTCCGTTGTGAGTATATGTCCTAAGTGCTCAGTGGTTTTCGTGAAAAAATTGCACTTATCCACCTGAATTTTAAGGTTGTTTTCCCTTAATTTGTTGAATACTTTTTGTATACTTTCTGTATGTTCTTCTAACGTCGTGCTGAATATTATGATGTCGTTAAGATAAACTACGATAATTCTGCAGGGTGGGAGACATCGGGTTCAGATGGCTCAGAATTCTCATCTTCAAATTTGTGAGAGGTGACCCAATACCGAATCAATGGAGGGAAAGTTACCTTCTCCCTGTATACAAAGGGAAGGTTGATACGAGAAACTGCGATAACTACCGTTCGATCAAGCTGATGCCACACACCATGAGGATCGTTGAGCGGGTATTAGGTGGCCGACTGCGAAAAATAATACGGCTATCTGATGATCAGTGCGGGTTTGTCTCGGGTTAATCAACCACAGATGCAATCCAAAGTATAAGGATCATAATGGAAAAACATCGTGATTCCTTAAGGGATTTGCATATTGTGTTGGTTGACTTTGAAAAGGCATTCGACAGACAACCACGCGATCTGATATGAGTGACGCTAAAACATCGAGGGGTTCCAGAAACCTATGTACAAATGATCATAAACATGTTCGAAGGAGCAAAGACAAGAGTAAGATGCCCCGCTGGAGTAACCGAAGAGTTCCCAATCAAAGTCGGGGTGCACTAGGGAAGCACCTTAAGTCCTTTGCTCTTTATTACAGTCCTTGATTATCTGCTTGAAGGTAAAGTGATGGACCCCAAGGTACATCAGTTATTCTTTGCTGACGATGGAGCCATCATAAGTGAGGATCCTACATCCCTGCAACGAGCACTTGATGTGTGGGTGGACGTTTTGGAGGGAAATGGGTATCGCATTAGTTCAAAAAAGACAGAGTACTTGTGCTGCCCGTTCTCTGATCCACTCACGCCTATTCCAGACATTTATTTCAATTGAACAGTGCTTCCCAAGTGTGAAAAGCTCAAATATCTGGGATCTATGATCAATAGCAAAGCAACTTGTGATGACGACATCAATCATCGCGTAAGCGTAGGGTGGATGAAGAAAATTCCGCTTTCTTCTGTGACAAAAAAATGCCACCTAAGTTGAAGGGAAGGCTCTACACCGCTGTTGTGCGTCCAGCGCTCACATACGGTTCACAATGTTGGACGATGCACAAAAAGTATGAGAGTAAATTAACGGCAGCTGAGATGAAGGTGCTTCGCATGACAGCAGGAGTGACAAAGCTTGATCGAATAAGAAGTTCGAAGATCCGTGGAAGCGATCACATCAAGGAAACCATCGTACAAAAAGTAGAGCACGACCGGCTCACCTGGTATTGCCACGTTCAAAGAAATGATCATTTGAAACCTGTTAAAAAGGCAATAGCAATGCACGTTCCAAAGACATCGCGATATAGGAAAGGCAGGCCTATAAACGCCTGGATCACACAAATGCGACGACATCAGCATTTCATTGGCCTCAGTAACCGAGTGATCCAAAATCGGCAGGCCTGCCGATATTTTCTGAGGTCAAATAGGCGAACCCCACAGGCGGATCAGTAGAAATGCGGTGAAATGGGAGGGTTATGATCGCTTATTTTCGGATCATAACCTCGCTGATAAAAGGAAGAAGAAGAAGAAATCGAGATAAGCTACGCATATTTGGTTAATATACTCTCTAAGAGCTGAGTTTATTAACCTTTTGAATGTCGCTGGAGCGTTTTTTAACCCAAACGGCATTCTAGTAAACTCGTAATGACCTAAAGGTGTTGAAAAGGCGGTTTTTTTTCTGTCGTCTTGCTTTATTTAACTTGATGAAATCCCTTAGCAAGGTCTAGGGTAGTGAAGTACTGCGCCCTTCCTAACTTCTCTAGTATATTTTCTATATTGGGTATAGGGAACTTGTTACTAACAGTAATTTCGTTGAGCTTCCTATAATCGATTACTATTCTCCATTTCTTCTTGCCTTAGTTATGGATCTTCTTCGGAACAATCCATGGTGGCGAATTGTATGGAGAGTGGCTTTCCTTTATGATTCCTTGCCTCAGCATATCTTTTATTTGGTTACTTATTTCTTCCTCGTGTATTTGAGGGTATCTGTATATTTTAGAATATACCGGTCTATCTGTATTTGTTATAATCTCGTGTTGCATTTCGTGAGTGTGCGTCAATTTCTGTCCTTCTTGAAAGAATAAGTCCATGTTTTTATTATCAGCTTTCTAAGTTTCTCTTTTTCCCCTGAATTTTTATCATCGCGGTCTAGTTTTTCTAAAGTACTTTGGTCTAATTTGGATTCTTCCAACAGATGAATTTCATTATAATTATAAGGAAAGAGTTTACGAATTTCGTTTTTACACCGTGTATTTCTAAATAATCTTCTTCTAAATTAATAGTTGCCTGAATAGGTTTAAGCAGATTCTGTCCTATCAAAAAGTCGAATTCTTTATTCGTAAATACAGTGAGCTTCCAACTCATGAGATTATCTTCCTTAAATTCTTTCGGTAATGGGGTTATAATGTCATCGCTGATTAAAGTTTGTCCGCTAAGTGTGTTAAAAGTTATAGAGTTCTGAAGTTTTTCTCGTTTATATTGGGGTAGCTTATGTAAGTTTAAAAGAGAAGTTGTTGACCCTGTGTCAATCAGACATCTTATTTTATCGTGACCAATAGTTAACTCAACTATCGGTTAACTTGTTTTTGGGCATGTAAGTGAAAATTTACCTCTTCTTGGATTGTAGTTTCAGTGCGATCTACTTCCATAGGTTCAAAGCGATTTTGTCTAATTTGTCTAGAATTCCCGTAGTTGTCTGCTGCCTAGGTTGTCTTGAGTTTGTACTGTATGAGTTTTGTCGAAATTGTCCTGAATTCGAGTTGAACTTTGGTTGCCCTTGATTTATTTGTTCCGATTTGGAATCGTTGTGGTCTGTGTGACGGTTCTGTCTATACTGTCCTGAACTCCTACTATGTCCTTACTGATTTCTCTCATAACTATGATATTGCTTATACTGTTTGTCTCTATATCTTGTCTTGTCAGCTGCCTATTATTATACCTGGTTGTTTATCATAATGTCTAATAATACCTGTTTCTTCCAAGACGAAGTATGCTTCCCTTAATTTTTTAATATCTCTACTGTATATAATACTAGATAGATTTGCATCAATACCATTTAGAAAAGTTTTTAAAATAATAGATTCATTGGATTCTGGTGAAAATTCGACTGGTTGTTGTTTATCAAATTCATATTTGGTATTAAGTTTGTCTAATATATTTCTTAAGTTACGAAAATATTCGCTTACTTCAGATTATTCAGATTAATAGCCTAGTGATATAGATGATGGAATGGATATAGGAATCATTCCTTGATGCCGAAATTTTTGATCAATTCTTTTTTAATCTGCTCCTATGATGGTGCTGGTCCCAGTGTACGGATGACTTGAAGTGCTGCTCCCTGGATCTTATTTCGGACGTATCGCTGGAATATAAAGTTCCTTAGCCCTGGATCGTTGTCGAATAGTGGTAGAATTAACTCCACCTCCCTTATGAAAGATGACAACTCGTACTCTCTACTTCCAGAGAATTCCTTGATTCTTGAAGCTTCTTTGATTAACTCTGTCGCTGTTATCGTGTACTGCGATTCTTGTTGTGCTGTAGCAGTGCCGCTTGACGTTGGCTGCTGCGCCGTAGATTCACCACTCGTTGTTGGCATTTCTTAATTTTTTGTTGTTGTGTAAGGTACAGTAAATCTGATGTTTCTGTCCTTGCTTTCTTTTGGCATTAGTTTTAGTAAGGCTAATCTTCAGTTTCATTTTTGATATATTTGTCTTTATGTCTTATGGGTATGGGTATCTTTAGATGTTTAAACACTTGACACTTTTTGTAATTATCTTTAGATAATTATTGACACTTTTTGTAATTATCTTTGGATAATTATTATCACCTTCTTGTAATTATCTTTGGATAATTATTATCACTTTCTTGTAAGCTCTCTTTAGTTTCTACTAAATACTGTAGGCTTCACCGACTGCGGCAATTCTGGATATCCTTCGGGACTATTCCAAAAAAAAACACGAACACGATTTGTTTTTTAACAAAAACGTTCTGTTTATTACGAATCTAAAACTTAGACTAAAAACTTACAATTTTATTTTATTACTTGTTACTTCGTTTTTCTTTCATTCTTACATTCGTTGCACTTAGTTTAATATTACATTGGGAAAAATGCCGGTCATCATTATTGACACAGTTCATTACGGTGAAATCTATTGAACCCGAATGAACTTAATCTTACAATTATTCTCATGAACTAGATTGAACTCAAATGAACTTGGTTGAACTCAAATGAACTTGGTTGAACTCAAATGAGCTTGGTTGAACTCAAATGAACTTGGTTGAAATCAAATGAACTTATGCTGACCAGTTTATTGGTATAGTGTGGTTGGTGTCAGTTTGCGTTGACTGTAAGGTCGACGTAACCCGTGTGGCTTAATAAGTTTTAGTCTCATGGTCGCGTATTGCCATACTGTATATCAGCACAGCCATCGGTCGCTCTGCAATAGACTATAGTGTGCTCATATAAATGCAGAGCAGACTATGTACCGCATCAGAACAAACTCTATTTATCTGTATTGATATACATTTTGCTCAGAAAGCTGGGAGCAAAGTACCTGCGGTAACAGACAATTCAATGCGACTCGTGTGTCTGCGATCGCATGTACTATGTAGTTTTTCATGTCCTTACGAAACTAAACTGCGTGTGAGTTAAGTTTGCCACAAAGTGTGTAACATACAGTAAAATCGAAGATAGGCCAAATAAAGTATATGTGTATTATATACAAATGATAAATGATCAGCCACTAGCCGAGTCGATTGAGCCATGTTCCGCCCGTCCGTCTGTCCTTCCGTCCGTCCATGTGTCATCGGTTTTTATCTCATATGGAACAAAATACAGTATATGTTGAACATTTTTCAAAATCAGCCCACTTTTCGAAAAAATTCACGTTCTATATATTGGTGGGAGAATTGGTTGATAGGAAGGAGGTATGGTATCACACTGTCCATTCCAGACGGATTGTAGCATTTCCATATGTTTTTTATTTATTTTACTGTTTGCTTTTACTGTTTGTATTTGTAACAGTTGCTTTTTACCTCGTTAACCGTTTTACAACACGGTGATTAAGATATTTTGTTTTAATATTTTCACAGTCAAGCTAGCTTAAAACAATGAGTTATGAGATGAAGTTTACAAATTTTTTAACGAAGGCATGCGCAGAGTATAGACTATTAGTGCATAAAGTTGTCGAAAGTGAAAATATCTTTGCTAAAATTCAATGCAAACTCCCAACGAGTGATACTCCGCAAGATCAATGTAAACGGTTCGTTCAACAATTTTCGACGTTTTCGCATACTAACTGGATAGTAAAAAAGTGTCAGATAGTTAAGCGTTTACAATTCCGTAAGCAATATGGATTGCTTATGTCCTGTATCCCCTTGTGGGTCCTAGGGCCTCTACTACGCCTACGCGCCATCGTGTACGGTTTCTGGCAATGTGTCTGAGTTCTCCCCAACTTTTCCCTAACTGCCGTGCCTCCTTCTCGACTGTTCTGCGCCATGTTTTCCGCGGACCGCCAGGTCTTCTGCCATCCTGAGTTAGAGGGTTCCATTGCATAGCATGGTTCGCTATGGAGCTGTCACCCTTTCGGAACGTGTGACCAATCCACTGCCACTTCCGCCGTTGGATAGTTGTGCCTATTGGTTCCTGACCCGTTCTCTCGTAAAGGTGTTCGTTAGAGATACGATTGGGCCAGAAAATCCTTAAGATATTGCGCAGACACCTATTAACGAACGTTTGCAGCTTTCTGGTGATAGTAGTGGTCACTCTCCACGTGCTGCAACCATATAGCAGCACGGATTCAACGTTGGAGCGGAACAGTCTTATTTTGGTGCTCAAACTGATTGCATTGCTTCGCCATATTTTGGACAACATCCCGAACGCGGACTTTGCTTTGGCGATCCTGTTGGCTATATCCAGTTCGGTTCCACCATCGGTCGAGACAATACTCCCAAGATACTGGAAATCCTCTACTCTCTCTACCGGTTGTCCAGCAATGCATATTTGAGCCGATGAGTTAGTTCCAAGGCTGATGATTTTAGTTTTTGTCGTATTAATTTTCAGCCCGACGACACCTGCCTCCCTCTCCACATCTGCTGTCATTTGGTGGAGGTCCATAATTCTGTGGGAGAGTAAGCATACATCGTCTGCGTAGTCAAGATGCTTCAGTTGAGATGTAAGAGTCCATCGAATTCCTCCGTTTCCCGTCGACAAAGCTGCATGAAGCACATCGCTAATCACCAATAGGAATAATATTGGTGAAAGGATACAGCCTTGTCTTACCCCACTTTGGATCTCAAATTCCTCAGACAACCTTCCCCTGTGCACAACGTGACATTTGGAGCCTTCATATGTAGCTTTGATAATAGCAATTAGTTTATCGGGAATGCCTCTCCTGCGTAAGGCACGCCAAATAAACTCCCTGTTGACACTATCGAACGCCTTCTCAAAATCGATGAACAGCAGGTGCAGTGGCGATCGATATTCAACACACTATTCGATGATAATCCGCAGGGTGTTGATGTGGTCGGCACAGGAGGATCCAGAGCGGAAACCTGCTTGTTCGGCATCGAGTGTGTCTTCGAGATGTTGTTTGATTCGCTCAAGGATGATTTTAGCTATTATCTTAGCTACAGCAGGCAGCACGCAGATACCCCTCCAGTTTCCGCACTCCATTAAATTTCCTTTCTTAGGAAGCTTGACGATCATTCCCTTTTTCCACTCGTTAGGAAAGCTCTCAGCTTCCCAAACTCTATCTATAAGTGGAAGCAGAAGCTCAGCCGATGTTGTTGGCGTTGCTCGTAAGAGCTCTGCTGGAATACCGTCAAGTCCTACCGCCTTGTTGGTTTTGAGTGCCTTGATCGCGGTAATGATCTCATCTTTACTGGGAGTCGTGGTGCGAAATACAGACAGGGTTATCGTGAATAAAATTTCCCTCGGAATGTTTCCCCCGAACAAAAATTAGGTATCTTCAAAAATAGAAAAAAAATCATCAGGAACATATTAAATATCGCGATTGCGTTGAAAATTCTGCTGAATTGTCATTCATGATACATATTTCTTTTCGCCGGAATTATATCCTCTTTTTTGAAGATACCTAATTTTTGTTCGGGGAACAATTCCGAGGGAAAATTTATTCACGATAACCCATAGAGTGTTCGAAGCGGTAATGCGCTCCGTTATGTACTGGCCTTCCGTCACTCTTCATTTATATGCTTAAGTTCCATTGCGATTATATCCTAAAAGTACTTAAGTATTCATCGCACAGAATACCCTTTGTCCTAACAAAGTATATTTGTGATAATAAGTTAGAGTGGATTAATGAATGGAGAGAGTTGGCGTTGAAATGCGGAGTTGACCTGGATATCCAATACAGCGATGTCATCACGCTAAAAAGACAGCTGTATGCATTATTAGAAGCAGTCGATATTTACCAACGGAATGAAAATATAGAGCGTGCGACCTCATCCATAAATAGGGTGATTTGCCCAGACCTAAACTATGATTTAGTACATAACTATTTTAATGACACTTTCGGTACACGAGCGATATCCCTGATCTGCAGAGCAAGGATCGATATGCTTAATTTAAATGGTTCGACATACAAAAAATCCTCTACAAGCCTCTGTACCGTATGCAATTTACATTCAAAGGAAAACAGTCTTCATCTTCTATCTGTTTGTCTTATATGTATATAAAAAGCTCAGAGTTATCCATTTCGGTAAAATATCATTAACCATGGAGCAAAAAAAAAAAAAAATACTAAACGGTGAAAATTGGAAATCTTTATATAATTACCTTGAAGCTGCATTGGCCTACAGAAGAAACATTATCTCTCAATATTTCTAAACTAGATACAAACACATTAAATATGATGGTCATGCTCCTTAAACACGAGCATAAAAATATATTGAAGATAGTAATTTTATTCCGAGTCAATCAAATAGACGGCAATGCCAGTCTAATTCGTTTATTTTATTGTACACTTACAAAAAATTTTTAACGTAATATTCATTGTATCATTATGTAATTGTAATAAAATAAGACATGAAACTTCAACAATTGTGTGTACTATGACTCTTCAGGATGAAGGTTAACTAAACGAATGCTTCCGGATGTCTGTAAAACAGCGGAATTGAAATTGAAATTGAGTTGCGCCTGAGTGCTCCAGTCGGGCGTTTCTTATCATGAAAAAAAGGACTTGGTTGCGTTTTCGCCTGATTGCTAAACCCCTACGTTAACTTTCAGGAAACGCCTTCCAATAACATTCCCAACCAGAGCAGAATGAAAGAACGGCAAAGTAACCGAAGCTCTTAATTTAACCACCTACATTGGGTTGGCGCACTCGTTTCGCCAGACAAGCTGAACGTACCGAAATATTTCCGTTAACTGAATTTTGCCAGTGTTTTTCAGGCGGGGGTTCTCACGATGCCTATCGTACACTGAGTGATTTCCCAACATCTAACCGCAATTTTGCTATTTTCACTGACAGCCGAGCTGCTATCAGTCATTGATTAAGCACCACATCCTCAAAACTGCTAAAGCAGTGCCACAAATAATTTAAAAAAAAACTAGGCGTCCAATAAAAAATCACTCTCATCTGCGTCCCACGACGGTGTAGCTTTAAGGAAAATGAGCAACTCTCCCTTAGCAGCTCTCTGGCAGAGTCAACATTCCGCTAGGAGTTATTAAGGGCGACATAAATTACCACTTCTTAAATCTAGCCAACCTCACTCACATCCTCAAAAATGCGAGATGCCAACAATTAAATAAAATCACAAAAATGTATTCAACCAATCAGGTAATTCAAAGGCTTTTTATTGAAAATGGGAAATATCAGCGAACATACATATCCTACTATAATATCAGTACAAACAATTGATGGTTACCAACCTTAACGAAACGAATAATTGTCAACAACTCGATTCATGTTTCGTAAACATTTATGTTTATGTATTGACTAAGTTATCTCCACTTTTTGTTTTGTTGTTGCTTTGTGTGGACAAATTTACTAAGGTAGCTATAAACTTCTCACCAGAACACGCCTAATGTATGTTTCCCACTGTGGAAGTTATTATAATTGAGAAGTATGGAAAGTATGAAATGCCTTAGAAGAAAATACTTTTTTGGTTTAAAAGTAGGTGGCTGGAGGGCGAAGCAAGGCGAGCACGGGTCAGCTAGTTTTTATAAATACTTAGTATGTAGTAGTATTACTCGGGATAGTTCTTAGTTACAAATTCCCAATTTATTTTATTGGCTGTAGATGGCTACAGCCGGTAAAAGAAAGTTCATTTCAATGGCCTGCTAATCCTTCATGAGGGTCGCGGGGGTAGGATGCTCAGGTGGACTCTCCATCCTTCTCGATCCTCCGCCATTGACTCCAATTCATCAGGGAGAATCCCTAAGCGGCTCCAAGAGAGATGTCGGACTTGATCCAACCATCTATTTCTGGGCCTTCCGCGAAGTCGTCTACCTGATGGCACGGCAACCATGGCTCGTCTTGGAAGCCGGTCTGGGGGCATACGCACTACGTGACCAAACCATCGAAGCATAGATCGTTCCGTTCGGAGAATTAGCTGCTCAACGTTGAGCGCCTCGCGTACTCTGGTGTTGCGCACTCGATCCCTACGAGTTATTCCAACAACACCGCGAAGGAACCTCATTTCGGCAGCTTGTATCCGCGATCTTATTCTTTCGGTCACTACCCAAATTTCATGACCATAGGTGAGAGTTGGAACATACACCAAGTTAAAAACCGATAGCTTAGCTTGAATACTAAGTTCGGCCTTCCTTATAACAGATTGGCCAAGCTCTCTCAAAATTGATCCAGCCTGACCAATTCTACAGGATAACTCGGCATTGCTCCTCCCATCACTCGTGAATAAAACCCCGAGGTACTTAAACTTCTCCACCTGCTTCAGTGGGACTCCACTAACATGCAGAGTGCACTGAATGGGTTTTTTGGAAACGACCATTACTTCCGATTTGTTCACGTTGATCTTCATTCCAGCATCATCACAAACGGCTACAAACCTTTCGAGTGCGCGCTGAAGTTCGGTTTGAGAGGACCCAAGGATGACCAAATCATCCGCAAAGAGCAGATGACTAATCCTTAGGTCTCCCACTTTGAAACATTCCCCGCCACGGCTGCGCTGCAACATCCAATCCATATATACAATGAAGAGGAGAGGTGACAAAACGCACCCCTGGCGGGGTCCAACGCCCACAGTGAAAGGTATTGATTTAACACCATTTATCCGAACACAGCTTTTACAGTTTGTATATAAAGACTGAATCGCCCTTAACAGAGAACCATCAATCCCATACTCCTGCAGAACACTCCAGAGTTTGCCTCGAGGAACCCTATCATATGCTTTTTCCAAATCCACAAAAAAAGTGTAGACAGGTTTGGCATATTCCCAGGCTTTCTCAAGAACCATTCTGAGAGTGAACAACTGGTCGGTTGTGCTTCTACCGGGACGAAAACCGCACTGCTCATCCCCCAAACTGTCCTCAACCACAGCTCTGGAACGCTTTTCTAGCACCTTAGCGAAGACTTTTCCAGGGAGACTTAAAAGAGATATATCCCTGTAGTTGGCGCAATCTCTTTTGTCACCTTTTTTAAAAAGAGGAACTATCACCCCCATTTGCCAATCACCAGGTGTTTCATCGCATTCCCAGGTCACTTTAATGACACGCGAGAGCCATTGCACTCCCTCTTTACCTAAAGCCTTGAGCATTTCTGGCCGAATTTCGTCCACACCAGCAGATTTGCCAACTTTTAGCGCTTTGATCGCCAAAGTTACTTCCTCTACCGTAGGACTACTTTCCGCCCAACTCTCGACCATAGGTCTGTCATCTTCGGTGCCCTGTTCGGGATTGAGCAATTCTGAAAAGTGCTCGCTCCATCTGCGTAAGATGTCCTCCTCATTGGAAAGAAATCTACAGTCTTTGAATTTGACTCCTTCAACGATATTCAACTTTTTTCCTCTGAGTCGGCGGACGGTCTGCCAGAACATCTTATTTGCAGATCTGTGGTCACGTTCCAATTTCTCGCCAAACTGCTTCCAAGACTGTTCTTTCGCTGTTTTCACAGCTAATTTGCAAGTTCTTCGCGGCTCAGTGTACCGATTTCGAGAATCGGAGTTCCCCAAGTGAATCCACACCTTAAAGGCTCTCTTCTTCTCTCTGATGGCTTCTTGAACTCCGGGCGTTTTAAACCAAGCAGTTCTTTTCTCACCACCAGCCGCCACCAGAAAGTTGGTATTAAGAAATTAACAAATTGACCTGTTCATGCGCTATACTATTGATTAAAACCTTAATAGATTTAAAATATTGAGTTGATAATTAAAAAAGTCGTTAACGATCTGTGTGCGATATTTGCAAGTAAATTTAATATGGTATAGCTAACCAACACAGGCAAATTTTGACCACTTAATACTGACTTAATTTCACTCGTTATAAGACTCGTTTATTTCCCCAATGATAACATCTGATTTTACTTAAAACAGGGCGTATTCCTATGAAGAGGCTCGAAAAGTGGGTATCGTAAATTTGTTTGCCTGTAACTCAGAACACAGTCTAAACAATGATAAATATATGTATGCATATTTGGAGTTAGCGAGGTGAGATACCTATACAAACAAAAATTTAATTGCACAGAAATATAACGAAGTTCAAATTACTTTTTTAATGGAGCTTACGTTATGATTTTAAATGAATTAACTAAATGTAGTAATGTAAAACAGGTCTTATTCGATATTTCACTTAGGTCCACTAAAGCGATCGACCTAAGAGAAGAAAAGTAAGCACCAAATAAATAAATAAATAAAAACTTCTAATAGTACGCTCTTTTAGTTTGTCTTTACTTTTAGTATTAAGTGAGATCAAATAAATAAGATATCTAATTAAAAATATCAATAAATTAGGTTTGCTGCGTATTGGATTTCCCATTTAGCTTCAAATCAAATGACTGCAGGTTTTCAAGTGGATCTAGGTCTGAAAACAAATCAAACCATTTAGTGATGCTTTTTCTTCCAGCGACTTCAGGTGATGTGTTATTCTTTGCATTCGCTTCATTATTCACAAGAGTTTCATCTTTTTGGCATTTTTCATAAGAATCTAAAATAAATTCTCGAGACCGAAGATTTTCTCTGTCAACAAAATATTTTTGAATGTGACTATCCTCACACCAAATATTTGATAGATTGTTTTCAAGCCCACTTGTTGAGTTGTCGATCTCTTCTATAGTTTGAGACAATTCTATTAATACGGTATCAATTTCATCTTTGACAGCAGATTCTTGTGTGGTTCCGCCTTCGTTGTCTTGAAAATCATTCTAGAAATATAAAAAGAGAACTAATTTTAAGAAATGAAATATAATGCTTTCTTTAATGAAATTCTCAATAAATATAGATTGGCGGTGGCAATGGTATAGTGGTAACGTCGTCAATTGCCACGCTAATGGCTCATGGTTCTAATCCTGATGTCAGCAAGCATTTATTTATTTCTCATGAAATATATCTGTGGCAATACGACATAATAGCTTAAGTCGACTTAAGTCAAAAATGAGTTAATTATAGCAAAATGTTTCCAATTACATAAGTTATTTGCCTTCAATTTTTTAGTTGCATACCTGTAAAGACTGCTGAGTTATGGGTGTTACAGTAGAGGTGCAATTCAAAAATTTCATACGATTTTTGCGTAAGCCACAACTTTAAACGCTTCTCCTGAAAAATCTTACAAATCGACATAAGCCACAGATGTAAAGTCAGTCCGGTCAATTGCGAAAGTTTGAACACTACTACTCAGACATAACAAAGTAGCTTGGTCATATGGCTGTAAAAATTATTTGTTCTGTTGAATGAATGATTTGCTAGGCAGTATTTCGGTGAATGGGTGCAAAAGGGTTTTTAATTACTTCAATTTTAATAATTACATCTTTGGTGTCGATACGCGTAGTGTTTGTTAAATTTTGTATGAACCTTTTTTATGACTATACATCTATTTTGATTTTGCCATCTTCAATTAGATTTTTTTTATGGTCTTTACCAAAGTAATTAGTCGTTTGCCTAAATCTCGAGGTGGTGCATATTTCTGTTCCGATCATTTATGATTTATCCTTTATTTTAATAACTGTCTTCTTTTGACGGGCATTATTATTGCCTTGATGCCCAATATTTGAGATATGCTCGTCTGGCAGCTAAAGGAAATAAATGTATATTGAAAATGCCGCAAACTTCAAAACAGGAATAATAGGTGTAACCGCTTGAATGTATTAGTAAATTGTAGAGTATGACCCCTTCAGTAAGAATACATGTGTCCAAGACGTCTTAAGTGTAGCTAAAGCCCAACCAGACGCAGTAGAAATGCGTACAAAATTCCAATTTTGAATAATTTATGTAACCGCACCATTTTTTTCTGAACCATACGATATTACAGCGTGATTACAATTATGAAGGTCCAAGACGTTTTGGATGTCGCTAAGGGCTTGCCAGACGAAGTCAAAACAAAATGCCAATTTGGAATAATTAGTGTAACCACTTAATTTTCTTCTTAAACATAGAGCAAGACGTCTTGATTACAAAGATATAAGTCCAAGACGTTTTACTTGTCACCAAGTCCTTGGGAGACGCATTCAAAGGATCGAAATTCGATACAAAATGTCCCATTCATTGAGACAAAACATACAGCTGGACCTTAACTAATTGATGTAACTACACAAAATCTCTCTAAAATGTAGAACAAACCACCATGAATATAACTAATATAAATAACAAAATATTTTTAAAAGGATAGATATATTATAGTAATAGATATATTGTAAAATTGAAATGAAATAAATCTAAATCTAGCTTCATACATAAGTCCAAAACGTTTTACTTGTCACCAAATCCTTGCCAGACGCATCCTAAGGAAAAAGAGTATACAAAATATATTTCATTATATTTATTAAAAAAATATTGGATTCATTCTCGGACTCCTCCGATGAATGAGAACCAAAGGTTTCATCTTCACTTTCATATACATTAAGTATGCCTAGTTTATAAACATAATTTAATCTGTCAGGGGTCACATTGCCCCTGAACCACTTAATATAGAACATGCTATCTTTTAATATCCACCCATTCAATTCTGGTGATATTGTTATTGATTGGTTTGACACGGCACTCTTCCAGATACAATATATGTGGGATTTATTCCGAAACAATTTTACAAGAGGGAGGAAAAGAAAAACAAACACTACGCGTTTTATTTTTATAATTTATTGCGTTTATGGAACTTAACGTATGAGGTTTTAAAATTACTTCACAAAGAACACAAAGAAAAAGGGGATAGCTCAACCGACCGCGCTGCTCAATGGCTCAAGAATGACTGTCCTTAGTTCGTCGTCTGGTTTTGTTCTGTCTATTGTTTTATGTTCTTCGTTCGTTTGTTATGTGTTGGTCCTCGTCGTTGGCTCGTCACAGTGGTTCGGAGGAAATTCGTTCACATCCTACATTCGGCTATCCCACGGTCTTATTCGGCCCGAATAAGGTTTTTTTTTTTTAAACAGGTGTGTGGCCACGCCCAAATGGCGTGTAGGCACTGCGACCAAGGAGATCTATTGTGCCATAGGCCACTTTTAGGGCAGCAGTACTTCTACTCTCCTTATGAAAGCTATAATTACGGCTGCGGAGGAGTTCCTAAGATCTTTTGGAGATATGGTATGATCTCTTTAAGGAAAAAGCTTCTCCTAGTGCTACACAGAGCTACACACTCACATAGTATGTGTTCTGCGGTTTCGTCCTCTTCTAGGCAGAGGCGGCAGGTGATATCCTCCGAAATTTTCATTTTGTTAAGGTGGTAGAGAAGTTGGCAGCTTCCTTACCGGTAGCTCACAAGCCTTCTTGTCATTTCTGCCGTATTTTAGGATATCAACTGCCTGTCTTTGGAAGGGTTGGACAGCTCTTTTAGCCTGCCTGAGACCTTGGGAGTTATTCCAGTGGGAGATGCACATGTTGCGTTCCCAGATGTTTAGGGTAAGTTTGAAGGCGGAATCGGGTATCCCGCAGAAGGGTTCAGGTCCAGTGAACAACTCAGAGGTGCCCTTCCTAGCTAGCAGGTCTGCAGTTTCATTGCCGTCAACGCCTACATGACCCGGTACCCACCACAATTTTACTTTATTGTGTCGGCACAGATTTTGTAAGCTGTCGAAGCAGCTTAGAACTGATTTTGAACTGATCAAATGGGAGATCAGTGCTTTGAGCGCCGCTTGGCTATCGGTGAGTATATAGATAGAGGCGCCTTTGATGCCTGAGTGCAGGTTAATATTAGCACAAGTTTCAATGGCGTAAAGCTCGGCCTGGAAAACACTAGTGATTTCGAATTTTTATGGTTGGGTCCATATACACCGGCGCCAACTCCTGAATCCATTTTTGATCCATCGGTGTACCACACTATACCTTTTGGATCAAGCGACGGTCCGCCATTATTCCACATATCACGGCTTGGGATCACAATCTCAAACCTTCTACCAAAGTAGAGTGACTTAGGCGTAAAGTCGGAGACCGTGCTGAGCATGTCTAGCTCGGGGAAGTCAGACAATAGCTCCATGAGATCCACGTGATCCTGTGTACTATTAGCATCTGATTTTCTAAGACTAACTGCACTGCGGATTGCCACTTTTTTTATAAATATATGTAACGGAGTAAGTCCGATTATGGCTTCAATGGCTGTTGTGGGACAAGTGTGCATAGTACCTGTGATGCCGAGGCAAGCTAGTCTTTGAAGTTTTGTGAGTTTATTAATGTTTGTGACCTCTTTGGTTTTCGTCCACCAGACTACGGACGCGTATGTCAGAATGGGTCTTACAACCGTGGTGTATAACCAGAAAATGACATTTGGAGATAGGCCCCAGGTCTTGCCGTACATACGGCGACAGGCCCCCGAATAAGGTTATAGGTATAAGGAATAAGGTTACCTGTCCAGGATTTCATTCCATCGGCGGCAGTAGAGGTTCGTTGCGGCCCTTCATGGTCCCCGACTTTCTCGACTTGATAGCGGTTGTGGTGGCAAGCTTTCACCACCTTGTAAGGTTCAAGATATTTGGGTTTAAGCTTCAATCCAGGACCATATTGCGTGCGTCTGATGGCGACAAGATCGTTAGTGCGATACGTTGTTGCCTCTCGTCTTTTCTCGTTGAATGTCCGTCGGTTTTTTTCCTGGATTCGATGTATGTTCTTCTTGGCTTCACTTCGTAGACGGCGACGATCTTCTTCAAATTCTTCGACTATCTCTTGATTGAGGATCTCAGTCAGGTCCGGCAGAGAACTTAAATTCATTTCGACTCCCGTCAAAAGCTTAAACGGAGTCGACCTTGTTGATCGGTTTGGTGTACTATTCAACAACTGTTATGCTCTACTAACATTTTTGTACCAAGATTTTGGATCCTCTATAGATATTTTCGTCAGTAACGGGACAAGTGTCCGGTTTACCCGTTCTGCTTGCCCATTTCCTTGAGGCACGCCAGTAGTAATCAAAAGATGTACAATGTCCCTCTCTTTACAATAATCCTCAAATATCAACGCGGTGCCTCGATCAGAAATCACTCTTCTCGGATTTCCAAAAATCGCGGCTTGTGCTTCCAGTTTGGCTATTACCTCTTGAGTGGTGGTGCTCTTGGTGGGGTACAACCACACGAACTTGGTAAATGCATCCGTTACTACTAGAATATGATTATACAGCTTCTTGATGTTCTCTATAGGACCTAAATGGTCAATGTGATAAGTGTGCAGGGGAGTGTCCGATTTGTTTATCGGAGATAAAAACCCCTCTTGTCTTCCTTGCCTTCTTTCAGACATAATGCATTCCACAAAATTCTTGATGCATCTGACAATTTTTGCTCTAGCATCCTTAATGTAATACATCCGTTCCAATAAGCCCAAGGTTTTTTGTACTGCGAAGTGGCCCGGTGTACCATACGAATCACATCGTCTTCCATTGAAGTTGGTATAAAGACCAATTCACGTACGGGATCCTTACATATGACGCCATTTTTTATGCAATAGTCTTCATACTAACGGCTCTTAAGAACTTCGGCCACCACTTTCAGAAAATCGTCCTGTTTTTGTGCTTCCTTAATCTTGTGAGTTATTGTGCTGACTACCATCATTCCTATCCTACTCAGGGCATCTACATGGCGCATCTTAGTTCCGCTCCGGTGTTCAATCTCGTAGTCATAATCCTGAAGAAACATAGCCCATCTTGTTACTCTAAGTGGCACTTCTTTCTTATTCATGGTCATCGTAAAAGCGTTGCAATCCGTGATGATTTTTACGTGTCTTCCCAAGATGTAGACTCTCCATTTTGTCAACGCTTTCACAATGGCCAACACTTCCAACTCGTACGATGCATACTTTTCTTCATGCGGGCTGGTTTTACGGCTCATGAATTGGACTGGATGAAGCTCTTGATCTCCATTATCCTTCTGAAGTAGCACTGCTCCATATCCGAATTTGCTGGCATCGGCATGGATTTCAGTAACTGCGTTCGGATCGAACAGTTTGAGGACCGGTGATTCGATTAACGCGTTCTTCAAGACTTCAAAAGCCCCGCGCTGTTCTATTCCCATTATAAATTCTGAAATCTTACGCAACATGTCACTCAATGGTTTGGCTTTGAGTGCATAACCCTCCACAAGACGTCGAAAATACGAAGTAAGTGCCAAAAAACGTTAAAGCGATTTTTTGTCTCTCGGCTCTGGATAGTTCCTTACTGCTTGCGTCTTCTCCATTGAGGGTCGAATTCTCCCATCTTTTATCACGTGCCCCAGAAAATTTATTCGCCGCTGTAGGAATTGACACTTAGACTAATTAATGTTGAGTGCGTGTCTGCTTCCCACCTCCAGTACCCTTTCCAGTTGCCGTATCGCCTCTTCATAGCTGCTCGCTGGTATAATAACATCATCCATGTAGACTTGCACCATGTCTTCGTTGATCAATGGTTTTAAAACTATCATGCTGAATCTTGTGAACACTGCTGGAGAATTGCATATACCGAACGGCACCTTTAAAAATTCGTACTGGCCGTTGTGCACTATGAATGAAGTATACTTCCTGGAGTCCGGATCCACAGGCACATGAAAGAATCCGTTTACTAAATCGATGGTCGTGAACAGTGATGCTTTCTGCAAATTTTCTACCTCGTCGTCGATTAGTGGCATAGGAAAATGATCGTTCATGATTTTTGCGTTTATCCTTCTGAAATCACAGTACATTCTTTTCCCTCCGTTTTTCTTCGAGACCAGGACCACTGGAGATGCAAATTCTGAATTGCTTTCCTGAATTATGCCCTTCTCTAACCAATCGGCGACCTGTCTTTCAATTTCCTCTTTATCTTGGGGTGATACTCTTCGAGCCCTCTCGTAGAGTGGTGTTTCGTCCTTCAAAATAATTTTCATAGTTTTCGGCGATGGTTCGTCCTCTTTCATACTATAGTTTTCGATCAGCGTCATAATCTTCTCTCGGCTCTCTCTTGGCAGGTGGTACAAACTGTCTTTAACTGCAGGAGCGTTTTCATCTACGGCCATACAACACATAGCTCCATACTCTTCATGAAGCTCTTCGACTACGTCTCCTTTACTCTGCTGTTGAACTGCGATCTCATCTAACACCTGCTCTGCATGTGCCTCTACAATCTCTCGCCTAAACTTCGCATCGTTATCTTGGAGGATTACCGATGCCTGCTTTATAACATCTGTACCAACTACTACTGAAAAAACCATATCACATTCGGGAACGACCTGGAGTTTCGCAGGGAATAAAAGACCATCTATTTTCAGAGTTGCACTCACATACCCCAACGTCTCAACGTCTTTGTTTCCGAGCCCTGTTAGAACAGTCGGTCCCTCAACTAACTGTAACTGAGGAAATAGGACTAACATATCATACCTCAACAACGACAACTCACACCCGTGTCTATCAGTGCTTTCACGCCTAGCCCATCTACTAAAATATCTTTCATGAGTGGTTTCGTTTTGTATCTAAAGTGTGACCTCGGTTTTACCTCTGCTGCTTCTCGACTATTGCATTCGAATGAACGGTGACCTAACTTGCCACACTTGAAGCACTTGTACCCCTGGGTGCATGCTCTTGACAGATGGTTTGCACTCCCACACTTGAAGCATTTCTTTTGATCTTCCGTCTTTACTGATGCAGATATTCCAGGTCTCGCGGATGATGCCAACGATTGCCTCCTTTGCGGGCCACTGTCTGCTGCTTTACACGCTCGTAGACTTTCAATTTAAGCTTAAGTTCTTCTATATTTGTTACTTCGTACAGCATGATCTTATTTGCTTTAGCGTCTTTGAGGCCTGCTATGAAGTATTCTATTAGAGATGCCTCATCCATTTTGATAGGTTTCGCGATTTCGATCATTTTGTAAAGGTACTCGCGCAATGTTTCACCTGCTAGCTTGCGTCGACCTTTCAGCCGACGGTGCACTTCTGCTGAACTAATTTCGATGGTGAATTCCTTCTTCAAGGCTGCCTTTAGTGACTCCCAGCTTCGAATGTTGTTTTCGCTTTGAATGAATAGCCTTGCCGCACCCATGATGAGCCTCCGACCATAAATATACTTCTGCAGACCGTTCCAGCCCAGTACGGCCGCAATACCTTCATATTCATCGATCCAACCATTCACGTCTTGCGAAGAATCGCCTGTAAACTGTGGAATGCTACCTTCGATGTCCGTGAAATTAAACGCGCTTAATGGCTCTCGCTGAATTTAATTTCTGTCTGCCGCAGCTGTACCAGAAACTTCTTGCAGTCCCACGCCTCTGCCGCTGCCCGAGGGTCCGCTCTCTACCTCCTGCACTGTGACTGTTGAGTAGTCGTCTTCATCCTCATCTCCTTCGCATTGCTCCAACAATCTGTTTTCTAACTGTGACTTATTTCCTACCGTTGATAAACCTACATTTTTAAGTCTTGTCTTTAGTTCGTCTTTAGTCAATAGTTTTATGTCGTCTTTATCCATTTTCCTTCAGTTGAGTCACCCCTTACAAAATTATTTATTAAAAAAATATGTATTCAAGGAAATTAATCAAATCTTATTAGTTAATTCAAATGTAATTAAAGACTTTTTTTTTTTTCAACAAATTTTATCAAAAGAAAATAAAATCTGCCTTGCTCTTCTGGACGCTACTGTCGTCACTCCTTTTTGTTGTTCCTCTTCACCACATCAGCACTTCTGCGTCGCCTGTTTAACGGCTTGCTGTCTGACTCCTTTTTGTGTGCTTCTGCGGCGGCAAATTCAGCATTTGTAGTGGCAATTTCGTGACGGGAATCCCAGTTGAGTCCCCAGAAATAATGTGGGATTTATTCCGACACAATTTTACAAGAGGGAGGAAAAGAAAAACAAACACTACGCGTTTTATTTTTATAATATATTGCGTTTATAGAATTTAACGTATGAGGTTTTAAAATTACTTCACAAAGAAAACAAAGAAAAAGGGGATGGCTCAACCGACCGCGCTGCTCAATGGCTCAAGAATGACTGTCCTTAGTTCGTCGTCTGGTTTTGTTCTGTCTATTGTTTTATGTTCTTCGTTCGTTTGTTACGTGTTGGTCCTCGTCGTTGTCTCGTCACAGTGGTTCGGAGGAAATTCGTTCACATCCTACATATATATACTCGTAATTAGCTCTATATATGTATCTGCTCTAATAAAGCTGACCTATTTGGAGGTAAAAAGCTTCCTTCAAAAACTAAAAGACAAACAATTCAAAATGACGGACGTCATGATCAATTTATTTAATGCAATATACATTACTTTTTATATATTTGAAAATCTATTTTGATGTAGGCCTGCGGGATTTATAAAAAATGTGATACCTAGCTTCGTCCACTTGTGTAGATACATTTCCGAAACGAACTCTTCTATTTTTGTAATATCTTCTTCAGAAAAGTCTCTGATCTCTCATTCGATCCTTTGAATGCGTCTGCCAAGGACTTGGCGACAAGTAAAACGTCGTGGACTTACATATTTGTAATCAGGACGTCTTGCTCTATGTTTTAAAAAAAAATTAAGTGGTTACATCAATTGTTGCAAATTAGCTTCTGACAAGCCCTTAGCGACATCCAAAATATCTTGGACCTTCATAATTGTATTCACGTTGTAATATCCTATGGTTCAGAAAAAATTGGTGCGGTTAGATAAGTTATTCAAATTTGGAATTTTGTACGCATTTCTACCGCGTCTGGCTGCGCTTTAGCTACACTTAAGACTTCTTGGATGCATGTATTAATGTACTAATACATTCAAGCGGTTACACCTATTATTCCCGTTTTGAAATTTTATACAGTTACAATATACAGTTCAATATACAGTTATTTCCTTTAGCTGCCATTACGTGCTTCCAGACGAGCATATCTCAAATATTGGCCAGCAAGCCAACATATTAACATAGGATTAATTCTGTTACCTCTCACGTCCAAAATTAACCGCGGGCTCTTAGACTATAAAGAATAGAAGTAACACGCACGAAAATATAATTTTCGCAGTAACCTTAATATTATACATATATATTATTATTATTAAACTTTATTAACAGATAATAAATTATGTGCTAATAGTACAAAATTTACAGCGCTGGCTACCAGGGCCTTCGGCTATACATTTTAAAATATAACTATAATTGAACCATTTATTTTGAAAGTGGCATACGTTGAGATTTTGTTTCGAGAGAAGTTTTGCTAATGAACGGTATAACAAACATGTTTATTTTGAAAGTGGCGTAAGTCGCTGTACTCAGGAAATTAATTGCGGGGCTTAGTGGAAAAGACATAGAATTAATGTTTTATGAACAGCGAGATTAGTGTGTGTGAAGTATTGTTTTGAATTATTTTTAGCACTTTTTTAAGAAGCTGTGATAAGTGGACATTATTAATATCTAATATAGTACACATAATTAGCATTATTTTATTAAAATTACTTTTATATGATGTTATCAGACAGTGAATCAGGTAAAACATACTTATTTTAGTCATGGAATTAGGTGGCTTTCAATGCGCATTATTTGTTGGTTTGTACAAAATTCTTTCTGGATACTTTCAACATCTCAGAAGGACGACTGGCTCGTGCTCTTAAAAAAGATGTCCCTGGAAAAGATTTGCGTGGAAAATCTGAAAATTCCACAAGAACAACGGAAGAATCTCTCATAATTACTGCCAAAGAGCACATTCAAAGCTTCGCTGCCTTTACTAGCCATTACACAAGGTGTCATAATCCCCATATAAAATATTTGAGTCCAGATCTAAATATTAGGAAAATGTACAATCTCTATCTTGAAAAGTGTACAAATGATAAACAACAACATGTTAACGAGTGGATATACAGGAAAACCTTCAAAAATCACTTTAATTTGCACTTTCATCAACCTAGAAAAGATACATGTCAAAAATTTTTTTTTAATTAAAGATTGAAGCATATGAGGATGAATGTGAAAAAGGCAATTAAAGCTTGAACATGATTTACATTTGAGGTCGGCAGAAATAGCTAGGAAATGTTTAAGAGAAGATCAGAAAAAGGCAGCAGAAAATCCAGATGAATATGTTGCCTTTTCATTTGACTTCCAAAAAGCATTGCCATATCACATTATAAGAGGAATATGTACGTGTTAAATTTGGGATTCCATAATTTTCATAACAATAATATTGGCATGTATCTTTGGGATAAAACAATAGCATCAAAAGTTTCTCAGGAAGTTGCTTCGTGTTATATTAAACATCTTCAGAATGTCACAACTCAAAAGCATATTATTGCATACAGTGACGCATGTACAGGAAAAAGTCGTAACATAAAACTGGCATTAACTTGGATGAAAATTGTTCAATCTTCAGAAAACAAATTACAAATTGACAGATGACAAATATTTAATTTCAGGCCATTCATACTTACCCAATGATCGTGACTTTGGTGTAATAGAAATGGCATTGTGAAAAAAAAAATGTTTTGTACACTCCAAATGATTACTATAGCGTGATAGCCCCCTGCCGCAGAAAATCTTTCACGTTCCGTTTCAGAAGAGATGAGAAGAAGTTTGCTGCTCGTTAATCTGCCATCCGAAATGCTTTTAAACGCGCCCGAAAGTGTATTCAAATGGTAGGAAGGCACTTCGAACAATTGCTATAAACATTCCATAAACTGTTCTGTTTTAAGATTAATTCAGTAGGTACCTACACTTCTTTTTGACCATTTCTGTCTGACAAAAAATGGCTTTTACTACAACTTCTGTTGATCGTACGTAAAAAAGTTGCGTAACATAATTTTAAGGACATTTTTTAGTGATAAAAATTTCATAAAAAAAATTAAAAATATTAAGTAAAAATTTTGAGAAAAATGCATTTTAAGTGAAAAAATGGAACAACAAATGTTCATTATTTTGAGTTTAAGGAGCCTGTTCAAGACTTTAAATCTTACATACTCGTATCATTTAGTAAATCTTTATTGTTTATCATGTATCATTAATCTCTTTATAATCATTATCATTGATTTGTATTCCATATTTGCTCTGAGTCACTGTACTTAAGTTATATATTAATCGCAAGCAGTACAATACCATATACCACCCACCGGTACTTCAAATCGTTCTCTCTTTGCTGGAACGGTGTCATACTCAGATGAATCAAAGGGCACTGTCTCTCGTTCACTTGGATCTCAACCGTAGCAGCGACCACATCGGAATCGTATTATTGCGTGTGCGCATACATCTGTTTTTTTTTTGTATATTACATATGTAACATTTCAATTTGTTCATTCAATTAAATTTGAACCTCAAAATTGATCTTTGTGTGTTCTTTATCATAAATTGGTCCTTCAAGCCGGATATTTCTGTGTTGTAATAAGCCTTTCGTGATTAAATAGACTAAATTAATTTGCGCTTCCTGATATAAAAAAAAACTTTGTCACCCTTGTTGTACCCACGTGCATCCAATTTCCGATAGTGTATTGCGTGAACACCGTTGCCCTTGACTAATTAATTTTGCCTAACATTTGAACTATGAATGCATTAAAGAAAAGAATCGGTATTTTAAAGGGAGGTGTGACTCGATGTGCAAACTTTGTAGAAAGTATTAGTGAAAATGTTGCGGCAGAGCTTTTGGAGCTTCGATTAAAAACTCTCGAAGACACGTGGACACAACTCGTGAAGCTCCAAGATAAATTGTTCGAGTTTGTAGACGATCCTAGCTACGTAGCTTCAGATGAGGATCTAGCAGAGTATGAGGCAAAATATTTTATTGCTCAGTCTACCTTGACAAAACACTATTCGCGCGCGGTTGGCGTCCGTGAAGACTGTACCTGCACCTAAAAATTCGGTCGCAGAAAAGCTAGCACAACAACAGGCATCCTTTTTAGAGACACTTACGAAGTCTACACAATCTGCATCGATTTCGTTACCTAAAATAAATATCCCTGCATTTTCTGGGGATTACAAAGAGTGGCCTTGCTTTAGAGACCTTTTTCTTGCGTCTATCGATCAAAATGAGAATTTATCATCCACCCAGAAATTCCGTTATTTGAAGTCATACCTTCGCGAAGTTGCTTCAAATTTGATTCGTCATTTAATTGTTTCAGATGTAAATTACTACGAAGCTTGGGACCGATTGGAAAAACGGTATGATCGGTCAAATTTAATAGTTCACTCGCATATCCAGGGTTTTTTATCACTTCCAACCATGACGCCAAATAACGTAGGGTTACTTCGAAAGATTTCAGATGGTGCGGATGAGACGATTCGAGCATTAAACGCGTTAGAAGCAAATAGTCGAGATCCATGGCTCATTTATCTCCTACTTCTAAAACTAGATCAGGATAGTAAGGAAGCATGGGCAAAGGAAGTAGGGTCGCGGGATGATTGTACCATTCAGGAGCTATTGGACTTTCTACAACTTCGCTGTGATGCAATGGAGTCGTGCCAGTTGCATGGTCGTTCGCTATCATCGCGCGGGAAACTTCCAACTTCGATTCGAACGCATGTGGTTGAAACACACCAGTCAAATCCACGTTGTCCAATGTGCAATGATGAACACATTTTGGGTCAGTGTACCAAATTTATTTCGCTTAGTACTGATTCTCGCCGGGAATTTGTGAAGAACATTTCTCTTAGTTTTAATTGTCTTAGGTCAGGACATTCATCAAATAAGTGCCGGTCCACACACCGCTGTCGCACGTGCAAATCTCGGCATCTGTGACACCAGTGGAACCTTAAAATTCTTCTTCTCCTTCCGCTAGCGTCAATAATCACTCACAATCACAACACCTAGGCAATCGACAAACTATTCTTCCAACTCTAATGGCCAAGGTTAAGGACAAGCAAGACAACTTCGTAAACTGTCGAGTTTTACTGGACTCTGGGTCTCAATATTCATTCATTGCAGAATCAGTTGCACAAAGACTCGGTCATCCCAGAAGTCATGCTCGAATTCCTATCATTGGAAGCGGGCTATACAAGAGGTTGTATATCAATCCAAATGTATTCGCGACTCAATTCTACTCGTGTTATCGTCGAAGCGTTTATTATTTCAAGGTTAACATCGAATTTACCTACTCAAACTATCGATACGTCCTCTTATCACCACATTCGCGACTTGAAACTGGCTGATCCCACATTCAATATCTCTCTTCCGATCGATGTTCTACTTGGAGCAGATAAACTGTGGAGCATTTTAAAGGGAAACCAGATTCGGGGTCCGACAGACACTCCTATTGCTCAAGATACCCTTTTTGGGTAATTTTTGGACGCAATTTGAGGGTCGCGAGTTGGAACGTTGGAAGCATGACCGACCGAAGTTACGAGCTGGAAGAATAGAAGGCGGGTGGACATCTTGTGTGTCCAAGAGACGAAATGGAAAGACACCGGAAATCGGGCGCGTTTCTTGGACGTTAGAACAAAAGATTGCAAGATGTTCTACTACGGAACGGAAAAGGCCAAGAACGGAATCGGTATCATCCTTGCGGCAGAGCTACTTGGAAACGTCTTGAGCATTTCGAAGTTCAGCGACCGTTTGATGTCTCTCAAACTAGTAATACAAGGAGAGGTGTGGAATATTGTCAGTGCATATGCTCCCCAAAATGGGTGTAATCAGAGAGATAAAGATGCATTTTGGCTAGATTTCCACAATCTCCTTAAGAACATCCCAAAGGAAGAGTTTCTGTTTGTTGGAGGAGATTTGAATGGACATGTCGGGAAATCAAACGAAGACTATGAAAACTGCCATGGAGGACTAGGATATGGCACCAGGAACCTTCCTGGTGAAGACATCCTAAGCATGTGCAAATCACACGGTCTTATCGTGTTAAATACCATGTTCATCAAACAAAGCCGACACCTAATCACTTACAGCAGTGGTGGAGATGAAACTCAGATTGACTACCATTTGGTAGCCAGTTTCATGAAGCCTCGGGTAAAAGATTGTAAAGTGATCCTGGGAGAGGCAATCGTTCGGCAACACCGTCTCCTGCTAACAAAAATTTTTATGAAAAAACCGAAGAAAAGCAAACAAACAAAGGTCTCTGAGAAAATCAAGTGGTACAATCTGGACAAAGAAAAAGGCGAGGCTTTTGTTTTCGTAATGAAAAATTACCTCTCTCACACCATCAACGGAGCTGAGGATGAATAGTGCAGAGCACAAAATATGTGGGATTCCCTACAGCGAACTTGCTTAAAGAAGGCCAAATCACTGCTAGGAGCTTCAAAAGGCCACCATCAACACGCCAAAGAAACATGGTGGTGGAGTGATGAAGCTAAGAAATTGATAAATGAGAAGAAAGCGGCTTTCAAAGCTTGGTCAAAGTGCCCCTCTAATAATAATGACGAAAAAGTTCGCCTTGAAATGGAATACAGATGCTGCAAGAAAAAAGCGAAGAAGAAGTGCACCCAGCTTCAAGCAGAGAGTACGGAGGGCCTGTATCGGGAGCTGGAGAAAATATCTTCCCCGGTTGCTGATGCAAATCAGGCTATCCAGGAGCTGCGACGACACAATATGAGCAAGAGCGTCACTATCTTCAAAATAGCCGCCCAAAGAAGGAGGAATGCTCAGGAGATTCGTTCGCCAAAGTTCATTAGCAATGCTCATGGCCAGCTTCTTGTGGATGACGATAAAATTCTGCAGAGGTGGCGACAGTATTGTGAAGAGCTTTTAAACGAACAGTTTCCCCGGCTATACTTTCCAAGAGCCACCCCTAACTGTGAAGAAATACCCGACATTACAGTCAAAGAAGTTAGTGAGGCGGTCAAATACTACAAAAAACGAAAAGCGGTTGGGCCAGATGAGATGCCCTCTGAGTTCTGGAAAAAGATGGGAGACGTCGGGTTCAGATGGCTCAGAATTCTCATCTCCAAATTCGTGAGAGGTGATCTAATGCCGAATCAATGGAGGGAAAGTTACCTTCTCCCTGTATACAAAGGGAAGGGTGATACGCGAAACTGTGATAACTACCGTTCGATCAAGCTGATGTCACACACCATGAAGATCGTTGAGCGGGTATTAGGTGGCCGACTGCGAAAAATAATACGGCTATCTGATGATCAGTGCGGGTTTGTCTCGGGTAAATCAACCACAGATGCAATCCAAAGTATAAGGATCATAATGGAAAAACATCGTGATTCCTTAAGGGATTTGCATATTGTATTGGTTGACTTTGAAAAGGCATTCGACAGACAACCACGAGATTTGATATGGGTGGCGCTAAGACATCGAGGGGTTCCAGAAACTTATGTACAGATGATCATGGACATGTACGAGGGAGCAAATACAAGAGTAAGATGCCCCGCTGGAGTAACCGAAGAGTTCCCAATCAAAGTCGGGGTACACCAGGGAAGCGTTTTAAGTCCTTTGCTCATTATTACAGTCCTTGATTATCTGCTTGAAGGTAAAGTGATGGACCCCAAGGTACATCAGTTATTCTTTGCTGACGATGGAGCCATCATAAGTGAGGATCCTACATCCCTGCAACGAGCACTTGATATGTGGGTGGACGTTCTGGAGGGAAATGGGTATCGCATTAGTTCAAAAAAGACAGAGTACTTATGCTGCCCGTTCTCTGATCCACTCAGGCCTATTCCAGACATTTATTTGAATGGAACAGTGCTTCCCAAGTGCGAAAGGTTCAAATATCTGGGATCTATGATCAATAGCAAAGCAACTTGTTATGACGACATCAATCATCGCGTAAGCGTAGGGTGGATGAAGTGGCGAGAAAATTCCGCTATCTTCTGTGACAGAAAAAGACCCCCTAAGTTGAAAGGAAGGCTCTACATCGCAGTTGTACGTCCAGCGCTCGCATACGGTTCACAATGTTGGACGATGTACAAAATGTATGAGAGTAAATTAACGGCTGGTCAAACGGTAGTGCATGCGATCATATGAAAACACAAGCGTTTTCACTCAGCTGAGGCCTACCAACTCCTACTCTCAACCTCCACGCGGTGACAGCCGGGTGCCTAGTACCTTAATCCAAGAAATGGGTAACCAACCCCGTTTGGCGGATTCTTGGTGGCAGCAGATGAGAGAGGGGGGAAGAGTGCTTTTCTCACTAGAGCACTTCTTCCTGTTCCAGGCGGCAGCGGACGAATTCCCTAGACCGAGTCAACGGTGGCGTCTATAGTTCCAGTTAGGTTGAACTTAGTGAATACCTTGCGCGAGCTGCTTCGACGTATTCGGATCACAGGTCGGTAAGGAATTTCCAATGTTGGTCAGGACATTGGAATAGAGATGGTGGCGGAGGAGCCCTTAATGGGCCAACGGCAGCGCTCATACTCCCGTAGTGGACTACTGGCACCGGTTTACCCGGCCCCTCGTCCTAGGGGAATAATTAAGGAACTGGCCCCCCAGGTTGAGGGGTTGTGCCGTCGGGGTAACTTCCCTACCACGTAAAAAGCGCATGGTTCCGAAACAACCAAAAGCCTCGGATAAGGATGACTTAACTAATGACGACCCCAGCAAACGAAATAAGGACAACGACCTTCGGATCTGTACGTGGAATGTTCTGTCCCTTTACAGACCACGTGCAGCCGAACAACTAGCAGAGGCCCTAGACTGCTATAAAGCAGATATTACCGCCATCCAGGAAGTGCGATGGGATGGGCCGGGCAAAAAGAGGATGAAAAACTGTGACATCTACTACGGTGATTGCTACAGAGGCAACAGGCAACGCTTATTCGGATGCGGATTTGTCATACGCGGCAGACTTAGGCAAGAAGTCTTAAGCTTCCGACACGTGAGCGAGCGTATTATGACTATCCGGATCAAGGCTAAATTCGCTAACATAAGCCTAATATGTGTTCATGCCCCCACCGAAGAAAAGGACCCTGCCACCAAAGAGTGTTTCTACGAGCTCCTTGACAAAACATACGAGCAATGTCCTAAATACGACGTTAAAATCGTATTGGGCGATTTTAACGCCAAAATAGGAAAGGAGGACGTCTTTGGTAGGGCAGTCGGTAAGCATAGCCTACACGACACCACGTCTGATAACGGACTAAGGCTAATTGATTTCGCTGTGGAGCGAAATGTCACTATAGCAAGCACATGGTTTCCTCATCTCGATATTCATAAGCAGACATGGCGGTCCGATGATCATGTCACGATCAACCAAATTGATCATATTGCGATCGACGCAAGGCATGCCTCCAGTATTCTGGATGTCCGGACCTTCCGAGCGGCCAACATAGACTCGGATCATTACCTTGTTGTAGCCAAGGTACGAATGCGGATATCCCAATCTGAGCAACAAAGAAGAATTACTGTGAGAAAATTTAACGTCGAAAAGCTACAATCGCAAGAGACCGCCAGACTCTTCGCTGAACGCGTATCCCGAAATCTTTCAATCACCCCTTTGCCGCCAGCATAAAGTACCGAAGACCAGTGGCAACGCTGCCAACATGCCATCAGAAACGCCGCGACTGATGTGTTGGGTCTCGCTCGACCACCACCGCGAAACCCCTGGTTTGACGAAGAATGCCGGCGACTGCATGCAGCAAAACAAGAGGCATACAAAGCGGCGCTGCAAAGGAAGACGAGAGCTGCTCGTGAGCTCTACGAGCAAAAGAGACGGGAAGAACATCGGCTTCTCCAAAAGAAGAAGAAAGAGCATGAGAAGCGCGCGTTTGAGAATATCGAGAGTCTATACTCCAGGAACAATGTACGGAAGTTTAAAGTTTGTACGTTTAAAAAGAACGTGTCAGAGAAGTAATACCCGTACAGAAACCTGTAGAGATGAAAGTGGAAACCTCGTAGTAGAATCACAGTCGGTGCTGAGAATATGGAAAAACTACTTCTGCAGACTGTATAACGGCGACGAAGACCAACATCCCGCTGTCAGGCAGAATGAACCATTCAACATAGACGATGATAGTCAAAATTTCCGTCCACCTGACCAAAACGAAGTGAGGATAGCAATATCCAAGCTAAAATCGAACAAGGCTGCTGGACCTGACGGCTTACCGGCCGAACTTTTCAAGGCAGCTGGGGATGAATTGGTAGAGTACATACACCAACTCATTTCTAATATTTGGTCAGACGAGTGTATGCCTGATGAATGGAATCTCAGCATCGTTTGCCCGATCCACAAGAAAGGAGACCCCCTCAACTGCGCCAATTATAGAGGCATCAGTCTCCTCAACATCGCATATAAGATCTTTTCTGCGGTATTGTGTGAACGCCTGAAACTTTTTATGAAAAGCCTGATTGGACCCTGTCAGTGCGGTTTCAGGCCAGGAAAGTCCACCATCGATCAAATCTTCACACTTCGGCAGATCCTGGAGAAAACCCAAGAATTCCAAATCGATACTCACCACCTCTTTATCGATTTCAAGGCCGCCTATGACAGCATCTATAGAGAAGAGCTTTATAGAGCCATGTCTAGTTTTGACATCCCTGCCAAACTTGTCCGTCTGTGCAGGCTGACGATGGAGAACGCTCGCTGCTCCATCAAGGTCGGTAATGACCTCACCGAGACCTTTGATGTCAAAAAAGGCTTTAGACAAGGTGACGCGCTGTCATGTGACTTCTTCAATATTGTACTTGAACGGATTGTGCGGAACTCACAAGCCAACACCGGAGGCACAATCTATTACAAGTCTGTACAACTGCTTGCATACGCCGACGATATAGACATTATCGGAAGATCTCAGCGGGCTGTCACCGGTGCTTTTGCAAGCATTGAGGCGGAAGCGGCCAAAATGGGTTTGGCGATAAACGAGGGCAAAACCAAGTATATGCTGTCAACTAGAAGGGAAAACCAACACCGACGAATTGGACAAAACGTCACCGTGGGCAGCTATAACTTCGAGGTAGTAAGGGACTTTGTCTACCTTGGCTCTGCTATAAACTCGAAAAACAAAATCAGTGCAGAAATCAATCGAAGAATAACTCTTGCCAATCGCTGTTTTTTTTTTGGGCTTATAAGGCAATTCAACAATAAAGCCCTATCTCGAACAACTAAGGAGACTCTATATAAGACCTTGATCATCCCAGTCCTGCTTTACGGCGCTGAAACATGGACTTTATTAAAAGAGGATGAAGATATCCTTGGTCGCTTCGAGAGAAAAATTCTTCGTAAAATTTTCGGTCCCGTTTGCGTTGACGGGTTTTGGAGGAGAAGATTCAATCACGAACTATACGAGCTGTACAGCGACATCGACCTAGTCAAAAAACTGCGTATTGGACGTCTGAGATGGCTAGGACATGTAGAGCGAATGGACACCAACGCTCCGGCCCGCAGAGTCTTCGAATCTAGCCCCGAGGGACGACGCAGTAGAGGGAATCATCGCCGTAGGTGGCGCGCACAAGTTCAAGGGGACCTCGACCAACTTGGAGTGCGCAACGGGAGGCAATTAGCTAAAGACCGAGCTAAATGGAGAGGCTTGTTGGTTGAGGCCCAGGTTCACCCCGAACTGTAGCGCCACCTAAGTAAGTAAGTAAATTAACGGCAGCTGAGATGAAGATGCTTCGCATGACAGCAGGAGTGACAAGGCTTCATCGAATAAGAAGTTCGAAGATCCGTGGAAGCTTTCACATCAAGGAAATCATCGTACAAAAAATAGAGCGCGACCGGCTCAGTTGGTATTGCCACGTTCAAAGAAGAGATCATTTGAACCCTGTTAAAAAGGCAATATCTATGCACGTTCCAAAGACATCGCGATGTAGGAAAGGCAGGCCTATAAACGCCTGGATCAGACAAATGCGACGACATCGGCATTTCATTGGCCTCAGTAACCGAGTGATCCGAAATCGGCAGGCGTGCCGATATTTTCTGAGGTCAAATAGGCGAACCCCACAGGCGGATCAGTAGAAATGCGGTGAAGTGGGAGGGTTGTGATCCCTTGTTTTCGGATCATAACCTCGCTGATAAAAGGAAGAAGAATACCCTTTTTGGGTGGGTTATCACCGGAGAATTTCTCTCTCCTCAATCGCCAAATAATCTTACAGTGTCCTCGATTCATTCTACACTTGACATTGACAATCTATTGCAGAAATTCTGGGAGTTGGAAGAGGTTACCCCAGTCTCAAAACAATCGCTCGGCGAGGATCTCGCTGAAACTTATTTTCGTCAAACCTTTTCTCGCTCGTCCGATGGACGTTATATAGTTCATCTCCCCTTTACAACTTCATTTCCAACATTCGGTGATACCTTACAAGCTGCCATCTCATGGCTACAATCTATGGAACGTCGCTTTGCAAAGGACCCAGATTTACGTGATTCATATTCAAGGTTCATGCGAGAGTATCTTGATATGGGTCATATGAAACGAATTCCCCCTGAGGAGCTGAACGAGGATCCTGCTCACCAATTTTATCTCCCCCACCATGCCGTTCTCAAAAATGATAGTTCAACAACAAAATTGCGCTTTGTTTCCGATGGCTCCGCAAAGGATTCTCTCGGTCAATCGCTTAATAGTACGTTATTAGTAGGCCCTTCGATTCAGAGAGATTTGATTGGCGTTTGCATGAGATTTCGACAACATCGATATGTGTTCACAGCTGACGTGGTGAAAATGTTTCGTCAGATTTGGGTTGACGATGAGCACACCAACTTTCAACGCATTGTTTGGCGTGAAAGCCCCAACGATGAGATTCAGCATTTTCGTCTGTGTACCGTCACATATGGTACAGCATGTGCACCATTTCTATCAGTTCGCGTCCTAAACCAACTCGCCATTGATTATCGTGCAACTTATCCCCATGCGTCTCAGGTCATACTCAACGACGTGTACGTCGATGACGTGATTACAGGAACTGACTCGGTTGAAGCTCTTTTAAAACTTCAGTCTCAGTTAGTCGCCCTGTTGTCGATGGCTAAGCTATCGTTGCGCAAGTGGAGTTCTAACTGCTGGTCGCTTTTTGCACAGTTACCAAGCGAAGACTGTGAGTATTCGCTCATTGATACCGAACGGTCTAACAAATCAATTAAGGTCCTGGGCATGTATTGGGATTCCGCCTGTGACGAGTTGTCTTATAAGGTGAGTTCACCTCCGCTGAAATCATCATCAACGAGAAGAACATTGCTCTCCGAAATCTCGCGTATCTTTGACCCTCTTGGATTGTTAGCACCATCAGTTGTATCGTTTAAAGTAATGTTCCAAGAACTTTGGGTACCAGAACTAAAACTAGGTTGGGATGATCTTGTTCCATCGGATATAGCTGAAAAATGGATTGCCTATCGGGAGCAACTTCCATATTTTGAAAACATTCGCGTCGCTCGACATGTCTTTACATCCTCAGATAGCATTGAACTACATGGATTCTCAGATGCTTCGTCGGTAGCCTATTCTGCGGTTGTATACGCGCGCTGCAAATTAGTTTCGGGCGACTTTAAAATCACCATTATTGCTGCAAAAACTAAAATCGCTCCACTGAAACCCGTCTCAATTCCGCGTTTTGAGTTATGCGGAGCTCTTCTCTTGTCCCGATTAACATCACGTATAAAATCCTCTATGACCATCAACGTTTCAAAAATATATACTTGGTGTGACTCCGAAATAGTCCTACATTGGTTGTCTTCAGCCCCTCGTCGGTGGGCATCGTTCGTCGCTAATCGCACTGGCGAAATTCTAGACACGGTTCCGCGAACATGCTGGCACCATATTTCGTCGGAAGACAACCCGGCAGACTGTGCGTCGCGTGGTGTTTCTCCCTTAAATCTTGTAAAACATAAGCTATGGTGGACTGGACCAAGTTGGCTGAATCTTCCGGAGCAAGATTGGCCAGTATCTAAGTTTAATATTAATCGAAAGTCGGAATGTGAGGCTGTTAAACGGGAAGAAAGACAAGTACCCAGACATGCATTATTCACGGTCGCGGATCTTAACATACTTACTCTCCTAATCGAAAAAATCTCATCGTGGTATCGGTTACAACGAGTCGTGGCTTATTGTCTACGCTTTTTATTCAATTGTCGGGGTAATGTGTGTAATCGTCGAACTCTCGGACTTACAGTTCATGAAATCCAATGTGCAAGGTCGGCAATTATCAAACATGGTCAAGAGATGTCGTTTGGAGACGATATCCAACATCTCATCAAACACCAACGACTCCAACAAAAATCGAAGCTGCTTAGGTATTCAGCCTTTTTAGACACCGATGGACTCCTTCGCGTTGGTGGACGGATAAAACATGCTACAATCTCTTATAATCTTAAGCATCCCATAATTCTGCCTAATGATACTAATCTTTCTTCCCTTATAGTGACAGACGTTCATGTTACCAATCTTCATACAGGTGTATCCGAGACATTTTCCATCGTCCGTCAGCAATATTGAATACTTGGTAGTCGGAATCTCATCCGCAAAGTCGTACACCGGTGTAAGATCTGCTTCATGCAACGGACGTTTACGGAGCCAGCAGTTAATGGGCGATTTGCCAGCTGCGCGGATTCAACCGACTCGCCCATTTACAAACACAGGGGTTGATTATGCTGGCCCGCTAACCATAAAATTCTCACGTGACGGAATCCTAAGCTAACAAAAGCATACATTGCCTTATTCGTATGCTTGGTCACGAAGGCCATCCATTTAGAGGCAGTGAGTGATCTATCGACCGATGCATTTCTCGCTGCTCTGCGGAGGTTTACTTCACGAAGAGAAAGATGTTCTAACCTCTATAGTGATAATGGCACCAATTTTAAGGGTGCGCGACGATGTCTCACCGACATGCACAGATTGGTAATGTCCCAGCAGTACAACGACGTTATACGAACTGCATTAGCACGGGAGAATATTGAGTGGCACCTCATTCCACCGTCCGCGCCACATTTTGGCGGATTGTAGGAGGCTGGAGTGAAGTCCGTCAAATTTCACTTACGGCGAGTAATAGGGGCAACTATCTTAACCTTTGAGGAGCTGACCACAGTTTTAAGTCAAATAGAAGCCGTATTGAATTCACGTCCTTTATGCTCTCTATCAGATGATGATTTAAACCCGCTAACACCAGCTCATTTTCTTATAGGTCAACCTCTTGCATCTGTACCAGAGCCTTCGCTTGAAACCATATCAACAAATCGATTATCGCATTGGAATCTATTGCAAAATATGGTCCAAGGGTTTTGGAGACGCTGGCACAATGAGTACCTCACGACGCTTCAAGAACGCAACAAGTGGCAGCACCCAACACCAAATCTGAAGGTTGGAGACTTGGTGGTCATTAAGGAGCCCAATCTTCCACCCACGCAATGGGTTCTTGGTCGAGTTGATGCCGTGGCACCGGGACCAGACAAGAAAGTTCGAGTAGCAACAGTCAGAACGGCAAGCGGTACTTTGGTACGCCCTTTTGCGAAATTGGCATTACTTCCTGTTTCCTGAAACCACGTTCCAGGGGGGCAGGGATGTTTAAGACTTTAAATCTTACATACTCGTATCATTTAGTAAATCTTTATTGTTTATCATGTATCATTAATCTCTTTATAATCATTATCATTGATTTGTATTTCATATTTGCTCTGAGTCACTGTACTTAAGTTATATATTAATCGCAAGCAGTACAATACCATATACCACCCACCGGTACTTCAAATCGTTCTCTCTTTGCTGGAACGGTGTCATACTCAGATGAATCAAAGGACACTGTCTCTCGTTCACTTGGATCTCAACCGTAGCAGCGACCACATCGGAATCGTATTATTGCGTGTGCGCATACATCTGTTTTTTTTGTATATTACATATGTAACATTTCAATTTGTTCATTCAATTAAATTTGAACCTCAAAATTGATCTTTGTGTGTTCTTAATCAGAGCCATAACTTTTTCGTAGCTGCACAGCTGTACCCAATGAGTTTGAAACTTGTATGCGCTACTAAATTGTCTTTCCAAAATGTATAAAACTATTTTTGTACCTATAATAGTTTAGAAGTTATAGCGCTTAAAGTGGTAACACCTCCAAATCAGAGGTCACCCATTTTGATGGGATATAATTTGAAATGTGGTGAGAATAAATAAATTGGGTAGATTTCCACAATCTCCTTAAGAACATCCTAAAGGAAGAGTTTCTGTTGGTTGGAGGAGATTTAAATGGACATGTCGGGAAGTCAAACGAAGACTATGAAGACTGCCATGGAGAACTAGGATACGGCACCAGGAACCTTCCTGGTGAAAACATCCTAAGCATGTGCAAAACACACGGTCTTATCGTGTTTAATACCATGTTCATCACACAAAGCCGACACCTGATCACATACAGCAGTGGTGGAGCTGAAACTCAGATTGACTACCATTTGGTAGACAGTTTCATGAAGCCTCGGGTAAAAGATTGCAAAGTGATCCTGGAAGAGGCAATCGCTCCGCAACACCGTCTCCTGCTAACAGAAATCTTTATGAAAACACCAAAGAAAAGCAAACAAACAAGGGTCTCTGAGAAAAGCAAGTGGTGCAATCTGGACAAAGAAAGAGGCGAGGCTTTTGTTTTCGTAATGAAAAATTACCTCTCTCACACCATCAACGGCGCTGAGGATGAATAGTGCAGAGCACAAAATATGTGGGATTCCCTACAGCGAACTTGCTTAAAGAAGGCCAAATCACTTCATAAGGACACCATCAACACGCCAAAGAAACATGGTGGTGGAGTGATGAAGCTAAGAAAGTGATAAATGAGAAGAAAGCGGCTTTCAAAGCTTGGTCAAAGTGCCCCTCTAATAATAGTGACGAAAAAACTCGCCTCGAAATGGAATACAGATGTTTAAAGAAAAAATCGCACCATGGCGGCAGTACCACTAACCCCGACTTGGCCACAGTTCCATCACCACTATTCGCCCACTCAACAAGACAAATTAAAAACGACCCTGGAAGCGGGCATAAGCCAGTTATACCAACAATAAATACGAGGACCAAACCAACCGAAACCTTGCAGAGAGTATGTTGGAACTTCAGAAAAGCCAAATGGGAACTTTTTACTAATAACATAGAAAAAGAAATAAGCATACAGAACCTTCTACACCAACCAATTAACAAAAGCACACTCGAAAAACTGAACTAAATAACCCTTAAGAGCGCCAAAACTACTATACCAAGAGGAAAAATAAAAAAGTATAGACCATTTTGGAACCAACACATTGAAGAAGTAAAGACAGAGCGTGATAAAGCCAGGAAAAAAGCGGAAACAACTAAGCAACAAGAAGACGTGACCGAATGGCGGCGAATAACAGCAATAGTAAGAAGGCAAATCAACATTGAAAAAAGAACAAGTTTCAACAAATTCATCAGTAACATAAGATATGACAATTCAAATAAAATCTACAAGCACGTCAAAAAAATATCAAATGAAGGAAATATGGAAAGACCACCACTGCAACATAATGGTAAAGAACTACATGACGACAAGATATGCGCCAACAAAATGCTCAACTATTACACAAACGCCCACAAACTAAATAACCACGCAAAACAAAACGACAAGCAACTACCAAAACAACCCACAAAATTAAACAGAAGCCTAGGCGATAATATCTTCATAGAAAATTTCTCAATGGCCGAACTAACAGAAGCTATAAAAAACATACAAAATAAAAAACAACCAGGGACAGATAAAATATTGCCAGAATTCATCAAAAAACTGGGCGAAAAGGCAAAGAACTACTGCTAAATATTTTCAACGCCGTCTGGAATGAAGAAATCGAAATACCATCTACGTGGAAAAAAGCGATAATAATCCCAATTCCGAAAAACAATAAAAATCAAGAACTTATAAGCAGCTACAAACCAATCTCACTCACGTCCATTCAGGCAAAACTCATGGAAAGGTTGATCTCTAACAGACTGAATTGGTTCCTGGAAACTCAACACCTTATAACAAACGAACAAGCCGGATTTCGGAAAAACCTGTCAACAGCTTAACAAGTTACGAAATACACTGAACAAGTAAAGAATGCCTTTAACAACAACGAAAGCATCTTAGCAGTATACATCAACTTCAAAGCAGCGTGCGAGAAAGTATGGCGAAGAAAACTAGTCTACAAATTACAACAAATAGGAGTCAAGCACAAGATGTTAACGTGGCTAAGGAACGTTATTACCCAACGATGGATCGCAGTAAAATTCAGAAACCAACACACAAAATTTAAGCAAATGCGAGTCGGCTTACCACAAGGCTCAGTACTTAGCACAACATTGTTCAACATATTTATAAACGATTTACCAGGCACACTGAAACTAAACACTTCAGCTAAGGTAGCAATGTTCGCAGACGACGTAGTGTTCTGAGTGAAGACATGTAACGATAACAAAAATAAAGACGAAATAAACAAGGTAACTACGAATTTGGACAGATGGGCAACCGAAAACAACATGGAAATCAATACTAACAAGACCTACTACCAATACCTCTCACTGCGACATATAAGCGAACATTTTGACATTAGAATAAACAATACCAACATCCAAAAAAGCGATTGCGTTAAATACCTATGTATGAACATTGATAACAAATTAACATGGGAAACACACGTTAACGAAACAATAAAAAAGGCAAAAAAAGGAGCTTCACACTAAAAAGACTAACTGGAGTGAAATGGGATAGTTCTCTTGAAGCACTTAACAGAACTTACAACGTATATGGTATATCAAACCACTAATACGCTACCATACAACAGCGAAGCCCTCAACATTAAACAAATTGCAAAAGGCGCAAAACAAAATCCTACGTATAGTCACAGGAGCAGTAAGAACTACAAATACAAACGCGCTGAGATTGTACACAAAGAACACCAAGATTACCACTGAAATTGAAAAAAGAGCCTGCATCCTACAAACAGAAACTTCAACTCTGCCACGAAACTATCATATCTCTGACGCACTACTCGTTCCAAACCGACTGAAAACCCACCCATCCTTTACTCATAAGATTCACTCACTCTGCGAGGAACTCCAACTGGTATGTAAAGCAGACCCCAAGATTCCGCAAACAAATCCAACTGAATTCATAACAGTAGAAAGCAATACAAACATTGACAACATAGGGAAAAAATCAGACCATCAAACAGAAGAACTACAACAATGCACACTAAAAACACTTAACGAAAGATACCCAAAAGAAGAATGGCTACATATACATATATACGGATGGATCTAAATTGAGTAGAAGCGAAAATGCTGGGGCAGGCGTCTATAGCGAGCTGAGCTTAGGCTACCGGGGGGGTCAGCATGGTGGCGGATAGCTGAATGGCCTACAGATATGTAGGTTAGCTGCGTATAACCAATAAGCAGTCCCCGACCAAAAGCGGCAAAAACGGAGAGTGTGCGGAAATAACACATAAGCCCAGTGAAATTTTTGTGATAGGGCGAGTAGATGCCGCCCGTAACTAAGCATCCTGTCCCTAAGGCAAGGCGTTATGCGACCCGTACCGAGGCCTGAATGGTGCTGGGGACGTAAAACCCATACAGCATCGCTAACGGAGCCCTCCAGATAGCTGGTGCCCTCTGGTTGTAATATAGCCTTACCACATTACAGGGGTCTCTGATGTGGTGGACCTTTCTTTCCCCCATACTCGTGGATCCAACTATGAATCAAACAAAAACAAATACAAATAAAACAGAAAAAAAGTACAAAACTCAGGAGACGAAAGTACAGAGGAAAATCCGTTCAGGAGAAGCTCGGTACTGATGCGATCACCGCCGTTAAAAATAGCGGATGGACCGACGCAAGAAGATAACACAAACGCGGAGATGCCGTCTGAACCAATAAATGAACAGACAACCTCGCAAATGCCGTCGAAATCTCTCCCCAGTGAAATATTAACTGGTAGTCTGAAGTCTGAAACCAACACGGAAGTAAAGGCCAAAGAAACCAGCGAAGAGAGAGAAAAACGTGAAGCCATGCATTCCCTGGGAAAGCACATCTCGGCACTCATGGAATTCATTAAGGGAAAAAACAATGTGCATCATGAGATTAGGAGACTGGCTAGTGCAATTCGTAAACACTACAGCTGCGCAGTAGATTGCGAAATAGATAAAGTGGTATGCAGTAGAGTGTCTAAAGCCACTCAAACCATCCACTCTCCAGAAATGAGTGAGTTGGCTTTCCCTTCTTCGTTGGAACAACTGCCAGACCCAAAGCGAAAAAGGACGAGATCTCCAAATGCCGAAGAACCCTCCACACTGTCATACGCCGAAATTGTTGCGGAAAAAACGGAAGTGGAGGTGAAACAAAGCGTGCATAAGGACCAGAAAGAGAAAAAAAAAAAAAGGCCACAGGGAAAAACCACGGACAGGCAATGAAACCCCGGATCGAAGAACCAGGTGCAGAAACTACTAATAAAGTCGTTTGGACAAGAGTAGAAAAAAGTCGAGGCAAGATATATGCTAAGCCTGACGCACTGGTGATTAAAAAGATCGGAGAAATTTCCTATTGCGCCATACTCCGAAAGGTGAAGACCAACCTCGAGTTGAATGGATTGGGGTGTGATGTTACCCGCATAAGAAGGACAGCCAAAGGAGAGCTACTGCTTGAGCTCAAGAAAGCAGCTGATGGAAGAACATCAGAACACCAAAGTAAAGTGGGAAAAGTTCTCGGTGAAATAGCGGAAGTGAGATCCCTAACGCAAGAGGTGCTAATTGAGTGCAAAGACCTAGATGGCGTCACCACAAAGGAAGAGATCTCGATAAATACTACCAAAAAAGTTCTGGAGGTTGGAACAATAAAAATCGGATGGACGGTATGCCGAATACGGGAGAAAATAATACCGCTGCGATGTTTTAGGTGTCTTAACTTCGGGCACCTAGCAAAGGCGTGTAAAAACACTTTGGATAGGAGTGAGGATTGCGTTCGGTGTGGACAGAAAGGCCATGTATCCAAGAACTGCAGCAATGATGCAAGGTGCGTCCTTTGCGAAGAAAAGGGAAGTAGCAACATCAAACACGCGGCAGGAAGCATAGTATGCCCGGTATACCAAGAAGCTGCAAAAGTCGCAAGAAGAATATGAAAGTGCTGCAACTAAACTTAAACCACTGCGAAGCGGCGCAAGACATCTTGACACAAACCGTTCGCGAGTTAAAGATAGATGTTGCCGTATTATGTGAGCAGTACAAAAATCTCGATGATACAGTTTGGGCTGCGGATGACTCAAAAAGAGCTGCTATTTGGGCCTGCAGAGATTGCGCCTTTGAAGAAAAAATGATGACACCCGGAACAGGCTTCGTGCGAGCAAAGGTCAAAGGAGTGCATGTCTATAGCTGTTATGCATCTCCAAACAACACCATTGAGGAGTTCCAAAGTATGCTTGATAGGCTCGTGGATGATGCTAGAGGTCGTACCAAACAAGTAACTAGGGCTTGCGACGCGTCCATGGCCCGGAAAACGTCAACAAATCGCCGGCCACCAGTATACTGGTGGAACCAAGAGATAGCAGAGCTACGCAGCAAGTGCCATAGAGCCAGAAGACTATTCCAGCGATTCAGAGGTTTGTCCACACATCAGGACCTACGGGTGCAATTCAAAAATAGGCGAAGAGAGCTAAAACTAGCTATCCGCAGAAGTAAGAGCAATAGCTTTAAGGAACTCTGCGAGCAAGCAGATGTAAATCCTTGGGGCACCGCCTATAGAACAGTAATGGCAAAACTCAAAGGCACTAGGGCACCCTCCCCCTCATGCCCTCTCCTTATGCAGAAAATTGTATCGGGGTTGTATCCACCTCAAATACCAGCAGAACGTATAGAGCCACCTCCGGAAGTACAGGACATCCCAACTGTCACGCAAAGGGAACTCCTGGATGTATGCAGACGATTCGAGGATACCAAGTCACCTGGATTGGATGGCATACCGAACAAGACCCTTAAATTAGCCATTAAAACAAATACGCAACCATTTGTGGAACTCTACAACAAGTGTCTAACAGAAGGAGTTTTTCCAGACCAATGGAAAAAGCAACGTCTAGTGCTGCTGTCAAAAGGGGAAAAAACCACCAGACGAGCCCTCGTCATACCGTCCCATATGCCTGTTAGACACAATGGGTAAAATACTGGAGCGAATCATATGCAACCGACTAGAAGTAGCAATTGGTGAAGCCGGGGGACTCTCCAACCAACGGTACGGTTTTAGGAAAGCTCGTTCTACAGTAGACGCAATAAGAAGGGTAACTACAACCTTGGAAGAAGCTATTCAGGGCAGGAGATGGGGAGGCGGTGCAAAGAAATACGGTGCCGTAATAACATTGGACGTCAAAAACGCGTTCAATTCTGCGAATTGGGGACTCATAGTGCAATCGCTTAGGTCAATGATGGTGCCATGGTTCTTAATTAAAATAATACTGAGCTACTTCGAGAAACGGTTTCTGTTCTTCGATACCGACGATGGAGTAAAGCAGTACCACATATCTGGCGGAGTTCCACAAGGATCGGTATTAGGCCCTATCCTTTGGAACATTATGTATGATGGGGTTCTAAGGCTTGGAATCCCAAATGAGGGAAAAATCATAGGCTTCGCCGATGATATTGCAATTGTCGTGGTTGCAAAACATCTAGAGGAAATAGAGGATATTGCAAATGAATGTATCCGAAAAGTCAAACGGTGGATGGCAGCAGTCGGGTTAGAGCTCGCCGAACATAAGACAGAGGCAGTATTGGTAAGCAGCCGCAAGAAAAGAAAAGAAATCACCATCAGAGTAGGAGATCATAATACGACTTCAAAATCGGTTATCAAATACCTAGGTGTGATGATCGACGCGAGGCTCACTTACATGAGCACCTTGAAAGAACGTGTGACAAAGCGGCTCGGGTGAGCGGTGCCTTATCAAGAATAATGATAAATATTGGAGGACCTAGGCAACAAAGGAGACTTATTCTATCAAGGGTGGTGCAGTCCATCCTTATGTATGCGGAACCCATATGGGCCAAAGCTATGATGAAAAAGACCTACGCAAGAAGGATAAACTCTGTCAACAGACTATGTGCGCTGAGAGTATGCTGTGCCTTTCGTACGGTGTCAGACGAGGCAGTATGTGTCATCACGGGAATGCTACCAGCGGATATCTTGGCTATCGAGCTACAAAGGACCTACGACGCCAAAATTCAGGAACCTCAAGCGTCAGTCAAAAATATCAAGCTGGAAGAAAGACAGCGAAGCATTAGAGCATGGCAGGAGCGATGGAACCAGTCCTCAAAGGGAAGATGGACCCATCGACTTATACCGGATATCCAAAAATGGATGGACCGGAAACACGGAGAGGTAGATTTCTATCTTAGCCAGTTCCTAACAGGACATGACTGCTTTCGAGCGTATCTCAACAGGTTTGGGCTCGATGAATCTCCCCTGTCCAAATTGCGGAGAGGCCCCAGAAGACGCTTAGCACGTATTTTTTCAGTGCCCACGTTTTCATATAGAGCACAGAGAACTGAAGGAAAAAATTGGAGAAATACCAACCCCCGAAAACATTGTGCACCATATGATAGCATCGAATGCAATATGGGACGCGGTGAAACAAGTTGCAGCGATAATCGTGCAGGAACTTAGGCGGCTGGAAAGAGTCAGAGAGAGCAACCAAGTCCAACCGGCAACACTTTTGGAACAAGGAGCGGAAGACAGCGAAAGAAGAGCATAAATAGCTAACCAGCCCCGCGAAGTAATACCTAACCGTAGTCCCGCGGGGAGAGTGGTTGAAGTGTGCAGGGTGTGGTTTAGTACGTAGGCTATTCCTGGCATCGATTATTCAGGTTTGCGAATCGTGCATGCCAGTAGCTCGGGTTACTGGAATCTTTAGAACATTACACACCCTTTGGCGCAACCATAAAAAAAAGGCGTCTATAGCGAGCTATTTAGACATTACAACCCCCTAGGAAGAAATAACACTGCATTCGACGGCGAAGTTGCAGCAATAAGCACGGCACTCCAAGGAGTAATAAAAAGGATCCATAACGTACAGAAAATAGTAGTACTAATAGACTCGAAAGCAGCAATCGAAGCGATGACGTCAAACTCGCACCCAGCGGACAGAACGGTAGCAGACATTAAACAAAAACTGCGGTTCCTTAAAAATCAGAGGAAAACTGTTGTCCTACAATGGATACCATCGCACATCGGAATAACCGGCAATGAAGCAGCAGATGATCTAGCAAAAAAAGCCACCAAAACAGCAGCAACTACAAGCACCGAAGCACCATTCCATAGGATTAGGGCAAACATACTGCAAGTTTTCAACATTAAGGGCGAGGAAGAACATCAATCAGCAGCAATGGGAAAAAGATAGAAACACATAACAGAACTCGCGAAGACAAATCAACTAATACCAAGAAACCAGGCAGTAGCATTCTTCAGGCTATATACAGGACACGACTGCCTTGCTCGTCATCTCTACAGACTCAAGATAAGGACAACAGCAGAGTGCACTCTCTGTTACTTAAATCAACCGATGGACGAAGATCCCCTAATGACATGTAAAAGACTATCTACAGACAAACAAAACAATAAAGATATTTGTGCTTTATATTGGGAAGCAAGAGAAAATGAGCTAGAACTAAACCACAGCCATTGGAAAAAGAAGAAAAAGAAAGAAGCGAAGAAGAAGTGCACCCAGCTTCAAGCAGAGAGTACGGAGGGGCTGTATCGGGAGCTGGAGAAAATATCTTTCTCGGTTGCTGATGCAAACCAGGCTATCCAGGAGCTGCGAAGACACAATAAGAACAAGAGCGTAACCATCTTCAAAATAGCCGCCCAAAGAAGGAGGAATGCTCAAGAGATTCGTTCGCCAAAGTTCATTAACAATGCTCATGGCCAGCTTTTTGTGGATGACGATAAAATTCTGCAGAGGTGGCGGCAATATTGGCTCTTGGCCACCCCTAACTGTAAAGAAATACCCGACATTACAGTCAAAGAAGTTAGCGAGGCGGTCAAATACTACAAAAAACGAAAAGCGGTTGGGCCAGACGAGATGCCCTTTGAGTTCTGGAAAAAGATGGGTGACGTCGGGTTCAGATGGCTCAGAATTCTTATCTCCAAATTTGTGAGAGGTTATCCAATGCCGAATCAATGAAGGAAAAGTTACCTTCTCCCTGTATACTACCTGATAACTACCGTTCGTTCAAGCTGATGTCACACACCATGAAGATCGTTGAGCGGGTATTAGGTGGCCGACTGCGAAAAATAATACGGCTATCTAATGATCAGTGCGGGTTTGTCTCGGGTAAATCAACCACAGATACAATCCAAAGTATAAGGATCATACGGGAAAAACATCGTGATTCCTTAAAGGATTTGCATATTGTATTGGTTGACTTTGAAAAGGCATTCGACAGACAACCACGCGATCTGATATGGGTGACGCTAAGACATCGAGGGGTTCCAGAAACCTATGTACAGATGATCATGGACATGTACGAAGGAGCAAAGACAAGAGTAAGATGGCCGCTGGAGTAACCGAAGAGTTCCCAATCAAAGTCGGGGTGCACCAGAGAAGCGTTTTAAGTCCTTTGCTCTTTATTACAGTCCTTGATTTTCTGCTTGAAGGTAAAGCGACGGACCCCAAGGTACATCAGTTATTCTTTGCTGACGATGGAGCCATCATAAGTGAGGATCCTACATCCCTGCAACGAGAACTTGATGTGTGGGTGGACGTTCTGGAGGGAAATGGGTATCGCATTAGTTCAAAAAAGACAGCACTTGGGCTGCCCGTTCTCTGATCCACTCACGCCTATTCCAGACATTTATTTGAATGGAACAGTGCTTCCCAAGTGCGAAAAGTTCAAATATCTGGGATCTATGATCAATAGCAAAGCAACTTGTGATGACGATATCAATAATCGCGTAAGCGTAGGGTGGATGAAGTGGTGAGAAATTCCGCTATCTTCTGTGACAGAAAAATGCCACCTAAGTTGAAAGGAAGGCTCTACACCGCAGTTGTGCGTCCAGCGCTCACATACGGTTCACAATATTGGACGATGTACAAAACGTATGAGAGTAAATTAACGGCAGCTGAGATGAAGATGCTTCGCATGACAGCAAGAGTGACAAAGCTTGATCGAATAAGAAGTTCGAAGATCCGTGGAACCTTTCACATCAAGGAAACCATCGTACAAAAAATAGAGCGCGACCGGCTCAGCTGGTATTGCCACGTTTAAAGAAAAGATCATTTGAAGCCTGTTAAAAAGGCAATATCAATGCACGTTCCAAAGACATCGCGATGTAGGAAAGGCAGGCCTATAAACGCCTGGATCACACAAATGCCACGACATCGGCATTTCTTTAGCCTCAGTAACCGGGTGATCCGAAATCGGCGGGCCTGTCGATATTTTCTGAGGTCAAATAGGCGAACCCCACAGGCGGATCAGGAGAAATGCGGTGAAGTGGGAGGGTTGTGATCCCTTATTTTTGGACCATAACCTCGCTGATAAAAGGAAGAAGAAGAATGTGGAATAAGGCATCTTGCGTAGACCGACCTGACCGAAAACCTATTTGACTATTATCAATTAGGTTATTATACTCCAAAAACCAGCTAAGTCGTTTTACCACAATTTTTTCCAGTATTTTGCTTGCACATGAGAGGAGAGAAATAGGACGGTGCCCGCTTACATTTAATATGCTCTTGTTGACGGTTGAACACCGTTATTTGACAGCTTCTTTTGTTTTAAAAACTCAGAGGAGAAATTGGAGTTGTTTGAATATGTGGACCATGTCTTTGCGAATAGTTCTGCAATTTGAGTAGGGTTGGTTATGATTTGTGTACCCTGGATGAGAGCCAAAGGCGGGGGCAAAAAATCACCTGTTAGTGATTTTTCATCCGACCAGAGTTTTTAGAGGTTGATTAAGGGTTAATATTTGCAGTGAATTGTTCAAAGCACTCCTTTTTTGCTGCTTTCGCAGTCTTACGGAAAATAGCGTTTGCTTTACGATAAGCTGTCAGGTTGCCGTCGTTAGGGTGTTTTTAAAATTGTTCCCAGCATTTTTGCTTGGTGGCACGCAGATTTTTATTTCACCAAGGAACTAATTTTCGTCTTGGCGAACTCGCTGTTTTGGGGATGGCCAAGTTGGCTCCTTGAATTGTTGCAAATTCCTTGTTGACATTGTTGGAAGATGTTCTTTCCGTTAAAAACCCACTTACGTGAGTTTGGAACAAGTTCCACTCCGCTCTATAAGTTATATATTTGGGTGGTCGTTTTTTGTTTGGGCTAGAGGTACCAAGGGTAATTGAGGTAAGAATTGGAAAATGGTCACTCCCATGTACGTCGGGGAGGACCGACCATGTTGTTTTTGGTACAAATTAGGTTGGAGGTTAGTAAAAAATCCTCTATAAGTTTTCCACTTCTATTAATAGAATGAGATCCCCACAGTGGGCTCCAGGAGTTGAAATCCCCTGTAAGGAGAATGGCGGCATCAAAGGAACTTACCATATTATGCAAGTCGTCGGAGGTAAAACTTTACGCAGGATGTATATAGATAGATATAATTACAAGTTTTATATTCATTGTAATTTCCACAGCAACCAATGAAAACGCGAGAGAGACATTGATTTGTGCACCAGCAAGCCGGTAGCTTGTTTCGCCGCGTAGTTGGTGTCAATGTTGTGAAAATATGTGTGGTACCTCTTGACGGGGAGGAACGTGGTAGTGCATGGTAGATGGGTTTCTTGGAGGGAAATTATTAGAGGGGATTTTTCGTACATTAGCGTCTGAAGTTCAGGCAAATTATTAAAGTATCCTTTAAGGTTCCACTGAAGAACCGAAAGTACTATTTTGTTCAAAGTCTTAGACTTTTGTACAATATAATCGTGCTTATATTGTGAAAAGTCGTGGTTAGGTGAATTGGTGGTGGGAGTATTTTGATCCCGCCAACCAGTTGCTGGGTCATACCGGCTAGTGCAAGGGCCTGTATGATCTAACAATGGGGTGGCGGGATCGTTGTTGAATGGGCATATTCTATTTTTAAATGGAATCATCATCATCCATTCTGGAGGGAGGTAAGTAGTATTGTCTGTTTTTGAGTGATTCAGAGGAGAATGAAGAAGGTGGGAGCTTAGTGGCTTGTTTTGTATTTGTTGTTTGATTTGCAGTATTTGCATTATTAGGGGCGGGACTGACGGTTGACTTATGTGTATTGGAGTCTGTGTGTGTTTTTGTGACTGTTTGTTTGTTTGTTGTTGAAGAGGCAGAAGTGGGCAGAGGTGTTTTGGACGTGGGATTACTACTTTGTTTGATCGTAGGATCGCTTTCAGAAAGTGTAGAAGTGGAGAGTAGGTCTCCAGTTTTCGCAACAGTTGCGTATTGGGTAGGGAGGTCCGAAAGTGGGGTTTCTTCTTTGTATATGCGTCCGCTAAACTACACTTTTTAATGGTTTTAATTTTTAAAATCTCCCGAGCTTTCAAGTAACGCTTTCAGTTCTTGGACGAAGATGGGTGAACTTCTTTGCAATTTGCACAAAGCACACGTGTACACTCATTAGGTTTATGGGGAGGTTGGTTTCAAGTATCGCAGGAGGGGAGCCCTCTGCATCTCTTAGCGGTGTGGCCAAGGAGCTCGCAGTTTCGGCATCGCATGGGATTCAGGAAATACTCTTCCACTTTTAGGTTATATGTACCAACCTACTTGGACTGGGGTGGGGGGGTTTGAATCGATCAAAGGTAAACAACACTAAACCTGTAGGCCGCTGTATACCATTGTAGAGTACGCCGTAGCACCTTGTGCTATAATTCACTAATGTAAACACCTTAAAATGAATTCTTATTTATGTCACAGTTATGTATTGTATATGAAGAGATAGAAATAAAGTTAGTGTTATTCAGAAGCTGTTCGCGTTTGGTCTTCCTCCTCCTTGATCTTGGTCGCTTGTAGGGATATCCACATTGGTGACCCCGAGAAAAAAACGGGAAACCTTGCAAGCCGTAATAATTTTCCAACACACAAACCAACGCAAAGAAAAATGACTTGGTTCCCGAGCAGCAGACAACGCATGAAACCAGAGAGATTTCCAAGATTTCAACAAAAATTCCGCCATTCTGGAAAGTTCGCCCTGACCTTTGGTTTTCTAATGTGGAATCACAATTTTTTACCTCTGGTATTAAAAACGACGTAACTAAATATCATACCATTGTGGCCGCCTTTGAAAGCAACATACTGGCGCAGGTAAACGACATCATTCTAAACCCACCCAAAGAAAAACTGTACCAGACACTAAATGACAGACTAATTGCTCAGTATGCTGAGTCTGAACAAAAGTGACTCCACAAACTTCTGCAAGAAATTGAACTAGGAGACAAAAAAACCTTCCGCCTTGTTAAGAGAGTTAAAAGATGTGGCTGGAACCAGTATTAACGAGGAGCTATTAAAATCTCTGTGGTTACAGCGCCTACCACCACATATGAGGAGTATTATTTTGGCAAGCAAAGAAAATCTTTCCGGGCTGACCGCACTGGCGGACAAAATCACAGAAGTCAGCGATAACTCGTACGCAGCCACTATAAGTACTAAGCCAACCACATCACTTGAAAGCCAAATATTTCAACTGACGCACCAAGTTGAACAATTGGGATGCAGTTTATCGGCAACATTGCATCGGGCAGACAATCCCGTTCGAGATTCAGGCATCGAAGCAATTCACGTATTAAAACCAACAACAACAACCCAAATTATGGCTGATATCATAGCACACATGGTGAAAAGGCGAAGAGCTGCCGTTCCCCATGTGCCTTTGTGAATACAGCAAGAAAGCGGGAAAACTAACGCGGCTTGTCACTTGATGCGGCGAGTGACATTAGCCAACAAAATTGCCACCTATTCATCTCCGATCCAACCACACACCTCAAATGTCTAATCGACACGGGCGCTGACATCTCCGTTTTGCCACCATCGTCAATTGTCAATTGATTGATAATCAAACATCAGTCAAATCTTGTGGTAGCTTAACTAGAGAAAGTTCTCTAAAAATATCAAATATTTGTTGCGAAAATCCTTTTAATGCACTTCTTTCAGAATTTAAGTCGATAACAAGATCTCCACCTGCACTGCCCCCACCATAACCGATCCGAAAGTGACACACCACATCCTCACAAAAGGCCCTCCAACTTTTTCCAATGCGAGACGATTATCACCGAAAATGCTACAAATAGCAAAATGCGAATTCCAGTCGATGATGGAGCAAGGTATCTGTCGACCATCGAAAAGCCCGTGGGCCAGCCCCCTCCATATGGTACCAAAGAGCAATGGAGAATGGCGTCCATGTGGCGACTACCGGCAACTAAACGCAACGACTGTTCCTGACAGGTACCATATACCCCACGGTCACGATTTCACTTTCTTCTTAGGAGGGCAGACAATTTTTACAACATTGGATCTGCAACGCGCCTACCACCAGATTCCGGTGGAAACCAAAGACATCCCAAAAACAGCTATAATCACCCCCTTTGGGCTGTATGAGTTTTGCAGGATGACCTTTGGCCTGCGGAACGCTGGACAAACATTCCAACGATTTGTCGGTGACATGCTTCGAGATTTTGAATTCGCGCATGCCTACATCGACGATATTTTGATCGCTTCGCACAGCAAGGAAGAACACCAGATGCATTTAAGGAAAGTATTTCAACGTCTTCAAGAGTTCAGGATGGTGATTAACATCGAAAAGTGTCAGTTCGGACAACCAGAAGTACGCTTCCTTGGACATGTGATTAGCGTGAGAGGTATCAAACCATTAGCAGACAAGGTGGATTCTGTCAAGAACTTCAGTCGCCCCAAACACGTCACTGACCTACGCCGATTTCTTGCCATGGTCAACTTCTATCGCCGCTTCATACCGCATGCCGTCAACTCTCAAGCTAAACTCCAGACGTTGATCAAGGGGAACAAGAAGAACGACCGAACTCCAATCGAGGGGACCAATGGCACCTTAACAGCATTCGAAAAATGTAAGCAGTCCTACAATATTGGCTCACCCTAGTGGAACTGGCCAACTGGCATTAACGGTCGATGCATCGGACTTCGCTGTTGGAGCCGTTCTTCAGCAGTTTGTTGAAAATTCTTGGCAACCTCTAGGATTCTTCTCGAGTAAGCTATCGCCGACGGAAAGCAAATATAGTACCTACGATCGAGAGCTGCTCAGCGCATATTCAGCGATAAAACATTTTAGACATATGCTCGAAGGTCGTAGTTTTTCTCTCTTTACAGACCATAAGTCGCTTACCTTCGCATTCAGTGAAAAATTGGAAAAGGCCTCTCCACGACAACGGAGACAACTGGATTATATCAGCCAATTCACAACTGATGTGAGGTACATCGCAGGAGGTGAGAACATCGTTGCTGATACATTGTCCCGTATCGAAGCCATCACCGCCATCGACACCATCGACGATCGGTTCTACGTACGTACGTACGTCCCGGAGCGACTCGAGGACAATACCTCGACCAAGGATCGTCAACCTCAGCTACACAGCTGCTACAACAACAACAACAACTATTCCGTCCTCTCAAGATCCCAGTAAAAGACGAGGAACTACAAGGATTGTTAACCGACAGCTCTACCGGACTGATATTTAAGAAAATCCCAGTGCCAGGCAGCGACAACATTACCATCTTCTGTGATGTTTCCACCGAGCGCATCCGACAGTATATTACGAAAGAGAGTGCATTCCATGGCACACCCTAGTGTTCGAGCTACTACGAAGATGGTGAGTGAGCGATTCATCTGGCCGAATATGAAGAGTGAATATCGGACATGGGCAAGGATGTGTCTGGCATGCCAGCGCTGCAAAATTTCACGCCATAATGTTACGCATATCGGTGAGTACAATAAGACAGGTAACCGATTTCAGCATATAAATATCGACATCGTTGGCCCCTTACCATCGTCGGGAGGATTCCGTTATTATTTAACGATGATCGATAGATTTTCCCGATGGCCGGAGGCTGTACCTATCGAAGACATTACGGCAGAGACAGTTTGCCGCGCCCTATACACAACCTGGATATATCGCTACGGAGTTCCACAGAGAATAACAACAGACCAGGGTAGGCAGTTTAAGAGCGAACTGTTTAAGGAGGTATCAAAAACTCTCGGCATTACACACCTACGCACAACTCTGTACCACCCGGAATCAAATTGAATCATCGAACGATGGCATCATACGCTAAAAGCAGCAATTAAATACCACACCTCCACGAATTGGGTCGACGTCCTTCCCACCGTCCTCCTTGGACTTCGAACAGTTTTTAAAGAGGATATCAAGGCCAGCGTTGGGGAAATGCTCTACGGAACCAATTTGACGATTCCTGGAGAATTAGTGCATAATCGATAATAATTTTTTTTCGATAATTCTTTTTTTCAGGGTCATTGGTAAGACAAGGGGCGTAAACTGTACCTTTGAAGGAGTTAAGGTTTTCGTGTAAGTTTACCAAAATAGGACAAATATTGGATAGCATTTTTTTAGAGAGAAAGATGTCGGCAATATTTTGGGATTTAACCAAGATAAGTAAACTTCCATCGCGAAGTTTGGATATGTTCTCGTAAGAAGTGCTGATGCTGTCGATAGCTTTTTTTCAAGAGAAAAACACTAAACGAGGAAAGGGGTTTGTCAGTATTAATTGAGGAGATATTGATGAATCTGGGGTTTTTGGAGTTGGAGTCACTGAACCTTTTCTGTATCACAAGGGGTGCAATTGACGTTTTTTATTATTGGGCTCCGCAGGTGGGTCTACATTAAGCGCACTGAAGCAGTTGCCCGTAAGCACACGTGGCTCGGGGGCCATTACACTTGGCAACTTTAAAGCCAGTTTTTTTTTTTTTTCTCTGTTTCTTTTTTTCGACCAAAGGGGAGTAAAGACTTAGCTAACGAAGTAGCGGGAAATCACCAACGGGAAAACAAGAGCGAAAAGAGAGAATACCATGGAACGATCTAATCAGCTCGGCGGATAGTCGGTGGCTGATTATATATATTACTATATTAATCGTTTTAATTTTGATGTTTTTCAAGATAAATAATGATAAAACCAATGTTAAAGTAGAAATAAAAACATAGATTCTCCGAACAAGAATCTTAAGGTGGGCATTGGGGGGGGTTATGTCGGAGACTTCAATTCCTTTCACCACACCCGTTCCCCCTACTCCCCTTATTATCGCCATTTACTATTGGTAACAACACCCCCCTTCTCATCATACACGAATAACATGCGGAGCCTAAATGATTCGACACACGCGCATACCGCATGCTCCATTAGAAACACGCGCAAACATCTTTACGTGCATAAACATATTTTCGCTACACGCCCCATTCATTTTCGTAAACGTTAACATAAAATAATATTCATATTTCGTTGCACGGGCATGAAATACGAATATTTCATAAACAAGTGCATTCATTTTCCACGGGAAGTTATGCAGCTCTTTACCTGTAGAATTTTTCAGTTTAATTTAGTTCAATTTTATAACTCATAGAGTTCAGCCGATTTTTGTTGTTTTTTTTTTTCAAATAAAGAAAATAAAATAAATAAAGAACCTCAAACGGCTGATCAACTCGTAACTCGTTAATTAAAATAAAACAACCTACTAAAGTAATTAGTAAACACCAAGAACCTAACAAAGTTGTGAGACACAACGATAGCCAAATGCTTGATGAAATACTAAATATAGTAGATAAACTAAACAGAAGACTTGAAGAACAAAAAGACACAAATAATAAAATATTTTAAAAATTCAAGCAATTAGACAAGTTTGTCAAATACAAAGCGACCATCAGTATGAATAATGCACTAAAAATAGTAACTTGGAATGCAAATGGACTAATGCAGCACATTGAAGAGTTATTAGTTTTCCTAAAATATGCGAACCCCACAGGCCGATCAGTAGAAATGCGGTGAAGTGGGAGGGTTATGATCCCTTGATTTCGGATCATAGCCTCACTGATAAAAGGAAGAACAAGATTAGTTTTCCTAAATACGAAAAAAATAGATACATATTTGCTTAATCACAGAAAGTCACCTAACCAGATAAACTAACTTAAATACACTGCTGGTCAAAGAAATAGGTGTGTGCCATTTGTTTTCACAATTTTGAATTGATGCTAGTTCAACAGTTATTTTGGCATCCCAAATGTGCAACAACATTGAAATGTTTGAAGATTGTCATTTTACGGTTACAACGCCACCAACATTTTTTCAATTGTGGCACGTGCTTATTCGTCTTTTGTTTGATAAGCGTGGAGTTTGCCCTTTGGCACTCCTTTGGAGTGACGAAACAAAAATAAATTTGTTTTACTCGGATTCTGGACGCAACGTGCGAAGACCAAAAGGTAGGGAGTTTGAAGCGCGCTACACAAGAAAAACGGTAAGGCACAGAGGGGGCAATATCATGGTGTGGGGTTGCTTTTCGTGGCATGGTATTGGTCCTATATTTCGAATAAATAACATCATGACCAAGTTCGAATATAAGGACACTTCGGAGAACACAATGCTCCATATGCCGAAGCAAATATGCCCCTTCGATGACACTACCAGCAAGATAATAATCCGAAACACACATCGGGCCTTGTAAAGGATTGGTTTCGAGATAATGAAGTGTCTGTAATCCCGTGGCCCAGTCAGTCCCCTGATCATAATCCTATTGAGAACATGTGTAATGAGCTGAAGCGGAGATTAGGTGGTCAATATTTCACCAACAGGGATCAGTTATGGGAATCGGTACAAAGACAGTGGTATGCTATACCCTTGGCAACATGCCAAAAGCTAATCAATTCAATGCCACGAAGAATTGAAAAAGTCTTAGCAAATGATGGAGAATATTCAGGATATTAAGGTAAGGAAACGAAAAACGTTCGAATTTTCAAAAACATGCTGGTAAAAATGATAAATTTCATTGTTTCAGGTCAACTAATTTTTTGATTTTATTTATTAATATCTCAATTTTAGTATTGTTATGTATATAAATCATTAATTTAAATCCGAAAAACATTAAAATTATTCAAAACATTTGGTGCAAATCAATTTAAAAAAAAAAAAATTAAGTTCACACCTATTTCTTTGACCAGGTGTGTATATCTGGATATTGTTGCTATCATGCTATTTATCCACCGAATAGGGCAAGAGGAGGATATGCGTTACTCGTGAAAGACTCAATCAAACATTACGAAGACTCAGAAATTGAGGAAGAAAAAATGCAAGTTAACACCATACACGTATTAAACAAAATAAAAATGAAAGTATCTGCAATATACTATCCACCAAACAAACAATCTAAAAACAGACGACTATATTAGATTTGTCCCAAACTTTGGGAAGTTACTTTATAGTCGGAGGTGACTTTAATGCCAAAAATACATTTTGGGGCTCAAGACTAACGAACACCAGAGTTATCTTATATATTAATACGTGAACACGAAATTTATCGTACGTTTTGCCAGTATTTATTATAAAAGGAGGGGATGGAACTTATATCATTCGAAAGGTACTGTACCATAGATGTGCACAAAAATCATGTGTGTATGTTGCCGTTAAGGCAGGCAAAATAAAGTGAACCTACACACATGACTTCCCCATATAAAACGCTTTAACCAATTAAATGAAAGCATTTTGATCACATTCATGGTCGAATTTCCACATGGTAGTTATTATTATTATTCTTATTTATTACAACGAAAATAAATTTATATTCTAATTTTTACAAATCAGCACTAGCTACGAAGGCTTTAGCTGAAAATCATAAAACTAGGAGATATAATGACTTAGGTAGAAATAATATAGTAGTAATATTATATGGAGGCGATCCTTTAAAAGACCATGGTATAGAAAACTTGTTTAAAGAAAATATGAATTGTCATTACGAGCAAAACTTAATCGAAGAAATTGTCGAAATAGGAAATAATAATATCATTATAAGAAATATAAATACTCAAACCCTCCAACAAATGTGTAACGATTTGAACATTGTATTAAAAGGAAACTACCTAATTAAATTTGAAAGTTGCAAAATTACTATTATATTAACAATAATCCATACATAAGAAACACATATCTATATGAACCAATTGTACCCAACCCAATTCATGAAATTAATTATACTAGTACAGTCAACATAACCTTCGAAAAACTACATTACCAAAACATCCAAAATATTAAACATATAACCGAATTAAAAAATGAGCACAAGAAAACACAAACGTACATGTACATTATCATATTCATAATCACACTTTGTTTTATTATATATAACATTCTACAAACTGAGCTCTGAGTCTTTTACTGCTTGAACGCATAGTTTAGGAATATAAATCTGTTCCGCTCTTGTACTAAATTATTGGGAATTACAATGGAGTAATAATAGCTTCACTAAAATATTCTGTATAATACTTTATACTATTATTCAGGATAAAATAGTTTACTTTGTTTTAAATACTATTGAGTCACCCTGTATGACTAATTGTTGCTCTTCCATTCCACTGTAATTCTCTTATATTCATATTTAACTTAATAACGTATTTCCTATGTAAATGATGTACAGTTTTCCTTATGATCTAATATTGTAAGCTTACATGAAATCCAATACAGTTCCTTCTGTCAAATCTTATAAGCAAGACGTGGTTTCTTTTAATGCAACAGCTTATGGGCACAGTTGCGTGAATCACGTTTTTTTATAATGTTGAAATCGATAATTGCAAATTTAAGAAGGAACGGGTAATTATTATAATTACAAGTAAATACCGAGAAGTAAAATCAGTGTGCCGACAATTGGTATTTGCATAAATTTGCGGTGAAAAATGTAATTTTGTTCGATTTCGGTAATTTGATTACATAAGACATAACTTGTAGCCTTTGGTAATTTAGTTACATACATAACTGGTCACTGTCAAACGATTCTTTCAATCTAACTGTACGGTTGACTAGTATTCATTTCTCACCATGTCAGTTGATAGTGCCGAATTCAAAGATGAGAAACTGATAAATGGGGATCAGTGGAAAATCGGGAAGTTCCAGATAAAAATAATCTTGAGCGCATCTGGTCTAATTAAATTGGTGGCAGGGGATGAGGTAAATCCGAAGGAACCTGAAAACTGTTGCTGTCGAATTGCTCTGTGTAAGGCGCAAAAGGTTACTGTCGCTTCGATAAGTCCACAACCACTGTTACACATTATGAACTGCAAATCTTCGAGGGAAATGTGGGATAAACTCCAAAGTGTTTATGAGGTCAAATCGAAGGCGTGTATCTACATGCTTCAGCAGCAGTTTTATAGCTTCAGTAAGGACCCGTTTTATAGCTTCGTGGGCGCCGTGGCGTAAGTGGGTAGTGTGTTGGATCACCACGCGTGAGGTTTCAAGTTCGAATCCCAGAAAACACCAAAAAGTTTTTTCACGGTCCCACCTCTCGCGAGCATCTGACAAACATCCGAGAGTATTGTTGTCTCGAAAAAGCTTCTCAAAACAAATTGCCCTTCGGATACGGCATTAAACTGTAGGCCCCTTCCATTCGTGTGAAAAATATAGCGCACACAACATGAGTGGTTGCGAGAAGCTAGGCCCTGGCACTTAAAGATCTGTTGCGCCAAATATTAATTTATTTTTTAAGGACCCACAAGACGATATTGCGTTGCACATTTCAAAGTTGCAGGCCATTGTGCAGCAGTTAGCCGATGTGGGGGAAACGGTTTCTGACTCGATGGTCATAACCAAGATCCTAATGTCTTTGCCAACCTCGTTTATCCATTTCCATAGTGCTTGGGAAAGGCAGCTGGTGAGCAGACATAAGAGCAACGTACTGGCCGGTTAGTTCTGGAAGAGGCACGTATTAATTCGCAAAACAATTTTTCTGAATCTGGAGGAAGTAGTGCTTTGGTGGCAAACAAGCAATTTACACCCAAAAAGTTTTTTTAACAAAAATAGCCAGTCTACAAAGCCAGGAAGATGTTTCTTTTATAAAGGCACTGGGCATTGGAAGAATGAATGTCCAAAGAAGAAGGAGAAACAATTGGATGGGTCACATTCGGACGGGAAGAGAGGTAACGCGTTTGTTTTTGAGGCGCTATTAACAGATGGCGATGCTAGAGCTGATGAGTGGTTCCTTGATTCTGGAGCGAGTGATCACATGACTAGCAGGAGAGAGTGGTTCATTAACTATAAGGAGTTTGGTAATCCGATAATCGTCAAGTTAGGGAATGGAACCACCATTAATGCGTATGGCTGGGGAGACATAAATGCTTTGTCTTTTAACATTGTACATTCGGTACCTGAGAAACCCTCCTCTGAGCCTTGTCTAGCAATCTCATCGAAGATCTTGTTTCCAATATCCCAGTGTGACCTGGGACCCAGATAAGAGATAGAGAATTCAGCCTTGCGACCGAGTTCAAAGAGTTTTTTTGTTTCACGAATTATTTTGAAAGTGGTTAAAGGGTTAAGCAAGGCCTTAAGCGCAAGTCTGACTGTCACTACAGACACAACTGCTACGTCCCTTCCACCTGTTCTTCACAACATAGTTCATGGCCATTAGGATTGCATAAGTTTCCGCTTGGAAAACAGACGCATATTTGCCTAACGAGAAAAGAAGTCTAATGCTGTCGACTTCTACGAAGACACCAGCGCCAGACCGTTGACTGGTTTTGGAACCATCCGTGAAAATACGACTACATTCCATTCTCGGCTCAGACTCTGGCCAAAGCCAGTCCTGAACACAAGGAAGATAAGTGTCGCGCAAGTTCATCAAAATTCCAGTGTGGAGTATACCAAAAACCGCCCCGCCTAAGACGTTGGATGGCTTTGATAGTGCAACCAATGATATAAGTATCGAGGGGAGGTAAGTTCAGAAAAGCGTCTAGAGCAGAGCCAGGCGTACTCGGAAAAGCTCCCGTGCAGTCGAGACAAGTCGTTCTTTGGAGTTTCGCGCGGTTGCCTACATATTTACACGAGAGCCCTTTCCACCAAACAACCAACGCATATGCGAGGAATGGTCTTATCATAGCCGTGTAGATCCACAGAACATTATTCGGTGACAAGCCCCAAGCACCCTTACACTGCCAGAAGACTGAGGGCGCCTTGGATGTTTTCGACTCGACGTGTTTAGACCAATAAAATTTCTTATCTAAAATCACTCCCAGATATTTGGCTTTATTGGAAATGCAAATGGTGACACCTTTTAGCACTGGCTGAGTCAAACTCGTCAAAATCCTACTTCTCGTAAAAAAAACAACCTCAGTTTTAAGTACAACTAGTACACCATTCATCGATCATGTCCAGCGCCTCCTGCGCGTTAGTGCAGATCGTCGCCAGGCATGGCCCGACAGAAAGTACAGCGACATCATCCGCATATGCCTGAGCGTAGACGTTAGAACTATTTAGAGTGTTCAACAGAGAGTCGACCACCATGCACCATAACAATGGAGACAGAACGCCACCTTGCGGACAACCCCTTTTTACCCCTATCATAACATAACGGCCACAATCCGCATCAACAATCAACAACAATAATGTTTCATCTACCCCGTGTTGTCTGGGCGAGTCACACATGCAGTCAAAAGTCGCTTTGTCAAAAGCACCCTCAATGTCGATTCGCATTCAATTCTGGCCACTAGATTTTGAAGTGCGGTCTCGCAGGATTTCCCACGCTGATAAGCATGCTGCATCTCTGATAGTGGATGCAGCTTCAAAGCTGCAACTCTTGGGGAGCGAATAGTCGTTCTTACCAATTTTCGGTATGAAAGCTTCTCTGACTGTCCGCCAAGGTGTAGGAATATATGCCAGCGCCAAACCAGCGGTGAAAATTATTTTCAGTGTTAGCAGCAACTGATTTATACCCTGTTGCAGCATAGCTGGATATATTCCATCAGTACTAGGGGATTTGAAACCATCAAAAGATGCCACAGCATATTTGATAGCCTCAACTGTTACCACGGCTGATGCAGTATACCAGTATTTTTTGCCAAAATAATAAAGTTGAAGTCTGCCGGTATATTCGTTTTCATGATTCGAAGGTGATGGTGAGTGGGCATGATAAGTTGTTCGCTGTGTTTAATGATGCGGATCTTCAAAGTGAATCGCCTATGGAGGCAGAATGTGCAGACAAATAGTCAGTCATAAAATGTAAAGATAATTGTGTTGCTAACGTTGAAAGGGAATAATCAAATAATTGTGCTGTTGTTGTTGATGTTGATCCTGACGGTGATGGTGATGACGTTTTTGAAGAAGCTGTTGGAGACAAGATTGATGTTGTAGAAAACCAGGAGACCAGTACAATCATGGACCGATTGAGAAGCAGAAATAAGAATGCTACAAGTGAAGTCAACTGTTGCATCCAAGAAAGTTTCGCGTTCTTAGCTGAGTCGTATACGCCAGATTGTTTTGAAAAGGCCGTGCAGTGTGAGGATGCTGGAAAAGAACTATGGATGAAGAAATTACTTCGCTGAATAAAAATGAAACCTGCACTTTGATTAAATTGCCTGACAATCGCAAGTTGGTTGATACTAAGTGGGTATAGCAAATCACGAATTCGAATGAAAATGAAGGTGAAAGATACAAGGCCAGGTTAGTAGCTCGGGGTTTTAGCCAACAATTCGGGGTGGATTACTTTGAACCCTTTAGCTCGGTAGCAAAATTTACTTCGATCCAGACAATTTTGGGTATAGCAGTATCAGAAAAACTTCATATCAAGCAATTTGATGTGAAAACGGCGTTTTTAAATGGTGGGATCAAAGAGGAAATTTATAGCAGCAGCCAAGAGGATATGAGGATGGAAGCACTCGAGTATGCAAACTTCAGAGGAGTTTATATGGACTCAAACAAGCATCTAGATGCTGGAACAAAACCTTTACCAATCTTCTGAAAACGTTTAATTTTCGACCATGCGATGTTAATCCATGTGTTTTTATAAGTGATGGGAGCGGGAAAAAGATTACTTTGGCAAATTATATAGACGATGGCCTGGTTGCTTCAACGGACAGTTCATATCAAACTTAATTTCAAAATAAAGGTGTTTCCGGCAAGACATTTCCTGGGATTGGAGATAAGGAGATTTCTCGATGGATCGATTCACATTAATCAATCGCAGTATGTGGTACGATTGGTTTCAAAATTGAATATGTCGGATGCAGTACATGTGTCAACTCCAGCAGAAATGTTGGCGAGTGTAAGCTGTTCAGAGGAGTCATCTCAAAGGATAAATTTCCCTTTTCGACAAGCGGTGGACAGCCTCATGTATCTTATGGTGGCTACTCGTTCTGATATAGCATTTGCAGTTGGGTGTGTGAGTCGCTATCTAGATAATCCCAGGCCACATCATGTTACCATGGTCAAGAGGATAATTCGCTACCTTAAGGGGACAGCTGATCACGGTATATTTTTCAAAAGCGCTAAATTTAAACTTTCTTTTTTTAGTGATGCGGAATATGCTGGTGACTTAGTAACAAGACGTTCGACCAGTGGATATGTTGTCTTGATGGGGTCAAGCTGCATCACTTGGGCCTCGCAACGCCAAAAATGCGTGGTACTATCTACAACTGAGGCCAAGTTTGTGGCTGCATGTCAAGCAGTCAAATAGCTAGTATGGATTCAACAACTATTAAGCGATTTGCTGAATCAAAAGATGAAACCAATTTTGTACGTGGACAATCAAGGAGCCATCAGATTGATCAAAAATCCTGAGTTCCATAAGAGGACTAAACACATAGATGCCCATTTCAACTTTATTCGTGAAAAATTCGAATATGATCTTTTTGAGTTGGAATATATGCCGACACAAAACCAAGTTGGTGATATTTTGACGAAAGCGTTACCCAAAGACAAATTTCAACGATTTCGTTCCATGATGGCAGTTATTGCTTTAAATGGTTTATATTAATATTGAATTCATTAAAATTCTTGATTGCTGAATTATTCTTTAAAACATTCATAAAAGTGGGAGTGTTAAAATAGTTTATTATGTTTTAAATACTATTGAGTCACCCTGTATGACTAATTATTGTTCTTCCATTCCACTGTAATTCTCTTATATTCATATTTAACTTAATAACGTATTTCCTATGTAAATGATGTACAGTTTTCCTTATGATCTAATATTGTAAGCTTACATGAAATCCAATACAGTTCCTTCTGTCAAATCTTATAAGCAAGACGTGGTTTCTTTTAATGCAACAGGTTATGGGCACAGTTGCGTGAATCACGTTTTTTTATAATGTTGAAATCGATAATTGCAAATTTAAGAAGGAACGGGTAATTATTATAATTACAAGTAAATACCGAGAAGTAAAATCAGTGTGCCGACAATTGGTATTTGCATAAATTTGCGGTGAAAAATGTAATTTTGTTCGATTTCGGTAATTTGATTACATAAGACATAACTTGTAGCCTTTGGTAATTTAGTTACATACATAACTGGTCACTGTCAAACGATTCTTTCAATCTAACTGTACGGTTGACTAGTATTCATTTCTCACCATGTCAGTTGATAGTGCCGAATTCAAAGATGAGAAACTGATAAATGGGGATCAGTGGAAAATCGGGAAGTTCCAGATAAAAATAATCTTGAGCGCATCTGGTCTAATTAAATTGGTGGCAGGGGATGAGGTAAATCCGAAGGAACCTGAAAACTGTTGCTGTCGAATTGCTCTGTGTAAGGCGCAAAAGGTTACTGTCGCTTCGATAAGTCCACAACCACTGTTACACATTATGAACTGCAAATCTTCGAGGGAAATGTGGGATAAACTCCAAAGTGTTTATGAGGTCAAATCGAAGGCGTGTATCTACATGCTTCAGCAGCAGTTTTATAGCTTCAGTAAGGACCCGTTTTATAGCTTCGTGGGCGCCGTGGCGTAAGTGGGTAGTGTGTTGGATCACCACGCGTGAGGTTTCAAGTTCGAATCCCAGAAAACACCAAAAAGTTTTTTCACGGTCCCACCTCTCGCGAGCATCTGACAAACATCCGAGAGTATTGTTGTCTCGAAAAAGCTTCTCAAAACAAATTGCCCTTCGGATACGGCATTAAACTGTAGGCCCCTTCCATTCGTGTGAAAAATATAGCGCACACAACATGAGTGGTTGCGAGAAGCTAGGCCCTGGCACTTAAAGATCTGTTGCGCCAAATATTAATTTATTTTTTAAGGACCCACAAGACGATATTGCGTTGCACATTTCAAAGTTGCAGGCCATTGTGCAGCAGTTAGCCGATGTGGGGGAAACGGTTTCTGACTCGATGGTCATAACCAAGATCCTAATGTCTTTGCCAACCTCGTTTATCCATTTCCATAGTGCTTGGGAAAGGCAGCTGGTGAGCAGACATAAGAGCAACGTACTGGCCGGTTAGTTCTGGAAGAGGCACGTATTAATTCGCAAAACAATTTTTCTGAATCTGGAGGAAGTAGTGCTTTGGTGGCAAACAAGCAATTTACACCCAAAAAGTTTTTTTAACAAAAATAGCCAGTCTACAAAGCCAGGAAGATGTTTCTTTTATAAAGGCACTGGGCATTGGAAGAATGAATGTCCAAAGAAGAAGGAGAAACAATTGGATGGGTCACATTCGGACGGGAAGAGAGGTAACGCGTTTGTTTTTGAGGCGCTATTAACAGATGGCGATGCTAGAGCTGATGAGTGGTTCCTTGATTCTGGAGCGAGTGATCACATGACTAGCAGGAGAGAGTGGTTCATTAACTATAAGGAGTTTGGTAATCCGATAATCGTCAAGTTAGGGAATGGAACCACCATTAATGCGTATGGCTGGGGAGACATAAATGCTTTGTCTTTTAACATTGTACATTCGGTACCTGAGAAACCCTCCTCTGAGCCTTGTCTAGCAATCTCATCGAAGATCTTGTTTCCAATATCCCAGTGTGACCTGGGACCCAGATAAGAGATAGAGAATTCAGCCTTGCGACCGAGTTCAAAGAGTTTTTTTGTTTCACGAATTATTTTGAAAGTGGTTAAAGGGTTAAGCAAGGCCTTAAGCGCAAGTCTGACTGTCACTACAGACACAACTGCTACGTCCCTTCCACCTGTTCTTCACAACATAGTTCATGGCCATTAGGATTGCATAAGTTTCCGCTTGGAAAACAGACGCATATTTGCCTAACGAGAAAAGAAGTCTAATGCTGTCGACTTCTACGAAGACACCAGCGCCAGACCGTTGACTGGTTTTGGAACCATCCGTGAAAATACGACTACATTCCATTCTCGGCTCAGACTCTGGCCAAAGCCAGTCCTGAACACAAGGAAGATAAGTGTCGCGCAAGTTCATCAAAATTCCAGTGTGGAGTATACCAAAAACCGCCCCGCCTAAGACGATGGATGGCTTTGATAGTGCAACCCATGATATAAGTATCGAGGGGAGGTAAGTTCAGAAAAGCGTCTAGAGCAGAGCCAGGCGTACTCGGAAAAGCTCCCGTGCAGTCGAGACAAGTCGTTCTTTGGAGTTTCGCGCGGTTGCCTACATATTTACACGAGAGCCCTTTCCACCAAACAACCAACGCATATGCGAGGAATGGTCTTATCATAGCCGTGTAGATCCACAGAACATTATTCGGTGACAAGCCCCAAGCACCCTTACACTGCCAGAAGACTGAGGGCGCCTTGGATGTTTTCGACTCGACGTGTTTAGACCAATAAAATTTCTTATCTAAAATCACTCCCAGATATTTGGCTTTATTGGAAATGCAAATGGTGACACCTTTTAGCACTGGCTGAGTCAAACTCGTCAAAATCCTACTTCTCGTAAAAAAAACAACCTCAGTTTTAAGTACAACTAGTACACCATTCATCGATCATGTCCAGCGCCTCCTGCGCGTTAGTGCAGATCGTCGCCAGGCATGGCCCGACAGAAAGTACAGCGACATCATCCGCATATGCCTGAGCGTAGACGTTAGAACTATTTAGAGTGTTCAACAGAGAGTCGACCACCATGCACCATAACAATGGAGACAGAACGCCACCTTGCGGACAACCCCTTTTTACCCCTATCATAACATAACGGCCACAATCCGCATCAACAATCAACAACAATAATGTTTCATCTACCCCGTGTTGTCTGGGCGAGTCACACATGCAGTCAAAAGTCGCTTTGTCAAAAGCACCCTCAATGTCGATTCGCATTCAATTCTGGCCACTAGATTTTGAAGTGCGGTCTCGCAGGATTTCCCACGCTGATAAGCATGCTGCATCTCTGATAGTGGATGCAGCTTCAAAGCTGCAACTCTTGGGGAGCGAATAGTCGTTCTTACCAATTTTCGGTATGAAAGCTTCTCTGACTGTCCGCCAAGGTGTAGGAATATATGCCAGCGCCAAACCAGCGGTGAAAATTATTTTCAGTGTTAGCAGCAACTGATTTATACCCTGTTGCAGCATAGCTGGATATATTCCATCAGTACTAGGGGATTTGAAACCATCAAAAGATGCCACAGCATATTTGATAGCCTCAACTGTTACCACGGCTGATGCAGTATACCAGTATTTTTTGCCAAAATAATAAAGTTGAAGTCTGCCGGTATATTCGTTTTCATGATTCGAAGGTGATGGTGAGTGGGCATGATAAGTTGTTCGCTGTGTTTAATGATGCGGATCTTCAAAGTGAATCGCCTATGGAGGCAGAATGTGCAGACAAATAGTCAGTCATAAAATGTAAAGATAATTGTGTTGCTAACGTTGAAAGGGAATAATCAAATAATTGTGCTGTTGTTGTTGATGTTGATCCTGACGGTGATGGTGATGACGTTTTTGAAGAAGCTGTTGGAGACAAGATTGATGTTGTAGAAAACCAGGAGACCAGTACAATCATGGACCGATTGAGAAGCAGAAATAAGAATGCTACAAGTGAAGTCAACTGTTGCATCCAAGAAAGTTTCGCGTTCTTAGCTGAGTCGTATACGCCAGATTGTTTTGAAAAGGCCGTGCAGTGTGAGGATGCTGGAAAAGAACTATGGATGAAGAAATTACTTCGCTGAATAAAAATGAAACCTGCACTTTGATTAAATTGCCTGACAATCGCAAGTTGGTTGATACTAAGTGGGTATAGCAAATCACGAATTCGAATGAAAATGAAGGTGAAAGATACAAGGCCAGGTTAGTAGCTCGGGGTTTTAGCCAACAATTCGGGGTGGATTACTTTGAACCCTTTAGCTCGGTAGCAAAATTTACTTCGATCCAGACAATTTTGGGTATAGCAGTATCAGAAAAACTTCATATCAAGCAATTTGATGTGAAAACGGCGTTTTTAAATGGTGGGATCAAAGAGGAAATTTATAGCAGCAGCCAAGAGGATATGAGGATGGAAGCACTCGAGTATGCAAACTTCAGAGGAGTTTATATGGACTCAAACAAGCATCTAGATGCTGGAACAAAACCTTTACCAATCTTCTGAAAACGTTTAATTTTCGACCATGCGATGTTAATCCATGTGTTTTTATAAGTGATGGGAGCGGGAAAAAGATTACTTTGGCAAATTATATAGACGATGGCCTGGTTGCTTCAACGGACAGTTCATATCAAACTTAATTTCAAAATAAAGGTGTTTCCGGCAAGACATTTCCTGGGATTGGAGATAAGGAGATTTCTCGATGGATCGATTCACATTAATCAATCGCAGTATGTGGTACGATTGGTTTCAAAATTGAATATGTCGGATGCAGTACATGTGTCAACTCCAGCAGAAATGTTGGCGAGTGTAAGCTGTTCAGAGGAGTCATCTCAAAGGATAAATTTCCCTTTTCGACAAGCGGTGGACAGCCTCATGTATCTTATGGTGGCTACTCGTTCTGATATAGCATTTGCAGTTGGGTGTGTGAGTCGCTATCTAGATAATCCCAGGCCACATCATGTTACCATGGTCAAGAGGATAATTCGCTACCTTAAGGGGACAGCTGATCACGGTATATTTTTCAAAAGCGCTAAATTTAAACTTTCTTTTTTTAGTGATGCGGAATATGCTGGTGACTTAGTAACAAGACGTTCGACCAGTGGATATGTTGTCTTGATGGGGTCAAGCTGCATCACTTGGGCCTCGCAACGCCAAAAATGCGTGGTACTATCTACAACTGAGGCCAAGTTTGTGGCTGCATGTCAAGCAGTCAAATAGCTAGTATGGATTCAACAACTATTAAGCGATTTGCTGAATCAAAAGATGAAACCAATTTTGTACGTGGACAATCAAGGAGCCATCAGATTGATCAAAAATCCTGAGTTCCATAAGAGGACTAAACACATAGATGCCCATTTCAACTTTATTCGTGAAAAATTCGAATATGATCTTTTTGAGTTGGAATATATGCCGACACAAAACCAAGTTGGTGATATTTTGACGAAAGCGTTACCCAAAGACAAATTTCAACGATTTCGTTCCATGATGGCAGTTATTGCTTTAAATGGTTTATATTAATATTGAATTCATTAAAATTCTTGATTGCTGAATTATTCTTTAAAACATTCATAAAAGTGGGAGTGTTAAAATAGTTTATTATGTTTTAAATACTATTGAGTCACCCTGTATGACTAATTATTGTTCTTCCATTCCACTGTAATTCTCTTATATTCATATTTAACTTAATAACGTATTTCCTATGTAAATGATGTACAGTTTTCCTTATGATCTAATATTGTAAGCTTACATGAAATCCAATACAGTTCCTTCTGTCAAATCTTATAAGCAAGACGTGGTTTCTTTTAATGCAACAGGTTATGGGCACAGTTGCGTGAATCACGTTTTTTTATAATGTTGAAATCGATAATTGCAAATTTAAGAAGGAACGGGTAATTATTATAATTACAAGTAAATACCGAGAAGTAAAATCAGTGTGCCGACAATTGGTATTTGCATAAATTTGCGGTGAAAAATGTAATTTTGTTCGATTTCGGTAATTTGATTACATAAGACATAACTTGTAGCCTTTGGTAATTTAGTTACATACATAACTGGTCACTGTCAAACGATTCTTTCAATCTAACTGTACGGTTGACTAGTATTCATTTCTCACCATGTCAGTTGATAGTGCCGAATTCAAAGATGAGAAACTGATAAATGGGGATCAGTGGAAAATCGGGAAGTTCCAGATAAAAATAATCTTGAGCGCATCTGGTCTAATTAAATTGGTGGCAGGGGATGAGGTAAATCCGAAGGAACCTGAAAACTGTTGCTGTCGAATTGCTCTGTGTAAGGCGCAAAAGGTTACTGTCGCTTCGATAAGTCCACAACCACTGTTACACATTATGAACTGCAAATCTTCGAGGGAAATGTGGGATAAACTCCAAAGTGTTTATGAGGTCAAATCGAAGGCGTGTATCTACATGCTTCAGCAGCAGTTTTATAGCTTCAGTAAGGACCCGTTTTATAGCTTCGTGGGCGCCGTGGCGTAAGTGGGTAGTGTGTTGGATCACCACGCGTGAGGTTTCAAGTTCGAATCCCAGAAAACACCAAAAAGTTTTTTCACGGTCCCACCTCTCGCGAGCATCTGACAAACATCCGAGAGTATTGTTGTCTCGAAAAAGCTTCTCAAAACAAATTGCCCTTCGGATACGGCATTAAACTGTAGGCCCCTTCCATTCGTGTGAAAAATATAGCGCACACAACATGAGTGGTTGCGAGAAGCTAGGCCCTGGCACTTAAAGATCTGTTGCGCCAAATATTAATTTATTTTTTAAGGACCCACAAGACGATATTGCGTTGCACATTTCAAAGTTGCAGGCCATTGTGCAGCAGTTAGCCGATGTGGGGGAAACGGTTTCTGACTCGATGGTCATAACCAAGATCCTAATGTCTTTGCCAACCTCGTTTATCCATTTCCATAGTGCTTGGGAGCGACGGCAGCTGGTAAGCAGACATAAGAGCAACGTACTGGCCGGTTAGTTCTGGAAGAGGCACGTATTAATTCGCAAAACAATTTTTCTGAATCTGGAGGAAGTAGTGCTTTGGTGGCAAACAAGCAATTTACACCCAAAAAGTTTTTTTTAACAAAAATAGCCAGTCTACAAAGCCAGGAAGATGTTTCTTTTATAAAGGCACTGGGCATTGGAAGAATGAATGTCCAAAGAAGAAGGAGAAACAATTGGATGGGTCACATTCGGACGGGAAGAGAGGTAACGCGTTTGTTTTTGAGGCGCTATTAACAGATGGCGATGCTAGAGCTGATGAGTGGTTCCTTGATTCTGGAGCGAGTGATCACATGACTAGCAGGAGAGAGTGGTTCATTAACTATAAGGAGTTTGGTAATCCGATAATCGTCAAGTTAGGGAATGGAACCACCATTAATGCGTATGGTTGGGAGACATAAATGCTTTGTCTTTTAACATTGTACATTCGGTACCTGAGAAACCCTCCTCTGAGCCTTGTCTAGCAATCTCATCGAAGATCTTGTTTCCAATATCCCAGTGTGACCTGGGACCCAGATAAGAGATAGAGAATTCAGCCTTGCGACCGAGTTCAAAGAGTTTTTTTGTTTCACGAATTATTTTGAAAGTGGTTAAAGGGTTAAGCAAGGCCTTAAGCGCAAGTCTGACTGTCACTACAGACACAACTGCTACGTCCCTTCCACCTGTTCTTCACAACATAGTTCATGGCCATTAGGTTTGCATAAGTTTCCGCTTGGAAAACAGACGCATATTTGCCTAACGAGAAAAGAAGTCTAATGCTGTCGACTTCTACGAAGACACCAGCGCCAGACCGTTGACTGGTTTTGGAACCATCCGTGAAAATACGACTACATTCCATTCTCGGCTCAGACTCTGGCCAAAGCCAGTCCTGAACACAAGGAAGATAAGTGTCGCGCAAGTTCATCAAAATTCCAGTGTGGAGTATACCAAAAACCGCCCCGCCTAAGACGATGGATGGCTTTGATAGTGCAACCCATGATATAAGTATCGAGGGGAGGTAAGTTCAGAAAAGCGTCTAGAGCAGAGCCAGGCGTACTCGGAAAAGCTCCCGTGCAGTCGAGACAAGTCGTTCTTTGGAGTTTCGCGCGGTTGCCTACATATTTACACGAGAGCCCTTTCCACCAAACAACCAACGCATATGCGAGGAATGGTCTTATCATAGCCGTGTAGATCCACAGAACATTATTCGGTGACAAGCCCCAAGCACCCTTACACTGCCAGAAGACTGAGGGCGCCTTGGATGTTTTCGACTCGACGTGTTTAGACCAATAAAATTTCTTATCTAAAATCACTCCCAGATATTTGGCTTTATTGGAAATGCAAATGGTGACACCTTTTAGCACTGGCTGAGTCAAACTCGTCAAAATCCTACTTCTCGTAAAAAAAACAACCTCAGTTTTAAGTACAACTAGTACACCATTCATCGATCATGTCCAGCGCCTCCTGCGCGTTAGTGCAGATCGTCGCCAGGCATGGCCCGACAGAAAGTACAGCGACATCATCCGCATATGCCTGAGCGTAGACGTTAGAACTATTTAGAGTGTTCAACAGAGAGTCGACCACCATGCACCATAACAATGGAGACAGAACGCCACCTTGCGGACAACCCCTTTTTACCCCTATCATAACATAACGGCCACAATCCGCATCAACAATCAACAACAATAATGTTTCATCTACCCCGTGTTGTCTGGGCGAGTCACACATGCAGTCAAAAGTCGCTTTGTCAAAAGCACCCTCAATGTCGATTCGCATTCAATTCTGGCCACTAGATTTTGAAGTGCGGTCTCGCAGGATTTCCCACGCTGATAAGCATGCTGCATCTCTGATAGTGGATGCAGCTTCAAAGCTGCAACTCTTGGGGAGCGAATAGTCGTTCTTACCAATTTTCGGTATGAAAGCTTCTCTGACTGTCCGCCAAGGTGTAGGAATATATGCCAGCGCCAAACCAGCGGTGAAAATTATTTTCAGTGTTAGCAGCAACTGATTTATACCCTGTTGCAGCATAGCTGGATATATTCCATCAGTACTAGGGGATTTGAAACCATCAAAAGATGCCACAGCATATTTGATAGCCTCAACTGTTACCACGGCTGATGCAGTATACCAGTATTTTTTGCCAAAATAATAAAGTTGAAGTCTGCCGGTATATTCGTTTTCATGATTCGAAGGTGATGGTGAGTGGGCATGATAAGTTGTTCGCTGTGTTTAATGATGCGGATCTTCAAAGTGAATCGCCTATGGAGGCAGAATGTGCAGACAAATAGTCAGTCATAAAATGTAAAGATAATTGTGTTGCTAACGTTGAAAGGGAATAATCAAATAATTGTGCTGTTGTTGTTGATGTTGATCCTGACGGTGATGGTGATGACGTTTTTGAAGAAGCTGTTGGAGACAAGATTGATGTTGTAGAAAACCAGGAGACCAGTACAATCATGGACCGATTGAGAAGCAGAAATAAGAATGCTACAAGTGAAGTCAACTGTTGCATCCAAGAAAGTTTCGCGTTCTTAGCTGAGTCGTATACGCCAGATTGTTTTGAAAAGGCCGTGCAGTGTGAGGATGCTGGAAAAGAACTATGGATGAAGAAATTACTTCGCTGAATAAAAATGAAACCTGCACTTTGATTAAATTGCCTGACAATCGCAAGTTGGTTGATACTAAGTGGGTATAGCAAATCACGAATTCGAATGAAAATGAAGGTGAAAGATACAAGGCCAGGTTAGTAGCTCGGGGTTTTAGCCAACAATTCGGGGTGGATTACTTTGAACCCTTTAGCTCGGTAGCAAAATTTACTTCGATCCAGACAATTTTGGGTATAGCAGTATCAGAAAAACTTCATATCAAGCAATTTGATGTGAAAACGGCGTTTTTAAATGGTGGGATCAAAGAGGAAATTTATAGCAGCAGCCAAGAGGATATGAGGATGGAAGCACTCGAGTATGCAAACTTCAGAGGAGTTTATATGGACTCAAACAAGCATCTAGATGCTGGAACAAAACCTTTACCAATCTTCTGAAAACGTTTAATTTTCGACCATGCGATGTTAATCCATGTGTTTTTATAAGTGATGGGAGCGGGAAAAAGATTACTTTGGCAAATTATATAGACGATGGCCTGGTTGCTTCAACGGACAGTTCATATCAAACTTAATTTCAAAATAAAGGTGTTTCCGGCAAGACATTTCCTGGGATTGGAGATAAGGAGATTTCGCGATGGATCGATTCACATTAATCAATCGCAGTATGTGGTACGATTGGTTTCAAAATTGAATATGTCGGATGCAGTACATGTGTCAACTCCAGCAGAAATGTTGGCGAGTGTAAGCTGTTCAGAGGAGTCATCTCAAAGGATAAATTTCCCTTTTCGACAAGCGGTGGACAGCCTCATGTATCTTATGGTGGCTACTCGTTCTGATATAGCATTTGCAGTTGGGTGTGTGAGTCGCTATCTAGATAATCCCAGGCCACATCATGTTACCATGGTCAAGAGGATAATTCGCTACCTTAAGGGGACAGCTGATCACGGTATATTTTTCAAAAGCGCTAAATTTAAACTTTCTTTTTTTAGTGATGCGGACTATGCTGGTGACTTAGTAACAAGACGTTCGACCAGTGGATATGTTGTCTTGATGGGGTCAAGCTGCATCACTTGGGCCTCGCAACGCCAAAAATGCGTGGTACTATCTACAACTGAGGCCAAGTTTGTGGCTGCATGTCAAGCAGTCAAATAGCTAGTATGGATTCAACAACTATTAAGCGATTTGCTGAATCAAAAGATGAAACCAATTTTGTACGTGGACAATCAAGGAGCCATCAGATTGATCAAAAATCCTGAGTTCCATAAGAGGACTAAACACATAGATGCCCATTTCAACTTTATTCGTGAAAAATTCGAATATGATCTTTTTGAGTTGGAATATATGCCGACACAAAACCAAGTTGGTGATATTTTGACGAAAGCGTTACCCAAAGACAAATTTCAACGATTTCGTTCCATGATGGCAGTTATTGCTTTAAATGGTTTATATTAATATTGAATTCATTAAAATTCTTGATTGCTGAATTATTCTTTAAAACATTCATAAAAGTGGGAGTGTTAAAATAGTTTATTATGTTTTAAATACTATTGAGTCACCCTGTATGACTAATTATTGTTCTTCCATTCCACTGTAATTCTCTTATATTCATATTTAACTTAATAACGTATTTCCTATGTAAATGATGTACAGTTTTCCTTATGATCTAATATTGTAAGCTTACATGAAATCCAATACAGTTCCTTCTGTCAAATCTTATAAGCAAGACGTGGTTTCTTTTAATGCAACAGGTTATGGGCACAGTTGCGTGAATCACGTTTTTTTATAATGTTGAAATCGATAATTGCAAATTTAAGAAGGAACGGGTAATTATTATAATTACAAGTAAATACCGAGAAGTAAAATCAGTGTGCCGACAATTGGTATTTGCATAAATTTGCGGTGAAAAATGTAATTTTGTTCGATTTCGGTAATTTGATTACATAAGACATAACTTGTAGCCTTTGGTAATTTAGTTACATACATAACTGGTCACTGTCAAACGATTCTTTCAATCTAACTGTACGGTTGACTAGTATTCATTTCTCACCATGTCAGTTGATAGTGCCGAATTCAAAGATGAGAAACTGATAAATGGGGATCAGTGGAAAATCGGGAAGTTCCAGATAAAAATAATCTTGAGCGCATCTGGTCTAATTAAATTGGTGGCAGGGGATGAGGTAAATCCGAAGGAACCTGAAAACTGTTGCTGTCGAATTGCTCTGTGTAAGGCGCAAAAGGTTACTGTCGCTTCGATAAGTCCACAACCACTGTTACACATTATGAACTGCAAATCTTCGAGGGAAATGTGGGATAAACTCCAAAGTGTTTATGAGGTCAAATCGAAGGCGTGTATCTACATGCTTCAGCAGCAGTTTTATAGCTTCAGTAAGGACCCGTTTTATAGCTTCGTGGGCGCCGTGGCGTAAGTGGTTAGTGTGTTGGATCACCACGCGTGAGGTTTCAAGTTCGAATCCCAGAAAACACCAAAAAGTTTTTTCACGGTCCCACCTCTCGCGAGCATCTGACAAACATCCGAGAGTATTGTTGTCTCGAAAAAGCTTCTCAAAACAAATTGCCCTTCGGATACGGCATTAAACTGTAGGCCCCTTCCATTCGTGTGAAAAATATAGCGCACACAACATGAGTGGTTGCGAGAAGCTAGGCCCTGGCACTTAAAGATCTGTTGCGCCAAATATTAATTTATTTTTTAAGGACCCACAAGACGATATTGCGTTGCACATTTCAAAGTTGCAGGCCATTGTGCAGCAGTTAGCCGATGTGGGGGAAACGGTTTCTGACTCGATGGTCATAACCAAGATCCTAATGTCTTTGCCAACCTCGTTTATCCATTTCCATAGTGCTTGGGAAAGGCAGCTGGTGAGCAGACATAAGAGCAACGTACTGGCCGGTTAGTTCTGGAAGAGGCACGTATTAATTCGCAAAACAATTTTTCTGAATCTGGAGGAAGTAGTGCTTTGGTGGCAAACAAGCAATTTACACCCAAAAAGTTTTTTTTAACAAAAATAGCCAGTCTACAAAGCCAGGAAGATGTTTCTTTTATAAAGGCACTGGGCATTGGAAGAATGAATGTCCAAAGAAGAAGGAGAAACAATTGGATGGGTCACATTCGGACGGGAAGAGAGGTAACGCGTTTGTTTTTGAGGCGCTATTAACAGATGGCGATGCTAGAGCTGATGAGTGGTTCCTTGATTCTGGAGCGAGTGATCACATGACTAGCAGGAGAGAGTGGTTCATTAACTATAAGGAGTTTGGTAATCCGATAATCGTCAAGTTAGGGAATGGAACCACCATTAATGCGTATGGCTGGGGAGACATAAATGCTTTGTCTTTTAACATTGTACATTCGGTACCTGAGAAACCCTCCTCTGAGCCTTGTCTAGCAATCTCATCGAAGATCTTGTTTCCAATATCCCAGTGTGACCTGGGACCCAGATAAGAGATAGAGAATTCAGCCTTGCGACCGAGTTCAAAGAGTTTTTTTGTTTCACGAATTATTTTGAAAGTGGTTAAAGGGTTAAGCAAGGCCTTAAGCGCAAGTCTGACTGTCACTACAGACACAACTGCTACGTCCCTTCCACCTGTTCTTCACAACATAGTTCATGGCCATTAGGATTGCATAAGTTTCCGCTTGGAAAACAGACGCATATTTGCCTAACGAGAAAAGAAGTCTAATGCTGTCGACTTCTACGAAGACACCAGCGCCAGACCGTTGACTGGTTTTGGAACCATCCGTGAAAATACGACTACATTCCATTCTCGGCTCAGACTCTGGCCAAAGCCAGTCCTGAACACAAGGAAGATAAGTGTCGCGCAAGTTCATCAAAATTCCAGTGTGGAGTATACCAAAAACCGCCCCGCCTAAGACGATGGATGGCTTTGATAGTGCAACCCATGATATAAGTATCGAGGGGAGGTAAGTTCAGAAAAGCGTCTAGAGCAGAGCCAGGCGTACTCGGAAAAGCTCCCGTGCAGTCGAGACAAGTCGTTCTTTGGAGTTTCGCGCGGTTGCCTACATATTTACACGAGAGCCCTTTCCACCAAACAACCAACGCATATGCGAGGAATGGTCTTATCATAGCCGTGTAGATCCACAGAACATTATTCGGTGACAAGCCCCAAGCACCCTTACACTGCCAGAAGACTGAGGGCGCCTTGGATGTTTTCGACTCGACGTGTTTAGACCAATAAAATTTCTTATCTAAAATCACTCCCAGATATTTGGCTTTATTGGAAATGCAAATGGTGACACCTTTTAGCACTGGCTGAGTCAAACTCGTCAAAATCCTACTTCTCGTAAAAAAAAACAACCTCAGTTTTAAGTACAACTAGTACACCATTCATCGATCATGTCCAGCGCCTCCTGCGCGTTAGTGCAGATCGTCGCCAGGCATGGCCCGACAGAAAGTACAGCGACATCATCCGCATATGCCTGAGCGTAGACGTTAGAACTATTTAGAGTGTTCAACAGAGAGTCGACCACCATGCACCATAACAATGGAGACAGAACGCCACCTTGCGGACAACCCCTTTTTACCCCTATCATAACATAACGGCCACAATCCGCATCAACAATCAACAACAATAATGTTTCATCTACCCCGTGTTGTCTGGGCGAGTCACACATGCAGTCAAAAGTCGCTTTGTCAAAAGCACCCTCAATGTCGATTCGCTTTCAATTCTGGCCACTAGATTTTGAAGTGCGGTCTCGCAGGATTTCCCACGCTGATAAGCATGCTGCATCTCTGATAGTGGATGCAGCTTCAAAGCTGCAACTCTTGGGGAGCGAATAGTCGTTCTTACCAATTTTCGGTATGAAAGCTTCTCTGACTGTCCGCCAAGGTGTAGGAATATATGCCAGCGCCAAACCAGCGGTGAAAATTATTTTCAGTGTTAGCAGCAACTGATTTATACCCTGTTGCAGCATAGCTGGATATATTCCATCAGTACTAGGGGATTTGAAACCATCAAAAGATGCCACAGCATATTTGATAGCCTCAACTGTTACCACGGCTGATGCAGTATACCAGTATTTTTTGCCAAAATAATAAAGTTGAAGTCTGCCGGTATATTCGTTTTCATGATTCGAAGGTGATGGTGAGTGGGCATGATAAGTTGTTCGCTGTGTTTAATGATGCGGATCTTCAAAGTGAATCGCCTATGGAGGCAGAATGTGCAGACAAATAGTCACTCATAAAATGTAAAGATAATTGTGTTGCTAACGTTGAAAGGGAAAAATCAAATAATTGTGCTCTTGTTGTTGATGTTGATCCTGACGGTGATGGTGATGACGTTTTTGAAGAAGCTGTTGGAGACAAGATTGATGTTGTAGAAAACCAGGAGACCAGTACAATCATGGACCGATTGAGAAGCAGAAATAAGAATGCTACAAGTGAAGTCAACTGTTGCATCCAAGAAAGTTTCGCGTTCTTAGCTGAGTCGTATACGCCAGATTGTTTTGAAAAGGCCGTGCAGTGTGAGGATGCTGGAAAAGAGCTATGGATGAAGAAATTACTTCGCTGAATAAAAATGAAACCTGCCTGACAATCGCAAGTTGGTTGATACTAAGTGGGTATAGCAAATCACGAATTCGAATGAAAATGAAGGTGAAAGATACAAGGCCAGGTTAGTCGCTCGGGGTTTTAGCCAACAATTCGGGGTGGATTACTTTGAAACCTTTAGCTCGGTAGCAAAATTTACTTCGATCCAGACAATTTTGGGTACAGCAGTATCAGAAAAACTTCATATCAAGCAATTTGATGTGAAAACGGCGTTTTTAAATGGTGGGATCAAAGAGGAAATTTATAGCAGCAGCCAAGAGGATATGAGGATGGAAGCACTCGAGTATGCAAACTTCAGAGGAGTTTATATGGACTCAAACAAGCATCTAGATGCTGGAACAAAACCTTTACCAATCTTCTGAAAACGTTTAATTTTCGACCATGCGATGTTAATCCATGTGTTTTTATAAGTGATGGGAGCGGGAAAAAGATTACTTTGGCAAATTATATAGACGATGGCCTGGTTGCTTCAACGGACAGTTCATATCAAACTTAATTTCAAAATAAAGGTGTTTCCGGCAAGACATTTCCTGGGATTGGAGATAAGGAGATTTCGCGATGGATCGATTCACATTAATCAATCGCAGTATGTGGTACGATTGGTTTCAAAATTGAATATGTCGGATGCAGTACATGTGTCAACTCCAGCAGAAATGTTGGCGAGTGTAAGCTGTTCAGAGGAGTCATCTCAAAGGATAAATTTCCCTTTTCGACAAGCGGTGGACAGCCTCATGTATCTTATGGTGGCTACTCGTTCTGATATAGCATTTGCAGTTGGGTGTGTGAGTCGCTATCTAGATAATCCCAGGCCACATCATGTTACCATGGTCAAGAGGATAATTCGCTGCCTTAAGGGGACAGCTGATCACGGTATATTTTTCAAAAGCGCTAAATTTAAACTTTCTTTTTTTAGTGATGCGGACTATGCTGGTGACTTAGTAACAAGACGTTCGACCAGTGGATATGTTGTCTTGATGGGGTCAAGCTGCATCACTTGGGCCTCGCAACGCCAAAAATGCGTGGTACTATCTACAACTTTTTTTTTTTTTTTTTTTTTTTTTTTTTTTTTTTTTTTTTTTTTTCGTGGGTAGGTGAAAATCTTCATGAGACACTATGAGACCGTGTACTCATAGTAGTGTCAGATTTCTACTGACTAAAAACACCCTTCCCTTCGTTTTGTTTACTACGACTAAGTTTGACCTTATCAAGTAGTTTAAGCTTCAGATTTATATTCGCGTGAGGCAGGTAGATTTCCAATAAAAGCACCTGCTGAAACTACAACTGAGGCCAAGTTTGTGGCTGCATGTCAAGCAGTCAAATAGCTAGTATGGATTCAACAACTATTAAGCGATTTGCTGAATCAAAAGATGAAACCAATTTTGTACGTGGACAATCAAGGAGCCATCAGATTGATCAAAAATCCTGAGTTCCATAAGAGGACTAAACACATAGATTCCCATTTCAACTTTATTCGTGAAAAATTCGAATATGATCTTTTCGAGTTGGAATATATGCCGACACAAAACCAAGTTGGTGATATTTTGACGAAAGCGTTACCCAAAGACAAATTTCAACGATTTCGTTCCATGATGGCAGTTATTGCTTTAAATGGTTTATATTAATATTGAATTCATTAAAATTCTTGATTGCTGAATTATTCTTTAAAACATTCATAAAAGTGGGAGTGTTAAAATAGTTTATTATGTTTTAAATACTATTGAGTCACCCTGTATGACTAATTATTGTTCTTCCATTCCACTGTAATTCTCTTATATTCTTATTTAACTTAATAACGAATTTTTATGATCTAATATTGTAAGCTTATATGAAATCCAATACAGTTCCTTTTGTCAAATCTTATAAGCAAGACGTGGTTTCTTTTAATGCGACAATTCAGTTTAAAACTATTCCAAGGTCATGACTACCACCCAAACGCAAAATAGTTGGTCTACTTAGATTTTTAGCACAAAAATTCTTTCCTATGCTGAAATTAATTGGTTGGTAGCAGTCATTTATAAAAAAGTATATGAAAATAGTAATAAAGTAATTATTCTTAATAAAATTAGTGCAGGAGAAACAAAATAAATGAAGCATACGGTGGCAATGTAAGTTTTACTGAAACAAAGATAATAGCATAATAGTTAGTCTGCTCTCTTTTCGATGCATAATAGTTGGTCTAGTATTATTTGAATAGTGATTTGTTAAACCGTTACGAACAAATTAAGAGAAATGATTTTTGTTGTTGCATGACCATTTTGTTTATGCATAGTATCAGTTTTTGGTCAAACATGGCGCGTTGCGTTGCTCTATCGCGAGATCTTAGGGAGTCGATAATTAAGGCATTCCAAACGGGATTATCCAGCTATAAAATAGCTAAACATTTTAATTTGCCGCGATCATCAGTGCAAATAATGGAAATGTGGAAATATGTAAAAACAAAACGGGACGTCCAAGGATAGCAAAACCTCGTGATTGTCGTGTTGAAAAAAATGATCTAAAAAAACCGACGCCAAACTGCCGCTACCTTAACTGTAGAATGGAAATGTCGCATTAAGAAAAACATTTCCGCCGATACTTGCAGAATAAAATGAAAAAAACGGGTTACTTTTCTTTTAAAATAATTTAATATCATACATTTTAAAATAACATCATTCATGCAAAACTCAGGCGAAAGAAAAGCCACTTTTGATGCCTAAACATAAGAAAAGACGGATGGAGTGGACGAAACAACGTAAAAACTGGACATTAAGTCAATGGCGGACCGTTATTTGGAGCGATAAATGTAGGTTTGAGGTTTGCGATGGCGACGAACGCAAACGTGCGATTCGAACCTCCAAAGAACCCTTTCACAAAGATTGTTAAAAACGAACCGTCAAGTTCCCAGCGTCTCTCATGGTATGGGGATGCATGTCTGGGCGTGGTGTTGGGAATTTACACTTTGTTGACGGATTGGTTCATCAATAAAAAAAAATACAAATATTTGGCGCAACAGCTCTTTAAAGTGCCAGGGCCTAGCTTCTCGCAACCACTCATGTTGTGTGCGTTATATTTTTCACACGAATGGAAGGGACCTACAGTTTAATGCCGAATCCGAACGGCGATTTGAGAAGCTTTTTCGTGACAACAATACTCTCGGATGTTTGTCAGACGCTCGCGAGAGGTGGGACCGTGAAAAAACTTTTTGGTATTTTGTGGGATTCGAACTTGGAACCTCATGCGTAGTGATCCGACACACTTGGTTCATCAATACCACGGCTTCAATCAAGTGACGGAAGTTACATACTTATGTCATACGGCTAGGTCCACAACGCGATGGGTATCTGCTGCAGGTATTCCTTTAATTGGGAGACCTTCCAGCAACCCTGACCTTTCACCAATCGAAAATGTTTGGCACAAGATGGGATCAGAAACTGAGACAAGAGCCGGCTAGGACTCTCCAGGACTTAAAAAATAGAATTACTAATATTTGGCAATCATTTACTGCTGAAGAATGTGAAAATCTAGTTGATACTATGCCACGAAGAATAGCAGCAGTAATTAAGAAGAAAGGTGACGTAACAGAGTGGTAAAATTAAAATTTTGGCTCATAGACCAACTATTTTGCGTTCAAAAAAGTACTGCAAACATGTCTTTTTTCCATAAGATCACTCCTTATCGTGAATTTATTTAGGTTACTTCCTTATTTGTTGCTTATTTTATTTAATCTGAATTAAACCTTACGTTAATCATTAAATAGTGTGTTATTTGCTTCCAAACTATAAAGGATGAGCACGTGTAGGTTCAATTGCTTGGTAGACCAACTATTTTGCCTTTGGGCTCGTAGCATTGGAAATTCCTTACCAACCTGTGATTCGAATATGTCGAAGCAGCTCGCGCACTAAGTTCAACCTAACTGGATCTGTAGACGCTACCGTTGACTCCATCTAGGGAACTCGTCCGCTGCCGTTTGGAACAAGAAGTACTCTAGTGAGAGAGCACTCTTCTCCCCTCTCCCATCCGCCAAAGATCCTCCAAACGGGGTTGGTTACCATTTCTTGGACCAAGGTACTAGGCATCCAGGGGTGACTACGTGTAGGCTGAGAGTAGGAGTTGGTAGGCCCCAGCTAGGTGAAAACGCTTGTGTTTTCATATAATCGCATGCACTACCGTTTGACCACCAATTTTTAACAGATGATCGATTTCTAGGCAGACGAAAAAGATTTTATTTGTGTTTTCTTCACATAGCATTTCTAAATTTCATTGTCGGGAACATCGATGGACAAGGCTTTGGAGAAAATTTGTTGTGCCGTCCTGATAATATTACTGTCGTTGACATTTGACACACCCACAATTTCTATTGAATTACTGAAATGTTATTGCCAGTTTAACTTGCTTGCCAAAACATTGACTCTCGATTTACACCCCTATTATGGTTAGCGAATCGAACGTTCGACTCAAGTCGAACTGCCAGGCGAATTACTTCTGTCGCTCTTGACACTTCACAGACGACATTTAATTGTTTTTTCCATTGTCAGCACTTATTCTATATTCGAATTAAAATGTTTGCTAACACCAATACCACGACAGAAGCAATTCGCTGGCAGTTGGACTTGAGTCGAACGTTCGATTCGCTAACCATAATAGGGGTGTTAAGCTCTGCATTTTCAGTACGTAACTCATTTAGTTGTAGTAAAAAACGAGAATTTCCTCCAACCTCGAAAGTTTTGCGTAGACCATCTGAAAAGTGCATTGGCCATCGCTATCATTGTTGTGCGTGAACTCTTCAACTGTTGAGAGGGTGTTGCTCCTTCTCGGTGCCGGTGCACTGTTATTTTGTGTATTAGTTACCACCGGCACTGGCATATGAAGAGAACGGCGTCTTTACACTGCACATTTGTCACAACGAAAGGGTTTAGCACTGGATTTATAATAATCGGTATTGATTTATAATAATCAGCATCAAATGCAGATTATATCAAGGTAATGCGCAGGAGGGATAACAATCTCCAAAAAAGGCTTATGCAAATTGCGCTTCAATGCCGCTCAACACCCTTTAAAGAGTGGTATGATATAGCAAATGAACACGGTGTTAGCTTCGACCTGGATGAGTTAAACCCTAACAATTGGCGAGATATGTTTTATAGCAGCGAAGGAGCAAAGACAAAAGTAAGATGCCCCGCTGGAGTAACCGAAGAGTTCCGAATCAAAGTCGGGGTGCACCAGGGAAGCGTTTTAAGTCCTTTGCTCTTTATTACAGTCCTTGATTATCTGCTTGAAGGTAAAGTGATGGACCCCAAGGTACATCAGTTATTCTTTGCTGACGATGGAGCCATCATAAGTGAGGATCCTACATCCCTGCAACGAGCACTTGATGTGTGGGTGGACGTTTTGGAGGGAAATGGGTATCGCATTAGTTCAAAAAAGACAGAGTACTTATGCTGCCCCTTCTCTGATCCACTCAGGCCTATTCCAGACATTTATTTGAATGGAGCAGTGCTTCAGAAGTGCGAAAAGTTCAAATATCTGGGATCTATGATCAATAGCAAAGCAACTTGTGATGACGACATCAATCATCGTGTAAGCGTAGGGTGGATGAAGTGGCGAGAAAATTCCGCTATCTTCTGTGACAGAAAAATGCCCCCTAAGTTGAAAGGAAGGCTCTACACCGCAGTTGTACGTCCAGCGCTCACATACGGTTCACAATGTTGGACGATGAACAAAAAGTATGAGTAAATTAACGGCAGCTGAGATGAAGATGCTTCGCATGACAGCAAGAGTGACCAAGCTTGATCGAATAAGAAGTTCGAAGATCCGTGGAAGCTTTCACATCAAGGAAACCATCGTACGAAAATTAGAGCGCGACCGGCTCAGCTGGTATTGCCACGTTCAAAGAAGAGATCATTTGAACCCTGTAAAAAAGGCAATATCTATGCACGTTCCAAAGACATCGCGATGTAGGAAAGGCAGGCCTATAAACGCCTGGATCAGACAAATGCGACGACATCGGCATTTCATTGGCCTCAGTAACCGAGTGATCCAAAATCGGCAGGCCTGCCGATATTTTCTGAGGTCAAATAGGCGAACCCCACAGGCGGATCAGTAGAAATGCGGTGAAGTGGGAGGGTTGTGATCCCTAGTTTTCGGATCATAGCCTCGCTGATAAAAGGAAGAAGAAGAAGAAGAAGATGTTTTATAGCAGCATAGCAAAGGTCGACGAGTATTTATACCAACAATGTCTGAGCAGAGCCCGGGAGTCAACAAGTAGGCTTATTTATAAGGAACTTTGCCATTCTCTAGGTACAAGCTACTATTTTTGCATGCAACTAACAGCCAGTCCGATAAGCTCAGTGTTTAAAATAAGAACGGAGGTCTTAGCTCTCAATTACACTCCGTCTCACTTGATTACGAACAGGCAGTTTTTTTTTTTAATTTTGCGATATTTTGCAAACCCTTCGCTAATCTGAGAAAAACCAATTGCACACGGAATAAAGGATATATTATGTTTATATTGTAAAAAAAAATTAGATTAAGTTGATAAATGCAACTTTTATGACGCTTTTCCCAAAAAGGTCATCAAATTTAGCTATTTTTTTTGTCTCACTTGATTACGAACAGTAGCTAAATCTACCTGTTAGAAGCTTAAAAAGTAAAAAAAAAACAATACAAAATTTGTTTGTATAAATAAATGTTGGTTTTATTCAAAGAGTAGTAGTTTTTAGTAATGGGTACTACCTCCTGATCGCTGAATCACTTCAAGTAGCCTGCTGTGTAGAGATACATAGAGTGCTGTCAAATAATCTAGCGAAATTTCGGACCAGGCTCGTTTTATGGCTTCAATAATCTCTTCCGTTTCATCATATTGCCTTCCTCCTTCGTAGACTTTTCTTGAAAGCCAACCCCACACGTTTTCCGTGATGTTCAGGTCGGGTGAATATGGCGGCCATGCAAGTAGGTTTACATTTTGGTTCTGAATCCAGGCTTTTGTTTTCTGTGCGGTTTGTATCGGTGCATTGGCTTGTTGGAAAGTCCATCGCTGTCCACCAAACATCTCCGATAACTCTGGAAAAGCTCTTTCCAGTATCGATTTGTAAGTGTTTGCCGTCATTTTGGAGCTTTGGAAATCCAGCTCCACAGTTCCGTAATAGCTTATTGCTCCCCATACCATTACACCACTTCCTTTGCTGTGCCGCATTTGAAGATGCATTTCTTCTTTTCTCAAATCATGGAAATAACAGCTGTATCCATCAGGCCCATCCAAATTAAATTTTTTTTCAACAGAAAAGACGACGGTATGCCGCTCTCGATTCCACCTGATGTGACTTGTTGCAAAATCAAGCCGCTGGATTTTACGTGCCGCATTCAATGGTGGTTTCCTCTTCATTTTTTTATGGCGAATATGGCTGGCCTTCTGTATCACGCAATGAACAGTCGATCTGCTAGCTGTAACTCCAGTTTTTGCCTTAATTTTACTTACGGAGAGCCTTAAATTTGAAGCAGCTCTCAGTATCGCCCGCTTTTCCTGACATGTTATTGCTTTGCTGACTCTTCCTTTGCGGTTTTTCCATACTTCTCCGGGTCCTTAATAAAGCTGTGTACAACAGTGGTGCTTCTTCCAATTTTGCTGGCTATGAAACGGATGGATTTTCCTTGTTCCCGGTAAGCTCGAATTTGGCCTATTTCCTCCTTGGTTAACGTCTTTCTTTTACCCATAGTTGTAGATTGTATTAAGTTATTTCTTGAACTTTGCTCCCTAATACTCGAAGTATCCTTTTATTTGATTTAAAACACGGCAAGTGAGACAAAAAAACAGGTAAATTTTATGACCTTTTTGGGAAAAGCGTCATAAAAGTTGCATTTATCAACTTAATCCAATTTTTGTTTTACAATATAAACATAAACATAATATATCCTTCATTCCGTGTGCAATTGGTTTTTCTCAGATTAGCGAAGGGTTTGAAAAATATCGCAAAATTAAAAAAAAAAACTGCCTGTTCGTAATCAAGTGAGACGGAGTGTACATCCCACATAGGCAAAACCTTCGAACAATTTGCACCCTTTGCAATAGAAATGAAAATGAAGATGTTTATCACTTCCTAGCAGTATGCCCCATACTACAGGAGATACGCCGATTGTATTTCTCCAGGAATTATCTATCTTATCTATTACACTTGAAGAAGCTAAGCAAGCTCTAAACGGTTCATATGGTTGGAAACGGCTCTCATCTTACTGTAGTCATGCCTATAACTATCGCAATAGTTTCATGATTCTTTAAATGCTAGTAACTATATTTATTAATGAACGGAATTAATCAAACTTGTAACTTTAATTATTTATATATTGTAATCCGCTATTTATTTATTTCTGAATTATATAACATAGCTAATAATGAAGTCAATTCTCGGCAGACGGCAATTTATGCCATGCTTATAAATTCTTTTGTCAATCAAAATGTTATATTTTAATGAATGCAATAAAGAATATTAATAATAATAATAATAATCGGTATCTTCGTCAGTAATATTGGCACATCCACAGTGAAAAAAGTGTTACAAGTTACAATTTTTTGTAAGCATACTGAACAATTCATTTTGTAGAGTTTATAATTTTAATTAGGTTCTTAGTGATGCGCACCCCACGACAATCAAGGGAGAACCGACGTGACAAATATACCAGCATATCTTTCATGCTAAACAGTTTCAGGCTGTCAATATAAATCAAAGAGTAAATATGTATGTATATGGTCACAATGATCTTTGTCTTCAAATTAAAAACAATATTTAAATGAGAGGATATTTAGCAACGACAAACTACCCCACAACCTAAGGAATGTAGGAGACCTGTTTATCCAACGAGTGTCAACATACAGAGAGCAGCGCTCCATACACTACCTCGGCATCCAAAAACTCTATTTTATCACTATATGAATTTAGAAGACACATTTTTGATTACACTAGAAATTGTTATTTGAACTTTGAAATTATATATTATATTATTTAATCTTTCTAATTAAACGTACTTTTTATGTAATGTATCTAACCAAATCTTTATCTTTACAGCGAAAGAATAATTTTGGATGCTTCATTCCCGAAATTTTGGTATCATTTTAAATGGCATTTTTGAAACTTTGGGGGCGGGTTACGCCTCTCCGGTAAGATAGCATCAACAAAAATATGTGCAGATTGAGTGTGAGACTCAGCGTGAGCTAATCTATCGGAATAAAAAAAAATTAGTGCCATTTTCAATATTTCCGGTAAAGTTAAATTTTGTAGCGAAATATCATTTCCTTTTTATACATTTTATTTTGTGATTTCATCAAGATCTACAAGATAGCGCCCGGAAATCCCAGTATCAGTATAAATATTATCTTTCGAAAAAACAATAAATATAGTATCAATTGACAATCGGTGTAATTTTTTCATTTTTAGAACTTACCGAGAAAAACATTGACTGATCACTGTCAACAGCTTGAATTTTTTGAATTCCTAGTTCAAATGGGGGATTGTTGAGAGAAAGGTCTTTTAGCACGCAAAAATCATACCGCGGATGTAGAGCTAATGACGATGAAACTGTCTTAAAAGTTGTTGCTGACTTCTTAGAAAATTGAAGAATGGCTGACATGTAAGCAACAAGACCATGCGAAAACATATTGCATCTAGCCGCGGCCAAGAGATCTATCTGTAAAATTAGAGCAACGTTTAAAATTATATCTTACCAGCTACACATTTAATACCTTCTGAATACAGTCCATTGAAAGTTTATCAAAATTTTCTTTAGCATTTCGAACATGTGACTGCGCTCGCCGAAATTTGTCAAGACCCTTGCAGTTATCTGGGTCTAACTGTGTGCTAATAGATTTCATCCAACAAAGGGCGGCTCGATACTCAGTTCTTTCTTTTTCCATGTAATTTACAGTCGTTAATGTATCATCCACCGCTCGACACCGGAAAACATCCACCTCATGTTGGAGCCGCAGGAGAGGCACTCTTACCGACATTCGCTGCTGTCCGCAGTAATAAATAGCCTTTCCACAATTAGTTATGCTTGCTCCTGTAGTCTTACTGCGTTTTCCAATCTCCTTCAAAAATCTACCAAAGGTACATTCTTCCTGCGATAATACGCACAACCTTTCCTGGTATTGGTCTAGTACCTTGTTTAAGTTCGAGCAGGTTTCTGATAAAGATTTGAACAACACGATCTTGGAATCGAGTCCAGCATCTGATGAAACAATATATTCGTCCTCCTTCGATCCCAATTTTCGCTGAACAGCTTTTTTAGTTATCCAAAATTGATGCTGAACCTCGGACTTTAACATCTTGAATTTCAAGCAACAGTTTTGAACTTTCAATCAAATTCAATTCAAAGAGTTGACTTGTAATGAGATATAGGATAATAAACTTGGAAGGATTTCCCATCCGATTTACAAACTGAAAAACCAAGAAATCTGCAAGTATATGGTAAGATGTAAAATCCAGATATCAGAAAAGAGATAGTTAACTTTGGAGGGTTTTTTCTCAATCAGTCGACGAACTCTGTAACTGTCAAAATAACATAGCAACGACATAGATGTGTAGGTGCTCGATTAAAAAGCATTAGAACCAGCGTTGCCACTTTTACTACATATGTAGCAAATCTGCTACATTTTGAAGTGCCATGCTACATACCATCAGCCGTACACATTTTTTTTTTTTTTTTTTAGTGAAGGCGAAAATATCGAAAGACTGTAGGGCTAGAAACCCAGATTACTGTGGGACTCTAACCGCACTAAAAAAAAACACCTCCTTAATCATGACCAATCAACTAGTGATCGACAAATGATTTTAATTTCAACGTTCAGTTGCGTTTGAGAAGGAATTATAAATTAAATACGGGTTCTCATAATTGTTAAATTATAAGTTCGTGAGGTTTAGTTCTTCTTAATCTACGAATATTATATCGTACATTTAAGACGTGTTTTATGTCAGGATTAATATGCATCTACACACGTTCGTTGTGATGGATTGTATTCTTTTTAATTGCTTCCGTCACATGATCACAAATCACGATGCAAGTCATAATTTCTAATATACCATGGGGCATTTACTATTCCCCGAAGGACTTTGTTTTGAAATGTTTGTATTATCTGTACATTTGTTTTCTTTATACAGCCTCATAATTGGATACCATACGTCCAAACAGGTTTTAGTATCTGATTATATATTAAGATTTTATTCTCAATGGACACTTCTGAATTATACTCTAACAACCAAAAAAGTTTTTTATATCTAATATTTAGCTCTTCTACTCTCTTTTTCACATGTTCCTTCCATTTCAGTTTAGCATCCAGATTCATACCCAGATACTTAGCTGTGTTAGAATAAGGAACTACTTGATTATAAATAACCACAGGAAGATTCGTTATTTTTTTGTTTGCAAAATTGATATGAGTGGACTTCGACTCATTAAGTTTAATTCGCCATCGTTGCGTCCAACCACATATCTCGTTAACTGCATTTTGAAGTTTTTCAGTTGCTTTAGCTACGCATCCATCAGATGAAAGAAGAGCAGTGTCGTCTGCGAATGTGGCTATCATCGTGTCATTCGCATTTGGTATACAATAAATATAAAGTGGGCCCTAGAATACTTCCCTGTGTAACACCTGCTTGTATTCCTTTAAGTTCAGAATAGGCTAAACCATAGCGAACTCTAAAGAATCTATTTGCTATATAAGATTTAAGTATCTCATAATACTGTCTAGGTAAGTCCCTATGACGTTTATACTCTAAACCCTTATGCTAAACTTTATCAAAAGCCTGTGCAACGTCTAAGAATATTGTAGAACAAACTTGTTTTTCCTCTAGTGCTTTTTCTATAACATTAGTTATAGAATGCACTTGGTCTATTGTCGAATGGTTATTTCTAAACCCGAACTGATGGGTGGGCATAAGCCTTCTCTGCTCTATGATTCTGTCGAGTCTTTTAAGAAGCAGTTTCTCGAAAAGTTTTGATAATACCGGTAAACGTGAGATTGACCTGTATGAGGTAACTTCTGCTAGAGGTTTACCTTGTTTGGGTATAACAATAATTTCTGCTATCTTCCAGTGAAGTGGGACATATCTTTGTTTAAAACAAACATTGATAACAAACTTAAGCTTTAACAATGCTTTTAAGGGCAGCTCTTTAAGGGTTTGGGCATTTATAAGTGCATAACCTGGAGATTTTCTATTAGATAGTTTATGAATGCATGTGCTGATCTCTCTTAGCGAAACATAAGCAATTACGTCTTCATCTACACTATCAGAGAAATCAAGACGTTCGTTTGCCATGCTAGCTGGAAAAGGTTTAAAAACATTTGTCAGGTGCTCTGAAAAAAGTTGGACCGAAAAAAGTTGGATTTGCATTTCCTGCGAGCTCGTCTCTTTTCTAATATTAGTTCCCTAATTTCTATGGGATATTTTACCGAAGTTTTTTTTTTTTTTGTATTAATAAACATGAGTTATCTCTAACTTATGGTTTACGCAGTATTAATTGAAAAATTCAGACTTAACTGACGTTTGTTAACTTGTGGATAACTAATTCTGCGTGTGTGTAAAATTGCTGCAAAGAAGATGCACAAAATGGTTTATCTTCAAAAATTCAGAGACAGGTAGGAGAATCAGGGCAGTACTATGTATATTGAAAATGTTACTTTTCTATGAACACACAAGTTGTGTGCAAATCTCACTTAAGAATAATTGATATTGTCACTGGTGTGGAAGTGCCTATGATTCTCGAATTTTCATATAGAGCAGGATAAAAAATCATTTAGAAAGAGGGGAGTTCAGGGGTCGTCTTTTAGGAGATGGTGGTTATGCATGTACCAACCATCTTTTTACGCCCGTTTTAAATCCCATAAATCCCGTACAGCAATACTGCAATATAGCTCTTATTGCTACTCCAAATATGGTTGGACGAACCTTTGTCATTTGGGAAGCCAAATTTCTTTGAAGAATGTAAAAACTCTCATTGTAGCTCTAGGCATTTTACATAACCTGTGCAATTATGACGTTTCAATAGAATGTAGTCGATTTTGTTTTCTTTTTGGTACAATTAAGGACAGTTGTTGCCATTTGCAAAATCTAGATATAATTAAAACGCAAGATAGCTATTCCATGGAGAAAACATTCTAAAGAAAATTTAACTAATTGATAACCTCGCTACGAATTCATTGGTTATCGGTGTGTTAGCGATTTTATATATATTAATACGGCTGTAGATCTTTCCCTCATTATAGTACATTTTGCCAAATAGTCTACCTAATTTTTATTTATGTTTTTTGTTTGCTTTTAACTCATATAATTATCTTTCACATGGTAAACATAATAAAAAACAATCTGAGAAATAAGTTAAGATCAGATATTGTGGAATTAATTTTACGGCTTATGAGCTATTGAAAGGTGTGGCAAAATTTTAGCCATCTGACGAATTGGTAAGGTTTTGCTTGAGTTTTAAGTGTGTAGATACATAAAATACATTTAAATTCAATAGCGATTTCTGCTCCACTTAAGAAATATTTCTCTTTTTTTTGAATTGTAAGAGACACTGTGGAATTTAATGTGCATTATGAATAACATTGTTAACTTTCTATTTATTTATTCAAACTTCTTGTATCAATGAATTCCTATATATTTATTTAAGTCGGTATTCACCGACCAATCTTAAACTAAGAGCTTCATAAACTTATTCACCAACGAATATTAGTGCGGATTTATTAGCGCTCATAAAACTTATGAGTGGTTCCACCACCCTTAAGTTAAGTGAGCTCGTAACTTAGGAATTTCGAAAATTTTGGAAATCAGCTGTGAACTGTCACTCAGACAAAACAAAGGACAGACTGCATTGGCGTAATGCAAAAGAAGAAATGCTGGGAGCAGTTAACCGACGAATTTAATGCCTCCAGCAATTCTGTCAAAAGATCTGCCAACCAAATAAAAAATAAAATGTACCTAGATTGTGATTAAAATCAGGAAAATACAAAGGTTTTTTTTTTTTTTAATTTTTCGCATATTCGAATTAGCATGGACACAAACCTATTAGTGCTTGGTGGATACGCAGCAAAAATTTAAAACTAAGAGCTTCATAAAATTAAAATCGATTTAAGAGCGCTTGATAATTACCGGCCTAAGAGCTTCATAAAATTAAAATCGATTTAAGAGCGCTTGATTATTACCGGCCTTAACGTATAAATGCTTTATCAATTAAATTATTACTTTACTTTAATGTTTACTTTACATATGTGTTATGTTATGCAAGAAACATTAATATTTTTTGTTATGCTTTTTTATAATATTGTTGAAACTGAATAAAAACTGAATATAAGTCATAATGCAAAAATAAAGAAAATTGACAAGACTATCTATTTTGCTACATTTTCTTTCAAAATGCTACATTTTTATTGTCAGTAGACTATATTTGCTCTGGAAAAATTTATTAGATCGATTAAAACCATTGACGTACGCTTTACATATGTTCCAACATTACTAACTCCTTTGTTTCACAGCGAAAAAATTAGAAACTGGTCTTTGTTTGACGGTTCGAAGCGAATGGAAAAAAAAGTTGTGTTTTTGATTGTGGAAAAATAAGTTGGAGAAATTATATTGTGAAATAAATATTAACTCTAACTAAAAAAAAGAATAGAGATAAAATGAAGTGCTATGTGGTTAGCTGTGATTCACAATATAGATTGTGTTGCAACGATATTAAAATTCGTAAGTCTGCTATTACGCGATGACTTTTGAGTCATGACTCTTTTCTCTATTCCATTTTGAACTTTCGTTCTCTGAGACTTGAGCTATTACACCTTGACTCTTTTCCATTCCTCTAAACGTATCAGCATAACTCGACGCCTTAGGAATGTAGTGGTTGGCGGCGATGTGTTTGCAGCTGGGCTTTCATCGTCTTGACCTCTTTGATGACTTCGGAATGTGGCGACTGAAGAACGGTGGCTTGTATAGGTGGGCTAATGAACGATGCGTCAGCGGTCTAGAATGAATTTCTTCATGAGTACAAATAATAATATTGGAATATATAACTTATCTTAATAAGCATGGCTGCTAGTGCTGGCCCCACATAAATAAGGAAAAGTATATGTATCAATATCTAAGAGAATAGCTTTTGGCGAGAACAGTTTAGATTTTAAGATTCTTTTCACTTTTTACGTGAGAGCATCGATTCAATTGTAAAGAATGACGCAGATGATTTTAACAATACAAAGTCTCATTTTTGCAATGATAAAAATATAGGCTTTATCAAATGAAATGGTATCTTTCATTATGACTATTTAAACTCGTGGGATAGATTTAGTGAATTATCTCTGTGATAGATCCAAAATGCGTGTGAGCCCTTAAGCCGCATTGCTATAAAAGCCATCTGGTGTCAATGTTTGTTAGTTTCTTGTCGCGGTTGGTGAAAATAGAAATAGATTTAGAGTATCATACAGAAGTATTTCAACGGAAGGAACTAAGTCCAAGAAATTGATAACTAGACCTTTGCCCAAAACAAATTATATGAAGAATTTAAAACAGGCCCTACAACAGGACAAAGAAGACATATGCAGCAATGTATAAATAATGGCCTAATCATAACTGAAGTATTAAAATTTAGTGAATCTTGATAGTTGTATAAGTACATATATATATGTATTATATTTGTGCACTTAAGACTAACCGCGAAAAATGACGGACAGGGGAAACGAAACTTTCACACAAATTTACTTACTAAATTTCTCTTTAATTCACCTCACTAATATACAAAAAAATAACGTTAAAAAATATTATAACTATATATGCATATATATGGACAGTAATTGTTATATGTACATATGTGTAACTAAATATGTATATGTACGGAACTATATACATATATGGGGATATATTTAATATGAAGGATTCACCCGTTCTCCGGGTGGACCTCCTCGGGCGTTGTGGAGTTCACTTTTGATAGCCACACTTTTAGATGATTTATATATGTGTATATATTCTTTTTTTTTCTTCCAAACGAATCATTTTATGGATGCTTACACATATACATATATGTACGTATGTACGCATATAAGTATTTAAAAATACGTGAGTACGTTGGTGCGTGCAGTATAATTAAATTTACTTGAATAATTTTGAAAATTTTTGGCGGCCTCGACTTGGGCTCTATGAATCTATGACCGCCTTGTTGATACGTAGTGTAGAGCCTAATTTTGAATTCGTTAAAAAAATAATCATTAATCACTCATCCCTAAGCAAATAAAGACCATCTTTCTTCTTTTCCTTCTGCTGCACTTTTCCTCTAGATTATATACAACTTAACTAACTTTTTATATCATATATATATGCACTGCCTTCTCTACCAAAGGTCTTTTTAAGAAGACTGCACAGCACTGTACTTTTAAAATATATTTCTGCGTGAAGACAAGTGTTGCCTTCCACCACTAGATGAGGAATGCTGTTCTCTATACCAGATCCGCAACGTCGACCGAGAATCCCTCTAACCATACGGATTTACCATGGTTTGATTTTTGAATTTAACCGCTTCTAAAAAAGGCAAACAAATAAAAAAAAACTACCAACATCCCTTTCATACCCCATCTTTAAGCAGTTGGTTTGTGCATAGGTTTAGGACAGTTTAAAACTGGTCTAAACAATGATGGTGTCCATGCAGTGACAGCTGACGGCTGTCAAAAAAAAAAAAAACGAACAAACAAACAAGCAAAAACGAATTTTGTATAAGGGTAAGTACTATATTATTTTGTTATTTTTCCCTTATTAATGCTAATTTTCGTTTTCATTTTCGCTACGGGATTCGGCTACCTTTCCAACACAAGTAGCCACGATTCGAGGCCAACCAACACTCTTAAAGGACACCCACTCAGTTGTCGCAAATCGAGGGGAAGAGTTCGCCCTCCATCATTTAGGCTAATGTGCCTGAATAATCACTAACTCCAGGCATCAACATGCCCAACGATTCGCGCTCCCAGGACAATCGGTTCCACGCACCGGAACAACTCGAAAACAACACATTAAGCAAGGGTTGTTAACCTCAGCTACACAGCTGCTACGCCAACAACAACAAACAAGAAGACAGAAGCTTTTGTGAGTGATCATGGATTTATTCGATTTTTAAAAATTATTAACGTATTTTTCTTCCAGGATAACTGTTACAAAGTTTCTCATTTGGCATGTTTAGTACTTTGAGTATATAATCGAATTGCAATTTTAAGGTCTTAATTAAAAGGGGGGACATACCCGTTTCCACCATTATCATGTAGTTGGGAGTGTTAGCAGGAAGATGTAATATCATAATAGTTTCATATTTTGTATGTCCCCATACTTGCGCAGCATATAGCAAAATAGTTTCAGAGGCAGCTTCGAATTCTCTATACTTGCTACTGTGGGTTATATTCTTATTGATGAAACATCTTTTCCATGTTATATTCATTGCGGTTTTGGCTTTGGTCAGTTTTTCTTCTAGATGCTTCTCTATGCTTAAATTGCTCGTAAAATAAACTCCAAGGTATTTGTAGTCCTTAGCCACCTCAATGATTTCGCCATTATAGGTCCACCTCTCGTTCAAGCAAATTCGACCTCCCCTTTTCTTGCAAATCATCACTTTCGACTCTTTCAAGTTGACTAAAAGACCCCATAAACTGCAGTAATTGTATAGCCGATTAATTTTCAGCTGCAAAGCTTCTCGTGAATATGCCAGCATGACTATTGGTGTGTTTTCGTTAGAACTATGCAAAGCAAAGTGAAAGCTTTTCCGCAAAACGATTCTAAGTCAATCTGGTTAAAAACTTTTTTATTTGTTTGAAGATTGGTGATTGAATTGAAATTGAAATAAAAAGTATGAAAAAGTTGTGCTTAAATGTATGAAATACTACTGAATCATTCCAGTTGAATGAAAAAGCTTTTCTCAGGGAAAAAACTCTTCCCATCCATCGCAACTCATTTTCGACTGAGAAAAAAAGTTAAAGTGGTTCCAATTCACTTTGTGTTGTTGTACTCCGTATTAAATCTTACTTCACTGAGAAGCGACGTTTCACCAAAACGCACCATATATCAACCGAAAAAAGCAACGCATTGATGAGTACCCCAGCAAATTCAATGCCTCCTGGCAGAGAGTTCACTAAGTCTTCTATAAATAGAGCAAATAAGAGCTGACTCGGTGTGCACCCTTATTTTACTCCTGATCTTGGTTGGAACCACTCGGACTTTTCTCTTTCATTCCAAACCGGCAGCTGTGTATCTTTCATCAGTTTGATATTTTCAATGTTTTTATTACTACTGTGGCAGACGGCACTCAACTTGAAAACGATGTTGTTGAACACCCCCTACAGTTTGGGAGCCAATGTTGTGTTCTGCACCAGAGCTTTCACCATTCGTCGATCTTTTCCCAACTGTAACTGTCAAGTGACGTCTGTCAATTAACAGCTGCTGCGACACAAATTCGCCGTCGTTTCCATCGCATTTGAGTGTTGCTTCTGTTATAATAAAAAAAAATTCGCCGACTTCAAGATCCTGCCCTCGGATTTGAACATGGACGCCATTATTTTTCGCAAAAATCTCGTTCTTGAACTTTATTAGCCGTCGCCTTCTCTCACGCGCTGCTGCCGGATAATCTTTATACATCGAAATGCCCGTGCCCCGAAGTTTTGTTGTTGCTTTTAAAATGCGCCCAAAGTCCTCTTTGCTCTGCATTTCCACCAACACATTGAAAATTGGTTTGTGTCTGGAGTACATCTCTCGCGCTGTTCCCACTAATGAACCGTCATTTGTTTGCAGAAGTTCCAGGCTTAGTGATTTTACTTTATCAGTCGCATTAACCCTAGAAAGATAATCATATTTTTTATGACGTAAAAGATAATCATACGTCTCAGAGACGTATGGCACTTTTTTAATGTATTAATGGAAACCCATGAGCTTTTTATAAAATATTAATGTTTTATTTATTAATGAAATTCATATTAAGAGAAATGAAGTTATGGTTCAGTAAAAATAAAAATTAATTTAAACAATAAAAACAAGAAACTTAAACTCCATTGCCAAAGGATATTACATTTTTTTGCGCGCTATACGTCTGGCAGACGTAGATTATCTTTCTAGGGTTAACTCCCTCCTGTGCAGGTACATATATGTTAGTTAGTTATCTTTATTTGGCTTAATACAGCCATTCAGGACATTATTTACATTGATACATACGTTTTTAAAATATATATATATATATGGACTAATAGTACTTTTTCTTTATAATAAGTTTGGAAAGAGTATAAGAAAGGAAAACAAATTTACAATTGAAAATTAGCAAACAAAGATCAAAAATTAGCTCTAGTGAAATCAATAATTTTTCTTTTGGAAATGTAATTATTCGATTCTGCTTTCAAATACGTAGGTAGCCTGTTGAAAGCTTGACATCCCATGTACGAAATTGATCGCTGGCCTCTGGTTGTTCTTGCTCTTCGTATTCTTAAATCACCTGTATTTCTTAAGCTGTACGACGAGCCGTCGGATATTTCCACGTTTTCGACAAGGTAGTTTTGGCACGTTTCGTTCTTTATTTTATGGACAAATAGCATTGCACACATGTAAAGTGTCTGTTTTATACTTAACCAATTTAGGGAGTTGAGCATAAGTGTTATGGGGGTGTATCTGTCACTTTTCAATATTATGCGCATTGCTTTATTTTGCAGGACCTGTAATCTGCTTATTTGATATTGGGGACATGTATACAAGACACTCGCACAGTACTCGAAATGTGGTTTGATAATAACATTATACACTTTTACTGCACAGTTCACTGACAAATTTTGTCTTATTTTTCTTAAAACACCAATTTTCATAGATATCTTTTTACAAATGTAATCAATATGTTCACCAAAAGTTAGATTTTTGTCTAGCATAATGCCAAGATATTTCACTCTTTTCACTACCTCGATTTGGATATTGTCTACGATAACATTTACGGACGTTTCGGACATGTTTTTATTAACGATCATACACTTAGTTTTTTCGGCGTTTAGAATAAGTTGATTCATTTTTAACCACTCACTTAATGCTTTTAAATCACTATTTTTGTTATTTATACATGTTTCTAAGTCACTTCCACTAACATATAAAAGACTATCATCGGCGAACAGGACTAATTTAGAGTATCTCACAACTTTTATCATGTCATTCACATAAATAAGGAACAATATTACTCCGAGTATTGTACCCTGCGGTAGGCCCAAATTGATGTTCACCGCGGACGACACATTTTCATTCACTTTAGTGCGCTGACTTCTTCCGGTGATAAATGATCTGAACCAGTTTAATTCTAACGATTTTACACCATATTTAAACAATTTATCTAGGAGTATTTTGTGGTTTACTGTCTCGAAAGCTCGTCTAAGATCTAGGAAAACTGCGACAATAACATTTTTTTCGTCAACTTTGTTTTTCCAGTCACTTATCACATAGTTTATACAAGTTTCACAAGAGTGATTTGCTCTAAAACCCGATTGATGAGCAGTTATTATAGCCTGCTGTTCGAGATGGCTTTGGAATTGGGTTTGTACTATTTTTTCTAGTATCTTTTCATAAACCGGCATCATGTTTATTGGGCGATAATCTTGGCACGTTTTTGCGTCACTCACTTTTTTTATTGGCAAAATTAAGGATTCCTTCCAAGATTCAGGAAAAATTCCTATGGTCAAAGATTCATTTATGATATGCAAGAGAACAGCACCGATCACATCTATACTATCTTTTAACATTTTAACATTTAGGAAGTTATAGTCATTTCTTTGGTTTATGTCTTTTATTGCACTGACTATATCTTGTAAGGTTATAACACGAAACTTAAAGTTAATATTGCACTCATCGATTAAATTTACATATTCTGGAAATATCACAGATTGGCTTAACTCTACTACACTCTGAACAAACATTTTTTTAAATTCCTCACATAATATTGCACTTTGATTTATATTTTCCCCATTTTGGAATATCACGTCAACTATAGTATCATCCCTTTTGTTAAGTACATACTTTTATAATTGTCTCCACATGTCCTTTTGAGTGTTGGCAAAATCAATCTTTTTTTTTCTTTTGAAAGTTGAGTTTGCTTATCTGATGCTCCTCTTATAAATATTTCTAAAATTATGATAATTTGTCCAGTCAATATTATCATTTGATATCACAGCTCTTCTATACAGGTGATATTTTATTAGTTTTTTGTGTTGAAGATCATTGTTGAACCATTCCGCATTTTCGAAAGGAATGTATTTTATTACCGTCATTGAGTCAATTGCATTTTGGATTTCTATTGCAAAGCGGTTGCTAATATCACCAAGGCTATATGGTTGGTCGTCACTACAATTTGCGAATAACGATGTATGTGTCAAATTTGCTGCGAAAATATTTTTTTCATATTTGAAATACTTAAAGAGTTTTTTTTTATTATATTATCTTTAATGCAATGGACCAACACGTCTATTGATTCATGATCACTTACATTTAAATTTTGGTTAATACACGCACTTACAGCGTGAATATTGTTCGTCTGGACATAGTCGATTATTGTTCTCGAAGTAGGCGTAATTTTGGTCGGCTCGGAGCTAACCATGGAAAGATTATTATCATTCATTATTTCAGCCACGTGTCGGCAGTATTTATCCAGATACTCGAACCAGTTTATGTTGAAGTCACCAAGTATTACAAATAAACCAAGACACTCTTGCGAAACACTAATAACACAAATTCAATACAAAATTCTCTTTTTGAAAACAGGTGGGACCTGTATAATGTACATATATAGAATGGTCGCTTCGAGAGAAAAATTCTTCGTAAGATTTTCGGTCCCGTTTGCGTTGACGGGTTTTGGAGGAGAAGATTCAATCACGAACTATACGAGCTGTACAGCGACATCGACCTAGTCAAAAAACTGCGTATTGGACGTCTGAGATGGCTAGGACATGTAGAGCGAATGGACACCAACGCTCCGGCCCGCAGAGTCTTCGAATCTAATCCCGAGGGACGACGCAGTAGAGGGAATCATCGCCGTAGGTGGCGCGCACAAGTTCAAGGGGACCTCGACCAACTTGGAGTGCGCAACTGGAGGCAATTAGCTAAAGACCGAGCTAAATGGAGAGGCTTGTTGGTTGAGGCCCAGGTTCACCCCGAACTGTAGCGCCACCTAAGTAAGTAAGTAAGAATGAGGTATTATTGTTATATTGCACTTTAACTATTAGGCACCAGAACCTCATACTTATTATAATTTTCTTTACGACCGAACATTTAGTTCGAACTTTTACATATATTGCAACTCCCCCGGTATGACTAGAATCACTCACACAGTTTAATAAGTAGTAACCGTCCAATTGTATCAGGTTAAGATCATGCTTTGGTGTAACGTGTGTTTCAGATACAGAAAGAATATGGAGATCTTCATTTTTTACCAGGCACTGAATTTCACTAAAGTTTTCCCACAAGCCTTGCACATTAAGATATATGCATCTAGGAGCATTTAGTTGCTAGTAATCTATGCGGTCTTCCGCAACTTTCAGCTTTCTTAAGAAAACTGGACATTTTGGGTCATTTGCAGTATGGTTTGTGTCAAGCTCCATATTGAAGTTTTTCTTAGCTTTGCCACAGTTAACACATTTTACACCTTCACTAGAGTGTTTCTTTGACATCATGACTTCCTGAACATTTTACACATATTTTCCCGTTTTTGCAAATTATAGCTAAGTGGTTATATCCACAACAATGAAAACATCTATAAACACTAAGGTTTTGGTAAGCACTACATTTATCCCATCCAACATTTAGTTTTCCACACTCCATAATTTTTTCATTGGCAGCACTGTCTACTTCGATGATGCCATTATAACACTTATACTTTTTTGACATAAACAAACGCACACATTTAATATTAAACTCACTCAATTGATTTTTACATTGGATTGAGTGCACTAGATCTGCTTCACTTAATTTTTCTCTCATTCCAACTACTAAGATTTGTGGTTTCTTTTGAGTGGGCACTTTTACGTCATATCCCGAGTTCATTTTCGTTTTTCTTTCACTCTCAATCGTTTGCACTGACTTTTTGTCTCCTTTTATTATGACTGCACCATTTTGTGCATTTTTTATTTTGCCAATTTTAAGGGACATAGTCGTAGGGTTTATATTATTTTTTATATCTATTTGTGTTTTTGTGTTATCTTGATTACATCTAGGCTTGATTATTATTGCTTCACTTTTATTTTTATTTTTGATCGCGTCCGCGTACGTGTGTTTTGTATGCATTGTTGTGGTTGCATTTCCTTCATCGCCAGTACTGAATTTTACGATAACTTTTTCCATTTCTTTAACACATTCCACTACTTTTTTGTTTTGATTTGAAATGCTTTTTACGTCCTCACATATTTGTTTATTTTCCACTTTATAAAGTTCACTCAGTTCACTTATTTTTTTTTTCTCTTACACTTTTCTCGGAAGTCTCTTGTGCCGTTTTCATTGCTTTAAGCCTATCGGTATACCTTAACTCAATGGCCTCTACCAAATTTTTAATTTCACACTCACTTTTCTTCAATGATTCCTCAAACTCACTCGTTGCACACTATCTTCAACACTTTAGCACCATATCAACATTATGTATGTACAAGACACAGTCATCACACATAAATCTAATCATTTTATTAGAGTCAAGGATCCCAATACTGTAGCGATCTAGACCGCTACAAGAAACCGCAAGGTGGTAGATTTTCCCGCAAACACCCGCACACTGAACACCAGACTTTCCTCGAATATTGTTTTTGCATTTCATACATTCCTGCATTATAATAGTAAAATGCAGACAATGTTACAGAAAAAGGAATATATCACTAGTTATATATTGAACAGTCTGTAGCTATAGAATCCAATATATATTTTTAAACTTAATTTGAACACAGAGCGTCCACTTATACGTCTTCTCTCTATGACAATCTCCCATCCCGAAAAAATGTCCTGGTTATGACCTTATAACTGGTGAAATATTGAGGCAGTTACCAAGGAAAGCTGGAAATAAACTAACCAATTTAATCAATGCTACTTTAAAAATGAAATATGTTCCTAGCCTATGGAAACTGGCTGAAGTAATAATGATCTCTAAGCCCGGAAAGTCACCGAACGGAGCGTCATCATACAGGCCAATTTCAATATTGCTAGTCACATCTAAACTTTTCGAAAAACTACTTTTTAAACGCATTAATCACATCATTAAACGAAAAAACTGACTTCCAAATTATCAGTTCGGATTTAGAAGACATCTTTCAATAATTGGCTGGTCAAACGGTAGTGCATGCGATTATATGAAAACACAAGCCTTTTCACTTCGCTGAGGCCTACCAACTGTTATGGATGTTAGGATCAGTATCCTTCGGATAAACTATTGCAAATATTTTATTTTGTACCAGAATAATAATATTCGAATGAATCGCACACACTAATGACCAAATACTAACATATTACAAGAAGAAAAAAGGAAGCAGAGAAAAAAAACAAAAACTAGCTTCAATCTAGCTACCGGGCACGTTAATGTCTCTTTCCTTTCCGACCTTCAGGGGACTAACACCAAGCAGAGTGGTGGAAGAAAAAAATTTGATTTCGATAAAAAAAAATTGATTTAAGTTACAATAATTTAATTAATTAAATTGCAAAAATAAAAATATATATATGTTGTTAATTGAAAAGACCAAATGTACAACTGGGTTGGACGAAAGTAAACTTTTTAAATGAGCTATAGCTTGCCTTTGTTCAGTACCAAAAGATGAAGTTGCGTTTTTGAGCAGCAGATCTGTAGAGGCTTAGCGATTAGTGAATATCTTGGTATGAATTTTCTAAAATATCCGCTGAGTCCTAAAAAGGTTTGGATCTGCTTTACGATAGATAGTTGCGGAAAATGGTGTACCGCCAAAATCTTACCTGGAGACGGTCGGATTTTACCATCTTCTATAACATGTCCAAGAAACTCCACACACCGTTTTAAAAATCTGCACTTTTTCCAATTTATCTCCAACCCGTTTCGCGCTGCTGTCTCTAGTACCTTTTTTAACTTCTGCATGCCGTCTTCTTTGTTCTTGCTTGGAACGATCAGATCATCCATATAGAGAATTACAACCTCATGTATTACTAAATCCTTGAAAACGTAGTTTATGAATCGTTGAAAACTTGCCGGTGAGTTACACATGCCAAAAGGAGCTCGCAGAAACTCATATTGGCCCCAGGGTGTCACAAACGCCGTGAATTTTCTTGATTCTTCCGACACAGGGACATGGAAAAAACCATTGCGTGAGTCTAGAACTGAGGAAATAGAAGCACCTGATAGCTGGTCCAATTGATCCTCAATTAGTTCCATAGGAAAACGATCTTTGACTATTTTTTTGTTTAGCCGTCTGTAATCAATACACATCCGCATGCCTCCGTCTTTTTTCCTGACCATCACTACATGACTAGCGAAGTCCGAAGTACTAGGCACAACTATATCAGACGATATCCAATCATTTACCTGTTTTTCCAATTCGGCACTCTCCTTTGGAGCCAAGCGTCGTGGTCTTGAATACACCGGTGTCTCATCAGTCAACATTATTTTCGTCTGAATAGGTGTGTCAACATTCTTCCGTGGACAATAATTTTCTACCAGATTTGTAATTTCTGCTTTCTCGGAGGCAGTGAGTTCTCCATCTACGTCATTTTCTTCTATGTATGACACGTTCATGATTTCCTGCACATTGTCCGATATCTGTTTATGATCAGGACTCCATTTCAAAATTTTAAGGCCTTCAGGACTCACCACCATTACTGCGTTTGATAAAAGCTCCTGCCCAATAATAATTTGTACATGCGACGAGCAATCTGGAATAATATAGAACATACAAACAAATGATTCGGAATCGACTTCTACATGCAACTCAACGTAACCAAGAGGAATAACCTCTTTTGCTCCAAGACCGACAAGAGTTTTTAAAGTCTTAAAAAGTGTTGGCTTTCCTATTGCAGAGTAAACATGCTTTGTGATAATATTCAGCGCACTTCCAGTGTCGATCAAGGCAACAAAACTCTTACCATTTATGGAAACTTTTTTCTGAAAATTGTTTTTGTCATAGGCCACACTAGTATAAGCTTTTTGTTCTGTTACACCGGAATTTTTCTTTTTAACATTGGTTTCAGGTGTTTTAGCTCCGCACTTTGCAGCAAAGTGCCCGCGAATACCACACTTCCAGCATTTTCCACGCGCTCGATTGTCATTCACTTCATCGACTTTCTTTTCTTTCCGCTCTCCGCTGCCAGTCCAACCAGTACCGCGCTCTAATTTTCTTGAATTTCCGCTCATCACACCACGACTTGCAATAATTTGCTCATAGCATTCTAATTTTCTCTTGAATTCTCTAAAATTTGACGCACCATACAATACCATTTTATGCATTTCATCGCCAGTAATTCCCTTGATGACATAATGAATGACTGAACCAGGATCCATCGCTATATTGCTTCCAATCTCTTGCATTGTATAAAAATACTGCTTGAACGTCTCTGTTGGTAATTTTTTTCCGCTTTTGCATCATGGAATGAATTTCAGCAGCAGATTTTTGCTCTTGAAATTCTTCTAAAAGACGCATTTTCAGCACTTCCCACGATCGTACTCCATGCAACGAACAAATGAAGTCTCTTGCTGAACCTCTTAGCAACCTTTTTGCGTAAACCAGCATCTGTAAATTGCTCCATCCCAAAATACTCCCCATTTCTTCAAACTCCTTGGACCATCGTAAAACACTCAATTCGTTTTCACCTGAGAAAGGCTGGACAGTTTGTTCAAGGTCATGAAATGAAAAATTACCTCCGCACGTGGTTTGTGATGTCAAACGTTCCTGAATCCGTTTAATATGTGGTTCTCCACTTTGTGTCTTTTTTGGCTGGAAAGATGATACAGCTGGTTCTGTTTAATCTTCGTCTGCGCCTGCATCATCAACAAAGCCAGTACCAGCATCTGATTTGTTACTCTCATCATCAGATTCACCGTTGCCCACATCGTCGTTCCCCTGACCAAGCAAACACTGTCGCAATCGTTTTAGTAGCACTCGCCTCGTACCATCTTGACTGAGATTATAGCTCTCCAACAGGCTTCTTATTTCCCCAGTAGGCAGCTCCATCGCCTTGCTCAGTATTTTGTATGGAACATCCATTTCCACTTTGTTCGCAGCAACCCAATGCACCGAAAAAAAAGTTCAGGAAAAAATACCAACTGCAGAATAGAGATAATAGCAAAGCTTAGCCGCGATAGCCACTTATCTACTCCGTTCTCTTTAGGTTGAGCCCCCAAATGTTGGTAATTGAAAAGACCAAATGTACAACTAGCACAATTCAATTTTATTTCAATTCTGATTTTCTAGATTCAAATGTTTTTTCAATTAAAATATTTTTAAGCACTCGGTGAACTTGGGTGCAAACATGATTTGTTTGGTAAAGTAGCAAACAGTAGAGTGATTAGATTTGTCCATTAAGTTAGTAGGAAGTGTTCTCTTGCAGTAGAGGGCAACCTATGTGCGTCGCCCAACATATATATACTCGTAGATATACCATACATACCTACATACTTGTATATATCTAGGAAATAAGTTATAAGTTATTAGACGATCAGTTTCAGTTTCAGTTGTTAGTTCAGTTGTCATTCTAGTTAAAAAAGGTGGTGCATTTAGACGTCAGTTCGATATTCAGTTGAGCTTTCATTTTACTCCTGAGCAGTGGTCAAACGTTTAAGTTTAAGTGCAATTATACATGAAACATGCGCGATAAAGTTTTATAAACTCAACCAAATTATCACGTTGTTTTGCCATCTTCGTCGGTTAATGAAAAAAAAAAGCACAAAAATTCAAATCCGTTGTTTTGACAATCCACCACCAACTATAATCGGAAATGAGAACTGAATTGAAACCTATTTACACATCAGTTTAGCTAGCAACTGAACTGAAAACTGATGAACATTCCATAAGTTACAGTTTCAGTTAAACGCTCCAGTTTTTGCATTTACACAGCAGTTTAACTGAAAGGTCAACTGATAGCTCAACTGAAACTGAAATTGATATATCCAACGATACACCACAACTTGTGCTTGCGACCGTTTTGGTGAATAGACCAACTGCACCATCATCGCCAACGAGATCAGCGATCAGCATTCACCAACGTGGACAACAGCAACGTTTTGCCAAATAGAACGAGTGACCACCATTCCTATATAGACTAGAAATCAGCGCCCACCATTAGGTCCGTTTGCGTACTTTTTGCACTAAAATCCGTAGATTTTCGAATTTGAAAGAGTGGAAAAATTCTCTCAGAGAGAGGTAAAATTACGAAAAGTAAACGAACAAGCTGAACCCCAAAAGTTACCCACTTTTTAAACGTCAAACCCAATTGTACGGGAAAGAAAGAAAGAATAGGAGCAAGCCAACAAAAAATTACATATACAGCGATTTAACAGTTTTCACAAATCTGCGCAAAGAAATTTCTTGGGTAAAATTCATAGTACGGGGAAATTTTCTACTCTACTTCTGTGAAAGACTACGAAAATTGTCCGTAAATTTCGTAAAAATTCGTAAATTTTCGTAAAAATTCGCTGTTTTGGGAGGATACGCGAACGGAGCTATTGTGTCACGCCTATCCCAATTGTACCGGAGTTACACCTGAGGAACCATCGAGCAACTCCAACAGTGTATTTTTTATATACATAATAAGTTTCATTACTAAATTAAAAGAATAAAATTTGTAATAGTCTAAATCTAAATATATGTACATACTATATATCTACTATATATCAGAATCTATTATCTTTAAATTCATTAATTAATTTCTTTTTCTTTTCATAAGGGTAATAAATATAAAATAATAACATAATTAACAAAAAAGAGCGACCCTTTTAACACATCGAGGGATTGTGGCGAAACCCACAGGCGGATCAGTAGAAATGCCGTGAAGTGGGAGGGTTTATGATCCCTTGTTTTCGAATCATAACCTCGGCGGAAAAGGAAGAAGGAGAAGACGGATTGTAGCCATAATATGCGTCCGACGTGCAGCGTAAGCAAATAACATAAAAAAAATGCAAGACAAAAAAAAGGGCAACAAGAAAAATTAACCCGAAAACTTTAAGTCGTATTAATCACGACTAATATATAGGTATATATACATTTTCTTAAATTCAAATATTTCCTCAAATATCAAAATCTATATGATATATAAGGTACTTTTGAATTAAATTTAATAATAAATGTAAATTTATAACCTGTATCATGAAATGTTAACTTCATTTTTGAGGGATTGAAATGAGGCTAAAAGGATTTCAGAGAAGTATGGAGCTGTAAAATACGCCAACATTCCAATTAGGGAAAATCGGAAAATATTTGGAACTTAGAGTATCATAGGTGAAGATATGTACGCGGTACATACACGGGAGGGTAAAGTGCTCCTAGGCAACATAACACCTGTTGCGGACGTTCTTACTGCCTAGTTAATTTTTTTGGTGAAAAAATTCTAATCAAATGTACCGTCAAAGTCTTGGCATGCATTTTTTTTTTGTGTTGCATTCGACTCAGAAAGCAAAGAATCCACCTCAATGCGACGAGTATAGCCTTATCCAGCATGCCAAGCTAGGCCTTCGCAGAGTCTAACTACCTCCACACGGGGACCTGCATTGCGGTTGATCGGGAAACTACTGACTGCTCAAAACTTGGCTTGGGCCAGTAGCGCAACAATCAAATTCGTGATGAGGAACTTACTTTACCAAATGCAAATACTTTATCTCTTCAGAAGATATGTTCCATCATGTGAACGTCTGCTGATCATCCACGTTTGTGCATACTCAACACAAATCCACTCTATGCTATCCACCCACTCATTTTTCATGCATTCTAGCTCATTTTCCAATCTTCCTCTTCTTATGATTTTTACAAATAAATTTAGTATTAGTTCATCCCTCACAAGGCTAAGAGTTTTGTTTTTGTCGTCGAAGATACACAACAAAATTGGTGTCAGAAGTGAAATCGAAAGAAAATCAGAAGTAAAATCAAAAGTAAATCAAGAGCAAATTCAGAAGTAAAATTACAATTAAAATCGGAAGTCAATCAGAAGTTAAATCAGAAGTAAAATCAATTGAACAGTGAAAAACTAAATCAACAAACGAGTGGTTCCAAAGAGAAATAAGAAAATTATTCTTTAAATATAAGGTGAAATAAAACAAAGCATTATTATACGAGTATGCATAGATCCATTAGTTGTAAGTGTCTATTATTATATTATATTGTAAATTGCTCGCTTTATATTTATATCGTATATTTAATTATATTGTGCTACTATTTATTTACGAAAATGTCGAACGAAAACATAAATGAAGATATTATTGATAATGCATCATCCGTATCAGAAGTTCCCGAATTGCCAATTACATTTTTAATAAAATTCGTCAAACCATTTGATGGAAATCGCGAAGAATTAAGTTCTTTTATTTCGGATTGTAATAAAGTGTTTACATTGGCAACGTTCAGTCAAAAATATGTCTTGCTTGATTATATACTAACTCAAATTTCTGGCAAAGCTAAGGCAGCTTGTGTCAACAGAACCTTTTCAAATTGGGACGAACTAAAATCGTTTCTTAAAACTATGTATCAAGATAAAAAACATTATTCGCAACTCTTGTGTGAACTAACTACTCTAAAACAAAATCAGAATGAAATGGTTTCCCAATTCGTATATCGCGTTGAAACTTGTTTAAAGCGAACTATCAACGCAACCCAACAAAATTCCAATGCAAGGCAATCTGAAGAAATTCTTAATGGTAAATTAGAGATGTTAAATGAAATTGCGCTGAACAGATTTCTACATTTCACATTAGCTCCTATTTCAAATGCTTTACGCATAAGGGATTTAAAAACATTAAACGAAGTAATATCTGTTGCAGTTGCGGAAGAACAAGTGCAAAATATGTACCATCAAAATAAGCATTTTACGAATAATTTTCGTCACTATCCTAAAATGAATCAAAACCAAAACCCATCTAACAATTTTAATAGTAAGCAATCAAAACAAGTGTATCAAGCTTCGAATACAAATTTTACAAGCTCTAATCACTCAAACTCTAATGTCTCAAATCCGAAAATATTCAAACAGTGCAAATACTGTAAAAAGCAGGGTCATCTTATTGATGAATGTCGTAAAAGAATATATAATAACGAAAAGAAACAGTTTGCAAATAGCTCAAAAAACTTAATACAGGCTCCAATTTCGGTTACTCAACTGGAGTCTCGACACATGAACGAGGTAACCACGGAAAATTAATTGAAAACATTTTGTTTTCCGAAACAAATTCATATGCTCTAGTTCCATGTACTGATTCAAAAAATCATAATCTCAAACGCCCTATTTGCTCCTGTATCCTATTGGATACAGGAGCAAATATATCGATAGTTAAAGCTCGATCTCTTAAACCAGAAACTCTTGTCTATTGCAATGAACAAATTTTATTAAACGGAATTAGTCAAAATAATCCTATTCAAACTTCAGGCTATTCCAATCTAAATCTCAGTTTCTCACAGAAATCACTTACATACAAATTTCATGTATTGAATACCATATCGAATATTCCTTTCGATGGAATACTAGGGAATGATTTTCTAAAATCGCAAGATGTAATTATTGATTACAAACTCCAACGTCTTCTTTTTCAAAACGTTAATATTCCAATTAATTCTGATCACGTACTTTCATCAAATTCAAACATTATTATACTAGAACCTCGAACTGAAACATTAATTTCAATTTTAATATCAAATCCTGAATTAAAGGAAGGTATTATTCCAGAGCTATCTATACAAGAAGGTGTGTATCTATCCAAAGCCATTACTAAAGTGAACAGTGAATCATACGCTTTAGCTTTCATTCTTAATACTACAGATAAACCTATGATCCTTCAAAATCTATCCTGTCAGTTGGAACCTTTATCGTCTCTATATCCAGTGACAGATGAATATAACTCAAATCGTCTCCAAAATTTACAAGCCAATTTAAGGCTCACTCATTTAAACAATGAAGAAAAAATGAATGTTATAAATATATGTGAAGAATACAATGATATATTTCACTTAGAAGGAGGTATCCTTACGGCTACAACAGCCATTCAACATGAGATCAATACAAACAATTCAAGCCCTATAGCCGCAAAAACTTATCGTTATCCCGAAAAGCATAAAGCTGAAGTCAATAATCAAATCACAAAAATGCTTAAACAAGAAATAATCAAGCCTTCTGTATCTCCTTGGTCTGCCCCACTTTGGGTAGTTCCAAAAAAACTCGACGCTTCGGGTCAACAAAAATGGCGAGTCGTTGTAAATTATCGAAAGCTAAACAATGTTACAATCGGCGACGCTTATCCGCTTCCGAATATCGTTGATATTCTAGACCAACTAAGTCACTCCATTTATTTCACAACGCTCGACCTCGCATCCGGCTTTCATCAAATAAAAGTTAAGCCTGATGATCAACCAAAAACGGTTTTCTCAACTCCCGATGGTCATTTTGAATTTGTTCGAATGCCATTTGGTTTAAAAAATGCTCCTTCAGTCTTTCAAAGATTAATGAATAACATACTTACTGGCTTACAAGGATTGCAATGTTTCGTCTATCTAGACGATATAGTCATTTATGCATCCTCAATTAAATATCACGAAGATAAACTTCGAAATGTATTTCAAAGACTTCGAATAAATAACCTTAAATTACAACCAGACAAATGTGAATTCACGAGAAAAGAGGTTGTCTATCTAGGCCACATAATAACAAATAACGGAGTAAAACCAAATCCCGAAAAAATTAGAGTCATTTCTGAATTTCCAGTTCCACTGAATGTAAAAGATATTAAATCTTTTTTAGGACTTGCCGGTTATTACAGAAGATTCATTGAAAATGTTTCAAAAATAACTCGACCTTTAACTAATCTTTTAAAAAAAGATGCTTCATTTAAATGGTGCTCTGAACAGCAATCAGCATTTGATACGCTCAAACTGAAACTAACCTCCGAACCAATATTGCAATATCCAGATTTTGCTAGGGAATTTGTATTAACTACGGATGCTTCCAATTATGCAATTGGTGCCGTTCTTAGTCAGGGGGAAGTGGGTTCTGATTTACCTATTTCTTACGCTAGTAGGACTCTTAATAGAGCAGAATCTAACTACAGCACAACCGAGCGAGAGCTTTTGGCTATCATCTGGTCCGTTAATCACTTTCGTACGGTAGACATTTTAAAATAGTAACTGACCATCGACCATTGGTTTGGTTATTTAATGTCAAGGACCCTGAATCGAAACTTATTCGATGGAGACATAAACTTGAGCAATATGACTATGAAATTTGTTATAAACCAGGTCGCATTAATATGAACGCCGACTGTTTATCACGCATTACGCATAATAATTCGAATACAATACTTTATACTGAAACAAAAGAATCCTTCGAGGATTATGTAAAGTTCTACTATCAGTCACTAAATCCGACAGTATATGATTTCACAGAAAGTTCTGATCATATTCTAAAATCTTCTACTCATATAGCATACTTCACTGCTATCGATCTCGATAAAGAAAATCCTTATACTGATCCAATACTATCGTCGTCCACAAATTCAGAAATCTTAAGCAATTCATCTCATGAACTATTCTCTATTTCTAAATCAAAAAATAAAAACGGAAAATCCTTCTACCACTGCTTTATAAAGCATTTGTATTTTGAAAAACCTACATATTCAGATTTCTTTTATACAACGCAAAACTTAAAAATACAATTAGAAAAGGACAGTATCAACTCAATTTCTATTGCTAATCCCGTTAATAGTTTTAACCAATTCAATTACGAGAAATGCAAACAAATTATTTTATTCGTCTTTAGAAATTCTAAAATCAAAATCGTAATGTACAACAACATAATTGTAAACCCATCTATAGAACAAATTCCCACAATTCTACGTGAAAATCATGATAATCCACTTTCTGGACATTGTGGCTATCACAAAATGCTAAATATAAAATATATAAAAAATTGACTTCTTGTCAAGTTAATAAAACAATGAGAAAAAAACATAAGGCTCCAATGGAAATAACTAGCACCAGTAGCCAACCATTTGAGAGACTAGCTTTAGATATTGTTGGTCCATTGCCATTATGCGAAGACGGTTTTAAACACATTCTCACTATGCAAGATGATCTTATGAAGTTTTCCTATGCAATTCCTTTAATTAATCACGAAGCTAAGACTGTCGCAGAAAATCTTATTAATTTCATAACAATGTTCGGTATTCCCAAATCGAACCCGTGCAGGGACGGGTTAAGAATATCACTGCAGCGCCCCCCAACAACTAGCGCTTGTCGTAAAAGGCGACTAAGGGGACAAATCAGATCTAGGCAATATAACACCCAAGTGAGCCTAGCGACACATATACTACCATAAAAACCCTCCCACAAGTGTGCATGCGAGTCCGTGGGTTGACACGACTGGAGATCACCGGTGTCATAAAAGAAAGATCAAACAATACTAAAACAGGAGCATGCACGTGTCAAACAACAAACACCATCGCAATATGGTGCAAAAATTGTATTGCAAAACTGTATCATTATGATAATACTTGCAAAAAGGAAAGGCACTACCCCGCCAGGCACTACCACTGCTGTGCATGGTACTGATCCTGGACCGAGCAGAAATGTTCGGGTCAGAGCTATACGGATTCCGGGGGCTAGCAACATAATGAAACAGTTTGGACGCAATTTAAGGGTCGCGAGTTGGAACGTTGGAAGCATGACCGGTCGAAGTTACGAGCTGGAAGAGATGATGAATAGAAGGCGGGTGGACATCTTGTGTGTCCAAGAGATGAAATGGAAAAACACCGGGAATCGGGCGCGTTTCTTGGACGTTAGGACAAAAGATTACAAGATGTTCTACTACTGAACGGAAAAGGCTAGGAACGGAATCGGTATCATCTTTGCGGCAGAGCTACTTGGAAACGTCTTGAGCATTTCGAAGTCCAGCGACCGTTTGATGTCTCTCAAACTAGTAATACAAGGAGAGGTGTGGAATATTGTCAGTGCATATGCTCCCCACAATGGGTGCAATCAGATAGATAAAGATGCATTTTGGCTAGATTTCCACAATCTCCTTAAGAACATCCCAAAGGAAGAATTTATGTTTGTGGGAGGAGATTTGAATGGACATGTCGGGAAATCAAACGAAGACTATGAAGACTGCCATGGAGGACTAGGATATGGCACCAGGAACCTTCCTGGTGAAGACATCCTAAGCATGTGCAAATCACACGGTCTTATCGTGTTAAATACCATGTTCATCAAACAAAGCCGACACCTGATCACTTACAGCAGTGGTGGAGATGAAACTCAGATTGACTACCATTTGGTAGGCAGTTTCATGAAGCCTCGGGTAAAAGATTGCAAAGTGATCCTGGGAGAGGCAATCGCTCGTCAACACCGTCTCCTGCTAACAGAAATTTTTTTTTATGAAAACACCAAAGAAAAGCAAACAAACAGGGGTCTCTGAGAAAATCAAGTGGTACAATCTGGACAAAGAAAAAGGCGATGCTTTTGTTTTCGTAATGAAAAATTACCTCTCTCACACCATCAACGGAGCTGAGGATGAAGAGTGCAGAGCACAAAATATGTTGGATTCCCTACAGTGAACTTGCTTAAAGAAGGCCAAATCACTGCTAGGAGCTTCAAAAGGCCACCATCAACACGCCAAAGAAACATGGTGGTGGAGTGATGAAGCTAAGAAAGTGATAAATGAGAAGAAAGCGGCTTTCAAAGCTTGGTCAAAGTGCCCCTCTAATAATAGTGACGAAAAAGCTCGCCTCGAAATGGAATACAGATGCTGCAAGAAAAAAGCGAAGAAGAAGTGCGCTCAGCTTCAAGCAGAGAGTACGGAGGGGCTGTATCGGGAGCTGGAGAAAATATTTTCCCCGGTTGCTGATGCAAACCAGGCTATCCAGGAGCTGCGAAGACACAATATGAGCAAGAGCGCCACTATCTTCAAAATAGCCGCCCAAAGAAGGAAGAATGCTCAGGAGATTCGTTCGCCAAAGTTCATAGCAATGCTCATGGCCAGCTTCTTGTGGATGACGACAAAATTCTGCAGAGGTGGCGGCAGTATTGTGAAGAGCTTTTGAATGAACAGTTTCCCCGGCTATACTTTCCAAGAGCCACCCCTAACTGTGAAGAAATACCCGACATTACAGTCGAAGAAGTTAGTGAGGCGGTCAAATACTCCAAAAAACGAAAAGCGCTTGGGCCAGACGAGATACCCTCTGAGTTCTGGAAAAAGATGGGAGACATCGGGTTCAGATGGCTCAGAATTCTCATCTCCAAATTCGTGAGAGGTGATCCAATGCCGAATGAATGGAGGGAAAGTTACCTTCTCCCTGTATACAAAGGGAAGGGTGATACGCGAAACTGTGATAACTACCGTTCAAGCTGATGTCACACACCATGAAGATCGTTGAGCGGGTATTAGGTGGCCGACTGCGAAAAATAATACGGCTATCTGATGATCAGTGCGGGTTTGTCTCGGGTAAATCAACCACAGATGCAATCCAAAGTATAAGGATCATAATGGAAAAACATCGTGATTCCTTAAGGGATTTGCATATTGTATTGGTTGACTTTGAAAAGGCATTCGACAGACAACCACGAGATCTGATATGGGTGGCGCTAAGACATCGAGGGGTTCCAGAAACCTATGTACAGATGATTATGGACATGTACGAAGGAGCAAATACAAAAGTAAGATGCCCCGCTGGAGTAACCGAAGAGTTCCCAATCAAAGTCGGGGTGCACCAGGGAAGCGTTTTAAGTCCTTTGCTCTTTATTACAGTCCTTGATTATCTGCTTGAAGGTAAAGTGATGGACCCCAAGGTACATCAGTTATTCTTTGCTGACGATGGAGCCATCATAAGTGAGGATCCTACATCCCTGCAAGGAGCACTAGATGTGTGGGTGGACGTTTTGGAGGGAAATGGGTATCGCACTAGTTCAAAAAAGACAGAGTACTTGTGCTGCCCGTTCTCTGATCCACTTAGGCCTATTCCAGACATTTATTTGAATGGAACAGTGCTTCCCAAGTGCGAAAAGTTCAAATATCTGGGATCTATGATCAATAGCAAAGCAACTTGTGATGACGACATCAATCATCGTGTAAGCGTAGGGTGGATGAAGTGGCGAGAAAATTCCGCTATCTTTTGTGACAGAAAAATGCCCCCTAAGTTGAAAGGAAGGCTCTACACCGCAGTTGTACGTCCAGCGCTCACATACGGTTCACAATGTTGGACGATGTACAAAAAGTATGAGAGTAAATTAACGGCAGCTGAGATGAAGATGCTTCGCATGACAGCAGGAGTGACAAAGCTTGATCGAATAAGAAGTTCGAAGATCCGTGGAAGCTTTCACATCAAGGAAACCATCGTTCAAAAAATAGAGCGTGACCGGCTCAGTTGGTATTGCCACGTTCAAAGAAGAGATCATTTGAACCCTGTTAAAAAGGCAATATCTATGCGCGTTCCAAAGACATCGCGATGTAGGAAAGGCAGGCCTATAAACGCCTGCATCAGACAAATGCGACGACATCGGCATTTCATTGGCCTCAGTAACCGAGTGATCCGAAATCGGCAGACCTGCCGATATTTTCTGAGGTCAAATAGGCGAACCCCACAGGCGGATCAGTAGAAATGCGGTGAAGTGGGAGGGTTATGATCCCTAGTTTTCGGATCATAACCTCGCTGATAAAAGGAAGAAGAAGAAGAAGTTCGGTATTCCCAAATCTATTCATACTGATCAAGGATCAGATTTCACTTCAGAGTTAATGAAAAATGTATCGAAATTACTCCACATAAAACAAATATTTGCTACCGCATATCATCCCCAAACTAATGGCGCATTAGAACGTTCTCACTCAACTCTAAAAGATTACTTAAAACATTTTATTAATAGCAATCAGACAGATTGGAATAAATTTATTGCTCTAGCAATGTTCTCATACAATACCAGTGTTCATTCTTCCACCAAACTCACTCCTTATGAATTAGTATTTGGTCATAAAGCAATTCTTCCTAGTTCTATTACATCAAGACCAGAGTTTAAGTATACCTATGATTCATACTACGATCAACTAAAATACAGATTAAATAAAACTCATCAAATAGCTCGAGAAAATTTGCTATCTTCAAAAACAACTTCGAAAAAATATTATGATAAAAATCTTCACTCTCCTCAATACAAAGTAGGTGATGAAGTTTACTTAGAATCAAATGAAGTCAAAGTAGGTAAAAGCAAAAAGCTTAGCTCAAATTTCAAAGGGCCTTTTAAAATAACAAAACTCCATGACAATCAAAATGCTACAATCAACTGTCAACAGACTAAAACCTTCATTTTGATAAATGAAGTCCTATCATTTGAGATTGAACCTATAAAAACCAGTAGTGGTTTATTTTACGAGCAGATAGGTCATGCAAAATTTTACTCGGATAATTGGAAATTAATCGTGTATACAAATATTTCTTTTTATTCAAGAAAATTAAATAACATTGAACAAGTATTCCAACAAACGCAATTGTTATGCCCTAAAGATCTCCCAAAAGTTTACACTTTCCATTGCTCTCAAACTCTAAAACTTTTATCTATGAAAATTCATAAACTGTTCCAAAAACAAGAAACTCTATCTCACTTATTGAATCATTCGCCGGAAAATAAAAGAACGAAACGCGGTATATTTAATGGCGGTGGTTATGTATTAAACTGGCTTTTTGGTACTCCTGATGCAGATGACGCACAATATTATAGCGACGCAATAAAGCAATTTGAACAAGATGATCAAAACTTACAGAAATTAATGAAAGAACAAATACAAGTTATTACAAGTACAATTTCAAATTTTAACGATTCTATTCATTCTTTAAAAATACATGAAGAAACTTTTAATGTTAATATCCAAAAATTAAATAAATTTATTGAAAACTTTGAAGAAACCAAGAATTCTATAGAAAACTCTATTATGTTATTGGATCATGTAAATTACTTAGCTTATCTTGCTAATGAACTCGATGAACAATTTGATCTTTTAATTGACGCAATCATACTTGTTAAAGCTAATATTATACATCCATGTATCATATCACCTAACAATTTTATAAACGAACTTAATAATAATGTAAACAAATTAACAAATGGTAAAATGTTTCCATTGCCTCTAAAATATAACTTTGCTTATAAACTATTTGAAATAAGTACACTGAAAGCATTCTATTCCGATGAACGATTAATATTTGTAATTCAAATACCTTTGACATCTGGTCAATTTTATAATATTTATAAACTAATTGCACTACCAACTCTTCAAGTAAATACAACCTATGTTTATGTAGAACCAACATTTAAATTTATTGCATTGTCAAATAATAAACAAGCTTATAAGCAGTTAGATAATTTCGATTATTGTAAGAAAATATCCGAAGAAGATTTCATCTGTCAGAATCAACTCGTATATTCCACGATGGACAAACCTATATGCGAAACATCCCTTCTTACTGCAGCAAATAATAAACTACCTCAAACATGTAAAGTAAACACCATCAAAGGAGTCATCGAAGTTTGGCAACCACTCAAATTTAATAAATGGATTTATGTACTAAGTGAACCACAGAGAATTACCATTGACTGTCCAAATGAAGAAATATTTGACGAAATCATACAACACACTGGAATACTTAAACTTCAAGAAGGTTGTCGTGCTTATTCCAGACTAGTTCAACTAATCGCTACCAGCAAAATAATCACAGAATATCACAATATTATTCCAAGTATCAATATTCTTGAAGACGATTGTTGTTCTAAGGCTTCAACCAACAAAACAATTTCCTTTCATCTTTCGCCTATTCACTTAACCAATATAAAACTTGATGATCTAAAACATGCGACACATCGACTAAGAGTAATCGACGATCAAATAGGCCACATGTTGGGAAAACATAATATAATTCAACATGGAAATTGGTTCATAATTATACTTAAGATAATCGCTTTTATTATCATATGCAGCATTTTGCATAAAATCTTCTCCTGTATTGGACTCTACTCATTACTTCGATTGCTATGTTGTAAACGCAGTCGACACGATTCTTCATGTCAATATCTATAATCAATGTTTTGATTCTTCATCTTCAAACAACCATCCCCAACCTATATTAACTCTGCAACCAATACGAGAACAGCCAGAAAACATTCTATCAACCTACCAACTAAGCGAACGACTTCAAAAGTATAGTACTACTCACATATCTTCCAGACGCTCGATTTCTTGTTCCCGAGACAGCTTACCACGAGGATTCTCTACATCCGATTAAGTCCTCATAGCATAAAATTAATTATTGTAACACTTAATTTTCATTAATATTATTATAGTTTTATTAATATATAAATAAATTACAATATTAAATCTAATGCTATAGCTTTCAGCTATAACAATTACTATTATTCATAAGTGTACTGAAATTGAATGTTAACTCATGTTTTAATTTAGTTAGTTGTTAAGAGAAAATTGTAACTTCTCCATCATTTTTATCCACTTTACAATTTTCTTTCTAAGGAGGGAGGTGTTATGTGCATGCATTCCTTTGCATTCTTTTCTTTGTTTTTCCATAACTCTATCCTCAGCTTCCTCTCATTGGATACTTGATATCCACAATTCATACTCTGTTGGAAGTCACTTTGACGACCAAATTGCATACTTTGCAAATACTTTATCTCTTCAGAAGATACATATGTTCCATCATGTGAATGTCTGCTGATCATCCACGTTTGTGCATACTCAACACAAATCCACTCTATGCTATCCACCCACTCATTTTTCATGCATTCTAGCTCATTTTCCAATCTTCCTCTTCTTATGATTTTTACAAATAAATTTAGTATTAGTTCATCCCTCACAAGGCTAAGAGTTTTGTTTTTGTCGTCGAAGATACACAACATCGCTACAGAAACCGACACTATGCCTCGGATAAGGAATGATCACATGTTGAAGACCTTTGGCTATTGTACCCGGACAAAGATAGGTTTCTGGAACGTAAAGACGCTCCTCGACTCGGGAAGCGAAGGTCCTTACAATGCCAGATTCCTCCAATTGCAAAAAGAATTTATGCGATATAAACTGGACATTTTGGGGGTAAGTGAAATAAGATGGTTAGAAGCGGGCGAGTACCAGTCCACAACGTGTAACACTGTACTACTCTATTCTGGAAGACCATCCAGAAGTTCGCGGGAATATGGAGTCGGACTACTACTAACAACAACATCATGCAAGGATCTAATATCCTGGCACCCTCATGGTGATAGGGTTATGATGGCCAGATTCCGGACTAGAGTACGACGAGTCACCATCATAGAGTGTTACACCCCAACGTATAGTTCGTCTGAGGACGAAAAGGAGAGCTTCTACAATCTCTTAAGTGCCGTCTTCAACACAACACCAAATGGAGACATTGTCATAGTGATGGGGCATTTGAATGCCAAGGTAGGCAACGACAACGAAGGGCTCAAACATGTAATTGGGAAGCATGGACTAGGCAACCGCAATGCCAGCGGCGAAAGGTTTGTGGATTTCTGCAATGCCAACTGTCTTGTGATAGGTGGCACCATGTTTGAGCACAAGACATGCCACAAAGTCAGCTGGGTTTCCAACGACAGGCAAGCAACCTCCAACCAAATTGACCATTTTGCTATCAGCCGCCGCTTAAGAAGTAGTCTCCTGGACGTCCGAAATAGGCGAGGGGTCGATGTGGGGATAGTATCTGATCACCTTCTTATGATAAAAATACAAATATTTGGCGCAACAGCTCTTTAAAGTGCCAGGGCCTAGTTTCTCGCAACCACTCATGTTGTGTGCGTTATATTTTTCACACGAATGGAAGGGACCTACAGTTTACTGCCGAATCCGAACGGCGATTTGAGAAGCTTTTTTAGACAACAATACTCTCGGATGTTTGTCAGACGCTCGCGAGAGGTGGGACCGTGAAAAAACTTTTTGGTATTTGCTGGGATTCGAACTTGGAACCTCATGCGTAGTGATCCGACATACTAACCACTTACGCCACGGCGCCCACATGATATTATGATAGCTACCCTTCAATTATGCACTGCTGCAGGTCGAAGATCCCACGACAACACAAGAATGCCCAGGTGCAACATCGATAGACTTAGAGACCCTCAGTGTGCCAACAATTAAGTCGCTGTATGTGAACTCTTCTGGCTAAGTCGATGTCCTTGTACAGGCCGTATAGTTCGGCATTGTACCTTCTCCTCCACTCACCGTCTATGCAGACGGGACCAAAGATCGCTCGAAGAACTTTTCTCTCGAAATAACCAAGGGCATCCTCATCCAGTTTTTTCAAAGCCCATGCCTCTGCGCCATACAGCAGGACTGGGATGATTAATGTCTTATAAAGAGTTACCTTAGTAGTTCGAGATAGGGCTTTGCTACTCAATTGCCGTTTTAGCCCATAGAAACAACGATTGGCAAGAGTAATTCTCCGTGTGATCTCTCCACTCATGTCATTTTCGGAGCTGACCATAGAGCCTAGGTAGACAAAATCCTTTACTACCTCAAAATTATATCTGTCTATTGTGGCGTTCTGCCCAAGACGCCGATGTTGGGTGTCCTTTTTTGTAGACAGCATATATTTTGTTTTGCTTTCATTGACCGCTAGACCCATCTTTGCTGCCTCGATCTCAATACTCGTAAATGCCCCATTGACGGCCCGCTGAGTTCTTCCGATTATGCCAATGTCATCGGCATAAGCGAGTAGTTGTACAGACTTGAAGAAGATTGTACCTCCGGGGTTGGCTTGTGAGTTTCGTACAATTCTCTCAAGTACTATGTTAAAGAGATCGCATGATAGCGCGTCGCCTTGTCTAAGACCTTTCCCGACATCGAACGGTTCGGTGATGTTCTTACCGACTTTGATGGAGCAGCGAGAGTTCTCCATCGTCATTCTACACAAACGGACGAGCTTGGCAGGGATGCCAAGACTAGACATGGCTCTGTATAACTCGTTTCTATACACGCTATCATAGGCAACTTTGAAATCGATGAAAAGGTGGTGCGTATCGATTTTATATTCATGGGTTTTTTCCAAGATCTGCCGTAGTGTGAATATTTGGTCAATGGTGGACTTTCCAGGCCTGAAACCGCACTGATAAGGACCTATCAGGTTGTTGACGATCGGTTTTAGGCGTTCACATAATATGGCAGACAGGATCTTATATGCGATATTTAGGAGACTTATACCTCTGTAGTTGGCGCAGTTCAGAGGGTCTCCTTTCTTCAGGATCGGGCAAACGATACTGAGGTTCCATTCATCGGGCATACTTTTGTCCGACCAGATTTTAGAGATGAGCTGGTGCATGCTCCTTACCAACTCATCTCCTCCTGCCTTGAAAAGTTCAGCGGCAAGGCCGTCGGCTCCAGCAGCTTTGTTGGATTTGAGTTTAGATATCGCTATCCTCACTTCATTTTGATCGGGTTGACGGGAATTTTGACTGCCATCGTCACTGTTGAATGGCTCATTCTGCCTGACAGCGGAATATTGGTCATCTTCGCCGTTTAACAGTCTGCAGAAGTGTTCCTTCCATATCCTCAGCACCGACTGCAATTCTACTACTATGTTGCCATTTTCGTCCCTGCAGGCTTCTGTTCTGGCTTTGAAACCCTGGCATGTCCTTTTTACCCTTTGGTAAAATTTTCGAACATTATTCCTGCAATAAAGTCTCTCAATCTCCTCGATCGGGCGCTTCTCATGCTCTTTTTTCTTCTTTCTGAGAAGTCGATGTTCCTCTTTTCTCCTGCGTACGTAGAGCTCGTAAGCGGCTCTAGTCCTTCTATGCAGCGCCGCTTTGTACGCCTCTTGTTTTGCTGCATGTGCTTGCCGGCATTCCTCATCAAACCAGGGGTTTCGTTGTAGTGGCCGAAGGAAACCCAGTACATCAGAGGCGGCATCTCTGATGGCTTTTTGGCAACGCTGCCACTGGTCTTCCGCATTTGCTACTGGCGGCATAGGACTAAGATTGAGATTAGAAGAAACACGATCGGCAAAGGTTCTGGCGGTCTCTTGCGATTGTAGCTTTTCGACGTCAAATTTCCTCACAGCATTTCGTTGATTTCGCTCCGTTGTGGATATCCGCATCCGTACCTTGGCTACAACTAGGTAGTGATCCGAGTCCACGTTGGCTCCTCGGAAAGTCCGGACACCCAGAATACTGGAAGAGTGCCTTGCGTCGATCGCAATGTGATCGATTTGGTTGACGATTTTTCGATCAAAGGAGAGCCATGTTCCTTTGTGAATATCGAAACGTGGGAACCGCGTACTAGCTACAACAAAGTTTCGCCCCGCCGCAAAGTCGATTAGCCCGAGTCCGTTGCCGGAAGTGTTGTCGTGCAGGCTGTGCTTTCCGACCACGCTACTAAAGACTTCCTCTCCTAGCTTTGCGTTAAAGTCGCCTAGGATAATTTTAACGTCGTGGCCAGGGCATTGCTCATACGTCTTGTCCAAGAGCTGGTAGAGTCATCCTTTGTCGCGTCGTCCTTCTCCTCATGAGGGGCGTGAACGCGTATTAGGCTAATGTTGGCAAATTTAGCCTTGATACGGATAGTCATGAGGCGCTCGTTCACATGCCGGAAACTCAAGACTTCTTGCCTAAGTCTGTCTCCAATGACAAATCCGCACCCGAATAGACGCTGTCCTCTTTGTCTGTAGCAATCGCCGTAGTAGATGTCGCAGTTTTTCATACTCCTTTTGCCCGGCCCATCCCATCGCACTTCTTGGATGGCAGTAATGTCTGCTTTGAGACACTCTAGGGCCTCCGCAAGTTGTTCGGCTGCACGTGGTTTCTAGAGGGTCCTAACATTCCATGTGCAGACACGAAGATCGTTGTCCTTTTTACGTTTGCATGGGTCGTCAACAGTAAGATCATCCGTATCCGAGGCTGTTGGTTGCTTCGTAACCAAAGGTTTTTTACGTGGTAGGGAAGTTAACCTGACGGCACAACCCCCAACCTGGAGGGCCAGATCCTTTTTTTTTGTACCCCTAGGACAAGAGGCCAGATACACCGATGTCAGTAACCCACTTCGGGGATATGAGCGCTGCCGTTGGCCCATTAAGGGTTCTTCCGCCACCATCTCTTTTCCAATACCCTGACGTAGTATTGAAAATCCTTACAGACCTCAGCTCCAAATATGTTGAAGTAGCTCCAGTAAGGTATCCGCTGGTCTGTAGACGTCACCGTTGATTCCATCGAGAGAATTCGTCCGCCGCACGTCGTCCTTCTGAGGACCTCTTGCTAGACTTCTAAGACGCATATTTCAGCCGATCAGGTCAACAAGAGATGCCTCGTCCGGTTAGACATATGCGCGCTGAAGTTCACTCAGATGTGCTTACGCAGGTCTGAGTGTTCAGCTGCACATATATCGTCAGACTCAGCATACGCTCATCGTTAGTTCACTATCAGATAGCTATCCAGCGGGCACCGCGTGGAGGTGATGATGCGAATTTGCCCACTAAAATGTTCTTACATCTGATGCTGAAAGAATTGTCGATCGATCGCTTTCCGATGATACCTGGAGACGGATTGACGAACGAGAACATCTAAAAGCTCGCGTTGCAGCTACCCCAGCAGCAGGGAGAAGCGAGCTAGTGTCCCTATATCGCATGGAGATGAGAGAAGTTCAGTGTAGCGTGCGACGTGACAAGCGCAACTACATCAACGCGCTGGCTTCAGAAGTAAAAGAAGCTGCACGGAGGTGCCACAGCAGGACCGCCTATAGAATCACAAAAGAGCTGACAGGCGGTCGCAGCACTAGCCAACACCCAGTGAAAAGCCTAGACGGCTCCTTGCTTATTTCGGATGAGGATCAGCTCAAGAGATGGAAAGAGCATTTTGCTACGGTTTTGAACCGCGTATTCGCTAGCGATATGGTGAGAATTTCCCGAATACGCACCACGACTGCCAGTAATGATGAGATCACTACCGCGATCAATGCACTCAAAACCAACAAGGCGGTAGGACTTGACGGTATTCCAGCAGAGCTCCTACGAGCAGCGCCAACAACATCGGCTGAGCTTCTGCTTCCACTTATAGAGAGAGCTTGGGAAGCTGAGAACTTTCCTGACGTGTCGTAAAAGGGAGAGATCGTCAAGTTCGCAAGGAAAGGCAATTTAATGGAGTGCGGAAACTGGAGGGATATCTGCGTGCTGCCTGCTGTAGCTAAGATAATAGCTAAAATCATCCTTGAGCGAATCAAACAACATCTCGAAGACACACTCGATGCCGGACAAGCAGGTTTCGGCTCTGGGTCCTCCTGTGTCGACCACATCAACACCCTGCGGATTATCATCGAACAGTGCATTGAATATCGATCCCCACTGCACCTGCTGTTCATCGATTTTGAGAAGGCGTTCGATAGTGTCAACAGGAAGTTTATTTGGCGTGCCTTACGTAGGAGAGGTATTCCCGATAAATTAATTGCTATTATCAAAGCTACATTTGAAGGCTCCAAATGTCACGTTCTGCACAGAGGAAGGTTGTCTGAGGAATTTGAGATCCAAAGTGGAGTAAGACAAGGCTGTATCCTTTCAGCGATGTGCTTCATGCAGCTTTGTCGACGGGAAACGGAGGAATTCGATCGAAATGGATCGGCGATCCAAAGGAAAAGGTTAAACTCTTTTCTCAGCACCTTTCAAATGTTTCCAAACCGTTTCCACCTAGGGTAGCAAATGAAGATCTTGATTTCTATAACAGAGTAGACGAAAAGGAAATTTCTTATGTTTCGCTAAGAGAGATCAGCACATGCATTCATAAACTATCTAATAGAAAGTCTCCAGGATATGAACTTATAAATGCCCAAACCCTTAAAGAGCTGCCCTTAAAAGCATTGTTAAAGCTTAAGTTTGTTATCAATGTTTGTTTTAAACAAAGATATTTCCCACTTCACTGGAAGATAGCAGAAATTATTGTTATACCCAAACAAGGTAAACCTCTATCAGAAGTTACCTCATACAGGTCAATCTCACTTTTACCGTTATTTTCAAAACTTTTCGAGAAACTCCTTCTTAAAAGGTTAGACCCAATTATAGAGCAAAGAAAGCTTATCCCTAACCACCAATTCGGATTTAGGAATAAACACTCGACGAGAGACCAGGTGCATCGTATAACTAATGTTATAGAAAAGGCACTGGAAGAAAAACAAATTTGTTCTGCAATATTCTTAGACGTTGCACAGGCTTTTGATAAAGTTTGGCATAAGGGTTTAAAGTATAAACTTCATAGGGATCTACCTAGACAGTACTATGAGATCCTTAAATCTTATATAGGTAATAGATTCTTTAGAGCTCGTTAGGGCTCAGCGTATTCTGAACTTAAAGAAATACAAGCAGGTGTTCCACAGGGAAGTGTTCTAGGGCCCACTCTGTATTTATTATATACGAGTGGTATACCGCATGCGAGTGATACCATGATAGCCACATTTGCAGACGACACTGCTCTTCTATCAACAGATGGATGTGTGGCTAAAGCTACAGAAAAACTACAAAATTCAATTAACGAGATATGTGATTGGACGCAGCGATGGCGAATTAAACTTAATGAGTCAAAGTCCATCCATATCAATTTTACAAATAAAAAAATAACGAATCTTCCCGTGGTTATTAATAATCAAGTAGTTCCTTACTCTAACATAGCTAAGTATCTCGGTATGAATCTGGATGCTAAATTGAAATGGAAGGAACATGTGAAAAAAAAGTAGAAGATCTAAATATTAGATATAGAAAACTTTATTGGTTATTAAGATATAACTCAGAACTGTCTATTGAGAATAAAATCCTATTATACAATCAGATATTAAAACCCGTTATTTTTATTTTATTTTTTATTTTTTTTTTTTTTTTTTTTTTTTTCCGAGGGTTGGTGAAAAATCTTCCATAGACACTATGAGAATAGCAAGCGCGTGCTCAAAGTAGTGTCAGATTCTTACTGACTAAAAAAACACCACCCTTCGATATAAATTTGTTAGATATCGCAACTAAGTAATAACTTATCAAGCAATTTTTCTTTCACGAAATAAAAACGTTTGGCAGATTACTTTCCACTGAAAGATCCTGCATGTTCCGCAATCTAAACGCGGTTTATCATTATCTCGCCAAGTCGAACGGTTTCGTCCTTTGTAGTCGGCGCAATAAATTGCTCTCATCCAATATTTGTAGGACTGTATTGTTGACATGTCCGATTAGTCGGTTTTTATGCTTTCTCGCGAAGCTTCTAGTTTCAGCTTCGATTGTCGGAATTCCGAGATCCCTGTGGATATCGTCGTTTCTAATATACCACGGTGCTTGGACAATCTCTCTTAGCACTTTATTTTGAAAAGTTTGTAAAATATTGGCATTTGTTTTCTTGGTACAACCCCAAAGTTGTATACCATAGGTCCACACCGGCTTTAGCACTTGCTTGTATAAAAGCAGTTTGTTCTCAGTACTGAGCTGGGAATGTTTTCCGAGTAACCAGTACATTTCGCTATATTTGATTTCGAGTTCTTTACGTTTCATTTTCACGTGCGAATTCCATTTCAGTCTTGCGTCGAGTGTCATTCCCAGGTATTTGGCTTCGTTTGCAAATGGTATTCGGGCCGAGTTTAGGAAAATTGGCAAGTTATTAGTTTTCTTGTAAGTGAAATTCACGTGAACAGATTTAGATTCGTTGAGGGCAATCCGCCAGTCCCTCGTCCATTCATTTACTTTATTCAGTGCGTTTTGCAGTTTTGCAGTCGTTTCTTCGATTGTTTTACCTACTGCTAGGATAGCGGTGTCATCGGCAAACGTAGCTAGGATAGTGCCATCTTCTTTCGGTATATCACGAGTATATAGCAAATAGAGAAGCGGGCCAAGAACGCTTCCTTGTGGTACGCCGGCCGAAATTTCTTTGAGCTGCGAGTATTCGTTTCCATGTCTAACACGGAAGAGTCTATTCCCCAGATATGATACTAGAATATCGTATAAGCACGCAGGGAGAACTTGCCGTAGTTTGAATTTCAAGCCATCATGCCACACCTTATCAAAGGCTTGCGAGACGTCAAGAAATACGCTTGAGCAAATCTTTTTTTCTTCAAATGCTTTCTCGATTACGTCAGTAATTCTATGCACCTGGTCAATCGTCGAATGCTTACTTCTGAACCCAAACTGGTGGTCAGGGATAAGATTATTTTCGTCTATAACCGGTTGGACACGCCTTAGTAATATCCTCTCGAAAATTTTGGATATGACTGGAAGAAGCGAAATTGGTCTATACGATTTTACCTCATTTGGCGGTTTTCCTGGTTTTAAGACCATTATTACTTCCGCAGCTTTCCATTGGCTCGGAACGTGTTTTAATCTGAGCGCAGCATTTACAATATTAAGAAGCTTAATCAAAGCTTTTCTAGGTAAAACTTTGAGAATTTCTCCGGTGATTAAATCATAACCAGGAGCTTTCTTAGGTTTTAGAATCTCGATCTCATTTTTGAGTTCCCTAAGCGTTGCACTTGTGAGTGTTAAATTGCCAGATGGTAAATCCGGCCTATTGACGTTATCGTAAACCACTTGACTATCGTACGGTTTAAAGGTTTCTTCCAGGTGGGCCGCAAAGACGTCCGCTTTTTCTTTATCTTCCCTTGCCCATTCAGTTGGCCAGTAAGTCGGTTTACCCGTCGAATGGAAATCGCAATTGTACTCCATACCTGCCCCATAGAGCATTCTACCTTTTTTCGAACTGTATCTTGAGCCCCAGAACGTGTGTTTCGCATTAAAGTCGCCGCCAATAATGAAATAAGGTTTAAGCAATTCAAACATGTTAGTAAAATTACTTTTTTCAAGCGCGGAACGCGGTGGACAGTAGATAGACGAAATTTTAAGAGTGCGCTGACTATTTTTAACTCGAATCGTGCACAGTTGCAAAGTTTCAAGCTCTATCTTTAGGTCTTCCGATTGCTCGATACAGTCTTTAATAAGCAAGGAAGATCCGCCTCTCGCTTTTCCCGAAGGGTGACAAGCGTGGTAATCATTATAGCCTTTTATTTTTAAATGTGATTCTTTTTTGATGTGGGTTTCAGAAATCAAACAAATATCAATATCTTTTTGGCGCATAAATATTTCTAATTCGTCAAGTTTTTGCAAAAGTCCGTTTGCATTCCAAGTACATATTTTCAACATTCGTTTGTCATTCATGTTCTAGTTGAAGTGCGCGTTTTCTGTGAATTATTTTCAAGCTTAACCAGCCTATCGAGAATAATTTTATTTATTTTGCCTTGATCTTCAAGTTTCGCGAGAATAACTGAGAAAACATGAGAAAAGGGGTCGGTCGAAATTTCAAGGTTTTTTGGTTTTTCGGAAGCCACGGCCTGAGCATAAGACTGCATTGCTGCTGTCCGAGAATCATTACCCGGTGGCTTTTGTAATCTTAGCTTTTCAGTACCGTTTCTTTTAAGAGCAGAGGTCGAGGGCTTTTCTGTTGCCAATCTTTCCCTCACCTTTTTGTGCTCTGAACCCGGTAGTTTTAGTTTGCCTACTTTCTCCGGCGCGATCTTACGCTTTGGTTTAGTTTGCAATTTTGATTTTATATTTACTGGCTTAAGGAACGCATCTCTCCGTTTTTGCAACTCCTTAGCTACTTCACAGCCTCTATAATTTGCCGGGTGCTTTCCCTTACAATTAACACATGTTGCAGAGGTTTGTTTGTTTACTCCACAAACTTGGGAGAGGTGATTTCCGGCGCATTTTACACATCGTGGTTCTTTTCGACAATACGTTTGCGTATGATTGAATCCTTGGCATCGTTTGCACTGAGGTATCACTCTTGTATTCTTGCGCATGGGTTCGATTTTGACTACGACATTCAGAATTGTTCTTATTTCGTAAATCTTATCCAAACTCTCAGCTTTATCAAAAGTTAGCATAAAAAGAGGAAGCCCGCGCTTTACCGTCGTTTCCTCGCCTTCCAATTTTTGTTTTTCCTGTTTAATTAAATTTACCGCGTCGACAATTTTAAAGTTTTTGCTCTTCAAATCGTGAACAACATCTTCCTTTAAGCATGAGGCATGAAGTCCTCTAGCTACGACTCGTATCGGTCTTTCAGATTTATTTTCGTAAGTATACCACTGAATTTTTTCAGTATTCAGTTTATTAGATACTAAGCGGTAACTGTCTGAGTCTTTTACGTTTACTTTCCATTTGTTGTTGTTGAGCGATGTTACTTCAAAATCGGATAGCAACAGAGGTTTAAGAATAGAATGCAGTTTATTATAATCTGCAATTCCGATTACGTTTATTGGCGGCGGTGATCGTACCTTAGTTCGTGGATTTTCTTCGACACATGTGTTTATTTTGTCACGCTGTTCGTTATCTTTTCGCTCATTTTGCATGTTTTCTTGCCTCGTTACCATTTCCGGTGAAGAACCAGCTTTTCGTTTCTTAACTGGTCGTTTTTTTAGAATCCAGTTAGTTTCCCGAGCTAGTTCTTCTTCATCCGTTTGATAATCAGTGTTATCGGGGACGTTTGAACTCGCAGCAGACGCATTACGAGGTTTTTTCATATCCTTAAATGCTTTATTTTCTGCTTTAAGTACATTTAATTCTTTTCTTAGTTCTTCGCAGAGAAGTTCCATTTTACTAAGCCTGGTCCGGAGTTCCATATTTTCGTCCGTAAGGCTTTGAATTTTCGTTGAAGTCCGTTGTTCGTGCGCCGACACTATCGATGTCGCCGGACTTCTAGTTCCGCACGTTTTTATTGTAGATCTTGATGGTGGAGATCTAACTACCCTGGTACCTTTTTTAAAAGGGTCGGATGAACGCAATAAATGGCTCTCCCCAGAATCCGTAGAGCCGACCTCCGAAGAGGGTGGATTTTCCAGTGTACCTGGACTGCCACCTGGGGTATTTATATCTTTTGTTTTGTTCATTGCATATTTTGTATACGCCATACTCGGTATACGGAGGGTGGATTTTAGTCGCCTCTTACGACAGGCATGCCTACCTCGGGTATATTCTAACCCCTACCCGAAGGGGGTTTGGACATATGGTATCCAATTATGGGGTTGCACAAAGAAAACAAATGTTCAAATGTTGCAAGCATTTCAAAATAAGGTCCTTCGGGGAATAGTGAATGCCCCATGGTACATTAGAAATAGTGACTTGCATCGAGATTTGCAGATCGACCTCGTAGCAGATACAATTAAAAAGTATGCAATGCGTCACAACGAGCGTTTGCAGATGTATATCAATCCTGTGATAGACGATGTCTTAAATGTACGAAATAATATTCGTAGGTTAAGAAGAACCAACCCCATGAACTTTTTTGACAATTACGAGAGCCGGTATTTAAATTATAATACCTTCTCAAACCCGACTTAACGTTGAAAATAAAATCTTTGTCGATCACTAGTTGATTGGTCATGATCAAGGTGGTGTTTTTAATGCGGTTAGAGTTCCACACTACTTTGGGTTTCTAACCCCGCTGTGTCTTTCGAGATTTTCACCTTCATAAAAAAAAACCTGCATTTTCCATTTCACACTTTGCATCAAGTGTCATTCCAAGATACGTAGCCTCGTTTGCAAACGGAATTTGAAACGAGTTTGAAAAGATCGGCAAATTATTTACTCTCTTATAAGTAAAATTTACATGAACAGATTTGGTCTCGTTGTGTGCAATGCGCCAAATCTCTGTCCATTCATTTACTTTATGCAATGCTTCTTGCAGTTTTTCTGTAGTATCTTCGACCGTTTTACCTACTGCCAAGATAGCAGTGTCATCGGCAAATGTAGCTAGCTCAGTGCCTTCTACTTGCGGTATATCACGAGTGTATAATAGATATAAAACTGGACCAAGAACGCTTCCTTGCGGCACCCCAGCCATTATTTCCTTAAAATCTGAATATTCCTTTCCGCATTTGACACGGAATAGTCTTTTCGTAAGATAGTTCTTCAAAATATTGTATAGGTGCTCTGGAAGAACTTATCGTAATTTATACTACGAGTATAAGCCTTCGTGCCAGACTTCAAGGAATACGCTTGAACAAATCTTTTTTTCTTCAAGAGATTTTTCGATAACATGTGTTATTCTATCCACTTGTTCAACTGTAGAATGCTTACTTCTGAATCCGAATTGATGATCCGGAATGAGATTCCTTTCTTCTATAACCGGCTGCCAACATGCCATCAGAAACGCCCCGACTGATGTGCTGGGTTTCGTTCATCAAGGCGAAACCCCTGGAAAGCGGTGCTGCAAAGGAAGGCGAGAGCTGTTCGTGAGCTCTACGAGCAAAAGCGACGAGAAGAACTTCGGCTTCTCCAAAAGAAGAAGAAATAGCATGAGAAGAGCGCGATCGAGAATACTGAGAGCTTATATTCCAGGAACAATGCACGGAAGTTTTACCAAAAGGTAAAAGGAATGTGTCAGAGAAGCAATACCCGTACAGGAACCTGTAAAGATGAAAATGGAAACCTCGTAGTAGAATCACAGTTACTTACTTACTTAGATGGCGCTACAGTCCGGGGTGGACCTGGGCCTTAACCAACAAACCTCTCCAGCCAGCACGGTTACGAGACAGCTGCTTCCAGTTGCGCACGCCAAGTTGGTTGAGGTCCCCCTCCACGTGTTTGTGCCACCTACCGCGAGGTCGTCCTCTACTGTGCCGTCCATCCGGGGTGGATTCGAAGACTTTCTTAGCGGGAAGATTGGGCTCCATCCGCTCTAAATGATCTAGCCATCTTAGTCGCTGTATGTGAACTCTTCTGGCTAAGTCGATGTCCTTGTACAGGCCGTATAGTTCGGCATTGTACCTTCTCCTCCACTCACCGTCTATGCAGACGGACCAAAGATCGCTCGAAGAACTTTTCTCTCGAATTAACCAAGGGCATCCTCATCCGGTTAGAATCACAGTTGGTGCTGAGAATATGGAAAAACTACTTCTGCAGACTGTATAACGGCGACGAAGACCTACATCCCGCTGTCAGGCAGAATTAACCATTCAACGTAGACGATGATAGTTAAAATTTCCGTCCACATGACTAAAACGAAGTGAGGATAGCAATATCCAAGCTGAAGTTCAAGAAGATTGCCGGACCTGACGGCTTACCGGCCGAACTTTTCAGGGCAGCTGCAGAGAGAACACACCAACTCATCTATTAGATTTGGTCAGACGAGTGTATGCCTGATAAATGGAATCTCAGCATCGTTTGCCCGATCCACAAGAAAGGAGACCCCCTCAACTGCGCCAATTATAGAGGCATCAGTCTCCTCAATATCGCATACAAGATCTTTTCTGCGATATTGTGTGAACGCCTGAAACCTTTTATCAACAGTCTGTTGTGCAGTTTCAGGCCAGGAAAGTCCACCATCGATCAAATCTTCACACTTCGGCAGATCCTGGAGAAAACCCAAGAATTCCAAATCGATACTCACCACCTCTTTATCGATTTCAAGGCCGCCTATGACAGCATCTATAGAGAAGAGCTTTATAGAGCCATGTCTAGTTTTGACATCCCTGCCAAACTTGTCCGTCTGTGCAGGCTGACGATGGATAACGCTCGCTGCTCCATCAAGGTCGGTAATGACCTCACCGAGACCTTTGATGTCAAAAAAGGCTTTAGACAAGGTGACGCGCTGTCATGTGACTTCTTCAATATTGTACTTGAACGGATTGTGCGGAACTCACAAGCCAACACCGGAGGCACAATCTATTACAAGTCTGTACAACTGCTTGCATACGCCGACGATATAGACATTATCGGAAGATCTCAGCGGGCTGTCACCGGTGCTTTTGCAAGCATTGAGGCGGAAGCGGCCAAAATGGGTTTGGCGATAAACGAGGGCAAAACCAAGTATATGCTGTCAACTAGAAGGGAAAACCAACACCGACGAATTGGACAAAACGTCACCGTGGGCAGCTATAACTTCGAGGTAGTAAGGGACTTTGTCTACCTTGGCTCTGCTATAAACTCGAAAAACAAAATCAGTGCAGAAATCAATCGAAGAATAACTCTTGCCAATCGCTGTTTTTTTTGGGCTTATAAGGCAATTCAACAGTAAAGCCCTATCTCGAACAACTAAGGAGACTCTATATAAGACCATGATCATCCCAGTCCTGCTTTACGGCGCTGAAACATGGACTTTATTAAAAGAGGATGAAGATATCCTTGGTCGCTTCGAGAGAAAAATTCTTCGTAAAATTTTCGGTCCCGTTTGCGTTGACGGGTTTTGGAGGAGAAGATTCAATCACGAACTATACGAGCTGTACAGCGACATCGACCTAGTCAAAAAACTGCGTATTGGACGTCTGAGATGGCTAGGACATGTAGAGCGAATGGACACCAACGCTCCGGCCCGCAGAGTCTTCGAATCTAACCCCGAGGGACGACGCAGTAGAGGGAATCATCGCCGTAGGTGGCGCGCACAAGTTCAAGGGGACCTCGACCAACTTGGAGTGCGCAACGGGAGGCAATTAGCTAAAGACCGAGCTAAATGGAGAGGCTTGTTGGTTGAGGCCCAGGTTCACCCTGAACTGTAGCGCCACCTTAGTAAGTAAGTAAGGAATATCGTTAATGCCCCCTGGTACATGAGGAATAACGACCTCCACAGGGATTTAGGAGTGAAATGTGTCACGGATGAAACTAGAAAAAATGCACGAAGGCACGAATCAAGGCTGCAACAAAACACTAACACTAGTATAACTTTTAGACAACACAAACATAGCTCGAAAGCTCAAAATGGCAAAGCGACTTGAATTGACCTTGGCATTCATTTATTTGTATCATTGACGGGGATCATTCGTCAATTCCCGGGGCACTTTCAGCATAGAGGCTTTCTTGATCCAAAAACAAGAATCAACGTTATTTCAATACATTTTTTTTTTCTAAAAACAAAACTTATAAAAAAACGTAACAATATAATTCATAACAATAATAAAATTTGTATCACATAGAAAAAAATTGCAATTCACGAAAATAAAATTTAAATAAATAGAAGATAGAAAAAATAAAAGATCGTACAAGCACGAAATTATTTAACGCAGTAATTATTCAATTTAATGTTAAAACAATATTTTGTCCGTCATCGAGATGTAGATGCCAGATTTGTAGGATTAGGTAATTTCAAATCTATTTCACTTTTCAGTGTTACAGAAATATCTTCAACTAGGGGTTTAAAAAACACCCAAGTCGAAGTATTAGCTCTTCGAAGAAAGCTTATGTTGTAAGTTGAATAGGTAAAATTTTCAATTACTTCCCCAACATAATAAGCTTGTTTTTTTTCAAATTAACACGTAACTTTACAAGAACGTATAGTTAAAACACTTTTAGAAACTTCCGATTTTTCTTTTGGTCTTCCGCAAATGCACCATTTGACTGATCTGAATCACCATCGCTTTCACTTTCGTCAGATGATGCAGCTACTACACATTTTTTTCTTTTGATTTGCTGGAAACTTCACAACTCTTTTCACGGCCACGGTTTTTCTTTGAGACTTGTTTCGGTTTGGTTAAACCTCTTTTTGGCATCATTTTCCTTTGCTCTGCGGTTTTCCGTTGAGCTTGTTAAGATCCGAGAGGGTCTGCTCCTTGCTGTTGCCTTGGCAGAATGTGAGCGATGAATTGGGCGAATCATTTCAGGCGTTATATTTGCTTGGACGCTTGTCAGCGGCATTGGCTGCATTTGTTCTGGTGGCAACGTTCTAATGTGGTAACGTTCTCAACGTTAAAGTCATTTTCTATTACCAATTCCAATGCAAATTCTTCTTCTTGAATTGCATGCAAATTAAGGGGATATATTCAAGGTGTTCTAAACCCGCCACATATATTTTGCCGCATCATAAATAGTTTTTCTTTTCCGCTTTGTTGGCACAATTATTGAAATATGTTCGGCAGAATTTCTTGAAAGAGCCAAATACTGGAACGTGAAGCGGCTGAAGGCGGTATGAGGTATGAGGAAGCAATATAATACCATTATCTCTGCAAAAATGAATGCTTTCGAGGCTACAGTGTGATGAGTGATTGTCGAGTTCCAACAGAATGGTTTGATCCTTAAACCAGTTTGTATGGTGCTGGATATGTTTAAGGACATTGACGAATAGCTCTGAAATCATCCAACCGCTCTTACTTAATAAGCCTAGTGAGCCTAACAATGTTCTAAATGTCTCCGAACTAGCAATAGACAGCCCAAGAATCAAATTAACAGTCACGTAGGTCTTGACTATTGCTAGCATGAAAAGTTCTTCACTTTTTCGCTGCCAGAATCAGAGTGACTTTCCTCCTTTTATACAATTTGACGGGTGCAAAGATTAACTCCACTTAAAATTAAGCCACGCCCCATTGTCCATGCAACTTTACAATCCAAAAACAATGTGCTACAATGTGTGTGTGTGCTTTAGAAAAAAAAAAACTAAACTTAAAATTACAGTATGCGTTTAAAGAAAAGTATACCGAAAATTGCAATGTGCTCATGCAAGAAAAGATACATGTTAAATAAGTTAGTAAAATAAAAGTTATATTAATTACTGACTTGTTTATATAATATAATAAATGTAATAAATACAATCATATAATGATATATTGACATAATGATATAACGATATAATAAAATACAGACTGGTACAGTAGTATTTTTTGCATATTCCCGATCTTTGTACGTAAGAGCAATTGCCACAACTAGTGCATGGAGGAAACATAAATTGTCTTTTTTTCCTATTACAACTTATTATAATAATTCCTCTTCACCTTTCATTTCACCTATTATTGTTCGCCGTTTTCTTTAGGAAGCTTAACTGAAGTTACATTTATGCGGAAAGTATCTGTACTTAAGCCCTCGGAGTTGCTTTCGAAAATTTGGTTGCCCTTCTCTAAATCATTCAACTAGGCCCGTGATGTGCAAAATTATTACCCCTAAATGTTATTCCTACCATATATCGCACCCTGAGATAACAATTCTCTTAACTTCTAAAATGACATTTTAAGATTTTATAAATAAACAATATATATATAAATAAATTGGTTCTCATGTATTATTAACAGTCTTTTCATTGGAACCCAGTTGTGGCTTCATTTCTTTTACCGCTTAGGCGCTATTCAGCCAACAACATTTTTACAGTTTACAAAAAATGCACAGCCTCTGAGAGAAATACTGTTCTATGTTACATACCACCAAGACCTGCTTTTAGAATTTACGACACTTGCCATCTCAGGGTGCGATATGAAGAATCAAGATCATCGGTAACACATTTGAAGATGCCCTGCACAGCGTTTTGATTCTAATTTGTTGGTTCAGCATCGTCTGTCACATCACTTATACGAAATTGAACTCTATGGCCCCGTAAATTGAATCTTTTGACAAATGTTGTAATCCTCGACTACCTCAAATTTCTGTAAAAAGAGAAGGGTTGTGAACTTAATATGGCATCTCTACCTCTTCATCAGCTTCTGCTTCGTCTGATGCAGGATAGAACTCCAGTTCATGTGAATTTCCTACTGATCGCACCACCTCCATCTCGCTTGAGGATAGTTGCTTCATATATTAGTATCCTCGTTCATCGTGTTAAAGCGCTCAGACAGAAATAACTTATTCACCTCTAACTCCACCAGTATCCTCGGTCCAAATATGGCCTGGTATGGCATAACCTTGACTAAACGATACCTCTGTTTCAGCTCCAAGGTTTTCAATGCCTCTACGGGTTTAACTTTTTCGAGTTTCTTCAAGAATTCCATTGCGAGAGAGAGGTAGTTTTACGTTTGTGAATTTTAATAAACTGGTAGGCTTAACGCTAGCTCTTTTATACAAGTTATTCCCCCTCCAAAATTTCACAATCTCATTTTTTTTATTACCTCTTTGAAGATAACACGGTCCTACTCTTAATTCTAAAACAGCAGATAGGCAACGTATTCCATTCATTCATTTTCAATGGCCCGCTAATCCTTCATGAGGGTCGCGGGGGTAGGATGCTCAGGTGGACTCTCCATCCTTCTCGATCCTCCGCCATTGACTCCAATTCATCAGGGAGAATCCCTAAGCGGCTCCAAGAGAGATGTCGGACTTGATCCAACCATCTATTTCTGGCCTTCCGCGAAGTCGTCTACCTGATGGCACGGCAACCATGGCGCGTCTTGGAAGCCGGTCTGGGGCCATACCGGCGCTTTGATCGCCAAAGTTACTTCCTCTACCGTAGGACTACTTTCCGCCCAACTCTCGACCATAGGTCTGTCATCTTCGGTGCCCTGTTCGGGATTGAGCAATTCTGAAAAGTGCTCGCTCCATCTGCGTAAGATGTCCTCCTCATTGGAAAGAAGTCTACCGTCTTTGGATTTGACTCCTTCAACGATATTCAACTTTTTTCCTCTGAGTCGGCGGACGGTCTGCCAGAACATCTTATTTGCAGATCTGTGGTCACGTTCCAATTTCTCGCCAAACTCCTTCCAAGACTGTTCTTTCGCTGTTTTCACAGCTAATTTGCAAGTTCTTCGCGCCTCAGTGTACTGATTTCGAGAATCGGAGTTCCCCAAGTGAATACACGCCTTAAAGGCTCTCTTCTTCTCTCTGATGGCTTCTTGAACTCCGGGCGTTTTAAACCAAGCAGTTCTTTTCTCACCACCAGCCGCCACACCAAGCCGCTTCACTCCACAAACATCTCCCGCAGAGGCAATAACCGCCGTTGAAAACAGTTGCCATTCTTCCTCTACATTTGATGGAACAATTGGAATTCGTTCAAACCTCTCAGATATTTGCCGTGCAAATGTCTCCCGTATCTCATCGTCCTGTAACCTCTCCCATCGTATGCGTGTAACCATCCTTGGTTTACACTTTGGTAGGGGAGGCACTCTCTCGCTAAGATACAATTTGCACAGCACTAAGTGATAGTCAGTTGACAGTTCGGCCCCTCTCAATACGCGAACATCACAAACCATTCTCTTCAGACACGATGGTGCCACAAAGAAATCGATCAGCGACTTCTGCTGAAGACTCTGACGGTACCACGTGTATTTGTGAATGTCTTTGTGTGGAAAGATGGTGTTCATGATGGATAAGCCATTTTCACAACAAAAATCCAACAACCTCTCTCCGTTCGCGTTTTGATCAGGATCACCGTTCCTCCCAATCACACTCCACCATGTTATAACATCTACACCCGCATGAGCATGGAAGTCACCCATCAGGACAAAAGAATCCATATCTGCAACCTTTTCAAGGGCAACATCAACTTCATCTAAGAAAGCTGCGTACTCTGACAGAAAGTTCGGTGCATACACCTGCACCAATGCCAGAGTTGATCTTTCAAGCTTGAGCTTTAAGATCGCAACTCTCCCTCCTAATGGTATCCACTCCAATACTCTGTCTGTCAACCTGGGACTTGTGAGTATCCCCACTCCCGCCCGAGCAGACATTGAGGGTGCGACTCCTGACAGGAAGAGCTTCCACCCACCCGAAAGGTCCACAGTTTTATAACCTCTCTGCTTTGTTGAAGAGACGCCAACTATATCTAGTCGACTTTTAATAGCCTCCCCAACCAGCTCAAGATCCTTCCCTGTGAGCGATGAGACGTTCCATGTGCCTATCCTAAGTCGATGCCGTTGTCGAATCTCAGAGAGTCCATCTGTGCCCCTATCGGTGCACAGCGCGTTCACCCCTTGACCCCCGTAATGGTTCGCGAGACCATTGACAGGAAGCTCGTAGCCATTTCGGGTTTGACCCGGCCGGCTGCCGAGCGGGACAGGCCGACCACCAGACGCTCGCATCCTGACACCCTTCAGGCCTGGCTCCAAAGGATGCCCTGGCTTACCAGGCTTGGCAATATCCGAGGCCGGTCGTCTTCTTCGTGTCATCATGGGGTGTGCGCTTTGTTAGCCGTGACTGGGTTGTATGGATGGGAATAACTATTTAAGTTACCCCATCCGCACATCCCAGTCACGTTGCCCGCCCCCCACCACGAGGACGTCAGCTGCCAGGGGGCTACGTATTCCATATGAAATTAAAATATTTCCAATCCTTTCTCATCCTAATTTCATCCAACTAAATTCCAGAAACAATAAGATAAGAGTAGTGTGTTCCAATTTTGCAGTCTTGCAGCGTTCTAGAAAGAGGCCAGGTTCGGCAGAAAGTACTCCAACTGAAGCTGATCAATTGCATTAGATTCGCACAATATTCACGTTGACGTAAAATCTGAATCGTGTAATTTATTTGCAGCTTACTTTTTCTTCTTGAGCCCAGTACAGTTAGATTGTGAGAAATCGATCTCCATTGCACTAGAAATTTCACATTTGCTTTGATATTGATTCATATGGGCATTTTCTTCGATCTTGAAACGGTTATAACCGCAAGGCAGGAGGTAATATGCAAAGATGTATATAAAGAAACCCTCCAAATGCTACGACCATTACTACAGCCACCAAAAACAGCCAGTGTATACGGCACCAATTAAATAGCAAAACGACCATTTGATAGACAAGATGCACTTAGCACCAACCCAAGCCGACGCTCAAACATCTAAAGATAATCATATCCTGCAATAAACATCTAAAAATAATCACATCCTGCATTTTTATTTTATTTATTTATTTATTTTTGTCGGGATAGGAAACGCTCGACTGGAGCACTCAGACGCAACTGGTCGATTGTACTACCAGAGAGCAAACCCTGATTTACCCATTTTATTGGAATTTCCTTGTCTTTCTAAGAAAGCCAAGCAAGCACTTCAGTGATGATGAGCTTACAGTACCAGCATTCACCACATCCGCACCGAGGATCTGCCACCTGATACGAGCAAAGGCCGGACACTCACAAAGATAATGTTGCGCGGTGTCGTCGTCCTCTCCACAAGCATCGCAGATTGTAGTGTCACTTAAGCCCAACACGTTAAGGTGCTTGGCAAAAGCAAATTGGCCTGTCAAGACGCCAATAAGTTGTCTACAGTCTTTCCTGCTTGTTGTATAAAATTAACTACACACAAAATGAATGAACTACTCTTCTTCGATTCCCAAATTCATCTCGACTCTCTACTCAAAAACGAAGTCGAATGTGGTGTCGTCGTAGCGATCAGGCAAACACACGTCGTGGGAACTTAAAAGTTCGCACGGCATGATAAATGCAACTATGAGTTTCTTTACTTGTCTCGCGTGCATACAGGTCTAGACGGGATACAGTTGCACAGGTAGAATTTGGATGTGCATACTGTTCCAGACGAGATCCAGTAACGCGGACGATATTTTACACCACATTCTCCTCCCCCTTTTGAGAAGAAAGCATTTTTATTACAATATCAATATTAAAACTATTGCTATACATGTTTCCTTATATCTAAACATTTCCCTTATCAAAATAATATTTACGTGAACAAATTTTGCATTATATAGATTACATATAGTGACGAGCAAAAGTGGAAAATTTTTTTCACTTATTTAAAAAGGTTGATTAAAACTTAGCGTTGTAAACAGAGACATAATCATTTAAATTTTTTTATTTTGTGTATTGAACGAACATTTGTTTTCTTCAATTAAATTTAAAAAATATTACATTATACAGAAAAAAAAAAGATAAATGAATTTTTCGACTTGGCCAATTCTGCCCGTTTCGGGATACAGTTCTTTTTTCAATATTAAGTCCATAAGCCTTCTCTTTTTATTACTTGCGAACAACGCCTTGGCATACTCTCTACCAAATGGTGAAGAAATTGCTCCGTGATTCTGCTTAATTCGATCCCAAAGCTCATCAGTGTTGCATGGATGACTTTCATATTGCCCTAACCGTCGCTTCACAATTGACCAGAGATTCTCAATTGGATTGAGGTCAGGGTTTTGTGCTGGCCATGTCATCGCCTGAAATTTCTGTTTTCCAAGCCATTTTTTGACAATTTTTGAAGTATGTTTGGGGTCCCCATCTTGTTGAAAAGTGATTTCAGACTCCCCGTAGCCAGTTGTTGCCAAAACTGTTGGTAAATTATTACGTAATATGTCAAGTTATTTTTCTTTGTTTATTGTTCCTTCGATTTTTACTAAAAGTCCGACAGAATTCCACGAAAAGCACCTCCAAGCCATCACAGAACCATGTTTCACCGTCCTATGAAATTGATGCTGCTGAAGTGACCAGGACGTAACCAATAATACGATCTGCCATCTGTTCCAACTCGATTGACCTTTGTCTCGTCAGACCAAATTACCTTTTTCCACTGGTCAATGGTCCAGTTTTTGTGACTCTTGGCAAAAGTTAACCTGGCTTTTAAATTTTTCGCTGTAGGAAGAGGTTTCTTGTGTTTCTCTTTGCGGTTAATCCAATTTTTTTGAGAGCCCGGCGTGCAGTCCATTCACTAACTGGCTTGTCTATGTTTTGTGCTGCTTGTTTTGGTGTTTTGGACCCGCAACTTCTCAATTCTCTTTCCATCCTTCTTGCATCCAGGTCAGAAAGTAAGCGCTTCCGTCCTTTTTTTATCATGGGACCTTCGATTTTTTTACGTTGCTTAATATTATACACTGAAGTTTTTGAAATATTTAAATTTTTTGAAATTTCTCGCGATGACTCACCACTTTTTAATAAAAAAAACTTACTCTTTCCTCAACTTTTTTACAAATTTTCTTCATTTTGATAATGATCAACTTAAAGAGCTTTTAAAACAAACAGTTCTTTACAGAAAATGATCTACAAATGTATTGATGTTAACTGTTACTTGTGCAACTACAGATAAGAAAATTTCTCTTTTTGAACAAACGGTTTTTATACTCGCTAAAACTGAAACGTGCAAAATTGGAGAAGTAAAAGCATGTGCATGTTTATTACTTTCTGTTATTTTGCAGTAGATATTTTTTTCTTTTATTGCAGAAAATATTCATCGATTGGATATTGGTTCTCCTTAAAATCGTACGTCTTAGACAACTTTTTCAAATACATGAAAATATTTGTCCACTTTTGCTCGTCACTGTATGTATATTTAAGTACTGCTTCTTATTAAAATATATATGTTTATATCAGAAACCATTTATATTTTTACGTGTTTATTTTTATAAATGAGGAGTGAATTTTCACTACAACAGGGACTTGAATATTCTTAATTATTAAGTTATGATAGATATGTATTATGGACAGTGTTTTGTTTTGCCCTAATTATTTTGTTTGTATAACATTTATTAAATCTATTTTTTTTTTTAATTATGAGTACATTGATTAATGATTAGTTTGAAAATAATTTTTTTTTTGCATTTTGAAATATTATGTTTTTTTTTTAATTATTTACTTTTTTTATTGTAATTATTAAATCTATTTTTCTTTAAAACGTATCTAGACAATGTTTGATATTGTAATTAAATATTTAAATATGAATTAAATACTACTAATTAAATATTTAAATATGAATTAAATATTTAATTAAAAATCTAACCCCTATCCCCCCTTCGGAAAGGGATTAGAATATATCCGAGGTAGGCATGCCTGTCGTAAGAGGCGACTAAAATCCACAAAGCGGAGACGAAAACTTCGCAAAGCTTGGAAATAAAAAACAAATGACCCGGTCCTCCTGGCAGGGTGTTTGTGTGTAGAAATTACTGTACTACCCAATAAAACTAATACGGTTACCAGAACAACTATGGCAATGAACAAAACAAATGATAGAATTAACCCAGGTGGCAGACCAGGTAAACTGGAAAATCCACCCTCCTTGGAGGTCGGTTCCAATGATTCCGGGGGGGACCATTTATTGCTAAATAAACAAAACTCAAGAAGGAATTCACTCACACCGAGAACTCCACCAAAAATGATAGCGTCAAAAAGCCTTAGAGCCGAAGATAGCGCTATAATTGTAAGTTTTCCGAAAATACAAAAACAGAAATCTGCAACTGAAACCAGTATAATTGAAAGTGAACCTAGAACAGATTCACAAGCGAAAACAAAATCAAACAACTATTACAATGAATGGCAAGCTGAACTAAAAGCAAGGAAAAATCTTGAAGTAATAGTTACAAGTTTGCAAAACCAAATAAGAGAGCTGGAAAAAAGGGTCACCATTCTGGACTGCTCTAACAATTGTCCGGCCCAACCTGCCCAGCAAAATGGAGAAAAGGAATACCTCACAGATGAAGAGGAGCTCGCACTGGAAACAGACAGCCATCTAAAGAAAAACAAAAGGCCTACGAAAAAACGCAAGGCAGAAGACAGCCCTGAATTATCTGCAAGAAGACAGGATGCTAAACAAGCAAATTTACAAGGTAAGACAAGTGATACAAGGCTTGGAAAGTTAACCACTGGTTTGAAAAAACAACCATTACCACCACCAATAATGATCTCGGGGACAGATTTGGTGAGTTAAAAAAAGTAATAGAATCAAAAACGAAAAAGGCTTGTAAATTCACATCCTATAATAACAATAAATGGAAAATAAATGTTGATGACTGTGACACATATAGAGAAATCACTGAAGAATTGACAAAAACAAAGTTCCACTGGCGCTCATATGAAAATAAAGCTACTAGACCAGTTAGAGTAGTAGCCCGAGGTCTTCACTTCTCGTGTGATGAACACGATATCGTCGAAGACTTGAGTAATAAAAACTTTAGGATTTTGGAAGCCAAAAACCTAATTAAAAAAGAAACCACACAAGGTAGTGATGGGCAACCAATGACAAGAAACAGAAAATGATCTCTTTTTATGCTCTCTTTTCATAATCAAGAAGAAGTCGAAAAGATATATAACATAAATCAATGGGTATTGTTGCTAAGATTGAGCCACTTCGAAAGAATTCAAACTCAATACCCTAAATGCAAACGATGCCAAGCTTTCGGGCATATGCAAAGTTATTGTAAAAGAGATTTTGCTTGCGTTAAATGCGAAGAAAAGCATCCCACAAATAATTGTCCTCTAAAGAAGGACGAGAAAGAAAAATGCATCAACTGTCATGGTGATCACCCAAATTCTAGAGGTTGTCGGATGGCATATCAAGAAATCAAATCAACAAACGAAATACATCCAATAATAAAAGCAAGCAACAAGTAAACGCTGAAAACAAGAAACTAGACAAAGTGCCAATTGCTGCTAAAACGAATATACCAACTGTAGAAAGTAAATCATATTCCCAAATTGTGAAAAATACACGAAAGGAAGAGGAAATATCGGTAAAGGAAATGCTTATTACTATTATCCAAAGATTGGATAATCAGGATAAAATTATTAAACTGCTAAGCAAAGAAGCAGAAAAAAAACAACACAATATTAATAATTAAAAATAACCCAATAAAAATAAACCAATAATGATCTCGGGGACAGATTTGGTGAGTTAAAAAAAGTAATAGAATCAAAAACGAAAAAGGCTTGTAAATTCACATCCTATAATAACAATAAATGGAAAATAAATGTTGATGACTGTGACACATATAGAGAAATCACTGAAGAATTGACAAAAACAAAGTTCCACTGGCGCTCATATGAAAATAAAGCTACTAGACCAGTTAGAGTAGTAGCCCGAGGTCTTCACTTCTCGTGTGATGAACACGATATCGTCGAAGACTTGAGTAATAAAAACTTTAGGATTTTGGAAGCCAAAAACCTAATTAAAAAAGAAACCACACAAGGTAGTGATGGGCAACCAATGACAAGAAACAGAAAATGATCTCTTTTTATGCTCTCTTTTCATAATCAAGAAGAAGTCGAAAAGATATATAACATAAATCAATGGGTATTGTTGCTAAGATTGAGCCACTTCGAAAGAATTCAAACTCAATACCCTAAATGCAAACGATGCCAAGCTTTCGGGCATATGCAAAGTTATTGTAAAAGAGATTTTGCTTGCGTTAAATGCGAAGAAAAGCATCCCACAAATAATTGTCCTCTAAAGAAGGACGAGAAAGAAAAATGCATCAACTGTCATGGTGATCACCCAAATTCTAGAGGTTGTCGGATGGCATATCAAGAAATCAAATCAACAAACGAAATACATCCAATAATAAAAGCAAGCAACAAGTAAACGCTGAAAACAAGAAACTAGACAAAGTGCCAATTGCTGCTAAAACGAATATACCAACTGTAGAAAGTAAATCATATTCCCAAATTGTGAAAAATACACGAAAGGAAGAGGAAATATCGGTAAAGGAAATGCTTATTACTATTATCCAAAGATTGGATAATCAGGATAAAATTATTAAACTGCTAAGCAAAGAAGCAGAAAAAAAACAACACAATATTAATAATTAAAAATAATCTAAGTATTGCAACGTGGAATGCAAATGGTTTACTCCAACACATCCCTGAATTTCAGGTTTTTCTATGTAACGAAGATATTGATGTTTGCCTGATTTCTGAAACTCATTTCAAACAGGGAACTAAGATTAGAATTCCTGGGTACCTTGGTTTTCACTCTCCTCATCGAGCTGACAGTGCCAGGGGAGGGAGTGCTGTGATTGTGAAAAGTACCTTGCATCATGACGAATTGCCAAAATAGCAAAACAAACAATGCAAGTAGTGAAAATAAACATAGAAACTAAAGGCAAGGAGTTTAAAATAGCTTGCGATATACTGCCCACCCAAGCACTCGCCTACAGAGGAAGACCTAATTGATCTCTTCCAAATGTTAGGTAACAACTTCATCATCGGTGGCGATTTTAATGCAAAACATACATATTGGGGGTCAAGACTAATAACAACAAAAGGCATGAAGCTTTACAAATCAAGGCGAAATTTTAACTGTGAATTTATTTCTATTGGATCAACTAATTGGCCATCTGACCCAACGAAAATACCAGATGTTATCGACTTCTTCATAACGAAAGGTATTAACAGAAAAGAAGTTAAAGTTAAAAGCAGTGATGATCTGTCATCGGATCATACACCTGTAATCCTAACAGTCAATGCTTTATCGATAGAACAGATAAAAAACCCACGACCAACAAACAAAACAACGAACTGGTGTAAATTCAGAGAACTTCTCGAAGGTTTCATTAACCTTAGGTCCCCACTAGTCACAACAAAACATATTGACATTGAAACAGAACAATTCATTGCCGATGTGCAACAGGCAGCAGAAGATAGTACACCGACTTATCAACAAAAAAAAACAGGCTTCGGTGAAATACCCCACAGAAATCAAGCAACTTATACTTGAAAAGAGAAGAGCTCGTAGAAAATGGCAAGCGACAAGATATCCTGGCTATAAAACCATTTTTAATAGACTCAATAATAGGCTTAAAAAACTATTACTGAATTCAAAAATGATTCTCTAGTTAAATATCTTTGTAATATACCGGCTGTCAAAGTCACAGACTACTCCCTTTGGAAGGCTGCCAAACGTTTAAAGAGACCTCAAACGCAAGATCCTCCGTTGAAAACATCTGATGGGAAATGGATCGGCGATCCAAAGGAAAAGGTTAAACTCTTTTGTCAGCACCGTTCAAATGTTTTCAAACCGTTTCCACCTAGGGTAGCAAATGAAGATGTTGATTTCTATAACAGTGTAGACGAAAAGGAAATTCCTTATGTTTCGTTAAGAGAGATCGAGACATGTATTCATAAACTAAATAATAGAAAATCACCAGGTTATGATCTTATAACTGCTCAAATCTTGAAGGAACTTCGTCCAACTGCATTGTTGAAACTCAAGCTTATAATTAATGCTTGCTTTAAACAAAGGTATGTCCCACTTCACTGGAAGATAGCAGAAATTATTGTTATCCCTAAACAAGGTAAGCCTTTATCAGAAGTTACCCCATATAGGCCAATCTCACTTTTACCGTTATTTTCAAAACTTTTCGAGAAACTCCTTCTTAAAAGGTTAGACCCAATTATAGAGCAAAGAAAGCTTATCCCTACCCATCAATTCGGATTTAGGAATAAACACTCGACGATAGACCAGGTGCATCGTAGAACTAATATTATAGAAAAGGCACTGGAAGAAAAACTTAGACGTTGCTCTTAGATGTCGCACAGGCTTTTGATAAAGTTTGGCATAAGGGCTTAGAGTATAAACTTCATAGGGATCTACCTAGACAGTACTATGAGATCCTTAAATCTTATATAGGTAATAGATTCGAACTCTAAAGACATATGTTTGATCTTCGAAACTCATCTAACAAGGGAATCGCAAATAAAGATAAGAGGCTACGCTGGTTACCACGCCTATCATCCTTCTGATAGAGCGCGGGGTGGTTCGTCCTTATTCATTAAAACTAACATCTGGAAAAACTTCAGTTGTGCGCGATAAGGGTTAAAAATAAGCACCTGAGCTGCAATATAGCATCTGTTTACTGTCCGCCTCGATGCCCACTAGAAAAAGACGACTACTTTCGTGTCTTCAATGCCCTTGGTTCAAATTTTCTTATTGATGGAGATTTGAACGCGAAGCACACCTTCTGGGGTTCAAGATGTACATCTTCTAAAGGAAAAATTCTTTACAAAGTGGCAAATGAATTCGGTTGTTGTTTTTATTAGGAAAAATTCCCGATCTTATCGATTTTTTTGTTACAAAAGGTATTTACGAGAAGTTTATTACAATCAAAGAATGTTTTGATCTCTCTGCTGACCACTCGCCGGTAATTTTATTACTTGGAGAAGCACTGATCAAGAAAAAAGGGCTTCCAAGACTTACTAGCAATAGAACAAACTGGGCGGGCGTTAGAAATGATTGCGAAACAAATATCGCCTTAAATGTATCACTTAAAACACCTTGTGAGCTAGAGGACGAAGTTGATCGTTTCGTGGAAACAATCCAAAGAGCGGTGTGGAAAAACACTCCTTCTAGAAGCTATAAGATCAACCGCAACGAAAAGTATCCCGGAGAAATCATTGAACTGGTGAGGGAGAAACGAAAAGCACGAAAGAAATTACAAATTACTCGTGCACCGCAGCATAAAACGGTCCTTAGCCGACTATGCAATCGCCTTAGAGATAGTATTCACGAATTAAGAAGCAAAAAGATAGCGATCTATCTTGAAAATCTTTCCGGTGAAAGAGAATCAAATTATTCGCTTTGGAAAGCGCCAAAAAGGCATCCGGAAACCTCAAATGCAAGCGCCACCAATTCGGAAAAACGATGGAAACTGGGCAAAGAGCGACAAAGAAAAGGCAGAACTTTTTGCTTTGCACTTAGAAGAAACGTTTAAGCCATTCGACGGACCTTCGTTAACGCCCGGCTCCCCAGTCACGACATCTGAAAATTTCAAAGTAAAAAAAGTTGCATTGATTGAACTGAAGGAAGTGATTAAAAATTTAGAGACGAAAAAAGCTCCGGGTTACGACTCGATAACGGCGCAGGTAGTTAAGAAATTGCCGAATAGAGCTATTATCAAACTGCTCTACTTGATCAACGCTTCGTTCAGATTGCGCTATGTTCCGAGACAAGTCGCCGAGATTATAATGGTCCCGAAACCAGGCAAACCGCTAAATGAGAAGAAATCATATCGGCCTATTTCCCTATTGCCGGTTATCTCAAAAATATTTGAAAAACTTCTTTCCAAACGTCTACAGCCCGTAATCGACGAAAGACGTCTCATTCCTGACCATCAGTTTGGATTTAGAATGAAACATTCTACAATTGACCAAGTCCAAAAAATAACTGACGTGATTGAGAAAGCTCTGGAAGAAAAAAGATTTGTTGTGGTGTATTTCTTGACGTCTCACAAGCTTTCGATAAGGTTTAGCACGAAGGCTTGGAATATAAATTGCAACGACTACTGCCACGGCAACTCTTTTTAATCTTACGATCGTACCTCACGGAGAGAATCTTTCGTGTTCAGCACGGAAACGATTACTCTGACTTCAAGGACATCCCGCAAGAAAAGAACTGTGTCGTCGCCACGTTTGCGGACGATACGGCGATATTGACAACGGGCGATACCATTGAAGCAGCAACCGGAAAGCTTCAACATGTTATTAATAAAGTCCACGCTTGGACGAATTCTTGGCGTATTGTGCTGAACGAAAGCAAATCTACTCACGTCAACTTTACGTACAAAAAATTAGAGAGATTGCCTGTATATCTAAACACGGCTCAAATACCGTACGCAAACGAAGCAAAATATCTAGGAATGACTCCAGATGTCAAGCTCAAATGGAAATCGCGTGTGAAAAAGAAACGCGACGAACTTCATAACAAATACCGACAAATGTACTGGCTACTCGGAAAACATTCGAAGTTGAGCCTACATAACAAACTGCTTATCTATAAGCAAGTTCTAAAGCCAGTGTGGACGTATGGTGTAGAACTATGGGGTTGTATAAAGAAAAGCAATAGAAACATCATACAAACTTTTGAAAATAAAGTTCTTAGAAGGATCGTTAATGCACCGTGGTATGTACGTAACGAAGATATTCATCGTGATCTGGGAATTCCCAGCGTCGTCGAAGAGATAACAAATTTGCGCGTAAATACAAAGATAGTGTTCACGGCCATTGTAACCGTACTATCATTCAAGTACTTGACGCGAACAATTCAATTCGTCGTCTTCAAAGGACAAAACCTTTTGACCTCGCGTCATAGCATATGAAGGTCGTGAAAAAGGCAGGAACTTTCATTGGAACTTAACCTGTCTAAAGTGCTACATTTATTTTCAATCACATACGAACATCTTTTTCTATAATCACGATTCTCGTAAGCGAAAATAAAACTGTTGGATAAGCACTGGCTTAGTTGTAGTATTCATTTTGAAGAGAGGTGTTTTTTTAGTGAGTAAAAATCACACACTGCCACATTTGCAGACGACACTGCTCTTCTATCAACAGATGGATGTGTGGCTAAAGCTGCAGAAAAGCTACAAAATTCAATTAACGAGATATGTGGTTGGACGCAGCGATGGCGAATTAAACTTAATGAGTCAAAGTCCATTAATATCAATATTACAACTAATATATGTTATTAATAATCAAGTAGTTCCTTACTCTAACATAGCTAAGTATCTCGGTATGAATCTGGATGCTAAACTGAAATGGAAGGAACATGTGAAAAAGAAAGTATAAGATCTAAATATTAGATCTAGAAAACTTTATTGGTTGTTAGGATATAACTCAAAACTGTCCATTGAGAATAAAATCCTATTATACAATCAGATATTAAAACCCGTTTGGACATATGGTATCCAATTATGGGGTTGCACAAAGAAAACAAATGTTCAAATGTTGCAAGCATTTCAAAATAAGGTCCTTCGGGGAATAGTGAATGCCCCATGGTACATTAGAAATAGTGACTTGCATCGAGATTTGCAGATCGACCTCGTAGCAGATACAATTTAAAAGTACGCAATGCGTCACAACGAGCGTTTGCAGATGCATATCAATCCTCAGATAGACGATGTCTTAAATGTACGAAATAATATTCGTAGGTTAAGAAGAACCAAGCCTTATGAACTTTTTGACAATTACGAGAGCCCGTATTTAAATTATAATACCTGCTCAAACCCGACTTAACGTTGGAAATAAAATCTTTGTCGATCACTAGTTGATTGGTCATGATCAAGGAGGTGTTTTTAATGCGGTTAGAGTCCCACACTACTTTGGGTTTCTAACCCCACTTGTGTCTTTCGAGATTTTCACCTTCATCAAAAAAAAAAAAAAAAAAAGTTAATGAAATTGTTTTTCTAACAAAAAACCGCTTATGTATGTTAAGTGCATTTATAAACTGATAAGCTCGTCGGCAAGCTGAAATGAAACGTTTTCTAAAGTGTAAATACTTAAGAAGAGTCGCAAATGTCAAACACCTGTGAATCAGGTTTCCTTCTACGTGGTCCCCTATGCCAAAAGTACAGGATGATAATTCCAATTATGCTAGCGAGTAATAAGTACTCGTAATGTAAAGCATAATGGTGGTAGTCATGGGTATTAGCACTATCTGAATATTTTTTTGATTGTTCGATTACATCATTTATGTTCGCCTTTAATTTAGTAAATTCTGTAATGTTAAATTTTGAAAACTCCGGAAGTTGTGTACTGTTCATTTTGGTATAATCTAAAACCCATGTGCTAATATTCGTGCTTGGGATGTAAGAATTCCTAACAGAATCATTGTATTCGTATTGACCTTTGATCAGCATTGATGGCATCTTAAATATGCATGACGATAGGAGTGTCAATACCCCGATCCCTGATGCTGTTAGACTTGTTGATGTTTCGTTGCATATGAGATGCCTTGTAATATTACCGCTCAAAGAAAAAATCCACTTGTTAGGATTTTTAAGGCGTTTCCAAAAGTTGCTTGAAGGTATTTTAGTTAATTTACATTCCTGAAGGGCATTGTTTTTATGGTTTAGTAACGAAAATTCACAGCTGTTAATTTCTGAGTGATTACTAAACGTTGGGTGTCTCTTAGTGCATAAATATTGATCTGGTAAAAAGGTTCTGCAAAGGGTAAACTCTAGTTCTGAGGGAGGGAAAAACTTGTCACGCATTAAAAAGATTGCTAAGTATGGCGACGAAGTTTCGACCAAGTAAGTGCCATTTAAATGAAATATTGGAATTGAATTTAAACTAAATAGTTGATATTCCTCAAGATCGATTAGTGGTAAACGCATTTCAACTTAAGTTAACTTTTTATCTTTATGCGTGATATCTCGGAGTGGTCTTTCATAAATCGAAAAATTAGGAATACTCCTTCGGTAAAAGTTGACCATGCCTGAAAAAGATTGCGTTTCTTTAGAATTTGTAGGAGAAGGCATCTGTACTATACTTTTTATTTTTTGGTCGTCCGGCAGCACACCTAATTCTGTAATTTTATAGCCAAGGTAAACTATTTCCCGTTGAAGAAAATTACATTTTCTGGATTGCAGGCGTAAATTGAATTTTTCTATCCGCTCGAAAATAGAAACTAATTTGCGGTTATTATCGTCTGAATTTCTTCCGTACACTACAATGTCGTCTAGATAGACAAAACATTTAATGCCTTGTAAACCGCTTAGAATATGATTCATCAGGCGTTGAAAGGTAGTCGGAGTCCCTTTCAAACCAAATGGCATTCGGTTAAACTCATAATGCCCTGTATTTGTGCTAAAAGACGTTTTTTGCCGGTCAGCTTTATCTATTGTGACTTGGTGATATCCGCTAGCAAGATCTAAAGTTCAAAAAAATCTGGTGTTTCCTAACTGATCAAGGATATCGTCAATCCTAGGTAGGGGAACCGCATCACTAATGGTTATATCATTAATTTTTCGGAAATCAACTACCACTCTATATTTACGCACCCCGTCCTTGTCAGCCTTCTTAGGAACCACAAACAATGGACTATTCCAAGGACTTTTGCTGTCCGATATGATATTGTCGTTATACATTTTGTTAACATGTTCGCTAATAATTCGCCTACGTGCTTCTGGTAGTCGATACTGTTTCGTATTTATAGGACCTTTGTTATATTGCGTTTGAATTTTATGGTATATTGCGTTTGTGTATTGTAGTTTTTCATCATCTAGTTGGAAAATTCCAGACAACTTTTTTTTGATTTTTGTTGATCTTTCCTCGGGATAAGTACTTCAAAAAGCTTTTTTATTCGTTTATTATGTTTATTTGAATATTTTGCGCTTAATGGATAAAGGAATTTCTGTGGCGCATTCGACTTTTCCTTTCTCAGATTTCTTATAGTATATAACTTGAGTGAATGTAATTGAATAGGTATATCTTTCAAAGATGTCTTGGATGTACTAACGTTGGTCATACCTAATATAATAGAACCGTTACTGATTTCAGTTAAAGAAGACGCTACATAAATTTGTGGACTTATTTCATGAGAATGACACAAGAGTTCAGTACCTTCAGCTAGATTAATTGGACATTTGAGAAATATTTCACATCGGGCTGGTATATCAGCGGTTATTTTGCAAATAACAGTATTATTTTTATCCAATCCTATTGTTTTAATATTTTAATAGAACCGCCATCGTGCGAAGATGAATTAGAAACAGAATTTACTGAATCTACGGCTCCCTTGAGAATCTCCACACCTTGCGAGGGTGAAATTTGAGAGGCTCTCACAATGGGTAAAGAATTTTTTGGTACTGTTGTATTCAGAGGTTGGTTTTGACATTCCGTGTGAAGGAATTTCAACAATCGGTTTGGGCCTTCGATTTTTGTATATTTAAATAATATATCCTGGCCAAGGATACCATCGCAATCCAAAGAATGATTTTTTTCCGTGACATGTAGCTTACACCTTATGGGCGGATCTAATAATAAATTAGCTTCTATAGCACCCAGTGTAGTGCCCTTGGATAAAATCCCGTTAATATCGATGACATCACTCTGATTTAAGATCGAATTTGTGTCCACCACATCCTCATTTATTAAACTTATATCTGACCCAGTATCTACTAAGAAATTGAATTTTCTTCTTAAATTTATATCGATTGGAATTTCAACTATACCATTTTTATAATATTCGTAATTCTCAGTTGATGATTCGTCGGGTGAAGGTTTTGTATTTTCTTCAATCACCCGACCTGCTTCTAGTTTTTGGATTGGCACTATTCTTCTTATCCCAACGTTTTTTTTTGTGTAGCAGTTGGAAATTTCGTGCCCGACCCTTGTATTCCCGGCAATTTATACAGAAAGGGGTACTTTGTCTAAGTCTTTTCCTGCACTCCTGATAAGTGTGATTGAATTTGCCGTAGAAATTGCAGTTTACTACTTTGTTAGCTTCGCTCCGGGTGTTATGTGAAAACATAACATTTGGAGAATTTTGTTGATGGATGGATTTTGTTGCTGGATTTGAAAAACGTTGCTGATGATATGGAGACATTGAAAAATTTTGTGAGAAATTGTGGTATTGTGCTTGCGAATATGTTTCATAAACTTGGTTAAATTGTCCTAAGTTGCTTTGCGGCCATGAGCCTACTTGTAACGGCACAATACTATTCGTTTCCATTTCCAATTTCGAAAGGCTTTGGCAAAGTTTTGTTAAGGATGTCTCCTGGGAAGTTAACACATATTGCCTGATTATTGGGTTACATACACCTGACTTTATGGCATATGTTGCGGCGAGTTCAGAATCAGTACTCAGAGCTTTTGCATCTGTTGGAAACTGTTCACTAGTAGAGCACTTGCATTCAGCGACCAGATTTTGCACTCTGAGCAGAAACGAGCCTAGACTGTCTTAAATCATTGGACAGTTGAGTTTATATTTTTCGTGGCATAAAGTGACCTCGTAGTAATTTTTCGAACTCGGCCAAGGTCAAAAACTTTGAGTTTTGCATAACCAAGTATGCATTACCTCGTAATTTTGTCAAAATGAGCTGCCAAAAACTGGTTTCTTGGTCTGGCGATAAACATACCTTGACCTGCCTGCAACAGTTTAAGAAGGCTTGCAGCTTTGAACTTAGTCTTTCATTTTGTTCACCATTGAAAATGAGTATCAGGTTTGATACTATCTGTATCATTGTGCCTTGTAGGATGCTAAACGAATATGAGTCGTCAATGTCCAAAGTTTGATTGCCCTGATCAGTTTGTTTTTCTGTGGCGTCTATTTTTGGAGATGAATGAGAATCATCGTTTGTCATAATCGAAATTGGATTACTTGAACGAAAATTCTCGAAGTCGTGCAGATGAAACAATTAAGTATTTTTATAAAATTCGCTGTGCCTAGACGAGGCTACCCGATTTCAAACTTAATTACTAAATCTTCTAGTTGCTTATCTAATTTCTTATTATCGTCAATTAAACTACGTAACTTACTTTCCCTTTTGTGTGTAGCTCCAGATCTGAGTCGCCTGAGATTTATCGATGATTCCGCTTCCTCGCCTTCTGTTGAGGTTCCTATGCTGTCTGTCTCCTCTTGAATTTGGTGTACTTCCGCTTGCACTCCTATCACTTCATGGGTGGGTGTTCCCTTCTTCATGTGAATTATGTTTCTTATGGTGTATTTATTTATTTATTTTTTATTTTTTTTTTCGCCACTGATTCGCTTTGTGTTTTTTAGCGTTTAGTTTGGCGCCAAAGTTATAAAATGCGCATAAATTACAACTATTATTTTTTCTTTATATTCAATTTGCACTTATTTATTTTTGGCTTCTTTTGTTTGCCGAAGACGACGATAAATGATGGCGTAATGATTAAATGTGTTATTGCTAGTTTTAGCTTATTTCTGTTGAATTTTTCCACGGACCTAATTTTTTTTTTATTGTTAATTGCACTCTTTATACATATACACCCTTTAATAGTAGTTTTTTGCACGTACTTCTTTCACTCGATCACTTGGTTATGATTACCGGCTGCGCCAATTTATATGTTGTATAAAATTAACTACACACGAAATGAATGAACTACTTTTCTTCTCTACTCAAAAACGAAGTCGAATGTGGTGTCGTCGTAGCGATCAGGCAAACACACGTCGTGGGAACTTAAAAGTTCGCGCGGCATAATAAACGCAACTATGAGTTTCTCAACCTGTCTCGCGTGCATACAGGTCTAGACGGGATACAGTTGCACAGGTAGAATTTGGATGTGCATACTGTTCCAGACGAGATCCAGTAACGCAGACGATACTTAACACCACATGCTGAGAGACAGCAAGAATGCCGCTGATTTCTTACAGACGCCGGGAGACGTCGGGAGCATGCGTTTCGTCAACCTGCATCCTGGAGAGTCATGCCACACACAATTGTGCTCGTGAGAGACCCAATCGTTAATGGAAGGCCTAACCGAGGACGCAGGGAGACCCAACGCGGGTTCGGGACCTGAGAAACTGTCCTCTGAGCCTTGTCTAGTAATCTCATCGGAGATCTCGTTCCCCAAGATCCCAGTATGACCTGGGACCCAGATAAGGGACCGAGAATTTAGCCTTGCGACCGAGTTCAAAGATTTTTGGTTTCACGAATTATTTTGAAGTGTTTAAATGGTAAAGCAAGGCCTTGAGCGCAACCTGACTGTCACTACAGACACAAACACTATGTCCCTTCCACCTGTTCTTCACAACATAGTTCATGGCCATTAGGATTGCATAAGTTTCCTCTTGGAAAACAGACGCATATTTGCATAATGAGACCCTTGACTGGTTTAGGAACCGTCCGTTAAAATACGACTACATTCCATTCCTGGCTCAGACTCTGGCCGAAACCAGTCCTGAGCTCAAGGAAAGTCGACTCTGAATTTGCACATCAGCTGGAGTTCTGGTGTCATTGCATCCGACGGCATATCCATAAGACAGGAGTCGTAAGATAAGTATCGCAAAGCTCATCAAAATTCCAGTGTTGAGTATACCAAAAACTGCTCCGCCTAAGACGATGGATGGCTTTGATAGTGCAACCCATGATATAAGTATCGAGGGGAGGTAAGTTCAGAAAAGCGTCTAGAGCAGATCCAGGCGTACTCGGAAAAGCTCCCGCGCAGCCGAGACAAGTCGTTCTTTGGAGTTTCGCACAAAAGGCAACCACATATTTACGCGAGAGCTCCTTCCACCAAACAACCGACGCATATGCGAGGAATGGTCTTATCATAGCCGTGTAGATCCAGAGAACCTTACTCGATGACAAGCCCCAATTTTGCCAAGAGCACCCTTACACTGCCAGAAGACTGAGAGCGCCTTGGATGTTGTCGACTCGACGTGTTTAGACCAATGAAGTTTCTTATCTAAAATCACTCCCAGATATTTGGCTTCTTTGGAAATGCGAATGGTGACGCCTTTGACTCGCACTGGCTGAGTCATACCGATCAAAATCCTCCTTTTCGTAAAAAGAACAACATCAGTTTTAAGACAATTCACCGAAAGCCCACTCCTAGTACACCATTTATCGATCATGTCCACCGCCGCCTGCGCGTTAGCACAGACCGTCGCTAGGCATGGCCTGACAGAAAGTACAGCAACATCATCCGCATATGCCTGAGCGTAGACATTATAACTATTTAGAGTGTTCAACAGAGAGTCGACCACCATGCACCATAACAATGGAAACTGAACGCCATCTGGCGGACAGCCCCTGTTTACCCCTGTCATAACACATCGGGCACAATCCGCATCCACTACCAAAGCTATATTCATTAGCATTGCTTTAATCCACAACACTAATGTCTCATCTACCCCGTGTTGTCTGGCCGAGTCGCACATGCAGTAAAAAGTCGCATTGTTAAATGCACCCTCAATGTCGATGAAGATATCCATCGCGTATTCTTTTCTATCAAGCGCGCATTCAATTCTGGCCTCTAAATTTTGAAGTACGGTTCCGCAGGATGTGATAGTTCATGCAGCTTCAAAGCAACTTTGCGCACGTGAAATTCTACCAGTCTCTCTATACTATTCAGTGAAAAGGATGTCAAACTCATAGGTCTGAAACTCTTGGGGAGCGAATAGTCCTCCTTACCAATTTGCCAACGTGTAGGAATATATGTCAGCGCCAAGCCAGCGGTGAAAATTCTTTTCAGAGTTGGCAATAGCTGATCTATACCCTGTTGCAGCATAGCTGGATATATTCCATCGGTGCTAGGCGATTTGAAACCATCAAAAGATGCCGCAGCATATTTGATGGCCTCATCTGTTACCACGGCTGTTTCAATATACCAGCTGCGTCCAGTTTTCTGACTTAGATCAAGCTCAGCCTGGGTAAGCGGGCCAAGCTGCGACCTAGTGGTTATCTGATTGCCAGGAAAGTGAGTCTCCAGCAGAAGACTAAAAGTTTCCGCTTTCGTCTCAGTAAACTTGCCATCAGACTTTCTCAGTGACTCCGGTTTGGTCGGCTTGGCCCTTTTGAGGATTTTAGCCAACCTGCTGGTTTCACCGCTTGTCTCGATATGTTCACAAAAATCTCTATAAGAAGCACTTTTCGACAACCGAATTAATTTCTTATAGTCTTTTTGCTTCGATCTAAAAAGATCCCAGTCACCTTCTACTTTGTCTTGAGTGACCTATTTAGAAGATTTCTGAATTCTTTCCTAAGTCGCTATAGTTCTGGGCTCCACTAGGGAACTGGAGCTCTGTAGGGGGTTTTTGTCAATGGGCACGTCAGTTCAAAACAGCCGGTAAAGACGCTAGTCAGGTTTTGAACAGCATCTTCAACCCATCGTTTCGTTCTGAGTTTGGTTGGGGTTTTGACAGATCTGTCTAGCTCTTCCCTGAACCGCACCCAGTTAATTTTCCTCGGATTCCTCCTCTCCTGCGAAATTATGGCCTTGCATATGATTTGGAAAGCGATGCATCTATGGTCTGACAAGGACACCACCGGAAGTACCCTCCAGTTAGTAATTGACTTGAAATACCTATTAAATAAACTCAAATCAATTACCTCCTACCTCCTTGCCGTAACAAAAGTTGGCTCTGAGCCAACATTGTTAATTACCATGCCAGACGATAGTATAAAGTCTAGGATATGATTTCCTCGTATGTTTCATTTGCTGCTGCCCCAGACTGTATTCTGAGCATTAGCGTCGCAACACATGACTAGTCCCATCTCCCGAGTATCACAGTACTTTGTGAGTTCGGCAACCGCCTCTGGTAGTGGAGGCATTACCGAATCACAAGGGAAGTAAGCCGACGCAACGACGAAGGTTTTCCAACTTCCGGTCGTTTCGTAGCTTACAGCTGCAGCAACCAGGTCCTGTCCACAATTGTCCAAGCTTGGCTACTAAGAGGAAACAATTAGACAAGCTGTCGGTCTTTCAGATCGCTCGTCATATCACACCGTTACTTCATGAACACCTCCAAAACCACATATCGCTTGTTCCGCACGTATGGCTCCAAGATAGATGTTATGTGGGGTTTTGTATGCACCATACAAAGTCTGCTACTTAAGAGAGTGGTAGCAGCCTTTGAGTGATGGAGGTTTATCTGCGAAAATATCAAGGATATAGTCGGAGTTTTATTAGTAGAATGGCGCGCACCAGATGAGCCAACGCTTCCGCCGAGAGCGCCCCTACTCGTATCTTTGCCTGCGTCAGCCATTTTCTGTCCGCTAGTGCTGGGGCTTTTAGGGGTAACAGCACCAGCATCCACCAGATTTTGTGCGCAGATAACGCCACCGGTAAGAGTGTGCTCAGCCGAAGAGCATCAGATGCGCACACGCTTCCACCAAGGAAAGCAGGCGAAACTTGCTTCGTCAGATTGGACCTGTTCGAACCGACCGAAAAGGAGACAGCGTTGGGTCTGAGGGATTGATCGGCTCCAGTTGGAGTACTTTCTGCCGACCTAGGACTCATTCCTGTCATACTGAAGGATGACTGCTTTCGGCGCTTGCGCCTTCAGCCTCTTTGCACCGCGCCGTCACCGCATTCCTTCTTCTCCTTTTCAGTTTACTTTCAGTCAGGAGCTTATCGGAGTGCGCCGCTTCAGGAGCTTGTTCAGCCTTATTGGTTTCCCGAGTCAAACTGTCACCGACACAACTTCGATCAGCTACCCGTCTATTGAGACAGAGATTAGACGTTCCAGGCGAAGCCTTTCCGCCACGTTCCTTGTCATTTCAGCCCAGTCTACCAAACGAGTCGGAGACAGAGCTGCAGGAGTCTTCTGAAGCAAGCGTCGCTACTACTTCCGATTCGACACCAGAGGCGGGGGTAAAAGTATGATGGTTGGGACCTCCAGAATCCTCATCCCGGCCGTAGTCGGAAACACCATGGGTGAATTATCGTTTCACGAGTACCACCTGGAGTGGATATCTCATTTGATTTCTCCATCATACTGTATAACAAGTTTTACGTCACAGTCAAGGCGTCTTCAACCTTTAGTTCGATGTTTCACCTGGGATCCTTTCAGATCCTTAGGGTCATTGACTCTTAAGCTGTTTCGCCACGAAAGGCAGCTAAAGAATGAAAACGGAAAACATCATGCATACTTAAGTAAACTTCTAAAGATAATCACATCCTGCATACCTAAATTTCCTAGAAACTGTAATAAAGATAAAAAAACACATGCATGAACAATGGTAGGTAGGTAGACCATAAGGATATTTCAGTATAAATAGACCCGACTGTGTCATAGCTACCTCAGTTCTTGTTCATCCCTTAATAGACGAGCATTCAATGCGAAGTTCATGCTTTAGTAAATAGATTTAACTGTAATAAAAAGTAGTGAACGCAAATCACCATTCAAACCGAATGTCTTTTTTATTTGCAAAAGTAAAACCTTCGGTTAAGAAGTTTGTATACGATTTTTTAAAACATAAAAACTCTTAATAAAACTGGCGATCCTGTGATCCCGTTCCAACAATCATATCACGCAGTCTATAGAAGACATCGCGATACCAAAGTGGTAGAAGGAAGAAACACATCCTTCAAAGACCAACAAGGAACAATGTCAACAAGACCAACAATATCAAGTTAGTATAAAGTCAATTGATAACAACAGAACCGAATACAACAAGATGAACACACAAAAAGTAGCAACCATGGCAACAGCAGCAGACATAGCCGCAAATAACGCAGCGGGAAATAGTAGAAGTATGAATAATATTCTCTTTAAATAATAATAATTCTTCATTTAACATTAATTCACAATAATTGCATAGTGGATATACAAGAGAAAAAAAATTGGCAAGACCAAACTTGCCGTCTGTCGAGGTTGACAGTTTAATACAATACATTACAGGGATACCTTGATTTACGTCGCATCGATTTACATTATTTCGATTTACGGTGTCCGGTTTTTTAATTCCCAGTTTCGATTTACGTCGTTACAATTTTGATTTACGTCGTTCCTTGAATTTTCTCACGAACTTCCTTCTTTCGTCATTCTTATTTAACCAACATGCACATCTCACCGATTTCGTACACAATATCATTCGGAGTAAGTCTTTTTCAATACATATGGACTGTACGGGTGTTGGATAATTTTATTTTCGATTTACGTTGTTTCGATTTGCATCGCATTTTCTCGGTGCCGAAAACGACGTAAATCGAGTATTCTGTACTTAAAAAGAGAAAGATAAAGAAGGGCAAAGTATTAATGATTTTGAAAAAGGCATTATAGGTAAAAAAGTATACAGCATAATATATACATAAATATAAAGATAGCTAGCTGGTTCGAACTTAGCAATTTGAATCTGAGTTCTGTTTTTAGTCTAAAAAACTGTTCCGATAGCTTAAGGCATGACTGCAAAATCGATAAAGTACTTTCCAACCATATGATCCATTTAGAACGCGTTTGGTTTCATCAAGGGGAGGGAGCTCTTAGAAAAGAATAGCCTGCGGATTTCCAAAAGAATACGACATACTGCTAGGAAGTGGAAGACATCTTCAATTTCATTACGATTACAAAGGCAACAAGTTGCTCGGAGATCGAGCTTGTATGGGGTGTAGTTAAGACCTAAAATGTCGGTTCTAGCTTTAAAAATTAAACTTATTTTACAGGGTAACAGCTCCCTGTGAAAAAAAGCTGTTAACACCCAGTATGTGGTTCAGTTCCTTGTAAATCCTTCTAGTTGAAGACTCTCAAGCTCTGTTCAAACATCGTCGGTAAAATGATTCGTCGACCATTGCAATGCAATCGTAAAACGATGATTGCCAATTATTAATGATGATATCAGCTAGATCAAAATGTAGACCTACGGAGGAAGCAATATCATCCCATTCTTGAAAAGGGGTTAGTCTACATTGACGTGCATATTTCATCATTTGCCTCTGCAGGTTGGTATCAGGCGTCTGCATAACTTTGATAATGTAATTAGCATCAGCTTTCAAATTCTTTAAGTAGATTTGGGGAAGCCCGGATTCGACGTGTATTGTATAGGTCGACGTTGATATTGGAAGCATAAAGATACGTTTGAAGAACTTTCTCAAAGTCCTCAATGTATTGATAGCCAGAAACTTGGTTAGCATAGCAAACGCAGTTAATTGTAGCGTCCAACACTCTATATTTTGAGGTAGCGGTTATACAACTGTTGCAAAAGAACCTACTTTACTACTCCACAACCACACATTTCTCATGAACATAGGGTCTCAGATCGAGGTTGTACGAGATGAGAAACCCAAGATATTTAAATTGTTTGACAACCTCTAAAGAGTCTCGACCCAAATACCAGTTCGATTGAACAGCCCTCCTGCGATGACTAGGTTCAAAAACACAATCTTAGACTTAACAGTATTGATTTGCAGGTTCCACGTGTCACACTATGGCTTTTGTCTATTGATTTGCAATTGGAGTGTGGCAGGATTGTCAGCCAGTATGACGAGGTCATCAGCATAAAGCAGTACCTTAATTAAAGCCCCACCGAACATTTAACCACCGGGCAAGTTCTTAAACACATTATCAACAAAAAGGGCAAATAGAATTGGACTTAGAGCACAACCTTGAGCCACACCTGACTCAATACTAAAAAAACTTGACATAGAGCTGGCATTCCATACAGCTGCAAGAAGTGTTAGAGATAAGCTGTTCATATACTCTTAAGAATTTTGTGGAGACGCCGAGGGTTGACAGTTTGTACAGCAGGGCATTTCTGTTGATCATGTCGAATGCAGCCTTAAAATCGAAGAAAAAGGCGAATAATGTTTTATTTATATTTTAGTAGGTTAGGTTAGATTGGCTGTCTGCACCACGATGCAGACACACTTAGACCAGTAAAGGTCCATTGTGATGCCAAGGATCTACCATTAGACCACTCAGGGACTAATAAAACCAACCGGAGCTTTTGTTGAAGCAATGGATGTTCATGACGTCTAAGGAAGTCAAATCACTGAGGTCGTCAAGGAAGGGAGCTCCTAGATGGAGAATTCTTTTGCGTGAAAGAGCAGAACATGTGCATAGGAAGTGAAGAATGGTTTCCTCCTCCTCCTCGTCCCTACAGCTCCTGCAGAAGTCATTGGAAAAGAGGCCAAGTCTTTTGGCATGTTGGCCGATTAGACAGTGTCCGGTGATGACACCGATAACGCAGCTGATCTGTGATCGCTTTAGTTTAACCAACTCCGCACTACGTTTCTGGTCCAGCTTAGGCCAGATCTGCCTCGAAATGAGACACGTAGAGCCACTATCCCACCTAAGGTTGGTCTTACTAATAGCGTTCAGCTTCAGTAGATGCTTACATGTAGCGAGGGGCATACCTAGGGCTTGCCTATCTGGCAGAATCCTTAGAGTAGTACCCTGTCTAGCGAGTTCATCCGCTCTACAGTTTCCTGGAATGTCTCTGTAACCTGGCACCCAGCATAGGTGAATGTTGAACTGCTCTGTCATCTCTGTAAGAGACGAACGGCAGTCTAAGACGGTCTTTGAAGTAAAGAAGCGCGATTCCAGGGACTTGATAGCAGCTTGACTGTCAGTGAAAATGCTAATATCGCTGACAGATAGTACATTACATTTCAGCCAAGACAGGGCTTCCTTAATCGCCATGATTTCCGCCTGAAAAACGCTACAATGATCAGGGAGGCGAAACGAGATGCTCAGGTTGAGCTTATCGGAGAAAACACCACAGCCCACCCCACCTTCGGTCTTAGAGCCATCTGTGTAGAAGTGCACCGAATTTCCATCATCAGGGGGAGGGCCATCCCACTCATCCCGTTCAGGGATACTCGTACGGAAGTGTCGGTCAAATCTCAGTTTCGGTGGGGTGTAGTCCGTGTTTTCATGTGTGAAGTTGAGAAGATCAAGGATCGAGGAGTGGCCAATGTGATAACTAGACCACTGAGAGGAGGCTTTAAGACGAATAGCCGCACTGGCAGCAGTCTGTCTGCCAAGGATATCCAGAGGTAACAGTGTTACAGCTACCCTGGAAGGAAAATACGTTAGTAATTTATAGAAAGCAAGTAAATCCATGACCACTCACAATAGTTGGTTTCCTTGTTTGTTGTTGTTGTCGTAGCAGCTGTATAGCTGAGGTCAACAACCCTTGCTCGAGTTGTTGTACTCGAGTTGTTAGAGCTGTTCCGGTGCGTGGAACCGATTGTCCTGGGAACGAGAATCGTTGGGCATGATAATGCCTGCAGTTCCTGACTATCTTAGCCTGGATGATGAGGTGCGTACTCCTCCCCGTCGACCTGCGAAAGCCAAGAGGATCCCCGTAGACTGCCGAGTTCGTGGGCCAGTGCTTCTGAAGCCAAACAGGTTGCGAGGTGAAATTAATGGGTAGCCGAATTCCTCAGAGTGGGTCACATAAAAAGAAAAAAGACAGAATTAGCGATAAATAAAGAAAAATAAGAAAATAAAAATCCTACTTACCCCAAAATTAAATTTCTGTTTATTTGTTTGTTTGTTTTTGACAGCATCATCTGTCACTGCTATTTAGACCAGTTTAGACTGTGCTAAGCCCAGACACGAACCAACCTTTTAAAGATGGGGTATGAAAGGGATGTTGGTAGTTTTTTTTTATTTCTTTGCCTTTTCTCGTAGCGGCTAAATTCAAAAATCAGACCATGAAGCAATCCGTATGGCTAGAGGGATTCTCGGTCGACGTTGCGGGTCTGGCATAGAGCCATAGAGGAATACAGTATTCCTCATTTAGTGGTGGAAGGCAACACTTGCCTTCATGTAAAATATACAATATTGTAAAAGTACAGTGCAGTGCAGTTTACGAGTACTTAAAAAGACCTTCGGTAGAGAAGGCAGTGCACATATATACAATAAGAGAAAAAAAAGCTAGTTAAGTTTAATATAATCGAGAGGAAGTGTGTAGCCGAAGAAAAAAAAAAAAAAGGAAAATATAGTTTTTTTTAATATGCAAATCTGTTAAAAGGGTGAGTGATAAGTGCCTATTTAGTGAATGTTTTTTTTTTAATGTACGATATTATGATGATTAGGCTCTAGAAGACGTACACCAAGGCGGCCATAGACTCTTTGAGCCCAAGTCGTGGCCGCCAAATTACTTTTCCAAAGTTTTCAAAAATCCTAAACATACATCCGTTACGCATCAACGTACGCACATATTTTTTTTCATACTTATATGCGTACATACATACATATATAAGAACTCATCAATTTGCAATTTACTTGGAAGAATAAAAAGAAGACAATAAAAATAATATCACCTAAGTAAGAGTGTAGCTAGCAAAGTGAACTCTATAAAGCCCGAGAAGCCCCATCCGGAGAAGGGATTAATCCTTTAGGATAAATTTATCCACATATATGTATAGCATGTACAAATACACCATTAAGAGTTTTGTTCCTTCGTGAATGCTGTTTAATATACACATATTAATTAATCACAAAAGTACATTACATACATATATATACATATATTAATGTCCATATATATCTATATATATATATATATAAATATGTTTAACGTTAATTTTTTTTGTATATTAGTGAGGAGAATTTAGTAAAATTAAGTGCAAATAGAAAGTAAGTGTAAAGATTTTGTTTCCCCCGTCCGTTTTGTGCTCGCGACTAAATTAAGTGTAGCAGATACCTATACAGAGCTCTTTCTAGGTAGGAACACGATTTAAATAAAGTAGAACAAGGTAACAAAAGATTTACCTGAGGTTCGTGGTGGGAGAAACGAAGTTTTCGTTTGTTTTTTTTTATTGTTATCCCTCACCTTGTTGCTTAAAATTAGCTTCGTTTTTTTTGCTAATGAAGATTAAAAAAAAAAAAAGAAAAGAAAATATAAATAAATTGTGAATACCTTGTATCATGAAAAGTGTGTGTTTCCATTTCCATCAAGCCGCTATGAGCTTGATGGCTGTTTAAAGTGAAATTTTCAGGGGGTGTAGTAGGGTAGCTAAAGCCCTTTCAGCGATGGTGGAGTGACCTGGCAGCAGCATTAGTCCTTGGGAAGTCCAATCTTAATGGCCGCCGGATTTCATGGTCGGGAGGGCAAAGGCCAACGCTGCCACACCATCTGCAGCGCCCTCAGTGTGGTGAACGTCCGTCCGTTCAATGGAAAAAAAAATAAGTAAGTAAAATTTGGCATGATTTATGTTTTTGTAGTAGGTTTGGTCGTGCTGCGGGGGCAAGAACCGCCCCATTTCCGGCGAGTTAAGCCGATCATATAGCAAGCATGCCACGTCCCTCGCAGCCGACACTCTTTCCCTTTCCGTCCCATCCCATCCTTAAGTCCCATCCACGTCCTAGTTTCCTGTCCCTTTTCAAATCCCAACTCCCATAACCATCCCTCCTCTAGTTCTATTACAAAATGGCGCCCAACGTTTGTTAGTCCTTGTCCTCTGTCCTATGTTGTGTTTGTCCACAATTGTTCTTGCTGTCAACATCGAAGTCCTCGTAAGTCTTCACCCGGAGAGTTCATTAACATGCCGAGGTGAATTGCGACGAGTGCCTTCGATATTGACAGCGACAGCAATTGGAAACTTTATGTCGTAATAGTCCTTGATTGTTCTTGTTGCCAGCATTGAAAAGCTCGTAAGTCATTACGTGGATAGTCCATAGACATGCCATCGTAATTTGCGACGAGCAGTTTCAATGCTGACAACGACAACAATCAAAACCCTTTATGTCAAGTGCTGTCCTTAATTGTTCTTGTTGCCAACCTTGAAGTCTCGTAAGTCTTCACCCGGATAGTTCTTTAACATGCCGTGGCGAATTGCGACGAGAACCTTCGATGTTGGCAACGAAAACAATTGAAAATCTGTTAAGTCCGTCTTCCCTTTATCCTTTGTTAACTTTTTTACTTTTCTATCTTAATTTCACTTTTCTTCTTCCATTGTCCTGTCTTTAGTTAATATGGAGTAGTTCATTCATAATGCACTACTTCATCATTAGATTTAACTCTCTTCTACATGTTTGTGTGTCCTTGTACTTTTAGTTTTAGCTAATTTCACCACACCGAGGGATGTTTAAAATCGTCCGTCTGCAGTCTACATACCATATACAAACCGGATGCTGCTGGAAGGTCGTTCCATCGTGCTTACGCCAACAACAAAGCCGCTGAAGACAGTGACCTGAAACACCCCCCAAATGCCTATGAATTTGCTAACACAAACAAAAATTAGTTAAGTGTTCACAATTTATTATATAATACATTCTTTGTTGATTATTTTGTGGAAATAAATACATTTTCATACACAAAATCTTTTTCTTTTCTTATATAAACACTGAATACTTATAACCTGTACATATATATATCCTTATTCATATTACATATATTTTTATTTTTTTTTTCATTTATTCGTATTGTTCAATAAATTATTTATTTATTTATTTATTACTTTTTGTTTTTTTTTGTACATTCATCGTTTTTTTTATATTGTTTCTTAATATTATTTATTTATTTTTTTCCTTTTTGTTTTTTTTCTTACATTAATCGTTTTTTTTTGTACATTAATTATTTATTTATTACATTTTGTTGTTTTTTTTTCTTACATTAATCGTTTTTTTTTGTACATTATTTATTTATTTATTATCTTCTGTTTTTTTTTTTTTGTTACATACACATTTATAGTTTATCACATTTTGTTTTTTTTTTTGTTCCTACATATGTAGTTCATCAATCAATCTATTTGCATATACATATATACATATATATTACTATTTATATAAGTACCCCCCTTTGTTTTTTTTACAAGTCTCTTTCCAAACCGTGATCGGCTTCTTGTTCCTATCCTTTTTATCTGCCTGTAGTATGTCGGGGGCTGAAAAGGATAGAATAAGTAAGAAAATTAGAGAAGAAAAAATAGAAATACAAGAAGATAGGGTACTCACTCGCTCCCTTTCTAAACAGTTTGCAACAAATCCTGGCAAAATGTCTCTCGTTGGTCATACTCCCCCTCAAAAAAAAAGGCCTGTTGAACCAACCGCAACGTCGTACGAACTGGAAAATTTGGCTGGAAAGAAAATAGGGATCTTCCATGCAAAGGACATAAAACAATAAGCAGCATGTGTGTTTCCAAATAAGTATCTGTTAGATTTATTTAAAACCGAATTTATATATCCAATAAGTTAGTATAAATATACTTATTTCTCTATGTTCACATGGTCCTATTTATGTATTTATTATGTTTGTTCATTTATAGATTTATTTATATGGTATTTGTATTTATTTATGTGTGTGCATTGTGTACATATTTATTGATTATATAGTTATATTTATTTATTTATTTATAGATTTATTTATTTATTAGATTTATGTATTGATTATAGACTTATTTATTTATTTATTTATTCGTAGATATATTTATTTATTTAATTATAGATTTATTTATTTATTTATAGCTTTATTTATTATAGATTTATTTATTTATAGAATTATTTATTTATTTATTATAGACTTATTTGTTGACTTTAATATATAGCATTATTTATTAATTTATTTATTATATCTGTACCTACATGACCATCTGTGATATATCTGTTATTTATTTATTTATTTATACCTAGTAATAGTCTCCTAATACAATTATATATATTTATACCTAAGTATTTGTTATGTATCTCCAATCATGCATTTAGAGTTGTATACATACATAGCTACATTTAAACCTGCAAAGTAAAGGGGCGTCTCACTCACCGACAATTAAATTATGGAGTCAGCTTCTCTGCTCCCACACCCTATCTGCTACTGCCAAAGCCTCGTTGTATCCGCATCGAGTCCATTACCTGCAGTCAGGGAAAAACATAAAAAAAATACATAATGTAAATAAACACATTTGGTGACATAAATGCATGTATACATAAGAACAAATTATCTATCCAAACAGGAATTTCACTGCATGAAACAGGTTAAGTTAGCGTAGGTATGTACACATATGGCATTTACAAAAATTACTTTTTTTACCTGCTTAGTGCCCGGCTTCATATAGTGGGATTCTTCCCCACGTTTATGCTCCAGGTATCTGATGTCTCCACCCTTGTCATCTAGGTGTCCTTCCAAGCTCGGAGATTTGTTACAGCTACCCTGGAAGGAAAATACGTTAGTAATTTATAGAAAGCAAGTAAATCCATGACCACTCACAATAGTTGGTTTCCTTGTTTGTTGTTGTTGTCGTAGCAGCTGTATAGCTGAGGTCAACAACCCTTGCTCGAGTTGTTGTACTCGAGTTGTTAGAGCTGTTCCGGTGCGTGGAACCGATTGTCCTGGGAACGAGAATCGTTGGGCATGATAATGCCTGCAGTTCCTGACTATCTTAGCCTGGATGATGAGGTGCGTACTCCTCCCCGTCGACCTGCGAAAGCCAAGAGGATCCCCGTAGACTGCCGAGTTCGTGGGCCAGTGCTTCTGAAGCCAAACAGGTTGCGAGGTGAAATTAATGGGTAGCCGAATTCCTCAGAGTGGGTCACATAAAAAAGAAAAAAGACAGAATTAGCGATAAATAAAGAAAAATAAGAAAATAAAAATCCTACTTACCCCAAAATTAAATTTCTGTTTATTTGTTTGTTTGTTTTTGACAGCATCATCTGTCACTGCTATTTAGACCAGTTTAGACTGTGCTAAGCCCAGACACGAACCAACCTTTTAAAGATGGGGTATGAAAGGGATGTTGGTAGTTTTTTTTTATTTCTTTGCCTTTTCTCGTAGCGGCTAAATTCAAAAATCAGACCATGAAGCAATCCGTATGGCTAGAGGGATTCTCGGTCGACGTTGCGGGTCTGGCATAGAGCCATAGAGGAATACAGTATTCCTCATTTAGTGGTGGAAGGCAACACTTGCCTTCATGTAAAATATACAATATTGTAAAAGTACAGTGCAGTGCAGTTTACGAGTACTTAAAAAGACCTTCGGTAGAGAAGGCAGTGCACATATATACAATAAGAGAAAAAAAAGCTAGTTAAGTTTAATATAATCGAGAGGAAGTGTGTAGCCGAAGAAAAAAAAAAAAAAAAAGGAAAATATAGTTTTTTTTAATATGCAAATCTGTTAAAAGGGTGAGTGATAAGTGCCTATTTAGTGAATGTTTTTTTTTAATGTACGATATTATGATGATTAGGCTCTAGAAGACGTACACCAAGGCGGCCATAGACTCTTTGAGCCCAAGTCGTGGCCGCCAAATTACTTTTCCAAAGTTTTCAAAAATCCTAAACATACATCCGTTACGCATCAACGTACGCACATATTTTTTTTCATACTTATATGCGTACATACATACATATATAAGAACTCATCAATTTGCAATTTACTTGGAAGAATAAAAAGAAGACAATAAAAATAATATCACCTAAGTAAGAGTGTAGCTAGCAAAGTGAACTCTATAAAGCCCGAGAAGCCCCATCCGGAGAAGGGATTAATCCTTTAGGATAAATTTATCCACATATATGTATAGCATGTACAAATACACCATTAAGAGTTTTGTTCCTTCGTGAATGCTGTTTAATATACACATATTAATTAATCACAAAAGTACATTACATACATATATATACATATATTAATGTCCATATATATCTATATATATATATATAAATATGTTTAACGTTCATTTTTTTTGTATATTGAGGAGAATTTAGTAAAATTAAGTGCAAATAGAAAGTAAGTGTAAAGATTTTGTTTCCCCCGTCCGTTTTGTGCTCGCGACTAAATTAAGTGTAGCAGATACCTATACAGAGCTCTTTCTAGGTAGGAACACGATTTAAATAAAGTAGAACAAGGTAACAAAAGATTTACCTGAGGTTCGTGGTGGGAGAAACGAAGTTTTCGTTTGTTTTTTTTTATTGTTATCCCTCACCTTGTTGCTTAAAATTAGCTTCGGTTTTTTTGCTAATGAAGATTAAAAAAAAAAAAAAGAAAAGAAAATATAAATAAATTGTGAATACCTTGTATCATGAAAAGTGTGTGTTTCCATTTCCATCAAGCCGCTATGAGCTTGATGGCTGTTTAAAGTGAAATTTTCAGGGGGTGTAGTAGGGTAGCTAAAGCCCTTTCAGCGATGGTGGAGTGACCTGGCAGCAGCATTAGTCCTTGGGAAGTCCAATCTTAATGGCCGCCGGATTTCATGGTCGGGAGGGCAAAGGCCAACGCTGCCACACCATCTGCAGCGCCCTCAGTGTGGTGAACGTCCGTCCGTTCAATGGAAAAAAAAATAAGTAAGTAAAATTTGGCATGATTTATGTTTTTGTAGTAGGTTTGGTCGTGCTGCGGGGGCAAGAACCGCCCCATTTCCGGCGAGTTAAGCCGATCATATAGCAAGCATGCCACGTCCCTCGCAGCCGACACTCTTTCCCTTTCCGTCCCATCCCATCCTTAAGTCCCATCCACATCCTAGTTTCCTGTCCCTTTTCAAATCCCAACTCCCATAACCATCCCTCCTCTAGTCCTATTACAACAGGTTGAACACAATGTTCAGTGCCGCAGAGGGGTTAGTTCTTAGTGCACCACTGATGCACATGCAAGCGGATCGTTGCACTTTAGCTACCTGAGAGAGGTGAACAGCCCTGTCAAGGGCAGGCCACCAAACGATCACGCCATAGAGTAGTATGGGCCTGACAACAGACACGTAAAGCCAGCGAGTGATTTCAGGTTTCATACCCCAGCTCCTACCTATAGCCTTTTTACAGGAATAGAGAGCTACATTGGCTTTCCTTACGCGTTCTAGTAGATTGGCTTTCCAGTTCAGTTTTCTGTCCAGAATAAGACCCAGGTATTTTACATTAACAGTGAAGGTGAGACTGGTGCCATTAATCATAGGAGGGTCTACGTGGGGAACTTTATATTTCCTTGTGAAGAGAACAAGTTCCGTTTTATGAGGGTTAACCCCCAATCCACAATTGGAGGCCCACCTAGTGAGCCGAGAGAGAGCATATTGGAGGATGTCCTTGAGAGTGTCTGGGTGCTTGCCAGACGCAGCAATCGCAATGTCATCAGCATAGGCAATCACTCTACAGCCTGACCTACCCAGGTCCACCAGTAGCTCATTCACTACAAGATTCCACAGGAGGGGGGACAAAACACCACCTTGGGGTGTTCCGCAGCAGGCAAGTCTTCTGGCCGATGCTCCACCCAGCTGTGTGTTGATAATCCTGCGTGTTAGCAATTGATTGATCAACACTCCGAGCGAAGTATCCACCTTCAGATTTGCAAGTGCGTCTGTGATTGCCTTTGGTTTGACATTGTTAAAAGCTCCCTCAATGTCAAGGAAAGCCACCATGGTATATTCTTTGATGCTCAGAGATTTTTCAATGATGCGCACAAGCGAGTGTAAGGCTGTTTCAACGGATTTGCCTTTGCAGTACGCATGTTGGGACGGCGAGAGCAAAGACGGGCTAATGCTCTGACGGAGGTGAATATCAATCAGCCTTTCCAGCGTTTTCAATAGAAACGACGATAGACTGATAGGTCGGAGATCCTTTGGTTCCACATGCGAGCTCTTACCTGCCTTAGGAATGAAGACAACTTCGACCTCGGTCCACGCCTTGGGGATGTAGACCAGATTAAGACAGCTCGATAAGATGAGCCATGGAGGCACAATGTCCTCACATTTTTGAAATTCAGCAGGAATAATGCCGTCAGGTCCTGGGGACTTGAAGGGCTTGAAGCTGCGCATGGCCCAGCGGATCTTTTCTGTAGTTACTATAACCAGGGAGCTGCTGCACGGTAGAGAGCAAGTACGGGTAATGCCCGATAATGAAATAGCAACAGGGGAGCTACCAGAAAAGTGAGTATCCCGTAGGATGTCAATGGATTCCTTAGCAGAGATGGTCCAGTGACCATCTGGATGTAAGAGGTAGCTAGGTGTTGAAGGATTTTCCGCAACCTACAGGCTTCCGAGGATTCTTCAATACTGTCGCAGAAAAGTCTCCAGCAGCGTCGTTGCTCTTTCCTCAGTGAGATTTTATATTTCCTGAGAGACAGTTTGTAGGTGTCCCAATCGGCCGTCTCGCGAGAGCTTTAAGCAATATTAAAGAGGAGTCTGCTGTCCTTCCTAAGAGTACTAAGATTTGCATTCCACCAAGGTGGTTTCTTCTTACCTCGAGGAGTGCGGTTAGGGCACGCCACAGTCAAGGCACCGTTAAGTGCCGATGTAAAGGAGTTGACCAACCTGTCAAGATCATCCGTACTAGTAGGTTCAGTAGGCAGAAGGGAGGGAATAAGCGTTAATAAGCGCTTCCTGTATAGAGACCAATTAGTTTTTTTATAGTTTCTAAAAACTTTCTGATGAGGTAGATGGTCGTCAAGACTGAATTGGAGGTGGCGATGGTCTGAGAAAGAGTGCTCTGCAGAGACTTTCCAGTCCTTTACCAGGTTATAAATATGATCAGAGACAAGGGTAATGTCCAGGACTTCTTGTCGGTTACGAGTAATGAAGGTCGGTTTAGACCCTCGGTTACAAATAAGGAGATTAGTACTGAGGGTAAAATCAAAAAGTTGCTCACCTCTTTCATTTATGTCGGAACTGCCCCAGATTGAGTGATGAGCGTTCGCGTCACAGCCAATGATGAGACCAGTCTTAAGGCTCTCTGCTTTCGCAATCAAGCTCCCCAAGATGTCCGGAGGGAGTGGGCCCACTTGATCGTGACCCAAATAGGCCGAAACCAGCCAGTAATTCTTTGAATGCAATTCCAGGTTGGTAGCGACTATGTCTTGATTGCTGAAATTAGAGAGTAAAAAGATGTTAAGGTGGGTCTTCGCAAGGATACAAGATCTCGGTTTACCTTCCATCCTTGCGTAGATTAGTTTGTAGTTTGGAGTCTTGAGGCCACAAACCCGGTTTCCAACATCCCATGGTTCCTGGATGAAGACTAAGTCTTCCACGTTTCTAGCAAGCCGGAGAATAAGGGAGGGCGAAGCCGAGATGGAGTGATGCAGGTTAATCTGAAGGATCCGCAGCATTGGAGCTACTTCTCTGTTCAGATACCGTTATCACGGTATTGTTGCCGTCCTCTGAATCTGATGACAGGAGGTCACCCTCAAGAGAAAGGCCATTTGGATCGCTATCCATCTCCGTGTCCGCCAAACCGAAGTCGGACTCACGGATAGATGGTGAGGGAGAAGGGGGAGCGGAAAAGTTCAGTTTGAGAAGAGCGCCAACCATTTCCGTGTCCGTCGACGAAGAGTCGACCCTCAAGAGGGGTGGAACAGCGGAGGGGAGCGAGGGAATAGGCTCCGAAGGGAGCGAGGGAATGGACTCGGAAGGAGAGAAACTCGCGACTGGTATGGAAGAAGCGTCCAGTTTGGGAGGGACTCTCTCGGGCTCTTTCTCATCGCATTTATAAACTTTAAGAGTGATAGAGCTGAAGCCGTAGTTAATCACTCCTTTTGAAGATGCCAAGGGGGCCAGGGACTCTTCATTGATGACAATTATGACGCTTCTTATGTCACCTCTCGGCTCGTCCACTTTGGCAATCTTCCAGTTGTGAGTAGGGAGAGAGCTGTTGCTGATCCTGAGGATATCCAGGATCACCCTAGGATCGGAGGGTTCACGAGTTCTAGGACGATTAGGAATTTGGTCTTTTTCCACGACCTCTAACTGTGCACCTGGCCAAACCTGCCCCAATCTGGAGAGAGCAATTTTGTAAAGATCCTTAGATCTTTGATCAGCACAGGCAATGATTTTTACGTGCCCTTGATACCAGCCAGCATCTCTGCAAGAAACATCAGGGCCGGGATGGTCACGTAAGACTTGGAGACAATTGGTGGCGAGCTTTATCTCCACCTTCCTGCATTTGTCAGCTGTAATGCTACCATCCGGATCGCTGTGGTCAACGACCGCGATCTCCAAGTGTGCCTTAAGTACTTGGTTGAAGGGCTTGGAGGTAGTGTTGGCAAGTACTACCTTGGTTTTTTTTGCTAAGGTGGGAGACTCATCCTGAGATCTTGGCGTTTGGACGATAAGTCCTTGTTGGATGAGTCGGAGGGGAGCTGGACACGTTTAGTAGCCCAGCTTAAGGACGTTTTATATTTTTGTGTTCTCTCTCCTTCAGGGATAGCCTAAATGCGGCGAATTAGCTTGTAGGCTAGCCGTCGATCTTGGTAAGAGATCTTGGAGGGAGCGACTTTCCGCGAGCTCGAAGCCGAGCTGTCCGTCGCCCCTGAGGGAGATTTAAGAAGGGGATGTGGATCCTTCGAGGAGGAGGGAGCAGCGTGCTGTAAGCTCGAGGCCGAACAGTTAGCTGTCCCTGAGGGTAAAGAGCTAATGTGGGGGTTGACCCCACGCGCTACATGGTCTGGCTTTACGATGGGACCAGGTGTTGAGACCACTGTCCTATCCGCCACCGTACCAGGCGCGCGTTCAGCAATCATGGGAGCGACCACTTGCTTACAACTGCTCGCATAGCTAGTGCTAGGCTTCAAAGCCAATGCGCCAGCAGGAGTTGCAATAGCAGAGCTTGCAGGTGTGCTTTCCAGGAGGCTGGAAGACGGTTTTTCAAGAGGACCGTCCTCTTTTTGCATATTTATTTTTGTTTTTTCTGCTTGTCTTGGTTGTTTTGTTTTTTTGTTGTTCATATTAGGACCCACGAGTGGCGGAGAATGGGAAGGTCGACCTGCACAGAGATCCGCGTTGTGCAGGCAAGGCAGGTTAATCCGGAGGTCGCCAGGTATCCGGATACTCCATTAACGACTGGGCTATTATTTAGAGTGGGCCCCCAGCCAGGCTGATCCTCGGCACGGGTCGTGTAACACCTTGAATCCGGCCCACCAGAAGGGAGAGGGGAATGGATAGGATATGACAGGGGGGGTAAGGACGACTGCAACTTAGCTTCATGTCTCATCTGGGGTTAGGTACCCGAGAATCCTTGACCTTTACTAGGCCCCTACACCACGGCGAGGTGTGCAGTCAGATAAGGGATTTTAGGGGGATTTTAGTAAGTTTATCTTTATTTAAATGTTAATACCGAACATAGATTATAACAGATTATTTAAGATGCGCGAGTACATTTAATGGCCGCTCGAACAGAAGTGTCTTAACCAGGAAGCAGAGCCACAAGGAAGCCATCATTTGTACATTTGACAGACACTTTCGACTGATAGATGGCGTTAAAACGAAAATCTCTTCTAGCTCTGTTTCCTTTGACAATCATTATTTAATTTATTTTATACTACAACTCGGTCAATCTGACAACTTGATCGACCTCGATCAACCAACTGTCCAGCCTTGGATGCCGCACTTCCGCTTTTCAAAACTTGAGCACACAGGGAATTGATATACTAAGGAAGACTTTATCAATTTCGAATAAGGTGAACTACGATAAGCGCTGCCCATGACAACCGCACCTTCAAGTGTCAGCATTTGTTTTCCACATACGTATATTCTTAGACTCAACTATCCCGTCATAAGGGAGCTGAGTGATCTGGCAGTTCTCAATGTCCCGGATGACGTATCTGTCGTGAGGGAGTACCTTTTGGATGACGTAGGGTCCCTTAAATTTAGGGAGGAGTTTCTTACTAGTCCCCGGGGTCGTATCAACATTCTTTATGACTACGTAATCCCCCTTCTTTGTAAATGCTAGCCGGACGATTATGCTCCTCAAAGCGTCGACTGTTGTATTCCTGAACCTTAACCAAAGCATCTGAAGCAAACTCTCTGAGCTGGCTTAAGTCTCTCTGAGGGGTATTCATTTCCTTTTCACTTACGAATTCAGTTAGCTCATCTACCACGGGGCCTCGTTGGTCAACGCCAAACAAAAGTTTACTGGGAGTGGTACCTATCGACCTATGGACCGTATTATTCAATGTGTGCTCAGCCCGAGGTATTATTCGAACCCATTCAGAGTGGTCCACCGTTTCACTAAGTTTGCCGATCATGCCGGTCAATACTCGGTTCACCCGTTCAACTTGTCCATTGGCCTGCGGCGAATGGACGGCTACCTTAACGTGAGTTATATTATGGTCTCTCAGAAATGATTTGAATTCTGAAGCAGTGAAGCAGGAGCCCCTATCAGACACTATCCTTGAAGGACGACTATAATATTCAAAGTATTTAGTAAGAGCAGCACACACTTCTCTTGTACTGGTCGAGATGACCGGGTACAGCTTAACAAATGTCGTAAAACCATCCACTACCAGAAGGATATGCTTACGCTTCGACTGGATGGCCGGAATGGGACCGAAATGATCCAGATGGACGGTACGGAAAGGAAGGGGTTCCTTAGGGATATTGAATAAGTTGTGCTCATTCGAGCGAGCAGGCGGTGAATACATAATGCATCGAATGCAATTCTTCGTGAACTTCTCCACCTTTTCCTGAATATTCGGGAACCAATAATGCATTTTCAACTGATTGGAACACTTTGTCACTCCTAAGTGTCCGATCTTATAATGGACGCTTCTAATAAGGTTAACCTCCATGTCCGGAGGGACGTAAAATCTTAATTCACCTGACTTAGTTTTTCGGAAGATAATACCATCCTGAAGAGTAAAATGCTTAAGATTCTCGGAACACAACCTTTGCCTCAACCTGGAAACGGAGGGGTCACGGCCCTGGGCCGCTCTTAGCTGGAAGTCAACATCCTCAGAACAGACGACCGAAACTACGTGACATCTACTTAACGCATCTGCGTGACTCATGTTGGTTCCACTACGATGCTTTATAATTTTCCAGTTCCAGAGCCCATCGGGCTATCCTCGGGTTTACAGTTTTCTTATTTATTGTTAGCGTAAGGGAGCTGCAGTCGGTAGCAATAGTGAATGGTATTCCCTGCAGGTAAACTCTGAAACGACGGAGTGCCGAGATAATCGCAAGCGTCTCGAGCTCGAAGCTGTGATACTTAGATTCCTGAGGGGTTGTAGCCTTAGAGAAATAAGCAACGGGATGCAACTTTTTATCATCCTGTCTCTGAAGCAGAATCGCGCCATAACCAATAGAGCTTGCGTCACAATGCAGCTCTGTTTCCCTCTTAGGGTTATAGATCGCGAGCACTGGTGATGACATCAAACGTTTCTGAAGTAGGCAGAAGGCATTCTCACATTCGGAAGTGAAATCAAAAGCGACATCTTTCTTTAATAGCTCATACAGAGGTCTTGCTATTCGTGAAAATGATTCCACAAATCGTCTGAAGTATGAGCAAAGTCCTAAGAACGAAGTTTCTTGGAGTCCCTAGGGACAGGGTAATTAGCAATGGCACGTAAGTGTGAGTTACTTGGCTGAATACCGTATTCCGTAACTTTATATCCCAGATAGTCAATCGTGGAATATGCGATTCGACACTTAGATAATTTCAGCTCCAAACCATTTATTGATATACATTCGAGGACCTGGGCCAGAAGATCCATATGTTCGCTTATTTCTTTAGTAGCGATAATAATATCGTCCATGTACACCATGATCTGATTAGCATATACGAATTTCCGTAGTACTAAATGGATGAATCTCTGAAAAACACTCGGTACATTCTTAAGGCCGAAGGGCGTTCTTAAGAACTCATATTGCCCGTTGGGCGTGACAAACGAAGTTAAATGGGTCGACTCGGAAGAAACTTTAACTTGATGGAACCCGCTCTTTAAGTCAAGTAGCGTAAATATTTTCTTGCCCTTTAAAAACTCTATGCAATCTTCGATTAAGGGGAGTGGATAATTATCACGAACTGTAAAGTTATTAAGGGCGCGATAGTCTATACACATGCGGGTTTCACCCGATTTCTTTTTGACTAAGACTATCGGCAAAGCGTATGGGGAATCACTTGCCTTAATAATATCCCTTTCTAGAAGGTCACTAATAATTTCGTTAACTTCCTGCTTTTCACTAAAGGACAATCTTCGTGGCTGAGAAAAAAAGGGAACGTCTGTCGTAAGTCGAATATGCATTTCGTACTTCATAGGTGTTATCATTGATCTATCAAAGTCCACATAACTTTTGCTAATAATATATTCAAGTTTCCTTAGGGTTATTAAATCGAGGTTCGGGCATACGTCGATCCCTTCGCCTGGCTCAACTACCATGGTGAAAATTTCACCAACACTAGGGTCGGTCCCGGAAGCATAATCGTCCTTCAACAAATTTTCCTCTACGCAATTAGACCCACTACTAACATCCACATCATCGACGGAATTTTTCGCTATTGCATTACTAACCCGACTTGAAGGAACGGTTGTGTTATTCTCTACATCAGTTGACTCATAAGTGCATGAATGCAGTTGGTTTGAAATTAAGTTTTTAATAAAACCAGTGAGTACACGTTTTTGCTCAGAAGACACTTCGCTTTTACAGAGTTTACATAAATTCATTTGTAAAGGTATATTAAATAACTAAAATACGTCACGACCCAACAATAACGGCAGAGGAGTCATTTCGTCTGAAATTATTATAAGAGAGACTTTTTTTACTTGATCACGTATTTTCATAAAACAATTTACTGTACCGTAGGTGTAAAGCTTAATCCCCCCTAGTCCCTTGTATTTGGAATAGGTCGGGCTTCTGGCAGAAGTGTCTTCGGGCAATAAAGAACGGTGTACGAAACTAACCGGACTACCGGTATCCAGAAGTGAGAAACAATTTATTAAGTCTGAGCACTTATCATCACTTGATAGAAAGGCAACGCTTACCATGTGTACGGCATCCAAACTCCGAGCTGTTTCTTCGTCACTCGAGTTTTCTTTGCATCGGTCTTTCCGCTTGACGGCTCCAACACGTTTCGGTCGAGGTGCTTTCGGGCAGTTCCGGTAAACATGTCTTGGATCCCCACAGCGGAAGCATGATCCAGCGACTCGTTTTTCCTTAGGGCAATTTATGGCTATATGGCCATAAGCTGAACAATTGATGCATCTAACCATGCTAGCGGAAGTCATCGTTGTCGTCTTGCTGCTTGCGGAAGTTGTTGCTGAAGGTGTACTTGAAGTTTTTACTACTGAACTCGGCGCGGTTACTCTCCTCTTCTCGTAGCGCGGCAGAAGTCGCTTGAGGTCCTGAATGGTTTTCGCTGGATAAAGAATCGACGCGTTGGATGGTGTATCTCCCAGACCGTCGATGATGAACTCAATGAGCTCCAGTTCATCGATGTCGGCTTGTGCAGCTACCTCCTGCATGATAAGCACGTAGTGCAACAGCGGCTCATCTTTGCGTCGTAACCTCTGGCTCAGGTCCATATACACTTCGTGTCTGCTCACCCGTCTGTTAAATTCGGTGAGTAGCGCTGCCTTCAGGCCATCCCAACTGTCAATCCTGAGGGTGCGGAGTAACAACTTGGCGGTGCCCTGCAGAAGTCTTCGGGCGAAAAGGTATGTGCTTCGTTCATTGCACCTTAGCAAATGCGCCACCTCCTCAAAGTCGCATATCCACTTAGTGACTTGATAGGTGTCATCTCCAGTGAATACAGGGACAGCGTTCTCCACATCAGAAAAATCGACTTTGTTGTCAACTGTACCTTCGGACACGGCCAGTTCCTTCTTAAGGTCGGCAATTTTTTTTCGTCGCAGAAGTCGTAAGAGTTCCAGTTCCTCCTTGGTGTCTATGTCTGCTGCCGTTTGTTCTTCGGTGGTGGCTGATGATTGGCTTAGTCTGCAGATGCCAGAAGTTGCGGCGGCAGTTTTGCTTAAGTTGTTACTGGCAGCTTCGTCGGTGTTTTCTTCGGTTGTTTCAGCCGCGGAAGTAGGATGTACAGAAGCTTCTCCGGAGGGGGTTGCAATAGCAGAAGTTTGTGTAGCAGAGGTTAAGTCGGCGGGGGTTTCACTCACTGAAGTCTCAGCAGATATCTCTTCGGAAGACGGCTTGCCGTTTGGAAATGTCTGGTCATAAGCGTTTCTCACTTGAGCAAGTGGTGCTGAGCTCGCCACATGCACGCCTTCGGCCTTAAGCGCATTCACCATCTGCCGCTTCGTGATGTCTTTGTTGAACATTTTTTAAATCTTCCAAATTTGTTAAAATTCTTAGTCGAAAACACGAAATTTTACTTGGAGACTATGTTTTACCCCACATCTGAAGTTTTAGTAAGTTTATCTTTATTTAAATGTTAATACTGAACATAGATTATAACAGATTATTTAAGATGCGCGAGTACATTTAATGGCTGCTCGAACAGAAGTGTCTTAACCAGGAAGCCGGAAGTAGGAAGCAGAGCCACAAGGAAGCCATCATTTGTACATTTGACAGACACTTTCGACTAGTAGATGGCGTTAAAACGAAAATCTTTTCTAGCTCTGTTTCCTTTGACAATCATTATTTAATTTATTTTATACTACAATATCGATATGTCTTTAAGCTATACTTGTACGGGAAAATATTTAGTCTACTGTCGCCATCAAAGAGCGAAAACCTGCTTGGAAAATGCTAAGGAGATTATTTTCTTTCACCCAGGTTACCAGCCTGTGATAGAGAATATTGGTAAATATTTTTCAAAGAGCACTGAGGATGGAGATACCCCTGTAGTTTTCCGCGAGATTACAATCGCCTTTCTTATATATAGCACAAATTAAGGATTTGAGTAAATGTTGGGGAATTGCTTCTTCGTTGAAAATTTTGTTGTAAAGCAAAAGACGGACATTCGCAAAGCGGAATTTTTATAAAATTCCCCTGGTATACCATCAAGCCCAGCGGCTTTATTATTTTTTTATTCTTTTTAGCGTTTCCTGTAGCTCGGGCATCGCGATTGGTGCATCAAATTCTGAAATAAACAAATTAGGAAGCGCGCACTGAAATGTTACTACATTTACAGCAGGATTAAGGAGTTCCTTGGAATATGCTGCAAGGGACTCAACACTGATGGCCGATTTGCATTTTGCATTTTATCACCTTGTAAACAATGTTGTAACCGGATAATTCCGTGCTTCCTCTGACCAGAGGGAAGAGTATTAACCGGGAAGAGTAAAGAAAACACCCTTTTTCTTTATTACAATGTTTTATTATTATAGATTTTTACTATACGGTCCGCTGTCTTAAGCGAGGCTGCAACCAATAGCTTGTAATGGTGAAGTTACTCTTTATTATCTTTGTATTTATTGCTTTACTATATTTCTTTGCTATAGGGTCCGCTGTCTGGGTGAGGCTGCAACCGTTAGCTTGTAATGCTGAATTTACTCTTCTTTTCCTCCTTTCAATCCTTCCCTTTAATACAAATTTACTTTAGGAAATCTATTCCTTCCACCATTCACGATGCATATGTCTTACGCAATTTCCATAGCCATAGATCAGCTATTTTCGGTATTTAGTCCAATGTACTAGGCAATCCTCAGTTACAGGCACAAGTGCATGATCAGCATTGTACCTATTTCTGTTTCTTGAACCCAATATTGGTTAACGCGTCCAAGTGCATTATCGGAAGAATACCCAAACGAACCGACTCGGTTTGTTTACGTTCTAGTTTCACCGCGTGCGCATACCCCCCTTTGTTTACATTGCATTTGTTATGCAATGCGCATATTATTATGAGTATCATTGAGCGTACTCTTAAATGGATACCGAAAGAGAGACTTATTTATCAGGTCACTTTGGTATTTTATGGGTGTGGGTTAAGGGGTAATGCGAGCGACTCGTAATTCACATTGCTTGAGCTCAGTTGTGTGGAAACCAAGCGATATATGGCACTGAGCGTAATTCGGCTGGCGATTGACAGATCGTGGTGTTGGTAGAAGGTATCGTGTAGGGTGCATGTAGTGCATCCCGCTCTCTATAAAGGGAGAAAATTATGCCTTGAAGCGGTTAATTTTCTGACAAACGGTCGGAGGATTGAAAGTAGGAGATTACAAAATTTAAGCTAAGATTAACGTCAAATTTGGTTATAAATTATTAAATTTATTTTACAAGGTGATAAAATGAAAATTGACTACATTGTATTCTTAAACATACCTAAGGGTTAGATATACATACCGTTTTGATTATTATTAGGATGCAAAAAAATATATATATATTTTATTTTATTATATGTATGTCTGTACTTATAGAATATATTTATTATTGCAAAAACATTTGTTTTTTGGTTAATTTGGTAAGACTTAGGTATATACTATTTTATTCTTGTTTCTTTTTTTTAGGGAATATACATAGTTATTGTTTTAAAGACATTTTTTGAATAATTATGGTAAGACCTATATGCTATTAATTACTTTTTATTATTATTTTGTCTTGTTTTTTTTTAGGGAATACAATTATTGTTGCAAATACATTTCTGATTAATTTGTCAGACATATATACTTTTTTTTTTTATTTAATAAGTATCATCTATCTTCCTAGCCGTCCGTTAAAATGCTCAACCTAAATTCGGGGGGCTCAGATTTTTTTTTTGTCTGTTCAGTTTTGATCGTAGCTGTGTGGTCTTTGTTTTTGTCAAGAGTTTTGTTTTTATTAACTATGTAAATTTGGGAGCGTTTAAAGCAGAATAGAGCGGTGTGGGGTGCATGTAGTGCATTCGCTCTCCTTAAAGGAGGAAATTATGCCTTGATGAGATTAATTTTAATTTATTTTGGTTGGAATATCTCACGCTATATCGGATGAATTGTTTGCCAAGTTGTTAAAGATAATATGTGAGATGTTTAGGGGGGGAACATAGGAATTTAGGGTCTATGGGTTCAAGACCTCCTTGAGTGATCGAAACGAGCAGGATAAATGTCAAAGTAGGCAGCATGATCTAAAAAGTGTTTACACATACATCGATTAGAAATTACCTTTCGGACTGTTCAATACAAGTTGCCTTGGACGTCTTCAAGTCTGCAATTCACCATATAAATGCTGGTGTTCCCCAGGGCTCCGTTTTGTCTCCGACTCTCTTTCTCATTTTTATAAATGACCTCTTGTCTGCTACTTCTAATCCAATCCATTCCTTCGCTGATGACAGTACCCTCAGTTGTTCATATTCGTTCCCTAGCTCACGTCCCTGCTCTTCGGCCGTAGAAGAGGAACGAAATCGTATGTTAAACACATTAAATTCCGACCTGGACAGCATAACCAAATGGGGTTCAATCAATAGAGTGGAATTTAATGTATCCAAAACTCAATGCTGTCTTCTGTCTCTCAAGCGAAGCCAAGACCCCCAACCATTATCCATGAATGGTACTTGTATCGCTGAATCCGAAAGACTTGCCATTCTCGGTATATGCATCAATAACCGTCTTCGATGGAACGATCACATATTCGAAGTCGCCAAAAATGCTGCAAAATGTCTAGGATTCCTTAAGCGGTGCAAGAAATATTTTACCCCGTCTGATCTGGCCTCCATCTATAAGGCATTCATCCGCCCAAAGCTGGAATATAACGCCCACATCTGGTCTGGTGCACACAAGACCGTTCTGCACATTCTAGATAGGGTACAGAACCGCGCGTTAAAGCTAATAGGTGATAGAGACATTGTGAACTCCATAGTCTGACTTGAACATCGTAGAAATATCTCATGTCTTTCCCTTTTTATCGCTTCTTTTACAAAAAATGCTCCAGCGAAATAGCCAGCTGCATTCCTCCCCTTCAAAACTTCACCCGCAATATGCGTCATGCTTCGAATGCACATCAGTTCACCCTCAAGCCCAACTTCGGACGTACTGTCAAATATAGGGATTCGTTTATAAGCTGAACAACACGTTTGTGGAACGACCTACCAGCCTCTGTGTTTCCTCATCATTACAGCCTACAAACATTTAAAGCCAACGCAAACCGGCATCTCCTCTGTCTCTTTCCCCCCTTTTCCCAACCGCCCGTGCCTGAGAACCAGTATAAGGGTATTAATAATCCCTTTGGTACGCGCAAATTATAAAAAAAAAAAATAAAAATACATGATTGTGGTTACCCTTTGGCTAATTTTGTATGCATTTTTTTTTCTTTGTTAAAATTTTGATGTCCAGGATAGGGATTAGGTTGTAAAATAGGGGTCTGTAGGAAAAGTTATTCTTTTGTGTCCCTCCGGGATCCCATTCAGTCGCAAATTAATGGATTTTCTCAGCATCTGAGGTATTCATTAAAAGTATCTTAGTTTTAAATTTGCTAGGCCTGACTAGTGCTTCACCCAAATATACTTCTGCGATTGTTTCCTTGTTTCTTATTATTACATCGTACAACCCGGTTTCATAATATTCATCTTTGAATGAAATTTTTATTATTTGTTGACTTCGGTGTTTGAAAGTATGTATTTTATATTTTATTTGCTCAGTCTTACTTTTTGCGCAGTCTAACTTGCTGCTGAGTCTTTTTGATTTTGCTCAGTCTTACTTACTGCTGAGCCTTTTTGATTTATATTATTGCTCCTTAGTGTATTTTTTATTTTTTTCATTGTTCCAAAACCGATTGACAAATTTATTTATTTGGGTTCTAACGTGTTCGTCAGAAGTACTTTAATTTTTGCGTTACTTAGTTTGGCTAATGTCTGGCCTACGTAAACCCCTGGAATTATTTGTTTTTTTTTGTTGTTATTTCAGAGGGGGTTTCTTGGTTAAATGGAATTTCAACTACCTGTTGGTTCCTTTGTTTTAAAATAGGTAATGAACGTTTTATTAATTTTTCCTTGTTTATTATTTTCATTTTTGTTCTCGGTCTTATGCTCTGCTAAGGTTTCTTTCGTCTTAGTCTTGTTGTCTGCCGGAATTTGTGTAACCTCAGTCTTATTTTCCGCTTAGTCTTACGCTTGGCTGGGCTTTCCAATAAGATTTCCTTAGATGATATAAGAGCCTCGTCTAGATTATCCGTCAAATTTTGAGGCTTACTGGAAATTGGTTTACTTCTGGTTTGCTCGGAGTACTTTTGTTTGATTACTGATCCGTTTTGAGATGCGCAGTCAGAAGTCGGTTCCCACCTTGATTTCCTTTCTACTCCAGTGTCCTTATGGTACACTGTGTTGGTAGTAGAAGAACAGAAATCAGTCAGGTTAGTCCCGTCGATTGCAGGATGGAGTTCACCGATAATTGGGTTAGTGTTTGGTCGCCTTAGGTCGCACCGTTTTACACTATTATCATTTTTCTCAGCATTACTCGGAAGTACTACCTCGGAAGGTGTGGTCTCTTGAAGTTTTTCTAGGAGGATAACCTCTTTGTATAAATTAGAGGTTGTGTTAAGTTGCCTTGTGATATTTTAAATACCTTTCCTAACCCACAAATAATGGCAGTGGAGTGTTGTACAAAGGGATCAATTTGTAATATATTTTAATTTGTAATATACATATATCGGTAGTTGATATAGCATTTGTATTTTTTCAAGAAATCGTTCCCAATTATACCGTCGAAGGTTTGTTGGGCCTAATGGTCCAAGATATGAAAGGGGTGCGATATATTGATTGAATGCCCTCCCATTTGGAAAAACAAGGTTTCAGTGGTCATATTGGAACTTGTCACCTATTCGCCGCTCATAGTGGATATTATCATATCCTTATTTAGAAAAGGCGAATTGGTGGAACTTCGCATGATACTGATTTCAGCTCCGGTATCTATGACTAAATCCCTATATTTTCATCCCTGAAAGGGATTCGTATCATGGTTCCGTGCTTCCTCTGACCAAAGGGAAGAGTATTAACCGTGAAAAGTTAAAAAAAACACGCTTTTTCTTCGGCATTGCAGTGGCCTAATTCAATTAGTGAACCAGGTTTGCTTAGTCGGTTTCGTACGGTGTTTCTTGGTTTTTTCTCAATGACTATATTCTTCTTCTTCCTTTTATCAGCAGCAGCAGGTTATGATCCGAAAATAAGGGATCACGATTTTCCCGCTTAACCGCATTTCTACTAATCCGCCTGTGGGGTTCGCCTCCTCACTGACTATATTGAAGTCATCAAGTTCGTTTCAGACTCAATTATTCCACATTCATTTTTTGGTCTGTTTCCAATGTTTTCATAAAAAGGTTTGTAACCTCCCAATAATCGTACCTTACACCAGACTCACAGCTACACCGTTTGTGTAGCGTATTAGCTCGATTCTACACATCTGCTCGAATTCTTTATTTGCAACTATGTTGAGTGTTTTAGAAATATTGGCGTTTGGTTTTCTAAACAGATTAAGGAACAAAAAGCTTTTTTTCGGAGTTTTTTGCAATCAAAGACAAACCACTCTGCGACGAAGGAGGCTCTTCCCAGGGAAGTGTTTGGGACAGCTGAACGTATAATGGACTGCGGTATTGCCTCTGCTGTCTGCTTACAATCATGGATTGCGAGATCGGGGAGAAGGCTAACTTGAACATCAAGTCTACGCCTGTACAAATCTGCATTATTCTCAACCCAAATCAGCTTTTTTATTGAATCTTGTTGCGACGCTGGCTCGACGTTCTGAAACTTTAGTTATGTTAACGTAGGCAGATGAGAAGATTAGTTTGCCGAAAGTATCTCAAAATCACCAATGATATTGAGCCATTCGCCCTTAGCAACACAATAATCGTTTATAGAGCAGCCCTGTCCAGAGATAAATGTGAGCTCCCCTCTACTGTCGCTTTTAGTAACACCATTTAACACAAATAGACCATAATCCCCGAATAAATCAATAAGATGCCTTCACAGATGCCACACTAGAAAAACCATTTGCTGCATTTTCAACCAAAGGTATTGGGTTCTGAAAATCGCCTATTCGACCGTTCAAATCACCTAATATCATAACATTTGGAAAGTCGAGCTCGCTTAAAAAATTATGCAACTCAAGAAAATCATGATTCCAATTCGAGTAGTTTAGATAGGTTGGAACAATATTAAAGCGATCATAAAACAAAACAAATATTTGGCGCAACAGCTCTTTAAAGTGCCCGAGCCTAGCTTCTCGCAACCACTCATATTGTGCGCGTTATATTTTTCACACGAATGGAAGGGACCTACAGTTCAATGCCGAATCCGAACGACGATTTGAGAAGCTTTTTCGTGACAACAATACTCTCGGATGTTTGTCAGAGCTCGCAAGAGGTGATACCGTGAAAAAAACTTTTTGCTGTTTTCTGGGATTCGAAATTGGAACCTCATGCGTAGTGATCCGACACACTAACCACTTACGCCACGGCGCCCATAAAAGCGATCATGCCTATCACTAATTTCGATAACAGACTTGGAACCAATTGTTTTAAAATTAATAAAATTACTGAACTCCTACTTAATTGCGCATAAGATGCCACCACTAGGTCTACCATAAACAGATTTTATTGAAGCTGGGGTACATTTAGTGGAATAACCCCGAAAATATTTTAAAATTAATCTTCTTTGTTTTCTTCGAGAAATGTTTGAATTAATATTATTATATCAAATTCTGAAATATATTGGAAAAAATCAGGAACTAATAATTTGTTTTTAATACCAGAGACATTAGCCGCGTTTTATTATCACCCATGATCCAGATCAGATCATTGGTGTGTATGTATGCATAACAATAACAATACGAGATCTTGCTTTTCATTTGGATCTATTTTCGTGATCCGAAAATTATTTCTCCTATTCCTCGTTAGGCTGCACTTTTTTCGACAATTGCCAAAACTCTTGTTGCCAGATTAGAATATGAAATAATTTCTGCACTTTAAATATTATTCTATGATTTCTTTGTTTTCTTTGCACTGGAATTATGCACATACCCTACCCCTTCGGGTAGGGGTTAGAATATACCCGAGGTAGACATGCCTGTCGTAAGAGGCGACTAAAATCCACCCTCCGTGTACCGAGCGTAGTGTATACACAAAATGCAATGAACAAAACAAAACGATTAATTACCCCAGGTGGCAGCCCACGTTCAAAGAAGAGATCATTTGAACCCTGTTAAAAAGGCAATATCTATGCGCGTTCCAAAGACATCGCGATGTAGGAAAGGCAGGCCTATAAACGCCTGGATCAGACAAACGCGACGACATCGGCATTTCATTGGCCTCAGTAACGGAGTGATCCAAAATCGGCAGGCCTGCCGATTTTTTCTGGGGTCAAATAGGCGAACCCCACAGGCGGATCAGTAGAAATGCGGTGAAGTGGGAGGGTTGTGATCCCTTGTTTTCGAATCATAACCTCGCTGATAAAAGGAAGAAGAAGAAGAAGAAGGTGGCAGCCCAGGTTCACTGGAAAATCCACCCTCTTCGGAGGTCGGCTCTACGGATTCTGGGGAGAGCCAGTTATTAGAACTAACAAATCCCTTCTTAAAAAGTACAAGGGTATGTCGATCTCCTCCACCAAGATCAATTAACTCCGGGAAAAGAAGTCCACCGGGAGTGCCAGCGCGCGAAATTCAGGACTCAACGAAATACAAAAGTCTTGAGGAAGAAAATAAAACACTCCGAATCAAGCTTAACGAAATGGATCTACTCTATCAAGATCGTAAGAAAAAGATAGACTTATTAAAAGAAGAAAATAAGGTCCTAAAGAACACGCATATCCAGAGAGAACGCGAATGTACTCCAGCACGCTTAGCTAGTCTGGAATATCACACAGACGAAGAAGAGCTAGCAAGCGAAACGTATCGGGTCCCAAAGAAAAGACCTAGTAAAAAACGGAGAGCCGGCTCATCGCCCGAAGTCGAGCCCGTAAAAGAAGAAAATCACAAAGAACCGCAAGTAAAGCAACTTCGAGCGCAATTTCGTCCACCCCCACCAATAAACATCATCGGGATAACGGAATGCAATAAGTTGCAAAGCCTCTTTAAAGGAATAATAACATCAAAGTATAAGGTTACGTCTTTGAGGGATAATGCGTGGAAAGCCAACGTCGATGACTACAATGACTACCGAGCTGTATCCCAAAAGCTAAATACCTAAAAAATTCAGTGGTATACTTTCGAAATTAAGTCAGAAAGGCTACATCGTGATGTTGCAAGGGGACTCCACCCCTCATTCACCAAAGAAGAGGTTATGACTGACCTTCAAGCCAAAGGCTTAAAAATTCTTTTTTTTTTTCTGGTTGCGCCTGGAGGTGCAGGAATCTTCAAAAGATACCAATGGTCCGTACCATTGGTTATGCCCGATTCATATATCTGACAACGCCATCAGTGCTAGTCAGTATGCCTACGGGCTAAACCTCACCCCCTCAGAGAGGCACTATGAGAACCAGCTGCGCGTACTCATAGTAGTAGGAAATTCGTTCCTCTCATTTTTTCATTTTTGTGATGACTACGACTAAGTTGCCTTAACGAGTAGTTTACGCTTCTGTAGTTTTTTTTTTTTTGTGATTGGGAGGGGTAATCTTCAAAAGACGAAACTCAGTACGTCCTGAGTAACAGTGTGTCACTCTTACCCACTAAACCCCCCTCCCACGACCGCCCATTCCCCTCGGTACTGCCGTCAAGCATTTCATCGCGGGGGGGGTTTAAGTCTGATGTATTCGACTAGTGCATGTTTGCATTTTCCTGCTCAGCATTTATTGTATTTCGCCAGTCTGATTCTTTCCTTTCTCTTTCTAGGGTTCTTAGAATCTTCATTATGCGCATTGTGCTCCCATCGACTGCGTCCCATGCCTCCTGACTTTTGAGCATTTCGCCAACGATGTTTTCTGGCGTCAGTGGGTGGCCGAGTTCACTCCTTAGTGCATTCCTTTCGTCGAGGAATCTTAGGCATTCAAAATATATGTTCTGCGTTTTCTACGCAGTCAGCGCAATGCGGACAGTAAGGGCTATTGTCGTGTTTATACTTATGTAAGTACGAACGAAAGCATCCATTGCCCGTTAGGAACTGCGTTAAGTAGAACTCAAGTTCTCCATGTTGCCTGTCGAACCATGGCTGGATTTGGTGTATGAGCTTATGGGTCCACCTGCCTTTCTCAGAAGCATTCCAGCGTTCTTGCCATTCTCTTAGGCTTTCTGCTCTATAGAGCCGGTTTTCGCTGGCCTCGTTTCTTTCTCTTCTTGCGCAGTACTGACGTTGCTGTTCTACTGCCAGGATATCTATTGGGAGCATTCTCGCTACCACGCAAGCTGCATCGCTAGAAGTAGTGCGAAATGCGCAGCTAGCTGTCAATGCACATATTCGATACACAGATATGATATGTGATCTGTATGTTTTAATTGCCATGGCCCCGGCCCAAATTGGTGCGGCATATAGGATTATAGACGTAACCACTCTAGCCAGCAGTAACCTACGGCTATGTCTTGGTCCTCCTATGTTGGGCATGATACGCGCGAGTGCAGCACTTGCTATTGCACCTTTTCGGCCTACATACTTAAGGTGATCTCTAAATGAAAGTCTCGTATCTATCATGATACCTAGGTATTTTATATGCGGTTTAGATGTGATTTGATTTGATTTGTGGGCGCCGTGGCGTAAGTGGTTAGTGTGTCGGATCACTACGCATGAGGTTCCAAGTTCGAATCCCAGAAAACACCAAAAAGTTTTTACACGGTCCCACCTCTCGCGAGCGTCTGACAAACATCCGAGAGTATTGTTGTCACGAAAAAGCTTCTCAAATCGCCGTTCGGATACGGCACTAAACTGTAGGTCCCTTCCATTTGTGTGAAAAATATAACGCACACAACATAAGTGGTTGCGAGAAGCTAGGCCCTGGCACTAAAAGAGCTGTTGCGCCAAATATATATATATATATATATATATATATTAGATGTGATTTCATGGCGGCCGACTATAATGATGAGAGTTTCTACCTTCTTCCTACTACTTATCAGGACTGCTTCAGTTTTATGCTCTGCCAGTGTTAGACCAACTGAGGTGAACCATTTTCGTATTATCCTTATTGTCGCATTGCTTATCTGTTTCACCTCCTCCAACAGTTTAGCAGTGACAATAATGGCGATATCATCAGCAAATCCCACTATTTTTGTTTCCTCGGGTATAGAAAGTCGCAGTATACCATCATACATAATATTCCAGAGCAAAGGGCCAAGGTCGCTTACGCTTCTGTAGTGTTAATCGCGTTAGGTAGGTAGCTTTCCAGTGAAGGCACCTACTAATACCGTCATTACATGCGGTTTTTCCTTACGGCGCTAGGTCGAAAGGTCTTGTTCTTTGTAGTCGGCGCTCAAGGCTTGTCACGTCCATAGTACGGATTATTTCATTATTGCAATGAACACGAAGACGGGTACGAAGTTTGCGAGCAAAGTTTGTTACTTCGTCCCTCACGGTAGCAATTCCTAGATCTCTGTGCATATCACTATTTCTTATATACCAAAGAGCATTCACGATTGCTCTTACTATTTTGTTTTGAAATGCTTGCAGTAAAGCTATTATGCTTGGTTTGGTACAACCCCAAAGTTGTATACCATATGTCCAAGACGGTTTTAGCACTTGCTTATACAGAAGCAGTTTGTTGTATACGCTTAACTTCGAGTATCTTCCGAGTAGCCAATACATTTCTCTAAATCTGATTTCAAGCTCTTCGCGCTTCTTTTTAATGTGTGGTTTCCACTTAAGTTTTGCGTCTAGGATCATTCCTAAATATTTTGCCTCGTTTGCGTACGGTATTTGCACCGAGTTAATGGATATAGGTAAGTTGTTTATCTTTCTTAACGTAAAATTGACATGCGTTGATTTTGTCTCATTGAGGACTATTCGCCAGGTTTTTGTCCATTCGCATACTTTGTTCAAAGCTCTTTGGAGTTTTCCCGTTGATGATTCAACTGACTCATCCGTTACGAGGATAGCCGTGTCGTCTGCGAACGTTGCTACAACGGTCCTTTCATGTTGTGGTATATCTCTTGTGTAGAGCAAGAACAGGATTGGATCGAGAACACTTCCTTGTGGAACACCGGCGTAGATATCTTTGAAATCCGAATATTCACTCCCGTGTCTAACACGGAAAAGTCTGTTTTCAAGATAATATTCCAATATTCTGTACAAGTTTTCCGGTAAGATTACCCTTATCTTATACCTTAGTCCTTCGTGCCATACCTTGTGGCTTGCGATACGTCGAGAAAAGCGCTAGAGCATATTTTTTTCCCTTCTAGAGCTTTTTCAATTTCGTTCGTTATTCGATACACCTGATCAATTGTGGAATGTTTGATCCGAAAGCCGAATTGATGATCCGGGATCAAGTGTCATTCTTCAATTACTGGCTGCAATCGTTTCAGCAGAAGTTTCTCGAAGACCTTAGATATTATTGGCAGAAGTGAAATGGGTCTAAATGATTTCTTGTCATTTGCACACTTCCCCGGTTTCGGAACCATAATAACTTCGGCGACTTTCCATTGCCTTGGAACATATAACAGTCTTAAAGAAGCATTTATAATGTAGAGCAACTTAACCAGTACTTTTTTCGGTAGCTCTTTCAAAATTTCGCCAGTGATTAAATCGTATCCCGGAGCCTTGTTATTTTTAAATTTTTTTATTATCATTCGAAGTTCGGACAGGGATACGGTTTTTACTTTAAAGTTGTCGGGTGCCATATTATCATTCGGATCTTCGATCAACGGTTGTCCATCGAACGGCTTGAACGTTTCCTCTAAGTGATCGGCAAATAATTCTGCTTTCTCTTTGTCTTCTTTTGCCCACTCTTCGTTAACTTTCCTAATTGGCGGCGAGTGCATTACAGGTTTCCTTATGGACTTCAAGGCTTTCCATAGAGAGTAGTTTGAATGTTTATCAGCGGTCAGACCCTCGAGGTAAGTAGAAGTCTCGTGATTTTTTAGGTCCTGCAGCACATTTTTTAGCTTGTTACAAAGGTGGTTCAGATAAGTTTTATCCGGTGGCGCGCGGGATTGTTGCCATCTCTTGCTCGCTCTCCTCTTTTCTCGTATGAGGTCTTCGATTTCAGGCTGGTATTTGACTTTATTGTTCCGCGCTTCTGTCTTCCGCAAAGGAGTGTTTTTCCATGCCGAGCTCTGAATGGCTTTGACGAGTTTGTCGATTTCTTCTTCTATTTCGAACGGTGTCTTTAGCGGTACATTTAAAGCAACATTTTCCTTGCAGTCTCTTCTGAAAGCGTCCCAGTTAGTTTTGTTACTATTTGACCTAGGCGGTACTTCTTTTTTTATTAGACTTCCACCTATTTTCAGAGTGACTGCTGAGTGATCTGAGTATAGATCATAGCATTCTTCGACTTCCGTCAAATTTTTAGTTAACCCTTTTGCGATAAAGAAGTCGACGAGGTCAGGGATTTTATTTTTGTCAGTTGGCCAATAAGTTGGCTTTCCTGTCGAAAAAAAAGTTCACCCCACGTTTCATGCTGACTTTGTACAATAATCTGCCTTTTGTCGAATTGCATCTTGATCCGCAGTAAGTGTGTTTCGCGTTAAAGTCACCACCTAAGACAAAATTAGGTCCGAGTGAGTCAAAGAGACGAGCGAGGTCGTCTTCTACTAGCTTATATCCCGGAGGGAAGTAACTAGATCCAGTGTTGTAGTTTAAGCGGTTTATTTTTACGGAGACTGAGCTTATTTGCATAGAATCAAATTCTATTTCTATGTTTTCGGAGTGCTTAATACAGTCTTTGATATAAAGAGAGGACCCGCCTCTCGCATTTTCCGAAGGAGGATTCGCATGGTAAGTGGGCGCCGTGGCGTAAGTGGTTAGTGTGTCGGATCACTACGCGTGAGGTTCCCAGTTCGAATCCTACAAAACACCAAAAAGTTTTTTCACGGTCCCACCTCTCGCGAGCGTCTGACAAACATCCGAGAGTATTGTTGTCTCGAAAAAGCTTCTCAAATCGCCGTTCGGATTCGGCACTAAACTGTAGGTGCCTTCCATTCGTGCGAAAAATATAACGCACACAACATGAATGGTTGCGAGAAGCTAGGCCCTGGCACTTAATGAGCTGTTGCGCCAAATATTTATTTATTTATTTATTCGCATGGTAATCGCTGTAACCTTTTATTTTGGGTATAAGTCCCTTTTTTAAGTGCGTTTCCGATACCAAACCTATATCAATGTTATTTTTCCGTAGAAACGCTTCTAACTCGTCGATTTTTTTCAGAAGACCGTTTGCGTTCCACGTTAGTATCTTAAGTAGCTGTTTAATATTCATGTTTTTTACATTGTCTTGCGAGGTTTGAACTCGAGCTTGCTCTATTTGTCAAGTATAATTTTATTACCTTTGGTTTGCTCCTCAAATTTTTCCAATATAATGGTAAATATTTGGCTAACTGGATCTGTTGTAGCTGATCTTAATTTGTTTTCGTTTGACGTGACTTGCGCGTACGATCTCGCGTCAACCTGCGGCGGTTTTTCCGATGCACTTGGACCAGCGACGTTCTCTTGCGCAATATTTTGAATTCCCTTTATCGGTCTCGTCGTTTTGACTGGCTTACCGGTCTTAGGCTTATCGGTTTTACGATCTCTTAAGCTTGGGTTCGGGTGTATCGGTTTCTTGAGAGTATCGCGCCTTTTTTTGAAGCTCCTTTGCTACTTCACAACCTCGATAGTTTGCTGGGTGCTTGCCTTTACAGTTTATGCAGGTCGCCGGAGCCTGCTTATTTAAGTCACACCTTTCTGATAAGTGGTTCCCGGCACATTTTACACATCTCGGTTCTTTTTGGCAATACGACTGGGTGTGATTGAAACCTTGACAGCGTTTGCACTGAGGTATCGATCGTGTATTCGTACGCATAGGCTCGATTTTAACTACGATATTCAAAATACTTTTTACGTTATAAATATCGTCTATATTTTCGCTTCTATCGAAGGTTAGCATATTCATTCACATATTCACATTCTGCTTTATCTTCTTTAAGATATTAATTGCGTCAATAATTTTCAAGCCTTTTCCTTTAAGGTCATTTATTATGTCATCTTCAGTGCACGAGGGGTGGAGACCCCTTGCTATAACACGGAGTGGTCTTTCTGATTTATTGTCGTACGTGAACCACTGGATCTTTTCCGCGTTTAGTTTTTTCGATATTGCTCGGTAGCCGTCAGAGTCAACTACATTAATTTTCCAATCATTGTTTCGGAATGACGTTACTTTAAATTCCGAAGTCACAGTTCCCTTGAGAAGGCAATGCAATTTATTGTAGTCCGTAAAGCCGACGACGTTTATTGCAGGCGGGGGACCTAATTTGTCGTGAGTTTGTTTCTGTTTCAAGTCTTTTTCTTTGTCTTGTTTTCGTGGCTCGATTTTAGGTGAAGAACCGGCTCTTCGTCTTTTGCTGGGTCTTTTCTTTGAGACCCCATTTGTTTCGCGTGCTAGCTCTTCTTCATCCGTGTGATATTTGGGACTAGCTGCACGGGCTGGGGTAACTTCGCGATCTCTTTGCAAAAGTGAATTCTTTAAGGCCTTGTTTTCCTCTTTTAGTGATTCTACCTCTCTCTTAAGCTCTTGGTAGAGTAGATCGATTTTATTTAGCTGAATACGGAGTTCATTGTTTTCTTCCTCAAAGCTATTACATTTCACTGAGTCCCGTTTCTCTTGCGCTTGCGCTTCCGGCGGACTTCTTTTTCCGAAGACATTCGGTCTTGATGGTGGAGACCGAGTTACCCTTGAATTTCTCAAAAAGGGGTTTATTAAATGCAACAAAATTCTTGATGCCGTTAATATCATCAAGAAGGAGAAGCAACAAACGGAAATAGATAAAGACGTCTTGGTAAGGCGTGGACTTCCGCTTTTTATGCTTACCTTCGATAAATCGGATAATATCGACGATATCTACCGAATTAGAGCCATACTAAATATCGTGGTCAAACTCGAGCCCATGCGTAGAAATTTAAGGATGATTCCGCAGTGCAAACGTTGCCAAGGATTTAACCATACGCAAATGTACTGCAAAAAAGAACCGCGATGTGTGAAATGCGCCGGAAATTACCTCTTCCAAGTCTGTGGAGTAAATAAGCAAACCTCTGCAACATATGCTAACTGTAAGGGAAAGCACCCGGCAAATTATAGAGGCTGTGAAGTAGCTAAGGAGTTGCAAAAACGGAGAGATATGCTCCTTAAGCCCCTTGCAAAATCTAAACTGCAAACTAAGCCAAAGCGGAAGAATGCACAGGAGAAAGTAGGCAAACTAAAACTACCGGGTTCAGAGCGCAAAAAGGTGAGGGAAAGAGTGACAACAGAAAAGTCCTCGACCTCTGTTCTTAAAAGAAACGGTACTGAAAAGTTAACATCGAAAAAGCCACCGTGTAATGACCCTCGGACAGCAGGAGTGCAGACCTACGCTCAGGCCGCGGCATCCGAAAAACCAAAAGACCTTGAAATTTCGACGGACCCTGTCTCTCATGTTTTGTCGGTTATTCTCGAGAAATTTGAAGAACAAAGCAAAATAAATAAAATTATTCTCGATAGGCTGGTTAAGCTTGAAAATAATTCTCAGAAAACGCGTACTTCAACTAGAATATGAATGACAAACGAATGTTAAAAATATGTACTTGGAATTCAAACGGACTTTTGCAAAAACTCGACGAATTGGAAATATTCATGCGTGAAAAAGATATTGATATTTGCTTGATTTCTGAAACCCACGTAAAAAAGGAATCGCATTTAAAAATAAGAGGCTATAATGATTACCACGCTTGTCACCCTTCGGGAAAAGCGAGAGGCGGCTCATCGTTATTTATTAAAGGCTGCATCGAACAATCCGAAGATCTATAGATAGAACTTGAAACTTTGCAACTGTGCACGATTCGAGTTAAAAATAGACAGCGTACTCTTAAAATCTCATCTATCTACTGTCCACCGCGTTCCGCGCTTGAAAAATCTGATTTTACTAACTTGTTTGAATCGCTGAAACCTAATTTTATCATCGGCGGCGACTTTAATGCGAAACACACGTTCTGGGGCTCAAGATACAGCTCGAAAAAAGGTAGAATGCTCTATGGGGCAGGTATGGAGTACAGTTGTGATTTCCAGTCGACGTGTAAACCAACTTACTGGCCAACTGATACTTCGAAAATACCTGACCTGATCGATTTTTTCGGTGTGAAAGGAATATCTATCAACCACATAAAAGTCGAAGACAGCTTTGATCTGTCGTCTGATCATTCCCCGGTTATTTTAACAATCAGCGAAAAACTAGTCTATAACCTAGAGCCAGCGAGATTAACTGGTCGAACAACTAACTGGGAAGGCTTTAGGCTTTAGGAAATTGAAGATAATGTTGAACTAAGCGTTCCACCTATGAACTTGAGGTTGAAGTTGATCGCTTCGTTGAGATCGTACAGCTCGCCTCTTGGAATAATACGCCCAATCCAAGGAAAACGCCGGACAGATGCGGTTTGCGATATCCTCCGGAAATAAAAGAATTGGTCAAGGAAAAAAGAAAAGCGCGTAAAAAATGGCAACAGAGTCGTGCTCCGCAACATAAAGCACACTTGAATCGTCTGTGCAATTTGTTGAAGAAGACTATTAAGGATTTTAAGAATCGTGCAATAGCCTCTTGCCTTGAAAGTTTAACAGCGAAAAAAGATTCGAATTATTCACTTTGGAAAGCTGTAAATGGCACCAAAAAGCACAGAGTCCCCGCGCCGCCAATCAAATTAAATCAAAATGAATGGGCGAGCGAAGATAAAGCAAAAGCGGACGTCTTTCCGGCCCGCCTAGAAGAAACATTTAAACCGTACGATGGTCAAGTGGTTTACGATAACCGCAATAGGCTGGATTTACCATCTGACGATTTGACGCTCACAAGTGCAACGCTAAGGGAACTCAAACATGAGATCGAGAATCTAAAGCCTGGGAAGTCTCCTGGTTATGATTTGATTACCGGAGAAATTCTCAAAGTTTTACCTAGAAAAGCATTGATTAAGCTTCTCCATATTGTAAATGCTGCACTTAGATTAAAACACGTGCCGAGCCAATGGAAAGTTGCGGAAGTTATAATGGTTTTAAAACCAGGAAAACCACCAAATGAGGTAAAATCGTATAGACCAATTTCGCTTCTTCCAATCATATCGACAAATTTCGAGAGGATATTACTAAGGCGTCTCCAACCGGTTATAGAAGAAAATAATCTTATCACTGACCACCAGTTTGGGTTCAGAAGCAAGCTTTCGACGATTGACCAGGTGCATAGAACTACTGACGTAATCGAGAAAGCATTTGAAGAAAAAAAGATTTGCTCAAGCGTATTTCTCGACATCTCGCAAGCCTTTGATAAGGTGTGGCATGATGGCTTGAAATTTAAACTACGACAAGTTCTCCCTGTACGCTTATTCGATATTCTGGAATCATATCTCGGGAATAGAATCTTTCGTGTTAGAAATGGAGTCGAATACTCCGAGCTTAAAGAAATTTCGGCCGGCGTACCGCAAGGAAGCGTTCTTGGGCCGGATCTCTATTTGCTATATACTCGTGATATACCGAACGAAGATGGCACTATCCTTGCTACGTTTGCCGATGACACCGCTATCCTAGCAGTAGGTAAAACAATCGAAGAAACGACTGCAAAACTGCAAAACGCACTGAATAAAGTAAATGAATGGACGAGGGACTGGCGGATCGCCCTCAACGAATCTAAATCTGTTTACGTGAATTTCACTTACAAGAAAACTAATGACTTGCCAATTTTCCTAAATTCGGCCCGAATACCCTTTGCAAACGAAGCCAAATACCTGGGAATGACACTCGACGCAAGACTGAAATGGAATTCGCACGTGAAAATGAAACGAAAAGAACTCGAAATCAAATAAAGAGAAATGTACTGGTTACTCGGAAAACATTCCCAACTCAGTACTGAGAACAAACTGCTTTTATACAAGCAAGTGATAAAGCCGGTGTGGACCTGTGGTATACAACTTTGGGGTTGTACCAAGAAAACAAATGCAAATATTTTACAAGCTTTTCAAAATAAAGTGCTAAGAGAAATCGTGCAAGCACCGTGGTATAGTAGAAACGACGATATCCACAGGGATCTCGGAATTCCGACAATCGAAGCTGAAACTAGAAGCTTCGCGAAAAAGCATAGAAACCGACTAATCGGACACGTCAACAATACAGTCCTACAAATTTTGGATGAGAGCAATTTATTGCGCCGACTACAAAGGACGAAACCTTTCGACTTGGCGAGATAATGATTAACCGCGTCTAGATTGGAATATGCAGGATCTTTCAGTGGAAAGAAACCTGCCAAACGTTTTTATTTCATGATAGAAAATTGCTTGATAAGTTAATACTTAGTTGCGATATCTAACAAATTTATATCGAAGGGTGGTGTTTTTTAGTCAGTAAGAATCTGACACTACTATGAGCACGCGCTTGCTATTCTCATAGTGTCTATGGTAAATTTTTCACCTACCCTCGGAAAAAAAACAAAAAAAAAAAAAAAATCGCATAAAAGCGTATCTGAAAGTAAATGCTTATCCCAGTTACTCATAATGATTTAAAATTAATAATTATTGAGTGAATATACACCATTTGAATGAATTAGGATCGACAAAATATAGAGTAAAAGAAAAAGATCGCATGTTCTCTGAATTTTATAGCGGAAAATAAATCGCATGGCAACTGCGCTAGAAGGAACTCAGCTGTGCAATTCTAATGGAAAAGACGGAAAAATTAAATGCTACTTTTAAATGACTAATTATTGAATGAAAACAATAACAAGTTGTACGCCAGAAGAAACAAATATTATTCTCGATGCATATGGCAAGAGTTGGGCACAATTTCAGCACGAAATACATCATATTTTGAAAAGAGTTCGATGCGGAAACTATAACCACACCACAAGAAGACACAACAAAAATTGTTCGTTGATCCAGATCCAGATCGTTTTATTTTCGTCGTGTGATCTGATCTGGATCAGATGAGATAATAAAACATGGCTATTGTTACAAATTGGTCGTCTTCAACGTCAATCGCACTCCCATTGGCATCAGTTCTGGTGGGTGCCGTAACATAAGGCCATGTGACATAAGGCCATATTTCAAAATATGGCCTTATGACGCTTTCACAAAGCGACACAAGGCCATATTTCGGGATATGGCCTTATGTCGCTTTTCGTAAGCGGCATAAGGCCATGTCAATTTGAGACGTAAGACCATATGTTCTTTTTTTATTTGCCAATAACAAAAAACTGTTTTTACCATTCGCGCGAATTTTTCACTATTACTTTATCTAATGCTCAAAATCTAAATGTCTATTTTTCAAATCTAAACTTCAGGTTTTTACACGCACAATTCTCTGCACAATTTGTAGACAAATTGTCAAAAATAGCACAATTTATTTGTTAAAATTCATTTTCTAATCCTAAATTGACCTAATTGTATTTATTTTAAAATAAAAATGTACAGTTGTTATAAAATCCTGCCTCCGTCTTAATAATTTTTAACTTCTAAAGATGAATGGGCCGTTTGCAATTTAATCAGGTAAGAAAAAAAAAAACATTTGAAAGTGACATAAAGCCATAATGGTCTTATGTCGCTTTCGAAAAGCGAACTCCTTTAAAATATGGTTTATTTCGTGCTGAAATTGTGCTTAATTCTTGCCATATGCATCCATTCTGGCGTACAATTTGTTATTGTTCTCATTCAATAATTACTTATTTAAAAGGACCAATTATTTTGTTTCCCCTCTTTTCCCTTAGAATTGCACAGCTGAGTTCCTTCAAGCGGTGTTGCCATGCGATTTATTTTCCCTTACAAAACTCTGAGAATAGGTATGCGATCTATTTCTTTCACTGTATGTTTGGCCGATCCTAGTTCATTCAAATGGTGTATATTCACTCAACTAGCTGACTAGTGCTCGCCTTGCTTCGCCCGTATTTTAGTTGACGGTTATTTTGAGGCACCACCACTAGCATGGCAACACCAATTACTGATGGCTTCACAGTCTGCCGATTAGAGAGCGCTGCACCCCAACTTGGCCTGAAGTAAGCTTGACGTTTACATTCATGCTCTTCTTTCTCTGGCCGCCATCACGAAGGGACGTGTTCCAATTAACTCTCAATAAAGTCACACTTAAAGTAAATCTTCTCTTTCTTTTATTTTTCTAACAGCGCCGAAAATAATCGGCGCCTCAATTTAGTTGTTGAAACATATGTAATTGCCAACTGAATAGAATACCAAAAATGAGTCTTCTACTTCCTTTCATCAGCGAGGTTATGATCCGAAAACAAGGGATCATAACCCTCCCACTTCACCGCATTTCTACTGATCCGCCTGTGGGGTTCGCCTATTTGACCTCAGAAAATATCGGCAGGCCTGCCGATTTTGGATCACTCGGTTACTGAGGCCAATGAAATGCCGATGTCGTCGCATTTGTCTGATCCAGGCGTTTATAGGCCTGCCTCATAACCCACCCACTTCACCGCATTTCTACTGATCCGCCTGTGGGGTTCGCCTATTTGACCTCAGAAAATATCGGCAAGCCTGCCGATTTTGGATCACTCGGTTACAGAGGCCAATGAAATGCCGATGTCGTCGCATTTGTCTGATCCAGGCGTTTATAGGCCTGCCTTTCCTACATCGCGATGTCTTTGGAACGCGCATAGATATTGCCTTTTTAACAGGGTTCGAATGATCTCTTCTTTGAACATGGCAATACCAACTGAGCCGGTCGCGCTCTATTTTTTGTACGATGGTTTCCTTGATGTGAAAGCTTCCACGGATCTTCGAACTTCTTATTCGATCAAGCCTTGTCACTCCTGCTGTCATGCGAAGCATTTGCATCTCAGCTGCCGTTAATTTACTCTCATACTTTTTGTACATCGTCCAACATTGTGAACCGTATGCAAGCGCTGGACGTACAACTGCGATGTAGAGCCTTCCTTTCAACTTATGGGGTATTTTTCTGTCACAGAAGATAGCGGAATTTTCTCACCACTTCATCCACCCTACGCTTACGCGATGATTGATGTCGTCATAACAAGTTGCTTTGCTATTGTTCATAGATCCCAGATATTTGAACCTTTCGCACTTGGGAAGCACTGTTCCATTCAAATAAATGTCTGGAATAGGCGTGAGTGGATCAGAGAACGGGCAGCATAAGTACTCTGTCTTTTTTGTACTAATGCGATACCCATTTCCCTCCAGAACGTCCACCCACTTGTCTTGTCTTTGCTCCCTCGTACATGTCCATGATCATCTGTACATAGGTTTCTGGAACCCCTCGATGTCTTAGCGCCACCCATATCAAATCTCGTGGTTGTCTGTCGAATGCCTTTTCAAAGTCAACCAATACAATATGCAAATCCCTTAAGGAATCACGATGTTTTTCCATTATGATCCTTATACTTTGGATTGCATCTGTGGTTGATTTACCCGAGACAAACCCGCACTGATCATCAGATAGCCGTATTATTTTTCGCAGTCGGCCACCGTCGTGTGTGACATCACTCTGCACTCTTCATCCATCCATCCAAAAATGAGTAAACTCAATTATAACTTCCCCCGTGGGAATCGCTATCAGCGTACACACAAACCCACTCACAATACACAATTTATTTTAAATCCATTAAAACATTCTAAAATGTGGACAAATCCAACGATCAACAACACCTCATCTAACAAAATGGAAAAATAGTTGCAATAGTTCTATGTCTACACATGCATATGCATGTACATACATACATATGTACCTACTCGTATATTCCCAAGTCTCTTAATTGCATGACGTTTTGACAGCACATGGATATCTTAATTAATAAAATGTACAATATCTTAGATTTGGCATTGATAATGTTTTTTTTTTCAATTTCAACTGGAGAAGAGATCGCACAATGAAGATTCGTATGTTCATCATCGAAGGGTAGTGTTGGTTTGTAGAAGTGCTCCGTGATTTCATTTGAATTAATTGTGAAAGAATCTATTCCCAAGCTAAAATAAACAAAAATATAAACAAGACAGTGCCTTTTTATTCATTTATTGAAAAATATCAACATTAAAGTGTTTTACATTGGCATCTTTACATCGTTAAATAATTCAAACTATTTCTGCCATTGCTTCAGTGTGTGTCCATCGTTGTTATAAATACCGCTCACACAGTAAGTACAATGCCTAAGTTTGATCGTTGTAAAGATGAATTACCCCCCACGGGCGATTTTGTTTTCTGTCCCCTATGTTCCCGCAAATTCCATTATCAATGCGCAGCGGAAATGGTAAGGTCATGGAGATCTATGGGTTTAAAAAAAAAGAAGCTTGGAGGTGCCAGTTCTGTAGAAATGCCAATAAGAATCTCAGCAGCACCTCAAAGGACTCTTCATCGCGCCCAATAACAACGGAAATACAATAAAGCAAAAGAAATAGAACAGAAATTGTTAGCCCACAAAAAATACAATGCTCAAACAGCCACGGAAATTACAACAAATGTAAACATAAACATAAACACAAACACCACACTCATCGAAATAAAAGACTTGAAAACCGAAATGAAAAGCATAGCAGATTTCTGCAACTTCTTCTCACAGAAATTTGATGAAATTAATAAAAACATCGAGAAAAACAACACTCTCATGGACACTATGATGAGTGAAATACAAAAACTCAAAGATTCCAATAAAGAAAAAGACGAACGAATTTGTAATATGCAAGCACAAATTAACAAACTTGAACAACAACAACTAAAGCACAGCACCGAAATAAAAAATATCCCACCAAAACAAAACGAAAACTTATTAGATGTCATTAAATCTATTGGTAAAACAATTGAACAGCAAATAACAAACACGGATATTACTGACATTTACCGCACCAGATCTAAAAACACCGAAAACTCAATAATAATCGCCACTTTCACTAATTATTTAACTAAAAATTCGTTTATGCAAAATGTGCGTGCAACGCGACCACTCACTGGATGGATTAAACATGGATGTCAATTCCAAAGTAAGCGAGGTTTACAATAATAATATCATATACATACATTAATAATATGATGGCGAACGTAAACAAACAATTGCTTTGGCAAGCTAAGAAGAAGGTTGGAGATTTGTTTGGGAAAATGCCGGAAACATTTTTGTTAGAAGAGAAGAAGGGGTTTATTCAATCTATTATTGACATAGTCCAAATAAAAAGAGTTTAATTAGTAATTGTGTACTGCAGAATAATTATATTTACACCATTATGGATAATGACAGTATAGAAGATTTGTTTGATTTGAATTATATGGAGTTTGAGGATTGCAACCAAGCAAAAAATGAACTAGAGAAAATGAATTTTCGCTATCTATGTTTGAATATTAGGTCATTAAGGAAAAATTGGGATGTCTTTTGTGCCCGTGTATGTCCAATCTTAAGCTATAGCATTGTATATACAACTAATAATATTCTCATCAGACGAAATTTATTCTTACCCTCATGGTTTGCTACGTGGCGTGTGCTTACTTCTCACAGAAAAGTATACATCGAAACCGAAATGGAAAAGCACAAAGAAGACGAGAAAAATAAAAAAAAAATCTCTTCGTGGTAGTGTACATATATACATATATGTATGTACGCGCTGGTGTGGGTATTATTATGAAGGGTTAGTTTGTGAGATTATGTCTGGTTGTATTTTTCGTGTTTTCTTGTATTTTTTGGTGTTTAAGTTAGTTATCAATGAATTTATTTTGCAATATGCACAGACTCAAACGTTGCTACATTTCATTATTTCTATGCGGTTACATAATAAGCAACGTTGCTATATTTCGGGTTTTGATGCATCAAGATTTTTCCTTGGGTTAATATACGAGTATTTGTATGGAGGGATATGTATGTTCAAGTACATGAGTATGCATTTAATATATAACATTAAATACTTAGTCTAATGTTTCATAGCCGAATTAGAGATTCATCTTCTATTATTTACAAACACTGAATTAAACATCGGTTGTACCGACAGATTTATTAAAACGACCTTTTTTGCTTTTTTGAAATAATATATCGGTTACCAATAGTGATAATGCGTTGAGGTGTCACCGGTAGGCCCATTCCACGTTCTATTACTACTTCATAAGTTATATTATTGCAATGACTATATGCATTGCACATGCGTTTAAGAAATAAGTGATTGTAATCATAAGTTTTAGTGCAATGACTAGATGTATTGCACATGCAATTAAGAAATAAGTGATTGTATTCATAAGTTATATATGACCATCTAAGTTGGATCATCTTTCATTAGCCATGTTGATGATTCTATCAAGGATAATTTCCTTAGCCACGCACCTTGGTAGTTTAATGCACAAATTATGTCACTATGCGGGAGTTGTGCTCCTCTTATGACCTGTTACAGCTACCCTGGAAAAGAAAAAAAAGACGTTACTTAGTTTATAGAAAAGATAAATAAACACATGAACTTAAAAAAAACTTCACATGAACTTAAAACACATGAACTTAGCTTCAATACTTTTTGCTTCCTTTCTTAGCAGTAGCAGCTAATGTTGTTGTTGTTGTTATTGGAGCAGCTGTGCAGCTGAGGTCATTGACCCTTCTTCGATGTGCTGTCCTCGATTTGCTCCGGTGCATGGAACCCAGTCTTGAGAACCACATATCGTTAGACACATCGATGCCTAGAGTTCCTACCTATCCAAGCGCATAATCCTGTATGGTGGATTACGTACTCCTCCAGCAAAAAGCCAAGAGATCCTCCTAGAGTGCACGGTCCATTTATTTTCCTCGCACTGTGGCACAGTTCCGATGAGGATTAGCACTCGCAAGCGAAGGGAAATGAGTAGCCTCGAGCCGCTCAGGAACGGTAGAAAATAAAATGTAAAATTAGCAAAGAATAATAAAAAAAATAGGTAGAAAATACAAATCGTACTTACCCCGAAAGAAATTACTTCGTGTTTTGTGTATTTTTTTGTTTGACGTTGACAGTTGTCATCAGCCACTCCACACTGTCAGACAAAATTGTAGTTAGACCAGTTTCACATCCTAGGCACAAACCAACTATTCAACATGGGGTATGAAAGGGATGTTGGTAGTTTTTTTTATTTTGTTTTGCCTTTTCTAGTAGCGGCTAAGTTTAAAAACAGACCATGAAGAATCCGTAGGGCTAGAGGGATTCTCGGTTGGCATTGCGGATCTGGTATAGAACCATAGCCGAGAGTCATTCCTCATTCAGTGGTGCTTGTGAGCACATTTGGTTCATGGACTAGAAGTTAAGTACAGTGCAGTTTAAATATAAAAACCTTCAGTAGAGAAGGCAGTGTATAGCATATACAAAAAGTACATAGTAAGCTAAGTAAAAGTGTGTGTTAAGAGAACTTTAAGGAGGAGGAGAAAAATAAATTGTTTTTTTTTTTATTAAACAACTTTAGTATAAGGGTGAGTGATAAGTGATAATTTCGTCAATGTTTTTCTATAATATTTTAACAAATAGGCTCTGTAATACTTGAACCAGCAAGGCGGTCACAGACTCTTTGGAGCCCAAGTCTTGGCCGCCAAAATTCATTTTTCCTTTTTTAAACAAAAGAAAAGGATTTTCAAATATTCTTAAGTATATCGCGCCAAGAATATACTTACATACATATAAAGCTACATGTGCATATATATAAGATCTAAGAAATTACACTAAAATTCGTGGAACAATAAAATCCACCTGAGCTCCGATAGTGACAGTGTGTGCTCATAAAAAGTGAACTTCACAACACCCGAGGAGCCCCACCTGGAGAATACATATATACTTACCTATATATATATGTATATATACAAATGCAACAGTGTTTTTTTGTTCTGATACCGGAAATGTTTATAAAATAGTTGTTAAAGTAACGTACATTCAAGTTTAGCGGTAATTTAATGTCTCTCTATTTATTTAATACCTTTTTTTTTATTTTATTTTTTGTTCAATACCCTCTTGTCTACCTTTAGTGAGGTGATTTTTAAAGTGAAATACTAAATTAAAGTGTGAAGATTTCGTTTCCCCATTCGTGTTGTTTGTCGCGATTAGTGGTTTAAGTGCCCATATAAAGATACCTGAATAGTGCTCTGTCTAGGTAGGAAAACCGATCAAGCTTAAATTAGATTAAGGTATCAAAAGGAATACCTGAAGTACATAAAGGGGTTGCGGTGGGTGAAACTAAGTTTAGTTTTTTTTTTTGTTATTAATGTTATCCCTCACTTGTTTGTTTGAAAATTGCCTTAATTTTGTTTTCCTTCTTGCTGATGATAAAACAAAAATAAATTGTGAAGATTTTTGGCTATGAAGTGTGTGATCTTTTTTTGTCAAGCTCGTGAAAGCTTGATGGCTTGTTAATGTGAGATTTTCAGGGGGTGCGGTAGGGCGACTAAAGCCCTTTCAGCGATGATGGATTGACCTGGCAGCAGCATTAGTCCTTGGGAAGTCCTAGTTAAGGCCGCCGGACTTCATGGGTTGGAGGGCAAAGGCCACCGCTGCATAACATCAGCAGCGCCCTCAGTGTGGTGAAGGTCCGTCCGTTCTATGGTAAAAGAAAACGTAAGTACATTTTTTTGGCATGATTTATGTGTTTGTAGTAGGTTTGGTCGTGCTGCGGGGACAAGAACTCCGCCATTTCCGGCGAGCTAAGCTGAGCATACAGCAAGCATGCCGCGTCCCTCGTAGCCGACACTCTTTCCTTTTCCATTCCATCCCATACTAAAGTCCCATCCACATCCTTGTTTCCTGTCCTTTTCAAATCCCAACTCCCAAAACCTTCCTCTAGCCTATTACAGACCAGCGCGTTGGCTTTTTCGTTGACTTCTATATTGCAGTGTCCAGGTACCTACGCAACATAATCTGACACGGTTCTGCATAAATAATGCCTCGAGCATTGTGCGGCAATTGCTGACGATCTCAGATTTTGTGACGTAAGACTCTAGCGCAGTCTGACTGTCAATGTAGATGGCGATATTCTTATCGGATATTGATCCCATCTCAAGTAATTCCGCAGCTTTAAATACAGCTAGAACCTCTGTTTGGAACATACTACATGTGTCCGGAAGTTTTAGGGCCACCTGTAAATACAATAATTAAATTTATTGTAGCCTAATAGCACAGTAATTAACTAATTATTTATTTTTATTACTTATTTTACATTCTTTTAGAAGTATTCATTTAAGATTTTCTCTATAAATTGTAGGACAATTTTGCTATACCTGATTAGCGTTGGGACGTTCATCTCATTAAGGATGTGAAGAACTACGCTCTCCGATAAGACATCAATTCCAAACACAGATCTGCTTGGGCACTTTCCAACAAAGTCAAAAGTATCCTGTGTCTCTGACAAATTGCACATGCTGCAGACTGGTGATGGATCATTCCTATGAGCATATACATAATGCATATAATGCATATACAGGAATATCTCGATTTAAGTTGCTTTGACGAAAGTCTTTTCAAACTTTAGTCATTGAGAAATACCCACCCCGACTCGGTATACGAAGTAGAAGCAGAAGATGAAAGAGCAAAAGACAGAGGTGAAAGCTCTCCTTTAACATCCCAAGACTTAACTGAAAGTGAAAGCAATTTTCAGCTTGGATTCAGACAGGGATAGAAACGAAAGATTTATGCAGAATGTAATGCCGCATTTCCTTATACGGAATTACATGCTGAATAGAGGGGGCGCGCAGTTCAGCGGAATATAGATGCCTACTTTTCAAAGATTACCCCGCAAACAACACGTTCGTTATCACCTACTCCCACTTCAAAAGAAGCATGAACTAATTTGATACACTATTTATTTATGTAAATTAATTGGCCAATAAAAAATATGTTATATGTACGTGTATATATAAATTCATTACATGTGTATGTACATTCTAAATTAAGTGAATACAAATTTTCCTTGATCCATACTCATACATATGTATGTATATGCATTTATATTGGATCCGATTTAAGTCGTTTCAAGTTAAGTCGTCATTTTCTGAAACGTAACCCTGTCGTAAAGCGGGGTATTCCTGTAGTTTCTTATTCTTCAAGAGAAATTACTACACAATACTACTCGTATTTAAGCCAAACACGTGATCAACAATAGAATATCCTTGCTGGAAACCCGCTTGATATTCCTTGGGCAGATTACGAGTATTGGTACCTATCTATGCAGTTAGTCGACTTTTAACGCATTTGAAAAGAAATGTCTCAGCAGTTCCCGCCATACAACTTTTCTTATGAACGGGAGAGATCAAGGCTTCCTTGAAGCGATGCGGTATTATCTTTTTTTCCAAAATGTTGTTGAACAAGTAAGTAAAATCGGTGTTCAGTTCGTCAGTAACATATTTATATAATGCGGCCGATATTCCATTCGATCATGCAACTTTACCAACCTTAAGACGACTTACTGCCTCAACAATGTCCTGCAAGGCAAATGGGCAATTCAAAATTTCGAAGGCTTTTCGAAGTTCCCTGTCTATGATATATATAATTTCGACCAATTAGTTTTTTTGTCAAAGTCCAGAATTCTGAGGGATTATTACTGTGCACCACTCTTCGATTCATAATACATTTTCCTTCTTGGTACGAAAAGCACCTTAAACTCTTTATATCGTCGATCCAAATGCAAACTATCGAATGATAAAATCCAAATGCAAACTATCGAATGATAAAATCCAAATGCAAACTATCGAATGATAAAATCCCTGGTTTTTAGGAAAGGCATATCTTGCATATCTGTACATGAAATAAATAAAACAATCAATGCTTTTTTGTTCGTCATTGTATGTACGTTACAGGCTAATTGTTGTGTTTTTCCAAATATTAATTATTAACTCATTATTTAAACGCTTTCGATACATTTTTCATTTTTCGATACTTTGCATTTGGATCGACGATATAATGTATATCGTCCCCATATGCCAGAAGCATGAATGTTGCAAATTTTAAACTTTGGAAGAATGACCACAATTGTGCTTCTGGCTCTACTAAATAAGAATGAATTCAACATTCACCCAATTGACATAGTAATAAATTGTTGTTTACACACTTTCGGCACATTTAGAATTCTAAAAAAATATAGAATACAGAAAGACTTATCAAAAAAACTAAGAAAGTCGAAAAAATAAAATATGCACATTCATGCTTCTGGCACATGGGGGACGACATATTCTCTCTATTTTTCCTCTCCATTATAACCTTCAGGAATATATTACCAATGCGCATCGATACCTTCTTTCTCTCTTACCTATATCCTTATCTCATTAATGATCACGCTACATACATACATATTTGATTTTGATTTTTCTTAAATGGTGGAGGAAATACACTTCGGATTCGGATTTAATATATAAGGTGAATAAACGCCATAAGTTAGAGTATAACGCTCACATCTGATCAGGTGCACCAAAAACCATATTGCACTTCCTAGAAGGAAGCCTGTAGGAGACATGAATATTGCGAACAGCATTGTTTCGCTTGAACACAGTCGTAATATCTCCTGCCTATCCCTGTTTTGCTGATATATTCATCGAAAGTGCTCAATCGAAATAGCCAGTTTATCCTAAAGCCTATCTTCGGACGTACCACGTAATATAGAGATCATTTCATGACCTCCGAAAGCACACCACGTACATATGTACATATTGTACATATGTACATAATGCTCTTCCGGACTCTATTTTTCTTCTCCACACACTGTTTCTAAACAATACATAAAAAAGGGATGTCGAGCCCCTTTAGCGCGAGTGAATAATTCTAGCAAAACAAAAATGAGTTAAAATTTTATCCGCCAGAACCTTGAAAAGAAAAATAATATATACGTATGTACATACACAAGTAAATACAAAGCTGCACACAATACACATCATGGTAGAAACTTCACACTACACGTTGATCGTAAAAGATTTTTTTTGTTCGTTTATCTTCCCACTTTCCACCTATTATCGGCTGTTTCTTTTGGTGCTCTTTTACTTTGTTCTCCTCAAACCCCCCCCCCCCCTCTTTATGCTTGAGACACCGGATCAAGTTGGTGTAACTTCTTCAGACGGTTGAAATTAACTATTTTTTCTATTCTTCCTTTCTTCTTTCCTTTCTCCTATCTGACTGCACACCTCGCCGTGGTGTAGGGGCCTAGTAAGGTCAAGGATTCTCGGGTACCTATCCCCAGATGAGACATGAAGCTAAGTTGCAGTCGTCCTTACCCCCCCTGTCATATCCTATCCATTCCCCTCTCCCCTCCGGTGGGCCGGATCAAGGTGTTACACGACCCGTGCCGAGGATCAGCCTGGGTGGGTGCCCGCTCTAAATAATAGCCCAGTCGCTAACGGAGTATCCGGATACCTCCGGATTAGCCTGCCTTGCCTGCACAATGCGGATCTCTATGCAGGTCGACCTTCCCATTCTCCGCCACTCGTGGGTCCTAAAATGTACAACAAAAAAACAAAACAACCAAAACAAGCAAAAAAAACAAAAATAAATATTCAAAAAGAGGACGGTCCTCTTGAAAAACCGCCTTCCAGCCTCCTAGAAGGCACACCTGCAAGCTTTGCTATTGCAACTCCTGCTGGCGCATTGGCTTTGAAGCCTAGCACTAGCTATGCGAGCAGCTGCAAGCAAGTGGTCGCTCCCAGGATTGCTGAACACGCGCCTGGTACGCTGGCGGATAGGACAGTGGTCTCAACACCTGGTCCCATCGCAAAGCCAGACCATGTAGCGCGTGGGGTCAACCCCCACATTAGCTCTTTACCCTCAGGGACAGCTAACTGTTCGGCCTCGAGCTTACAGCACGCTGCTCCCTCCTCCTCGAAGGATCCACATCCCCTTTTTAAACCTCCCTCAGGGGCGACGGACAGCTCGGCTTCGAGCTCGCGGAACGTCGCTCCCTCCAAGATCTCTTACCAAAATCGACGGCTAGCCTACAAGCTAATTCGCCGCATTCAGGCTATCCCTGAACGAGAGAGGACCCAAAAACACAAAACGTCCTTAAGCTGGGCTACTAAACGTGTCCAGCTCCCCTCCGACTCATCCAACAAGGACTTATGGTCCAAACGCCAAAGATCTCAGGGTGAGTCTCCCACCTTAGCAAAAAAAACCAAGGTAGTACTTGCCAACACTACCTCCAAGCCCTTCAACCAAGTACTTAAGGCACACTTGGAGATCGCGGTCGTTGACCCCAGCGATCCGGATGGTAGCATTACAGCTGACAAATGGAGGAAGGTGGAGATAAAGCTCGCCACCAATTGTCTCCAAGTCTTACGTGACCATCCCGGCCCTGATGTTTCTTGCAGAGATGCTGGCTGGTATCAAGGGCACGTAAAAATCATTGCCTGTGCTGATCAAAGATCTAAGGATCTTTACAAAATTGCTGTCTCCAGATTGGGGCAGGTTTGGCCAGGTGCACAGTTGGAGGTCGTGGAAAAAGACCAAATTCCTAACCGTCCTAGGACTCGTGCTACCATTCCGGTCGAACCCTCCGATCCTAGGGTGATCCTGGATATTCTCAGGATCAGCAACAGCTCCCTCCCTACCCACAACTGGAAGATTGCCAAAGTGGGCGAGCCGAGAGGTGACATAAGAAGCGTCATCATTGTCATCAATGAAGAGTCCCTGGCCCCCTTGGCATCTTCAAAAGGAGTGATTAACTACGGCTTCAGCTCTAAAGTATATAAATGCGATGAGAAAGAGCCCGAGAGAGTCCCTCCCAAACTGGACGCTTCTTCCATACCAGTCGCGAGTTTCTCTCCTTCCGAGCCCATTCCCTTGCTCCCCTCCGCTGTTCCACCCCTCTTGAGGGTCGACTCTTCGTCGACGGACACGGAAATGGCTGGCGCTCTTCTCAAACTGGACTTTTCCGGTCCCCCTTCTCCCTCACCATCTATCCATGAGTCCGACTTCGGTTTGACGGACACGGAGATGGATAGCGATCCAAATGGCCCTTCTCGTGAGGATGACCTCCTGTCATCAGATTCAGAGGACGGCAACAATACCGTGATAATGGTATCTGAACAGAGAAGTAGCTCTAATACTGCGGATCCTTCAGATTAACCTGCATCACTCCATCTCGGCTTCGGCCTCCCTTATTCTCCGGCTTGCTAAAAACGGGGAAGACTTAGTCTTGATCCAGGAACCATGGGTTGTTGGAAACCGGGTTTGTGGCCTCAAGACTCCAAACTATAAACTAATCTACGCAAGGATGGAAGGTAAACCGAGATCTTGTATCCTTGCGAAGACCCACCTTAACATCTTTTTACTCTCTAATTTCAGCAATCAAGACATAGTCGCTACCAACCTGGAATTGCATTCAAAGAATTACTGGCTGGTTTCGGCCTATTTGGGTCACGATCAAGTGGGCCCACTCCCTCCGGATATCTTGGGGAGCTTGATTGCGAAAGCAGAGAGCCTTAAGACTGGTCTCATCATTGGCTGTGACGCGAACGCTCATCACTCAATCTGGGGCAGTTCCGACATAAATGAAAGAGGTGAGCAACTTTTTCATTTTATCCTCAGTACTAATATCCTTATTTGTAACCGAGGGTCTAAACCGACCTTTATTACTCGTAACCCACAAGAAGTCCTGGACATTACCCTTGTCTCTGATCATATATATAACCTAGTAAAGGCATGGAGAGTCTCTGAAGAGCACTCTTTCTCAGACCATCGCTACCTCCAATTCAGTCTTGACGACCATCTACCTCATCAGAAAGTTTTTAGAAATTATAGAAAAACTAATTGGTCTCTATACAGGAAGCGCTTATTGACGCTTATTCCCTCCCTTTTGCCTACTGAACCTACTAGTACGGATGATCTTGACAGGTTGGTCAACACCTTTACATCGGCATTTAACGGTGCCTTGACTGTGGCGTGCCCTAACCGCACTCCTCGAGGTAAGAAGAAACCACCTTGGTGGAATGCAAATCTTAGTACTCTTAGGAAGGACAGCAGACTCCTCTTTAATATTGCTAAAAGCTCTCGCGAGACGGCCGACTGGGACACCTATAAACTGTCTCTCAGGAAATATAAAATCTCACTGAGGAAAGAGCAACGACGCTCCTGGAGACTTTTCTGCGACAGTATTGAAGAATCCTCGGAAGCGTCTAGGTTGCGGAAAATCCTCTCAAAAAGTCCTTCAATACCTAGCTACCTCTTACATCCAGATGGTCACTGGACCACCTCTGCTAAGGAATCCATTGACATCCTACTGGATACTCACTTCCCTGGTAGCTTCCCTGTTGTTGTTCCATTATCGGGCATTACCCGTACTTGCTCTCTATCGTGCAGCAGCTCCCTGGTTATAGTAACTACAGAAAAGATCCGCTGGGCCATGCGCAGCTTCAAGCCCTTCAAGTCCCCAGGACCTGACGGCATTATTCCTGCTGAATTTCAAAAATGTGAGGACATTGTGCCTCCATGGCTCAAGGTCATCTTATCGAGCTGTCTTAATCTGGTCTACATCCCAAGGCGTGGACCGAGGTCGAAGTTCTCTTCATTCCTAAGGCAGGTAAGAGCTCGCATGTGGAACCAAAGGATCTCCGACCTATCAGTTTATCGTCCTTTCTATTGAAAACGCTGGAAAGGCTGATTGATATTCACCTCCGTCAGAGCATTAGCCCGTCTTTGCTCTCGCCGTCCCAACATGCGTACTGCAAAGGCAAATCCGTTGAAACAGCCTTACACTCGCTTGTGCGCATCATTGAAAAATCTCTGAGCATCAAAGAATATACCATGGTGGCTTTCCTTGACATTGAGGGAGCTTTTAACAATGTCAAACCAAAGGCAATCACAGACGCACTTGCAAATCTGAAGGTGGATACGTCGCTCGGAGTGTTGATCAATCAATTGCTAACACGCAGGATTATCAACACACAGCTGGGTGGAGCATCGACCAGAAGACTTGCCTGCTGCGGAGCACCCCAAGGTGGTGTTTTGTCCCCCCTCCTGTGGAATCTTGTAGTGAATGAGCTACTAGTGGACCTGGATAGGTCAGGCTGTAGAGTGATTGCCTATGCTGATGACATTGCGATTGCTGCGTCTGGCAAGCACCCAGACACTCTCAAGGAAATCCTCCAATATGCTCTCTCTCGGCTCACTAGGTGGGCCACCAAGTGTGGATTGGGGGTTAACCCTCATAAAACGGAACTTGTTCTCTTCACAAGGAAATATAAAGTTCCCCACGTAGACCCTCCTATGATTAATGGCACCAGTCTCACCTTCACTGTTAATGCAAAATACCTGGGTCTTATTCTGGACAGAAAACTGAACCGGAAAGCCAATCTACTAGAACGAGTAAGGAAAGCCAATGTAGCTCTCTATTCCTGTAAAAAGGCTATAGGTAGGAGCTGGGGTATGAAACCTGAAATCACTCGCTGGCTTTACGTGTCTGTTGTCAGGCCCATACTACTCTATGGCGTGATCGTTTGGTGGCCTGCCCTTGACAGGGCTGTTCACCTCTCCCAGGTAGCTAAAGTGCAACAATCCGCTTGCATGTGCATCAGTGGTGCACTAAGAACTACCCCGTCTGCGGCACTGAACATTATGTTCAACCTGTTACCCCTGGATATCCTTGGCAGACAGACTGCTGCCAGTGCGGCTATTCGTCTTAAAGCCTCCTCTCAGTGGTCTAGTTATCACATTGGCCACTCCTCGATCCTTGATCTTCTCAACTTCACACATGAAAACACGGACTACACTCCACCGAAACTGAGATTTGACCGACACTTCCGTACGAGTATCCCTGAACGGTATGAGTGGGATGGCTCTCCCCCTGATGATGGAAATTCGGTGCACTTCTACACAGATGGCTCTAAGACCGAAGGTGGGGTGGGCTGTGGTGTTTTCTCCGATAAGCTCAACCTGAGCATCTCGTTTCGCCTCCCTGATCATTGTAGCGTTTTTCAGGCGGAAATCATGGCGATTAAGGAAGCCCTGTCTTGGCTGAAATGTAATGTACTATCTGTCAGCGATATTAGCATTTTCACTGACAGTCAAGCTGCTATCAAGTCCCTGGAATCGTGCTTCTTTACTTCAAAGACCGTCTTAGACTGCCATTCGTCTCTTGCAGAGATGACAGAGCAGTTCAACATTCACCTATGCTGGGTGCCAGGTCACAGAGACATTCCAGGAAACTGTAGGACGGATGAACTCGCTAGACAGGGTAATACTCTAAGGATTCTGCCAGATAGGCAATCCCTAGGTATGCCCCTCGCTACATGTAAGCATCTGCTGAAGCTGAACGCTATTAGCAAGACCAACCTTAGGTGGGATAGTGGATCTACATGTCACATTTCGAGGCAGATCTGGCCTAAGCTGGACCAGAAACGTAGTGCCGAGTTGGTTAAATTAAAGCGTTCACAGATCAGCTGCGTTATCGGTGTTATCACTGGACACTGTTTAATCGGCCAACATGCCAAAAGACTTGGCCTCTTTTCCAATGACTTCTGCAGGAGCTGTAGGGACGAGGAGGAGGAGGAAACCATTCTCCACTTCCTGTGCACATGTCCTGCTCTATCACGCAAAAGAATGCTCCATCTAGGAGCTCCCTTCCTTGACGACCCCAGCGATATGGCGTCCTTAGACGTCACGAACATCCATCGCTTCATCAAAAGCTCCGGTTGGTTTTATTAATCCCTGAGTGGTCTAATGGTAGATCCTTGGCATCACAATGGAGCTTTACTGGTCTAAGTGTGTCTGCATCGTGGTGCAGACAGCCAATCTAACCTAACCTAACCTTCTGTATACGGTAAACAACGTCAGATCTCTTCTGCTGTATGACATACGGCCCATCCCAATCCGACTGCAACTTTGGGCTTTTACCTTTTTTTCTCGCTGGATTGTGCAGCAAAACTAGGGTCCCTGGATCAAAGACCTCCCTAGTGCTCCTCAGATCATATCTATGCTTCATTCTGCGACTGCCACATTCAAGTTTATGTCGCACCAGCTTATGCACTGCAGCCATTCTATCCCGAAGCCTTTGTAGAAATTCGTTACAGTCCGTAGCGTCTTGTCGATCCATCGCCAAAAGGTTTTCTGCTGGAAGGCGTAACTCGCGCCCATACATTAACATGGCCGGTGTTTCACCCGTGACATCATGTACGGCTGTCCGGTACGCCATCATTAAGAGGGGCAAGTGCTAACCCCAATCCCGCTGGTGATGGTCGGAGAATTTCGCTAAGTAGTCGAGGATAGTGCGGTTAAACCGCTCCACCATGCCGTCCGATTGTGGGTGCATGGCCGTAGTCCTCGTCTTTTCGATCCCCAGCGGCTCCATCGTTTTGGTGAATACTTCCGATTCGAAGTTACGCCCTTGATCACTGTGGATCTGCATTGGAACCTTGTGACGCGCAAACACTTCAGTAAGTAGACGATCCGCAATAGTTTCACTTGTTTGGTCCGGGATCGCGAAACATTCAGGCCACTTTGAAAAATAGTCCATGCAGCAGAGAATGAAACGATTTCCTGCATCAGTTCGTGGAAGTGGACCCAAAATGTCCACCGCGATGCGTACAAATGGAGAGCCGATGTTGTAGACTTGTAATGGTGCTATCCGACGAGGACAAGGCTTTTAGGCTTTTTCTGGCTTGACAGACTTTACAACACTTACACCATATCCGCACATCTTCGGTAACCCGATCCAATAAAAGGACCTCTGCAGTTTCTTTAACGTTTTTCCTACGCCAAAGTGACCTCCTGACGGGTTATCGTGAACCATGGAGAGAACGTGTTGGTGTAGCTGCTTTGGTACAACGGTTTGGTAGACCACATCATTACGCTGCAATAACTTCCTGCATAGAACATTGTTCCGAATGCACAGCGTATCCCAGATGGCCCAGTATGACTTTAAGATTGGGTCTGATTGGCGCATAGTATCCAATTCGGGACGAGAGTTCTGTAACGTCCAACCTTTTACTTGATGCAGTTGCTCGTCCGCATCTTGGCAACTTGCTATGTCATTCAATATTGTAGTCAGGGCTACCATTTTAAATTTATTAATGGGAGTAAATACTCCGAGGGGAGTACAAAAATGGCACTACAGTCCTAGGTGGACCTGGGCCTCAACCAACAAACCTCTCCAGCCAGCCCAGTTATGAGCCAGCTGCTCCAGTTGCGCACGACAATTTGGTTGAGGTCCCTCTCTACTTGTTTGCGCCACCTATTGCGAGGTCGTCCTATACTGCGCCGTACATCCGAGGTGTATTGGAACACTTTCTTGGCTGGAACGCTGGGCTCTACCCGCTCGACATGACCCAGTCATCTTAGTCGCTGTATGTGAACTCTTCTGGCTAAATCGATATCCTTGTATAGACCGTACAGTTCGGTATTGTACCTTCTCCTCCATTCGCCGTCTAAGCAGACGGGACCAAACACCACTCGATAACCAAGGGCATCCTCAACCGATTTTGACAAAGCCCATGCCTCTGCGCCATACAGCAGGACTGGGATGATTAGTATCTTATAAAGAGTTGCATTAGTAGTTCGAGATAGGGCTTTGTTACTCAATTGCCTTCTTAGCCCATAGAAACATCGATTGGCAAGAGTAATTCTTCGTTTGATCTCCCCACTGGCGTCATTTGCGGAGCTCACCAGAGAGCCTAGGCAAAGTCCTTTACTACCTCAAAATTATATCTGTCTACTGTGGCATTCTGTCCTTCTAACTTTTCGAATCGTTTCAGTGAATGTTTGTAGTGGATTTTAAGAATTTCAATGCGTTGTTGAAGTGATCATTCTATTTGTATTTACTTAACTTGTTATCTGTCCGAAAATGACAGCACATTTGTTGACAGGTGGCGGAATAGTGAACTATTCAAAATAAAATCATCAAAACAAAATACTCAAATTAGTACATACATATCTGTTTGGAAAAAATCTTAATATTCAGGGCTATCGGCAATTCCGTGGGAAACAAAATTCCGCCCGAACATGTTTGTTCCCTGGAAAATATTCCTCCTATCGTGAATTTCCATCGGAATTTATTTCTCCCGGAATCAGCAAAATATTTTCGAAGTTTTGTTCGAATGTTTTGACAGCTGTTAATCACCGCTGTTTTTATTTATTTTTTAATCACATATTTGAAATATTTGTACAAATATTTGTTTTCAGTGAGAAAATTGTGTTTATTTTGGTAAGTAGTAAGACGCGGATTTTATTTATCGTTAGTTTGGTATTGAAAGTGTTCGATTTATTCCAGATTTAAACAAAATACGTGTATAAAATAGCATAGCCTAGAATTTACATTGCTAGCGGGGAGTAAGACTAATGAGATAAAAATGAACAAAGATTCATAACCAGGAGTTAAATAGACAAGTCCAATGCTTTGAAGCTATCACAGGCGCTGCAAGTACAACCAAGGAGCTGTGGCGTTATTGCAACGTCTGTAGCTCCACCCCTGGGCGAGATTATACTTTCGGAATGGTTGGTATATACTCCTTATTATGTGTATTTTCAGTTGGGATAGATCTTTGGAAGGTTCAATATCGCTTCATTACACTACCAGAAGACGTTAAGTGCCCCAATTATCGGATCATCCATCGTGACCTATTTTATTTGGTAAACATTTCACTGATTCACTCATGCAACATATGTATCTCAATTATGCTTTCTTCCAAATAGGAAATTCTGTATTCCCTGAAATAGCCTCCTCCAGTACCATTTTAGTGTTTTCTATTTTCGTTTTAGGAATAGTTAAGTTAAACTTAATTCAAAGAAGTAAATGTTTATTTTAGTATTTTTAAATAAAAGCAATCAAACTTTTTATAATACTTTTAAAATGGCCCGTCCTTTGCGGTTGGTGCACATCAACTCCGTGACGTCTGTATTTCCATTTTCCGCTTAAAAAAACAACAAAATTGGCATAAAAAGGTAACGCTATCCATGAATTGCTACTTTTGTTTTGGATTCCTCCAGTAAATTGACGAGGAAACATTCCGGGGGAAATCGCGTTGAAATTCCGAGGGAAATTTTGTTCACGATAGCAATTTTTTCCGGGGGAAACTTTTTCCCTCGTTCGAAATTCATTGCCGATACCTATTTTTCGAAAAAGGGAAACATCTCGGGGGGAATTTTATTCACGATAGCCCTGATTGTAAAGGGAGTAAAATTATGATGAGAGGAGTACGGGAGTACAATGCATGAGAGGGGAGTACGAATACTCCCTTAGTAGTCACTTCGGCAGCCCTGACTGTAGTATACGCATTAAACTGTGTTGAATATAGTGAATTCTGTCTTTCGTTGGTCGGGACACCTTGCAACGGAATGTCTACATTCGCCATTTGAAGAACGTTGGATTCGAAATCGATTACACATTTATTAGCTGCGAAGAAGTCGATTCCAAGGATACAATCCTGGTGTATATCGGCGACGATCACGTTCATCTCTACTGTAAAGGTCGCGATAGTGAGATCGATGTTGATTGTTCCTTGGATGGGCGTGCGGTGCCCTGAGACTCCTTTTATAAAAGCAGAAGACGGACGTAGTTTGGAACGCAGAGCGGGACAGAGAGTTTTCGAGTGGATTACTGTATGTGTAGCGCCAGTATCCACCACCAGACTGCATTTAAAAGATCCGATGCCTCCCTGTACGTAACAAACGTTGCGTCCCAAGCTGACGGTATTAATGATGGGGACTACATTATTGGCTGACTCACGTCCCTCTGAGCCAGCCTTTCCGAGTTTAAAGTACCAGACTGAACATAAGGGGTTTGTTGTTGCTTCGCCCTCTGTTGATTAGCTCCCTTTTGCCCATTGTGCTTGGTTATGTTCATAGCCTGAAAGTTGGGAAAGGCAGTAGCAACTTCAAACTCCAGAAGGTCACCCACCTGATTATCCGGCGCTCCGGCAGCAGCAGTTTGTATTTTGCGCGCGTGAAAGTATAATTTTTTCTCCAGATCAGGACAATCAATGAAACCAAACTTTTTCGCGTGGTTATACCATTTGACTGTCCCGGAGTATCGGAGTATCGAGTGGAATGGGGATGGGAATATGTTTTTTCGGAGTTAGATTTGTCGACCGAGCGGTTTTCAACATTTAGGGCCAAACATGTTTTCTCCGTCAGCATCGACCCTTTTACGCTGACGGGTTCCCATTTCCCAAGCATCCTGTGTCTTCCACTTGACTGACTGAGATGTTTGCAGTTCGACGCGTCGCTCGAGTAGCTATTCGACTCGACTCCATTTTCAGAGCAATTTCCAGGGCCTCGTGAAGTGTTGACGGCTCCCGTTCTCGTACTCTACATTGTACATCTGCATCAGCTATCCCATCGAGGAATTGCTGAACGCACAAACTATCTAGAATGTCACTTTGCCATTTCGGATACGCTAAACGCGCCAATCGCTGTACTTCGTTTGCAAATTCCACCAGTTTCTCGCCGTGTCGTTGCAGTCTGGATCGGAAGAGACCACACGCGTTTCCAGACAACATTGCAACGCCGAAACGCCGCCGAAGTGCACCCACTAGAGAGAGGTAATCGTCAAGAACTGACTTTTCCAGTGCACCTATATAGGACAATGCTGGCCCACGAAGACTTGCGGCTAAGAATGTAGCTGACTCTACTGAGGACCAACCGTTTGCCCGAGACACCATAGCAAGATGTATCTCGTAATCTTCCCACGACGATTTGCCGTCAAAATCCATCAGATGTATGACTGGGCATCGTGGCGTACCACTTGGTAGGCAGGTCATCAAATTTGCTGGGGTTCTTGGAGAGGATTACCTCCATTCGCATGCTCATTGGGCGAACTCGCAAGAGTTTCGATCCGTTGCGATTGGGCAAAATCGTGGAATTAATGCCACTGTCCGCCAATACTTGTTCTGCAAATGCAGTTCCACTAAGTGTTGCGCTTTCCAGAACGGCTACGCGTTGGTTAATGGTGCTGGACATCTCTTCCATGCGGTTTCCCAGGTCTCGCACTGCCCGCAGAATCGTGGCGATGTCGGCGTTATTTTCAGAAGGTGGGTCTCTTATTTTCGTGAGATATGTGAACCCCACATCTGACACCAAATGTTACAATTTTAACTAATCTTTATTTAAAATAAATAGAATTACAAAGTTGAGGAGCAATCCTAATTCGCGCCAACTCGCCTGACAGCACACCGAAGTTCGTGGTTTTGGCGTGCTCCTTTGCCAGCAGTCGTTGACAGCTGTCATTTGTTTTCACAATCGTTAGGGTTGTTCGACAACTTGCGTGACGTCACAATACAATGGTTGTAGTGATGTTATTGTTATAGTTGAAATCAACATTAAGGTAGAAGAAAATAGCTTGTACTATTTAGACGGCTTCCGTGCTGAATTCGAAAATAGGGTTAATAAAAAAGGTGAAGGCATAGCTATGTTTATTAAGAACCATATAAACTACGAACGTGTTAATGTTGAAACTTCAGCTTAGGAAAATTTAACCATCAAAGTTGTATCAAAATCAAAGGAGAAAGTAATTAGTGGAATCGTGGAATCTACAGGCCACCCAATTTATAGAGCAATTCACACAAATTACAAATATTTAGATAGATAGATAGATAGATTGATTAATTCAGTATAGTTCATATATTGTATAAAAACAGAAAGTGATTTTCTTAAATCTATGAAAAACATGGCTTGAATAGCCGTCTGCCCAAGTTTGACAACATAATATATGTTCACAATTAAAAAGCTTCTTCAATAACAGCTCTCCTATACTTGGATACCTTTTCGCAATATTTGTAAAGTTGAACCCAATCTGCACCATTTAAAATCTTCACCATTTCTTTTCTTCTAAAATCCGCTTACCGAAATAATGTTGCCTGAATTGGCCTAGTATGAGACAGGTTCCAAGGAAATGATATATGTTCTCCCTCTTCTGTAAGTTGCAAAGTGTGCAGTACACTGGCAAGTCTTCTCGATGAGGTATATAGTTCAATTGCATAATTTCTCCTCTTACTTTAAAAACTGATGATATCATTTCCGCTCTATATTCATCATTAAAATAATTTTTGTCGTCGAGTCGATGATTAAGTCTAGCATAGATTTCCCTATGTACAGAGTTTTCAACTTGCTCGATGCTGTTTTCGTTTAGTTTATCGGCCAGAATCTTAAGCAAATTGTATAGCTCTCCTTTCCAGCTTAAAACATTATTTAAGTTTAAAGTGAAGGTATGTCCCCACAGGATCCAGCCAACTTCTGCCATTCATCAAACCAGAGTTTCTTCGCCTCTATCACATATGTATATCGCAATCCGCTTTGCTAGTCTCTCTTCGCCCGTTGCCAACGATTTCAAAATGTAGTCGAAATGGAGTTTTAGGGTATCTATATATAGCGGGGGAAATCAAGTTTACACAATCAACGTGTTGTTTGGTGTGCATTGAGGTAGTCTGAAAATCCGTTTAAGGAAATATCGAAGAAGTTTTTCGATGGTTTCCTACGATTTGTAGCCCCACACTTGCGCACCGTATAGCAAGATGGATTTTGCTACGGCTTGGAATATAAGATATTTTACTCTCATGGATATATTTTTGTTTTCCAGGCAATTTTTCCATGCTGTGCTGATGGCTGTTTTCGCTGTTGTTAACTTCTCCCTTAGATGGTGTTCCATATTTATGTTGCTGGTGATATTAAGACCTAGATACTTGTATGTTTTAACAATCTCCACTTCCTGTCCATTAAACATCCAACGTTCGCCTCTCGCATATCTTCCTCCTCTTCCTCTGAAAATCATTGCCTTCGATTTCGACACGTTTACCGACAGCCTCCAATCTTCACAGTAATTTCGCAGCCTGTTCATCATTCTCTGCAGGCTCTCAGGCGAATCAGCCAGCAGAACTAAATCATCGGCATACAGCAGTACCTTAATGCAAACTCCACCGATTTGAATACCTCCAGGTAAGATCTCTGTTATGTCATCTACATATATACATCGCAAATGCTAATGGAAATAAATGAAATGAAATAAAGGGCAATCATGAAACTGAGAAATTTTTGGGAAAGACCGCGATTGCAAAGTTTGTAAAATAGTACGTTTCTGTCAACTGTATCAAAGGCTACCTTTAGATCAACGAAGAACACGCACAGCTTTTCCCCCAATCGGTTGAAATTGCAAAGTTTGTAAAATAGTGCGTTTCTGTCAACTGTATCAAAGGCTGCCTTTAGATCAACGAAGAACACGCACAGCTTTTCCCCCAATCGGTTGAAATTCGTGGCTACCGTAGAAAGAACGAAAATATGGTCGGCAGTAGAGTAATTTACACGAAATCCAGCTTGAAACTCACTCAGCAAACGATTCTGTTCTATCCAGTCCTGAAAACGTTTGGTAAGAATACCCATTAATATTGTAGCATTGCCTACAGGATGGTTTGTGTACCAAAAACTAAAACACTGTATCTCAAACTGTGCAACGACATCTATTGCCTACTAGTAGTAAATATTCCAACCTGATGTGCTTACGTTCCAACCTAGTGTGCTTACGTTCCACAATTGTTCCACACAATATTCCATGATCCTCAATTCACCCGGAGAAACATCTAGCATGTTCTAGAACCCCTTACAATTTCCTATAAATACCCATACCACAACCAACGTCCACACAGTTGTTTATAAGTGAATACAGCGATTACAAGAGATATTCGACCAGTGGTGAAAGCAAGCGAAATTGTGAAAATAAATCTGTAGCGACCGTTTATTTTGAAATAAATAAAGAATAAAGTGATTGACTATTGTGTTAAAGTAAAGTTGGTATTTGATAATAAATAAACAATTAAAATACATAAAAGACGGTTTTATTTAAACGAACCCCAGCAAGAAAATTACAATATCTTCAGTGAGGCCTTTAGAAATGCGATGCTCGATAGCTTTTAACACTGTTAGAATCTCCTTTTTTATATATAGGGAAAATTACAGATTGCTTAAAACTTTCTGGAATGTCACTTGTTGAAAATATTCTGTTGTATTCGCTCCAGAAATTCATCGATTGCATATTTGTAAAATTCTAATAGTATACCGTCCATACCCGAAGCTTTGTTGTCCTTACATCAATATAGCCATCTTTTAACTTCTTCAATTGTGGTGTTGCAATCTAACAGCTCATTCTTATTGCCTGGAACAGCATACTGAAATTTGAGGCTATCTCCTGATGGTGAAGGATTGAGATGTACAGTACTCCCCGGATAATAGCACAGGCACATGGGTATAAAATTGTGTTGCTTATAAGCGGGTTTTCAATTAAATTCCTATTAAGCGGGGACCCTTGTAATAGCACATAAATGTGTTTTTAGGAGGGTTTTTTCTCAAATTTATAAATACAAACATAATTAGATTTAGTTACAAGTTTTTTTTATTTAGTAATGCAAAAAAAAAAAAAAACAATAAACAAAATAACAAAACACAAAAATATTGCATTGGACAATATGTACGTACCTCAGTCTTAAAAAAAACAAAAATGTTATTAAATTTAAGTATAAATTAAATTGTTAATATGTACATTTAATGAAAAAGATCTGACATTTTCCTTTGAATTATTGATTTTTCAGCAGTTTCCAAAAAATGATTCTCTATTTCATCTAGAGTTCTGATAGTAAGGTTGTTTCCATCGAGGTACGTTACTAAAGTTGCATGAGCCTTAAGTGCATCTTTCCTTGAAGGAATTTCAACCACATTCTCGACTACTGGAATTTCCTATGGATGCGTTGGCTTCTCGACAATAACGTGCGGGTTTTCCGAGCCCCAGATGCGGCAATTTTGTTTGTTAACGTAACCGCCGAGATAAAAATGTGCCTCGTCAGAAAAGATGATTTTTCGCCCAAAATCGTTGTCCAATTCAAGCTGTTCTAAGGCCCAAACTGCGAAGCGATAATGAAGCGGATGGTCGTGCGCTTTCAATTGCTGAATCAATTGGATCTTGTAAGCGAATAATCCCAGATCTTTGTGCAGAATTTTCCTCAGGCTAGTGCGTGAAATGTTGAGCTGTTGAGATCGATGACGAGTTGATGTTCGTGAATTGAGTCTCACACTCTCGGCTACAGCAGCCACATTCTCGTCTGTGCGCACCGTACGACGACGCGGACCATGAGTGTTGTCCACTAGCATACCAGTCTCACGAACTTTTTGCACAAACTTACATACAGCGGGCGCGGTGGGTGCTTCATTTCGGCCAAAACTTCTTTTCAAAAAACGCACTGTTTGGGCTACACAGCACTCAATATGGAAATAAGTTTTCAATATTTCCCAATATTGTTCAAGCGTAAAGCGACTCATTTCGTTCCGCGGATGTATGGTACTGACTTTCTGTCAAGATTTCGAGCGGGATACAGCTGTCAGTGTCAAAATAACCTATGATTTAAAAAGAAATCACTAGATGGCCCACCCGTTATATGCCAGGCGAAAAAAATAATATATCTAAATAACACGCATATGTCATATCTCAATGCAGGGATTCGTCCAAGTTTTGGAAGTTGCTCAGAAAGAGAAATGGCACGAAACATAAAATTGGAGTAAAAGTAACTGCGAGGCAGCTCGAGGTGTTTTTTTAGAATACAGTACTCCCGGATAGAAGCAACCCCTTTAATAGCAAAACCCTTTTAATAGCAACAAATTATATTCAGTTGAGATTTACCAACGCCATCTTATGCAATTGCACCCACTTTATAGCAACCCGGTTTTAAGCAACCCCCTCTTATTATCAAATAAAAATCCGAACAAAAATTGTGCTTTACCTGGTACTTTACCCTTTTATAAGCACATTGAATTTTTTTTTTTTTGCTTTGCAATTTGTATCCAATTTTGTGTGTATCCAATTGCAACGGTAGCAGCTACACTTGTATGTGTCGCCGGCCAGCTGTGTATTGTGTATGAACAAGTCTATGCACACATTTGCAAAAGGATACAATAACGCATTCGTATCTCCTGCGACGATCGGATAGTTTGTGTTTTTCTTTCTGTGCTTGCCTCAAAAACAGATTAATTATTTTGTTTTATTTTCGCTGAAAGGAATGAAAGGATTTCGTATCTGAAAAAGGGTAAAATTGCATCTCGGTGTGGAATTATACTCTTACTTCTTTTCTCTTCTTTAGATATGGCACCCAGAAAAAGAACAGAACTTTCAATTCTCAACAAAATCAATATCTTGGATTCACTTAAGACAAAAGGAATTCTAGAAAAGATATTATCGAAAAATACGTATGCAATGCTTCAACTATTACACGTATTTTACAAAAAGAAAGTGCAATGCGTAAGATTGTCGAAGGGAATAAAAACTTGAAGAGAAATAGAGTTCGTTCAGGACACAGTGAAGAACTGGATAAGGCTGTTGCTCGGTGGTTTAACGAAATGAGAAGCCACAATGCTGTTATAAGTGGACCACTTATAAAAGAACAAGCCATAAAATTCGCTCAAATCTTGAACGTTACTGATTTTGAGCCAAGCAATGGCTGGCTTTGGAGGTGACAAAAAAAGGAAAACATTAGTTTCAAGAAAGTTCACGGTGAAAGAAATGATGCTGATGTTCCATCTGCATCGAAATGGATCGAAACTATTTTACCATCATTATGAAACGGATATTCTGAAAAAGACATTTTTAATGGGGACGAAAACGGGCTTTATTACAAAATGCTACCTTCTGGAACTTTGATGCGAAAAGGGGAAGATCCCGCAGGACACAAATTGAGGAAAGATCGCATAGGTTAGGTTAGGTATGTGGGCTGGCAGGGAGCGACGCTCTCTGCCACACTCAGGTCAGCGATGACCCATTGTGGTACCCATGGGGGAAAAGTGATCCCTTACCCAATGAAACTAAAAACTACTCAGTCACTTACTTCATTTCTGCATACAAACCACCCTGATGATTTGATGAAGTTCAACATCTTTTCCGTTGAAACGCCGGAGAGTTCCTCGAGATCCTGGAAGAAGAATTTACCGAGGAACTTTTTCCTGGAATGTTGAAGACTCGGGCAGTGGCACAGGAAGTGGGTTGTGTCCTCAAAAACTTCCTCATCACCACAGCCTCTGCAGAGTTCCTCCTCCATCAGGCGTAGTTTCTTCAAGTGGTACCGCAGAGTGTTGTGTCCCGTGATGATGCCCACAAGGGTGGAAAGGGATTTCCTATCTTTACGGATGATTCTCTCGGTCTTTGCTTTGTCGAAAGATGGCCATAGCTTCCTAGTGATGGCGCAAGTTTCCATGGAGTTCCATCTTGTGTTCGCCTCCTCAGTGGCTTTATTCCCTGCAGCGAGCTTGAGTGTGCAAGGCGGGATACACACAGGGGGGTCAACTTGTTCTTGTTCGATTCTCGCCAGCCCGTCGGCTTTCCCATTGCCTGGGATACCCTCGTGTCCAGGGACCCAACAGAGCGATACCTTGTGCTGTGTTCCAAGAACCCTGAGCTCTTCTCGACAACACTTCACAAGCTTCGATTTAATTTCTATGGCAGTAATCGCTTTTATAGCTGCCTGGCTGTCGATAAAGATGGTGATACCTTCTGGCGGTATTGCCCTTATCGCAGACTCACGGGCGGCTGTTGCCACTGCTAAGACCTCTGCTTGGAAAACACTGCTGTGGTCTGGAAGTCGTATGGATATTGATACACCTAGAGGGTCGGAGAAGATACCGGATCCTACACCAGTGCTCATTTTTGAACCATCCGTGTAGATGGCTATAGATTCGGCATTAGGTATATGACCGCTTTTCCAATCTTCCCTGCTAGGGTAGGCGGTAGAGAAAGGCCTTGTAAAGTCTAAATATGGCGTCATGTAATCCGTTACGGGCATGAGGCCAAAGTAATCGAGTAGGATCATCGAGTGACCTGTTCTGCTTGGTTTCCAGTTCGCTGACTGACTTATTCTCATAGCATTAATGGCTGCTGATGTTCGCGTAAAGATGTCTAGCGGCAGCAGGTTGAGGATAGCCTCGAGTCCTGGGTTGGGGTTGTCCTCATTGCACTGGTGATGCCAATGCACGCTAGTCTTTGAACTTTGGTGATTGTCTTTAAGTTTTTGCATTTGTTGACAGCTGGCCACCATACTAGATTGCCGTAAGTCAGTATGGGTCTAACTATAGCCGTATACATCCATAGTATGATTTTGGGGGAGGGTCCCCAGGTTCTACCAAAAATTCTACTACATGAGTAAAAGGCTATTGTTGCTTTTTTGATTCTTTCCTCTATATTTAATCTCCAGTTGAGCTTTTTGTCAAGTACAAGGCCCAGGTATTTTGCGCTATCGGACAATCTGAGTGGGATACCATCAACAGAAGGTGTACTGAACTCCGGTATTTTCCTCTTGTTCGTAAAATGTACGAGTTCGGTTTTTTGGGGGTTAACCTTTAGACCGCAGCTCCTGGCCCATATGCTAAGAGTATTAAGGGCTCCGTCAAGTTGTTCGCTGAGGGTAGGCAGGAATTTACCTGTAGCAAGCAGCACGACGTCGTCCGCGTACGCTGTAGCTCTGACCCCGCTGTACCTTAGTTGTTGTAGTACCTCATTAAGAACAATGACCCAGAGCAGTGGGGAGATTACCCCGCCTTGAAGGGTACCCCTCGAGGCGTATGCTTCGAGCTTTGAACCCTTAAGTTCGGTGGTAATATGTCGTTCCTCGAGCATGCTAACAATCCAGTTAATTAGACTAATGTCGATGTCTAGGTTTCTTAGGGTTCTTTTAACCGCTTCGGTATTTACATTATTGAAGGCTCCTTCAATGTCCAAAAAAGCAGCTAATGTGAACTCTTTATCCTTAAGTGATTTTTCTATAGAGCCGACAACATGATGTAGGGCAGTTTCCACACATTTACCCTTCGTGTATGCGTGTTGGGCTGGGGATAAGTACCCCGGGCGTATTCTGCTACGTATGTAGATGTCGAGCAATCTTTCAAAAGTTTTCAGGATGAAAGAGGTAAGGCTAATTGGTCTGAAGTCCTTCGCGGTGGTGTGACTAGCCTTGCCCGCCTTGGGTATAAAAACCACCTTTACCTCCCTCCATGTTCTTGGTATGTAACATTGTTTAAGACTTAAGATCGCATAACTTTATTGTTTATTTGTAATATGGATGGATCAGAAAAATGTGTGTATGCCATAGGAAAGGCAAAAAATCCTCATTGCTTTCGAGGTAAAACGATTCCCATTCCGTACTTTCACCAAAAGAAATCATGGATGGTTACTCAGTTATGGACGCAAATAATAACAGACCTCGAAAAAAAGATGAAAAAGGAAAATAGGCAAATAATATTATTTGTCCACAATGTAGGTTGCCATAAATTGATTCCTGGCGTGAAACTTCAACATGTGAAAATTCGTATGCTGCCCCCAAATACCACCAGCATTATACAGCCACTGGATCAGGGCATAATCAGGTGTTTTAAAGCATATTATAGGAGGAATCTTATACGAAAACAATTATTGGCACTCGAAAATTAACAAACTTTGCCAGATTTCGTAAAATCAATAAATGTTTTAAAGGCATTTAAAAATTACCAAGCGTTCCTGGTGGCTTGTTACTCCCCAGACTATAAAAAATTGTTTTAAGATTTGTAAAAGATGGAGTCGTTGGGGATGAAGAAGTATTGGAAGAGATTGGTGTGTTCTCAACAGAAGAAGGGTTTGACGAGCTACTGAATTGCGATGATGAATTAGAATGTTTCGGATGTTTAACCGATCAAGAAATTTGTGATGATGTGGTTTCATTTGAAGAATGTTCAGTAACGGGTGGTGAAGATTTGGAGATGGAAATTCCAGTAGTCGAGAATATGGTTGAAATTCCTTCACGGAAAGATGCACTTAAGGCTCATGCAACTTTAGTAACGTACCTCGATGGAAACAACCTTACTATCAGAACTCTAGATGAAATAGAGGATCATTTTCTGGAAACTACTGAAAAATCAATAATTCAAAGGAAAATGTCAGATCTTTTTCATTTTGTGTTTTTTTATTTAGTAATGCAAAAAAAAAAAAAAACAAAAACAAAATAACAAAACACAAAAATATTGCATTGGACAATATGTACGTACCTCAGTCTTAAAAAAACAAAAATGTCATTAAATTTAAGTATAAATTAAATTGTTCATATGTACATTTAATGAAAAAGATCTGACATTTTCCTTTGAATCATTGATTTTTCAGTAGTTTCCAAAAAATTATCCTCTATTTCACCTAGAGTTCTGATAGTAAGGTTGTTTCCATCGAGGTACGTTACTAAAGTTGCATGAGCCTTAAGTGCATCTTTCCGTGAAGGAATTTCAACCACATTTTCGACTACTGGAATTTCCATCTCCAAATCTTCACCACCCGTTACTGAACATTCTTCAAATGAAACCACATCATCACAAATTTCTTGATCGGTTAAACATCCGAAACATTCTAATTCATCATCGCAATTCAGTAGCTCGTCAAACCCTTCTTCTGTTGAGTACACACCAATCTCTTCCAATACTTCTTCATCCCCAATGACTCCATCTTTTACAAACCCAGCTTTCTTAAAACAATTTTTTATAGTCTGGGGAGTAACAAGCCACCAGGAACGCTTGGTAATTTTTTAATGCCTTTAAAACATTTATTGATTTTACGAAATCTGGCAAAGTTTGTTAATTTTCGAGTGCCAATAATTGTTTTCGTATAAGATTCCTCCTATAATATGCTTTAAAACACCTGATTATGCCCTGATCCAGTGGCTGTATAATGCTGGTGGTATTTGGGGGCAGCATTCGAATTATCACATGCTGAAGTTTCACGCCAGGAAGCAATTTATGGCAACCTACATTGTCGACAAATAATATTATTTGCCTATTTTCCTTTTTCATCTTTTTTTCGAGGTCTGTTATTATTTGTGTCCATAATTGAGTAACCATCCATGATTTCTTTTGGTGAAAGTACGGAATGGGAATCGTTTTACCTCGAAAGCAATGAGGATTTTTTGCCTTTCCTATGGCATACACAAATTTTTCTGATCCATCCATATTACAAATAAACAATAAAGTTATGCGATCTTTCCTCAATTTGTGTCCTGCGGGATCTTCCCCTTTTCGCATCAAAGTTCCAGAAGGTAGCAGTTTGTAATAAAGCCCGTTTTCGTCCCCATTAAAAATGTCTTTTCAGAATATCCGTTTCATAATGATGGTAAAATAGTTTCGATCCATTGCGATGCAGATGGAACATCAGCATAATTTCTTTCACCGTGAACTTTCTTGAAACTAATGTTTTCCTTTTTTTGTCACCTCCAAAGCCAGCCATTGCTTGGCTCAAAATCAGTAACGTTCAAGATTTGAGCGAATTTTATGGCTTGTTCTTTTATAAGTGGTCCACTTATAACAGCATTGTGGCTTCTCATTTCGTTAAACCACCGAGCAACAGCCTTATCCAGTTCTTCACTGTGTCCTGAACGAACTCTATTTCTCTTCAAGTTTTTATTCCCTTCGACAATCTTACGCATTGCACTTTCTTTTTGTAAAATACGTGTAATAGTTGAAGCATTGCACCCGTATTTTTCGATAATATCTTTTCTAGAATTCCTTTTGTCTTTAAGTGAATCCAAGATATTGATTTTGTTGAGAATTGAAAGTTCTGTTCTTTTTCTGGGTGCCATGTCTAAAGAAGAGAACAGAAGTGTTCGCGGTAATTCGACCACTATAAAGTATATGTAATAAAACCGCACAATATTATCTGTAACGAAAAATGTACCAGTAAAAAACTCCGTAAAATAAAACCACTTCTTTTCTTTCTGAACGTTATAAACTGTGTGTGTTGCTTTAATTCCTTTGGTCTTTTTATATAATTATGATTGACAATTTATGTATATAGAAAATTGACATTTCATTATTCTTAATTTTTATATACATTGATTAATGGGAAATTTAGGGGAGTTGCCATACTGTCTCAAATAAGGAGTAAGAGTATAATTCCACACCGAGATGCAATTTTACCCTTTTTCAGATACGAAATCCTTTCATTCCTTTCAGCAAAAATAAAACAAAATAATTAATCTGTTTTTGAGGCAAGCACAGAAAGAAAAACACAAACTATCCGATCGTCGCAGGATATACGAATGCGTTATTGTATCATTTTGCAAATGTGTGCATAGACTTGTTCATACACAATACACAGCTGGCCGGCGACACATACAAGTGGAGCTGCTACCGTTGCAATTGGATACACACAAAATTGGATACAAATTGCAAAGCAAAAAAAAAAAAATTCAATGTGCTTATAAAAGGGTAAAGTACCAGGTAAAGCACAATTCTTGTTCGGATTTTTATTTGATAATAAGAGGGGGTTGCTTAAAACCGGGTTGCTATAAAGTGGGTGCAATTGCATAAGATGGCGTTGGTAAATCTCAACTGAATATAATTTGTTGCTATTAAAAGGGTTTTGCTATTAAAGGGGTTGTTTCTATCCGGGGAGTACTGTATTCTAAAAAAACACCTCGAGCTGCCTCGCAGTTACTTTTACTCCAATTTTATGTTTCGTGCCATTTCTCTTTCTGAGCAACTTCCAAAACGTGGACGAATCCCTGCATTAAGATATGACATATGCTGTGTTATTTAGATATATTATTTTTTTCGCCTGGCATATAACGGGTGGGCCATCTAGTGATTTCTTTTTAAATCATAGGTTATTTTGACACTGACAGCTGTTTCCCGCTCGAAATCTTGACAGAAAGTCAGTACCATACATCCGCGGAACGAAATGAGTCGCTTTACGCTTGAACAATATTGGGAAATATTGAAAACTTATTTTCATATTGAGTGCTGTGTAGCCCAAACAGTGCGTTTTTTGAAAAGAAGTTTTGGCCGAAATGAAGCACCCACCGCGCCCGCTGTATGTAAGTTTGTGCAAAAAGTTCGTGAGACTGGTATGCTAGTGGACAACACTCATGGTCCGCGTCGTCGTACGGTGCGCACAGACGAGAATGTGGCTGCTGTAGCCGAGAGTGTGAGACTCAATTCACGAACATCAACTCGTCATCGATCTCAACAGCTCAACATTTCACGCACTAGCCTGAGGAGAATTCTGCACAAAGATCTGGGATTATTCGCTTACAAGATCCAATTGATTCAGCAATTGAAAGCGCACGACCATCCGCTTCATTATCGCTTCGCAGTTTGGGCCTTAGAACAGCTTGAATTGGACAACGATTTTGGGCGAAAAATCATCTTTTCTGACGAGGCACATTTTTATCTCGGCGGTTACGTTAACAAACAAAATTGCCGCATCTGGGGCTCGGAAAACCCGCACGTTATTGTCGAGAAGCCAACGCATTCATAGAGAGGGACAGTTTGGTGCAGATTGTGGAGTAGTGGCATCACTGGAGCATTTTTCTTCGAAAATGAGGCTGGGAACAACGTTTCGGTCAACGGTGGGCGTTACAGAGCCATGTTAACGACTTTTTTTTTTATTGGGATTGAAGACATGGATTTGGACGACCTCTGGTTCATGCAGGATGGCGCGCCATGCCACACAGCCCATGCCACAATCGGTCTTTTGCGCACCAAATTCCCAAATCGTGTTATCAGCCGTCTTGGCGAAGTCAATTCGCCGCCTCGGAGCTGCGATTTGACCCCTTTGGACTTTTTTTGTGGGGAACCGTGAAGGACTGATATTATGCCAACAATTCGGAAACGATTCAAGCTCTTAAGGCCAATATCATCCAAGCAATCCGTGAGCTACAGCCCGAAACCATCAACAAGGTCTTGGAAAATTGGAGTGATAGAATGCGCTACTGCGAGGCCAGCCGGGGCAGCCACTTGAACAACGTTGTGTTCCATAAATAATGGGAATGTTCGCTCTTACTAATAAAGCCATAATACATGGAAAAAATTTCATTTCGTTAATTTTATTGCATTTTTAAAAAGAAACTTGTAGTTGGCTCACCCTGTATGTCGGAATTTGCGGTTGACATACAAATACATTTGCTTGTGTTAAAAATAAATAAATAAATATTTGGCGCAACAGCTCTTTAAGTGCCAGGGCCTAGCTTCTCGCAACCACTCATGTTGTGTGCGTTATATTGTTCACACGAATGGAAGGGACCTACAGTTTAATGCCGAATCCGAATGGCGATTTGAGAAGCTTTTTCGAGACAACAATACTCTCGGATGTTTGTCAGACGCTCGCGAGAGGTGGGACCGTGAAAAAACTTTTTGGTGTTTTGTAGGATTCGAACTCGGAACCTCACGCGTAGTGATCCGACACACTAACCACTTACGCCACGGCGCTTGTATGTTAATTCGTCATATTTGCGGTATAGGTCCAGTAGTGCAAAAGATATCTTCCTGAGCCTGTCGCAATCTGTATAGTACCACTTCTGCTTTCGAACCTGTTTACCACCTCGGACTACAGGCCACACATATGTGTTTTTGATTGTCATTTTTATGTCTTTTATTGTCCACCCTGCGTTTCCCTAAGTTCTTTGAATCTCCCTACTTAAGATCACATTATATATTTCTTTTAGGCACTGCTTCCATTTCCACCCTGGCAATAAATTTAAATCTTCGAGGACTTCCCTATCTTCCACAGAAAGTTCAAAGGTAGTAACTATTGGTAGGTGATCCGAAAAGTTTTGCGATTTTACTTTAAAATCATTAATTAAGCGATTCCAGATTCCTCCACTCAAACACAAATCAATTACTGAACTACCCTGCACTTCTACAAAAGTGTATTCGTATTCTGGATCGCCAACCGAGCAGCCATTACGAATTGTCAATCCATATTCGTTACAAAATTCTATCAGCTGGCGACCTTTAGTATCCAAAACCACATCTTTAGATTTGCGGCAAAGTGGCGTGTTATATTCATCAATCGTCAATCGTTCTTCTATTGAAATTGCCTATCAGGAGGACATCATTCTGGTTACACGGGTTGTTAATTACATCCACCAGTGTCTACAAATCACGTCCCCACTGCGGCCGTTGTGATCCGTTTAGGTATACAGGCATAATGTAAGAGCTCAGTCGCGGAGCATTTGTTGTTTTGATGTGTATGTAGTTGTACCCATTTGTTTCAGCATATTCAGTTTCTATGTAATTTAAATTCTTTCTGTACCCATAAAGGCAACCTCCGCTGGCACGTTCTCTAATGCTACTTCTAATTCCCGGTCTCCAGCAAAGCTTGTAATTTTGAAAAATATTTTCAAAAGTTTGTTCATTACCTTCTAATAAATGTGTTTCAAATAAGAAAAAGAATTAAAATTTTTGTACATACTTAAAGAAATCAGAATATATAAGTTTACTTCGCAGACCGCAAATATTATAACTTAAAATTCTGAATTGTTTTTTACTAGCTAAATTATTGTTTAAATCTATATTAGGGCAGACGGAAAGTTCCTAGTCTTGCCGCAAGACATTGCCGACCTCTCTGGGCGATGGCGGTTGAATTGGATGGTTTGAGTCTTTGATGATCCATTGTCTGGTAGATGGCGGTAGTCTCGGTTGATGGTTTTTTGCCGTCTTAGCAGCTGATTCTTTGACAATCTGGGTACTAGTGTTCTTTATGATTTGTGAGATCACAAAATTACCATAGTCTCTCCCACATTTAAGACCATGAATGAAGCTCCAAGTCAACACTCTATCTTCTACGTGCAGCCTATCATCTCTTAAGTACACGTTTGCAGTTGGATTTTTCGCCTTGATAGCATTCCTGATCTCCAGTAGTTTTGCACGTTTCAAACGGATGTTTCTGGGGAAATCTCTATGGACTGCTATTCCGACCTCTCGCAGAGCTCTTGATGCACGCAGAATCTTCAAGAGCGGATTCCTGGAATCCAATCGCAACAGAAAGTTTTTAATGATCGGATTATTTGATCTGATCGCAACAATGTTACTCTCGGGCAAAGTAGATAAAAGTTCACCGTGTGTTCTACAAATTGCTTGGATTTGACTCTTTGGTTCAACACTGCTGCCACTCGGTATCCGAAAAATCAGGTTACATTCGTTTATCTTCATTTGGCTGGATTCCATTCGATTTTCGAGCTGCTTGTACCTTTCTTCTAATGCGACGACTTTCTTTGTTAGTGTTTTTAAGCTGCTTAATTTCGTCGTGTAATTTTTCCATATCTGAGAGCCTTACAACATCTTTGAGAGACTCCTTAATATCTTTGAGGTTTATCTCTAGAACCTCCTGCATAGCTTTTCGTAACTCGCTCATATCAAAATCGCTGGGCATACTTCTTTTGTTTGGATTTGATTTGTCTGGTGAAGTTTCTTCCAATTTTCTCTTAGTCATCTATACACAATGGATGAGGTTATGTGCAAATTTGTATATGTACGCTACGAGTTGTAAAGTAGCTAACTTGACTTAAATACAAGGACTTACAGATATTCGAGTTTTATTCTAAAGCTGAATAGTTAATGATGTGATTGCGATACTTTATGGTTTTAATACATGTTTGTTTTTCTCTTATTTTAATCTTTTTTTATGGACCACAAAACAAAAGCTGATTGCCGGTTGTACAGGGTTGCCAGCTCAAATATGAAAAGAGCACATAACGATGTGGTTGCTTTGAGTGAGATGAATATTAACACGGAAAATAACACAAATAATCTTGTCCTCAACTACCACGAAATGTTAGCTTCGAAAGGAATGTGCAACATTATTAAAGGAGCCACTATGGTCATTTTTGAATTTGCCGGAGCTCAGAACGTTCTCGGCTATAGTAAAAAACAATATCTCTGATCACTATAGTACCTTATATGGAATATACGACGAAACTCCTGGAGAAAGTGATACTCCTTCATGCTCGCGCGTAATGACGAGCAAAGTAAACCAGCTAATCTGAACCACTGACTGGGCACAAGTTCCAGAAAAGACGGATCCTATATCGCTCTTCAACTGTTTCACTGAACAAATTATTGAAATATATTCAAATTGAAAAGTAATATACAAGAAAAAATATCGAAAAAGTGTACCATGGATGAATAGGGACATTCCAAAGATATGTAGAGAACGAAATGTTCAATATCGTAGATGGAAAAACAACCGGAGTAATTTAACGTACGAGACAGAGTATAAGAAGTTACGTAATCAGGTTAACAAAAAAATCGCAGCAAATAAGAACCAATATTATAAGACAAAATTCGAACAAACAAGAAGCGATCCAAAGAAAACATGGGCGTTAGTAAATGAAGTTCTAGGACGAAGGAAAGCAGATTTAGATGAAACTTTAAGGACAAACTTCGCACCAAATAGAAGCACGGCGGAACTAGTGGATGAATTCGGTGATCTCTTTTCGCGACAGGCAGCATCTATTATCCATACTTGTGACATAACCTTGTTAAGTCATCGGAACTCAGTCCTATAACTCACTATAACTAGGAGAGATCGAATGTGCAGAGGTAGAAAATATATTATACCGTTTAAATGTCCTTAAAGCGCCAGGAGCGGATGGAATCAGAGCTACAGACCTCAGATCAAACGCTGATATCTTTGCTCCTATAATAACCAAACTTATAAACCTCAGCTTTAGTAATCGACGGTACCAAAAAAACTCAAAGAGTCAGTTGTTCGACCTATATATAAGAGAGGTAGCAAAAAACAGTCAGCGAACTATCGTCCGATTGGAATTTTACCTGCCATCGACAAGATCATGGAGCAAATTGTATCAGATCGTATGTGAGACTTCATCAAAAAACAAAACCTTTTAAGCAAATACCAGTATGGATTCCAAAGGGGCAAAAGCACTAATCGGCTTCTGGGCGAATTTGCAAATCTGATCTTGACTTTAAAAGCTCACCATTTGCATACGCAGATGACACGGCAATTGTTGTGTGTCACCAATCTGTAGAAGAAGCAGCACGTATCATGCAAGAAGTTGAACAGGGAGATGGTGTCACGACAATGGGCTGGTAATAAACGCGTCAAAAAGCAAATTAATGCACATCCGGAGCTCAAATTTTAAGGCGTCGTAAATCATATTAAAAAACTATAAATGTGGCAAATCGTCCGACAATAATGTTATTGGTGTTGTCGATACATTCAAATATCTAGACGTTACCATTGACAGCCATTTCCTTTGGGTTGCTCACATCAATAATCTACGAAGCAATTTGAAGGGGTCACTGTTTGCGCTGGCCTTTCTAAAATACAAATCTACTACTTGTGTGCAAAAATAAGTCTACCACGCTCATATAGAGTCCAGGTTGCGGTACGTCGTATTAGCTTGGGGAGGTGCAGCGCAGATGCACATAGAAAAGCTACAGCGGATTCAAGATAGGGCGCTAAGGTTAATATCAGCAGGTAATGTCAAAACCAACAGCGTAAGGGTCCTTCAAAGAAGGCAGATCTACGAGATGAGTGTAGTCCTGGAGTATTACGACGACACAAATCTACGATCGCAAAATACACACCAGTTTAACAAAAGAAGACGAGCTGAGGGCCTATTCCAACTTCTAGGCATCATAAACGAATATGGAAAGAGAAGACTGAAGTACATAGTGGATCTTCTCCTTCTTCCTTTTATCAGCGAGGTCATGATTCAAAAACAAGGGATCATAACCCTCCCACTTCACCGCATTTCTACTGATCCGCCTGTGGGGTTCGACTTTATAGTAATCAGTGGTGTCGTGCACAATCTTTAAAAAAAAACTACTAGTGAAAATGTCTGGCCATGGTAAAGGAGGAAAAGTGAAGGGAAAGGCAAAGTCGCACTCAAATCGTGCCGGACTACAGTTCCCCGTCGGTCGTATCCATCGTTTGCTTCGCAAGTGCAACTATGCTGAACGTGTCGGTGCTGGTGCTCCAGTGTATTTAGCAGCTGTTATGGAATATTTGGCTGCTGAAGTTTTAGAATTGGCGGGAAATGCTGCTCGTGACAACAAAAAGACAAGAATCATCTCTCGTCATTTGCAATTAGCCATCCGTAATGACGAAGAGTTGAACAAATTGGTGTCTGGTGTTACCATTGCACAAGGAGTGGTTCTTTCAAACATCCAAGCTGTTCTGTTGCCCAAGAAAAAAGAAAAAAGTGCCTAAATTCATTACCTGTGACAAGAACAAAAAAAAAGAAAGTAACTCAAACAACGTGCCTCTAATACTCCATAATCTTCCTCAACAACTTCGAAGTCTTAAATCAGTCCATGTCAGAAAACGAAAGCTTAAACAATATTTTTTAGAGTCAATAACGTAAGTGAATTCAAAGAATCTTTTTACTATTCAGGCCTAAATTTACAAAACCTCATAATCCTTTTAATTGATAAGCAAGTATGCATAAAACTGTTTTCAACCTTAACTTTTTCGTTCATTTCTTTATATAACTCTCACTTTGATGATGATTCAATATACATATTGTGATATTCTTGCTGGTGTTCGTTTAAATAAAACTGTCCTTTGTGTATTTTAATCGTTTATTTATTATCAAACACCAACTTTACTTCAACACAATATTCAATCACTTTATTCTTTATTTATTTTAAATTAAACTGTCGCTACACTGGTCTAATCTTCCTCTTGTAAGCGCTGTATGCACTTATAAACAACTGAGTCCACGATGGTTGTGGTATGGGTATTTATATGAAATAAAAGTCCTTCTAGAAAATGCTAGATGTCGCTCGGGATGAATTGATGATCCTGGAATAATTGGGATATTGTGTGGAACAATTGTGGAACGTAAGCACATCAGGATGGGATATTTACTGCTAGCAGGCCTTGCAAATAGATGTCGTTGTACGCAGTACCTGACGATGTACTTGATACTACTGGATTAATACCACGATAATGATGAAGACGATCCAGGGGGACAATTTTCATCTTGCCTCTTACTCCACACTGGATCCAGAAGACGACGTCATTGATGCGTGTGACCACTTTATAAGGACCCTCCCAGTCACGCTGCAGCTTGGGTGACCTCACCTTTTGCCGGTGTAGGTTGTACAACCATACTAGGTCTCCCTCGTGGAAGCTGGACGCTGTTGCCTTTGTGTCGTACCTGGTTTTCATGCGGTCACTCGCTATCCTTATCCTCGTCCTGGTCCTCTGATGTATGTCTCCGATCCTTTCCCTGAGGTCTGCCACGTGGTCCTCCTCACATTTGGGCTCATCGTTAGGGGATCCAAACTTCACCTCACTAGGTAGCCGGACTGCTCGACCAAACAAGACTTCAGATGGAGTATGTCCAGTAGTACTGTGCACTGCATTTCGGTAGGCCATCAAGAAGAGAGGGATTTGTCGATCCCAATCGCGCTGGTGGTCTTCTACGACCTTGGAGAGATGTTCGTTTAAGGTTCTGTTGAAGCGCTCTACCATCCCGTCGGATTGTGGATGAAGCGGGGTCGTCCTCGTCTTTTTGATTCCTAGTTGTTGACATACCTCTTGGAATATCTTCGATTCAAAGTTTCGTCCCTGGCCAGAATGCAGTTCCATGGGCACGCCAAATCTGCTCACCCAGTTGTTGACGATCTGTTCCACGATGATCCTCGCTTCCTGGTTAGGGATGGCGAACGCTTCCGGCCATTTGCTGAAGTAGTCCATGATGACTAGGATGTAACGGTTACCATTGTCGGTTTCTGGAAATGGACCAGCGATATCAGCGGCAATCCGTTCAAAGGGTGCGCCCACGTTGTACTGGTGCATCTTGCCTCGCGTTTTCGTTCTGGGTCCCTTGCTGGCGGCACACACGACGTATTTTCGGCACCAATTCTCTACGTCGTCCCTTGCGCTGAGCCAAAAGAAACGTTCTCGCACCTTCTCCAGAGTCTTATTTGCACCCAAATGACCTCCGGATGCTCCATCATGCATCTCCCAAATCGTTCCCGTTCGGCCTTTCCCATTTCCATTTCAGAACACCATCTTGCACATGAAGGGAATCCCACTGAGCCCAGTATGCCTTGAGAGTGGGGCTCCTGTCCGAGATATATTGTCCATTTGGCTTTTCCATAAACTCCTTCCACGCTAATATCGGCTCGATGTCTGGGTCTTCTTTTTGAGCGTTGCGGATTTCCTCTGCACCCCAGCCGGCTCAGCTTTTACCCTTTGGATGGAAAGAAGGTGCTTCTCTTCCTGCCGCACACAATGCTTGCAGTCGCTCTTACATGGTCGCCGGGATAAAGCATCTGTATTAGAATGAAGTTTACGAAGCTGTATTTCATAATCGTACATTTGCAGCCGTTCAAACCATCTTGCGACCTGGCCCTCCGGATTCTTGAATTGCAGCAGCCATTTTAGAGCCGCATGGTCTGTGCGCAAAAGGAACTTTTGGCCGTAGAGGTATTTATGGAAGTGTTTTGTCGCCAGAAGCAGCGCCAGAAGTTCTCGCCTGGTCACGCACTAGTTCCTTTCCGGCTTGGAGAGCGCTTTGCTGAAGTATGCTACTACCTTCTCTTGACCGTTGTGTACCTGCGACAGAACCGCTCCGACACCGACGTTACTTGCATCTGCATCCACGATGAACATTTCTTCGGGAATGGGATATGCTAGACTTGGTGCTTCTCATAGTTGCTGCTTAAGGTTCTTGAACCTATTGTCGCACTCACCGGACCATTTAATTGCCTTCCTTTTTCCGTCAGCTGGTGCAAGCTCTTCGCGATTCCGGCAAAGTCCTTTACGAATCGTCGGTAGTACGTGGCGAGGCCCGACAAGCTCCTGAGTTGGTGTTTGTCTTTTGGAATTGGCTAGTTTTTCACAGCTTCCACCTTGTCTGGATCGGTTCGCACTCCTTCTGATGAGATAACGTGGCCCAGGTACTTGACTTCGGATCTGAAGAGGTCACATTTCTTTGGGTTCAGCTTCAGGTGAGCGCTTCGAAGCCGTTCTAACCCATTCTTCAGGTTGTCGCAATGTTCCTCGAATGTTTTTCGTATCACAATCACATCGTCCAGATACACCAAGCAAGTTTTCCAGGTCAATCCATGCAGGACGTGTTCCATTAGGCGCTCAAAAGTTGCCGGAGCATTGCACAATCCAAATGGCATTGCTGTAAATTGCCACAGCCCATTTCCTCCAGTGAACGCAGTTTTCTCCCGGTCTTTGGATCGATTTGTACCTGCCAGTAACCGCTCTTTAAGTCAAGGGTGGAAAACAATCGAGCTCCCGAGAGTGTGTCGAATGTGTCATCGATCCGTGGCAGAGGGTAGCTATCCTTTTTGGGTGACATCATTAAGTCTGCGATAGTCCACACAGAATCGAGTGCTGCCGTCTTTCTTCTTGACCAGTATAACAGGTGAGGCCCACAGACTCTTAGAACTTTCGATGAGCCCTTCCTTCTCCATCGTTGACACCATATCCGCAACCTCCGTCTTCTTTGCCAATGGTAGTTGTCTGGCAGGCTGATGAATTGGTCTGGTATCCCCAGTGTCTATGCGATGTTGCACCAGATGTGTTCGGCCATACTCTCCATCCTGTGAGGCAAATATATCAGCGTACTCACCGATTAGATTTTCTGCCATGGCTCGCTGATCCCGATCCAGTTCGCAGTGCTTGAGGATCATGTCCCTTACTTCCGCCAACCTGGCTGATGAAACAGGACCCGCAGATTCCTTTCCAGTTATTGTCGAGATTAAACATATCGGAACACATTCACCAATAACCTCCCCTTGTTTTAGTTTGACGCTGTGGCTCTTTAAAGCTGTTTAGCTTGAATGTCTTACATGGGGTTGATGACCCTTTTACATACATCAATTTACAATGGAATTAGGTTTTGAATGTGTGCGTATCTAAATGGTATAATACCTATACATTGAGTTGATAGAGCTTTAAATGTGTGCTTTCTCTTTCCTCAAGTCGGCCATTAATAAGGGTTTAGAATATGTTAGTCTAGTTAGCTAAAGTGTATAACTAGCTGATTCTTATGGGTCTGGTTAATGTTGGAAAGAGAAAGCATGCATTTGACCGATCAAGCCTTGCACATTTGACAGCTTCAGTTCCATATTTACTCGCGTGGTGTTCAGTTTAATATTTGTGTTTCACAAATACAAATAATAATAGTTACTATTTTTTTGTGCGTTGTTACTAATTATCGATGATATTTGGATTTTACATATACATATCTCGATAACTAGTTCAATGGGCAAAAAACCTATTTCATCGTGAAGTGTCAAATGTGCTCGGTTTCGACTTTATGTCGACATGTGTGCTGCATGTTGTGTGTTGGGTGTCGTGTTGTGTTTTTGTTGGGAACCAACATGCTCCCCGCCTCTGGGATAGAAGTTCTGACGCTCATATCTGTTGCAGTGCCCTTCTTGTGTTTTGAATCTGATGCAGCAGTGTTTCTGGTTGTCATCTTGTGCCGTGATTTTCTTGTATCTACTCTTGTGTTCTTGGATGAATGACGGTTTATTTGCTCGTTCATGTAACAAAAAAAACAAAGCATTGGAATTGTGTTAACACGTGAGGTACATAATGTTAAAGAACAAATATTTAGCTGCAAGATTCAGGATCATCTATGGTGAGATTGTGCTTCAGGCGAGTTTTGATTGTTTAGTTTTGTTATTATATTTATTGTTTTTTGCTTATTTGATGCTAATTTTGATGTATTAATTAATGTTTTCATTATAATTAAGAGTTCATTTGGGTTGCTATAGTTCATTATTTTATTTTCAATTCATAGTTCATAGTTTATAGTTTAAAGTTTATAATTTTTTTCGCTTATTGTCTTTGATTTCTACCGATTATCGGGCGTATTCGAGATAGGTAAGGGGATAATTTCGCGATCGGACGTTTAAGGGTCGACGTACCCGTCTTAATGGTCACCACGCGCGTCAGACCATCCGAACCGGCGTGCAGTTCCTGCACTCGAGCGAGAACCCATAATGATGGGGGAAGGTTGTCCTCTTTTACCAGTACAATGTCTCCGACCTTTATGTTGGGTTGTTGTCGAAGCCATTTTGGGCGTTGCTGGAGCAGATAAATATATGTCACGCTCCACTGCTTCCAAAAGTCCTGCGTTAGTCGTTGAAGGTATCTCCATCTGTCTAGGCTATTGATGTTTCTTTCGTTCAGGTTTCTGTCGGGAAGAGTGTTGAGTGGTGCTCCAATGAAGAAGTGCCCAGGTGTTAGGACTGTCAGATCGTCGGGATCAGCTGTCATGGGACACAACGGCCTTGAGTTCAGGCATGCTTCGATTTGCGTGAGAAGGGTTGCATATTCCTCGAATGTCAGTTTAGTGGCGCCGATGGTTCTCTTCAGGTGGTGCTTTATCGATTTGACACCTGCTTCCCAAAGACCGCCAAAGTCTGGTGACGATGGTGGGTTAAAGTGCCACGATGTGTTTTGGGAGGCAAGGCTCTGCGCGACCTCTTCTGACCATTCAGATGATATGAACTTGCTGTCTTTTCTCAGTTCGTTGTTCGCGCCCTTAAAGTTGGTGCCGCAGTCGCTGTACATATTGATATATATGCCACGTCTCGCCACAAATCTCCTATACTGCTGCGCTGAGGTCACTCGCTAGTTCGATGTGAATCGCCTTTGTTGATAAGCATACAAACACAGCTATATATCCCTTTGAGATCCGATTGCATCTGCCTTTCCACATTTTTATATCCACAGGTCCAGCATAATCTACGCCAGTGTTTGTGAATGGCCTGGACACAATGACTCGTTCTGTTGGAAGGCTGCCCATTAGCTGCATTTGCATCTTTGCATTGTAGCGATGGCATCGAATGCATTTGTGAATCGTTGACTTTACCAGCTTCTTTAGGTTTGTTATCCAGTAAGTGTTTCTAATGTTAGCCATCATCATTTGCTGCCGCCGTGGAGAGTCCTTTGATGCACATCACTTACAATCAACCTCGTGAAGTGGTGTGATTCTTTGAGAATTATGGGATGCCGCTGATTAAATGGTAGCGATGAGTTTGTTAATCGGCCTCATTGTCAAATTGCATGGACTTTGAAGTTCTATGCAATAACTTGGCTAATAGCAGAGCTGCGCAAAGCTCTAAACGTGGTAAGGAAATGCTCTTGACTGGAGCCACTTTAGTTTTAGAGACCACTAAGTGTATGTTCTCTTGCTCATTGTATACAATGCGTGCATATATGACTGCTGCATATGCCCGTTCAGAGGCGTCGCTGAACCCATGCAGTTGCACCCTCGCACCATTAAATCCTTTTAATCCATCTCGTAGATCGACCCACAGCATTTCAATTGCTTGGGGTATTGGTGTATCCCAAGAAAGATCGTTGCGCCAAAGTGTCTGCAGTACCAACTTGGCCTTGACAATGCACGGGGCGATCCATCCTAGACGATCAAAGAGGCGAGCGATGTCTGCAAGCACGGACCGTTTTGTGTATCTATCGACTTCAGGTAAGTTTATTTTGTCTTTAAAGACATCATTCGCTGGATGCCATTGTATGCCCAAAGTTGTGATGACATCCGGTGAATCGAAATTCAACGGAAGATTTATTTCTCTGTGATTTTCAGAAACTTGCTCTAAAACTTTCGACGAATTGCTCGCCCACTTACGCAGAGGAAATCCAGCCGACTGTAATACGGCTAGAACGTCTCTTTGTAGGATGACTGCATCTTCTTCGCTGTCTGATCCATATATCAAGTCATCTACGTAAAACCATTCGGTAAGTACCTTTGACACCTGTGGGTTCGTCCTTTTCACATCAGCACCAAGCTGGTGCAAGGTGCGCACTGCCAAGTAGGGTGCTGATCAGCGTTGCCACTTCTATCCAGAGCAATGTAGCATACTGACAATAAAAATGTAGCATTTAAAAAAAAATGTAGCATAAGAATATTTTTTGTTAATTTTCTTTATTTTTGGGTTATTACAGATAGCATTCCCAGTTTAAACATTAAATAACAAATAACATAAGAAAAGCCATTAACATAACAAAATTAACATAAAAGAATAATAATAAATTCATTAATAAATCACAAATCTATAACACTGAATAAATAATAGTAGGAATTCATTGATAAAACAAAAAATTAAATGAAAAAATAAAAGCTAATTCAACACATACCATATTCAATTGCACGGAGAAGTAGGTATCTCTTATATTAAATAAAAGGAGAATACTAATAAGAGGAGCAAACATTTGTACTTAATTTGAATGTATTTGCAATCGAGAAATTTTAAATTTAAACAAAGCATTGACAACTCCTCAGAAGGACAAATATTTCCTCATCTTTTAATAGCTCTTTAGCCAGTAAAATTGAGCCCACAGTTTCTGAACTTAGCCGATTTCTCAGCTCGTCTTTTATAATGTTTAATTCAGAAAACGTTCGTTCAGCGCAAGCACTACTGTGGGGAAGTCAGCAGAAATTTAGGCTATAATTAGCCAAGGATCTAAGTACCTATGTAGCTATTTGTGTCTTAGAGTTTTTTAAATCAAATTTTTGATGTAGCTCCTTGCATAATTCAATATAAACTTTAATTGCATTTGACTTTACAATATCTATTAAGTTTGAGTTTATTTTAGATGATTGTACACACACTTCAAATTGCATACCGGTATAGCAATTTACTGATTGTAAATCATAAATATGATTTTTAAAATCGATATCTATATTTTAATATTGAGGCTTAATAAAATTTTTATATATTTCGATTAATAAATTTGTTACTTCTTTATTTAATAAATGTTAAGTTTTTTTTAATACATACGATAAAAGCAGTAAATAAAGTTTATTTTCCCCATTAATAAAAGAAATCGTAAATAAGCTTTTCATTTTCGTCATCAAATGATGTCAATGTAAAATACTGAAACAAGGAACTCCATTGTTCTAACACTCTATTTATTACGGCTTCCAAAGACAGCCAATGTGTTGTTACATGCCGCAATAATGTATGCCCCTGACAATTCAAATGTTCTTGAAAGTCTTTGAACTGGCCTTGTCGCTTGGGGCTATGTGCAAAGGGACATATGTAGCTTTGATGCAATTTACAACAGTGGCACCACGAGATCTGATATGGGTGGCGCTAAGACATTGAGGGTTCCAGAAAGATGATTAAATGATCATGGACATATATGAAAGAGCAAAGACAAGAGTAAGATGCCTCGCTTTTAAGTCCTTTGCTTTTTATTACAGCCCTTGACTCTCTGCTTGAAAGTAAAGTGACGGACGCCAAGGTGCATCAATTATTCTTTGCTGACGATGGAGCCATCATAAGTGAGGATCCTACATCCCTGCAACGAGCTCTTGATGTGTGGGTGGAGGTTTTGGAGGGAAATGGATATCGCATTAGTTCACAAAAGACAGAGTACTTGTGCTGCCCGTTCTCTGATCTACTCAGGCCTATTCCAGACATTTACTTGAATGGAACAGTGCTTCCCAAGTGCGAAAAGTTCAAATATCTGGGATCTACGATCAATAGCAAAGCAACCTGTGGTGAAGACATCAAAAGAAGGGTTTACATTGCAGTTGTGCATCCAGCGCTCACATACGGTTCACGATGTTGGACGATGTATAAAAAGTATGAGAGTAAATTGACGGCAGCTGAGATGAAGATGCTTCGCATGACAGCAGGATCGAATAAGAAGTTCGAAGATCCGTGGAAGCCTTCACGTCAAGGATGCCATCGTATAAAAGATAGAGCGCAACGGGCTCAGCTGGTATTGCTACGTTCAAATAAGAGATCATTTTAACCCTGTTAAAACGGCAATATCAATTAACGACGTCGCGAGGCAGGAGAAGGAGGCCTATAAACGACTGGATCAGACAAATGCGACGACATCGGCATTTCATTGGCCTCAGTAACCGAGTGATCCGAAATCGACAGACCTGCCGATATTTTCTGAGGTCAAATAGGCGAACCCCACAGGCGGATCATTGGAAATGCGGTGAAGTGGAAGGGTTATGATCCCTTGTTTTCGGACCATAACGTCGCTGAAAAAGGAAGAAGATGAAGAAAAGAAGCAAAATCAAAAAAAAAAAAAAAAAAGAAAAGCAAATACAAAATTAGGTAGATACTTCAGAAATATGTAGCATAATGAGGGAAAGATGTAACATGTAGCATGGCACTCCAAAATGTAGCAGTTTTGCTACATATGTATGTAGCAAAAGCGACATCGCTGGTGCTGATGCTGTACCAAACGTCACTGTGTTGAGTGCGTAAGTTTTCACTGGATCTTCCCTTTTGGATCTCCATAGAAGTTGATACGACGTATCCTGTTCTTCGATCCATATTTGCCGGTACATCTTCGTTATGTCCGCCGAAAATGTCACTTTAAACTTCATTTGGCTATGAGGTCTATTATGTCTGGTTGTAGACGCGGTCCTATCATCAAGTGGTCATTTAAAGACTTACCATTGGAGGTCTTGCACGATGCATCGAAGACCACACGAAGTTTTGTGGTGGTACTCGACTCCTTAACTACCGCGTGGTGCGGCAGGAAATAGCTCTCTCCAACCGTGCGTTCCACATCGGGTGATACCGCCTTCATATGTCCTAGGGTGACATATTCCTCCAAACAGGTTTTGTAAGCTTCCTGTAACTTAGTATCCAAAGCTAAGCGCTTCCCAATTTGGAATAGTCTTGCCATGGCGACTCCTTTCGAATTCCCTAGGCACGGACGTATATTTTGTTTAAAGGGGAGCCGAACTTCATACCTGCCATCACTTCGTCTTCTGAATGTCCTTTTGAAATGTTGTTGATATTTCTCCTCCTCTGTCGTAAGCTTTCTGTCACCGAAATCTTCTTTTATCTCCCAGAACTGCCTTAACTGATCATCTAAGCAGTTGAGATGGTTTTGTACTGTTAGACCGTTGTCCTGTGAAGTTGTGCTTGTGCTACCTGTGACAATCCACCCCAGCTCAGTCTGTTGTGTAACAGGGAAGCCCCTTTAACTCCTTACTAGCCCTTCCAGAATAATAGACGCATACACGTCAGCGCCTAATAAAAGATCAATCTTCCCTGGGAGATTATATGATGGGTCTGCTAGGGAAAGTTTCAACAAATGATCCCAATTTTCCTTCTGTACCTGGTGAGATAGAAACAGCGAAGTCAAACGAGGAAAAACAAAACCCTTGAGACTGACCTGATAGTGTGAAGTGCCCGTGGACGTTAGCCCTAACCCAGTGACGTTAGCTGATATTTTCTCTTTTTTAAGTTGAATTAATTGAACTGCTCTTTCAGTGATGAACGTGGGCTCGGAACCTGGATCAATTAATGCTCTTAGAACATGGCTGGTTCCATTAGAGGTAACAACCTTAACCAACGCGGTCGCCAATAATGCCTTGGTTCGCATTTGGTTAAAATGTGCATTAAAGGTCACTTTTGATGTTGAAGGCCCATCGCGTTCACTCTGTGAGAGATCTGTCGGTATGAAATTATTTGAATTTTGAATCAAATGGTTCTGTGTCTCGTACTGAGAATTATTACGCCCTTGAAAATATGTGGTTTGTTGATAACCTTGGTGGTTTCGGTTTTGCTGTTGCACATTTTGTGTCTCTATGTGCAACAGGGTGTGGTGTTTATGACCACATTTGTAGCATCGGTTGCTGCTGCTGCAGATTGAAGCATGATGATCATGCCCTAAGCAATTAGAACAAATTGCGTTTTTTCTGACAGCCTCTGTACGTTTCCTTGCGTCCATGTTTAAAAACTTTTTGCAATGCCGAATGCCATGAGAAGCATTGCAAACACGACAGTGAAATTGTTTACCTGTTTGTGGTGAGTTGAGGTGAAAAGCATTGGTTTTCCTAACGTAGGTAGTAGGTGCAGTCTGCTTCGGGAAAATATTTAATTCTCGGATATTTTCCAGAGAACTGAACCGTCCTTCAATGAAAGATGTAAGGGTTTTCCAGTCTGAAAGAACCTTAGATGTACCTAATTTATCTTCCCAATCTCTCTGAGTTTGAGGACACATTCGATACTTGTATCATGCAAAGATTTTAAGCCTGCAGCGGATTCATGGGTGAGCTTATTTTGTTCCATGAGAATCCTTAACTGTGTATTAACAAGCTTTCGTTTATTTTCAAACCTTTCGGTTAATAATTCCCATGCTGATGCGTAATTTTTGCCATCAATGGGAAGGTGATGAATTGAACGCGCAGCTTCGCCACACACGTACGTTTTCAGATAGCGAATTTTCTGGACATCTGAGAGATCAACATTATGATCTTTATTTGAATGGCTTTATTTGAATTGGAGGAAGGTGGGTTCCACAAACTGAGGATTTTGTGGTGTTTAACCGAGAAACCTCTAAAGTCGTATCCGTGGTTTCCGCGAATTTGTCGATTTCGTCACGCAACTGACCCACGAAAGTGAAATGAATCTTCTTTATTTTCGAAAAGATTTCATTCGCGAAATATTTTTCTTTAAACGGATCTGCGGTGCTATTGACAATAACGGTGTGTTCCTTTTTTGTCCCTCACTCACGTTCCCCCTTAACTTTCGCGACGCGGTATCCTTTTGAAATTCATTGAAGTCATTTTGCAATTCTTTAAGCGCTACTTCTGGCGCTTCGATATGTTTGGCTATTTTCGACATGGCGTAACAAAGTTATATTCACACACTGATTTATTTATTATAAAGGAAGTTGTTTGATAAACGATTTATTTGTGTTTTTTATTTAATATAAACTATATATATTTTTTAAATTAAGTTTTTAGTTAGAGTTCTTTATTAAAGATTATAAAGGAGGGTGGAAAATGGATGAATTCCTACCTTAAAGCTCTACTTTGTCAAGTGAACTATCCTTTGTTCCTTGGTGAGGATAATTTCAGTAGCGCCGACCGTTTTCCAACCGTTGCACTGTCCGATGTCCGCTTTTTTCAACCGTTTGCTACCTGTTAATCTTGTTGAGACAACAGCTTTTCCGCTTGAAACCGGTTAGATCTCGTAGGGTCCCTTGGAGTTGTAGCGGGATCCTTTCCGTTCTAGTCCGTTTTTTGCAGCACAATTCGATTATAGGCCACAGTTTTTACAACCCTTTTTTTCAATACTACTGATTTTTTTTAAACACTTTTATTGTTTTTTCTTTGAAAACACTGATCTTTATTTTAAAGGCTTCGAGAGACCATGTCTCGCCATGGGGTCATCAACCCCATGTAAGATATTCAAGCTAAACAGCTACTGAGCTACTGAGCTACTTCGAGAAACGGTTTCTGCTCTTCGATACCGACGATGGAGTAAAGCAGTACAACATATCTGGCGGAGTTCCACAAGGATCGGTATTAGGCCCTATCCTTTGGAACATTATGTATGATGGGGTTCTAAGGCTTGGAATCCCAAATGAGGCAAAAATCATAGGCTTTGCCGATGATATTGCAATTGTCGTGGTTGCAAAACATCTAGAAGAAATAGAGGATACTGCAAATGAATGTATCCGAAAAGTCAAACGGTGGATGGCAGCAGTCGGGCTAGAGCTCGCCGAACATAAGACAGAGGCAGTATTGGTAAGCAGCCGCAAGAAAAGAAAAGAAATCACCATCAGAGTAGGAGATCATAATACGACTTCAAAATCGGTTATCAAATACCTAGGTGTGATGATCGACGCGAGGCTCACTTACAAGGAGCACCTTGAAAGAACGTGTGACAAAGCGGCTCGGGTGAGCGGTGCCTTATCAAAAATAATGATAAATATTGGAGGACCTAGGCAACAAAGGAGACTTATTCTATCAACGGTGGTGCAGTCCATCCTTATGTATGCGGCACCCATATGGGCCAAAGCTATGATGAAAAAGACCTACGCAAGAAGGATAAACTCTGTCAACAGACTATGTGCGCTGAGAGTATGCTGTGCCTTTCGTACGGTGTCAGACGAGGCAGTATGTGTCATCGCGGGAATGCTACCAGCGGATATCTTGGCTATCGAGCTACAAAGGACCTACGACGCCAAAATTCAGGAACCTCAAGCGTCAGTCAAAAATATCAAGCTGGAAGAAAGACAGCGAAGCATAAGAGCATGGCAGGAGCGATGGAACCAGTCCTCAAAGGGAAGATGGACCCATCGACTTATACCGGATATCCAAAAATGGATGGACCGGAAACACGGAGAGGTAGATTTCTATCTTAGCCAGTTCCTAACAGGACATGACTGCTTTCGAGCGTATCTCAACAGGTTTGGGCTCGATGAATCTCTCAACTACCCAAATTGCGGAGAGGAAGACAGAAGACGCTTAGCACGTATTTTTTCAGTGCCCACGTTTTCATATAGAGCACAGAGAACTGAAGGAAAAAATTGGAGAAATACCAACCCCCGAAAACATTGTGCACCATATGATAGCATCGAATGCAATATGGGACGCGGTGAAACAAGTTGCAGCGATAATCGTCCAGAAACTTAGGCGGCTGGACAGAGTCAGAGAGAGCAACCAAGTCCAACCGGCAACACTTTTGGAACAAGGAGCGGAAGACAGCGAAAGAAGAGCATAAATAGCTAACCAGCCCCGCGAAGTAATACCTAACGGTAAGGCCGCGGGGAGAGTGGTTGAAGTGTGCAGGGTGTGGTTTAGTACGTAGGCGTATTCCTGGCATCGATTATTCAGGTTTGCGAATTGTGCATGCCAGTAGCTCGGGCTACTGGTATCTTTAGAAGATTACACACCCTATGGCGCAACCATAAAAAAAAAATAAAATAAAAAGCTGAACAGCTGTTTTAAACCGAGGCTAGCTTGTAGCATGACAGAAATCCATTTGACACTCTTCAACAGTCCAGCAAAAAGAAAGCGCCCAATAAATTTATAACGTGTGAAATTGAGTTTTGTATTCTTCTGGGGTTCTAAACTCTAAATTATTTTCGGCTTCGCCTTAGCCCGAAACAGAAATAAATAAATAAGCACTACCAAGAAAAGCTCTAAAAAAAAGCTCTACCAAAAACATAATCATGGGATAGCGTACCCATATACTCACGTACCCATTGCTTCCGACTAATATAATTCAGCCTTTACTCGTTCGCTGTGAACGTGTATAATATTCGCCTGCTGTCATCGTACAGTCTAACAGTCTAATGTTCGCCGCATATCAAATTCAAAATATTATATACGTTAGGAATTTTGCGTGGGAAAAACAATTTAGAAAATTTGCGCGGAATAGATTTTTGGGAGCTGAAAAAAAGGAGTATCGCGCGAAGAAAAGGATAGATGGCAACATTAAGCATAATGTATAATAATCATTCCCCGTTGAGACGCACAGAAGATAAAAGCTGTAACTGGTGGCAGCGGCAAAATCGTAAAAGTGTTTCCTGAGTGAAGTGTCGAGAAGTTAAAATAATAAAAAAAGTAAATAAGAAGAAGAACACGAAAATCAGTGTGCCTTCGCGAAGTACGGAGAATCAAGAAAAACAGAAGGAAGAATAAATCCAGAACCAAAGTGCTCAAGTGCTCAGTATTTCTATACTTTGTACGTATTATTTTAAATTTTTTATAATATGAGATTGATATGAGGTGATTTGGTGCCTGTGTTTTGAGGGGATTCATTGTTGAGTCGGTTAAAAAAAATAAGTTTTGTTGTACAAATTTTGGAAATATAAATAGCCTTAAAGTATCTAACGAAAGTGATAAAAATGAAAAATGGTTACAGCAAAAGTATCTCTAACAAACTTGATAGCCTTAGTGCCATCTATTAACTCCGATTCATCAGAGGTTAATCGTTTATAACAGGGTGTGATGACGCAATGGCAATAGCATCAGAATCACAAAAAGAATTATTATTCAAACTAATAAAAGTCCGGATAACCGGAAACGCTTATTGGAAAACAAAGTAGTAAATGAATGGAATGATTTAAGAAAAATTTAAAACACGTGTACAAGAAAAATTTAACACATTAGGACCTTATAGGGACCTTATAAATACTAGGCAGGGATACAGCACAGCTAAGCAATTTGAAGAAATAATGGAGACAATGTCTTGAATATTAGGAGCTGAAACTAAAGAGGAGAAAGATCAGAAAAAGAAGGACCTTGAAACTATTTATACCTATATTGAAACTAAACTTTTCCTAAGCATTTTTATAAATGGTCTTAGACCCGAGTTGAGTACGTATGTTAATTACGTCGATTATAGAATCCGACGGATGCACTGTGGAGCGAATCTAAACCTTTTTTGAAGCCATTATTGAAAACGTCAGTAAGTAAGTGAATAAATGTCGATAAAATATTGCCATTATTGAAAACCCAGTCCATCCGCACTCCATATAAAGTTTTACGTTTCAAATCTGCTCCAAAATCGTCGCAGATGACTCATGATATGTGTATGGCATTAGTTATTTCTATGGTTCACGGTGTTCGTGTTGGTCGGTTTCTTAGCTATAATGAGCAGTAAAAAGTATAATAATAATCTAAAAAAAAGAAGTCATTTTGATTCATTTTTTTCTAGAAAACAAAGAACGAAGCGCCAACGGTTCAAAGCGATGGTGGATTTAATGAAAGAAGAGCCAGATATTGTCAAAGGCTTTTCAAAGAAAGCACCTGAGGTTGTCCTCTTGTTTTGCGAAAAATTAAAAACTGAAATGAATTCCGTGGGACCTCCATTTCAGAATGGAAATAGGTTAATTCAAATCAAATTTAAATATTGTGGTTAACCTAATCGCTTTCCATTTTGTTCCGACCACAAATCGGCCTTGAGAAAAAAGCAAGCACACAACAATCAGGAAAAAAGAGCCACAGGTGGAGGACCAAGTCAAGAAATCTTCTTTATGCCCCTGGAAGAAGAAGTAATTGAGCTTGTATGCTTAAAGGACTGTGTGAAAGAGGTACCTAATGCAAGTAATTTTGGTGTCCCAGTGAAACGAAATCTTTTGCGATCTGGCAGTGAAAATCTACCCTCTACCTCCAATACATCCGTGGTAGCTGAAATCAATGTAGCAAATTTGGATGATTTGTTCAACGACCTAAATGAAGCTGATATGGAAAATGAGCTGAATATGTGCAGTATAGTGACACCCGGAAAAGCAGAACCAAATAAAAGAACACCAAAGCCAATCAAACTTTTGGAGAAACAAATTAATTTGCAGGAAAAGCTTTATAAACAACTTTCCAAAATACTTTCGTCTCACAACGAGCGTTTTGAAGACATGCATGCATCAAAATGACTCCAGGCATTGGATCAGCTAAGCGAACAGCAGAAGAAAACGCACCGGGCTTTAGACCGACTAATCGATTACCAAAAGAGAGGAAACTCCATACAGCAGGAACTTGTTGAAGAAACGAAAAGACACAATCAACGCATGGAACAATTAGCTTCTGAGAAGAACCAACTAAAGCAAGAGATTCTTCAAATTGAGTTGACAAAAATTGGTGAGAGACTAGAAGATTAAATTATATTTTATTCGAGTTGTTAAGTTGTATTCTCCTTACAGTTCCCTTTTACTGTAAAAAAAAGTCATGAGACTGTTAATGACTACAAACTGATTTATTTATGTTGTTTTATTTATCTAGTCATTAAGACTGATTTGTTCTATTTTACTTTTATTGTTTTTTTTTCTTTTAAATAAAAATACATTTAATTCATTCCGTATTCGCTGGGCTTCCTCTATGTACAGTTGGGGTTCTGAAAATTCTTCTGCATTAATTTCAACTTCATCAACTGTTTCATGGTCTTGCATTATTTCATCGAGGGCATTATAGTGCAATCGAATATTGTGCAGGGCAGCACTCACATTGATAAATCTGTACGGCTTTTTTCGAAGTATAATGAAGCTGTCGAGCCGAAAGGCAGCAGCGGCACCAATCTAGATTTCTACAAGGCGTCAGTAGCCATGGAGACAAAGGATATCCTGCTTCACCTGTTTGAAAAAAGTATTTTTAGTGTAATAGTTGAACATGTGTATATAATTATTCTTTTACCTAAAATTCTTGTACTTCTGTCTCCGCTATCATACAAACATTTAAAATATGAGTACGCATCACTGTTTTTCCAAATGAACGAGTCGTGGCAAGAACCAGGATACTTTGCATCGACATACCTGATCCGCTGTAAGTGATCACATATCTTAAAAGAAATTAGTTAAATACATACACACATACACATATAAGATAAATAATATTAACTATCATAACATTAAGGCTATAAAATCCTTTGCGATTGTAGAACATATGTCCGTTTACTCCAGCAGGCTTGACAATTTTAATATGCCAATTCAATTCACAATTCAATGTTGAATTCCTGTCCAGTACCGGTTTGGTAACCACCCTCAGCCAAAATTCTTAAAAATTATGCCAGTTCTAATTGAGGTGTTAGCGATGAAGATCGTGCTACTGGTGGCAGTTGACTACTTAAGACATCTAACACATAGTTAAAAGCTCCCTTATTAAACCGAAATAGTTTCACAAAAAATAAATAAATAAATAAATATTTGGCGCAGCAGCTCTTTGAGTGCCAGGGCCTAGCTTCTCGCAACCACTCATGTTGTGTGCGTTATATTTTTCACATGAATGGAAGGGACCTTCAGTTTAGTGCCGTATCCGAACGGCGATTTGAGAAGCTTTTTCGAGACAACAATACTCTCGGATGTTTGTCAGACGCTCGCGAGAGGTGGGACCGTGAAAAAACTTTTAGTTTCACAAATCTAAAGAAAAATATATCCTTAACATTTCAACTATTGCTTATGGCTTAACTCACAGAGATTCGGGTAAAAGAAAAATGTCTCTTGCCATAGCTCTCACTCTTCTTCGCGTTTCTCTGGAATCACTTTGACCTTCTTCTAAAGCCACACAAAAAAATCCGACACTATCCATTGCACAAAATAGTTACAAATAAGTAAAAAAAAAATCACATTTCTTTCTATTTGACAATAATCAGCAGATTTCGATAATGTAGACTGCGGATCGATAATGCAGTTGATCCGACAGATTCTATAATGGATTCAGGCTCATAAAGTGAATCACTGCGGATCGGATGGATTACCTCCGCAGTGCATCCGTCGTATTCTGTAATCGACGTGAATAACTGTCATCCACAAACCCTGGCGGAGTCAGCACAGCAAGCAGTAAATGAAGAGATTAGGCTTAGTAGCAGGTATAATGAAACTGTGAAAAGGGATAATTCAAATAAGAATCTAGTAAAAATAAATGCAATCCAATGCATGTGGGAAAGTTGAACACAAAGCATTCGGCTGTTATTCGAATATAAATAATGTACCATTGACTACAGGATGGTTTGTGTACCAAAAACTAAACCACTATATCTCAAACTGTGCAACGACATCTATTGCCTACTAGTGGTAAATATTCCAACCTGATGTGCTTACGTTCCAACCTGGTGTGCTTACGTTCCACAGTTGTTCCACACAATATCCCAATATTCCATGATCCTCAATTCACCCGGAGAAACATCTAGCATGTTCTAGAACCCCTTGCAATTTCCTGTAAATACCCATACCACAACCAACGTCGACACAGTTGTTTATAAGTGAATACAGCGATTACAAGAGATATCCGACCAGTGGTGAAAGCAAGCGACATTGTGAAAATAAATCTGTAGCGACCGTTTATTTTGAAATAAATAAAGAATAAAGTGATTGACTATTTTGTTAAAGTAAAGTTGGTGTTTGATAATAAATATACGATTAAAATACACAAAAGAAGGTTTTATTTAAACGAGAGTCGAGCAAAGTAAAGTTCCTTCGGCAAAATCAAAGGAAAAGCCACAATCTCCAGAGACGCTAACATATGCTCAAGCTGCGTCGCTAGAAACCAAGCAAAGCGGTGTTACAGTAGAACCAGTCTCCCAAGTCTTCTCTATAATTCTTGCGAAACTTGAGGAGCAAACGAAGGTAAACAAAGTCATATTTGATAAATTGAGCAAGCTCGAGTTAAAACCTCGCCAAAAAAGAACTCCCATATGAATATGAATCAGATACTAAAAATTTTAACATGGAACGCAAACGGCCTTCTACAAAAAAACGCCGAATTAGAAGTATTCTTACGAAATGACAACATTGACATTTGCTTGATCTCTGAAACTCATTTGACAAAGGAATCCGGAGTCAAAATAAGAGGGTATCGTGCTTATCACGCATACCACCCTTCCGGAAGAGCTAGAGGCGGATCCTCCTTATTCATTAAAGACTGCATTGAGCACTCCATAAATACGACGATTGAAATCGATACAATGCAAACAAGCTCAGTTCGAGTTAAGAATAGGCACTCGTATTTCAACATCGCGTCCATTTATTGTCCTCCGCGATGCACGTTTCGAAGTAACGACTTTGTACGTCTCCTTGACTCACTTGGACCGAATTTCATTATAGGTGGCGATTTCAACGCAAAACACACCTTTTGGGGTTCCAGATCCAATTCACGGAAAGGCAGACTTCTGTACGAAGCCGGTATGCAATTCGGGGTTGATTTCTTTTCGACGGGGAAACCGACGTATTGGCCCTCTGATACAGCAAAAACACCGGACCTAATAGACTTCTTCGTAGCGAAAGGAGTATCTTCAAATTTTGCGAAAGTAGAGGAAAGCTTTGATCTCTCCTCAGATCACTCGCCGGTAATCTTGACAATAAGTGACCGACTAATGACAGTAGAAGCTGTGCCTAGATTAACTAACAAAAAAACTAACTGGCGCGACTTTAGAACTGATTGCGAAGAAAATATTGTCTTAAATGTATCGCTCAAAACACCCTTCGAAATAGAAGATGAGCTCGGCAAATTTATTGAATCAATACAAAATGCCGCGTGGAAAAATACACCTTTAAGGATGAAAGAAGTTCCATGCAATGAAGCTTATTATCCGCCGGAAATAAAAGAACTTATTCGAGAAAAGAGGAGAGCACGCAAAATATGGCAACAAACTCGCGCTCCCCAGCATAAAACCCACTCGAATTTCCTATGCAATAAGCTTAAAAAAGCGATCCAAGACCTAAAAAACCGAGAGACTTCACCTTATCTTGAAGGTTTAACCGCCGAGAAAACCACTAATTACTCGCTCTGGAAAGCTGTCAAAAGAATTAAAAAACCCCAAATACATTCGCCACCGATAAGAAAAAACAACGACGAATGGGCAAAAGGTGACAAAGAAAAAGCGGATCTATTTGCCGAGCACTTAGAAGAGACTTTTAAGCCATTTGATGGAGAAACATTGGTAGACGATTTTACCGGTACGACTACGACATCTGACAACCTTAGAATAAAAAGTGTGTCACTTATAGAACTTTGCCAGGCAATAAAAAACCTAAAAAATAATAAAGCTCCTGGCTATGATTTAATAACCGGACAAATCCTCAAGGAATTACCAAAAAAGGCACTATTAAAATTGCTTTATTTAATAAATGCTTCCATTAGATTATTATACGTTCCAAATCAATGGAAAGTCGCAGAAGTCATAATGGTTCCGAAACCGGGGAAATCTCCAAATGACAAAAAATCGTACAGACCGATATCGCTACTACCAATAATAGCGAAGGTATTTGAAAAACTCCTTCTGAAACGGATTCTTCCGGTCATTGAAGAGAGACGCCTAATACCTGACCACCAATTCGGGTTCAGAATCAAGCATTCCACAATAGACCAGGTTTATAGAATAACCGACGAAATTGAAAAAGCCCTTGAGGAGAAAAAGATTTGTTCTAGCGCTTTTCTTGACGTATCTCAAGCCTTCGACAGGGTTTGGCACGATGGATTGAATTATAAGCTAAGACGAATCCTTCCGGAGCAACTTAATAAGATTTTAGAATCGTACCTTAAAAACAGACTTTTTCGTGTTAAGCACCATAAAACTCCAACGAGCCTTGGATAAAATCTGTGAGTGGACAAAAACTTGGCGCATTGTTCTTAACGAGACCAAATCGACGCATGTTAACTTCACTTACAAGAAAATAATCAACCTTCCCGTTTTCATTAACTCGGTACAAATACCGAATGCAAACGAAGCTAAATATCTGGGAATGACACTAGACGCGAAACTTAAATGGAAACCTCACGTTAAAAAGAAACGTGACGAAGTCGAAAATCGACTTAGAGAAATGTATTGGCTAATTGGAAGATATTCCAAACTAAGCGTATATAACAAACTGCTTCTGTATAAGCAAGTGCTTAAACCCGTGTGGACGTACGGTATACAACTCTGGGGTTGTACCAAACCAAGTAATAGGAATCTCATACAATCATTGCAAAATAAAATTATAAGAATAATCGTGAACGCTCCCTGGTATATCAGAAACAATGATATCCACAGAGACTTGGGGATAGCTACCGTGGAGGACGAAATAAAAAACTTCGCTCGCAAGCTTCGTATTCGTCTTCATGGCCATTGCAACTGTGCCATACTCCAAACTTTGGATGTGACAAATCTTACGCGCCGACTTCAAAGAACGAAACCGTTCGAATTAGCGCTATAAGACAAAAAGCCGCATGTCATGACGGTTTCAGCAGGTGCTTTTATTGGAAATCTACCTGCCTCACGCGAATATAAATCTGAAGCTTAAACTACTTGATAAGGTCAAACTTAGTCGTAGTAAACAAAACGAAGGGAAGGGTGTTTTTAGTCAGTAGAAATCTGACACTACTATGAGTACACGGTCTCATAGTGTCTCATGAAGATTTTCACCTACCCACGAAGAAAAAAAAAAAAAAAAAAGAGAAAAAAAAAAAAAAAAAATTTAAACGAACCCCAGCAAGAATATTACATTGGTGTCAGAAAAGTGGAATAAAACAAATTTTGTGTATTGCTTATTGTGTAAGTGAAAAAAAAATGGTTCGGAAATTACTAGAAGATTTGTCATTGCCGCAACTAAAGGAAGTACTGAGCCAGCGGGAGCAACCTACGACTGGTACGAAAAGAGAATTGATTATTAAGTTGCGGAAAATAGTGACGGACGAGGGTGCAGATCCTGAAACAGCTTTGTTTGACGTCGAAGAAGAACAAGTAAGTACGACGAGTGACATGTCGGCTTTAATGAAATTGCTATCTGAGAAATTCGACGAACAAAATAATTCTCTAGAAGCTAAGATCGATGAGCAAAAGAATTTTCTAGACGCCAAGCTCGAGGAACAGAATAAACAATTTGAGAATTCTCTAGATGCCAAGCTGGATATGCAAAACAAGAAGTTCGAGATTCTCGAAAATTCCTTGGCTGAGCAGAAGAATTCTCTAGACGCAAAATTCGGAACAATTGAAGGACAATTCGAAAACGTAGAGGCTAAAATTGAGACAATTGAAACAGCCGTTGAAGGAAGATTCGAGAATGTTGAAACAAAATTCGAGAGTGTTCAAACGAAAATCGAGACTGTCGAAGGAAGATTCGAGAATTTGGCAAAGGAACTCGAACACGTAAAGAAACAGAAAGTTCGGGAGTATTCAACCGACTGCCCGAGAAGGAAAGAGATGCAGCCTCCCGTTTTCGATGGGCAGATATCATGGCCGATATATAAGAGGCAGTTCGAAGCTGCGGCAACGACGAACAACTGGGACGATGAAGAGAAGTCCATTGCCCTCACGCTTGCTCTTAGAGGTTCAGCTGCAGAGCTACTACAAACTAATCCCGAGGACAAACAACGCAACTACGATAGCCTGGTGAAAGCCATTGAGATGCGATTTGGGGACGACCACATGCAGCAAGTATATAGGGTCCAGTTGCGCAGAAGGTCCCAGATGAAAGGTGAGACGCTCCAGCAGTTACAAGCAGACATCGAGCGGCTGGCACATTTGTCCTATCCAAACGCCGGCGAGGGGTGGGCAAAATCGCATCATCACCTCCACGCGGTGCCCGCTGGATAGCTATCTGATAGTGAACTAACGATGAGCGTATGCTGAGTCTGACGATATATGTGCAGCTGTACACTCAGACCTGCATAAGCACATCTGGGTGAACTTCAGCGCGCATATGTCTAACCGGACGAGGCATCTCTTGTTGACCTGATCGGCTGAAATATGCGTCTCAGAAGTCTAGCAAGAGGTCCTCAGAAGGACGACGTGCGGCGGACGAATTCTCTCGATGGAATCAACGGTGACGTCTACAGACCAGCGGATACCTTACTGGAGCTACTTCAACATATTTGGAGCTGAGGTCTGTAAGGATTTTCAATACTACGTCAGGGTATTGAAAAAGAGATGGTGGCGGATGAACCCTTAATGGGCCAACGGCAGCGCTCATATCCCCGAAGTGGGTTACTGACATCTGTGTATCCGGCCTCTTGTCCTAGGGGTACAAAAAAAAAGGATCTGGCCCTCCAGGTTTGGGGTTGTGCCGTCGGGTTAACTTCCCTACCACGTAAAAAACCTTTGGTTACGAAGCAACCAACAGTCTCGGATACGGATGATCTTACTGTTGACGACCCATGCAAACGTAAAAAGGACAACGATCTTCGTGTCTGCACATGGAATGTTAGGTCCATCTACAAACCACGTGCAGCCGAACAACTTGCGGAGGCCCTAGATTGTCTCAAAGCAGACATTACCGCCATCCAAGAAGTGCGATGGGATGGGCCGGGCAAAAGGAGTATGAAAAACTGCGACATCTACTACGGCGATTGCTACAGACAAAGAGGACAGCGTCTATTCGGGTGCGGATTTGTCATTGGAGACAGTCTTAGGCAAGAAGTCTTGAGTTTCCGGCATGTGAACGAGCGCTTCATGACTATCCGCATCAAGGCTAAATTTGCCAACATTAGCCTATAATGCGTTCACGCCTCTCACGAGGAGAAGGACGACGCGACAAAGGATGACTTCTACCAGCTCTTGGACAAGACGTATGAGCAATGCCCTGGCCATGACGTTAAAATTATCCTAGGCGACTTTAACGCAAAGCTAGGAAGAGAGGAAGTCTTTAGTAGCGTGGTCGGAAAGCACAGCCTGCACGACAACACTTCCGGCAACGGACTCAGGCTAATCGACTTTGCGGCGGGGTGAAACTTTGTTGTAGCTAGTACGCGGTTCCCACGTTTCGATATTCACAAAGGAACATGGCTCTCCTTTGATCGAAAAATCGTCAACCAAATCGATCACATTGCGATCGACGCAAGGCACTCTTCCAGTATTCTGGGTGTCCGGACTTTCCGAGGAGCCAACGTGGACTCGGATCACTACATAGTTGTAGCCAAGGAACGGATGCGGATATCCACAACAGAGCGAAATCAACGAAATGCTGTGAGGAAATTCGACGTCGAAAAGCTACAATCGCAAGAGACCGCCAGAACCTTTGCCGATCGTGTTTCTTCTAATCTCAATCTTAGTCCTATGCCGCCAGCAGCAAATGCGGAAGACCAGTGGCAGCGTTGCCAAAAGGCCATCAGAGATGCCGCCTCTGATGTACTGGGTTTCTCTCGCCCACCACAACGAAACCCCTGGTTTGATGAGGAATGCCGGCAAGCACATGCAGCAAAACAAGAGGTGTACAAAGCGGCGCTGCATAGAAGGACTAGAGCTGCTTACGAGCTCTACGTGCGCAGGAGAAAAGAGGAACATCGACTTCTCAGAAAGAAGAAAAAAGAGCATGAGAAGCGCTCGATCGAGGAGATTGAGAGACTTTATTGCAGGAATAATGTTCGAAAATTTTACCAAAGGGTAAAAGGAACATGCCAGGGTTTCAAAGCCAGAACAGAAGCCTGCAGGGACGAAAATGGCAACATAGTAGTAGAATCGCAGTCGGTGCTGAGGATATGGAAGGAACACTTCTGCAGACTGTTAAACGGCGATGATGATCAATATTCCGCTGTCAGGCAGAATGAGCCATTCAACAGTGACGATGGCAGTCAAAATTCCCGTCAACCCAATCATAATGAAGTGAGGATAGCGATATCTAAACTCAAATCCAACAAAGCTGCTGGAGCCGACGGCCTTGCCGCTGAACTTTTCAAGGCAGGAGGAGATGAGTTGGTAAGGAGCATGCACCAGCTCATCTGTAAAATCTGGTCGGACGAAAGTATGCCCGATGAATGGAACCTCAGCATCATTTGCCCGATCCTGAAGAAAGGAGACCCTCTGAACTGCGCCAACTACAGAGGTATAAGTCTCCTAAATATCGCATATAAGATCCTGTCTGCCGTACTATGTGAACGCCTAAAACCGATCGTCAACAACCTGATAGGTCCTTATCAGTGCGGTTTCAGGCCTGGAAAGTCCACCATTGACCAAATATCCACACTACGGCAGATCTTGGAAAAAACCCATGAATATAAAATCGATACGCACCACCTTTTCATCGATTTCAAAGTTGCCTATGATAGCGTGTATAGAGACGAGTTATACAGAGCCATGTCTAGTCTTGGCATCCCTGCCAAGCTCGTGCGTTTGTGCAGAATGACGATGGAGAACTCTCGCTGCTCCATCAAAGTCGGTAAGAACATCACCGAACCGTTCGATGTCAGGAAAGGTCTTAGACAAGGCGACGCGCTATCATGCGATCTCTTTAACATAATACTTGAGAGAATTGTACGAAACTCACAAGCCAACCCCGGGGGTACAATCTTCTTCAAGTCTGTACAACTACTCGCTTATGCCGATGACATTGACATAATCGGAAGAACTCAGCGGGCCGTCAATGGGGCATTTACGAGTATTGAGATCGAGGCAGCAAAGATGGGTTTAGCGGTCAATGAAAGCAAAACCAAATATATGCTGTCTACAAAAAAGGACATCCAACATCGGCGTCTTGGGCAGAACGCCACAATAGACAGATACAATTTTGAGGTAGTAAAAGATTTTGTCTACCTAGGCTCTATGGTCAGCTCCGCAAATGACATGAGTGGAGAGATCACACGGAGAATTACTCTTGCCAATCGTTGTTTCTATGGGCTAAAACGGCAATTGAGTAGCAAAGCCCTATCTCGAACTACTAAGGTAACTCTTTATAAGACGTTAATCATCCCAGTCCTGCTGTATGGCGCAGAGGCATGGGCTTTGAAAAAACCGGATGAGGATGCCCTTGGTTATTTCGAGAGAAAAGTTCTTCGAGCGATCTTTGGTCCCGTCTGCATAGACGGTGAGTGGAGGAGAAGGTACAATGCCGAACTATACGGCCTGTACAAGGACATCGACTTAGCCAGAAGAGTTCACATACAGCGACTAAGATGGCTGGGTCATTTAGAGCGGATGGAGCCCAACCTTCCCGCTAAGAAAGTCTTCGAATCCAACCCGGACGGACGGCGCAGTAGAGGACGACCTCGCGGTAGGTGGCGCAAACAATTGGAGGGGGACCTCAACCAACTTGGCGTGCGCAACTGGAGGCAGCTGGCTCGTAACCGTGCTGGCTGGAGAGGTTTGTTGGTTGAGGCCCAGGTCCACCCCGGACTGTAGCGCCATCTAAGTAAGTAAGTAACGCCGGCGAGGAGATCATTAACGAGATGGCAACCGAAGCGTTCACCCATGCCATAGCTGACGCGAAACTACAAATGGCGGTAAGAATGGCTGGAAAGAAAGCGCTCGCCGAAGCTTTGGCGTTTGCTCTGACAATGGAGGCGGCAGACCAGGCCTGTCAGGGAATCCACCGTGTGAGGGAAGCAGCCGCCATCGAATGCTCTTGCCAGAGGATGGACGCCGAAGACCGAAACAACGCTCGCGGAGGACAAATTCGTTGCTGGAACTGCAACAAAATAGGACACCTACAACGGCAATGCAGAAATCCACCCAGACGCGGAAACTCTCCACATTGTGCGAACAGGCGACGCAACGAAGAACCATCCTACAGGGACAACATCCATCCTATTGGCCAGGCTCCTCGAAACCAGGAGTCGGGAAACGCCTAAGAGCCAGCTTCGCGGGGCAAAAGTTGGCTATTGGAATCGACGCCCCCAAGACCACCATCCAGGTCTCCCAAACCAAACGATGCAACAAGAGTCTAACAGTGGAAGCATTCATCGGCAAAAATAAGTGCGTGGCTACTATCGATACCGGCGCCACGGCTTCCATTGTAAGAAAAGATCTCGTCCGGAAGTCTTGGCTGCACAACACCAGCTGCTACTGCCTTAGGACTGCGACAAGGGAAGCGGCGAAAGTATACGGAGAAGTTCGCCTCACGTTACAACTAGCAGGGTTGGCATGCGTTCCTGGTGGCCGACATATGTGATGAATGCATCATCGGAGTGGACTTTATGAAAGAATATGACGTAATCATCGACATCGGGATGCAAGTTCTGCGGTACCGGAACGTAGAGATCCCAATGGTGTACGGGAACGAGAACGCAGCACTTTTAAGGACAATACTCAGCAAGGACGAAGTCTTACCACCATCTTCCGAGACTATCATTTGGACAAACCTAGAGGGCGATCCTGGGAGCCACCGATTCTACCTATTGAAGCCAGATTTAGGAAGGAATTCCCCAAACTACATCGTGGAAAAAGTTTAAGTGGAGCCAAAGAACAGCCTGGTCCCAGTAAGGCTCATGAACTTAAAGAGCCATAGCGTCAAACTAAAACAAGGGGAGGTTATTGGTAAATGTGCGCCGATATGTTCAATTTCAACAATAACCGAAAAGGAATCTGCGAAGCCCGTTTCATCAGCCAGGTTGGCCGAAGTAAGGGACATGATCCTCAAGCACTGCGAACTGGATCAGGATCAGCAAGCCATGGCAGAAAAGCTAATCGGTGAGTACGCTGATATATTTGCCTCACAGGATGAAGAGTATGGTCGAACACATCTGGTGCAACATCGCATAGACACTGGGGATGATAGACCAATTCGTCAGCCTGCCAGACGACTACCACTGGCAAAGCAGACGGAGGTTGCGGATATGGTGTCAATGATGGAGAACGAAGGGCTCATCGAAAGTTCTAAGAGTCCGTGGGCCTCACCTGATGTACTGGTTAAGAAGAAAGACGGCAGCACACGATTCTGCGTGGACTATCGCAGACTTAATGATGCCACTAAAATGGATAGCTACCCTCTGCCACGGATCGATGACACATTGGACACACTCTCAGGAGCTCGATGGTTTTCTACCCTTGACTTAAAGAGCGGTTACTGTCAGGTACAGATCGATCCAAAGGACCGAGAGAAAACTGCGTTCACTGCAGGAAATGGGCTGTGGCAGTTTACAGTAATGCCATTTGGATTGTGCAACGCTCCGGCAACTTTTGAGCGCCTAATGGAACACGTCCTACGTGGATTGACCTGGAAAACTTGCTTGGTGTATCTGGACGATGTGATCGTGATAGGAAAAACATTCGAGGAACATCGCGACAACCTGAAGAATTTGCTAGAACGGCTTCGAAGCGCTCACCTGAAGCTGAACCCAAAGAAATGTGACCTCTTCAGATCCGAAGTCAAGTACCTGGGCCACGTTATCTCGTCAGAAGAAGTGCGAACCGATCCAGACAAGGTGGAAGCTGTGAAAAACTGGCCAGTACCAAAAGACAAACACCAACTCAGGAGCTTTTTGGGCCTTGCCACGTATTACCGACGATTCGTAAAGGACTTTGCCGGAATCGCGAAGAGCTTGCACCAGCTGACGGAAAAAGGAAGGCAATTCAAGTGGTCAGGTGAGTGCGACAATAGCTTCAAGAACCTTAAGCAACAACTATGCGAAGCACCAACACTAGCATATCCCATTCCCGGAGAAATGTTCATCGTGGATGCAGATGCAAGTAACGTCGGCGTCGGAGCGGTTCTTTCGCAAGTACACAATGGCCAAGAGAAGGTAGTAGCATACTTCAGCAAAGTGCTCTCCAAGCCGGAAAGGAACTACTGCGTGACCAGGCGAGTACTTCTGGCGCTGCTTCTGGCGACAAGACACTTCCATAAATACCTCTACGGCCAAAAGTTCCTTTTGCGCACAGACCACGCGGCTCTAAAATGGCTGCTGCAGTTCAAGAATACAGAGGGCCAGGTCGCAAGATGGATTGAACGGCTGCAGATGTACGATTATGAAATACAGCATCGTAAGGGGAAACTTCATTCTAATGCGGATGCCTTATCCCGGCGACCATGTAAAAGCGACTGCAAGCATTGTGTGCGGCAGGAAGAGAAGAACCTTCTTTCCGTCCAAAGGGTAAGAGCTGAGCCTATCGCTGGTTGGAGTGCAGAAGAAATCCGCAACGCTCAAAAAGAAGACCCGGACATCGAGCCGATATTAGCGTGGAAGGAGTTTATGGAAAAGCCAACCGGACAAGATATCTCGGACAGGAGCCCCACTCTCAAGGCATACTGGGCTCAGTGGGACTCCCTTCATGTGCAAGATGGTGTACTGAAAAGGAAATGGGAAAGGCCGGACGGGAAAGATTTCATAATGCAGCTTGTCTTGCCGCGGTCAAAAGTACACGAGGTGCTACGGGAGATGCATGATGGAGCATCCGGAGGTCATTTGGGTGCAAACAAGACCCTGGAGAAGGTGCGAGAACGTTTCTATTGGCTCAGCGCAAGGGTAGACGTAGAGAGTTGGTGCCGAAAATGCGTCGTGTGTGCCGCCAGCAAGGGACCCAGAACGAAAACGCGAGGCAAGATGCACCAGTACAACGTGGGCGCACCCTTTGAACGGATTGCCGCTGACATCGCTGGTCCATTTCCCGAAACCGACAATGGTAACCGTTACATCCTAGTCGTCATGGACTACTTTAGCAAATGGCCGGAAGCGTTCGCCATCCCTAACCAGGAAGCGAAGATCATCGTGGAACAGATCGTCAACAACTGGGTGAGCAGATTCGGCGTGCCTATGGAACTGCATTCTGACCAGGGACGAAACTTCGAATCAAAGATATTCCAAGAGGTATGCCAACAACTAGGAATTAAAAAGACGAGGACGACTCCGCTTCATCCGCAATCCGACGGGATGGTAGAGCGCTTCAACAGAACCTTAAACGAACATCTCTCCAAGGTCGTAGAAGACCACCAGCGCGATTGGGATCGACAAATTCCTCTTTTCTTGATGGCCTACCGAAATGCAGTGCACAGTACTACTGGACATACTCCATCCGAAGTCTTGTTTGGTCGAGCAGTTCGGCTACCTAGTGAGTTGAAGTTTGGATCCCCTAACGATGAGCCCAAGAGTGAAGAGGATTACGTGGCAGACCTCAGGGAAAGGATCCGAGACATACATCAGAGGACCAGGACGAGGATAAGGGTAGCGAGTGACCGCATGAAAACCAGGTACGACACAAAGGCAACAACGTCCAGCTTCCACGAGGGAGACCTAGTATGGCTGTACAACCCACACCGGCAAAAGGGGAGGTCACCCAAGCTGCAGCAAGACTGGGAGGGCCCTTATAAAGTGGTCACACGCATCAATGACGTCGTCTTCCGGATCCAGCGTGGAGTAAGAGGCAAGATGAAAATTGTCCACCTGGATCGTCTTCATCGTTACCATGGCAGTAATCCAGATGATCTTGTTCGGGACGAACAAGTTTAAGAGGGGGGCAGTGTAGCATTGACTGCAGGATGGTTTGTGTACCAAAAACTGAAACACTGTATCTCAAACTGTAGCAACTATTGCAAAACATTCTAGCAGTAAATATTCCAACCTGATGTGCTTACGTTCCACAATTGTTCCACACAATATCCCAATATTCCATGATCCTCAATTCACCCGGAGAAACATCAAGTATGTTCTAGAACCCCTAGCGATTTCCTATAAATACCCATACCACAACCATCGTCGATACAGTTGTTCATAAGTGAATACAGCGATTACAAGAGATATTCGACCAGTGGCGAAAGCAAGCGACATTGTGAAAATAAGTCTGTAGCGACCGTTTGATTTGAAATAATAAAGTGATTGAATATTGTGTTAAAGTGAAGTTGGTATTTGATAATAAATAAACGATTAAAATACACAAAAGACGGTTTTATTTAAAACGAACCCCAGCCAGAATATTACATTGGTGTCAGAAAAGTGGAATAAAACAAATTTTGTGTATTGCGTTTTGTGTAAGTGAAAAATAAAAATGGTTCGGAAATTGCTAGAAGATTTGTCATTGCCGCAACTAAAGGAAGTACTGAGCCAGCGGGAGCAACCTACGACTGGTACAAAAAGAGAATTGATTATTAAGTTGCGGAAAATAGTGACGGACGAGGGTGCAGATCCTGAAACAGCTTTGTTTGACGTCGAAGAAGAACAAGTAAGTACGACGAGTGACATGTCGGCTTTAATGAAATTGCTATCTGAGAAATTCGACGATCAGAATAGAAAATTCGAGAAGCTAGACAATTCTCTAGACGCCAAGCTCAATGAACAAAAGAATTGTCTAGACGCCAAGTTCGATGAGCAAAAGAATTCTCAAAATGAAAAATTCGAGAAGCTAGAAAATTCTTTGGCTGAGCAGAAGAATTCTCTAGATGCTAAGCTTGACGAACAAAAGAACTCTCTGGAACATCAGCTATTCGATCAAAGGAGTGTTCTCGAAAGCAAATTCGTTGAACAAAATAAAAGTTTGGAAACCAGATTCGGGACAATCGACGAGAAAATTGGAAATGTAGAGACCAAAATTGAGACATTTGAAACAAAATTCGAGAACGTTTAAACAAAATTCGAGGCTGTTGAAGGAAGATTCGAGAATTTGGCAAAGGAACTCGAATGCGTGAAGAAACAGAAAGTTCGGGAGTATTCAGCCGACTGCCCGAGAAGGAAAGAGATGCAGCCTCCCGTCTTCGATGGACAGACATCATGGCCAATATATAAGAGGCAGTTTGAAGCTGCGGCAATGACGAACAACTGGGATGATGAAGAGAGGTCCATTGCCCTCACGCTTGCGCTTAGAGGATCAGCTGCAGAGTTACTACAAACTATTCCCGAGGACAAACAACGCAACTACGACAGTCTGGTGAAAGCCATTGAGATGCGATTTGGGGACGACCACATGCAGCAAGTATATAGGGTCCAGTTGCGCAGAAGGTCCCAGATGAAGGGTGAGACGCTCCAGCAGTTGCAAGCAGACATCGAGCGACTGGCACATTTGTCCTATCCAAACACCGGCGAGGAGATCATTAACGAGATGGCAACCGAAGCGTTCACCCATGCCATAGCTGATTCGAAACTACAAATGGCGGTAAGAATGGCTTCAAAGAAAACGCTCGCCGAAGCTTTGGCGTTTGCTCTGACAATGGAGGCCGCAGACCAGGCCTGTCAGGGAATACACCGTGTGAGGGAAGTAGCCGCTATCGAATGATCTTGCCAGAGGATGGACGTCGAAGACCGAAACAACGCTCGCGGAGGACAAATTCGTTGCTGGAACTGCAACAAAATGGGACACCTACAACGGCAATGTAGAAATCCACCCAGACGTGGAAACTGTCCACATTGCGCGAACAGGCGACGCAACGAAGAACCATCCAACAGGGACAACATCCATCCTGTTGGCCAGGCTCCTCGAAACCAGGAGTCGGGAAACGCCTAAGAGCCAGCTTTGCGGGGCAAAAGTTAGCTAATGGAATCGACGCCCCCAAGACCACCATCCAGGTCTCCCAAACCAAACGATGCAACAAGAGTCTAACAGTGGAAGCATTCATCGGCAAAAACAACTGCGTGGCTACTATCGATACCGGCGCCACGGCTTCCATTATAAGAAGAGATCTCGTCCGGAAGTCTTGGCTGCACAACACCAGCTGCTACTGTCTTAGAACTGCGACAGGGGAAGCGGCGAAAGTATACGGAGAAGTTCGCCTCACGTTACAACTAGCAGGGTTGGCCTTTTCTCATGCGTTCCTGGTAGCCGACGTATGTGATGAATGCATCATCGGAGTGGACTTTATGAAAGAACATGACGTAATCATCGACATCGGGATGCAAGTTCTGCGGTACAGGAACGTAGAGATTCCAATGGTGTACGGGAACGAGAATGCAGCACATTTAAGGACAATACTCAGCAAGGACGAAGTCTTACCACCATCTTCCGAGACTATCATTTGGACAAAACTAGAGGGTGATCCTGGGAGCCACCGATTCTACCTATTGGAGCCGGATTTAGGAAGGAATTCCCCAAACTACATCCTGGGGAAAGTTTTAGTGGAGCCAAAGAACAGCCTGGTCCCAGTAAGGCTCATGAACTTAAAGAGCCATAGCGTCAAACTAAAACAAGGGGAGGTTATTGCTAAATGTGCGCCGATATGTTCAATTTCAACAATAACCGAAAAGGAATCTGCGAAGCCCGTTTCATCAGCCAGGTTGGCCGAAGTAAGGGACATGATCCTCAAGCATTGCGAACTGGATCAGGATCAGCAAGCCAAGGCAGAAAATCTAATCGGTGAGTACGCTGATATATTTGCCTCACAGGATGGAGAGTATGGCCGAACACATCTGGTGCAACATCGCATAGACACTGGGGACGCCAGACCAATTCGCCAGCCTGCCAGACGACTACCATTGGCAAAACAGACAGAGGTTGCAGATATGGTGTCAACGATGGAGAAGGAAGGGCTCATCGAAAGTTCTAAGAGTCCGTGGGCCTCACCTGTTGTACTGGTTAAGAAGAAAGACGGCAGCACTCGATTCTGCGTGGACTATCGCAGACTTAATGACGTCACCAAAAAGGACAGCTACCCTCTGCCACGGATCGATGACACATTGGACACACTCTCAGGAGCTCGATGGTTTTCCACCCTTGATTTAAAGAGCGGTTATTGGCAGGTACAGATCGATCCAAAGGACCAAGAGAAAACTGCGTTCACTGCAGGAAATGGGCTGTGGCAGTTTACAGTAATGCCATTTGGATTGTGCAACGCTCCGGCAACTTTTGAGCGCCTAATGGAACACGTCCTGCGTGGATTGACCTGGAAAACTTGCTTGGTGTATCTGGACGATGTGATCGTGATAGGAAAAACATTCGAGGAACATCACGACAACCTGAAGAATGTGCTAGAACGGCTTCGAAGCGCTCACCTGAAGCTAAACCCAAAGAAATGTGACCTCTTCAGATCCGAAGTCAAGTACCTGGGCCACGTTATCTCATCAGAAGGAGTGCGAACAGATCCAGACAAGGTGGAAGCTGTGAAAAACTGGCCAGTTCCAAAAGACAAACACCAACTCAGGAGCTTTTTGGGTCTCGCTACGTACTACCGACGATTCGTAAAGGACTTTGCCGGAGTCGCGAAGAGCCTGCACCAACTGACAGAAAAAGGAAGGCAATTCAAGTGGTCAGGTGAGTGCGACAAAAGCTTCAAGAACCTTAAGCACCAACTATGCGAAGCACCAACACTAGCATATCCCATTCCCGGAGAAATGTTCATCGTGGATGCAGATGCAAGTAACGTCGGCGTCGGAGCGGTTCTTTCGCAAGTACACAATGGCCAAGAGAAGGTAGTAGCACACTTCAGCAAAGTGCTCTCCAAGCCGGAAAGGAACTACTGCGTGACCAGGCGAGAACTTCTGGCGCTGCTTCTGGCGACAAAACACTTCCATAAATACCTCTACGGCCAAAAGTTCCTTTTGCGCACAGACCACGCGGCTCTAAAATGGCTGCTGCAGTTCAAGAATCCAGAGGGCCAGGTGGCAAAATGGATTGAACGGCTGCAGATGTACGACTATGAAATACAGCATCGTAAAGGGAAACTTCATTCTAATGCGGATGCCTTGTCCCGGCGACCATGTAAGAGCGACTGCAAGCATTGTGTGCGGCAGGAAGAGAAGAACCTTCTTTCCATCCAAAGGGTAAGAGCTGAGCCTATCGCTGGTTGGAGTGCAGAAGAAATCCGCAACGCTCAGAAAGTAGACCCAGACATCGAGCCGATATTAGCGTGGATATTTCCAGAAACCGACAATGGTAACCGTTACATCCTAGTCGTCATGGACTACTTCAGCAAATGGCCGGAAGCGTTCGCCATCCCTAACCAGGAAGCGAAGACCATCGCGGAACAGATCGTCAACAACTGGGTGAGCAGGTTTGGCGTGCCCATGGAACTGCATTCTGACCAGGGACGAAACTTTGAATCGAAGATATTCCAAGAGGTATGTCAACAACTAGGAATCAAAAAGACGGGAACTACCCCGCTTCATCCACAATCCGACGGGATGGTAGAGCGCTTCAACAGAACCTTAAACGAACATCTCTCCAAGGTCGTAGAAGACCACCAGCGCGATTGGGATCGACAAATTCCTCTCTTCTTGATGGCCTACCGAAATGCAGTGCACAGTACTACTTTACATACTCCATTCGAAGTCTTGTCTGGTCGAGCAGTTCGGCTACCTAGTGAGGTGAAGTTTGGATCCCCTAACGATGAGCCCAAATGTGAAGAGGACTATGTGGCAGACCTCAGGGAAAGGATCCGAGACATACATCAGAGGACCAGGACGAGGATAAGGATAGCGAGTGACCGCATGAAAACCAGGTACGACACAAAGGCAACAACGTCCAGCTTCCACGAGGGAGACCTAGTATGGCTGTACAACCCACACCGGCAAAAGGGGAGGTCACCCAAGCTGCAGCAAGACTGGGAGGGCCCTTACAAAGTGGTCACACGCATCAATGACGTCGTCTTCCGGATCCAGCGTGGAGTAAGACGCAAGATGAAAATTGTCCCCCTGGATCGTCTTCATCGTTACCATGGCAGTAATCCAGATGATCTTGTTTGGGGACGAACAAGTTTAAGAGGGGGGCCGTGTAGCATGGACTACAGGATGGTTTGTGTACCAAAAACTAAACCACTATATCTCAAACTGGGCAACGACATCTATTGCCTACTAGTGGTAAATATTCCAACCTGATGTGCTTACGTTCCAACCTGGTGTGCTTACGTTCCACAGTTGTTCCACACAATATCCCAATATTCCATGATCCTCAATTCACCCGGAGAAACATCTAGCATGTTCTAGAACCCCTTGCAATTTCCTATAAATACCCATACCACAACCAACGTCGACACAGTTGTTTATAAGTGAATACAGCGATTACAAGAGATATCCGACCAGTGGTGAAAGCAAGCGACATTGTGAAAATAAATCTGTAGCGACCGTTTATTTTGAAATAAATAAAGAATAAAGTGATTGACTATTTTGTTAAAGTAAAGTTGGTGTTTGATAATAAATAAACGATTAAAATACACAAAAGAAGGTTTTATTTAAACGAACCCCAGCAAGAATATTACAATAACAATAAATACAGCAACAAAAACGATATGAAAAATGAGCCTAGATTCGTAAGAAATATGGTTGCCATATCCTTCACCAGAAAAGATAAAAATAGCTCTATGTTTGCATAGAATACAAAGAAAATAAATATAAATTGTTATAAGACACAGGAGCCAATGTATGTTTGATAAAGAGTAAATGCACATATCTGCGGCAACAAGCTAAAGTAGCTTAAGTCGACTTAAGTCGAAATTGAATTAATTACCGAAAAATTTTCCCAATTACACAAAGTATTCTTTCTCAATTTTTTATTTGCATATCTGGAAAGACTGCCGAGTTACGTGGCACAATTAAGCTTTTTAAATTTATTTAATAAACACTTTGATTTAACTTTTTTGTGTTAAAACTAAATTAGCACGCGTTTAATTATCCCATAAATTTTGGGGGCTCAACCCGGATAAATAGAAATTCTCGCCAAAAAATACATAAAAAGGAATCCAAAAACGGAGTATCGATCTCCTTCCATCGTCCCATCCATCAGTGGTCACCAAAAAAGAAGCCTGCGGTGTGCTGAAGTGGCTGTACGATCGTGTGCTGTGTGGTGGTTGCTGGTATCATAGAGGGAAGCAAGGTACAGTTGGTTGAAACTGGCGTGGTCGTGTGCCGTGCGGTTGTTGTTACTGACGTCACCGGAGGAACTCGACAAGGTGGTGGTGGTGGTGAACGCCCATCTGGACATCTATCGGCAAGTAGTGAAATATACAATTGGTTGTTGATCATACTATACACTTTAGTGTGCACAATCCTGTCAATAATATCATAATTTAGTCCAAGTCGGAACCATTCTAGTAGTGGTGGCGATTACCCTAGGGTAGAATATTTTCCCACTATTTTGATTTAGATAATTTAAATTCATTTGCAATGCCAAGGAAAAATAGTACAGGTATTCAGGATTTATTCAGGGAGTTTTCAGTGATGCTGCGCGACTTGGAGCGGAAGCAGGAACAAATTTCACATGAGGAGAACCAAAATAAGGATCGACAACACCAAAAGGAGCTGGAGTTACTAGGAAGAGAGTGAGGTCCGGGAAAAGGAGAAAGAAGCGCAACTGAGGCTAGAGATGTGAATCTTAAAAACATCTATGGAAGAACAAATGCTAAGTCGCCGGGGTGAGGGTAATACCAATATAACTTTTCAAGATGTTGCAGCGGTAGTCCCGGAGTTCAACGGCAAATATGAATACGACGTAAACAACTGGGTCCAGGACGTTGATGAAGCAGCGAAAAGTATGAAGTGGTCCGAGTTCGGGAAAACCATTTTTGGAAAGAGGTTTTTTTTTTTTTATAATTTGCGCGCACTCAAAGGGTTATGAATACCTTTAACGTGTTTACACACAGTGCGGGCGTTGGAAAGGATGGATAAGGAGAGAGAGAGAAAGATTTTGGTGTAGTGGTTCTTGAAGCTCAGTCCAGGTAACTGGGGAGATTTTTGTTATTATTTTCATTGCTTCTGATTCACAGTACTTTTTCCCGATAATCGATGTCAAGGACAAATCATCATCAACAGAGCGAACAATTTTTCCAGCCAGATGACCAAGCTACTGCCAGTGTTATGCCTTCGCAGTAGTGTTCACACAAGCTTTTGCAAATGATCGGACGGACTTTATATATTTCATGAGAAATAAATAAATGCTTGCTGACATCAGGATTTGAACCATGAACCATTAGCGTGACAATTGACGATGTTACCACTACACCATTGCCACCCGGTACAGCTTAGCTAGCGATTAGATCGAAAACCCAACATAACCAAATGGTCCGAGCTAAAACAATTCTTGATCGATGAGTTTTCAGAAAGTGTTAGTATGGCGGAGGTATACAAAAAGCTAGGACAAAGACGACAACTAAGAGGCGAATCAATTCAAGATTATTTGTTGTCAATGAGAGAGTTGGGTGCGAAAGGTCGCGTCGACGACAGCTGCATTATACAATAATCCATCGACGGATTAAACGATTCCCCTCATAATAAGGTGAGGCTGCGAACATGAAACAATTTAAAGAAAAAATACTAATATATCAAAAGTACAAAGAAAGCCTCCCAAGCGGCAGTAAATCAAGAGTCAGCTCGCCAGTATCGGACAGTAAAGCGAGTAGATGCTACAATTGTGGTCGAAGGGGACACAAAAGCGGCTTGTGTACCGAGAAACAACCCAAGTGCTTCCATTGTAACGAGTTTGGCCACAAATCCATGACCTGCCCGAAAAGGAAAACAGAAAAAGGGTCAAACGTCCTGGCAATTTCTGTCCCTAATACGATGATAGAAGTATCAATCAATAACTATAAGCTGTTTGGTCTTATGGATACCGGAAGCGATGTCTCGCTAGTAAGAAACGACGTTTACGTACAAATAAGGGCTCCCCCTATTACACCAGAAACATTACTAGTCAGAGGACTTTCGGCAGACTCGGTGCAAGCATTGGGATATTTCAACGCGGATATCCATAACTGCGTATCTAATACCAATGTCTTTGTCAAGTCAGAGTCCGTAATGCAGACACCCTTCATAATCGGGAAAGACGTCCTCGTAGGTAAAAACATACAACTCCTTCCAGATGGTGTGGTGGTCTCCAATATAGAAGAAGCCTTATGCCAGATTTGCCAACTACCGGAGATGAGTTGTCTTGAGCCCAAGCTGAACGTGGGAAACCCCAAATTTAAAGAAGACATCGAACAATTAGTAGATAATTATAGCCTACGGGAAGAAAAAACCACAGCCGTTGAATTGGAGATTGTTCTGAAGACCGACGTTCCCATATTCCAACCCCCAAGGAGGCTAGCTCCCTTGGAGAAGAAAGTAGTAGAGAAGAAAATAGAGGAGTGGGTCTCCAAAGGCATAATCAGGCCTAGTTCTTCCGAATATGCTAGCCCAGTCGTCCTGGCGAATGAGAAAGATGGTGCAAAGCGGCTATGCATCGACTACCGCCGCGTTAATAGGGAAATCGTAAGAGAGCATTACCCGTTGCCGCTAATAGAGGATCAAGTAGATGCACTTAGCACGGCCAAAGTTTTCTGCACGCTAGATTTAGAGAACGGATTTTTTCACGTTCGCGTGACGGAAGAAAGCGTTAAGTATACTTCGTTCGGGACCCCCTCTGGTCAGTGGGAGTTTCTACGTGCTCCTTTCGGATTATGCACTTCACCTCCCACGCCTTCAACGAATACTGCCAGGAGGAAGGAATTCAACACTTTCAAATCACGACCGGTGTCCCGAGCGGTTAGACGGTATCATCATCTCCGTTCTGACGAAGCTAGCGATAGATGATCCAAACAAATGGTACCGCTTTACCTCGAAACTGCAGATGTTGCTGAATTTGGCTTACCAAAGAAGTACTAAGCGAAGTCCATTTGAAGTTGTGACCGGGCTACGGATGAAGAAGAAGGAAGACATCGGATTAGCAGAAAGCGTCAACGAGGAAGTAAGAAGGGCCTTTGAGGAAGAGCGCGACCAGCTCAGAGAAGGTACCCGGCGGAACATCAACCTGGTCCAAGAAGAAAATAGGAACAATTACAACAAAAGACGAAAACCTGCCACCAATTACCAAGTCAATGACTTAGTCGCAATTAGACGTACCCAATTTACAACTAACGCTAAACTTCTCCCCAAATTTGTAGGTCCCTATAGAGTTACGAAGGTTTCCCCGTATGAACGATATGAAGTATCAAAGGTCGGAGTTCACGAAGGTCCGCACAAGACGACAACCAGCGCAGACTTCATGAAGCCTTGGCCAACAGTGGAAAACACCACGTCCGATAGTGAAGATGACCACAACCAGCAAAGGCAAACAACCAGCCAAGACGAAGCCACCAGCCAAGACAAAGCCACCAGCCAAGACCAAACCACCAGCCAAGACGAAGCCACCAGCCAAGACAAAACCACCAGTCAAGACGAAACCACCAGCCAAGATAAATAATCAGCCAAGACGAAACCACCAGCCAAGACGTATAGCCAACCAAGACGTATATCTAAAAGGATGATAACTAATCAAGAAGATGGACAAACCAGCCAAGACGAAGTACCCAGCAGAGACGTTATCAAGAAGATCAACAAACCAGCCAAGACGAAGTAACCAGCAAAGACTAAAGACGTATAACCAACCATGACGTATATCTAAAAAGATGATAACTAATCAAGAAGATGAACAAACCAGCAAAGACGTAATCAAGAAGATGAACAAACCAGCCAAGACGAAGTACCCAGCAAAGACGTATAACCAAATAGATGAAATAACCAAGAAGACGACAAATAGTAAGATGACGATAAACTGAGACGATGCTTCGGCCTTTCCCAGAGTCGGAAAAGGGTTTCAGGAGGGCCGAGCTTGTGGGATCACCCTGTGACTACCACGGTTATTCACTACGGTTATTCGCCACGTTTACCCACCACATGAAATTGAAGCAAGAAGGACGGTGAGAGAAAGTCCGCCAATCGAGCCAGTCGCGAAGGGAATTGCTTTTTTTTTGTAGTTTAAGCTTTTTAAATTTATTTAATAAACACTTTGATTTAACCTTTTTTGTGTTAAAACTAAATTAACACGCGTTTAATTATCCCATATGTATAGTAAGCATACTAAATAGAAGTAAAAAGATGGTCAAGAATGATAGAAAGGTTACAGGGGAAGAAATGACAGAGTAGGTAGCTAAAAATAGCAAACGCTTAGAAGGCGAAAGGAAAATTTGGAATATTGTAGACAGAAATGAGGAAGTTCAAAAGTTGATAAGGACAAAGCACATAAGAAAATGGTATGTAATCAAGAATGGTATGTAATCAAGAAGAAATGTGCCACCTCTTTGCTGATCTCTTGTAATTTGACTGAGGAGCATCTCTTGCTAAGGTCCAGCAGTAATCTGCAAGCATCGAAGGATTCCACTTCCCTTGATATCTTTTTTCCATGTTAGAAACATCCTGGTGATAACGTTCACCATGTTCGTCACTTACAGCCCCGCAGTCATCGGGGAAAAAATTTAAGTGTGAATGGAGGAAGTGGATCTTTAGAGACATGTTACAACCCATCTTTTCATATGATGATAGCATGTTTTCCACGAGTTCGATGTAATTTTCGGCTCTTTTGGATCCCAACAAATTTCTTGATACTAGACGAAAGTTGTCCCACCCAACTTTCTCATCTCCAGATATAATTTTGTCGAATTGTTTATCTACAAAAAGGTTTCTTATCTATGGCCCTACAAAAATACCCTCTTTAATTTTGGCTTCACTCAATCTTGGAAATTTTTGCCGTAAATATTGAAAAGTTGGCCCATTCTTGTCCAAGCCCAAATTTCAAAATTTTTCATGAGTCCCAATTTTATGTGAAGTGGAGGTAGTAACATTTTTTTGTAATCAACTAGTGGTGGTTCTTTTACATTTTTCTGCCCTGGTTCCAGTGATTGCCGAAGGGGGCAGTCCTTTTTTTTTGTAGTGAAGGCTTCTAGCACGGCTATCCCATTCGCATAGGAAACAGCAAAACTTTGTATATCCTAGTTGTAGGCCAAGCAACAGGGCAACTATTTTTAAATCACCACAAAGAAACCATTGATGATTTTCATATTTTATGATCCTTAACAGATACTTCATATTTTCATAAGACTCTTTCATATGAACTGCATAACCAATAGGTATTGAAGGTAGTTTATTACCATTGTGTAACAAAACGGCTTATAAACTTAACGCCGAGCTGTCTATGAACAACCTCCATTCATCTGGTTTATATTCTATGGCTAAAGCTCTCATCAATCCAGTTATATCACAACAGTAGACCAATGAATTGTCCATGTCAAAAAATGATGTTAATTCTTTAGTCCGTGCTTAAATGAAGATGTAACAACACATTGTTCTAAAAGATTCCATTGTTGCAGTCGCGATCCAAGTAGCTCAGCTTTAGATTTTGATAAATCTAGATCTCTAACGAGATCATTTAATTCCGCTTGCGATATTAAATGTTGTTGCCTTGGAGATACAATTGGCACGAAATCTGAATCCTGAGATGTGGACAAAGTAGCGTTGTCTTCAAGATCATCAGATGAACTGTTGCTTGGAGGTACTGGATTTGGATATTCCTCACTATGTGGTATTGGAAGTGTAGCGGATGGTATGTTGGGATAGTTGATAACGGATTTCTTCTTATTAGTTATTCCTGAACCCTGTCCAAGTGGTGGCACCATACAAAAACAACAATCAGTTAAGTGATTCCTTTGTTCACGCCACTTCATTGGAACAGCAAAAGGCATACACTTATTTTTTGCATTAAGCCGATTTCTCAAGCCAGTAGCACATGAAATACAACATATATAAGGGGCCCAACACTTGTCCTGATCTCCAACATTAAAACCAAAATAAAGACAGTACGCTTTTTTAATTAACGGAGTAATGGAACATTTCTGAGAAGTCAAAGTCACTTTACCACACACATAGCAGAAAAGATTTGTTTTATTTACACAAACACGAGACATTTTCACAAAAATTGTTAACCGATTCAATGACACAATGTTAACTGACTCATACGTGTGATAAATACAAATATTTGAGGGTAACTGTAAAACTTAAACAGGCGAAAACTGAAGAATTTCAAGAAAACTTATAAAAGATATTAAATTTCTACTTCCTATATATCTTCTAAACCGCAACCAATCGAGAAATTTTATTGTCATTTTTGAATTCAGCGCATTCAAATTAGTTAATATTGGTTGGAATTATATCCGATAAAATTTACTGTTGTCCAGTGTAATCAATAAATTATTGAAAAAGGGAACTGAATTTAAATGGGGTAGCGAACAACAAATCGCATTTGTAAAATTTAAAAAGAAACTAGCGAACCTTACAGCGCTTCAATACCCTGACTTCGATAACGAGTTTTTCGTTATAACTAATGCAAATGACGAAGGCATAGGGGCAGTTCTTTCTCAGGAATTGGGAGACAGAGATCTACCTATTCAGTTTATAAGTAGAACATTGAATGGTGCAGAAAGAAACTATAACACAAGAGAAAAGGAATGTCTAGGAATAGTGTGGGCCATAAAAAAGTTTCGCCCACATCTATACGGTAGGAAGTTTACAATCAGAATAGATCACAGACCATTGCAATGGCTGTTCAACGTTAATGATCCTGGTTCTCGATTGATCCGATGGAGGCTAAAATTGAAAGAATATAAATACACGGTAGAATACAGTTAAGTAGAAATATTTTTGCTACCACACGAAAGCAGAGGAAAAAGAAAAAATTTTTTCTGTGAATGCGATGAAGGGTACAGTGATTTATATACTCGTACCAACAGAAACAAAGATGAGAACATTAAAGTTACTGAACAAGGAAATGTTGAAAACAGTAAAAATAAGGAAGAGCATGTTGATAAAAATATGGAAAACAATTTGGAAAATAAGCCTAAGAGGGAAAGTTGTGAAGTAATATGTAATGATCGTGACAAAATAGGAATCATGGATAAAAAGTGGCAAATGGATACAACAAAAGAGTATCATGAAAATATAGTAGCAGGACATGTAGGTCCAAAAGCGACCATTGCCAAGAAGAGAGAAAAATATGATGGACAAATTTGAATGAAATGGTAAATGATTTTGTAAGAAAATGTAGAAATTGTCAAGTGAAAATTGAATAGACATCCCACTAAAACACATATGAAAATTGTTACAAGTGCAGAGGAAGGACTCGAAAAGTTAGTCTGGATTTAACTGGACCTTAACCCTTATCTAGAGCGGGAATTTATATGGATTAAGTATTCAGAACGACTTAACTAAATTGATTAAATTGATCCTTATTCCTGAAAAAAATGCTGAAATAATAGCGAAAAGCTTTATTCATATATATATATATATATTTGTCAGCTGAACGCTGCCGACGATGTGTAATGCGAACATAACCCTTCGGGACAATCCCCAAGAGAAGTGTCAAAAAGATCGAGAAGGAATAAGAAGGACACCTCGAAACGAACTCGAACAGAAAAGACGCAATTACGACACGTCTCCTCCGTTTTGTATTTTTCCTATTCACTAAATTATTTGTTTTAATAAAGTAACATATTTTCGAAGTGCTCTTTTCTTTCCCCTACGGAACACGCCTGTCGAACGTACCCCGACATATTTAATATATATATTCAAAGCTATATTCATTAGATATTATATTTTGGAATCCCAAAGATGATACTGTCTGACACTGAATTCTGTAATCAGTTAATGAAACAACTTTGTCATGAATTTAAAATTAAGCATATAACTACGAGCATTTATTATCGACAATCAAACGGTAGTATTGAAAGGGCACATGTACGATTAAAGGAATACTTAAATACTGTCAATTTTAAGAAAGATAATTGGGACGAAGCAATAAAATTTGCAAGTTTTTGATACAACACTACTATTCATAATAGTACAGGTTAAAGCCCACATGAAATCTTATTTGGTAGGAAAGCTAATAGGCCCAGTAATATTGATCGGTTAGACTTAAAAGATATAAGAAATTATGTTGATGAAATAAAAGAAATTATTCTAATATAGAAAATAAAGTGAAAGACAATATAAAGAGGTCAAAGGAAAATTCTAAGCGGAGATATGATATAGGAACAAAAGAAGCACCAAATGGTAGAATTAGAAAAGTTAATAAAAACTTAATATAGCCGTATTTTCAGACTGATCTTGACGATTTCATCCCTACACGGAATTGAGATCAGAGAGTTTCCGAGTTCTAATGGAATACAGGAGAAACACGGATAATAGCTGGCAGAATATCGATTGCAAATAATATAGACTTGAATGTACTTGTATGTACTTGTAGGTAGGGAATGTATCCTTGAGTTTAAAAAATGCAGAGAATTCATTGATAAAACGAAACTTCAAATAAAGAGCTTTAGAAAGAATCTTGAAGTTATAAAACAACTTCTAGGAGTAGGCTTAAGGCAGAAACGCGAACTTATTAATTTTATAAGATCAGGCTTCAAATACTGAATTTATTCATAAAAGTCGACAAGATGAAATAAAAATATTAGACAGTAAAAATGGGCAAAATCAGATTTAACAGGAGGCATTTTATAATTTAGGGAACATAACAGGTGGATTGAGGTAAAATTTGAAAAAAATATTTAAACGAGTTAAATAAAGAAATGCATGGTGAGCATAAGGATGTACTTTATTGAAATTAGAAATAGAACATTTCACATAATAAACCATATGGAAATTTTTTATCGCTGAAGTTATTGATGCTGTACTACTTTTGCGTAGTAATATCGTACACCCTGTCGTTATTGAACCCAGAAAATTAATCGAAATTTTAAGAGAAAATGATGAAAAACATAAACTACTTTTAACTCCCACTTTACAAAATTTCCCTAATATAATGAAAGAAGTTACTTGTGGAATATATTTAAAAAATAAAAGATTGGTGATTGTTATTGTTATTCCAACACTAAGTGAAGTCGAGGCAGACATATTTGAACTAATAAATATACCATTGTTTATAAATAATCTATTATAGATTTTATAATTCAAAAACGATTATTTAATCAAATCCAAAAATAAAGATAATTTTTTAATTACGAATGGCATAAAGGATTGTAAGAAAATTGATAGATACTTTATTCGTAAAGATCTTATTTTTAAGAATAGTCGTTCTATTGATGACTGTGAGTTAAATAATTTCATGAAAAGAAAAAGCACGAATTGTAAACTAAAACAAGTTAATGGTGGAATAGAATTGTTCCATCACTTGGGAAATGAAAAATATTTATTTGTTGTAATCGAAATGACTAAATTTAAATGTAAATGTAAAGAAAAAGAAGAAGAAAAATACATTAATGGAATTGGAATGTTAACATTGGATATAAATTGTACATTTGCGACCATAGACACGCCGATTTTGATAAGAGATGAATACTTAACAGTAGATAATTAAGATGTTTATTATAATTATCTTGATGATTGTTGAGTTCAAATAGAGGAAACCGTTCTTCCAAAATTTAAGTTACAAAATTTAAAAGAAATAAAAGATTTGACCATAGTAATAAGAAATCAAGAAAGCTATGTTAATAAAAAACTTAAGTAGATTTCTCTACAAACTAGAGGTATTATGATCGGAGCTGGAGGCATTATATTAACAATACTGGTTGGTTGTTTAACTTATAAATGCCTTACTGGAAAACTTATACTTAATTTATTTAATAAATGCTTTAATAAAAATCCCTCACAAGAGCTCAACCTATTGTCATCTACAGTAACCAACCTATTGCGCAACCAAAAGTAATGCAAAGAAGATATGACTGTGATTTGTAAATAAAATAATAAGTTGTTATAAGCATAAAAAAACTAAGGCACTTATGTAAAAAAACAAATGTTAAATTGTATATATTTTATTAAGTTAACAAATTTATTGTTCAAAATATTAGGATGTCTTTTTTGATAAATTTCTTTTAATGGGGGAGGTGTTATGTATGTGCATTACTTCTTTCTCTCATCACCCATAACGGATCTTCTTTTAAATAAAAAAGATGCTCTTGTGTTCACGCAAGTGTCCGCATAATACTGTAATATTCTGGCTGGGGTTCGTATTTATTGTCAACTACTAACTTTACTTCAACACAGTATTCAATCACTTTATTCTTTATTTATTTCAAATTAAACTGTCGCTACAGCTTTTCTTTCAATACGTCGCTTGTTTTCACCACTGGTCTAATCTCCCTCTTGTAATCGCTAAATGCACTTATAAACAACTGAGTCCACGATGGTTGTGGTATGGGTATTTACATATATAAAATAGAAGTCCTTCTAGAAAATGCTAGATGTCGCTCGGGATGAATTGATGATCCTGGAATAATTTGGATATTGTGTAGAAAAATTGTGGAACGTAAGCACATCAGGTGGGAATATTTACTGCTAGCAGGTTTTGGAAATAGATGTTCTTGCTACAGTTTGAGATACAGTGTTTTAGTTTTTGGTACACAAACCATCCTGTAGTCGATGCTACACTGCCCCCCTCTTAAACTTGTTCGTCCCGAACAAGATTATCTGGATTACTGCCATGGTAACGAAGAAGATGATCCAGGTGGACGATTTTCATCTTGCGTCTTACTCCACGCTGGATCCGGAAGACGACGTCATTGATGCGTGCGACCACTTTATAAGGACCCTCCCAGTCTCACTGTAGCTTACGTGACCTTCCCTTTTGCCGGTGTGGGTTGTACAACCATACTAGGTCTCCCTCGTGGAAGCTGGACGTTGTTGCCTTTGTGTCGTACCTGGTTTTCATGCGGTCACTCGCTATCCTTATCCTCGTCCTAGTCCTCTGATGTATGTCTCGGATCCTTTCCCTAAGGTCTGCCACGTAGTCCTCCTCACATTTGGGCTCATCGTTAGGGAATCGAAACTTCACCTCACTAGGTAGCCAGACTGCTCGACCAAATAAGACTTCAGATGGAGTATGTCCAGTAGTACTGTGCACTGCATTTCGGTAGGCCATCAAGAAGAGAGGAATTTGTCGATCCCAATCGCGCTGGTGGTCTTCTACGACCTTGGAGAGATGTTCGTTTAAAGTTCTGTTGAAGCGCTCTACCATCCCATCGGATTGTGGATGAAGCGGGGTCGTCCTCGTCTTTTTGATTCCTAGTTGTTGACATACCACTCGGAATATCTTCGATTCGAAGTTTCGTCCCTGGTCAGAATGCAGTTCCATAGGCACGCCAAATCTGCTCACCCAGTTGTTGACAATCTGTTCCACGATGGTCTTCGCTTGCTGGTTAGGTATGGCGAACGCTTCCGGCCATTTGCTAAAGTAGTCCATGACGACTAGGATGTAACGGTTACCATTGTCGGTTTCTGGAAATGGACCAGCGATGTCAGCGGCAATCCGTTCAAAGGGTGCGCTCACGTTGTACTAGTGCATCTTGCCTCGCGTTATCGTTCTGGGTCCCTTGCTGGCGGCACACACGACGCATTTTCGGCACCAATTCTCTACGTCGTCCCTTGCGCTGAGCCAAAAGAAACGCTCTCGCACCTTCTCCAGAGTCTTGTTTGCACCCAAATGACCTCCAGATGCCCCATCATGCATCTCCCGTAGCACCTCGTGTACTTTTGATCGCGGCAATCGTTCCCGTCCGGCCTTTCCCATTTCCTTTTCAGAACACCATCTTGCGCGTGAAGCGAGTCCCACTGAGCCCAGTATGCCTTGAGAGTGGGGCTCCTGTCCGAGATATCTTGTCCATTTGGCTTTTCCATAAACTCCTTCCACGCTAATATCCGGCGATAGGCTCAGCTCTTACCCTTTGGATGGAAAGAAGGTTCTTTTCTTCCTGTCGCACACAATGCTTGCAGTCGATCTCGCATGGTTGCCAGGATAAGACATCTGCATTAGAATGGAGTTTGGTTTGGGAGACCTGGATGGTGGTATTGAGGGTGTCGACTCCGACATCCAACTTCCGCCCCGCGAAGCTGGTTCTTGAGCGGTTTCCCCACTCCTGGTTTCGTGAAGACTGACCAACATGACGGATCTTATACCTGTTGGATGGTACTTCACTACGTCGCCAATTACCATAGGGTGGGTAGTTTCCCCGGCTGGGTAGAATTCTGCATTGCCGTTGTAGGTGCCCTCTTTTGTTGCAGTTCCAGCAACGAATTTGTCCTCCGCGAGCGTTGTTTCAGTCTTCGACGTCCATCCTCTGGCAAGAGCATTCGACGGCGGCTACTTCTCTCACACGGTAGATTCCCTGACATGCCTGGTCTGCCGCCTCCATCATCAGAGCAAACGCCAAAGCTTCGGCGAGCGTTTTCTTTCCAGCCATTCTTACCGCCATTTGTAGTTTCGTATCAGCTATGGCATAGGTAAATGCTTCGATCGCCATATCGTTAATGATCTCCTCGCCGGCGTTTGGATAGGACAAATGTGCCAGTCGCTCGATGTCTGCTTGTAACTGCTGGAGCGTCTCACCCTTCATCTGGGCCCTTCTGCGCAACTGGACCCTATATACTTGCTGCGTGTGGTTGTCCCCAAGTCGCATCTCGATGGCTTTTACCAGACTATCGTAGTTGCGTTGCTTGTCGTCGGGAATAGTTTGCAGAAACTCTGCAGCTGATGCTCTAAGCGCAAGTGTGAGGGCAATGGACTTCTCTTCGTCGACCGAGTTGTTCGTCATTGCCGCAGCTTCAAACTGCCTCTTATATATTGGCCATGATGTTTGTCCATCGAAGACGGGAGGCTGCATCTCTTTCCTTCTCGGGCAGTCGGTTGAATACTCCCGAACTTTCTGTTTCTTCACGTATTCGAGTTCCTTTGCCAAATTCTCGAATCTTCCGTCAACAGCCTCGATTTTTGTTTGAACATTCTCGAATTTTGTTTCAACATTCTCGATCTTTGTTTCAACATTCTCGAATCTTCCTTCAACGGCTGTTTCAAATGTCTCAATTTTGGCCTCTACATTCTCAATTTTCCCGAATCTTGCTTCCAAACTCTTATTTTGTTCGTCAAATTTGCTTTCGAGAACACTCCTTTGATCGAATAGCTGTTGCTCTAGAGAATTCTTTTGTTCATCGAGCTTAGCATCTAGAGAATTTTCAAGTTGTTTATTCTGTTCCTCGAGCTTGGCGTCTAGAAAATTCTTTTGTTCAGCCAAGGAACTTTCTAGCTTCTCGAATTTTTCATTTTGAGAATTCTTTTGCTCATCGAAAGAATTATCTAGCTTCTCCAATTTTCTATCCTGATCGTCGAATTTTTCAGATAGCAATTTCATTAAAGCCGACATGTCACTCGCCGTACTTACTTGTTCTTCTTCGACGTCAAACAAAGCTGATTCAGGATCTGCACCCTCGTCCGTCATTATTTTCCCCAACTTAATAATCAATTCTCTCTTCGTACCAGTCGTAGGCTGATCCTGCTGGCTCAGTGCTTCCTTTAGTTGCACCAATGACAAATCTTCTAGCAATTTCCGAACCATTTTTTTTGTTGTCACTTACACAATAAGCAATACACAAAATTTGTCTTATTCCACTTTCCTGACACCAATGTAATATTCTGGCTGGGGTTCGGTTAAATAAAACTGTCTTTTGTGTATTTCACTGTTTATTTATTGTCAAGTACTAACTTTACTTCAACACAGTATTCAATCACTTTATTCTTTACTGGTCTAATCTCCCTCTTGTAATAGCTGTATGCACTTATAAACAACTGTGTCCACGATGGTTGTGGTATGGGCATTTATATAAAATACAAGTCCTAGAAAATGCTAGATGTCGCTCGGGATGAATTGATGATCCTGAAATAATTGGGATATTGTGTGGAACAATTGTGGAACGTAAGCACATCACGTGAGAATATTTACTGCTAGCAGGTTTTGGCAATAGATGTCGTTGCTTCAGTTTGAGATACAGTGTTTTAGTTTTTGGTACACAAGCCATCCTGCAGTCAATGCTACAATACATTGTCATCCAGATCGTCATTAAGTGCCTAATTGGACTTCCTTAAACCAAATTTTATTGTTGGTGGCGATTTCAACGCGAAACACCCATTTTGGCGTTCAAGCTACGCCTCTCAGAAAGGTGGAAAGCTTTATAATGTGGGTACGCAATACAATTGCGATTTTCACTCAACGGATAAACCAACATATTGGCCGGCTGATAGAAATAAAATACCAGATCTGATCGATTTCTTTCTTGTTAAAAAAATATCTGGCAACCACATAAAAGTTGAAGAAAGCTTTGATCTCTCCTCTGATCATTCTCCAATCATTATGACGATAAGCGAAGCTCTGATAAAAAAAAGTAGGACCGCCCAGATTAACCAACGCGATAACTAATTGGGATGGCTTTAAAAAAGATATTGAAGCAAATATTGAGCTGTGCGTATCACTTAAAACGCCCTATGAACTTGAAGCTGAAGTTGATCGTTTCGTCGAAATCTTACAGGATGCCGCGTGGAAGAATAATCCCAAAACAAAGAAAAAAGCCGGCCAGTTACATTCAAACTTATCCACAGTAAATAAAAGACATGATTAAGGAGAAGAGAAAAGTGCGCAAAAAATGCCAACAAACCCGGGCACCGCAATATAAAGCACATCTTAACCGTTTGTGCAACTCACTATAAAGATCTATTAAAGACCTTAAGAATAATGAAATACAAACTTACCTAGAAATTAATTACACGCTGTGGAAGGCTATAAAAGATATTAAAAAACCTCAAATTCAAGCCGCACCAATAAGGAAAATTCAAGACGAATGGGCCAGGCATGGTAAAGATAAAGCGCAAGTTTTTGCCAACCACCTGGAAGAAACTTTCAAACCGTTTGATGGACAAGCCCTTATTTAAAATATTGTAGCATTGACTACAGGATGGTTTGTGTACCAAAAACTAAAATACTGTATCTCAAACTGCAGCAACGACATCTATTGCAAAACCTGTTAGCAGTAAATATTCCAACCTGATGTGCTTACGTTCTACAATTGTTCCACACAATATCCCAATATTCTAGGATCCTCGATTCACCCGGAGAAACATCTAGCATGTTCTAGAACCCCTTGCAATTTCCTATAAATACCCATACCACAACCGATTCTACCTATTGGAGCCAGATTTAGGAAGGAATTCCCCAAACTACATCGTGGGAAAAGTTTTAGTGGAGCCAAAGAACAGCCTGGTCCCAGTAAGGCTAATGAACTTAAAGAGCCATAGCGTCAAACTACAACAAGGGGAGGTTATTGGTAAATGTGCGCCGATATGTTCAATTTCAACAATAACGGAAAAGGAATCTGCGATGACCGCTTCATCAGCCAGGTTGGCCGAAGTAAGGGACATGATCCTCAAGCACTGCGAACTGGATCAGGATCAGCAAGCCATGGCAGAAAAGCTAATCGGTGAGTACGCTGATATATTTGCCTCACAGGGTGGAGAGTATGGCCGAACACATCTGGTGCAACATCGCATAGACACTGGGGATGCCAGATCAATTCGCCAGCCTGCCAGATGACTACCACTGGCAAAGCAGACGGAGGTTGCGGATATGGTGTCAATGATGGAGAACGAAGGGCTCATCGAAAGTTCTAAGAGTCCCTGGGCCTCACCTGTTGTACTGGTCAAGAAGAAAGACGGCAGTACTCGATTCTGTGTGGACCATCGGAGACTTAATGACGTCACCAAAAAGGATAGCTACCCTCTGCCACGGATCGATGACACATTCGACACACTCTCAGGAGCTCGATGGTTTTCCACCCTTGATTTAAAGAGCGGTTACTGGCAGGTACAGATCGATCCAAAGGATAGAGAGAAAACTGCGTTCACTGCAGGAAATGGGCCGTGGCAATTTACAGTAATGCCATTTGGATTGTGCAATGCTCCGGCAACTTTTGAGCGCCTAATGGAACACGTCCTGCGTGGATTGACCTGGAAAACTTGCTTGGTGTATCTGGACGATGTGATAGTGATAGGAAAAACGTTCGAGGAACATTGCGATAACTTGAAGAATGTGCTAGAACGGCTTAGAAGCGCTCACCTGAAGCTGAACCCAAAGAAATGTGACCTCTTCAGATCCGAAGTCAAGTACCTGGGCCACGTTATCTCATCAGAAGGAGTGCGAACCGATCCAGACAAGGTGGAACCTGTGAAAAACTGGCCAGTTCCAAAAGACAAACACCAACTCAGGAGCTTTTTGGGCCTCGCCACGTACTACCGACGATTCGTAAAGGACTTTGCCGGAATCGCGAAGAGCTTGCACCAGCTGACGGAAAAAGGAAGGCAATTCAAGTGGTCAGGTGAGTGCGACAATAGCTTCAAGAACCTTAAGCAACAACTATGCGAAACACCAACACTAGCATATCCCATTCCCGGAGAATGCAGATGCAAGTAACGTCGGTGTCGGAGCGGTTCTTTCGTAGGTACACAACGGCCAAGAGAAGGTAGTAGCATACTTCAGTAAAGTGCTCTCCAAGCCGGAAAGGAACTACTGCGTGACCAGGCGAGAACTTCTGGCGACAAAACACTTCCATAAATACCTCTACGGCCAAAAGTTCCTTTTGCGCACAGACCACGCGGCTCTAAAATGGCTGCTGCAGTTCAAGAATCCAGAGGGCCAGGTGGCAAGATGGATTGAACGGCTACAGATGTACGATTATGAAATACAGCATCGTAAAGGGAAACTTCATTCCAATGCGGATGCCTTATCCCGGCGACCATGTAAGAGCGACTGCAAGCATTGTGTGCGGCAGGAAGAGAAGAACCTTCTTTCCGTCCAAAGGGTAAGAGCTGAGCCTATCGCTAGTTGGAGTGCAGAAGAAATCCGCAATGCTCAAAAAGAAGACCCGGACATCGAGCCGATATTAGCGTGGAAGGAGTTTATGGAGAAGCCAAACGGACGAGATATCTCGGACAGGAGGCCCACTCTCAAGGCATACTGGGCTCAGTGGGACTCCCTTCATGTGCAAGATGGTGTACTGAAAAGGAAATGGGAGAGGCCGAACGGGAAAGATTTCATAATGCAGCTTGTCTTGCCGCGATCAAAAGTACACGAGGTGTTACGGGAGATGCATGATGGAGCATCCGGAGGTCATTTGGGTGCAAACAAGACTCTGGAGAAGGTGCGAGAACGTTTCTATTGGCTCAGCGCAAGGGACGACGTAGAAAGTTGGTGCCGAAAATGCGTCGGACCCAGAACGAAAACGCGAGGCAAGATGCAACAGTACAACGTGGGTGCACCATTTGAATGGATTGCCGCTGAAATCGCTGGTCCGTTTCCGGAAACCGACAATGGCAACCGTTACATCCTAGTCGTCATGGACTACTTCAGAAAATGGCCGGAAGCATTCGCCATCCCTAACCAGGAAGCAAAGACCATCGTGGAACAGATTGTCAACAACTGGGTGAGCAGATTCGGCGTGCCTATGGAACTGCAGTCTGACCAGGGACGAAACTTCGAATCAAAGATATTCCAAGAGGTATGTCAACAACTTGGAATTAAAAAGACGAGGACGACTCCGCTTCATCCGCAATCCGACGGGATGGTAGAGCGCTTCAACAGAACCTTAAACGAACATCTCTCCAAGGTCGTAGAAGACCACCAGCGCGATTGGGATCGACAAATCCCTCTCTTCTTGATGGCCTACCGAAATGCAGTGCACAGTACTACTGGACATACTCCATCTGAAGTCTTGTTTGGTCGAGCAGTCCGGCTACCTAGTGAGATGAAGTTTGGATCCCCTAACGATGAGCCCAAATGTGAAGAGGACTACGTGGCAGACCTCAGGGAAAGGGTCCGAGACATACATCAGAGGACCAGGACGAGGATAAGGATAGCGAGTGACCGCATGAAAACCAGGTACGACACAAAGGCAACAGCGTCCAGCTTCCACGAGGGAGACCTAGTATGGCTGTACAACCCACACCGGCAAAAGGGGAGGTCACCCAAGCTGCAGCAAGACTGGGAGGGCCTTATAAAGTGGTCACACGCATCAATGACGTCGTCTTCCGGATCCAGCGTGGAGTAAGAGGCAAGATGAAAACTGTCCACCTGGATCGTCTTCATCGTTACCATGGCAGTAATCCAGATGATCTTGTTCGGGACGAACAAGTTTAAGAGGGGGGCAGTGTAGCATTGACTTCAGGATGGCTTGTGTACCAAAAACTAAAACACTGTATCTCAAACTGTAGCAACGACATCTATTGCAAAACCTGTTAGCAGTAAAAATTCCAACCTGATGTGCTTACGTTCCACAATTGTTCCACACAATATCCCAATATTCCAGGATCCTCGGTTCACCCGGAGAAACATCTAGCATGTTCTAGAACCCCTTGCAAGTTCCTATAAATACCCGTACCACAACCACCGTGGAGACTGCTGTTTATAAGTGCATACAGCGATAACAAGAAGAAGATTAGACCAGTGGTGAAAATAAGCGACATTATTTGAAATAAATAAAGAATAAAGTGATTGAATTTTGTGTTGAAGTGAAGTTGGTGTTTGGTAATAAATAAACGATTAAAATACACAAAAGACGGTTTTATTTAAACGAACCCCAGCAAGAATATTACAATATAAATACGCCGTATATAGCCAATAGTGCAATAAGAAATGCAACACTAACCGAACTTAAGGAAGTAATAAAGAAACTTAAACCTAAGAAAGCTTCTGGCTACGACCTAATCACGGGAGAGATTCTGAAAACAATACCAAGAAAAGCTCTAATTAAGCTTCTGTTCATTATAAACGCCGCGCTTAGACTACAATATGTTCCCAGTCAATTGAAAGTCGCCGAAGTAATAATGGTCCTTAAGCCCGGAAAACCGCCGAATGAAAAAACGTCTTATAGACCGACTTCGCTCCTTCCAATTATATCTAAATTGCTCGAGAGAATATTGATTAGGCGAATACAGTCGGATATAGAAGAAAGGCATCCCATTCCGGATCATCAATTCACATTCAGAAGTAAGCATTCTACAGTTGAACAAGTGCATAGAATAAGATATGTAATCCAAAAATCTCTTGAAGAAAAAAGGATTTGTTCAAGCGTATTCCTTGACGTCTCTCAAGCCTTTGACAAGGTCTGGCATGAAGGCTTAAAATTTAAATTACGACAAGTTGTGCCAGAGCACCTATACAATATTTTGAAGAACTACCTTACGAATAGACTATTCCGCGTCAAATGTGGAAACGAATATTCAGATTTAAGGAAATGATGGCTGGGGTGGCGCAAGGAAGCGTACTTGGTCCAGTTTTATATCTATTATACACTCGTGATATAAGTAGAAGGTTCTGAGCTAGCTACATTTGCCGATGACACTGCCATCTTGGGAGTAGGTAAAACGGTCGAAGATACTACAGAAAAACTGCAAGAAGCATTGGATAGAGTAAATGAATGGACAAAGGTTTGGCGAATAGCACTTAACGAGACCAAATCTGTTCATGTAAATTTTACTTATAAGAGAGTAAAAAATGCCGATCTTTGCAAACTCGGTTCAAATTCCTTTTGCAAACGAGGTTAATTATCTTGGAATGACACTTGCAGCAAAGCTGAAATGGAAAATGCACGTAAAGAAAAAACGCAAAGAACTAGATAATAAATATAGAGAAATGTATTGGTTACTTGGAAAACATTCCAAGCTTAATATAGAGAACAAACTGCTTTTATAAGAGCAAGTGCTAAAACCAGTATGGACATATGGTATGCAACACTGGGGCTGTACTAAAATAAGTAATATTAAAATTTTACAAACTTTTGAAAACAAAGTGCTAAGATGTATTGTTAATGCGCCATGGTATAGCAGAAACAACGATATCCACATAGATCTTAGCATTAAAACAATCGAAAACGAAATCAAAAACTACACGAGAAAGCATAAAAATCGACAAGAATATTGTAGCATTGACTACAGGATGGCTTGTGTACCAAAAACTAAAACACTGTATCTCAAACTGTAGCAACAGCACCTATTGCAAAACATGCTAGCAGTAAATATTCCAACCTGATGTGCTTACGTTCCACAATTGTTCCACACAATATCCCAATATTCCATGATCCTCAATTCACCCGGAGAAACATCTAGCATGTTCTAGAACCCCTTGCAATTTCCTATAGATACCCATACCACAACCATCGTCGAGACAGTTGCTTATAAGTGCATACAGCGATAACGAGAGGAAGATTAGACCAGTGGTGAAAATAAGCGGCATTATTTGAAATAAATAAAGAATAAAGTGATTGAATATTGTGTTGAAGTAAAGTTGGTGTTTGATAATAAATAAACGATTAAAATACACAAAAGACGGTTTTATTTAAACGAACTCCAGCAAGAATATTACATTGGTGTCAGAAAAGTGGAATAAAACAAATTTTGTGTATTGCTTTTTGTGAAAGTGAAAAATAAAAATGGTTCGGAAATTGCTAGAAGAGTTGCCATTGCCGCAAATAAAGGAAGTACTGAGCCAGCGGAGTCAACCTACGACTGGTACGAAAAGGGAATTGATTATTATTAATGACGGACGAGGGTGCAGATCCTGAAAAAGCTTTGTTTGACGTCGAAGAAGAACAAGTAAGTACGGCGAGTGACATGTCGACTCTAATGAAATTACTTTCCGAAAAATTCGAGAAGCTAGACAATTCTTTAGACCAGCAAAAGAATTCTCAAAATGAAAAATTCGAGAAGCTAGAAAATTCCTTGTCTGAACAAAAGAACTTTCTAGATGCCAAGCTCGAGGAACAGAATAAACAATTTGAGAATTCTCTAGATGCCAAGCTCAATGAACAAAAGAATTCTCTAGAGCAACAGCTATTCGATCAAAGAAGTGTTCTCGAAAGCAAATTCGATGAACAATATAAGAGTTTGGAAATAAGATTTGGAACAATTGATGAGAAGTTTGAAAACGTAGAGGCAAAAATTGAGACATTTGAAACAAAATTCGAGGCTGTTGAAGGAAGATTCGAGAATTTGGCAAAGGAACTCGAATGTGTGAAGAAACAGAAAGTTCGGGAGTATTCAACCGACTGCCCGAGAAGGAAAGAGATGCAGCCTCCCGTCTTCGATGGACAGATATCATGGCCAATATATAAGAGGCAGTTCGAAGCTGCGGCAATGACGAACATCTGGGATGATGAAGAGAGGTCCATTGCCCTCACGCTTGCGCTTAGAGGATCAGCTGCAGAGTTACTACAAACTATTCCCGAGGACAAACAACGCAACTACGACAGTCTGGTGAAAGCCATTGAGATGCGATTTGGGGACGACCACACGCAGCAAGTATATAGGGTCCAGTTGCGCAGAAGGTGCCAGATGAAGGGTGAGACGCTCCAGCAGTTACAAGCAGACATCGAGCGGCTGGCACATTTGTCCTATCCAAACGCCGGCGAGGAGATCATTAACGAGATGGCAACAGAAGCATTTACCCATGCCATAGCTGATGCAAAATTGCAAATGGCTGTAAGAATGACTGGAAAGAAAACCCTCGCCGAAGCTTTGGCGTTTGCTCTGACAATGGAGGCCGCAGACCAGGCATGTCATGGAGTCCGCCGTGTGAGGGAAGTAGCCGCCATCGAATGCTCTTGCCAGAAGATGGACGTCGAAGACCGAAACAACGCTCACGGAGGACAAATTCGTTGCTGGAACTGCAACAAAATAGGACACCTACAACAGCAATGCAGAAATCCACCCAGACGCGGAAACTGTCCACATTGTGCCAATAGGCGACGCAACGAAGAACAATCCTACAGGGACAACATCCATCCAATCGACGCCCCCAAGACCACCATCCAGGTCTCCCAAACCAAACGATGCAACAAGAGTCTAACAGTGGAAGCATTCATCGGCAAAAACAAGTGCGTGGCTACTATCGATACCGGCGCCACGGCTTCCATTGTAAGAAGAGATCTCGTCCGGAAGTCTTGGCTGCACAACACCAGCTGCTACTGTCTTAGAACTGCGACAGGGGAAGCGGCGAAAGTATACGGAGAAGTTCGCCTCACGTTTCATCTAGCAGGGTTGGCCTTTTCTCATGCGTTCCTGGTGGCCGACATATGTGATGAATGCATCATCGGAGTGGACTTTATGAAAGAACATGACGTAATCATCGACATCGGGATGCAAGTTCTGCGGTACCGGAACGTAGAGATCCCAATGGTGTACGGGAACGAGAACGCAGCACATTTAAGGACAATACTCAGCAAGGACGAAGTCTTACCACCATCTTCCGAGACTATCATTTGGACAAAACTAGAGGGTGATCCTGGGAGCCACCAATTCTACCTATTGAAGCCAGATTTAGGAAGGAATTCCCCAAACTACATCGTGGGAAAAGTTTTAGTGGAGCCAAAGAACAGCCTGGTCCCAGTAAGGCTCATGAACTTAAAGAGCCATAGCGTCAAACTAAAACAAGGGGAGGTTATTGGTAAATGTGCGCCGATATGTTCAATTTCAACAATAACCGAAAAGGAATTTGCGAAGCCCGTTTCATCAGCCAGGTTGGCCGAAGTACGGGACATGATCCTCAAGCACTGCGAACTGGATCAGGATTAGCAAGCCATGGCAGAAAATCTAATCAGTGAGTACGCTGATATATTTGCCTCACAGGATGGAGAGTATAGCCGAACACATCTGGTGCAACATCGCATAGACACTGGGGATGCCAGACCAATTCGCCAGCCTGCCAGACGACTACCACTGGCAAAGCAGACGGAGGTTGCGGATATGGTGTCAACGATGGAGAAGGAAGGGCTCATCGAAAGTTCTAAGAGTCCGTGGGCCTCATCTGTTGTACTGGTTAAGAAGAAAGACGGCAGCACTCGATTCTGCGTGGACTATCGCAGACTTAATGATGCCACTAAAATGGATAACTACCCTCTGCCACGGATCGATGACACATTGGACACACTCTCAGGAGCTCGATGGTTTTCTACCCTTGACTTAAAGAGCGGTTACTGGCAGGTACAGATCGATCGAAAGGACCGAGAGAAAACTGCGTTCACTGCAGGAAATGGGCTGTGGCAGTTTACAGTAATGCCATTTGGATTGTGCAACGCTCCGGCAACTTTTGAGCGCCTAATGGAACACGTCCTACGTGGATTGACCTGGAAAACTTGCTTGGTGTATCTGGACGATGTGATCGTGATAGGAAAAACATTCGGGGAACATCGCGACAACTTGAAGAATGTGCTAGAACGGCTTCGAAGTGCTCACCTGAAGCTGAACCCAAAGAAATGTGACCTCTGTTTAAGCCAAAAGTACTCCTTTAATCCTAAGTACTAAATTAAATACTACTATTAAATGAAATATCACCCTTAAATAAAAATAAAATGTAGAATGCCCAAATGGCACTTGTGTAACCAGAGTGGTACTCGATCTGCGGCCAACCTCACCACATTTCCATTAACCACTTCCTTCTTTCTTTTACTGACACTCGTCGAGGTAAGACTTATTCTAAGAATAAAAACATATTCTGTAATACTTACAAATACTACGTTTTTTTTTCCCCCTTTTTTTTCCTAACACCCTTTACGAGGATCGCCTTCGCACCTCAACATTTGGTCCAGTCGAACCAGATAAAACAATTATTTCCTTTCGACAAATAATATCAAACCGACCTACTGGATTAATCGCAAACTCTCGTCAATTAATTATTTCCACGCGGGAAATCATCCATTTAATTTCACTTTCATCATTACCACTTGGCACACTGGGAGAAGTGCGCTAAGTCTACTACTCACCAAAAACAAAAAAAAAAGCAATTCAACTTAATTATCATCAAAACTACATCATTAACCATCATCTTATCAGTGACCAAACTCCAACGCATGCTGACCACCGCAAGCTGTGCAGTGTACACACATCAATCGCAGGAAAACCAGTTCATCTACAGAAAATTGCATCGAACAAGTGTAAAAGGTACGTGTACAGTATAATATTGCAGTGCAATTTAGATTTGTGAAAGCTTCCATTAAAAAAAAAAAAAATACATATTTTGGATACTTACATAAATACATTATATAGGTACATATATTTATATAAATACTATATACATAAGTGTTGTTTTAAATTGGTGGTTCGGTTACGTGCTCGGTTACCTTTCGTTTTCATCGTTTATTTCACAAAATGTCCCTAATGGAGACATTCATTTTTTTGCGCTGATAACTTAGTGGAATATTCTGCAGATATCAAAGAGCTTCCTGCTAGTTCCCTAACGTTGATGTCGCTGCAAGCAAGGAAAAGTGAGCTTTCGGATTTGTGGTCAAAAGTGAAATCTGCATATGAAGAATGTGTTCGTAGTAAAAAGGAGCAATTGTCGGAAGAAAACTTAACTGCGGTCAAATCCAAATACAAGCTCTCGACAGAGACTTACATATCCTGTTACATCCTTCTAATAACGTTCTTACATCTCCCGATGCTCAAGAGAGTGGTGCTTCATGCAGTTTGCCATCTTACCCTTACACGACAACAATTCTTTTAACAGCGTTTTTCCACTTCCTCCATGTGATTCCGAAGTTTTTCATGGGGATTACCTATCGTGGCCATCCTTTCGCGATATTTTTTCGGCAGTGTACATAAATCATACTCGCCTAAGCCCAGTTCAAAAGTTGTTTCATCTCAGAGCCAAGACTCGAGGAGATGCATTCAATATTGTATCGAAGTTCCCTCTAACAGATACCAACTTTGAACTTGCTTGGAAAGCTCTAAGTGATCAATTCGAAAACAAAAGGATCATGGTCAATGCTCAATTAAAGATTTTAATGAATCTTCCCATCATAACTGTTGAGACAGATAAAGCCCTTAAACGCATTCATAGAGATGTAAGTGATTGTCTCTCTTCCTTACAAACCCTTGGAATCAATACAGATTCATGGGATTCATTCTTGACATTCCTTGTATCAGTACGTCTTCCCGAGAAAACCCTTTCGCTATGGGAACAGAACCTAAAGGAGCCATCAGAAATACCTTCCTGGAAAAATATGAGCGAATTTCTAGAAGCCAGGTATAAAATGCTTGAAACGGTTACTGACATACGGTTTTCTGCAAAACCTAAGGGTACAAGCATTCCACATACGAATGTGACGAGGGTAGTCAATACACATCATATTAAATCCAATAAACACTCCTGTGTGATCTGTCACGGCAATCACTCGCTTCGAACTTGTCCCTCGTTTTTGCAAATGTCAGTTGAAAACAGGTCTAAAACAGTTCGGAACCACAAGTTATGCTCAAACTGCTTGGCTTCGTATCATTTATTTACAGGAATGTAAAAGTCAATTTACCTGTAATAATTGCAAGAAGCGGCACCACTCCCTTCTTCATATTTCTGATTCTCTACAACGAACTGTGCCATCTTCTTCAACTTACTCCCTATCCAACTCTATCAGGGATCCCCAACCAGAAATACAGTCCACTATTCCATCTACTTCAGCTAATGTCAGTTCATTCTTTTCTACTTCGACAAAGCAGGTTCTCTTAGCAACCGCTTTAGTTTCTATTCATGTCCAAGGTTTCAAATACACTCTTCGAGCTCTAATTGATCCTGGATCGGAAGTCACTTTGATATCCAAAGCAGCACAAGTCCGCTTAGGACTTCCATTTACTCCTATTCATGCCCAAATATCTGGTGTTAACACAGCTTTAGCTACAACTTCTAAACTGTTATGCCATTTTACATTGGGATCTGACGTAGATCAAAAAGCTGCAATCTCTGCACAAGCCCTAGTTGTTGAAAATCCAACTGGAAAGCTTCCGTCTCAGTCAGTCACTTCGCTGGACATGACGAAGCTATCTGGGCTCAGACTCTCTGACCCATATTTATACAAATCTTCTCGAGTAGACTTACTAATCGGAGCCGATCTCTATCCAGATATTATCTTGGAGGGACTCCATCATAATATATCCGGAAAACTAGTAGCCCAAAATACAATTTTTGGTTGGATCATCTCCGGACATTTACCAAATTTACATACTCGTAGTTCAGCTTTCACAACGTTTGTTACATATTTCAAAAAAAATTCCCTCGATGACGATATAAAGCGCTTCTGGGAACTAGAAGAAATAGCAACTCCCAGACCACTGTCTTATAAAGATCGTTATTGCGAAAGTCTTTATTCCGAATCGACCTATCGAAGATATGTAGTAAAACTAACCTTTAAGCCTGAATTTCCGGAAGGTGAAAGGCTTGGACTTTCACGGAATATATGCGAAAAGCGTCTTCTAAATTCCGAATGTCGATTAAAAAAGAATCCATCGTTAGAGTCTGAGTATAACAAGGTTATAAGTGAATACTTAGATGTTGACCACATGGAACGCATAGCTTCTAATGAGCTGATTCAAGACAGTCGAATCATGTCTTACTATCTACCCCACCATGCTGTGCTGAAGCCAGAGAGCTCGACCACTAAACTACGAGTGGTCTTCAACGCATCAAATCCCTCTGAGAATGGCAACAGTCTCAATGACGTGCTCTATACAGGTCCTGCCCTACAACAAGATCTAGTTTCGCTAATGCTCCGCTGGCGGATGCACAAATACGTCTTCAATGCGGACATAGCGAAAATGTATAGACAGATACGAATTCATCCTACTCATACGCCATTTCAAAGAATCCTTTTTAGAACTTCTCTTGGCAATCCCATTGAAGATTTTGAGCTGAAAACAGTAACTTTTGGTGTAAACTGCGCTCCGTACTTGGCAATTCGTACCTTATTGCAGCTAGCCGATGATGAGGAATCCAATTATACCCTTAGGTCTAGAATGCTTCGGAATGATTTTTACGTGGATGATTTACTTTCGGGATCTCATTCTCTTGATTAAGCGTTAAAAGCGCAATCCGAAATCATCTCGATCCTAGACTCAGCTGGCTTTGTCTTACGCAAGTGGACTTCTAATAATCAAACGTTGCTGCAGAATATTCCTAAGGAGCATATCCTTAATGACCAATTTCTTGATCTAAGTGATCACACCTCCGTTAAAACTCTCGGCGTATTTTGGAATGCGAAATCGGACACGTTCCATTTCAAGGTCCAACCGATACCCAGTTCAAATGCTTGCACTAAGCGGGAAGTCTTTTCTCACAAAGCCAAACTATTTGATCCGGCAGGTTGGATAGCACCAATAATAATCAAAGCTAAGATCCTAATGCAGCGGATTTGGAAAGATAAAACCCATTGGGATGAAGATCTTTCACCTTCGTCTCTAGCCATATGGAAAGCATTTGTTACGACCTTCACAGATATCTTAAACGTGAAAATACCGCGACGGATAGGAACAATTCCGCAGAGCATAACTCAAATTCACGGATTCTGTGACTCCTCGGAACAAGCTTATTCCGCCGCTATCTATGTGCGAGTCTTAGATAGTTCTTCCAGGGCTATGTGCCAACTGTTATGTGCTAAAACGAAAGTTGCACCGGTTGAACCAGTCACGTTGCCCAGGTTAGAACTGTGTGGCGCCGTCCTTTTGTCTAAGCTTATGAAGACTGTTATTCCCATGTTCTCGGTCGCTGATTCCTCCATATATCTATGGACCGACTCTTCTATTGTCCTTGTGTGGCTAGAAAAACCTACTTGTTCATGGAAAACCTTTATTGCTAATCGCACCAGCAAAATTAAAAGCTTTGTAGGAGAGCTCAAATGGAGACATGTGTCTTCGCAAGACAATCCAGCGGATCTTGCAACTGATGTGTGCTGGCCTTATTCTATTCCTACATCTGTCGACGAAGCTGACCTCGAGTCCAAACCTATAAAATCATTTTATACTCGTTCCAATCATTTGGAAGATATACTCCTGAGGTTTTCGTCCTTTTCTCGAGCTCTCAGAAAAATATCATATATCTTGCGGTTTTCTCACCAATCAAACCTTCGGTTTAAGCCTAGACATTCGTACAGAACTCAAGACATTACTAAAGAAGAAATTATGGCGACAAAAGAAAGGCTCATAATCCTCTCTCAGAAGATCTACTTCCAACATGAATACGAAGCGCTCCAAAATAGACAACCGATCAATCGATCCAGTAAACTTTTAACTTTAAACCCAATTCTTGACGCAAACGGTATAATGCGAGTGAATGGTCGTCTGACTAATTCAAATCTGTCATGGAACGAGCGATATCCTATCCTCTTACCTTATAATTCACACTATGCCAAACTCCTTTTGAACTTCGTTCATGAGATATCCCTCCATGGAGGAAACCGGCTGATGTTTGGTCTCATCCGGCAAGCATACTGGGTTCCTAAACTTAAAAATCTCATTAAAGCCTGTGTCAACCACTGCAAAGTTTGTGTAATTCACAAAAAACGTCTACGTTCTCAACTCATGGCAGCTCTTCCTCCAGAAAGATCAGACTTTTCGAAACCCTTTTCGAAAACTGGGTTGGATTTTGCTGGTCCATTCGATATAAAAACTTATATCGGAAGAAGCTGTCGCATAAAAAAGGGCTAGGTATGCGTATTTGTGTGCTTTTACACTAAAGCCATACATTTGGAAGGAACCACAGAACTATCTACAGCTGCATTCTTAGCTGCATTTCACCGTTTTGTAGCGCGAAGAGGTCTCCCTCAAGACGTTTACTCCGACAACGGAAGCAACTTTGTTGGAGCGGTTCGAATTGTCAAGGATAATTTTAAAAAATATTTAAAGGAATCAACCTCTCAAATATTGGTATCGCATAATCATACCCTTTCTTGGCATTTCATTCCTCCAGGAGCACCACACATGGGTGGACTGGGGGAAGCAGGGGTCAAAAGCTTCAAACTGCATTTCAAAAAGGTTACTGCTGGCGCAAAATTCACGTTTGAAGAGTTTTCCACTCTTCTTTGTCGAACTGAAGCTTGTCTTAATTCTCGTCCAATCAGTGCAACATGTGAGAACACCGACGACCTTCTTCCTCTCACTCCCAGTCATTTCCTGATTGGATGTCCTCTTATTTCTCTACAAGAGCCTATTCCGAACGAGTCCTCCATTTCTCTTGTTAATCGATGGGAAAAGCTTAAGATTCTTCATCGACATTTTGCTAACCGGTGGAAAGAGGAGTACCTTAAGGAAATGCATAAAAGATACAAATGGAAGTTCTCTCAGCGTGATGTACAGGTTGGGGATCTCGTGGTTGTACGAAGGGAGAACTTACCCCCTACTGAGTGGCGATTAGGTCGTGTCATCAACGTTTTTCCAGGCTCCGATAGTAGGGTACGTGTCGCTTGTATTCGAACTCAACAAGGTGAAATAATCAGACCTATCGTTAAGCTCTGCGTAATTCCTTCGGAATAACTTTGATTATATAAAATAAATATGTACTTGTGTAACGTTGCATTAAATTAGTTTTAATATATTAAGATGTACGAGTTGCACTGAAATATTTATATCGTATCTTACGTATCTTACGTATACAAATGCATTGTTTAATTATTATTCATTTAAGTTTACACATGTGTATCTATAAATGCACACAAATGTTCATTAAATTATGCCTGCATACTTTAGATAGCTTAGATATCCCCTACTAACATTCCGTCCTCCCGGAGTGAGTGGAACCCCTCCGGTAAAGTACAAAGGTTCCCAATCTGAATGACGTTCAGATATAGGGTTCAGATAGACTTATGTATTATGTTTTCGCAGAACTGATTTCTGCAAAGTGGGCGGCAATGTTTAGGCCAAAAGTACTCCTTTAATCCTAAGTACTAAATTAAATACTACTATTAAATGAAATATCACCCTTAAATAAAAATAAAATGTAGAATGCCCAGATGGCACTTGTGTAACCAGAGTGGTACTCGATCTGCGGCCAACCTCACCACATTTCCATTAACCACTTCCTTCTTTCTTTTACTGACACTCGTCGAGGTAAGACTTATTCTAAGAATAAAAACATATTGTAGTATTCTTTCTGGGGTTCGTTTTAAATAAAACCGTCTTTTGTGTATTTTAATCGTTTATTTATTATCAAATACCAACTTCACTTTAACACAATATTCAATCACTTTATTATTTCAAATCAAACGGTCGCTACAGACTTATTTTCACAATGTCGCTTGCTTTCGCCACTGGTCGAATATCTCTTGTAATCGCTGTATTCACTTATGAACAACTGTATCGACGATGGTTGTGGTATGGGTATTTATAGGAAATCGCTAGGGGTTCTAGAACATACTTGATGTTTCTCCGGGTGAATTGAGGATCATGGAATATTGGGATATTGTGTGGAACAATTGTGGAACGTAAGCACATCAGGTTGGAATATTTACTGCTAGAATGTTTTGCAATAGTTGCTACAGTTTGAGATACAGTGTTTCAGTTTTTGGTACACAAACCATCCTGCAGTCAATGCTACACTGCCCCCCTCTTAAACTTGTTCGTCCCGAACAAGATCATCTGGATTACTGCCATGGTAACGATGAAGACGATCCAGGTGGACAATTTTCATCTTGCCTCTTACTCCACGCTGGATCCGGAAGACGACGTCATTGATGCGTGTGACCACTTTATAAGGGCCCTCCCAGTCTTGCTGCAGCTTGGGTGACCTCCCCTTTTGCCGGTGTGGGTTGTACAGCCATACTAGGTCTCCCTCGTGGAAGCTGGACGTTGTTGCCTTTGTGTCGTACCTGGTTTTCATGCGGTCACTCGCTACCCTTATCCTCGTCCTGGTCCTCTGATGTATGTCTCGGATCCTTTCCCTGAGGTCTGCCACGTAATCCTCTTCACTCTTGGGCTCATCGTTAGGGGATCCAAACTTCAACTCACTAGGTAGCCGAACTGCTCGACCAAACAAGACTTCGGATGGAGTATGTCCAGTAGTACTGTGCACTGCATTTCGGTAGGCCATCAAGAAAAGAGGAATTTGTCGATCCCAATCGCGCTGGTGGTCTTCTACGACCTTGGAGAGATGTTCGTTTAAGGTTCTGTTGAAGCGCTCTACCATCCCGTCGGATTGCGGATGAAGCGGAGTCGTCCTCGTCTTTTTAATTCCTAGTTGTTGGCATACCTCTTGGAATATCTTTGATTCGAAGTTTCGTCCCTGGTCAGAATGCAGTTCCATAGGCACGCCGAATCTGCTCACCCAGTTGTTGACGATCTGTTCCACGATGATCTTCGCTTCCTGGTTAGGGATGGCGAACGCTTCCGGCCATTTGCTAAAGTAGTCCATGACGACTAGGATGTAACGGTTACCATTGTCGGTTTCGGGAAATGGACCAGCGATGTCAGCGGCAATCCGTTCAAAGGGTGCGCCCACGTTGTACTGGTGCATCTTGCCTCGCGTTTTCGTTCTGGGTCCCTTGCTGGCGGCACACACGACGCATTTTCGGCACCAACTCTCTACGTCTACCCTTGCGCTGAGCCAATAGAAACGTTCTCGCACCTTCTCCAGGGTCTTGTTTGCACCCAAATGACCTCCGGATGCTCCATCATGCATCTCCCGTAGCACCTCGTGTACTTTTGACCGCGGCAAGACAAGCTGCATTATGAAATCTTTCCCGTCCGGCCTTTCCCATTTCCTTTTCAGTACACCATCTTGCACATGAAGGGAGTCCCACTGAGCCCAGTATGCCTTGAGAGTGGGGCTCCTGTCCGAGATATCTTGTCCGGTTGGCTTTTCCATAAACTCCTTCCACGCTAATATCGGCTCGATGTCCGGGTCTTCTTTTTGAGCGTTGCGGATTTCTTCTGCACTCCAACCAGCGATAGGCTCAGCTCTTACCCTTTGGACGGAAAGAAGGTTCTTCTCTTCCTGCCGCACACAATGCTTGCAGTCGCTTTTACATGGTCGCCGGGATAAGGCATCCGCATTAGAATGAAGTTTCCCCTTACGATGCTGTATTTCATAATCGTACATCTGCAGCCGTTCAATCCATCTTGCGACCTGGCCCTCTGTATTCTTGAACTGCAGCAGCCATTTTAGAGCCGCGTGGTCTGTGCGCAAAAGGAACTTTTGGCCGTAGAGGTATTTATGGAAGTGTCTTGTCGCCAGAAGCAGCGCCAGAAGTACTCGCCTGGTCACCCAGTAGTTCCTTTCCGGCTTGGAGAGCACTTTACTGAAGTATGCTACTACCTTCTCTTGGCCATTGTGTACTTGCGAAAGAACCGCTCCGACGCCGACGTTACTTGCATCTGCATCCACGATGAACATTTCTCCGGGAATGGGATATGCTAGTGTTGGTGCTTCGCATAGTTGGTGCTTAAGGTTCTTGAAGCTTTTGTCGCACTCACCTGACCACTTGAATTGCCTTCCTTTTTCTGTCAGTTGGTGCAGGCTCTTCGCGACTCCGGCAAAGTCCTTTACGAATCGTCGGTAGTACGTAGCGAGACCCAAAAAGCTCCTGAGTTGGTGTTTGTCTTTTGGAACTGGCCAGTTTTTCACAGCTTCCACCTTGTCTGGATCTGTTCGCACTCCTTCTGATGAGATAACGTGGCCCAGGTACTTGACTTCGGATCTGAAGAGGTCACATTTCTTTGGGTTTAGCTTCAGGTGAGCGCTTCGAAGCCGTTCTAGCACATTCTTCAGGTTGTCGTGATGTTCCTCGAATGTTTTTCCTATCACGATCACATCGTCCAGATACACCAAGCAAGTTTTCCAGGTCAATCCACGCAGGACGTGTTCCATTAGGCGCTCAAAAGTTGCCGGAGCGTTGCACAATCCAAATGGCATTACTGTAAACTGCCACAGCCCATTTCCTGCAGTGAACGCAGTTTTCTCTCGGTCCTTTGGATCGATCTGTACCTGCCAATAACCGCTCTTTAAATCAAGGGTGGAAAACCATCGAGCTCCTGAGAGTGTGTCCAATGTGTCATCGATCCGTGGCAGAGGGTAGCTGTCCTTTTTGGTGACGTCATTAAGTCTGCGATAGTCCACGCAGAATCGAGTGCTGCCGTCTTTCTTCTTAACCAGTACAACAGGTGAGGCCCACGGACTCTTAGAACTTTCGATGAGCCCTTCCTTCTCCATCGTTGACACCATATCTGCAACCTCTGTCTGTTTTGCCAATGGTAGTCGTCTGGCAGGCTGGCGAATTGGTCTGGCGTCCCCAGTGTCTATGCGATGTTGCACCAGATGTGTTCGGCCATACTCTCCATCCTGTGAGGCAAATATATCAGCGTACTCACCGATTAGATTTTCTGCCTTGGCTTGCTGATCCTGATCCAGTTCGCAATGCTTGAGGATCATGTCCCTTACTTCGGCCAACCTGGCTGATGAAACGGGCTTCGCAGATTCCTTTTCGGTTATTGTTGAAATTGAACATATCGGCGCACATTTACCAATAACCTCCCCTTGTTTTAGTTTGACGCTATGGCTCTTTAAGTTCATGAGCCTTACTGGGACCAGGCTGTTCTTTGGCTCCACTAAAACTTTCCCCAGGATGTAGTTTGGGGAATTCCTTCCTAAATCCGGCTCCAATAGGTAGAATCGGTGGCTCCCAGGATCACCCTCTAGTTTTGTCCAAATGATAGTCTCGGAAGATGGTGGTAAGACTTCGTCCTTGCTGAGTATTGTCCTTAAATGTGCTGCATTCTCGTTCCCGTACACCATTGGAATCTCTACGTTCCTGTACCGCAGAACTTGCATCCCGATGTCGATGATTACGTCATGTTCTTTCATAAAGTCCACTCCGATGATGCATTCATCACATACGTCGGCTACCAGGAACGCATGAGAAAAGGCCAACCCTGCTAGTTGTAACGTGAGGCGAACTTCTCCGTATACTTTCGCCGCTTCCCCTGTCGCAGTTCTAAGACAGTAGCAGCTGGTGTTGTGCAGCCAAGACTTCCGGACGAGATCTCTTCTTATAATGGAAGCCGTGGCGCCGGTATCGATAGTAGCCACGCAGTTGTTTTTGCCGATGAATGCTTCCACTGTTAGACTCTTGTTGCATCGTTTGGTTTGGGAGACCTGGATGGTGGTCTTGGGGGCGTCGATTCCATTAGCCAACTTTTGCCCCGCAAAGCTGGCTCTTAGGCGTTTCCCGACTCCTGGTTTCGAGGAGCCTGGCCAACAGGATGGATGTTGTCCCTGTTGGATGGTTCTTCGTTGCGTCGCCTGTTCGCGCAATGTGGACAGTTTCCACGTCTGGGTGGATTTCTACATTGCCGTTGTAGGTGTCCCATTTTGTTGCAGTTCCAGCAACGAATTTGTCCTCCGCGAGCGTTGTTTCGGTCTTCGACGTCCATCCTCTGGCAAGAGCATTCGATAGCGGCTACTTCCCTCACACGGTGTATTCCCTGACAGGCCTGGTCTGCGGCCTCCATTGTCAGAGCAAACGCCAAAGCTTCGGCGAGCGTTTTCTTTGAAGCCATTCTTACCGCCATTTGTAGTTTCGAATCAGCTATGGCATGGGTGAACGCTTCGGCTGCCATCTCGTTAATGATCTCCTCGCCGGTGTTTGGATAGGACAAATGTGCCAGTCGCTCGATGTCTGCTTGCAACTGCTGGAGCGTCTCACCCTTCATCTGGGACCTTCTGCGCAACTGGACCCTATATACTTGCTGCATGTGGTCGTCCCCAAATCGCATCTCAATGGCTTTCACCAGACTGTCGTAGTTGCGTTGTTTGTCCTCGGGAATAGTTTGTAGTAACTCTGCAGCTGATCCTCTAAGCGCAAGCGTGAGGGCAATGGACCTCTCTTCATCATCCCAGTTGTTCGTCATTGCCGCAGCTTCAAACTGCCTCTTATATATTGGCCATGATGTCTGTCCATCGAAGACGGGAGGCTGCATCTCTTTCCTTCTCGGGCAGTCGGCTGAATACTCCCGAACTTTCTGTTTCTTCACGCATTCGAGTTCCTTTGCCAAATTCTCGAATCTTCCTTCAACAGCCTCGAATTTTGTTTAAACGTTCTCGAATTTTGTTTCAAATGTCTCAATTTTGGTCTCTACATTTCCAATTTTCTCGTCGATTGTCCCGAATCTGGTTTCCAAACTTTTATTTTGTTCAACGAATTTGCTTTCGAGAACACTCCTTTGATCGAATAGCTGATGTTCCAGAGAGTTCTTTTGTTCGTCAAGCTTAGCATCTAGAGAATTCTTCTGCTCAGCCAAAGAATTTTCTAGCTTCTCGAATTTTTCATTTTGAGAATTCTTTTGCTCATCGAACTTGGCGTCTAGACAATTTTTTTGTTCATTGAGCTTGCCGTCTAGAGAATTGTCTAGCTTCTCGAATTTTCTATTCTGATCGTCGAATTTCTCAGATAGCAATTTCATTAAAGCCGACATGTCACTCGTCGTACTTACTTGTTCTTCTTCGACGTCAAACAAAGCTGTTTCAGGATCTGCACCCTCGTCCGTCACTATTTTCCGCAACTTAATAATCAATTCTCTTTTTGTACCAGTCGTAGGTTGCTCCCGCTGGCTCAGTACTTCCTTTAGTTGCGGCAATGACAAATCTTCTAGCAATTTCCGAACCATTTTTATTTTTCACTTACACAAAACGCAATACACAAAATTTGTTTTATTCCACTTTTCTGACACCAATGTAGTATTCTTTCTGGGGTTCGTTTTAAATAAAACCGTCTTTTGTGTATTTTAATCGTTTATTTATTATCAAATACCAACTTCACTTTAACACAATATTCAATCACTTTATTATTTCAAATCAAACGGTCGCTACAGACTTATTTTCACAATGTCGCTTGCTTTCGCCACTGGTCGAATATCTCTTGTAATCGCTGTATTCACTTATGAACAACTGTATCGACGATGGTTGTGGTATGGGTATTTATAGGAAATCGCTAGGGGTTCTAGAACATACTTGATGTTTCTCCGGGTGAATTGAGGATCATGGAATATTGGGATATTGTGTGGAACAATTGTGGAACGTAAGCACATCAGGTTGGAATATTTACTGCTAGAATGTTTTGCAATAGTTGCTACAGTTTGAGATACAGTGTTTCAGTTTTTGGTACACAAACCATCCTGCAGTCAATGCTACACTGCCCCCCTCTTAAACTTGTTCGTCCCGAACAAGATCATCTGGATTACTGCCATGGTAACGATGAAGACGATCCAGGTGGACAATTTTCATCTTGCCTCTTACTCCACGCTGGATCCGGAAGACGACGTCATTGATGCGTGTGACCACTTTATAAGGGCCCTCCCAGTCTTGCTGCAGCTTGGGTGACCTCCCCTTTTGCCGGTGTGGGTTGTACAGCCATACTAGGTCTCCCTCGTGGAAGCTGGACGTTGTTGCCTTTGTGTCGTACCTGGTTTTCATGCGGTCACTCGCTACCCTTATCCTCGTCCTGGTCCTCTGATGTATGTCTCGGATCCTTTCCCTGAGGTCTGCCACGTAATCCTCTTCACTCTTGGGCTCATCGTTAGGGGATCCAAACTTCAACTCACTAGGTAGCCGAACTGCTCGACCAAACAAGACTTCGGATGGAGTATGTCCAGTAGTACTGTGCACTGCATTTCGGTAGGCCATCAAGAAAAGAGGAATTTGTCGATCCCAATCGCGCTGGTGGTCTTCTACGACCTTGGAGAGATGTTCGTTTAAGGTTCTGTTGAAGCGCTCTACCATCCCGTCGGATTGCGGATGAAGCGGAGTCGTCCTCGTCTTTTTAATTCCTAGTTGTTGGCATACCTCTTGGAATATCTTTGATTCGAAGTTTCGTCCCTGGTCAGAATGCAGTTCCATAGGCACGCCGAATCTGCTCACCCAGTTGTTGACGATCTGTTCCACGATGATCTTCGCTTCCTGGTTAGGGATGGCGAACGCTTCCGGCCATTTGCTAAAGTAGTCCATGACGACTAGGATGTAACGGTTACCATTGTCGGTTTCGGGAAATGGACCAGCGATGTCAGCGGCAATCCGTTCAAAGGGTGCGCCCACGTTGTACTGGTGCATCTTGCCTCGCGTTTTCGTTCTGGGTCCCTTGCTGGCGGCACACACGACGCATTTTCGGCACCAACTCTCTACGTCTACCCTTGCGCTGAGCCAATAGAAACGTTCTCGCACCTTCTCCAGGGTCTTGTTTGCACCCAAATGACCTCCGGATGCTCCATCATGCATCTCCCGTAGCACCTCGTGTACTTTTGACCGCGGCAAGACAAGCTGCATTATGAAATCTTTCCCGTCCGGCCTTTCCCATTTCCTTTTCAGTACACCATCTTGCACATGAAGGGAGTCCCACTGAGCCCAGTATGCCTTGAGAGTGGGGCTCCTGTCCGAGATATCTTGTCCGGTTGGCTTTTCCATAAACTCCTTCCACGCTAATATCGGCTCGATGTCCGGGTCTTCTTTTTGAGCGTTGCGGATTTCTTCTGCACTCCAACCAGCGATAGGCTCAGCTCTTACCCTTTGGACGGAAAGAAGGTTCTTCTCTTCTTGCCGCACACAATGCTTGCAGTCGCTTTTACATGGTCGCCGGGATAAGGCATCCGCATTAGAATGAAGTTTCCCCTTACGATGCTGTATTTCATAATCGTACATCTGCAGCCGTTCAATCCATCTTGCGACCTGGCCCTCTGTATTCTTGAACTGCAGCAGCCATTTTAGAGCCGCGTGGTCTGTGCGCAAAAGGAACTTTTGGCCGTAGAGGTATTTATGGAAGTGTCTTGTCGCCAGAAGCAGCGCCAGAAGTACTCGCCTGGTCACCCAGTAGTTCCTTTCCGGCTTGGAGAGCACTTTGCTGAAGTATGCTACTACCTTCTCTTGGCCATTGTGTACTTGCGAAAGAACCGCTCCGACGCCGACGTTACTTGCATCTGCATCCACGATGAACATTTCTCCGGGAATGGGATATGCTAGTGTTGGTGCTTCGCATAGTTGGTGCTTAAGGTTCTTGAAGCTTTTGTCGCACTCACCTGACCACTTGAATTGCCTTCCTTTTTCTGTCAGTTGGTGCAGGCTCTTCGCGACTCCGGCAAAGTCCTTTACGAATCGTCGGTAGTACGTAGCGAGACCCAAAAAGCTCCTGAGTTGGTGTTTGTCTTTTGGAACTGGCCAGTTTTTCACAGCTTCCACCTTGTCTGGATCTGTTCGCACTCCTTCTGATGAGATAACGTGGCCCAGGTACTTGACTTCGGATCTGAAGAGGTCACATTTCTTTGGGTTTAGCTTCAGGTGAGCGCTTCGAAGCCGTTCTAGCACATTCTTCAGGTTGTCGTGATGTTCCTCGAATGTTTTTCCTATCACGATCACATCGTCCAGATACACCAAGCAAGTTTTCCAGGTCAATCCACGCAGGACGTGTTCCATTAGGCGCTCAAAAGTTGCCGGAGCATTGCACAATCCAAATGGCATTACTGTAAACTGCCACAGCCCATTTCCTGCAGTGAACGCAGTTTTCTCTCGGTCCTTTGGATCGATCTGTACCTGCCAATAACCGCTCTTTAAATCAAGGGTGGAAAACCATCGAGCTCCTGAGAGTGTGTCCAATGTGTCATCGATCCGTGGCAGAGGGTAGCTGTCCTTTTTGGTGACGTCATTAAGTCTGCGATAGTCCACGCAGAATCGAGTGCTGCCGTCTTTCTTCTTAACCAGTACAACAGGTGAGGCCCACGGACTCTTAGAACTTTCGATGAGCCCTTCCTTCTCCATCGTTGACACCATATCTGCAACCTCTGTCTGTTTTGTCAATGGTAGTCGTCTGGCAGGCTGGCGAATTGGTCTGGCGTCCCCAGTGTCTATGCGATGTTGCACCAGATGTGTTCGGCCATACTCTCCATCCTGTGAGGCAAATATATCAGCGTACTCACCGATTAGATTTTCTGCCTTGGCTTGCTGATCCTGATCCAGTTCGCAATGCTTGAGGATCATGTCCCTTACTTCGGCCAACCTGGCTGATGAAACCGGCTTCGCAGATTCCTTTTCGGTTATTGTTGAAATTGAACATATCGGCGCACATTTACCAATAACCTCCCCTTGTTTTAGTTTGACGCTATGGCTCTTTAAGTTCATGAGCCTTACTGGGACCAGGCTGTTCTTTGGCTCCACTAAAACTTTCCCCAGGATGTAGTTTGTGGAATTCCTTCCTAAATCCGGCTCCAATAGGTAGAATCGGTGGCTCCCAGGATCACCCTCTAGTTTTGTCCAAATGATAGTCTCGGAAGATGGTGGTAAGACTTCGTCCTTGCTGAGTATTGTCCTTAAATGTGCTGCATTCTCGTTCCCGTACACCATTGGAATCTCTACGTTCCTGTACCGCAGAACTTGCATCCCGATGTCGATGATTACGTCATGTTCTTTCATAAAGTCCACTCCGATGATGCATTCATCACATACGTCGGCTACCAGGAACGCATGAGAAAAGGCCAACCCTGCTAGTTGTAACGTGAGGCGAACTTCTCCGTATACTTTCGCCGCTTCCCCTGTCGCAGTTCTAAGACAGTAGCAGCTGGTGTTGTGCAGCCAAGACTTCCGGACGAGATCTCTTCTTATAATGGAAGCCGTGGCGCCGGTATCGATAGTAGCCACGCAGTTGTTTTTGCCGATGAATGCTTCCACTGTTAGACTCTTGTTGCATCGTTTGGTTTGGGAGACCTGGATGGTGGTCTTGGGGGCGTCGATTCCATTAGCCAACTTTTGCCCCGCAAAGCTGGCTCTTAGGCGTTTCCCGACTCCTGGTTTCGAGGAGCCTGGCCAACAGGATGGATGTTGTCCCTGTTGGATGGTTCTTCGTTGCGTCGCCTGTTCGCGCAATGTGGACAGTTTCCACGTCTGGGTGGATTTCTACATTGCCGTTGTAGGTGTCCCATTTTGTTGCAGTTCCAGCAACGAATTTGTCCTCCGCGAGCGTTGTTTCGGTCTTCGACGTCCATCCTATGGCAAGAGCATTCGATAGCGGCTACTTCCCTCACACGGTGTATTCCCTGACAGGCCTGGTCTGCGGCCTCCATTGTCAGAGCAAACGCCAAAGCTTCGGCGAGCGTTTTCTTTGAAGCCATTCTTACCGCCATTTGTAGTTTCGAATCAGCTATGGCATGGGTGAACGCTTCGGCTGCCATCTCGTTAATGATCTCCTCGCCGGTGTTTGGATAGGACAAATGTGCCAGTCGCTCGATGTCTGCTTGCAACTGCTGGAGCGTCTCACCCTTCATCTGGGACCTTCTGCGCAACTGGACCCTATATACTTGCTGCATGTGGTCGTCCCCAAATCGCATCTCAATGGCTTTCACCAGACTGTCGTAGTTGCGTTGTTTGTCCTCGGGAATAGTTTGTAGTAACTCTGCAGCTGATCCTCTAAGCGCAAGCGTGAGGGCAATGGACCTCTCTTCATCATCCCAGTTGTTCGTCATTGCCGCAGCTTCAAACTGCCTCTTATATATTGGCCATGATGTCTGTCCATCGAAGACGGGAGGCTGCATCTCTTTCCTTCTCGGGCAGTCGGCTGAATACTCCCGAACTTTCTGTTTCTTCACGCATTCGAGTTCCTTTGCCAAATTCTCGAATCTTCCTTCAACAGCCTCGAATTTTGTTTAAACGTTCTCGAATTTTGTTTCAAATGTCTCAATTTTGGTCTCTACATTTCCAATTTTCTCGTCGATTGTCCCGAATCTGGTTTCCAAACTTTTATTTTGTTCAACGAATTTGCTTTCGAGAACACTCCTTTGATCGAATAGCTGATGTTCCAGAGAGTTCTTTTGTTCGTCAAGCTTAGCATCTAGAGAATTCTTCTGCTCAGCCAAAGAATTTTCTAGCTTCTCGAATTTTTCATTTTGAGAATTCTTTTGCTCATCGAACTTGGCGTCTAGACAATTTTTTTGTTCATTGAGCTTGCCGTCTAGAGAATTGTCTAGCTTCTCGAATTTTCTATTCTGATCGTCGAATTTCTCAGATAGCAATTTCATTAAAGCCGACATGTCACTCGTCGTACTTACTTGTTCTTCTTCGACGTCAAACAAAGCTGTTTCAGGATCTGCACCCTCGTCCGTCACTATTTTCCGCAACTTAATAATCAATTCTCTTTTTGTACCAGTCGTAGGTTGCTCCCGCTGGCTCAGTACTTCCTTTAGTTGCGGCAATGACAAATCTTCTAGCAATTTCCGAACCATTTTTATTTTTCACTTACACAAAACGCAATACACAAAATTTGTTTTATTCCACTTTTCTGACACCAATGTAGTATTCTTTCTGGGGTTCGTTTTAAATAAAACCGTCTTTTGTGTATTTTAATCGTTTATTTATTATCAAATACCAACTTCACTTTAACACAATATTCAATCACTTTATTATTTCAAATCAAACGGTCGCTACAGACTTATTTTCACAATGTCGCTTGCTTTCGCCACTGGTCGAATATCTCTTGTAATCGCTGTATTCACTTATGAACAACTGTATCGACGATGGTTGTGGTATGGGTATTTATAGGAAATCGCTAGGGGTTCTAGAACATACTTGATGTTTCTCCGGGTGAATTGAGGATCATGGAATATTGGGATATTGTGTGGAACAATTGTGGAACGTAAGCACATCAGGTTGGAATATTTACTGCTAGAATGTTTTGCAATAGTTGCTACAGTTTGAGATACAGTGTTTCAGTTTTTGGTACACAAACCATCCTGCAGTCAATGCTACACTGCCCCCCTCTTAAACTTGTTCGTCCCGAACAAGATCATCTGGATTACTGCCATGGTAACGATGAAGACGATCCAGGTGGACAATTTTCATCTTGCCTCTTACTCCACGCTGGATCCGGAAGACGACGTCATTGATGCGTGTGACCACTTTATAAGGGCCCTCCCAGTCTTGCTGCAGCTTGGGTGACCTCCCCTTTTGCCGGTGTGGGTTGTACAGCCATACTAGGTCTCCCTCGTGGAAGCTGGACGTTGTTGCCTTTGTGTCGTACCTGGTTTTCATGCGGTCACTCGCTACCCTTATCCTCGTCCTGGTCCTCTGATGTATGTCTCGGATCCTTTCCCTGAGGTCTGCCACGTAATCCTCTTCACTCTTGGGCTCATCGTTAGGGGATCCAAACTTCAACTCACTAGGTAGCCGAACTGCTCGACCAAACAAGACTTCGGATGGAGTATGTCCAGTAGTACTGTGCACTGCATTTCGGTAGGCCATCAAGAAAAGAGGAATTTGTCGATCCCAATCGCGCTGGTGGTCTTCTACGACCTTGGAGAGATGTTCGTTTAAGGTTCTGTTGAAGCGCTCTACCATCCCGTCGGATTGCGGATGAAGCGGAGTCGTCCTCGTCTTTTTAATTCCTAGTTGTTGGCATACCTCTTGGAATATCTTTGATTCGAAGTTTCGTCCCTGGTCAGAATGCAGTTCCATAGGCACGCCGAATCTGCTCACCCAGTTGTTGACGATCTGTTCCACGATGATCTTCGCTTCCTGGTTAGGGATGGCGAACGCTTCCGGCCATTTGCTAAAGTAGTCCATGACGACTAGGATGTAACGGTTACCATTGTCGGTTTCGGGAAATGGACCAGCGATGTCAGCGGCAATCCGTTCAAAGGGTGCGCCCACGTTGTACTGGTGCATCTTGCCTCGCGTTTTCGTTCTGGGTCCCTTGCTGGCGGCACACACGACGCATTTTCGGTACCAACTCTCTACGTCTACCCTTGCGCTGAGCCAATAGAAACGTTCTCGCACCTTCTCCAGGGTCTTGTTTGCACCCAAATGACCTCCGGATGCTCCATCATGCATCTCCCGTAGCACCTCGTGTACTTTTGACCGCGGCAAGACAAGCTGCATTATGAAATCTTTCCCGTCCGGCCTTTCCCATTTCCTTTTCAGTACACCATCTTGCACATGAAGGGAGTCCCACTGAGCCCAGTATGCCTTGAGAGTGGGGCTCCTGTCCGAGATATCTTGTCCGGTTGGCTTTTCCATAAACTCCTTCCACGCTAATATCGGCTCGATGTCCGGGTCTTCTTTTTGAGCGTTGCGGATTTCTTCTGCACTCCAACCAGCGATAGGCTCAGCTCTTACCCTTTGGACGGAAAGAAGGTTCTTCTCTTCCTGCCGCACACAATGCTTGCAGTCGCTTTTACATGGTCGCCGAGATAAGGCATCCGCATTAGAATGAAGTTTCCCCTTACGATGCTGTATTTCATAATCGTACATCTGCAGCCGTTCAATCCATCTTGCGACCTGGCCCTCTGGATTCTTGAACTGCAGCAGCCATTTTAGAGCCGCGTGGTCTGTGCGCAAAAGGAACTTTTGGCCGTAGAGGTATTTATGGAAGTGTCTTGTCGCCAGAAGCAGCGCCAGAAGTACTCGCCTGGTCACCCAGTAGTTCCTTTCCGGCTTGGAGAGCACTTTGCTGAAGTATGCTACTACCTTCTCTTGGCCATTGTGTACTTGCGAAAGAACCGCTCCGACGCCGACGTTACTTGCATCTGCATCCACGATGAACATTTCTCCGGGAATGGGATATGCTAGTGTTGGTGCTTCGCATAGTTGGTGCTTAAGGTTCTTGGAGCTTTTGTCGCACTCACCTGACCACTTGAATTGCCTTCCTTTTTCTGTCAGTTGGTGCAGGCTCTTCGCGACTCCGGCAAAGTCCTTTACGAATCGTCGGTAGTACGTAGCGAGACCCAAAAAGCTCCTGAGTTGGTGTTTGTCTTTTGGAACTGGCCAGTTTTTCACAGCTTCCACCTTGTCTGGATCTGTTCGCACTCCTTCTGATGAGATAACGTGGCCCAGGTACTTGACTTCGGATCTGAAGAGGTCACATTTCTTTGGGTTTAGCTTCAGGTGAGCGCTTCGAAGCCGTTCTAGCACATTCTTCAGGTTGTCGTGATGTTCCTCGAATGTTTTTCCTATCACGATCACATCGTCCAGATACACCAAGCAAGTTTTCCAGGTCAATCCACGCAGGACGTGTTCCATTAGGCGCTCAAAAGTTGCCGGAGCGTTGCACAATCCAAATGGTATTACTGTAAACTGCCACAGCCCATTTCCTGCAGTGAACACAGTTTTCTCTCGGTCCTTTGGATCGATCTGTACCTGCCAATAACCGCTCTTTAAATCAAGGGTGGAAAACCATCGAGCTCCTGAGAGTGTGTCCAATGTGTCATCGATCCGTGGCAGAGGGTAGCTGTCCTTTTTGGTGACGTCATTAAGTCTGCGATAGTCCACGCAGAATCGAGTGCTGCCGTCTTTCTTCTTAACCAGTACAACAGGTGAGGCCCACGGACTCTTAGAACTTTCGATGAGCCCTTCCTTCTCCATCGTTGACACCATATCTGCAACCTCTGTCTGTTTTGCCAATGGTAGTCGTCTGGCAGGCTGGCGAATTGGTCTGGCGTCCCCAGTGTCTATGCGATGTTGCACCAGATGTGTTCGGCCATACTCTCCATCCTGTGAGGCAAATATATCAGCGTACTCACCGATTAGATTTTCTGCCTTGGCTTGCTGATCCTGATCCAGTTCGCAATGCTTGAGGATCATGTCCCTTACTTCGGCCAACCTGGCTGATGAAACGGGCTTCGCAGATTCCTTTTCGGTTATTGTTGAAATTGAACATATCGGCGCACATTTACCAATAACCTCCCCTTGTTTTAGTTTGACGCTATGGCTCTTTAAGTTCATGAGCCTTACTGGGACCAGGCTGTTCTTTGGCTCCACTAAAACTTTCCCCAGGATGTAGTTTGGGGAATTCCTTCCTAAATCCGGCTCCAATAGGTAGAATCGGTGGCTCCCAGGATCACCCTCTAGTTTTGTCCAAATGATAGTCTCGGAAGATGGTGGTAAGACTTCGTCCTTGCTGAGTATTGTCCTTAAATGTGCTGCATTCTTGTCATGTTCTTTCATAAAGTCCACTCCGATGATGCATTCATCACATACGTCGGCTACCAGGAACGCATGAGAAAAGGCCAACCCTGCTAGTTGTAACGTGAGGCGAACTTCTCCGTATACTTTCGCCGCTTCCCCTGTCGCAGTTCTAAGACAGTAGCAGCTGGTGTTGTGCAGCCAAGACTTCCGGACGAGATCTCTTCTTATAATGGAAGCCGTGGCGCCGGTATCGATAGTAGCCACGCAGTTGTTTTTGCCGATGAATGCTTCCACTGTTAGACTCTTGTTGCATCGTTTGGTTTGGGAGACCTGGATGGTGGTCTTGGGGGCGTCGATTCCATTAGCCAACTTTTGCCCCGCAAAGCTGGCTCTTAGGCGTTTCCCGACTCCTGGTTTCGAGGAGCCTGGCCAACAGGATGGATGTTGTCCCTGTTGGATGGTTCTTCGTTGCGTCGCCTGTTCGCGCAATGTGGACAGTTTCCACGTCTGGGTGGATTTCTACATTGCCGTTGTAGGTGTCCCATTTTGTTGCAGTTCCAGCAACGAATTTGTCCTCCGCGAGCGTTGTTTCGGTCTTCGACGTCCATCCTCTGGCAAGAGCATTCAATAGCGGCTACTTCCCTCACACGGTGTATTCCCTGACAGGCCTGGTCTGCGGCCTCCATTGTCAGAGCAAACGCCAAAGCTTCGGCGAGCGTTTTCTTTGAAGCCATTCTTACCGCCATTTGTAGTTTCGAATCAGCTATGGCATGGGTGAACGCTTCGGTTGCCATCTCGTTAATGATCTCCTCGCCGGTGTTTGGATAGGACAAATGTGCCAGTCGCTCGATGTCTGCTTGCAACTGCTGGAGCGTCTCACCCTTCATCTGGGACCTTCTGCGCAACTGGACCCTATATACTTGCTGCATGTGGTCTTCCCCAAATCGCATCTCAATGGCTTTCACCAGACTGTCGTAGTTGCGTTGTTTGTCCTCGGGAATAGTTTGTAGTAACTCTGCAGCTGATCCTCTAAGCGCAAGCGTGAGGGCAATGGACCTCTCTTCATCATCCCAGTTGTTCGTCATTGCCGCAGCTTCAAACTGCCTCTTATATATTGGCCATGATGTCTGTCCATCGAAGACGGGAGGCTGCATCTCTTTCCTTCTCGGGCAGTCGGTTGAATACTCCCGAACTTTCTGTTTCTTCACGCATTCGAGTTCCTTTGCCAAATTCTCGAATCTTCCTTCAACAGCCTCGAATTTTGTTTGAACGTTCTCGAATTTTGTTTCAAATGTCTCAATTTTGGTCTCTACATTTCCAATTTTCTCGTCGATTGTCCCGAATCTGGTTTCCAAACTTTTATTTTGTTCAACGAATTTGCTTTCGAGAACACTCCTTTGATCGAATAGCTGATGTTCCAGAGAGTTCTTTTGTTCGTCAAGCTTAGCATCTAGAGAATTCTTCTGCTCAGCCAAAGAATTTTCTAGCTTCTCGAATTTTTCATTTTGAGAATTCTTTTGCTCATCGAACTTGGCGTCTAGACAATTATTTTGTTCATTGAGCTTGCCGTCTAGAGAATTGTCTAGCTTCTCGAATTTTCTATTCTGATCGTCGAATTTCTCAGATAGCAATTTCATTAAAGCCGACATGTCACTCGTCGTACTTACTTGTTCTTCTTCGACGTCAAACAAAGCTGTTTCAGGATCTGCACCCTCGTCCGTCACTATTTTCCGCAACTTAATAATCAATTCTCTTTTTGTACCAGTCGTAGGTTGCTCCCGCTGGCTCAGTACTTCCTTTAGTTGCGGCAATGACAAATCTTCTAGCAATTTCCGAACCATTTTTATTTTTCACTTACACAAAATTTGTTTTATTCCACTTTTCTGACACCAACGTAGTATTCTTTCTGGGGTTCGTTTTAAACAAAACCGTCTTTTGTGTATTTTAATCGTTTATTTATTATCAAATACCAACTTCACTTTAACACAATATTCAATCACTTTATTATTTCAAATCAAACGGTCGCTACAGACTTATTTTCACAATGTCGCTTGCTTTCGCCACTGGTCGAATATCTCTTGTAATCGCTGTATTCACTTATGAACAACTGTATCGACGATGGTTGTGGTATGGGTATTTATAGGAAATCGCTAGGGGTTCTAGAACATACTTGATGTTTCTCCGGGTGAATTGAGGATCATGGAATATTGGGATATTGTGTGGAACAATTGTGGAACGTAAGCACATCAGGTTGGAATATTTACTGCTAGAATGTTTTGCAATAGTTGCTACAGTTTGAGATACAGTGTTTCAGTTTTTGGTACACAAACCATCCTGCAGTCAATGCTACAATATTCTGTAATACTTACAAATATTGCGTTTTATTTTTCCCCTTTTTTTTCCTAACACCCTTTACGAGGATCGCCTTCGCACCTCAACAACCTCTTTAGATCCGAAGTCAAGTACCTGGGCCACGTTATCTCGTCAGAAGGAGTGCGAACAGATCCAGACAAGGTGGAAGCTGTGAAAAACTGGCCAGTTCCAAAAGACAAACACCAACTCAGGAGTTTTTTGGGTCTCTCTACGTACTACCGACGATTCGTGAATGACTTTGCCGGAATCGCGAAGAGCTTGCACCAGCTGACGGAAAAAGGAAGGCAATTCAAGTGGTCAGGTGAATGCGACAAAAGCTTCAAGAACCTTAAGGAACAACTATGCGAAGCACCAACACTAGCATATCCCATTCCCGGAGAAATGTTTATCGTGGATGCAGATGCAAGTAACGTCGGTGTCGGAGCGGTTCTTTCGCAGGTACACAACGGCCAAGAGAAGGTAGTAACATACTTCAGCAAAGTGCTCTCGAAGCCGGAAAGGAACTACTGGGTGACCAGGCGAGAACTTCTGGCGCTGCTTCTGGCGACAAAACACTTCCATAAATACCTCTACGGCCAAAAGTTCCTTTTGCGCACAGACCACGCGGCTCTAAAATGGCTGCTGCAGTTCAAGAATCCAGAGGGCCAGGTGGCAAGATGGATTGAACGGCTGCAGATGTACGACTATGAAATACAGCATCGCAAAGGGAAACTTCATTCTAATGCGGATGCCTGTGTGCGGCAGGAAGGGAAGAACCTTCTTTCCATCCAAAGGGTAAGAGTTGAGCCTATCGCCGGTTGGAGTGCAGAGGAAATCCGCAACGCTCAAAAAGAAGACCCAGACATCGAGCCGATATTAGCGTGGAAGGAGTTTATAGAGAAGCCAAATGGACAGGATATCTCGGACAGGAGCCCCACTCTCAAGGCATACTGGGCTCAGTGGGACTCCCTTCATGTGCAAGATGGTGTACTGAAAAGGAAATGGGAAAGGCCGGACGGGAAAGAGTTCATAATGCAGCTTGTCTTGCCGCGATCAAAAGTACACGAGGTGTTACGGGAGGTGCATGATGGAGCATCCGGAGGTCATTTGGGTGCAAACAAGACGCTGGAGAAAGTGCGAGAACGTTTTTATTGGCTTAGCGCAAGGGAAGATGTAGAGAGTTGGTGCCGAAAATGCGTCGTGTGTGCCACCAGCAAGGGACCCAGAACGAAAACGCGAGGCAAGATGCACCAGTACAACGTGGGCGCACCCTTTGAACGGATTGCCGCTGACATCGCTGGTCCATTTCCGGAAACCGACAATGGTAACCGTTACATCCTAGTCGTCATGGACTACTTTAGCAAATGGCCGGAAGCGTTCGCCATCCCTAACCAGGAAGCGAAGACCATCGTGGAACAGATCGTCAACAACTGGGTGAGCAGATTTGGCGTGCCCATGGAACTGCATTCTGACCAGGGACGAAACTTTGAATCGAAGATATTCCAAGAGGTATGTCAACAACTAGGAATCAGGAAGACGAGAACTACCCCGCTTCATCCACAATCCGACGGGATGGTAGAGCGCTTCAACAGAACCTTAAACGAACATCTCTCCAAGGTCGTAGAAGACCACCAGCGCGATTGGGATCGACAAATCCCTCTCTTCTTGATGGCCTACCGAAATGCAGTGCACAGTACTACTGGACATACTCCATCCGAAGTCTTGTTTGGTCGAGCAGTCTGGCTACCTAGTGAGGTGAAGTTTGGATCCCCTAACGATGAGCCCAAATGTGAAGAGGACTACGGACCAGGACGAGGATTAGGATAGCGAGTGACCGCATGAAAACCAGGTACGACACAAAGGCAACAACGTCTAGCTTCCACGAGGGAGACCTAGTATGGTTTTACAACCCACACCGGCAAAAAGGGAGGTCACCTAAGCTGCAGCAAGACTGGGAGGGCCCTTATAAAGTGGTCACACGCATCAATAACGTCGCCTTCCGGATCCAGCGTGGAGTAAGAGGCAAGATGAAAATTGTCCACCTGGATCGTCTTCATCGTGACCATGGCAGTAATCCAGATGATCTTGTTCGGGACGAACAAGTTTAAGAGGGGGGCAGTGTAGCATTGACTACAGGATGGTTTGAGTACCAAAAACTAAAACACTGTATCTTAAACTGTAGCAACAACATCTATTGCAAAACATGCTAGCAGTAATTATTCCAACCTGATGTGCTTACGTTCCACAATTGTTCCACACAATATCCCAATATTCCATGATCCTCAATTCACCCGGAGAAACATCTAGCATGTTCTAGAACCCCTTGCAATTTCCTATAGATACCCATACCACAACCATCGTGGACTCAGTTGTTTATAAGTGCATACAGCGATAACAAGCGGAAGATTAGACCAGTGGTAAAAATAAGCTACATTATTTGAAATAAATAAAGAATAAAGTGATTGAATATTGTGTTGAAGTGAAGTTGGTGTTTGATAATAAATAAACGATTAAAATACACAAAAGACGGTTTTATTTAAACGAACCCCAGCAAGAATATTACAATATATATCATGTTAATATTACAGTTCTCCATGTTTTGGATGAAAAAAATTTACTACGCCATCTACAAGGAACCAAACCTTTAGACTTACCGCGGTAAGTAACCGCGTCTAAACTGCGGATCTAGCAGGAACTTCTAATGGGAAGGTACCTGCAAAACGTCATTATTTCGTGAAATGAAAGCTACTTGATAAGTCCCAATGCAGTAAATACATCTGTCTTAGAAAAAGACATCTAATATTGGTTTTTACAATTTGAATTTTGGGATTTAATTTGGACTAAGTGACCAAAGTTCTTAGCCCTTTTTTAGGAATTTAAACTTATTAACAGTTTAACAATTAAACAAAAAAAAAAACAATTAAACAGTTTTAACAATTATTGAACGAGTAAAGTATGTTAGTTATAATAGAAATTTTTTTTTTTATATTTAGGATGTTTTAGTATGTTGACCTTGTGGTCCCTCTTATCAAGTCACTGGGTCTATTTCTCTTTAGTCGTCGTCTTCCGAAGAATTCCTTCATTGGTAATGAATTGACTTCGATGTTAGGGTGAACTACTATTTTTATGTGATGTCTTCTGCTTATGTTTATTATCTCTTCTTCCACTATTGGCATTTTTAGCTCGCGATGGATGTCGATGTTAGGTATGTAGCAGCATTGATTATGGTTCGTAATATTTTTGATTGTTGTCTTTGGATTATGGCGATGTTTGTTTTCTTTGACGTTCCCCAGATTTGTATCCCGTATGTCCAGATAGGTTTGATAATGCATTTATATAGTAGTAATTTATTGGTTGTCGAAAGTTTAGAATTTATACGCAGGAGCCAGTACAGTTGATTATATTTTAGTTTAATTTGGTCCATTTTTTGTATGTAGTATTCCCAGTTAAGTTTGTTGTCCAAGTGTATACCAAGATATTTGGTAACATTGTCGATTGGAATAGTTTTGTCCTTTATTTTTATTGGGATTGGAGAGTAGTTTAATTTAGTGGTAAATATTACTTGTTGGGTTTTGTCTTCGTTAATTTGTATGCTCCATTCGTCAAACCATTGCATTGTCTTATCCAGAAGTCGTTGTGCTCGAGTAGTTACAGTGTCCAGGTTTTCATAGGATATCAGCAGAATAGTATCGTCAGCAAAGGTTGCCATCATGGTTGTAGCTCCACTCGGTAGAGTGATGTCAGCAGTGTAGAGGACATATAGTAGTGGCCCCAATACAGATCCTTGCGGTACTCCAGCTCTTGTCTGTAGTATTTTGGATTGTTGGTCATTATATTTTACGAAGAAGTGGCGTTCGCTTAGGTAACTTTCAATGATTTGGTAGAAGTCCAGTGGAAGTAAGTTTTGAAGTTCATATAGTAGTCCTTTGTGCCAAACTTTGTCGAAAGCTTTTGCTACGTCAATAAAGGTAGTAATTTTGGTAACTACCCTGTGAATTTGTTGGATAGTCGAGTGTTGTCTGCGAAAGCCGAATTGATGGTCTGGTATCATTTTATTATTAGTCAGTATTGGCTGTAGTCAATCATAGATTAATTTTTCGAATATTTTGCCTAATATGGGGAGTAAACTTATTGGTCTGTAGGATGAAGTAGTCTTTGCGTCTTTACCAGGTTTAAGTATTGCAATTATCTGCGCAACTTTCCAAGTTTTTGGAAAATATTTAAGTCGAATTAATGCATTATAGAGATTTCGTAAGTATATCATGGCTTGTCTGGGTAGTTGGGTTAATATCTTTCCGTTAATAGAGTCATATCCTGGAGCCTTCTTGTGGTCAATCCTTTTTTTGATGCAGTGTTCAATTTCATTTATTGTAACATTTTTCATTTTTACATTGGTGATGAGTGTGTTTGGCCGTGAAGGTGGGACAGCCGTATTGCCCTTGTCGTTTGTGAATACTTCTTCGAAGTGCCTAGCCAGAATATTTGCTTTGTCTTGATTGGTTCTGGCCCAAGATCCGTCTGGTTTCAGTAGAGGAGTTTGATGTACTATTTTGTTCTAGAACTTTTTAGTTGGGGTTAGATTTTTTAAGTAGTCATTAAATTGTTTGTTTTGGATTGCCTTAAGTTTTGCTTTGAGTTCTTTGGTTGCTTTGTTGTATTTTGATTTGTCTTGGGGTAGCCTAGTGATTTGCCATCGTTTTCTGAGTTTTCTCTTTTCATCTATCTGTTGTTGAATTATAGTTGGTGTAATATTTTTGTGCGTTCTTGGTCTATTGATTGGGGTTGTTTTAGATACTGCAGCAGTTACTATGGCGTTAATGTGAACTACAGCTCGTTCGACGTCATTTTGCGATTGTAGTGGACATTAAGTAGTAGATGTCGTCCAATATATTCCCGAAAAGAGTCCCAATCGGTTTTTTTGTTGTATAGCTGGGACGAATTAGTTATGGAGGTTATTTTACACGAGTATTTGAGTTGGTGGGAGTAGTCCGATTAAAGTTCAAATCTAGATTTAATGCTTATTGTCTTTAGTTGGATGTTTTTAATGATGCAAAAGTCGATTAAGTCTGGTGTTTTATTCGGATCAGTAGGCCAGTAGGTAGGTTATACTATTATAGTTATTTTTAAGGATTGGTTTTAGGAGGGTTTTGCCTTTAGTGTTGGATATTCTCGAACCCCAGTCGATGTGTTTTGCATTGAAGTCTCCAGCTGCTATAAATCTGCAACCTAGTGATTTGATGTAGTCTTCGTACTGTAGAGTTGTAATAGTATGCTTAGGTGGGCAGTATAGGGCTGAAAGTACTAATGGTCCGTCTTTGTCTTCTATTTGGATTGTAGTTGATTGAATGTGTTCGTAGTTATGATGTTCTAATTCAATACAGCTGAATTTGTTGTTAATTATAATAGCTGTGCCACCGTGTGCAGTTCCGTCAGGGTGATTTGTGTTGTAGATGCTATATCCTGGTATTTCGAAGAAGCTTTTAACAGTAAAGTGTGTTTCTGCTATCATTAAAACGTCAACGTGATTGTCTTTTATAAATTGCTTTAGTTTTAGTGCATGTTGGTTAAGTCCATTCGCGTTCCAGATGATGATATTAAGTTCTTTATGCATGTGGTCCATTAAGTTTCGTCGTTAGGATGGTCAATATTTGTAGCATATTCGTCATTTGTTGAATAAGGTTCTTCATCAATTCTTTTAGTTCAGCGAAGTCCTCTTTGTTGTTGTTGCTGGTAGTTTGTGGGGAAATTTGTCTAGCTTCTACTACAGGAATACCTAGTGTGTCATTGGTTGCGCTGACGCTTTCATTTGGCTTGCCGCAATCTTGGGGATTGATATGGTGGAGTCTTTTGCATGCAGCTGCTTGGGCGTAGATTGTATCTGGTCTGATGTTCGTGAGGGTTTCAGCATTTGTCTCTTCTCTAACTGTCGGCGCTCTATTTTTAAAGATTTATAAATTTCGCATCCCTTGTAGTTTGCCGTGTGGCTACCATTACATAAAGCACATTTTACTGTACCTTCTTCTGATGATATTTGGCAGTCCAGGGTCTTGTGGGATCCCACGCATTTAACGCACACTGGGTCCTTTGTGCAGTAATTTTTAGTATGTCCATACCTTTGACAATTTGTGCACTGGGATATAGTTCTTTTGTAGTTTGGTGGTTCGAAGGAAACCTTGCATTGGAGTAAATGTGTAATGTCATAAATGTTTTTGTTATTGTCACCCATGGCTACCTCACCATTGAAAAGTGGCAATGGTTTTTTGTATTTCGCTGTAGAATGTTTTGTATATTCATGACTTTATATCCTTTTTCTTCTAGCTCATTCTTGATGTCTTCTGTGTCAGTGGAGTGGTGCATGTTTTATAGTACGACTTTATATCATCCTTCTTCTTTTGGTCTAAATGCGAAGTATTTTGTGTCATTTTTTCATAGCATTTTTTATTATAGCCGTGTAGTGAGTCGAGTCAGAGGGTTGTATTCGGATTTCATTGTTCTTTAATACTTTTAATTTAAAATTGTCTTTTGCAACTTCGTTAAGCGCGTTGTTTAGAATTTTAATGCATTCAACACTTTGCACGTAAATCGGAGGTGGTTTGCTGGGTCTCTTAAATTGCGTTTTGCTAAGTTGGTTAATTTTACCGGTTGTTTCGTTTTTTGTATTTTTGTAGTCGATGTCTTCGTCCACGCTGAGGATGTTGAAACGATTTGACGAGCTTAACTCCTTGGGTTTGCTTAACTACTAGTTCAAAGTTTTTTTGGTTTTTGGTTGGTTGTTTGGTTGTTGTCTGTTATTTTCATTAGGGATGATCTGTCTCTTTTTTGACTTGTGGGATTGTGTTTGTCGATATTTGTCATGGTATCAGTGGCGACAATTGGTTTGGGAATTGTTTGGTTTTTTTAATGATTTGTATTTTTGCGGTCCATATGAGCAGAAGTAGGGGTCTTTGATTTTGGAGTTTCAGTACTTGGACGGTTAATTGATGTTCTGCTGTTGCTGTTGCTTGGTTTTTGTGTTTCATTCATCGAAGTTTTATGAAGGATTTTGTTTTTGTTTATCCTATATGTGTTGTCATAGTTGATGTAGTACTTACTAAGGCAAGTGTTGTTATGATGCTAGTAGATGTCGAGGATGTATGAGCGCCGTGGCGTAAGTGGTTAGTGTCTGAGATCACTACACATGAGGTTCCAAGTTCGAATCCCAGAAAACACCAAAAAAGTTTTTTCACGGTCCCATCTCTCGCGAGCGTCTGACAAACATCCGAGAGTATTGTTGTCACGAAAAAGCTTCTCAAATCGCTGTTCGGATTCGGCACTAAACTGTAGGTTCCTTCCATTCGTGTGAAAAATATAACGCACACAACATGAGTGGTTGCGAAAAGCTAGGCCCTGGCACTTAAAGAGCTATTGCGCCAAATATTTATTTTTATTTTTTAGATGTCGAGGTTGTTGAAGTCATCATTGTGATGAAGTTATTATGGATATGGAGATCCGGGAATGCGTACAACACTCCTCTAATTTGCCTAGGAGCCTAGGAGTATGCAATTGGATAAGTGTATCTTTTGTAAGATTTTTTAGAGGTTTTTCGCTATGCCTAGCGTAGGTCCAAACCCTTAGGCTTGTGCAGCTTTTAGTACTGAGAAGTATTGATATCAAATCAGCTGTCACTGAAGAATATGGTATTTTTGGAATTTGGTAATTTACCTATTTACTTCAAGATCAGCAAGCACTGGATGAGAACTTTAGTATCCAGCGATGCGTGAACCAAACGTTATGTGTGTTGTATATGGCCTCTATTTTTGGTATGAATTTATAGTGAGAAAAATGAAGTTTGATCTAGCACTGGTTTAAAAACAGTCTTATAACTTGACAGAGTTGCCAGAATGAATACTTAGTTGTAATAAAAATAAAAACAAGTCTGTTTTGAAGGGAGGCCGTTTAGTGGGTAAGAATACCACACTACTATGAGCACGCGCTGTCGATCCTCATAGTGTCTTGTTGAAGATTTTCACCTACCCTCGGAAAAAAAAAAAATTAATAAATAAAAATTAAATTAAGTGCCTAATAAGCACAACAACGCATTAAGTTCTTCTTGAACTCGTCCTAACGATCTTTGTTTATCATTAATGTCACCACAATGAGTAATCCCAAGAGAATAATATTTCTCTTGGAGTCAGCGTATTAAGTTCCCTCGAACTTATACAGATTTATCGAATAAACGATTGTTTACCTTGGTATCATAGTTCTATCTATATCAAGTTCTATCGAACTTATTGTTTATCTTCGTAAATCGTGTTTATCCTCGTATTTATTCCCTTTTCCATTTATTCACTTTCCATTAACTTTGACAGTTGACATCGCTGGTCCATTTCCGGAAACCGACAATGGTAACCGTTACATCCTAGTCGTCATGGACTACTTTAGCAAATGGCCGGAAGCGTTCGCCATCCCTAACCAGGAAGCGAAGACCATCGTGGAACAGATCGTCAACAACTGGGTGAGCAGATTTGGCGTGCCCATGGAACTGCATTCTGACCAGGGACGAATCGAATTTGAATCGAAGATATTCCAAGAGGTATGCCAACAACTAGGAATCAGAAAGACGAGAACTACCCCGCTTCATCCACAATCCGACGGGATGGTAGAGCGCTTCAACAGAACCTTAAACGAACATCTCTCCAAGGTCGTAGAAGACCACCAGCGCGATTGGGATCGACAAATCCCTCTCTTCTTGATGGCCTACCGAAATGCAGTGCACAGTACTACTGGACATACTCCATCCGAAGTCTTGTTTGGTCGAGCAGTCTGGCTACCTAGTGAGGTGAAGTTTGGATCCCCTAACGATGAGCCCAAATGTGAAGAGGACTACGTGGCAGACCTCAGGGAAAGGATCCGAGACATGCATCAGAGGACCAGGACGAGGATTAGGATAGCGAGTGACCGCATGAAAACCAGGTACGACACAAAGGCAACAACGTCTAGCTTCCACGAGGGAGACCTAGTATGGTTTTACAACCCACACCGGCAAAAGGGGAGGTCACCTAAGCTGCAGCAAGACTGGGAGGGCCCTTATAAAGTGGTCACACGCATCAATGACGTCGTCTTCCGGATCCAGCGTGGAGTAAGAGGCAAGATGAAAATTGTCCACCTGGATCGTCTTCATCGTGACCATGGCAGTAATCCAGATGATCTTGTTCGGGACGAACAAGTTTAAGAGGGGGGCAGTGTAGCATTGACTACAGGATGGTTTGAGTACCAAAAACTAAAACACTGTATCTTAAACTGTAGCAACAACATCTATTGCAAAACATGCTAGCAGTAATTATTCCAACCTGATGTGCTTACGTTCCACAATTGTTCCACACAATATCCCAATATTCCATGATCCTCAATTCACCCGGAGAAACATCTAGCATGTTCTAGAACCCCTTGCAATTTCCTATAGATACCCATACCACAACCATCGTGGACTCAGTTGTTTATAAGTGCATACAGCGATAACAAGCGGAAGATTAGACCAGTGGTAAAAATAAGCTACATTATTTGAAATAAATAAAGAATAAAGTGATTGAATATTGTGTTGAAGTGAAGTTGGTGTTTGATAATAAATAAACGATTAAAATACACAAAAGACGGTTTTATTTAAACGAACCCCAGCAAGAATATTACAATATATATCATGTTAATATTACAGTTCTCCATGTTTTGGATGAAAAAAATTTACTACGCCATCTACAAGGAACCAAACCTTTAGACTTACCGCGGTAAGTAACAGCGTCTAAACTGCGGATCTAGCAGGAACTTCTAATGGGAAGGTACCTGCAAAACGTCATTATTTCGTGAAATGAAAGCTACTTGATAAGTCCCAATGCAGTAAATACATCTGTCTTAGAAAAAGACATCTAATATTGGTTTTTACAATTTGAATTTTGGGATTTAATTTGGACTAAGTGACCAAAGTTCTTAGCCCTTTTTTAGGAATTTAAACTTATTAACAGTTTAACAATTAAACAAAAAAAAAAAACAATTAAACAGTTTTAACAATTATTGAACGAGTAAAGTATGTTAGTTATAATAGAAATTTTTTTTTTTATATTTAGGATGTTTTAGTATGTTGACCTTGTGGTCCCTCTTATCAAGTCACTGGGTCTATTTCTCTTTAGTCGTCGTCTTCCGAAGAATTCCTTCATTGGTAATGAATTGACTTCGATGTTAGGGTGAACTACTATTTTTATGTGATGTCTTCTGCTTATGTTTATTATCTCTTCTTCCACTATTGGCATTTTTAGCTCGCGATGGATGTCGATGTTAGGTATGTAGCAGCATTGATTATGGTTCGTAATATTTTTGATTGTTGTCTTTGGATTATGGCGATGTTTGTTTTCTTTGACGTTCCCCAGATTTGTATCCCGTATGTCCAGATAGGTTTGATAATGCATTTATATAGTAGTAATTTATTGGTTGTCGAAAGTTTAGAATTTATACGCAGGAGCCAGTACAGTTGATTATATTTTAGTTTAATTTGGTCCCTTTTTTGTATGTAGTATTCCCAGTTAAGTTTGTTGTCCAAGTGTATACCAAGATATTTGGTAACATTGTCGATTGGAATAGTTTTGTCCTTTATTTTTATTGGGATTGGAGAGTAGTTTAATTTAGTGGTAAATATTACTTGTTGGGTTTTGTCTTCGTTAATTTGTATGCTCCATTCGTCAAACCATTGCATTGTCTTATCCAGAAGTCGTTGTGCTCGAGTAGTTACAGTGTCCAGGTTTTCATAGGATATTAGCAGAATAGTATCGTCAGCAAAGGTTGCCATCATGGTTGTAGCTCCACTCGGTAGAGTGATGTCAGCAGTGTAGAGGACATATAGTAGTGGCCCCAATACAGATCCTTGCGGTACTCCAGCTCTTGTCTGTAGTATTTTGGATTGTTGGTCATTATATTTTACGAAGAAGTGGCGTTCGCTTAGGTAACTTTCAATGATTTGGTAGAAGTCCAGTGGAAGTAAGTTTTGAAGTTCATATAGTAGTCCTTTGTGCCAAACTTTGTCGAAAGCTTTTGCTACGTCAATAAAGGTAGTAATTTTGGTAACTACCCTGTGAATTTGTTGGATAGTCGAGTGTTGTCTGCGAAAGCCGAATTGATGGTCTGGTATCATTTTATTATTAGTCAGTATTGGCTGTAGTCAATCATAGATTAATTTTTCGAATATTTTGCCTAATATGGGGAGTAAACTTATTGGTCTGTAGGATAAAGTAGTCTTTGCGTCTTTACCAGGTTTAAGTATTGCAATTATCTGCGCAACTTTCCAAGTTTTTGGAAAATATTTAAGTCGAATTAATGCATTATAGAGATTTCGTAAGTATATCATGGCTTGTCTGGGTAGTTGGGTTAATATCTTTCCGTTAATAGAGTCATATCCTGGAGCCTTCTTGTGGTCAATCCTTTTTTTGATGCAGTGTTCAATTTCATTTATTGTAACATTTTTCATTTTTACATTGGTGATGAGTGTGTTTGGCCGTGAAGGTGGGACAGCCGTATTGCCCTTGTCGTTTGTGAATACTTCTTCGAAGTGCCTAGCCAGAATATTTGCTTTGTCTTGATTGGTTCTGGCCCAAGATCCGTCTGGTTTCAGTAGAGGAGTTTGATGTACTATTTTGTTCTAGAACTTTTTAGTTGGGGTTAGATTTTTTAAGTAGTCATTAAATTGATTGTTTTGGATTGCCTTAAGTTTTGCTTTGAGTTCTTTGGTTGCTTTGTTGTATTTTGATTTGTCTTGGGGTAGCCTAGTGATTTGCCATCGTTTTCTGAGTTTTCTCTTTTCATCTATCTGTTGTTGAATTATAGTTGGTGTAATATTTTTGTGCGTTCTTGGTCTATTGATTGGGGTTGTTTTAGATACTGCAGCAGTTACTATGGCGTTAATGTGAACTACAGCTCGTTCGACGTCATTTTGCGATTGTAGTGGACATTAAGTAGTAGATGTCGTCCAATATATTCCCGAAAAGAGTCCCAATCGGTTTTTTTGTTGTATAGTTGGGACGAATTAGTTATGGAGGTTATTTTACACGAGTATTTGAGTTGGTGGGAGTAGTCCGATTAAAGTTCAAATCTAGATTTAATGCTTATTGTCTTTAGTTGGATGTTTTTAATGATGCAAAAGTCGATTAAGTCTGGTGTTTTATTCGGATCAGTAGGCCAGTAGGTAGGTTATACTATTATAGTTATTTTTAAGGATTGGTTTTAGGAGGGTTTTGCCTTTAGTGTTGGATATCCTCGAACCCCAGTCGATGTGTTTTGCATTGAAGTCTCCAGCTGCTATAAATCTGCAACCTAGTGATTTGATGTAGTCTTCGTACTGTAGAGTTGTAATAGTATGCTTAGGTGGGCAGTATAGGGCTGAAAGTACTAATGGTCCGTCTTTGTCTTCTATTTGGATTGTAGTCGATTGAATGTGTTCGTAGTTATGATGTTCTAATTCAATACAGCTGAATTTGTTGTTAATTATAATAGCTGTGCCACCGTGTGCAGTTCCGTCAGGGTGATTTGTGTTGTAGATGCTATATCCTGGTATTTCGAAGAAGCTTTTAACAGTAAAGTGTGTTTCTGCTATCATTAAAACGTCAACGTGATTGTCTTTTATAAATTGCTTTAGTTTTAGTGCATGTTGGTTAAGTCCATTCGCGTTCCAGATGATGATATTAAGTTCTTTATGCATGTGGTCCATTAAGTTTCGTCGTTAGGATGGTCAATATTTGTAGCATATTCGTCATTTGTTGAATAAGGTTCTTCATCAATTCTTTTAGTTCAGCGAAGTCCTCTTTGTTGTTGTTGCTGGTAGTTTGTGGGGAAATTTGTCTAGCTTCTACTACAGGAATACCTAGTGTGTCATTGGTTGCGCTGACGCTTTCATTTGGCTTGCCGCAATCTTGGGGATTGATATGGTGGAGTCTTTTGCATGCAGCTGCTTGGGCGTAGATTGTATCTGGTCTGATGTTCGTGAGGGTTTCAGCATTTGTCTCTTCTCTAACTGTCGGCGCTCTATTTTTAAAGATTTATAAATTTCGCATCCCTTGTAGTTTGCCGTGTGGCTACCATTACATAAAGCACATTTTACTGTACCTTCTTCTGATGATATTTGGCAGTCCAGGGTCTTGTGGGATCCCACGCATTTAACGCACACTGGGTCCTTTGTGCAGTAATTTTTAGTATGTCCATACCTTTGACAATTTGTGCACTGGGATATAGTTCTTTTGTAGTTTGGTGGTTCGAAGGAAACCTTGCATTGGAGTAAATGTGTAATGTCATAAATGTTTTTGTTATTGTCACCCATGGCTACCTCACCATTGAAAAGTGGCAATGGTTTTTTGTATTTCGCTGTAGAATGTTTTGTATATTCATGACTTTATATCCTTTTTCTTCTAGCTCATTCTTGATGTCTTCTGTGTCAGTGGAGTGGTGCATGTTTTATAGTACGACTTTATATCATCCTTCTTCTTTTGGTCTAAATGCGAAGTATTTTGTGTCATTTTTTCATAGCATTTTTTATTATAGCCGTGTAGTGAGTCGAGTCAGAGGGTTGTATTCGGATTTCATTGTTCTTTAATACTTTTAATTTAAAATTGTCTTTTGCAACTTCGTTAAGCGCGTTGTTTAGAATTTTAATGCATTCAACACTTTGCACGTAAATCGGAGGTGGTTTGCTGGGTCTCTTAAATTGCGTTTTGCTAAGTTGGTTAATTTTACCGGTTGTTTCGTTTTTTGTATTTTTGTAGTCGATGTCTTCGTCCACGCTGAGGATGTTGAAACGATTTGACGAGCTTAACTCCTTGGGTTTGCTTAACTACTAGTTCAAAGTTTTTTTGGTTTTTGGTTGGTTGTTTGGTTGTTGTCTGTTATTTTCATTAGGGATGATCTGTCTCTTTTTTGACTTGTGGGATTGTGTTTGTCGATATTTGTCATGGTATCAGTGGCGACAATTGGTTTGGGAATTGTTTGGTTTTTTTAATGATTTGTATTTTTGCGGTCCATATGAGCAGAAGTAGGGGTCTTTGATTTTGGAGTTTCAGTACTTGGACGGTTAATTGATGTTCTGCTGTTGCTGTTGCTTGGTTTTTGTGTTTCATTCATCGAAGTTTTATGAAGGATTTTGTTTTTGTTTATCCTATATGTGTTGTCATAGTTGATGTAGTACTTACTAAGGCAAGTGTTGTTATGATGCTAGTAGATGTCGAGGATGTATGAGCGCCGTGGCGTAAGTGGTTAGTGTCTGAGATCACTACACATGAGGTTCCAAGTTCGAATCCCAGAAAACACCAAAAAAGTTTTTTCACGGTCCCATCTCTCGCGAGCGTCTGACAAACATCCGAGAGTATTGTTGTCACGAAAAAGCTTCTCAAATCGCTGTTCGGATTCGGCACTAAACTGTAGGTTCCTTCCATTCGTGTGAAAAATATAACGCACACAACATGAGTGGTTGCGAAAAGCTAGGCCCTGGCACTTAAAGAGCTATTGCGCCAAATATTTATTTTTATTTTTTAGATGTCGAGGTTGTTGAAGTCATCATTGTGATGAAGTTATTATGGATATGGAGATCCGGGAATGCGTACAACACTCCTCTAATTTGCCTAGGAGCCTAGGAGTATGCAATTGGATAAGTGTATCTTTTGTAAGATTTTTTAGAGGTTTTTCGCTATGCCTAGCGTAGGTCCAAACCCTTAGGCTTGTGCAGCTTTTAGTACTGAGAAGTATTGATATCAAATCAGCTGTCACTGAAGAATATGGTATTTTTGGAATTTGGTAATTTACCTATTTACTTCAAGATCAGCAAGCACTGGATGAGAACTTTAGTATCCAGCGATGCGTGAACCAAACGTTATGTGTGTTGTATATGGCCTCTATTTTTGGTATGAATTTATAGTGAGAAAAATGAAGTTTGATCTAGCACTGGTTTAAAAACAGTCTTATAACTTGACAGAGTTGCCAGAATGAATACTTAGTTGTAATAAAAATAAAAACAAGTCTGTTTTGAAGGGAGGCCGTTTAGTGGGTAAGAATACCACACTACTATGAGCACGCGCTGTCGATCCTCATAGTGTCTTGTTGAAGATTTTCACCTACCCTCGGAAAAAAAAAAAAATAATAAATAAAAATTAAATTAAGTGCCTAATAAGCACAACAACGCATTAAGTTCTTCTTGAACTCGTCCTAACGATCTTTGTTTATCATTAATGTCACCACAATGAGTAATCCCAAGAGAATAATATTTCTCTTGGAGTCAGCGTATTAAGTTCCCTCGAACTTATACAGATTTATCGAATAAACGATTGTTTACCTTGGTATCATAGTTCTATCTATATCAAGTTCTATCGAACTTATTGTTTATCTTCGTAAATCGTGTTTATCCTCGTATTTATTCCCTTTTCCATTTATTCACTTTCCATTAACTTTGACAGTTAGTTTTTATATTTGGTTATTCTCTTTTTATCTGAATGTGAAAGTGTATTATGGACAATTATCTTCAATATTTGTTGGATTTGAGTGATGACGACGAAAATACACTTGTCGCCGAACGTAGGCAATACAAAATATCAGAAAGAATAAATATGGAATATTGCGATGATAAAGATTTCTTCCAACGATTTCGTTTGACCAAGCCTACAGTGGCTAAAGTACTTGTAATTATTCGACCAGATTTAGAGTACTCTCTAGCACGGTACAACATTCGGACATAACGGCTTAAATTCTTTTTCGATTTTGTCCCAAACGCGTTGTTTTTCTTTTATACGTGTACATGTATCTGTTTTCTTATTTTCAATAATTGTTGCTTGTCTTAAAAAACACTTCTGCTCAGTTGAAATATGATGGTTAGGTCAGGTTAGGTTAGATTGGGTAACGAGGGTGTAGATACACTTAGACCAGTAAAGGTCCATTGTGATGCCAACGATCTACCATTAGACCACTCAGGGACTAATAAAACCAACTGGAGCTTTTGGTGAAGAGATGGATGCTCATGATGCCTAAGGACGCTAAATCGCCGAGGTCATCAAGGAAGGGAGCCCCTAGATAGAGCATTCTTTTACAGGATATGGCAGAACATGTGCATAGGAGGTGAAGGATGTTTTCCTCCTCCTCTTCGTTCCTACAGCTCTTGCAGAAGTCGTTGGAAAAGAGGCCAAGTCTTTTGGCATGTTGGCCTGTTAGACAATGTCCAGTGAGGACACCGACAACGTAGCTGATCTGTGATCGCTTTAGCTTGATTAACTGGGCACTACGATCCTGGTCCAGCTTGGGCCAGATCTGCCTCGAAATGTGACACGTTGAGCCATTTTCCCACCTGTGGTTGGTCTTGCTAATAGCATTCAGCTTTAGTAGATGCTTACATGTAGCGAGGGGTATACCTAGGGCTTGCATATCTGGCAGAATCATTAGAGTTGTACCCTGTCTGGTAAGCTCGTCCACCCTGAAGTTACCTGGAGTATCCCTGTGTCGTGGTACCCTTCATACGTCAATGTTGAACTGCTCTGTCATCTCCGTAAGAGATAAACGGCAGTTTAATGCGGCTTTTGAAGTGGACTTGATTTCCACTTGACTGTCAGTGAAAATGCTAATATCCCTTTCAGATGGTATATTATACTTAAGCCGGGACAGAGCTTCCTTAATCGTCATGATTTTCGCCTGAAAAACGCTAAAATGATCAGGGAGGCGAACGAGATGCTCAGATTAAGCTTTTTGGAGAAAAGACCACAACCCACCCCACCTTCGGTCTTAGAGCCATCTGTAAGGAAGTGAACCGAACTAACGTCATCAGGGCGACAATTGTCTCATTCCTCCCATTTAGGGATACTCGTACGGAAATTTCGGTCAAATATCAGTTTCGGCGGTATGTAGTCCATGTTTTCATGGGTGAAGTTGAGAAGATCAAGGATCGAGAAGTGGCCAATGTGCTAAATAGACCAATTTAGACGGATGGCCCCACTAGCAACAATCTGTTTGCCAAAAATATCTAAGGGTAGCAGGTTAAACAAAAAGCCCAGTACCACAGAAGGAGTAGTTCTTAGTTCCCCACTGATGCATATGCATGCAGATCTTTGCACTTTAGCTAATTGAGAGAGGTAGACATCCCTATCAAGAGCAGGCCACCAAACGATCACCCCATAGAGTAGTATAGGCCTGATAACGGACACGTACAGCCGGCGAGTGATTTGAGGTTTCATACCCCAGCTTTTACCTATAGCCTTTCTACAGGAATAGAGAGCTAGAGAGCTACATTGACTCTCCTTACACGTTCTAGTAGATTGACTTTCCAGTTAAGTTCAGAAATTTGATGGACGTAGGGGAATTGTGATCAAGATGACATACTTTTTCTTCAAAAACATAGGGACAAAAATAATGCGTATTCAACCAATTCATTTATTCGTAACAAAAACAACATTTAAGTGAATGGCGTAAAACAGTAAATAGTATATTTTTAAATATTTTTAAGTTAAGTTCAAGAGCAAGTTCAAGATGGCATAGTTGAGTGTAAGATCTCATATGCCATTAGCGTAAGATGACATACCGCTTACGAATCTTTTTGCAGAGCTCACATATGAACTGCTTAGTTTAATAGCGTTAGCAATATCGTCTTTCGAAAAGAATGCCTTCTTGATGTTCTTTTGTAGTTGCTTGGAATACTGAAATGAAAAGATTTCTAAATTAAAACAAAAACAAAAAAAAATGTTTAGCAGAATGTAGGCACCAACATTTTTTGATCAAGTAAAAATATCATACAGAAATCATTAAATATACTAATAACTGTACCCATAAAACACCTTAAACACAACACAATACTCACCTTATCAGAAATTTTTCAACTAACACTTCAGGCAAAAAAAAACTTTTTTCTGCACAAAATTCTTAATTTCGATGTCATTGAAAGCACGTTGTAAACTAACAGTCGAAGCACAATGGGAGTAAACAACATCGCAAAACTACATGCCCAGGGGTGTTTGGCAGAACTGTGGGGCATACATACCATATTTTAATATTCTCGCTGGGGTTCGTTTAAATAAAACTGTCTTTTTTGTATTTTAATTGTTTATTTATTATCAATTACGAACTTAACTTTAATACAATATTCAATCACTTTGTTCTTTATTTATTTCAAATCAAACTGTCGCTACAGATTTACTTTCACAATGTCGCTTGTTTTCACCACTGGTCGAGTCTCTCTTGTAATCACCGTATTACCTTATTAACAGCTGTACCGACAGTGGTTGTGGTCGGTATATTTATACAAAATTGCAAGAGGTTCTAGAACATGCTAGATGTTTCTCGGGGTGAATTGATGTTCGTGGAACAATTGGGATATTGTGTGGAACATTAACACACCCGGTTAGGTGGGAATATTTGCTGCTAGAAGGTTTGGCGTTGCTACAGTTTGGAACACAGTGTTTTAGTTTGGTACACAAACCATCCTGTAGTCCATGCTACACTGCCCCTCTTAAACTTGTTCGTCTCGAACAAGATCATCTGGATTACTGCATGGTGGACAATTTTCATCTTGCCTCTTACTCCACGCTGGATCCGGAAGACGACGTGATTGAAGCTGGAAGTTGTTGCCTTTGTGTCGTACCTAGTTTTCATGTGGTCACTCGCTATACTTATCCTCGTCCTGGTCCTCTGATGTATGTCTCGGATCCTTTCCCTGAGGTCTGCCACGTAGTCCTCCTCACATTTGGGCTCATCGTTAGGGGATCCCAACTTCATCTCACTAGGTAGCCGGACTGCTCGACCAAACAAGACTTCAGATGGAATATGTTCAGTAGTACTGTGCACTGCATTTCGATAGGCCATCAAGAAGAAGCCGGGTCGTCCTCGTCTTTTTGATTCCTAGTTGTTGACATACCACTCGGAATATCTTCGAAGTTTCGTCCCTGGTCAGAATGCAGTTCCATGGGCACGCCAAATCTGCTCACCCAGTTGTTGACGATCTGTTACACGATGGTCTTCGCTTGCTGGTTAGGGATGGCGAACGCTTCCCACCATTTGCTAAAGTAGTCCATGACGACTAGGATGTAATGGTTGCCATTGTCGGTTTCCGGAAATGGACCAGCGATGTCAGCGGCGATCCGTTCAAAGGGTGCACCCACGTTGTACTGGTGCATCTTGCCTCGCGTTTTCGTTCTGGGTCCCTTGCTGGCGGTACACGCATTTTCCGCACCAACTTTCTACGTCATCCCTTGCGCTGAGCCAACAGAAACGTTCTCGCACCTTTTCCAGCATTTTGTTTGCACACAAGTGACCTCCGGATGCTCCATCATGCATCTACCGTAGCGCCTCGTGCACTTTTGATCGCGGCAAGACAAGCTGCATTATGAAATCTTTCCCGTCCGGCCTTTCCCATTTCCTTTTCAGAACACCACCTTGCACATGAAGGGAGTCCCGCTGAGCCCAATATGCCTTGAGAGTGGGGCTTCTGTCCGAGATATCCTGTACGTTTGGCTTTTCCATAAACTCCTTCTACGCCAATATCGGCTCGATATCCGGGTCTTCTTTTTGAGCGTTGCGGATTTCCTCTGCACTCCAACCGGCGATAGGCTCACCTCCTACCTTTTGGATGGAAGAAGGTCTTTTTCTTCCTGTCGCTCACAACGCTTACAGTCGATCTCGCATGGTTGCCGGGATAAGGCATCGGCATTAGAATGGAGTTTGGTTTGGGGGACCTGGATGGTGGTATTGGGGTCGTTGACTCGACATTCAACTTCCGCCCCGCGAAGCTGGTTCTTGAGCGGTTTCCCCACTGCTGCTTTCAGGAAGCCTGACCAACAGGATGTATGGTATACCTGTTGGATGGTACTGCCAATTACCATAGTGTGGACAGTTTCCGCGTCTGGGTGGAGATTTGCATTGCCGTTGCAGGTGTCCTAGTTTGTTGCAGTTCCAGCAACGAATTTGTCCTCCGCGAGCGTTGTTTCAGTCTTCGACGTCCATCCTCTGGCAAGAGCATTCGACGGCGGCTACTTCTCTCACACGGTAGATTCCCTGACATGCCTGGTCTGCCACCTCTATTGTCAGAGCAATTGCCAAAGCTTCGGCGAGCGTTTTCCTTCCAGCCATTCTTACCGCCATTTGCAATTTTGCATCAGCTAAACGCTTCTTATCAACTTACTGTATGTGGTCGTCCCCAAATCGCATCTCATGGATTTTACCAGACTTGGTTGTTTGTCGTCGGGAATGGTTTGCAGAAGCTCTGCAGCTGATCCTCTAAGCACAAGTGTGAGGGCAATGGACTGCTCTTCGTCGTTGCCGCAGCTTCAAATTGCCTTTTATATATCGGCCATGATGACTGTCCATCGAAGATGGGTGGCTGCATCTCTTTCCTTCTCGGGAAGTCGGTTCAATACTCCCGAACTTTCTGTTTCTTCACATGTTCGAGTTCCTTTGCCAAATTCACGAATCTTCCTTCAGCAGCCTCGATTTTTGTTTGAACGTTCTCGAATTTTGTTTCAACATTCTCCAATCTTCCTTCAACGGCTGTTTCAAACGTCTCAATTTTAGCCTGTACGTTTTCGAATTGTCCTTCATTTGTTCCGAATTTAGTGTCTAGAGAGTTCCACTGCTCAGCCAAGGAATTTTCGAGAATCTCGATCTACTTGTTTTGCATATCCAGTTTGGCATCTAGAGAATTCTCAAATTGTTCGTTCTCTTCATCGAGCTTGGCATCTAGAAAATTCTTTTGCTAATCGAACTTTTTATTTTGCTCATCCAAAGAATTATCTAGCTTCTCGAATTTTCTATTCTGATCGTCGAATTTTACAGATAGCAATTTCATTAAATCCAACATGTCACCCGCCGTACTTGTTCTTCTTCGACGTCAAACAAAGCTATTTCAGAATCTGCACCCTCGTCCGTCATTATTTTCCCCAACTTAATAATCAATTCTCTTTTCGTGCCAGTCGTAGGTTGATGGAGAGTGAACAAATCGGGCTTAAGTATGGCTAATCGTGGTTATAAAAACTCTCTTAACACTTTTTGTTATACTTATATGTGATGACTTTGTAGTTAAAAAACATCAAAGGAACATTACTGACCTTGTGAAAAAAATATACTTTGCATATTTTGGTGTAGAAATCGGTAATCAAGAGAAATGTTGGGTTCCTCACAAAGAATGTTATGTTCGTTTCGAGAATCTTAGGAAATGGTGTAAGAAAGAGAAAAAAGCTTTTAAATTTGCAGTACCCATGGTATGGGAGGATACAAAAAAATCATTCAAACGATTGTTATTTTTGCAGCATTGATGTTTATAAATAAGAAAGTAATTGTCTATCCTTACCTTATTTCAGCTGATCGGCCGGTAAAACATGGACCGGGCCTTCCAGGCACCTCTATTGATGACGTTTTAGAGTCCAGTCCCGAATTTAGTGAAAGTCATCTGAGTACTGATGAGTTCCAATGTAGCCAATATGATAGATACCTAAGCTCAAAACTATTGATTGTCTGATGAGCACAACCATCTTGACTTTTTTCCTAAAAACTTGGGTGATGTGATTGAAGAGCAGGGGGTTGCATCAGGACCTAAAAGAGATATAGAAACGATACCAGGGATGGTGGAATATCAACATAATGGGTGATTACTGTTGGTCACTTCACAGAGAACAACAAAATGTATCACATCGGAGAAAAGGCTATACAAGAATGTTTACAGAGAAAAGCGATAGGAAATATAAAAAAAAATAAAATGAGCACCTAAAATATTCGTATTGGAGTAAAAATTGAAACCTAATAAAAAGAACTATGATTTTTTAATTCTTTTGTATTCAATTTTCCCTATTTTCAAATATGGTATATAATCGATGTTATATTGTAAAAGAATTGTGGGTAATAAAAAAAAAACTTATACCAAAGACGGTTTCAGCACCCAAAAATACATGAGATTTATGTGAATTGGTTTAAAAAGTTTTTACAAACATTTTTTTTTTGTTAGCCTGTGTAATCATTCCATAGAAGAACGAATCGAATTATTGAGTGATACAAGTTATAACTCATGTCGCATCAAAGAACTACATATGTCGTGGTGTGAGGCTCTCATTGATGAAAATACGGAGTTGCTGTTGTTGGAGCTAGTCGTAGAGGAGATATCATCATATAGCTGAGCGACTGTCAGACCATTGTTCATTTTGAAGGCAGAGAGCAGAGCTCCTGCTCACCAGGCGAAGACAGCCGCACCAGCAGTGGAATTTCGCTGCCTGAATTCTCAGTGTTGGTGGTATTGCTAAAGTTGCTGGTATTGATGATGCTGATTGTATTGGTTGTGGAAGAGCTTTCAGAGGCAGTTCGAGATATGATGAAAAGTAAAATTAAATTCGCGGGAGAATAGAAAAAAAAAGTGAGTTCAATTTAATTCAATTAAGTCTTGATCTGTTATGAGCACTTTTACAGAATGATTCCATGAAAATAAAATCTTGGATTATATCAGAAGCCTTTTTTTATATTAATAATTTTCCGGTTAAAAAGGCGTCGAAAGACGGGAGCGAAATCAAAAAACACGTCTACACCGTTGACATTATCATTTGTGATGACCTTGCATTTTCAGAGAGCAGAGCAGTAGAAAACACTGTTGTCAATGTCGCCAAACCAGCACAAGCCATTTTAGCCATCAACATCTGTCTGAAATTTGCAGAGCAAATAACTTTAAGCTTGAGAAACATACGGCGGCAAACCACGATCAATTTTTTAAGAAAATCTCTGAATAAATTTTCTTACATATCTTTGTTTTTTCCCATTTTTTTTTGTTTGCCTATTTAAAAAAATTAATTGTTGTAATCTTAACTAGTTCTTTTTTCTCAACCAAAATTTGATACTCAAAGAGATGAACATTTCGAAAAGATGAACGAGTCCTGTTTTTAATTCGTTCATCTTCCAAGATTCTACTGTATATAAGACAACTTTTGCAAGACGAAATAAAACCAAATTTTAGAATTGGGTCTTATTTCACAGCACCCGAAGAATACGAAAACTTAGTACGTAATTGTAGTGTCAATCTAATTACGTACTACCACAACCGAATAGACCATATCATTAAAAGGAAAATTGTACGGTACGCTGAAAAAAAATTCCTATACGACACTTGTCAACGAACGAAGCGCTGTGACAATACATCTACAGAATAAGGGAGTTAAATTAAGTGAATTCAAACATCATGCATACATACTCGTATGTATGATGTGCTACACATTTAAGGGGTTAATAGACAATTGGAAATTTTTTTATAGAATTTTGAATACACCTTCTATTTTTAAAATCAAATCTTACAAATTGTGCTTCACAATTTAAGCATTTGTTGTTATTTCTATTCTTTTCTAATATTTCTTGTTAAAATATTTAGTTTAATCAACTCTTTCTGTTGTGATGGTACGACACTAATTGCTCTTCTTCGTTTGATAGAGAAAACTGGTAATTCTCGTGCCTAGCTACGAGAAAACTTAAAATGTTATTTTAACACCCTGTGTCTCTATACAAAACGTTAATTGTTATACATTGCTTTTATCATTCGTCATATGCCAGTTTACATAAGAGAGTGAGAATACATAAATGATAAGACCAAGTTTGTGCGCAAACTCGTTTATATTTCGGTATATACTGGAATTAGTCCAATATATGGCAAACATACATTTGAATGTGTGCAGACGCAAATTGAATTTTATTGACTGACATTATTTAAAGTCCGAATATTTATCTGGAGGTTGTTTTTTCAAAGAATTTGTGCAGTAAAGTATCATTTATTCACCTACTATACACAACTGAAGAGGGAAATAATGAGTATAGCGAGTGCTATTAGGAATATACGCATTAAATATGTGTTTTCAAAAGGTATTTTGAGTAGTAAAAAGTGTAGATTCTAAATAATAGTCCTGATGCATTGTTTAATTTCGCAAATCCTGCAGGTTGTATTCAAACTCGTAAATTATCGATAAAGAGTGAGCCTGAAGCTCCTACAGTTAGCACTGAAAGTATTCCGGGCCCGAAATCTATAAAACTTCTGGAGGAATTAAGCTCTATACAGGTATTTTTATTATACATGTAATTATATTTACGTTCATTTCAGAATTGAGCATTAATAAAACTGCTATATACCTACACAAATCTTTAATTATTTTTAATAATAAATTTATCGAATACATAATAGTATATACTCGTACTTGTAGTGTAGTGGTAATGTGTTGATTACTTGAATGTAGGGGTATGGGTTAGTAACAGCCGGTGCGGTTCACCTGCATGTTTATTTGAAAATACTTGATTTTATACTAAACCGTTGCATTACTGTCCAGGGTAGGTAGGTGTGGTGGCTCATTACTGTCCATACACCTAAGGTTTTCAAATAAAAGTGAACAAGTTCTCACAGCAATCTTATCTTTTTACAATAAAATATGTATATATGATATATGTATAAATGACGAAATGATTATCGTCAGAGTAGAAAAATGTGTTTAAATCAGTAGTAATTGATAGAAGCTGGAAATGTAATATCATACACGTATAACTTATTGTAGTATTTACAAGTCTGTAAAGGACATCCTATATTTTCCTGAAAGGTCTGGGCGCCGTCTAGGAGAGACGAGGTTTAAGTGATCTATGATCTACATCGTGACTATCTTGCATAATAGGAAAAGCATCCAAGGACTTTATTCTTTATTATACAGTTCTCCATAAGCACATTATAGTTTTGTTTTTATCGCAAACGAGAAGTCTTTTCTAGATAAGGCCGCTGGCATCCTCAAATTTTTCCATAGACAGGCACTCTAAAAACTGGCCGTCTTATGTAGGGTATTCAATTTAAGAATACCGTATAAGTAGTTATTTCTCTTGTAGACGGCTTTTTGGTCACATAGGCTTAAATGACACAGATTCATTTCATTCTATTTTCCCGATGTTCCTGCACGGATTGCTGCCTTCTTCAGGGGTCTTTGTTGCAGACATTCAACACAAAGCCATAGAATATTTTATTTAAGTATGTGTGTGCAAAATTGACAATTTAACAATAGACTTACATATTTTTCGAAATAAGTTATAAAATTAAGCAGATAATAAAATTTAAAAAGAAAAAAACGGAAAAAACTTGAACCGTGGAACAGTTTGTTGCATGAACACTTTATTCCTTGAAGATTATTCTGTTACTAACGGACAATGTTCAAAATGTTCAAAATTTCGTAGAGGCTAGTGAATACTAAACAGGGGAGATATATTGAGTGTTCTGTTTCCTGTTCATGTTTTTTTTTTTAAAGACTTTTCCAGGGTGTAGCACTCAGATTTTTTTTTCTCCGCTCGGGAGATCTTTACGTTTTCGTTATCGAACGCCTTTTTTTTGCTTTTATTTTTTTTTTTATAATATGTTTTTAAATTTATAAATACCCTTTATGTTTGCTCATAGAGCGGGCGTAGGGAAGGATAGAAAGAGAGAGAAAGATTGATGTTGTGGTTTGAAACTCAGATGTTGTTTCGGAAACTCCAGGGTGGCGTCCAGATAACTGGGGAGATTTTTGTTATTTTTGTCTTTGCTTTTGACTCACAGTTTTTTCCCTGACTGAAAATGATTCCTGAAAATACAATTAAATAAATCTGTTTTAATAATAGGCTTACCGTGTGACCAAACAAGAGAATAACTGTTTGCACACTATTATATCTACAATTTGTTAAATTTTTTCGTACAGTATTTTATTTAAGCTAATCAAGATTTCGGAGATTACAGATAGGTTTTACTGTGCTGAAAAGAACGTATGCTGAAGGGTAGATCCTTACCGTTCATACATATGTTCTTTGCTATATATAGGTATTGTAGAATAGTTAGGTTAGGTAAGGTTGAAGTGGCTGCCAGCTGAGAATCGCCGACACAGTTGATCAGTAATAGGTCCATTGTGATACCATGTGGATCATGGAAGAAAGTTTCTCTCTACCTACTCGTTAAACTATTTTGAGCTTATTATGAAGCGTAGGAGGCTCTGTCGAGTTTTTCAGGTCGCCTTTATCGTTGTAATAGGAGTCTCCTAGGTGAAACTTTCTTCTACGGGAGAGAGCTGGACAGAAACAAAGAAGGTAAGGAATAGTTTCTTCCTCTTCTTCCGCCATGCAGCTTCTACAAAAGTCGTTCGCAAAAAGGCTCAGCCTTGTAGCATGCTTGCCTATTAGACAGTGACTAGTGATTACTTCTATTGTGATTGTGGCCCCGATATGCAATCTGTTGAGGGAAATCAAATTCTTGGAGCATAGTAGGTCTACCTTTAGCCAAATTGGTTTTTCACTAGACATGTAGGACCACTTGTCCACCTAAGATTCGTACTCTCGATAGCATTCAAAACAAATATTTGGCGCAACAGCTCTTTAAAGTGCCAGGGCCTAGGTTCTCGCAACCACTCATGTTGTGTGCGTTATAGTTTTCACACGAATGGAAGGGACCTACAGTTTAATGCCGAATCCGAAAGGCGATTTTGAGAAGCTTTTTCGTGACAACAATACTCTCGGATGTTTGTCAGACGCTCGTGAGACATTCGATAGCATTCAGCTTAAATTTGAGTTCGCAAGTAGCGGTTGGTATACCTAAAGAGTTTTTGTCCGGCAGGATGGGCATAGTTGCTCCTATTCCGACGAATTCATCGGCCTTGCAATTCCCTGGAATGTCCCTACGCCACGGCACCCAACACAGGTGAATATTGAACTGCTCAGCTATCTCCGCGAGAGACGATCGGCAGTCTAGAGCTACTAAGGAAATTATAGAGGTTGATTCCAGGGATTTGATTGCTGCTTGGCTTAAGAAAAACGTGATATCTTTAGCAGGTAACGTTTTTCTTAAGCAATGATAAGACTTCTTTAGTCGCCAAAATGTCCGCCTGAAACATTGATTTTTATTTATTTTTATTTATTTCTCAATTGTTTGTATACATCTGTTTTATAAGACACCTAATATATTGTGTTACAATGATAGTTAATGGGACTTATTCTAGGCTGAGTGACCAATGTCCCTCAGTCTCTTTTGGGACAATATGAAACAAATAACAAAGAGTTTTATAATTTATAATTATGTATATACTTATGTATGTACTTCTTCCGAGTATCTCTTTTCGTGGAAGTGAGTTAACTTCGTCATTTGGGTGAGTTAATAGTTTGATGTGGTGTCTTCTGCTTATGTTTGTTACTTCTTCCTCTACTGTTCTCATTTGGAGGTCTCGATGAATGTCATAGTTGGGGATATACCAGTCAGCATCTATAATAGTTCGTCGAATTTTTGATTGCTGTCTTTGGATTATTGCTATATTTGTTTTCTTCGACGTCCCCCAGAGTTGTATTCCGTATGTCCAGATAGGTTTTATGATAGTTTTATATAACAATAGCTTATTATTTATAGATAATTTTGAGTTCGTGCCATGAGGGTTGTCTGTATTTTTCTTTTATTTGGTCCCTCTTTTTTTTTGAATGTGGTATTTCCAAGTTAGCTTGTTGTCTAAGTGAATGCCCAAGTATTTGGCTGTTTTGTCAATTGTTATAGTTTTATCCTTAATTTTGAGTGGTGTTGGAGTGTAGTTTATTTTAGTAGTGAATATCACTTGTTGAGTTTTGTCCTCGTTGATTTTAATACTCCATTTGTCAAACCACTTTATTGTTCTATCCAAGTTCTGTTGTGCTTATGCTGTTGCGACATAAAGGCTCTTGTTCGAGGTCATCAGGATGGTATCGTCAGCAAAAGTAGCTATTATCGATGTACAACCCATTGGAGAAGGAATGTCTGCAGTGTAGAGAACGTATAATAAAGGTCCCAGTACAGATTCTTGGGGTACTCCTGCTCTTGTTCGGAGTATGTTTGAAGTTTGGTCCTTACATTTTACGTAGAAATGGCGGTCTGATAAATAGCTCTTTATTATTAGGTAATAGTCAGGTGGGAGTAGGGACTGAAGTTTATGTAATAGTCCTTTGTGCCAAACCATGTCAAATGCTTTGCAATTATTTGAGCAACCTTCCAGGTCTTGGGAAAGTATCTTAGCCTGATTAGTGAATTAAAGATATTTCTAATGTACTTTAAGGCTTGTCTGGGTAATTCATTTAGTATTTTACCATTTATGGGGTCTTATCCTGAAGCTTTCTTATGGTTAATCCTTTTCTTAATGCAGTGTTCAATTTCGGCTATTTTTATTTCCTTTATCCTTAAATTGTTGGTGATTATGTTAGGTTGATGTGCTGGGGTATCTGCATCGTCCCTTTCATTGGTAAAAACTTCTTCGAAGTGCTTCGCAAAAGTATCTGCTTTGTCCTGATTTGTCCTGGCCACGATCCATCTGGTTTCCTTAGTGGCGGCTGATGAGTTATTTGGTTCTTAAGTTTTTTTGTTGCCTTCCATGTGAGTAATTAGTTTCTGATGTCGAGGATACATTTTTTAAATAGTCAGTAATTTGTGTATTTTGTCTTTGCCTCAGACTTGCTTTTAGTTCTTTTACCGCTTTGTTGTAAATCTTTTTTTTCTTCTGGTGATCTGCTGTTTCCTGACTTTTCATTTATCTTCTATTTGCCGTCTTATGTCAGTTGGAGTAAAATATTTATAGTTTTTTGGCTGATTACAGGTGTAGTTTTAATGGCATCAATAACTGCTTCATTAAAGTGGATTATTGCCCGCTCAACGTCGGTTTGTGATTTTAATGGTACGTTAGTTTGTAGATATTGTATTTTGAGTTGTCGAAAGGAGACCCAATCCGTCTTACGATTATAGAGCTGGTGTCTTCTAGGAGTAGCTGTTATTTCAGATGCATATTGAAGATGTATAGGAGAGTGGTCCGATGAGAGTTCAAACCGAGATTTTATCGTCAATGGGATGTTTTTGACTATGCAAAAACCAATAAGGTCTGGGCGCTTATATGGGTAAGTAGGCCAGTACTTAGGTTCGACAGTGCTGAGGTATTTTCAGTTGTGCTTGTAGATGGCTTTAAGTAATATATTGAAATCTCCTGCTGCTATAAATCTGTTGCCTAGTGACTTAATGAAGTCGTCGTATTGTGCAATAGATATATTGTGTTTAGGGGGGCAATACAACGCTGAGAGAGTTAACAGGCCTTTCGTGTCTTCTATTTGGATTGATGTCGATTGGATGTGGTCATATTTGTATTGTTCAAGCTCTATGCATTTAATTTTGTTGTTGATAATTATTGCTGTGCCTCATGTGCGATTCCGTCGGGATGATTAGTGTTAAAAATTGTTTATCCTGGTATTTTAAAAAAGCTCTTACTGGTTAAGTGTGTCTCTGATATCATCAATACATCAGCGTGATTATCTTTTATAAATTGCTTTAGTTCTAGTGCATAATTATTTAGTCCGTTCGCATTCCAGATGATAATATTGAGTGCACTATACATGTTGTCCATTTAGTTTAGTGGTTAAAATTGTGAAAATTTGTAGCATGTTAGTCATTTGTTGGATTCGATTTTTCATCATTTTCATCATTCGGATTGGTTTAATTTGCTTACTGTTTGTGGAGGATTTTGTCTATTTTCTACCGTAGGAGTCGTACTTTCGATGAGGTCTGTTGTTAAAATGATTTTATTTTGATTGTCATTTTGTGGTTGATGATCGGAACTAGTTGGTTTAGTTGCAGCTTGGGCATAGGTGAGGTTTAATTTGATGTTGGAATTCTCTCTGATTTGTTGCTCACCATTTTCGAGGAGATCTTTTTTGCGTAAAGAGGGGAAGCGTTCTATTTTAAGCGCTTTATAGATCTCGCATCCCTTATAATTGGCCGTGTGGTTTCCTTTACATGGCGCACATTTTACCATGCCTTCGTTTAGCGTCGTCTTACAGTCAACTGTCTTGTGCGTTCCTGCAGACTTGACGCATACTGGATCTCTAGTACAATAATTTCTGGTATGTCCATACTTTTGGCAATTAGTGTACTGAGATATATTCCTTTTGAGATGTGGTGGCTCGAAATTAACCTTACACTGAATGAGGTGGGTTATGACATAAATGTTTTTTTTGTTTTTGGGGTTTTCTTGTAGTTCTTTGAAGGACATTGTATATGTTTTTTACTTTGTGACCCTTCTCTTCCATGTCATTTTTAATGTCTTCGATGGCTGTAGAGTGTTGCATGTTTCGTAGTATTACTCTGAATCCTTTATCATCTTTTGGTCTGAATGTGTAGTACTTTGTTCGTCTTTGCGTAGCATATTTATAATTGTTCTGTAGTGTACGGAGTCTGAAGGTTGAACTCGGATTTCGTCATTTCTTATTACCTTTAGTTCGAAATTATCTTTTGCGATGTCATTTAAGGCATTGTTCAATGAGTTTGAACGTAGATTGGCGGAGGTTTATTGGAGCTTTCATGTAGTTGCGGTTTGTCAGGTTGGATAGATTTGTCGGCAGGTATACTCCCTTTTTTAGTGGATTCTAGGTCTTGGTCCGGATTGAAGATTGCAAAACGGTTAGAGGAGTTTGTGTCCGAAGTCTTGCTTAGCCAATAGTTCAATGTCGTTTAATTTTTATGTTTGAATTTTTTCTCGATGTTGGCATTTTCTGTAGTTTTAATTGGAGATGAACGGTTTTTTTTTTGTGTTATGGGGTTGCTATGGATATTATCTGTTGTGAGAATATTAAGAGTGAAGATGGTCTGGATTTTTGTATTATGAAGTTTATTTTTGCTGTCCGTGTAAGAAGATGAGTTAATCCTTGAGGAAGTCATTGATGAATTTGCTGTAGAGTCGGTTATTATTGTCGATGTGTATGAGCTTATTGCTGTTGTAGTGGTAAGTTTTGTTGCTGTCGTTACTGTAGCGGTTGTAGTTGTTACAGGAATGTTAGAAGATATATTGTTTATTAGAAGAAAACGATCGCGCCCCAAAGGGGTACAAGATTAAGCCTATCAGAGAAAACACCTTCACCAAGTCCGTCATTCGTTTTTGAGCCGTCAGTGTAGAAGGCGAACCCCACAGGCGGATCAGTAGAAATGCGGTGAAGTGGGAGGGTTGTGATCCCTTGTTTTCGGTTCATACCCTCGCTGATAAAAGGAAGAAGAAGAATAAGTGTAGAAGTGGATCGATCCATCTTCCAGAAATGTATCTTCTAAAAATGTAGCCCAGAGTGATCTGGAGGGGATTATGACGAGGAAGTTCTTGTCAAAATTTAAACGTGGAATGGTGTAGTCCATGTTTTCGGGAGAGATTTTGAAATTATTCAGAATGGAAGCGTGGCCAAATTCTTTTATTGACCACTGTTGGGTAGCTTCAAGGCAAACAGCTGTATTCGCTGCCATTTGCGCGGTAAATATATCGAGGGGTATCAGATGAAGCATAATGTCCAGTGCCGCTGAAGGAGTTGTACGTAGTGCTCCGCTTATGCACAGATAAGCTCCATGCTAGACCTTTCTTAGATAATAGCGATTTATAGCTTTTTCTAAGGCTGTCCGCCAGACAATCACCCCATATTCCCAATAGCTTTATTGCAAGAAAAAAGTGCTACTGTAGCTTTCTTTACTCTTTCTTGAATATAAGGTTTTCAGTTTAATTTCTTATAAAGGATAAAACCCAAATATTTTGATGTGCTAGAGGAAGTTCAGCTGATACCATTGAGAGAAGGAAGGTCGACTAACAGAACTTTATATTTCCTGAAGAAGAGTACTAGTTCAGTTTTGTGGGGGTTTACACCCCAACCGCACCGAACCGCCCATCTAGTGAGTTTGTTTAAAGCATTTTGTGGAAGTTCTTTCAGAGAATTTAGGTGTTTTACCGAGACAGCCAAAGCAACATCATCTGCATAAGTGATAGCCGTGCGTCCCTCGCCTGGCGCTACTGACAGACCTTCTAGTAGGCATCCCACCCAGCTTAGAGTTGATAATCCAACCATAAAGCAGTAGATTAATTAACTCACAAAGTGAGCTGTCGACCTTTAGGTCTGATAGTGAATCTGCTATCGCTGGCGTATTGACATTGAAAACCGCTTTCTATATTCAGAAAATCCACCATTGTATACTCCTTATGAGAGAGGGAATATTCGAAATTACTCACTGGTGAGTGTAATACCGTCTCCACTAATTTACCTTTCCAATATGCATGTTGGCCCGCCGACATACAGTTGTTTCTTATCAATACTGTTGCGTAAGATTATGTCCGATGACTTCTGCAACTCGGCAGGTATTATGCCGTCTAGTCCCGCGGATTTATATGGTTTGAAGCTATGTAGTGCCCAATGGAGTTTGCTCTGTGCAATCACGTTTGAGGAGTTGGTTATTCGTGCAGATAGTCTGATGAGGACCATGTTGTTAACAACTTGGGAACAACCTGGGAAATGAGGGTCAAGCAGTAAGTTAAGCGAGTCTTGGGGTGGCAATGGTGTCGTGGTAACGTCGTCCATTGGAACCGCGTACTAGCTACGACAAAGTTTCGCCCCGCTGCAAAGTCGATTAGCCTGAGTCCGTTGCCGGATGTGATATGGTGCAAGCTGTGCTTTCCGACCACGCTACTAAAGACGTCCTCTCTTCCTAGCTTTGCGTTAAAATTGCCTAGGACAATTTTAACGTCGTGGCTAGGGCATTGCTCATACGTCTTCTCCAAAAGCTGGTAGAAGTTATCCTTTGCCGCGTCGTCCTTCTTCTCGTGAGGGGAGTGAGCGCATATTGGGCTAATGTTGGCAAATTTAGCCTTGATAAGGATAGCCATGAGACGCTCGTTTACATGCCGGAAACTCAAGACTTCTTGCCTAAGTCTGCCTCCAATGACAAATCCGCACCCGAATAGACGCTGTCCTTTTTGTCTGTAGCAATCGCCGTAGTAGATGTCGCAGTTTTTCATCTTCCCTTTACCCGGCCCATCTCATCGATGGCGGTAATGTCTGCTTTGAGACACTCTAGGGCCTCCGCAAGTTGTTCGGCTTCACGTGGTTTGTAGAGGGACTGCCACCATCTCTTTTTCAATAACCTGACCTAGTATTGAAAATCCTTACAGACCTCAGTTCCAAATATGTCGAAGTAGCTACGGTAAGGTATTCGCTGGTCTGTAGACGTCACCGTTGATTCCATAGAGATAAATTATCCGCCGCACGTTCTCCTTCTGAGGAGCTCTTGCTAGACTTCTGAGACTATATAACAGAAATGTTTGTAAAGCCTATCAGGTTATCACCTCTCTTCTTCTTTGTATATATGGATTGGATGTTACAGCGCAGCCGTGGCGGCGAATGTTTCAAAGTGGGAGACCTAAGGATTAGCCATCTGCTCTTTGCGGATGATTTGGCCATCCTTGGATCCTCTCAAACTGAATTTCAGCGCGCACTCGAAAGGTTTGTAGCCGTTTGTGATGTTGCTGGAATGAGGATCAACGTGAACAAATCGAAAGTAGTGGTCGTGTCCAGAAAGCCCATTAATTGTACTTTGCATATTAGTGGAGTCCCACTGAAGAAGGTGGATAAGTTTAAGTACCTCGGGATCTTATTTGCGAGTGATGGGAAGAGCAATGCCGAGTTATCCTGTAGGATTGGTCAGGCTGGATCAATTTTGAGAGAACTTGGTCAGTCCTTTATAAGGAAGGCCGAACTTAGTGTTCAAGCTAAGCTATCGGTTTTTAACTCGGTGTATGTTCCAACTCTCACCTATGGTCATGAAATTTGGGTAGTGACCGAAAGAATAACATCGGGGATATAAGCTGCCGAAATGAGGTTCCTTCGCGGTATTGCTGGAATAACTCATAGGGATCGAGTGCGCAACACCACGGTATGAGAGGCGCTCAATGTTGAGCAGCTACTTCTCCGAACGGAACGATTTATGCTTCGATGGTCACGTACTGCGTATGCACCCAGACCGGCTTCCAACACGTGCCATAAGTGCCGTGCCATCAGATAGGCGACTCCGCGGTTGGCCTAGAACTAGATGGTTGGACCAAGTCCGACATCTGTCCTGGAGTTGTCTAGGGATTCCTCCTGATGAGTCGGAGTCAATGGCGGATGATCGATAAGGATGGAGGGTCCATCTGAGCATCCTACCCCGTCATGAAGGATTAGCGGGCCATTGAAAATGTATGTATGTATGTTTGTATGTATCAGTTTTAATGAAATCATTATGAGCAATGTAAAAAAAGAAAGATTAGAACAAATCAAAGAACTACAGTATCATACAAATGTAATGTACAGTACTCATATAAGCCTTATGTTGATATTATTCTTTATGGCTGTAGGTATGTTCTTTTATGTATCTTGGAAAAATTGGAAAAAAGAAGATTAGTATAATCAATAACATAAAGCCGGAGACTTCTGATTCAAAGCGAGGAGGAGTTACATATCTCAGCACCGAACATCCGACAAAAACAGGAAATGCTGACCTAGAGCTTGCCAATGACCTGCCAAGTGCATACCAAATCAAACCAAAAGCAAAACCGCTTGGTGATTTGTATGACACAAACGTCGGTCATTCACATGAACTCATTTCCGCTCATGTTGTAGATTTGCCGAATCATCGTAATGTTAAGATAGGTCGTAAGTTAGAAAGTAAGAATTGAATGGAGGAGTTATGTTTCAACCGTTGATAAATAAAGTTGTTCGTGAGTCAAGTTTCGTGCTGTTTTAATTTATTTTTTATTACGACAAGTTCTACCAGAGCACCTATATAATATTTTGAAGAACAACCTTACGAATAGACTATTCCTCGTCAAATATGGAAACGAATAGTCAGATTTTAAGGAAATAATGGCTGGGGTGCCGCTATGAAGCGTTCTTGGTCCAGTTTTATATTTATTATACACCTGTGATTTACCGCAAGTAGAAGGCACTGAGCTAGCTACATTTGCCGATGACACTGCTATCTTGGCAGTAGGTAAAACGGTCGAAGATACTACAGAAAAACTACAAGAAGCTTTGGATAGAGTAAATGAATGGACAAAGGTTTGGCGAATCGCACTCAACGAGATTAGTTCATGTAAATTTTACTTATAAGAATCTATATAATTTGCCGACCTTTTAAAACTCAGTTCAAATTCCGTTTGCAAAAGAGGCTAGGTATCTTGGAATGACACTTGATGCAAAGCTGAAATGGAAAACGCATGTAAAGAAAAAACGCAAAGAACTAGATAATAAATATAGAGAAATGTATTGGTTACTTGAAAAATATTCCAAGCTTAATATGTAGGACAAACTGCTTTTATATAAGCAAGTGCTAAAGCCTGTATAGTTATATGGTATACAACTCTGGGGTTGTACCAAAATAAGTAACATTAAGATTTTACAAACTTTTGAAAACAAAATGCTAAGAGGTATTGTAAATGCCCCACGGTTTATCAGAAATACCGATATCCACAGAGATCTTGGCATTAAAACAATCGAAGAGGAAATCAAAAACTACACGAGAAAGCATAAAAGTCGACTAGAAAGTCACGTTAATATTTCAGTCCCCCAAGTTTTGGATGAAAGAAATTGACTACGCCGTCTACAAAGAACCAAACCTTTAGACTAGCTAGCAGGAACTTCTAATGGGAAGGTACCAGCAAAACGTCCTTATTTCGTGAAATGAAAACTACTTGATAAGTCGAATACTTATTTGTAGTAAAAATAAAAACAAGTCTGTTTGAAGGGAGGTCTTTTAGTGGGTAAGAATCCCACACTACTATGAGCACGCGCTGTCGATCCCCATAGTGTCTTGTTTAAGATTTTCACCTACCCTCGAAAAAGAAAAAATTAAATTCTTATCTCGTGCGGCTTCCATTTCAACTTGGCGTTATTTAGCCTCAAAAGTAAGGAAAATTGTTTACTTTTCCATAAGAAAAATTTACATGAACAGATTTGGTTTCATTGACCTCGATACGCCAAATCTTTGTCCATTCTTTTACCCAACCCAATGCTTCTTGCAATTTTTCAGTAGTTTCGTCAATCGTTTTACCTGCTGCCAAAATTGCGGTGCTGTCGACAAATGTGAAACCTCCTCCTTCCTGATATATTATCACAAGTATGCAACAAATACAAGGACGCTTACTTGCGGTACCCCAGCCGTTATTTCTTTAAATTGTGAATATTTGTTTCCGTGTTTAGCACGTAGGACTCTATTGGGCCAGCGCACACTGGATGAATGTTACCCCGGGGTAAGATCGGGGTATCTTTTACTTCAATCGCGCACCGGATGAATAATGGCGGGGGAAAACTGTGTATACATGAACCGATTTTCATTGTAGTGGTATGAAATTGAGAACTTATGTATGTATTGGTTTCCCCCGATGGTAAACCACCTCATAGCTGGATGAAGATTTTGCTCTGTTTGACACTTCACCTCCTTCTTCTATGAACTCAGCTTTAACCCCGGGAGACTCATCCAGTGTGCGCTGGCCCATTAAGATCGATTCAAGTATAAACTCCCTTAAACGGGTAAGGTAAAACAAAAGTGCGAGTAAAGTAGCAGCCCAAAAATCTTTACAAAACAAAACCCAATAATCGTAATTTAAAATCGTTCATTTAATTATAATTCTTAGCTTAATTCTATCAAATCTTGAATAAGTTATTTATTTGTATTTTAGAATGCAGGAGCTGTACAATTTTTTGCTGACTACGACAAGTCAGTTGGTAATTACATAGTTGACGTTGATGGTAATGTCTTGCTCGACATATACACTCAAATCTCATCTGTACCATTAGGTTACAATCATCCACGATTGCTGAATGTTTTTCGAACGGATCATAACCTTAAAAGTCGGTATTTACTCTTTTAAAGGGAATGATTAAAAATATTTTATTTTAGCCCTTGTGAATAGGCCTGCACTAGGAGTTTTTCCAGGAAAGGATTGGCCGCAAAAACTGGAATCAGTTTTGCTTTCTGTTGCTCCAAAAGGGCTGAATAATCTGACAACTATGATGTGTGGCTCCTGCTCTAACGAAAATGCTTTCAAAAATATTTTTATATGGTAAGTAGGCACTGATTCCAGCTACGTAAATTTTTCACGACATAAGTTAGCAATTTCCAATTCTTAACATCATATTCAATTTGTTTTTTTTTTTTTTTTTTTTTTAGAGTCTTCGATTCTGCACCTTTAGACCAATAATAGGTCCATTGCAAGACCACATGAATCTTAGAAAAATGTTCTTTACCTACTCGTTGAACCAATTGGAGGTTCTGATGAAGCGTAGGAGGATTCTAATGTCTCTATTTATCAGATTGCCCAGATTGTTGTAGAAAAAAGCTCTTAAGTGGAATTTTCTTTTGTGGGATAGAGCTGCGCAGTTACAAAGAAAAATAGTTACCTGTCCTTTTTCGTCCTTTTTTCTGCAGAAATCATTCGAGTGTTGTTAACCTATTAGACAGTGTCCAGTAATTTTTTGCTTTCGTGGGTAGGTGAATAATCTTCATAGACACTGTGTGCCCGGTGCTTTATAGTAGTGTGAGATTTTTAATCACTAAGTTTCCTTATCAAATAGTTTTAGTTTCAAAAATACTCGCGTTGGGCAGGTAGCTTTCCAGCAAAAGCACCTGCTAAAGCCCGCCATTAAATGCGGCTGGTCCTTATTGCGCTAAGTCGAACGGTTTCGTTCTTCATAATCGGCGCACAAAGGTATGGCTCGACCAGAATTTGGAGTATAATGTTGTTGCAATGACCAAGTATGCGAATACGGAGTTTTCGAGCAACGTTCGTTATTTCGTCATCTACGGTAGTTACTCCTAAGTCTCTGTGTATATCATTGTTTCTGATAGGCCATGGCGAATTTACTATGACTCTTAGCGGTTTGTTTTGAAAAGATTGTGGGATATCTCTATCGCTACGTTTAGTACAACCCCAAAGATGTATACCATGCGTCCAAATGGTTTTAAGCACTTGCTTGTATAAAAGCAGTTTGTTATAGATATATTCTTCCAAGCTGCCAGTACATTTGCCTGAATCTGTTTTAAAACTCGTCGCGTTTCTTTTTAACGTGCGACTTCCATTTGAGTTTCGCATCTAGTTTCATTCCCAGATATTTACTTTGCCTCGTTTGCATACGGTATTTGTACCGCGTTGATGAATATGGGTAGGTTGTTAATTTGTTTATGAGAAAAATTGGATAAGTTGATTTGGTCTCGTTAAGAGCAATGCGCCAAATCTTTGTCCACTGGCAAACTTTGTCCGAAGCTCGTTGGAGCTTTACTGTTGCTGACTCAACTGATTTATGCGTTGTTAATATAGCCGTATCGTCCGCGAACGTATCTACGACTGTTCCTTCCTGCTGTATAGCTCGTGTGTAGAGTAAGAACAAGACCGGACCAAGAACATTTCCTTGCGGTACTCCAGCAGTGATTTCCTTAAATTTTGAGTATTCCGATCCGTGTTTAACATGGAATAGTCTGTTCGCAAGTTAGGATTCTTAAACTTCAAGCCTTCATGCCATATCTTGTCGATGGCGAAAGAAGTCCAGAAAAGCGGTAGAACATATCTGTTTCTCCTCTAAGGTTTCATCTATTTCATTTGTTATTCTATACACGTATGAATTATGGAATCCTTTGTTTTGAAGCCGAATTGAAGATCAGGAATCAAATGTCTTTCTTCAATGACCGGTTGTAGGCATGGAATTAATAATAATCTTAGCGTGGCATGTATAATATGCAGAAGCTTGATCAGGGCTTTCTTTGGCAATTCATTGAGGATATGTTTGGTTATTACATCATATTCAGGAGCCTTGTTACTTTTACGATTTTACAATTTTCTATTGTCTGGCAAAGTTCGATCAACGACATGCCCTTTAATTTTAAGTTGTCACGTGTCGTAATCGTATCACTTAGGTTTTCTATTCGCGCCTGTCTCTCCAATGGCTTAAACGTTTCTTCCAAGTGCATGGCAAATAGATCCGCCTTCTCTTTGTCTCTTTTTGCCCAGTCGCCATTGTATTTTCTTATCGGTAGCGATTGCATTTTGGGGTTTTTTAACACATTTCATGGCTTTCCATAGTGAATAATTTGAACTTTTTTCGGCATTCAAGTTTACAGAGATGGTTTAAACGAATTTTGTGCTGAGGAGCTCGGGATTATTGCCATCTTTTGCGTGCTCTCCTCTTTTGAGGTATCAGTTCTTTTATTTCCGGCGGGTATTTACCTTCGCTATTCTTTCCTCCTATATGGAGTGTTGTTCCACGCGAAGTTCTGTATTTCTACAATGAATCTGCTGACTTCGTCTTCGATTTCATACGGTGTTAAGCGACACATTCAGAACAATATTCTCTATACAATATTTCCTGAATCCGTCTCAGTTAATTTTGTTGGTAGTTAATCTAGGGCGTCCTTCTTTTTTCATTAGGCACTAGCTTGTTTTAAAGATTACTGGTGAATGATCTGAGGAGAGACCAAAACTTTCCTCTGCATTTGAAAATTCTTTAGCTACATCTCTTGCAATGCAGAAGTCTACGAGGTCAGGAGTTTTTGGTCTGTCGGTGGGCCACAAAAGAAATTAACATTAAACTGCATGCCGGTTTCGTAAAGTAGTCTGGCTTTAGTTGAATCGCATCTTGAACCCCAAAAGGTGTGTTTCGAATTGAAATCACCACCAACAATAAAATTCGGTCCAAGTGAGTCCAAAAGATTTATAAAGTCGGTCTTTTCTAGTTTGTATCGCGGAGGGCAATAAATGGACGCGATATTGTAATACGAGTGCTTATTTCTTACGAGAACTGTACTTACTTGCATCACATCGGTCTCAATAATTGTATTTATATAATGCCCAATACAACCTTTAATGAATAGGGAAGAACCGCCTCCAGCCCTTTCGGATGGATGGTAAGCATGGTAAGCATAGTATGCTATTATTTTTACACTAGATTTCATTTTCAATTGCGTTTCGGAAATCAAGCATATGTCAATATTGTTTTTTCGCAAGAATACTTCTATTATAGTTTGTCTATCTTTTCCAATAGTCCGCTTCCTTTCCATGTTACTATTTTAAGCAACTGTTTCATATTCATACTTGGGTTCCTGTTTTGCTCGTAATATGCTCAAGATTGCTTAATTTTTCAAATATAAGTTTATTTGTTTTCCTTCGCTCCTCAAGTTTTGCAAGAATTAGAGAAAAAACTTGAGATATTGGATCTGGAGCAATACCGGTTTCTGTATTTGTTTGCGACGTGGCTTATGCATACGTTTGCCCGCCAGAAGATGGCTGTATATCTAAGCTGTACTTTTCCCAAAAAATGTTTATCGGCGCAAGTAACCCATCGCGGTTCTTTTTGACAGTAAGTCTGCGTATGACTGAAACCTTGACAACGCTTTTACTGCGGGATCGATCTCATATTCTTACGCAATGGCTCGATTTTGATTTCGATGTTTAGTATAGTTTTAATATTGTAAATATCATCTATATTCTCCTTCTTATCAAAACTAAGCATAAGCAGCGAGAGTCCATGCTTAATCATCATTTCTTGTTATCGTTCCATTGGATCTTCTTGGTATTTAGTTTTAGGGACACTGCTCGGTAACCGTTGGAATCATCCACGTTAATTTTCCAAACGTCATTGCGCAGTGACCTTGAATGTCGATGCCAACCTTCATTTGAGGAGGCAATGCAATTTATCATAATCCAAAATTCCAGTTACGTTTATTCGGGGTGGAGCACGTCATTTTAATTGAATTTGTTTCGCTGGCGTCTCCTTTGGCTTATATGCTCTTTGTGGATCGACTTCAGGTGATGAACCGGCTCTTCGTTTCTTACGTGATTTTTTCTTTGATTTCGTTTTTCGTGTTAGCTCATATTCGTCCGTGTGATATTCACGACTAACTGAGCGGCGTGGATTACCTTTGCGTTCTTTTTGGAGATGAGTGATTTTTAGAGCCTTATTTCCTTCTCGGATACATTCGATCTCGGTGGTGGCGATCGAGATACCCATGAACTTTTTATAAAAGGGTCAAAGGACTGTAATAAACGGCTCTCCCCAGAATTCGTAGAGCCGACGTCAGTAAATGGTGGATTTTCCAGTAAACCTGGACTGTCACCTGGGGTAATAGATCTTTTAGTTATAGTTATAGTTTCTTTATTGTAGCAGTAATATACAATGTTTCTTATAAAACTATTGCACAACTTACAGAGATATGGTATATCTACCCTAAAGCTGAAAATTTAACTAAAGCTATTAACAATATCACAGATATAAAAAGAAACAACAGGAACAGTTAGAAGGAAAGCTACAACTAAAACCTTCATATAAATCAGTTAAGAGAAGGAGATGGAAGGCGGTAGAGGCAATATAATAATTCAGATAAGCTTTACAGAAATAGTACACCATATTTAAATACAATAAATAAATACATTAAAAAAAATGAATATCTAGATATAGTGGATACTTACCTACTTAATTAGATGGCGCTACAGTCCGGGGTGGACCTGGGTCTCAACCAACAAATCTCTCCAGCCAGCACGGTTACGAGCCAGCTGCCTCCAGTTGCGCACGACAAGTTGGTTGAGGTCCCCCTCCACTTGTTTGCGCCACCTACCGTGAGGTCGTCCTCTACTGCGTCGTCCATCTGGGGTGGATTCGAAGACTTTCTTAGCGAGAACGTTGGGCTCCATCCGCTCCAAATGACACAGCCATCTTAGTCGCCGTATGTGAACTCTTCTGGCTAAGTCGATGACCTTGTGCAGGCCGTATAGTTCGGCATTGTACTTTCTCCTCCACTCACCGTCTATGCAGACGGGGCCAAAGATCGCTCGAAGAACTTTTCTCTCGAAATAACCAAGGGCATCCTCATCCGGTTTTGTCAAAGCCCATGCCTCTGCGCCATACAGCAGGACTGGGATAGTTAGTGTCTTATAGAGAGTTACCTTAGTAGTTCGCGATAGGGCTTTGCTACTCAATTGCCGTTTTAGCCCATAGAAACAACGATTGGCAAGAGTAATTCTTCGTGTGATCTCCCTACTGATGTCATTTGCGAAGTTCACCATAGAGCCTAGGTAGACAAAATCCTTTACTACCTCAAGATTATATCTGTCTATTGTGACGTTCTGTCCAAGACGCCGATGTTGGGTGTCCTTTTTTGTAGACAGCATATATTTTGTTTTGCTTTCATTGACCGCTAGACCCATCTTTGCTGCCTCGATCTCAATACTCGTAAATACCCTATTGACGGCCCGCTGAGTTCTTCCGATTATGTCAATGTCATCGGCATAAGCGATTAGTTGTACAGAGTTGTAAAAGATTGTACCTCCGGTGTTGGCTTGTGAGTACAATTCTCTCCAGTACTATGTTAAAGAGATCGTATGATAACGCGTCACCTTGTCTAAGACCTTTCCTGACATCGAACGGTTCGATGATGTTCTTACCGACTTTGATGGAGCAGCGAGAGGTCTCCATCGTCATTCGGCACAAACGGACGAGCTTGGCAGGGATGCCAAGACTAGACATGGCTCTGTACAACTCGTCTCTATACACGGTATCATAGGCAACTTTGAGCTCGATGAAGAGGTGGTGCGTATCGAATTTTTAGTGTGAATATTTGGTAAATGGTGGACTTTCCCGGCCTGAAACCGTACTGATAAGGACCTATCAGGTTGTTGACGATCGGTCTTAGGCGTTCACATAATACCTCAGAGTGGATCTTATATGCGATGTTGAGGAGACTTATACCTCTGTAGTTGGCGCAGTTCAGAGGGTCTCCTTTCTTCAGGATCGGGCAAATGATGCTGAGGTTCCATTCATCGGGCATACTTTCGTCCGAATAGATTTTACAGATGAGCTGGTGCGTGCTCCTTACTAACTCATCTCCTCCTGCCTTGAAAAGTTCAGCGGCAAGGCCGTCGGCTCCAGCAGCTTTGTTAGATTTGAGTTTAGATATCGCTATCCTCACTTCATTCTGATCGGGTTGACGGGAATCTTGACTGTCATCGTCACTGTTCTGCCTGACAGCGGAATATTGGTCATCATCGCCGTTTAACAGTCTGCAGAGTGTTCCTTCCATATCCTCAGCACCGACTGCGATTATACTACTATGTTACCATTTTCGTCCTTGCAGGCTTCTGTTCTGGCTTTGAAACCCTGGCATGTTGTTCTTACCTTTTGGTAAAATTTTCGAACATTAGTCCTGCAATAAAGTCTCTCAATCTCCTCTATCGAGCGCTTCTCATGCTCCTTTTTCTTCTTTCTGAGAAGTCGATGTTCCTCTTTTCTCCTGCTCACGTAGAGCTCGTAAGCAGCTCTAGTCCTTCTATGCAGCGCCGCTTTGTACGCCGCTTATTTTGCTGCATGTGCTTGCCGGCATTCCTCATCAAACCAGGGGTTTCGTTATGGTGGGCGAGAGAAACCCAGTACATCAGAGGCAGCAGAGGCATTTGCTGCTGGCGGCATAGGACTTAGATTGAGATTAGAAGAAACTCGATCGGCAAAGGTTCTGGTGGTCTCTTGCGATTGTAGACGCCCGACGTCAGATTTCGCTCCGTTCTGGTTATCCGCATCCGTACCTTGGCTACAACTAGGTAGTGATCCGAGTCCACGGAAAGTCCGGACACGCAGAATACTGGAAGAGTGCCTTGCGTCGATCGCAATGTGATCGACTTGGTTGACAGTTTTTCGATCAAAGCCATGTTGCTTTGTGAATGTCGAGACGTGGGAACCGCGTACTAGCTACAACAAAGTTTCGCCCCGCGGCAAAGTCGATTAGCCTGAGTCCGTTGTCGGATGTGGTGCCGTGCAGGCTGTGCTTTCCGACCACGCTACTAAAGACGTCCTCTCTTCCTAGCTTTGCGTTGAAATCACCTAGGATAATTTTAACGTCGTGGCTAGGGCATTGCTCATACGTCTTCTCCAAGAGCTGGTAGAAGTTATCCTTTGACGTGTCGTCCTTCTCTTCGTGAGGGGCGTGAACGCATATTAGGCTAATGTTAACAAATTTAGCCTTGATACGGATAGTCGTAAGGCGCCCGTTCACATGCCGGAAACTTAAGACTTCTTGCCTGAGTCTGCCTCCAATGACAAATCCGCACCCGAATAGACGCTGTACTTGCTGTCTGTAGCAATCGTCGCAGTTTTTGATTCTCCTTTTGCCCCGCACTTCTTGGATGGCGGTAATGTCTGCTTTGAGACACTCTAGGGCCTCCGTAAGTTGTTCGGCTGCACGTGGTTTGTAGAGGGACCTAACATTCCACGTGCAGACACGAAGATCGTTGTCCTTTTACGTTTGCTTGGGTCGTCAACAGTAAATTCATCCGTATCCGAGGCTGTGGGTTGCTTCGTAACCGAAGGTTTTTTACGTGGTAGGGAAGTTAACCCGACGGCACAACCCCAAACCTGGAGGACCAGATCCTTTTTTAGGAACCCCTAGAACGAGGGGCCGGATACACCGATGTCAGTAACCCACTTCGGGGATATGAACGCTGCCGTTGGCCCATTAAGGGTTCATCCGCCACCATCTCTTTTTCAATACCCTGACGTAGTATTGAAAATCCTTACAGACCTCAGCTCCAAATATGTCGAAGTAGCTCCGGTAAGGTATCCGCTGGTCTGTAGACGTCACTGTTGATTCCATCGGGAGAATTCATCTGCCGCACGTCCTCCTTCTGAGGACCTCTTGCTATACTTCTGAGACGCATATTTCAGCCAATCAGGTCAACAAGAGATGCCTCGTCCGGTTAGACATATGCGCGCTGAAGTTCGCCCAGATGTGCTTATGCAGGTCTGAGTGTTCAGCTACACATACACTGCGAGCAAAAAAATAGCAGTGCACCTTAAGAAGTAGCATTAACCAAAAAAAATAAAAATTACGAATTCTTTTTAGAAATTTATTTTAGTGACATAAAAATCATTATTTTCTTGTAATATATACATTAATTAATTTTTGATTTAATCAAATTAGACAAACATAAATTCATTGCGAAAAAAAGAACTTTGAAAAAAGCCGAGCAAAAAAATAGCAGTGCTGTTTCTTCACCAGCTTAATTAATGAAAAAAAAGTGAATTCGATTAAATGATTACAAAGTGCTATTAAGCACATGCTAGTATTTGGTGACTTGGTCACTCTTGCTTATTACGGCTGCGCAACGCCGTTTCATGGAGTCAACAAGCCTCTGGCACCTTTCGGGTGGTATTGACCTCCAACACTGCTCAACTGCCGCCCACAACTCGGTGTTATTTTTTGGCTTTTTGTTGTGAACTCTTTTTTTTAAATCTGCCCATAAATTCTCAATAGGATTGAGATCGGGAGATTGAGCAGGCCACTCCATGACCTCAATTCCATTGTCTTGAAACCACTGCTTAGCTTTTCGGCTGGTGTGTTTCGGGTCGTTGTCCTGCTGGAAGACCCATTTTAATGGCATTTCGTCCTCGGCATATGGCAGCATGATGTTCTGCAGTATATCGACGTATGAGTGTTGGTCCATTATACCTTTAATCCAATATATTGGACCAACACCATAATATGAAAAGCATCCCCAAACCATAATACTTGATCCACCATGTTTTATGGTTTTTGTGGTAAATCTAGGATTGTATTCCGTATTAGGTGGACGTCTTACATACTCCCGAGATCCTTTTCCGCCATACAGAACAATTTTGCTCTCATCAGTCCACATTATATTCCTCCATTTCTCAGGGGACCACGACACATGCTCTCTTGCGAACTTCAACCTTTTTTTTATGTGAATTTTCTTGAGAAGTGGAACTTTACGTGGACTTCGAGCATTCAGGTTGTGTTCCCTTAGGCGTCTTCTCACAGTGTGAACACCACATGGTAAGCTCAGCTCATCCACAATCTGAGTAGCTGCTGCAAAAGGATGAATTTTGGAGTACCTTACCACACGCTTTACCATTGAGGGATGCAGAATTTTCTTTCGGCCGCGAGTTTCAACCCTTTCCTCGTACTTGATAGCATTGCTTATCATTTTAGCGGAGCATCCCAGGAGTTTTTCAATCTCTTTGTACGTTTTGCCATTTTTTACAAGAGATTGAATAACCTCGCGCCTCTCTGGTGTGCAGTGTATTCCACGACCCACTTTTATAGGAAAAAATGATTCGGTTTCAGAATAAATTGATTAAAAACATGAAATAGAAGCTCTTAACTTACTTTTCTACAATTTAAATTAAAAATGTAAGTTAAAACACAATTTTTATACGTAGAACTAATCAGCACTGCTATTATTTTGCTCCCATCAAAAAGTACCAGTTGACTAATAATTGACATTTCAAAGCAGAAGTAAGGGCTTACCGTTATAATATGACATCACATAAACGAGTTGTGGTTGATGAGTACAGAATTACAGTAGAAGTCAGAAAAAAAAAATTTAGAATGAAAATATTAAGGAAAGTGTTGCTTAAAAGTGGCACTGCTATTATTTTGCTCGGCACTGTATATCGTCAGACTCAGCATACGCTCATCGTTAGTTCACTATCAGATAGCTATCCAGCGGGGAGGTGATGATGCGATTTTGCCCACAGTAGATATATAAAAACAAATAAGACATTGCACACATGTATGTAAACAATAAATGATCATAATAAATACCAAGTAATAAATAACACATATTATATAATAAATAGCAAATAACAAAGAATAAATAATAAATAGTAAACAATAAACAATAAACAATAAATAATAAATAATAAACAATAAATAATAAATAACAAATAATAAATAATAAATAGTAAATAATAAATAATAAATAATAAATAATAAATAATAAATAATAAATAATAAATAATAAATAATAAATAATAAATAATAAATAATAAATAATAAATAATAAATAATAAATAATAAATAATAAATAATAAATAATAAATAATAAATAATAAATAATAAATAATAAATAATAAATAATAAATAATAAATAATAAATAATAAATAATAAATAATAAATAATAAATAATAAATAATAAATAATAAATAATAAATAATAAATAATAAATAATAAATAATAAATAATAAATAATAAATAATAAATAATAAATAATAAATAATAAATAATAAATAATAAATAATAAATAATAAATAATAAATAATAAATAATAAATAATAAATAATAAATAATAAATAATAAATAATAAATAATAAATAATAAATAATAAATAATAAATAATAAATAATAAATAATAAATAATAAATAATAAATAATAAATAATAAATAATAAACAATAAATAATAAATAATAAATAATAAATAATAAATAATAAATAATAAATAATAAATAATAAATAATAAATAATAAATAATAAATAATAAATAATAAATAATAAATAATAAATAATAAATAATAAATAATAAATAATAAGTAATAAATAATAAATAATAAATAATAAATAATAAATAATAAATAGTAAATAATAAATAATAAATAATAAATGATAAATAATAAATAATAAATAATAAATAATAAATAATAAACAATAAATAATAACTAATATATAATAAAACAAATAAATAAATAAATAATAAATAAAGATAACAAATAGTAAATAACAATGATATAATAAATACATTTATGAAAACTATTAAGAAAGCTAGATCTGAAATGAATGTATTATCACACAAAGTTAATGATATATTATACCGATCGGATAATTTCTCATCTGTAGAGAAGTGCCAGGGAAGGTTTAATATCATTTTTAAGAGTTTGTTTTGCGCTATTTGTAGTCGACGAATATGAGTTATTGCACACTTTCCCCAAACAGGTGACCCATAGAACATAATCGCCCGGAAATTTGCTTTGTATATAGTTCATTTATTTCCATTACTTAAGCTTGATTTGCGATTTTTCAATGGATATATCGTTTTGGTTGTTATGTTTATTTTGTTTATGATTTCGTTTATGTGAAAACCAAAAGGCCCTAGATTTCCACTCAGTCTGAACACCACCAGCCACAAGATTTCTGCTAGGTAAGAAGCAGGTTTTTCTTTTCCTAGTGAAAAAGATAGCCTGGGTCTTAGTAGCATTGATTTTAATTTTCCAGTTGCTAATGAAGATTGCAGGTTAGTTTCGATTAGGGAACCAATTGAATCTGTAGAAAACAGGCAAGTATCATCCGCAAATATAGTGGAATGGCAGTTGCTCAGACGTGAAAAATCTGAAGTGTAAATAATGCAGAGAGAAGGACCTAAAACAGAACCTTGGGGCACACCAGCATTGACATGGAACCTGTTAGACAGCCAGCTATTTATGGATACCTTGAAGGATCTTTCCGATATGAATGATTTTATGATTTTATGATTTTAATCAAACAAGGTGGGAAATTTAAGACGAATAGTTTGTGCAATAATTCTTCGTGCCACGCAGTGTCAAATGCTTTCTCTATATCTAGAAAAACCATACCTGTACTTTTTCCTAAGTGAAAGTTTGAATATGCTTCGTAATGCGGTGAATTTGAATTACTGTGTTATGGTGTGGTCTGAATCCAAATTGTTCCTGCGGTAAAGTTTTGTTTATTTCACAGTATAGCAGCAGTTTTTCTTTGATAATCTTCCCAAAGCATTTACTTAACGAACTAAGTAGACTTATAGGTCTATAGCTACAAGGCAAACTGCCGATGTTTCCTGGCTTTAATATGGAAATAACTTTAACTTGTCTCCACGCTTTTGGGAAGTAGGAGAGCTTAAAGCAACTGTTGAATAGTTCTTGCAAGAACCTTAGGCCTATTCTGGGCAGATGCTTCAAATATAAGTTTTTGACTTCATCAAAACCAGTAAACTTGAACGGTTTCAATGAGGCTATAATATTTTGAAGCTCACTTACCGAGACAGTTATGTTGTCTTCATTTGCAGGAAGTAGGTTTATTAAACGCATTGAATAGTTTACAGCTAATTCTGTGCTTGTCGTAGTAGAAATGTTTGTTGCTATAGAGTGATTTACAAAAAATACATTAGCCAACGCGTTAGCTTTTTCATGACTAGAAACCATAATTGGCTTACATATTTTTAGTCCGGGAATGACCAAATGCTTCTTTTTAACGTTCTTAATCATATTCCAGAAAGACTTATTGCCTTTCTCTAGTCTTTGAAGCTTATCATTCCACAGCTTATTTCTAAAGGCAAAAAGTTTGTCTTTCAATATTGCACTTAACATTTTGGCCACCGACAGATAATAATAATTATGTGTTCTAATCCACACAGATCTGTAACTATTCCTCAACTTAATAAGCCGCAGAATATTTGAGGGCAGTACTATTGTCTGCCTATTATTAGTAGGAACTTTTGGAATCGATTGATCTGCACTTTCTAAGACGGTAGTAGTGAAAAAATTAATTCGATCTTCGATTTGGGCCATCGATGTATCATTTGGAAAAGCTTCGTTAATTGATCTCAATTTTGACCCTAGAATATTTTTAAACCTATTCCAATTCGCATTTTTATAGTCATATCTCGCATTTCTTTATTCTTCTAGTGCTAAATTGGTAGAACACTTAACCGGTAAATGGTCCGAGCTCAAATCATTTAACACCAATGGCTGGCTGAAGAGGTCAGGTTTATTAGGTAGAAATATATCCGAAGTTGATGGATTATACCGGATGTTTGAAGAAACGAAGGTAGGATCTCGAGGATACAGAATACTAAATGGGTGCCTTGAACTTAAGTCTGCACGTACGTTGCCCAGGCATTAGCTCTAAGGCAACCCCAGCTCCGGTGCCTACAATTAAGATCACCGCCTATCAAAAAAGTATCGTTGAAGCTAAAAAGTTTACGGAAGTCGCTTGATAAATCACACCGTTTTCTTGCTGATGCACGGGCACTAGGAAAATAACCCGAAAAAAAATTTACCGATCCGCCATTAAGAGAATAAAGTTCAATTCCAATGTTCTCAATGAGCTTTGTTTTAACTACAGGGAGTAATTTATGTTTTAAAGTTCTTTTTAGAACAATGGCAACACCGCCACCCCTTCTCTCTTCTCCATCAACACGATAGCATTTATAAAGATTATTAGATAAATTTGTATTATTAGTCAACCATGCTTCGCTAATTAAACCAACATCTATATTATACTTGCTTAGAAAAGCATAAAAATTCGAAAAGTTTTCCTTGAAGGCTTCTAGTATTCCAACACAATATATTTAAACCATTAATCATTATTTACCTTGATACAAATACTTAATAGCTAATTGTGCAATAGTGTTGAATTGATCAGCTTTCGTTCTGCAGTTTCCTAAAAGCGTAAGCATCTCCGCCATAAGAGAGTTGATTTCTTCGAAAGAGAACAACAGGTTGTTCGTTCCCTTAGGTTCGACGGTGGTGTTTTTCCAGACGTTCGGATTAATTGCCCCAGTGGGAGCTGGTGTCGGTGGTACAATTTGTTTTGATTTCGCCCCAAGTGCAGGAAAGTCATTACAATCCAGTTGGTATTGTTGAACGATTTTCTTCGCTGGAAATGATCTGCTGCTATTTCTCGCAGAAAGATTTTCTCCTATGGCGAAAAAGCTCGGTCGACTTGTGCATGAGACATCAGTCGATTTGTGAGTGCCGTTGCAGTTGGCACATTTAATATTCTTGGAAGTGCAAGCTTTTGTTTCGTGGTTTTCTGAGCAAATTCCACAACACGCCACACTGAAGTGGCGCGAAAGAATTTGTTCTAGAGTTATCACTTCTAGAACCCATTTTTCGGCTTTTTAATACTGAAGACAAGTTGTCTTCGGGAATGGGAGATCGATTTCCCTTAGGAATGTCTGCTGTTGAAGATCCGTACGTAAGAAAAAAGAACATCCGACGGGGTCAAAGCTCGACAGCGAACTGAATATATCTTTTTGTTTTATTCATTGCATGTTTTGTATACCCTACACTCGGTAAAGTCGCCTCTTATGATAGGCATGCCTACCTCTGGTATATTTGGACCCCTACCCGAAGCGTACCGCTAATATCAATCTATTGAGAGAAATCAAATTTTTTGAGCGTTTGAAGTCCATTTTTGGCTAACTCTGTTTTGCCACATGTCCAGCTAAGATGTGTCTTTTCAATAGCATCCAGCTTTAAGTTAATACGTAGCGATCGGTTTCCTTAGGTATCTTTTGCTAGTAAAATGGGTATTCGTTCCACATCTGTCGAGTTCATCAGCATAGCAATTCCCTAGGGATATTCCCTATGCCCCGGCAGCCAACAAAGGTAAATATAAAACTGCTCCGCCGTCTTTATGAGACCCAATCGGCAATCTACAGTTGCTATTGAGTTTAGAGGCAAGGATTACAAGGACTTGATTGCTATTTGGCTGATATCACGTTTTTCTTTAATTGCTTGTAAATGTGACAATGATTTGGAAGACTGAAAGGGAGGCAAATATTATGTCTATCAGAGAAAACAAATACCTCGATAGTTTTTGAACCACCTGTGTAAAAAAAGAGTTGTGTCGTTTCGGACCTATATAGGTCCCGGAAGATCGAAGTATATCCATTAATGAGTAGGGACAATCTACACATATGTTATGCATTGCCTACTACTCGTATTGCAAAGCAAAATTGATAAAAAAAATGTACAATAAGTGGAAGCAGGCCAAATGATACATTTTAACCCTTGTACAACGACGACTTGTGAAAAAAGGGTACACAACACATTTTGCCCTTATCACTACTTGTGCACTCCAGCACCCCCTTCGGGTAGGGGTTAAAATATACCCGAGGTAGGCATGCCTGTCGTAAGAGGCGACTAAAATCCACCCTTCGTATACCCGGCTTAAAGTGTATACAAAAAAATGCAATGAGTAAAACGAAAAGATTTAATACCACAGGTGGCAGTCCAGGTTCACTGGAAAATCCACCCTCTTCGGAGGTAGGCTCTACGGATTCTGGGGAGACCCAATTATTGCAATTAATAAACCCCTTTATAGAAAGTTCAAGGGTACCTCGACTCCACCATCAAGACCGAATGGGAAAAAAAGTCCGCCGGAAGTGCAAGCGCACAAGAACCACGACTCAGAGAAATGTAAAAGCTTTGAGAAGGAAAATAACGAACTTCGCAATAAGCTTAATGAAATGGATCGACTCTACCAAGAGCTCAAAAAAGAGGTAGGCATGCTGAGAGAGGAAAACAAGCTTCTAAAGAACGCGCTTTTACAAAAAGAACGCGAAGATTCCCCTCCCCGCGCAGCTAATCCCAATTATCACACGGACGAAGAAGAGCTTGCACGCGAAACGAATTGCATCTTAAAGAAGAAACCTAGCAAAAAACGCAGAGCCGGCTCTTCGCCCGAAATCGAGCCGCGAAAAGAAGACAAGCAAAATGAGTCGAAGCCAAAACAAACTCAAGCTAAAGCACGTCCTCCGCCTGCAATAAACGTCGTTGGCATAACGGACTACAGTAAGCTACATTGCCTTCTTAAAGGAACGACGACATCGAAATTCAAGGTAACGTCACTCAGGATGGCTACCTAGCAATATCACAAAAATTAAACACGCAAAAGATCCAGTGGTATACTTATGAAAATAAGTCAGAAAGACCACTGCGTGTTATAGCAAGGGGTCTCCACCCCTCGTGCACAAAAGACGACGTAATGAACGACCTCAAAGCTAAAGGTTTAAAAATTCTTAATGCCGTCAATATTCTCAAAAAGGTGAATCAACAAACGGAACAAGGCCAGGAAATCATGGTCAAGCATGGACTTCCGCTCTATATGCTTACCTTTGATAGGAGCGAAAATGTAGACGATATTTATAACGTTAAAACTATTCTCAATATCGTAGTCAAGATTGAGCCTATGCGTACGAGTACGAGATCGATACCTCAGTGTAAACGCTGTCAAGGCTTTAATCACACACAGTCGTATTGTCAAAAAGAGCCGAGATGCGTAAAATGTGCTGGTAACCATCTATCGGAAAAGTGTGACATAAATAAGCAGGCCCCGGCTACCTGCATTAACTGCAAAGGAAAGCGCCCAGCGAACTATCGAGGTTGCGAAGTGGCAAAAGAGCTTCAAAAAAGGCGAGACACATTTAAAAATATTCAACGCCAGAACGCAGAACCAGTCAAAAATAGTCGTGAAATTGCTAGGCCAAGGGTAACGACTGTCAATAAACACGTCAAAGTTAAGACGAGAGTCGAGCAAAGTAAAGTTCCTTCGGCAAAATCAAAGGAAAAGCCACGCTAACATATGCTCAAGCTGCGTCGCTAGAAAACAAGCTAAGCGGTGTAACGGCAGACCCAGTCTCCCAAGTCTTCTCTATAATTCTTGCAAAACTTGAGGAGCAAACGAAGGTCATCAAAGTCATATTTGATAAATTGAGCAAGCTCGAGTTAAAACCTCGCCAAAAAAGAACTCCCATACGAATATGAATCAGTTACTAAAAATTTTAACATGGAACGCAAACGGCCTTCTACAAAAAAACGCCGAATTAAAAGTATTCTTACGGAATGACAACATTGACATTTGCTTGATCTCTGAAACTCATTTGACAAAGGAATCCGGAGTAAAAATAAGAGGGTATCGTGCTTATCACGCATACCACCCTTCCGGAAGAGCTAGAGGCGGATTCTCCTTATTCATTAAAGACTGCATTGAGCACTCCATAAATACGACGATTGAAATCGATACAATGCAAACAACTTCAGTTCGAGTTAAGAATAGGCACTCGTATTTCAACATCGCGTCCATTTATTGTCCTCCACGATGCACGTTTAGAAGTAACGACTTTGTACGTCTCCTTGACTCACTTGGACCGAATTTTATTATAGGTGGCGATTTCAACGCAAAACACACCTTTTCGGGTTCCAGATCCAACTCACGGAAAGGCAGACTTCTGTACGAAGCCGGTATGCAATTCGGGGTTGACTTCTTTTCGACGGGGAAACCGAAGTATTGGCCCTCTGATACAGCAAAAACACCGGACCTAATAGACTTCTTCGTAGCAAAAGGAGTATCTTCAAATTTTGCGAAAGAAGAGGAAAGCTTTGATCTCTCCTCAGATCACTCGCCGGTAATCTTGACAATAAGTGACCGACTGATGACAGTAGAAAGTGTGCCTAGATTAACTAACAAAAAAACTAACTGGAGCGACTTTAGAACTGATTGCGAAGAAAATATTGTCTTAAACGTATCGCTCAAAACACCCTTCGAAATAGAAGATGAACTCGGCAAATTTATTGAACCAATGCAGAATGCCGCGTCGAAAAATACACCTTTAAGGAGGAAAGAAGTCCCATGCAATGAAGCTAATTATCCGCCGGAAATAAAAGAACTTATTCGAGAAAAGAGGAGAGCACGCAAAATATGGCAACAAACTCGCGCTCACCAGCATAAAACCCACTCGAATTTCCTATGCAATAAGCTTAAAAAAGCGATCCAAGACCTAAAAAACCGAGAGACTTCAGCTTATCTTGAAGGTTTAACCGCCGAAAAAACCACTAATTACTCGCTCTGGAAAGCTGTCAAAAGAATTAAAAAACCCCAAATACATTCGCCACCGATAAGAAAAAACAACGACGAATGGGCAAAAGGTGATAAAGAAAAAGCGGATCTATTTGCCGAGCACTTAGAGGAGACTTTTAAGCCATTTGATGGAGAAACATTTGGAGACGATTTTACCGGTACGACTACGACATCTGACAACCTTAGAATAAAAAGTGTGTCACTTATAGAACTTTGCCAGGCAATAAAAAACCTGAAGAACAATAAAGCTCCTGGCTATGATTTAATAACCGGACAAATCCTCAAGGAATTACCAAAAAAGGCACTATTAAAATTGCTTTATTTAATAAATGCTTCCATTAGATTATTATACGTTCCAAATCAATGGAAAGTCGCAGAAGTCATAATGGTTCCGAAACCGGGGAAATCTCCAAATGACAAAAAATCGTACAGACCGATATCGCTACTACCAATAATATCGAAGGTATTTGAAAAACTCCTTCTGAAACGGATTCTTCCGGTCATTGAAGAGAGACGCCTAATACCTGACCACCAATTCGGGTTCAGAATCAAGCATTCCACAATTGACCAAGTTTATAGAATAACCGACGAAATTGAAAAAGCCCTTGAGGAGAAAAAGATTTGTTCTAGCGCTTTTCTTGACGTATCTCAAGCCTTCGACAGGGTTTGGCACGATGGATTGAATTATAAGCTAAGACGAATCCTTCCGGAGCAACTTCATAAGATCTTAGAATCTTACCTTAAAAACAGACTTTTTCGTGTCAAGCACGGAACTGTATATTCTGATTTTAAGGAAATCGCCGCCGGAGTTCCGCAAGGAAGTGTCCTTGGGCCTATCTTATTCTTGCTGTACACTCGGGACATACCACAAACTGAAGGCACTATTGTAGCTACGTTCGCGGACGATACGGCTATTCTGGCAATCGAGTTAGCAACCATAAAACTCCAACGAGCCTTGGATAAAATCTGTGAGTGGACAAAAACTTGGCGTATTGTTCTTAACGAGACCAAATCGGCGCATGTTAACTTCACTTACAAGAAAATAATCAACCTTCCCGTTTTCATTAACTCGGTACAAATACCGAATACAAACGAAGCTAAATATCTGGGAATGATACTAGACGCGAAACTTAAATGGAAACCTCACGTTAAAAAGAAACGTGCCGAAATCGAAAATCGACTTAGAGAAATGTATTGGCTAATTGGAAGATATTCCAAACTAAGCGTATATAACAAACTGCTTCTGTATAAGCAAGTGCTTAAACCCATGTGGACGTACGGTATACAACTCTGGGGTTGTACCAAACCAAGCAATAGGAATCTCATACAATCATTCCAAAATAAAATTATAAGAATAATCGTGAACGCTCCCTGGTATATCAGAAACAATGATATCCACAGAGACTTAGGGATAGCTACCGTGGAGGACGAAATAAAAAACTTCGTTCGCAAGCTTCGTATTCGTCTTCATGGCCATTGCAACTGTGCCATACTCCAAACTTTGGATGTGACAAATCTTACGCGCCGACTTCAAAGAACAAAACCGTTCGAATTAGCGCAATAAGACAAAAAGCCGCATGTCATGACGGTTTCAGCAGGTGCTTTTATTGAAAATCTACCTACCTAACGCGAATATTCTCTTCTGAAGCTTAAACTACTTGATAAGGTCTAACTTAGTCGTAGTAAACAAAACGAAGGGAAGGGTGTTTTTAGTCAGTAGAAATCTGACACTGTCTCTTAAAGATTTTCACCTAGCCACAAAAAAAAAAAAAACTACTTGTGTGTAAGACTAATGAGTGTGGATTTTTTCATAATGCTTTTTTAAAGGCGTATCGACTTGATCAACGTTGTGTGGATGTTTTAACTTTGGGTAATGTAACCTGCCTTGCTTTCAAAATGGTTTTATGACATTTTTTTTTTCACTAATTACACCTAAGTATGAACTCTTACAATTAGCCCTTCAATCTAAAATATGATAATAAATGTTTCTTTTATAATTTGACCTCCCTAAAAATCATGCAATCCAGTGTTCAGCCTAGTTTTTTTTTTTTTTTTTGGTTGCGCCTGGAGGTGCAGGACTCTTCAAAAGATACCAATGGTCCGTACCATTGGTTATGCCCGATTCATATATCTGACAATGCCATCAGTGCTAGTCAGTATATGCCTACGGGCTAAACCTCATCCCCTCAGAGAGGCACTATGAGAACCGGCTGCGCGTACTCATAGTAGTAGGAAATTCGTTCCTCTCATTTTTTCATTTTTGTGATGACTACGACTAAGTTGCCTTAACGAGTAGTTTACGCTTCTGTAGTGTTAATCGCGTTAGGTAGGTAGCTTTCCAGTGAAGGCACCTACTAATACCGTCATTACATGCGGTTTTTCCTTACGGCGTTGGGTCGAAAGGTCTTGTTCTTTGTAGTCGGTGCTCAAGGTTTGTCACGTCCATAGTACGGATTATTTCATTATTGCAATGAACATGAAGACGGGTACGAAGTTTGCGAGCAAAGTTTGTTACTTCGTCCCTCACGGTAGCAATTGATAGATCTCTGTAAATATCACTATTCCTTATATACCAAGGAGCATTCACGATTGCTCTTAGCATTTTATTTTGAAATGCTTGCAGTAGAGCCATATTGCTTGGTTTGGTACAACCCCAAAGTTGTATACCATATGTCCAAGACGGTTTTAGCACTTGCTTATACAGAAGCAGTTTGTTGTATACGCTTAACTTCGAGTATCTTCCGAGTAGCCAATACATTTCTCTAAATCGGATTTCGAGCTCTTCGCGCTTCTTTTTAACGTGTGGTTTCCACTTAAGTTTTGCGTCTAGGGTCATTCCTAAATATTTTGCCTCGTTTGCGTAAGGTATTTGTACCGAGTTAATGGATATAGGTAAGTTGTTTATCTTCCTTAACGTAAAATTGACATGCGTTAATACTGTCTCATTGAGGACTATTCGCCAGGTTTTTGTCCATTCGCATACATTGTTCAAAGCTCGTTGGAGTTTTCCCGTTGATGATTCGACTGACTCATCCGTTACGAGGATAGCGGTGTCGTCTGCGAACGTTGCTACAACGGTCCCTTCATCTTGTGGTATATCTCTTGTGTAGAGCAGGAACAGGATTGGACCGAGAACACTTCCTTGTGGAACACCGGCGTAGATTTCTTTGAAATCCGAATATTCACTCCCGTGTTTAACACGGAAAATTCTGTTTTCAAGATAAGATTCCAATATTCTGTACAACTTTTCCGGTAAGATTACCCTTAGCTTATACCTTAGGCCTTCGTGCCATACCTTGTCGAAGGCTTGCGATACGTCGAGAAAAGCGCTAGAGCATATTTTTTTCCCTTCTAGAGCTTTTTCAATCTCGTTCGTTATTCGATAAACCTGATCGATTGTGGAATGTTTGACTCGAAACCCGAATTGATGATCCGGGATCAAGTGTCTTTCTTCAATTACTGGTTGCAATCGTTTCAGCAGAAGTTTCTCGAAGACCTTAGATATTATTGGCAGAAGTGAAATGGGTCTATATGATTTCTTGTCATTTGCACATTTCCCCGGTTTCGGAACCATAATAACTTCTGCGACTTTCCATTGCCTTGGAACATATAATAGTCCTAAGCAAGCATTTATAATGTAGAGCAACTTAACCAGCACTTTTTTCGGTAGCTCTTTCAAAATTTCGCCAGTGAATAAATCATATCTCGGAGCCTTGTTATTTTTAAATTTTTTTATTGTCATTCGAAGTTCGGACAGGGAGACGGTTTTTACTATAAAGTTGTCGGGTGCCATATTATCATTCGGATCTTCGATCAACGGTTGTCCATCGAACGGCTTGAACGTTTCCTCTAAGTGATCGGCAAATAATTCTGCTTTCTCTTTGTCTTCTTTTGCCCATTCCCCGTTAGGTTTCCTGATTCGCGGCGAGTGCATTACAGGTTTCCTTCAAGGCTTTCCATAGAGAGTAGTTTGAATGTTTATCAGCGGTCAGACCCTCGAGGTAAGTAGAAGTCTCGTGATTTTTTAGGTCCTGCAGCACTTTTTTAAGCTTGTTACAAAGATGGTTCAGATAAGTTTTATCCGGTGGCGCGCGGGATTGTTGCCATCTCTTGCGCGCTCTCCTCTTTTCTCGTATGAGGTCTTCGATTTCAGGCTGGTATTTGACTTTATTGTTCCGCGCTTCTGTCTTTCGCAAAGGAGTGTTTTTCCACGCTGAGCTCTGAATGGCCTAGTAATAAGAAAAAATAATTTGACACCTTAATTGATAGTTTTCGTGGTAACTGGTTACACCGGTTTTGCAATGAGGCTGGGGTTGGTATTGCTTACCTTTTTCTGCTAATGTATTTTTGAAGGCGTATTGACATGAATGCTTATCAGTCGTGCGAAAGAAATCAAGTAAACACAATACTGGGTGACGCGTGACAATTTTTGTGCCAACAAAAGCGATGTATTATTTATCCTCTTGACGTAATTTTAAGTGGGAAATATACGATACAATCGTGCGTTGTACCGACCTATGTTGTGCCGACATCGACCCAACTGTTGTATGCAGCACACACATTATACAATCTGCGTACGATTTACGTACAACCAGACACATACACACCATATCATTTCCATACAATCTGTGCATGTGGCAGCGGTTGTACAGTCAACTATGCGCCCATACGATATCGGTACAACGGTCGGTTGTGTTAATACACAATTTTCTCACGAAATTCCCTCTTTCGTCATGCTTATTTAACCGAGATGCACATCTTACCGATTTCGTGACCAATATCATTCGGAGTAAGTCTTTTTCAATCAATAAAAAATTCTAATTTCTGTGGCATACCATAGATGGCATCTCTAATCGGATGCTTAAGAGGATTGCATGCTTTGTTGTTGATGTCTTGGCGCACATTTTTAATAAAAGTGTTTTATCTGGTGTATTTCCCGAATCTCTTAAATGTGCAGATGTCGTGTCTCTTTACAAAAAAGGTGCTGCTAATAATGTGACCAACTACAGGCTTATTTCGCTTCTTCCTTCAATAAGCAAAGTTTTTGAAAAAGTAGTAAAAAATAGGGTTGTTAGCTTTCTGAATAAAACTTACTTTTGGAGTTCATTCCAATTCGGATTTCAAAAAGGTAAAAGTACAGAAGATGCACTGTTGAATTTTTGTTCGCAAATCTTCAAGAACTTAGATAGCAAAATGTTCACAGCAGGTCTATTCGTCGATATTACCAAAGCCTTCAATATGGTTAACCACATTATTTTGCTGCTGAAGATACAAAATGCTGGCTTTCGAGGTTTTATGCTTAATTGGTTTAAATCATATCTTAAAAATAGATCACAAAGAGTAAAAATTGATAAAATAAGAAATGAAATTAAGCTTATAAATTTAGGTGTGCATCAAGGCTCAGTATTGGGACCGATTCTCTTCCTGATCTACGTTAATTCACTATTTGAGTTCGCTTTCAGAGAGCGTCTAACTGCTTTTGCGGATGATGTAGGTTTAACCTACGGTTCGGTAAGCCCTCTCAATTTAATTGCTGACATCTATTCAGATTTGGAACTGCTAAGGACATGGTTCGCCGTGCACAAACTGATTATCAGTTCCAAAACGAAAATAATGTTTTTCAGTCTGTCGGGGCAAAACTTCTTTGACGCTGAAGTTTTTTTTCATGCCCCCGAGTGCCAAAGGTTTAAGCTGTTGAGCTGCTTCTGCAGTTCCAGTTCTTCCTCAAAAACATTTTGTAGCAATCTTAACTGCAGCGAAAAGTGTTTTCAAATTGAGAGCGTCAATGAGTTTAAATACCTGGGGCTTATTATTGACTCCAGAATGTGTTTTTGTAATCATATAGACAACTTGAGGCAATATTTTCGTGGAACGCTTAGAAGTTTCTTTTATTTGAGAAGGGTCTGCTCAACAAAGCTTCTTAAAATAATCTATTGTCGAATTTTTCACTTCAAACTCCAATATGGCATAACTTGTTGGGGAGGAGCCTATTTCAACAAAATTCAACAACTTCTTGTTTTACAAAAATATATTGTAAGAAAAATATGCGGGAAAATTCGCTTACACCCGAGTTTTTCATTATTCTTCGAACTTAAAATTCTTCCTGTCCGCCAGTTGTATTGCTTTAAAGTCCTAAAGTAAATTTTTTATAGATCTGGTAACATGAATACTAGAGTTCTGGAAGGTCATAATATACGTAGCAATCCCTTGCATCTAGTAGCTGTTCCAAACTTTCGGACTACGGCCTATAAACATTTTTATACTGTTGCATCATGCCGTCTCTTTAATAAACTTCCCTGTTGGCTTAGGACTCTTAGTCCCATTAACAGATTTATGAATCTCGTAAGACATTGGCTCTTAGCCTAAGATATTAAAAGTATAGAATCCATTGTTAGTTAGCTTCTAATATTTTGGTGTTTTGTTCTTTCAGCGTATTTTAATCATAAATTTGAAATTTTTTATTGTTCCGTTCTTCCAAATACTTAATGTGTTTTATTTTTCTCAGTTTAAATGAATTCTTGTATTGAATTACATATAAATGTATGTTAAAGCAAAAACAAATCGCACATAAAAGCGTTTATTATTAAGAGTATCAAGAGATTATACTCTTAAGTACAGGATGGTTGAGTGAAACCCTTTTCCAGTTGAGTCACTAATTGGTTGAGTGGCTAAGGGAGTATCTGTGATCGCATTCGAGCTAAGTCGGTCGAAGCGATTGGAGTGCTGGTCGATGCACCACAGATTCGGGTTTTTACAAAATGAAAAATATACTTTAGTTATCATCAGAAGTGGGATCTCAGCTCGCGTCCTAATTTTAACACTATTTGGTGTGTTTTTTTTTTTGTGTGAATTTTAAAGTTTTGTGAGTTAAAGTTAGTGTTGTGAAATCGGCTAAAAAAAAAAATAAATAAAGCAAAAAAAAAAAAAGATTGAAGAAACAATTTGCCCGGAATACAAAGAACAGGTCATCGGTGGGCAGGTCTAATCGCGTTCGATAGTGCTACCCCAGCCTGTTGTGTTTTGGCACACATCGAATAAGAAACCAGTGTTGTGCAGGTCAAATCGCGTTCGATAGTGCTACCCCAGCCTGTTGTGTTTCGGCACACAACAAATAAGAAAACAGTGTTGTGCAGGTCTAATCGTGTTCGATAGTGTCACCCCAGCCTGTTGTGTTTTGGAACACAACGGATAAGAGGGAAAAAAACCGTTGTGCATGTCTCGTCGCGTCGTATTGTATTGTATGTCCGTACTGTGCGCAAAACGGGTATCTAAGTGTGTGCGTGTCTATGCTGGTTTGAAAAAGTAATCAAACGAAGACGTCATTGTAAGTGCGCAGTTGGAAACTGTGCGGTGTGCAAGGCAACTACTTAAACAAAGAGAAGTATAGTGCTTTCTACCTGTGTTAGTTTTCAAACTATTGGGAAGGGTGAGTTTTTGTTTTGCTTCTCTTCCTCTATTCCGTACATAAAATGCCTGGAGATATTGAGAGTGAAGCTGCGACCACTGTAGGGGAAGGGGTTGCAGTAGAAAAAAATCAGGACACTATACTTATCACTGCAGATGCCATAAGCAAAATAATACAGGCAGCTCAACGCCAAGAACGAGATGACACAGTTGGTGTTCCATGCTTCGATCCTGACCATTCTAGGGTTGATGTCAATAGATGGTGTACTGACATCCAAGCAAGAGTCGAACGGGATCGTCTACAAGACTACGATGTCATACCAAGGGTACAAGCGGCTCTACTTGGTAGGGGTAAAGTGTGGTATGAAGAGCATGGCTACCAGATATACACTTGGCTAGATCTATCTGCTTCCTTAATTCATGCGTACTCTAGTGGAACAAATTTAATTGAACAACTTCGAAGTGTTGCAAACGTGGAAAGTGAGGCATTTAAGTCGTACGCTGATTTTGCTATGGAAAAAGTAGCACAAATTAACCGTTTACCTTTCGACGTTCCGGAGGACAAAACTGTACGAATAGTCATAGGCTGTATTACAGATATTAGTTTGAGGAATTCTCTCACTTTTGTAATGCCTAAACGATCCAAGATCTTATAGAACACCTGACGTCTATTCGCGAAAAACCTCGCAAGAGACTTAGGGAGTTTGACACTGGCAGGAGAAAAGAAGAGTCGTCAAATATAGTTAAACGTCCCCGGATGGAGAATGAAAAGCGGTGTTACAACTGCGGACTAGCAGGTCACTTAAGAGCGAAATGTCCAAACAGAAATTCTCCGGCAAACGAGTCGCCAGTAACGCCTTTTGTGGTAAAATCGGACACAAAGAAGATGCTTGTTGGTCGAAGCTTAGGGTGGAAAAGAAAAAAGTTGCTTTATGTAACAATGTAATAGTACCTGATAACAGTACCATGGTTACTGTGGATGTAAAATCCTATAATTGTGTTTTGGATACGGGATCCGATTGTTCCTTAATTAGATCTGACATAGCAAATGGGATGCTCGTTCGTAAAACCAATCACTCGATCGTCGTACAGGGTATCAGTAAAGAACCCATTTTACTTACAGAGAAAGTAGTTTTGTTTGTCTTCGAGGCAGTAAAAGTGGAGGTATCTTTTTATATAATTGACCGTGTCTACCTCAAAAGCGAGATGGTAGTAGGGAGAGATATCCTCAATGACCCATTGTTAGAAATACGGACAGATAGTCATGGGTCAACGCTAAAGAGAAAAACATTCAGTTGTTACTCAGCCGCTGTTCTAAATTTATCAGGAAGTAACTGTCCGCCTGAACTTCAGGGTAAGTTAGAACAGACTCTCCAAAACTTTCGTAAATTCATCGTCAATGGATATCCTACTGAGAAAGTTAAAACCGGGTCGTTGGAAATTCGATTGCAAAAAGAAACTATAATACATTACAGACCATACCGTTTAGCGATGTCGGAGCGAAGTGTAGTCAAAGATATAATAAATGACTTGAAAGCTCACAATATTGTTCGCGATAGTAGCTCTCCATTTGCTAGCCCAATTGTATTGGTCACAAAGAAGAATAGGCAGCATAGATTATGCGTTGACTATAGGGCCAAGAATTGAGGATCAGCTAGACCAGCTCTCAGGAAACCTATTCTTTACGTCATTAGATATGGCCTCAGGTTTTCACCAAATCCCGATAGCACAAAGTTCAATCGAGAAAACTGCCTTCGTTACTCCAGATGGTCAATACGAATACCTGCGTATGCCATTCGGGCTTGCTAATGCACCGGCAGTATTCCAGCGTGCCATAAATAAAGCATTGGGACAGCTAAAAGACACTATTGCTTTAGTTTACCTGGATGATGTTCTTATACCATCTAAGACAATTGAAGAAGGAATAGAACGCTTAAATAGAGTCCTTCATGCATTAACAGTAAACGGATTTTCTTTAAATATTAACAAATGTAAATTTCTGCAAAAGCATCTGGATTACCTTGGACGAGAAATTTCTGCAGAAGGGATACGACCTGGCAATTCTAAAATAGATTCGCTTAAAAATACACCCATTCCCAGTAACGTGAAACAAGTCAGACAATTTATGGGGTTAGCTAGTTATTTTAGAAAGTTCGTACCAGAGTTTGCAACAAAAACGAAATATATCTCCGCACTGACAAAAATGAATGCACAGTATGAGTGGACAACCGAATGCGAAGAAGCAAGACAGTATGTCATAAAGCTGCTGACTTAAAGACCATTACTGGTTATTTTCAACCCGGATTTACCTACAGAACTACACACTGACGCAAGCTCGATCGGATACGGGGCTATACTCTTCCAACGAATTAATGACAAGCTGCATGTAGTGGCATACTACAGTCAAGAAACACTTGCTGTAGTAAATGCAATAAAGCACTTTAGAGCGTATCTATTAGGTATCAAATTCACTCTGGCTACGGATTGTAATGCGTTGAAAGCGACCAAGGAAAAGAAAGATCTTTTACCGCGCATTGCCAGGTGGCGGATCTACCTTCAGGATTTTGATTTCAATACTGTGTACAAAAAAGGAAACTCCATGCAGCATGCCGATTATTTAAGTCGTAACCCTCCGTTGAAAAAATGTTACCATCTTAACAGTCTAGCTGAAAATTGGTTGCAAATTGAACAATCCGAAGATCCCGAAACTGGCGAGATTGTTGACAAAATAAAAGAAAATGACGTGGACTCCAATTTGAATTATATGATTAAAAGTAGTCTATTATATCGGAAAATAAATGACGGAGAAAAGCTATTTGTTCCTAGGCAATGTCGATTGGCTTTAATGAGGCGCTATCACGAGGATAATTGCCACATCGGATGGAAAAAAACATTGGCGAAGATGCGTGTACATTTCTGGATGCCTACGATGAGCAGAAACGTACGAAAATTTGTAGAGTCATGTTTGATCTGTATCGTTGCTAAAAGGCCATCAGGAAAAAAACAGTGCGAACTACATCCAATCGAAAAAACAGCAATACTGTTCCACACTATTCATGTAGATTGCATGGGTCCCTTTCACGGAAAAGATAAAGAGGATAGTCGTTATCTTTTGGTCATAATAGATGCTTTTACTAAATTTGCCTTACTATTACCATGTAAAACTTTGAAGGCAGACGAGACCGTGCGTCATTTGAACAATTTCACGATTCTTTTTGGAGTACCGCTTAGGATTATTAGCGATAAAGGGACAAACTTTACCAGTGAACATTTTCAAAACTTTTGCAAGTCGTTAGGCATAGAACACCATACCATTGCACCTGGGATAAGTCGAGCGAACGGCGTTATGTAGACACAATCGCAAATTTATTGAGAACAAATTTAGAAGTGAACATTGAGTGGACAAGTTATATCAGCCGTGTTCAGTTGGCATTAAATACAACTGTCAATAAAACTACCGGACTATCACCTTTGAAAGTGCTTACTGGCATTGATGGACGAACTCCAGAAGTCAGTGCCTTGCTTTCACAGTTGAACATACAACCAGAATTCGAAAACATCGACTCCATACGTGCGTTGGCAGACAAAAGAATAAAGGAAAATGCGGGTAGGATGAAAACTAGGTTTGACAGAAATAAGTGTACTCCTAAGCGATTAGAAATCGGGACAAAAGTGGTATATAAAAGCCCTCAAATCAGAAAATCGAAACTAGAAGTACATTTCCGTGGACCTTATGAAGTCATTGAGATATTAAAGAATGACCGCAACAAATTAAAAAGGAAGGAAGGTAGAACCGTCACAATTGCTTCTAGAGAAGTAATACGCCCAATTGTTGAGGGAGAGACTATGGGACAGGTTAGTAGCCAAGCGTAGGTAAAAGGCGCCTCTGAGCTTTGATATTATTTTTAAATTTGTACTTGCTTTTGCAGACAAGCTTTCTTTTGAACTAAGCCTCTGAGTCGTGTTTTCAGTCCGAAGTCGGGGTAAGATTTATAGACAAGCTTAATATTGCCTCTGAGTTGTGGGTTTATACCTTGACGGATGAAAACTTGAACAAGCAAAGTTACTGAAAAGAGCCTCTGAGCTGCTAGAATAAAGTGCAGAAGATAGAACCTGAAACCTCTGAACTCTTCCACTGAGATTTGCTCGGGTGGTGTGGACAAGCTTAAAAGTGCCTCTGAGCTATTCCATCCTGGGTTTGGTCTGGGGAAGAAGAGCAAGTTTCAAAATTCAGTTGATATAGTTAAAGTTTATGCTGGCGGTTTGGCCTGGACTGATAAGTTCTATATTTCGCAGGTTTCTGAATGAAGGAAGATGCCTGATGTGACGGAATGATAGATGGGGAATAAAACAGACAATGAATAATGGAACAAAAATGAAAAGGAAAAAGTTTTTTGAGTTATTTTGTGTCATTATTGAACTAACCATGTGTTTGTTTTTAAATGAAATAAATAAGTGAAGTTTTGTTGATAGAGACTGTTTTAATTCATCGAGAGCGATGAACTTGCAGGATGGCTGTGTTAGAGCAAAAACAAATCGCACATAAAAGCGTTTATTATTAAGAGTATCAAGAGATTATACTCTTAAGTACAGGATGGTTGAGTGAAACCCTTTTCCAGTTGAGTCACTAATTGGTTGAGTGGCTAAGGGAGGATCTGTGATCGCATTCGAGCTAAGTCGGTCGAAGCGATTGGAGTGCTGGTCGATGCACCACAGATTCGGGTATTTACAAAATGAAAAATATACTTAAGTTATCATGTATATAAACTTAAAAGGGTCACCCCACCCGCTGAATTTATTTCTTGTAACTTAGGGCAATAATGTGGCATTTAATACTATTTTTGCTCAAGAATATGAAATTTTGTTTTTTATTATATATCTTAGTACACTGAATTATTGTAATTTAACCTTTAGAGAAAATAAAGTTTTATAACTAAAAAAAAAAAAAAAAAATAAACTGTACGAGTATTGGATAATTTTATTTTCGATTTACATCGCATTTTCTCGGTCCCGAAAACGACGTAAATCGAGGTATTCCTGTAGCTGGTACAACAGTTGTATCGTGTATTTCCCACTTTATGAAATACGATATTGTTCCTGATAACAATAAAGTAAACTGGGACGAATTTTTACTTGTGGAACAAAAATCGTTCATTCCGATTGACTCCTAAATTAACAGATGAACACATTATTCCAAAAATTTCGAGGCGATGCGGGTGAGGCTTGCTGCGCAAACATTAAGTGCAACAGTTTCAGCTAGTATTTATAACCTTGCCAGTGTAGGTGCATTCTCAACCAATATAAATACTGCCGAAATAATTGGAAAATTAGATGAGGTATACGACATGAACTCAGCGAGCCGTCAATGAGGCATTTACGAGTATTGAGTTCGAGGCAGCAAAGATGGGTCTAGCGGTCAATGAAAGTAAAACAAAATATATGCTGTCTACAAAAAGGACACCCAACATCGGCGTCTTGGACAGAACGTCACAATAGACAGATATAATTTTGAGGTAGTAAAGGATTTTGTCTACCTAGGCTCTATGGTGAACTCCGCAAATGACATCAGTAAGGAGATCACACGAAGAATTACTCTTGCCAATCGTTGTTTCTATGGGCTAAAACGGCAATTGAGTAGCAAAGCCCTATCTCGAACTACTAAGGTAACTCTCTATAAGACACTAATTATCCCAGTCCTGCTGTATGGCGCAGAGGCATGGGCTTAGACAAAACCGGATGAGGATGCCCTTGGTTATTTCGAGAGAAAAGTTCTTCGAGCGATCTTTGGTCCCGTCCATAGACGGTAAGTGGAGGAGAAGGTACAATGCCGAACTATACTTAGCCAGGAGAGTTCACATACAGCGACTAAGATGGCTGGGTCATTTGGAGCAGATGGAGCCCAACGTTCCCGCCAAGAAAGTCTTCGAATCCACCCCAGATGGACGACGCAGGAGAGGACGACCTCACGGTAGCTAGCGCAAACAAGTGGAGGGGGACCTCAACCAACTTGTCGTGCGCGACTGGAAGCAGCTGGCTCGTAACCGTGCTGGCTGCAGAAATTTGTTGGTTGAGGCCCAGGTCCACCCCGGACTGTAGCGCCATCTAAGTAAGTATACGACATGTTCTTCTTCTTCCTTTTTCAATGGGGTTATGCTCCGAAAAACAAGGGACCATAACCCTCCCACTTTACCGCATTTCTACTGATCCGCCTTTGGGGTCGCCTATTTTACCTCAGAAAATATCGGCAGGTCTCCCGATTTTGGATCACTCGATTATTGAGGCCAATGAAATGCCGATGTCGTCGCATTTGTGTGATCCAGGCATTTATAGGCCTGCCTCTCCTCGCGATGTCTTTGGAACGTTCATTGATAATGCCTTTTTAACAGGGTTCAAATGATCTCTTCTTTGAACGTGTCAATACCAGCTGAGCCGGTCGCGCTCTATCTTTTGTACTATAGTTTCCTTGATGTGAAAGCTTCCACGGATCTTCGAACTTCTTATTCGATCAAGCTTTGTCACTCCTGCTGTCATGCGAAGTATCTTCATCTCAGCTGCCGTTAATTTACTGTCATACTTTTTGTACATCGTCCAACATTGTGTACCGTATGTGAACGATGGATGCACAACTGCGGTGTACAGCATTCCTTTCAACTTAGGTCGCATTTTTCTGTCACAGGACTTAAAACGTTATCCTGGTGCACCCCGACTTTGATTGGAAACTCTTCGGTTACTCCAGCGGGCCATTTAACTCTTGTCTTTGCTCCTTCGTACATGTCCATCATCATCTGTACATAGGTTTCTAGAACCCCTCGATGTCTTAGCGCCACCCATATCAGATCTCGTGGTTGTCTGTCAAATGCCTTTTCAAAGTCAACCAATACAATATGCAAATCCTTTAAGGAATCCCGATGTTTTTCCATTATGATCCTTATACTTTGGATTGCATCTGTGGTTGATTTACCCACGACAAACTCGCACTGATCATCAGATAGCAGTATTGTTCTTCGCAGTCGGCCACCTAATGTTCGCTCAACGATCTTCATGTTGGTAAGTGATCGTGATAACAAATGAGTCACGCAGGCTGGGTGAGTCATGTGGGTTAGGCGTGGCACTTGGGAGGTCGTTGGTAATAATTGTTATCATTGTCATTTAAGAGAACTGCTGTGATAACTGGCCGTTCGTAATAATTCTTATCTTTGTCGTTTAGGGGAACTGCTGTGTTAACTCTCTCCACTGTTTAAGAAGATCGCTCCGCGGCTTCGTATTGCCTCATGAGCATTCGGACTCCTTCCACTCGTCTATCCAGGATTTCCTCTAGAGCAAGTTGTGGTATCGTTTTCCTTCTGTAAACGAGTATTATAAATGTTATCACACGTACATCTAATGATACAAGTGCTAGAGTGGTTATGATTGGGCTGTTGCTAGCTTCAAACCGTATCGATTGTATTAGATTTATGTTGTCGAATTTTAGTTTCTCATCGAGTGATTCGAAATACGTCCCCGCTTCATATTGATCTACGGTCTATGTCCTTATATAGTTTCGGATTAATTTTGTTGGATTCTCGTAGAGCATCTATGATTGTTGAATTTTTGAGGTTTACCAAATAGACTCCGCTCAAAGTTTCGTTATCAACCGTTGTGTTGTCCGAAGACAAGGATTGCGCCATCCTTGATAATTTCTAAGTTTAAATTTTTTTCCTTGATCTTATTACAGATAGTTTTCTGATTCTTAAGCGATTCAGATAAGCAAGTTCTTACAATCTTTTACGTTCATAAATTTGGAATTACATTTAGTTATTTCTTTGTCTAGAATTAATTTACCATCCTGTTGGCTTATGGCCCTTGCTTCGTAAAGCTTGCATTCCTTATGAAGAATGCGATATTTTATGTAGATTATAATAATACCATCTCTCTGAACAATTTTAAAATTAGAAATGACGATTAAGTCATTATTATTATATGGGCTCATTTTTTTACAATTTTGTTAATATCCCTCAAGTTTAGAATGGCAGTATTTAGTATTTTCAATTTGGCTAATGTTAAATTATTTTTCACATTTTGCAACTCAAATATGTATTTACTTTTTTCTGCAATTAACTCATCTCTAATCGATGTTTTACTGACTTGATAGCTTCAACAATTTTGAGTTTGTAATGAATTGTTTATTATTATTTTCAATCAAATCATTTATTTTGTTTTCTATTGTTAACTCATCGTTATGATCAGGAGCAGCGTTGTCACTTTTGCTACATATGTATTATTTCACATGTTAAACATAATAAAAGACGATTCGAGAAATAAGTTAAGTTCAGATACTGTGGAATTAATTTTGCTGGCTAAAGCGCTTTTGAAAGCTGTGGCAATATTTGAGCCTTCTGACGAATTGGTAAGGTTTAGCTTGAGTTTTAAGTTTGTAGATACATCAAATATTTAATTTATTTATTACTAACGATTTCTGATCCTCTTAAGAAGTATTTCTCATTTTGTTTACTGCAGTTTAATCTTTTTTGTACAATTTAATGTGTATTACAAAATAACACTGTTAAATTTTTATTTATTTATTTAATCTTTATTACCAATGAATCGGAGCTATAAGCTTTGTAAAAAGAAAAAATAAATTAGTATGCCTGCATGTACAAATGACAGTAATGATAGTAATCTCGCTCTATTAGTGTCATAATTCCTTTCGCTCGCAGATCCACTCTAGTTTGGATTACAAATTAACACTGTTCAATTTTTATTAATTTATTTAATCTTTTTGGTAAACAGATTGCAGCCAGCGCGGCAATCCGTCTAAATGCCTCTTCTCAATGAAAGCCACTCCTCGATCCTTGGTCTTCTCAACTTCACCCACTATAACACGGACTTCACCCCACCGGAACTTCCGTAAGAGCATCCCTGAATGGGATGAATGGGACAACTCTCCCCCTGTCGATGGTAGTTCGGTTCACTTCTTCACAGATGGCTTCGAGACCGAAGGTGAGGTGGGTTATGGTGTTTTCTCCGAAAAGCTCAACCTGCTCATCTTGTTCCGCCTCCCTGATCATTGTAAGATTTTTCAGACGGAAATCATAGGAATTAAAGAAACCCTGTCCTGGCTGAAGTGTAATGTACCATCTGTCAGGCATATTAGCATTTTCACTGACAGTCAAGCAGCAATCATGGCCCTGGAATCGTGCTCCTTCACTTCAAAGACCCCCTTAAACTACCGTTTATCTATTACAGAGACGACCGAATAGTTCAGTATTCACCAATGCTGGAAGCCAGGCAACAGGGACATTCCAGGAAACTGCAGGGCGGATGAGCTCGCCAGACAAGGTGCAACTCTAAGGATTCTGCCTAATAGGCAAGCCCTAGGTATGCCCCTCGCTACATGTAAGCATCTACTAAAGCTGAACGCTATTACTTACTTACTTACTTACTTATGTCCTTTAACCCCTCGGGGGGCATAGGGCGTCAACCACGCCTGCGCGCCATCGTGTTCGGAGTTCTGCAACGCGTTTGAGCTGCCTCCAACTCATTCCTAAAGAGCTCGATTCCTCCTCAACTGTTCTGCGCCACGTTTGCCTAGGGCGTCCCGCTATTCTGCCTGCCTGGGTGAGCGGATTCCACTGCATAGCGTATTTCGCAATGGAGTTGTCTTCGCGCCGTAGGGTGTGTCCAATCCATTGCCACTTTCTTCTTCGTATAGTAATGCTTATAGGTTCTTGGCCCGTTCTCAGATAAAGTTGTTCGTTGGAGATGCGGTTCGGCCAAAAAATCCTCAAGATGATTCTTAAGCATTTGTTTACGAAGACTTGCAGCTTGCGTGTGTTAATGGTGTCCACCTTCCAGGTACTACACCCATAAAGCAGCACTGATTCTACGTTGGAGCGGAACAGTCGTAGCTTGGTTCTTAAGCTAATAACATTGCTTCTCCAGATTTTGGACAGCATTCCGAACGCAGCTTTAGCCTTCCCGATTCTGCTGCACACATCCAGTTCGGTGCCACCGCGATTAGCCGAGACGACACTTCCTAAATATAGAAAGTTATCAACTTTCTCGACTTGCTTTCCGGTAATGTTAAGTTAAGCGCGGGTATTGGAAGTACTCAGGGCTTTTGTTTTGGCTGTGTTTATTTTTAGCCCCACTTTGTTTGCATCGGCTTCTAGATTTTGGGCCATCAAATGGAGATCCATTATCCGATGTGAAAGTAGACAAACATCGTCAGCGTAATCTAGGTGTTTAAGGCAAGATGTCATAGTCCAACGAATTCCAGAATTAGCTTCCGTCAATGCTGCACGGAGTACATCGCTGATAACCACCAAGAACAATAGTGGGGACAGTATGCACCCTTGACGTACTCCACTTTGGACTTCAAAGTCCTCCGACACCTTACCATTGTGCACGACGTGACACTTGCCGCCCTCATATGTAGCCTTGATAATAGCTATAAGCTTTTCTGGAATGCCTCTCCTGCGCAAGGCCAGCCAGATAGCATCTCGATTCAAGCTGTCGAAAGCCTTCTCGAAGTCGATAAACAGTAAATGTAGCGGAGACCTATACTCAACGCATTGTTCGATTATGATCCGTAAGGTGTTTATGTGGTCGATGCAGGAGGATCCAGCGCGAAAGCCTGCCTGTTCGACATCGAGAGTTGAATCTAAATGATCTTTAATTCGTTCTAGAATTATTCTAGCTATTATTTTGGCTACAGCTGGAAGAACACATATACCTCTCCAGTTACCGCACTCCATCAAGTTACCCTTCTTTGGAAGCTTAATGATCATCCCCCTTTTCCACTCCTGTGGAAATTGTTCACTATCCCAAGCTCTCCGTATTAGCGGATGCAGCAAATCTGCCGATGTATTTGGCGCCGCTTGAAATAGCTCGGCAGGGATGCCATCAATACCCACCGCTTTGTTTTTCTTGAGGGACTTGATTGCTGTTATTATTTCAGCTTTACTGGGAGGTACGGTGCGAATTCGGGAATTTGTTGCTTCGAACTGCTCATTCGAATTCAAGATCATACCGCCGTCGTCTAAGTGATTTAGCACTGCAGCAAAATGTTCTCTCCATCTAGTGAGCTGATCCTCATCCGAAATCAGAAGGTCACCGTCTAGACTCTTCACTGGATGTTGTTTGGAGTTTCGACCACCAATGAGCTCCTTAGTGATGTTGTAAACAGTCCTACTGTCGCACCTGAACGCTATTAGCAAGTTTTAGAATTTAATTCTATGTGAGTCAAAAATAAAACACAAGTAAACTTTTGAGAGTTCTTTATTCCTTGAGTGATAACTTAAGACTAACTTATTTACTGTGTCTTTACAATATTTATATTGGCAAGAGGTCCATCCCTAATTATTGAAGTGTTATATGACATGTGAGGTCTTAAGTGTTATATGATTGTTTTATGACATAAGTGATTGTTTGGTTAGGACACCATTAAGTGATTGTTTAGGTATGACACATCATCCGATGACATAATTTCACCATTAAGTGATTGTTTAGGTATGACATAACTTTATGTAATTGTTTAGATATGACATCATACGATGACATAACTCCTCCCTTCTTTAAGTCAAACCTTTCCATAGGTTGAGTATTAACAATTTTAATTTTTGATGATCGATTTCCCTTACATTTGTATATTAGATAAATGATTATTATTACAATTATGATTACAAGAGTTCCACTAACATATTGGTGTGCTTTCTTTTGGTACTTAATTTCTATTATTTCTTTTAGATTGCTGGTTTGATTTAAAACCAGTTCTTTAAATGATATTTCTTTTTCATATTCTATTTTATTGGTTTTGACAATGGTGATGATTTGATCGTTAAATTCCTTTATTTTATTATTTAATGTTGTATCATTAATATATAGTGTACAATTATAATCTCTAATAAGTATATGTTTGTTAGTGGGTGGTTGTATATTACAGTTACCCTTAATTCTGCTTTGATTATAATTTTTTATAACAATTAAGGCTTTCTCTATTTTTTGCACCTCTTCTTGGTTGTTGACTTTATTAATGCATTTATGTTTACAAAGTATGAAAGGTTTTAATTGTTTTACATCAGTTTCTTTGTTATATTCAAATTCTTTATTGTTAATGTTGCATATTTTAGTAATTTCTCTTTTTAATTCTAGTTGTTCCGAGTTTGGAATTGGGATTATATATGATAAAGTACATACATTGTATAAATTTTATAGGTATACTAATTATAAATATTAGAGTATCATTACTCTTCATCACTCCGGATGTTATCATCTGAAGTTTGCTCAAATCTATTTGGTACATATCAATCTCGTCGTTAGTTAGTATGCTAGTGGTCATTATTTTGTTTCTGGATAAATTTACACAATTTTGTATTTGGTTTAAATGATCTTCAAGCATAGTTAATTGTAATAACATTTGGGTTATGATTAGTTCTTGGTGTAGTTTGAATATACTTCTATCTGTGGATCCTACATTTTTTAATATTAAGAGTCTATCATCGTCTACTGATTTCTTTATTGCCTGTATAGATGCATTGAAGTTATTGTTAATGATTATTTGATTATAAAGGCTTATTATTGCTTGATGATTGTTATCCTGTATGGATTTGAAATGTTCTTCTATATCTTGTCTATCATTATCATCCATAGTTCCATAGAGCCATTTCAGTCATGTTCCGAGTATATTTATAAGTCCTCGTTTGACTCTATGTGGTATTAGCGTTTTGATTTTGTGTCTAATTGTTAGTATTTTATGCTCTATTGTTGTCGTTAGTTGAATAGGGTTTTTGTTTAACTCTTTAATTGAATTTTCTAGGGTTTTTAAAGTATCCATTAATTTTTGTGGTTCTATAACATATAATATTTTTACTCTTTCTTTTACTAAATCTATTTGACTTGTTTCTAAATTGATGTAACCTGATTCTGAGTTAATTGCTTCCATTGTCAGAGCTGCAGCTGTCATCTGTGGTAGGATTGTTAGTAGTATTAATATTGTTGTCATCAGGTGGGCGACCTGAAATTGGTTGATATTTCTTAGGTCTTTTGATATTACATATCGCTACTTCGCTTAGTTTTTGTTTAATGAATCTTGGCATTATTTTACGATTTTTCTTTTTCAATGTGTTTATATTTTTTACTAATCCTTCTTCCCTAGTCTCTATATATTCTTCTCTAGTTTTATTTTTTTCTCTTTAGTTTTATGTTTCCTCTCTTCTATTCTTTCTTAAATAATTTTTGGTTGTATTCTTCCTAGTTGTACATCTATTCGTCGTTCCCCTATTGTACTATGTATTTGTCTGTTGTAAAATTCTACTGCTTGTAATAATTTTTCGTTCGTAGTTTCTGTTTGTAGGATATTTACAGTTCTCATTTTGTCGGCTAGAGTTTGATGTAATCTTTCGATGTCTGAATTGCCGGTGTGGCTGCTTGGTTTTGTTATGTGTATTTCTATATCTTTTTCCTTATATAACTCTCTTAGTAAGAATTTATCAAATTCATGGTCAGTAACCATTTTCTTTGGTCTTCCCATCATTGCAAACCTTTCTAATAGTGCTTCTCGTAGTGTCACCATGTCTTTTGTTTTTATTATTCGTGCAGTGGCATATTTGGATAATTTGTCTATAGTGGTTAGTACAGCTATTTCTCCGACAAAAAATATGTCTGTGTGTATGATTTCGTTTACTTGCGAAGGTGTTTCCGTAATTTTAAACTGGGGTTTGATTGGATTTCTGTCTATTTTTTGTTTGTCGCACGTTTCGCACAAATTAATAAATTTCGTTATTAGTTCTTTTAGCTTTGGGAAATAAATTTTGTCTTTTAATCTTTGATAATTTTCTTCTATCCCTGCATGGCATGTTTCTTTCGTATGATATTTTTCTATGGCTTTTATAGTGTCTTCCTCGTTTAACATATCTTCCGCCATTTTGGTGCATTACACAAATTTGACTTTTGTGGTGTCAAACGTTTCTAGTAATCTTCCTTGAATATAATTATATTCTGAATCACTTAGTTCACAATATATTCCTACGGTTCCGGGTTTATTGATAAGTTGCCTAAAGTGAGCTATACCTTTGAGTCTGAGCTGTTTTCTTGTTATTACTGTTCTATATGCATTTTTCAAGTTTCTTTTCTTCTTTGGGTCATTGCTTAGTATGATTTGGGTTTTAAATTTATTAACTATAGTCTCTTTTATAGGTATATGTTCTATCTGATTTTCCGATTGTGAATGTCTTGTTACCTGTTCAGATTGTTGGTCTAGTAATTGTCTTCTTTCATTATTGTAGTTTCTTTACCATTTCCCTATATGTTTTATTCGTGTTTCTAGGTTTTCTTCTGAAAGTTTTCCTTTGGCCCTGCTTGCCAAAGTGTATCTGTCTTGTCTTTTGTATTATTTCGGGGCTTTCGTGTTGCGTTTTCTGTTAAGCTTTTCTTTGTTTCATTTGTTTTGTTTTCAGGGTTAATTATTAAAATTTTCTGTTTGGGTGTTGTCGGAGTAGTCATACCCCTTCCCTGAGACTTGACCGTCCCGGTCATACATATTTCTGAGTTATGTATTCTGCTTAAGAAATCGGCGGCTGTAACGTTTTCTTTTCCTTTCAGATATTCTATTTTAAAATTGTACTCTCCTAGCCGCAAGAGCCATCGTTGAATGGGCTTATGTCCTTTCCTTTATGTTTGGCTTGAAGCCATTTAAGAGGTTGGTGATCAGTTATTAAGTCAAATTATCGGCCATAAATGTATGGTCTGAAATAACTCCTTGCCCATACTATCGCAAGAAGTTCTTTTTCTGTAGTGGAATAATTTCTTTCACTGTCATTTAAAGTTCTTGATGCGTAGGAGATTGGGTGATTTTTTTGTTGTAGGACAGCTCCTATTGCGAAATTGCTTCCGTCAGTGAGTAGTTGAAAACGATCTTTAAAGTTTGGGTATCCTAATATTGGTGGATTTATTAAAAATGTTTTTAGTTTAATAAATAAATCTTGATATTCCATATCTGTGATATCAATAGTTGCTACTTTTTTTTAGATACTTTCCATAGGTTGAGCTAGTTTAGAGTAATCTTTTATAAATTTACGGTAGTATCCCGTGATTCCGGGAAATCCCTTTATTTGTTTTTCGGTTTTTTGGTATTTGGATCTCCTGGATTTTCTTGATTTTTTCTGGATTTGGTTTAATACCTTCTGGGGTCAATACATGTCCCAGATATTCTGTCTCTTTCACAAAGAAATTGCATTTGTCCGATTGAATTTTTAAATTATTTTCTCGTAGTTTGTTACATATTCTTTGTATTGATTCGACATGCTCTTGTGGCGAAGTGCTAAAGATCAATATGTCGTCCAAGTATACTACACAACTTTCGTTAATTTCTTCCCGTAGAACGTTATTAATCAACCTCTGAAAGGTCGAGGGTGCGTTCTTAAGGCCAAAGGGCATCCTAACGTACTCATAATGTCCCATTGGTGTAGAAAAAGCCGTTTTCTCTATATCTTCAGGTGACATTCGAATCTGATGGAATCCCTTTGCCAAGTCCTAGTTTGCTTAGTATGCCTTCTATATTAGGAATAGGATATTTATCACTGATAGTATATTCGTTTAATCTTCTGTAGTCTATGACTATTCTCCATTTCTTTTGGTTAGAGTTATCAATCTATTTTTTAGAAACAATCCACAATGAACTGTTATATGGTGAATTAAATTCACGAATTATGCCTTGACTGAGCATATCTTTTATTTGTTTACTTATTTCTTCTACATGTACCTGAGGGTAATTATGGATTTTTGAATATATTGGACTGTCATTTGTTGTCCTAATTTCATGCGATATTTTATTGGTGCATGAGAGAATATCTTCTTCTTAAAAAAATAAGTCTTTATTTCTTTTAATTAGTTTTATCAGTTCTAGTTTTTCCTCCTGATTTAAATCATTCATTTTTACTTGTCCTTCGTTGATTTCCATTGTATGGATATACTCAACTTCATATGGGCAATATGTAAAATATAATTTTTCATTGTTTATTTCTAAACAATCAGTTTCCATATTTATTATTGCTTTTAGTGGTCTTAATAGGCTCTGCCCTATTAAGCAATCAAAGTTTTTATCATTTTTTTATTTCTACCAATTTCCATACCATAAACTTATTCTTAATTCTGAATTCATGAGGTAATTCTGTAACTGTTTCTTCGTCTATTCTTGTTGTATCTACTAGCGTACTAATGTTCAGGTTTTTTATCTGTCTACGTTTAAAAATCTTAAGTCTATCTTTGTTCATAATGGACACCGTGGATCCTGTATCTATTAAACAACGTAGTTTTTCAGTGCCCACCGTAATTAATATTATAGGTAAGTTTGTTTAGAGGCATTGTGAGAAAATTTACTTCTTCGTTGTTTTCATTTGATTTTTCTTCGTTGTGCAAAATATCCATTGCTTCTGATCCTACATTATGATTTTGTCTTCTTACCTGGTCAGGGTTTGTTTGTTGCCCGTATTGTCTTGTCCCATAGTTAGGATTGTAATTTTGTCCTCTATAATTAGGGTTAAAATTCCCGAATTGATAATTTTGATATCTATTGTTTTGACCTCCTAATATTTGATCATTATGTTTTCTAATTTGTTCGGAATTCCCTAGATTTCTATTATTATTATAATTATTTCTTAAGTTGTTACTAAAGTTTCTTTGAATGTTGTTATCGTTATTTCCTACGTTATTATTTCTATTGCTTCTAAATTTCATTTCCTGCCTATTGGTTAATTGAGGATTCATATTTACTATCTGTTCTGTTTCTAACAATCTGTATGCAGATCTTAAATCCGTATTGTTATTTACTTTAATGACGCCCTTTTGTATTGGGTCGATATTATTAGGAATAATCTAAGGAACATTCTATCTGTATTTACTGGATTATATTCCACTGGAGAAGTGGCATAAAAGTCCATTTATTATTAATTTCATTTAATATATTTTCTAATTTAATAAAATATTCTCTTACTCCAAAGTTCTGGATAGTTGCTGCTTGTTGGTAAAGTTGAGAGTATGATGCCGTGGTCACAAATTCATTCGCCAACTCTATCTTGATCTGGTTTCATGTTGGTGAAAGTCCCAAGATGTCTATCACATTTGCTGCTCTTCCTCGTAATCGATTGACTATAACTGCTGTACGATGTGCTCGAAGATGTACTTGGATATGAGTCATCTTGGCTTCTATCTCCCTGATGAACATCTTCAAGGTATAGTCATCTTCTCCACTGAAGCATCTGTTTTTGGATAATTCCTTCAACAGCTCATCCTGAGGTGTATCCGCCAAGTTGTAAAGGGCCATGTTGTTTCTTCGACTTGATTAATTTCACAATCAAATCTTTGTATCTTTGTCCTTTAATTAATACACTGTTTCAGATTTTATACGGTTCTGTGTAACCTTTATTTTGCGTAATGTTAACACAAAATTTTATTTAATCACTTGATTTTAGACTGTATATTGTGTAGTAGACACACAATATAATTAATATACGCCTTTATCACTGATTTTACTTTTTAGAAGTTACGTTGCACTGGATCTGTTTTGTGAATCCTAAACTTGAAAAAAAACTACTTTTTAATTTACGTTAAGTGGATTTCACCAGATCCTACCGGCTGCGCCAGTTTTAGAATTTAATTCTATGTGAGTCAAAAATAAAAACACAAGTAAACTTTTGAGAATTCTTTATTCCTTGAGTGATAACTTAAGACTAACTTATTTTCTGTGTCTTTACAATATTTATATTGGCACTAATTATTGAAGTGTTATATGACATGTGGGGTCTTAAGTGTTATATGATTGTTTTATGACATAAGTGATTGTTTGGTTAGGACACTATTAAGTGATTGTTTAGGTATGACATCATCCGATGACAAAACTTTAAGTGATTGTTTAGGTATGGCATCATCCGATGACATAACTACACCATTAAGTGATTGCTTAGGTGTGACATCATCCAATGACATAACTTTAAGTGATTGTTTAGGTATGACATCATCCGATGACGTAACTAGCAAGACCAACCACAGATGGGTAAATAACTCAACGTGTCACATTTCGAGACAGATCTGACCTAAGCTGGGCCAGAAACGCAGTGCCTAGTTGGTCAAGCTAAAGCCATCACAGATCAGCTGCGTTGTCGGTGTCGTCACTGGACACTGTCTTATAGGCTAACATGTCAAAAGAATTGGCCTCTTCTCCAACGACTTCTACAGGAGCTGTAGGGACTAGGAGGAGGAGGAAACAATCCATCACCTCCTATGCACTTGTGCAGCCCTGCCGCATAAAGGAATGCTCCATATAGGAGCCCCCTTTATTGAAGACCTCGGCGATCTAGCGTCCTTAGGCGTCATGAGCATCCATCGCTTCACATATTCCAAAGGTACGGTTTGTTAGTCCTTGAGCGGCCTAACGGTAGATCCATGGTAACACAAAGGACCTTTGCTTGACAGCCAACTTAACCTCACCTGTCCTTAGTTATTGAATTAATATTTATTCTTATGCTTCTTTTTTTTTGTTTTATAATATTTTGTATTGTTGAAACTAATTGTTATAAGTTATAACACAAAAATAAATAAAGAAAATTAACAAACACTTCTGTTTTGCTACATTTTCTTTGAAAATGCTAAATTTTTATTGTCAGTAGTGGTCAGAAGTGGCAACGCTGCTGCTATCCATTTCCAAACAGTTCCGATAGTTTATATTGCTCGTTTGGAGCGTGAGACCATGAGCTGATCTAGTAGAGTCTGCATAATATTGAAGTTATTGTTGTGACTATCGTCTCTTGGTGTGTCTGCGTTAATTCTGTCATAGCGGTCTCTTTCTAATTCTTGTTGGGTGGTATCCATAAAGTTCTAGATGTATGTGAGGTTAGTCATATGAAATATGCTGGATGTGTTTTCATAAATCAAAGCATCACTTGTTTCTATTAATACATAATTAGCTCGGGTATAGTCAATAATTTCAGCATTGTTTGTTATCGTGAGTGTGAGTAGGATTAGCATGAAATCCATTGTCTGAAATTAAAGTTTCAGATTATATTTATGGACAATCTTACCATCTGCAATTCTACTTTATTGACTAAACCTTTTTTTTTACTTTTTTAGGTTTATACTTTGGTTATAGCTTGCCCCCGTGGGCACCAGTAGTTTTTTGATAAACTATGTCACAAGGTTTAAGTGTTTTAACTTTTCGGTTTTTATTGTGGGTGTCAAGTATTTTATCTTAGGCCATTGCTAGTTTGATGGGGACATCTTTGTGGAAGATTTAGTTAAATACAACTTCTGTAGGTTTCTTAAGTATAACAGAATGTATTGTTTTATTATATTCTTTGGCTGTCCTAATAAATACTTCGGTCAAATCAAGTAGCTTGTATTCTTCTTTGATACACCTGGCGATTTCTTGGAAAGTACTATGTACTCGTTCTACCTGGCCGTTAGTCGTACTATGGCACGGCGGGGTGTGATATATTGATATGTTAGATCTTGCCATTAATGTCGTGAAGACAGCAGAAGTGAATGTGTGGTCTTGGTCGCAAATAAAATTTTTATATTCGGAGAAAATTTTTTAAATTTCAAAGACCCTGTTAGGCATATCATTGCGATTTTCTAATTTTTTAATCGTCAGAAATTTTGAATATGCGTCCAGGCAAGTTAATATTATTATTTCTTCAGCGTACATGACATCAATGTGTACAGTCTCCCCCTCTTTCACGGGAAATGAATATAATAAAAAAAAAAATAAGCTCGCCTATTGGTTGCAAATTCGGATGTCTACTATATTTTCTAATGTTACATACCTCACAGTTTCTTGCATATTGATGGAATTCGTCCTGCATACCAGGCCAAAAATATTTATATAGTATTTCTTTCATGTTCTCCCTAGCTTTCCTATGTGCTTTGTTATGAGTTTGTTCTATTATTGAGACTTGCTCTATTGAATTTATTCTTAAAGTGTTCCTTTAGGATATTTCTGATTTCATAAGTGACCTCGGATGTGGTGAACAACGCTACAACTCCTTCTTTGAGGAATTTTTTTGAATATGGGTATCAAAACTAAATGCTCACTATAAGTAATTAGGTGCCTAGTTTTAGTAAGAAAAGGTTTGAAATGTTCATGGGTTATTTCAAAACCTTTATTCGAAATAATTTGTTGGCTATATTGATTCACTGGACGACCAATTACCTCAATTTCGTTTTCCTCGCTACTTTCAGCTGAATGTTGCGTTGCCATTGAATCATGATCAGTTATCTGATTGAGATTTTGTCTCGATAGGGCGTCTGCAACTATAATACATTGGTTGCTCCAGGTTTGTACACCATTTTGGGTGCATATTCCTTGATTAAAGTATGCCAACGTTTCATCTTTGCATTGGGGTTTCGTGGTGAAACGGCGAAAGTTAGTGTTTGGTGATCAGTGTGGATCTCCAAGTTAGTGACTACATAGAGATAGTTTCTCAGAATTTTAAGGTCACAAACTATAGCGGATAGTTCCTTTTCATTGGCTACATGATTGCGTTTAGTTTTTCCCAAAGTTTTCGAGATGAAGGTAATAGGTTTATTATCTTGAGATAATTGGTGCGTTTCGGTGAGAATTATGCAAAGCAAAGTGAAAGCTTCTCCACAAAACGATTCTAAGTCAATCTGGTTAACAACTTTTTTTATTGTTTGAAGATTGGTAAAGTAAAAAGTATGAAAAAGTTGTGCTTAAATGTATGAAATACCACTGAATCATTCCAGTTGAATGAAAAAGCTTTTCTCAAGGAAAAAGCTCTTCCCATCCATCCCAACTCATTTTCGACTGAGAAAAAAAGTTAAAGTTGTTCCAAGTCACTTTGTGTTGTTGTACTCCGTAATAAATCTTACTTCACTGAGAAGCGACGTTTCACCAAAACGCACCAAATATTGCCCCGATTGCGTCGTACAGTCTGGTTGCGTAAATTCTGTTTCAGATGTTAGATGGTCCTTCAGAGTGTTAAAGGCTTTAACGGCATCCACATCTAATTTTATGACGTACTCATATTTTATATTATTAACTCTAAAACTAGTTTTTTTCAATGTCTGATTCCTTCATTTTAATTTGATGGAATCTGCTTTCTAAATCTAATATGGAGAAGTACTTAGCCTTCCCTAGGTTTGATAATATTACATTGAGTTTCTTCTAATCAATGTCAAGCCTGTTTTTTTGGGGTCTCATCCTCATTTGTAGCTTTTCTCGGTACAACCCATACTGGAGCATTGTATGGACTCTTTGATGGCCTAATTATCCCATTACTTAGAAGTTTTTGTATTTCCTTGTTTACAAAATTATTCGCGCTTAGAGGATAGGGATATTGTTTGCTCCAAACAAGTTTTTCGGTGCTGGTGCGGATTTCTGCAACAACGTCTGTTCTGAATGGGAGTGAAATATCGATGTTATTGTGGATACTTTTTATTTTTTCCATCATCGATTCCACTAATTGATCCGTTCCATCCTCTTTGATATGATTCAATTTTTTCTGTGTCATTAAAAAAATCGTTTTCCCTTCTGTTCCCATAAGTGAGAGTGCTTGTTTCAAAGTTAATTTTCGCATTAACTTGGATTCGTATTCTATTTTTTTTTTAAACATGGAATCGTGTTTTGGTTCCTGATATAAGTGCTTCATGACATGAATCAATGATGATATCACGGTTGACTGTGCATGCGCGTTTTTTAATGGGTGGAATGATTTAATTTTCTAAAATATTTAGTCTACCGTAGTTACTACTGGCAACAGTGTCGATGAGGATTCTAATCTTTTTATTATTAATTATCCTTCGTAAGTGGGGTAATCTCATTTTCCCTCTAAAAAGTCATTTTCATCTTCATTTATGTTATTTATCCTCTCATTCTTAACCGCAGGTTTTTGTATTGAATGTTGAACGCTATGTTCATGTTCTCGCTTAGGGTCTTGTATTATTGTTATAAGTATTGTAATTTGGTTTTTGACAGCGTGGCTGATTGTTACGATTAGCATTGGAATTATTATTGTTATTATTCCTATATGGGATATTTTGATTATGAATCTGTTTAAATCGGTATAACTCATGCGAAGTAGTGGGGCACTTTGCTGAACTGCCGAGAACCAATGGTTCGAAACGTGGCAGTTGTCTATAATCCCCTCTGTGTTGTTGTGGAGCGGTTTGCGCATGATTTCTGATAGGGAAATGAAAGTTATATATTCTTTTTTATGCTCTCCCTGGCGAGATAAAAATTGAAGAGCGAAATTGGCTCTTGTGTTGTTACTTTCCAGGTCTTGAGCTTTTGCTAAAGCATTTGGTAGGTCTTGAGGGTTTAGAGAAAAAAGAGTAATAGACAGTTGACCATGTAAATCAGTGATAAACAAAGCGTTTCGTCTGTGGATGTTATTTAATTCAGTTGTAACAGGTGAGTTTGATCCATGCATCATGATCGTTTTGTTGGTCAAAGGAGTTAATTTCTGATTGGCTAGATTATAATAGTCTATTAGGGATGAGAATCCCTGTCTGAGGCTACTGAGTTCCTGTTCGATAATACGTATCGGGCGTTTGTCTGCGTATGCAAAATCAAGTCTTGAGATTATAACCTCAAAATTTGGGTTAAGTGCGATTTTATTTCTGAATATCATCAGAGCAGCAAAGTATTTTCTACTGCCTATTTCTTACAATGTCATAGAATTGTGTGCAGCTTCTCGCCAACTTACGTATGCAGTCTGGTTTCCAGAGAATTCTGGCAAAGATTTGATCACATCCAAGGGTTCGTTACAGATCAAAGGATCTATTCTCTGAGTTGTATATTCGGTTATAGTGTTGTTGATACCTAATGGATTCTAATCGTTGTTTCTCGTTTTCTGTTCTAAAAATGTTTTTTACTGACTTTGTTATTATCTCTAAGTGCTTTTGCGATGATACTCGTATCATCAACTGTTTGCAGAGTTAAAGTATTCGTTCCGAAAGGCATATTTAATTGTATATTTTCTAATTCTGATTTGGAATTTAATTCGTAAGCTTTTTTTCTATTTTCTTTTCGTTTCTTTCTACCAATTTCATCCATTAATTTTGACACTTTTTCTATAATCACTTCTTAAAGATAATTTCTTAATATTATTTTCTTTCGGTAATCCTTTTCTCCTGGTCTGGATACTTGTTGAATCTTTCAAAGCTGGTTGTCTTGATACTGGATCTGATGAACTGCTTGTGCTTTTACTTCTTGATGATACACTTTCTATAATCTTTGTTAAATACTTTGGTAATTAATGGCAGGAATGCTTTCACTTTATTTTACTTTTTATTTTCGAATATTCACTAGTGGAGCATGTCCCGGTTGAGCCCCCAATTAAAAGTTTATGGATACTTTATATATGAAAAACTTAAAATTATAAATTATAAATTATAAAACTTTATTCTAACAGCAACACGATATACAGCCAACCTCTGGGTAGGGTCTGGTCTGAGGATACTCCGCTCCGTCTATCTTTGTAGCCTCCTTTTTATAGTCAGCGTTGAAGTGTGTTGAAATGGCTAAGGTTGATATCGGTTTCTGGGAAGTCTGTTATCATCATCCGGCAGATGTCGTTCTGTTGGTACGTGATCGTGATAACAAATGCGTCACGCAGGCTGGGTGAGTCATGTGGGTTAGGCGTGGCACTTGGGAGGTCGTTGGTAATAATTCTTATCTTTGTCGTTTAGGGGAACTGCTGTGATAACTTAAAGTTCCGCGGACGTGTTTTCGGGTACTAGTTCCGTTTAAAAAACAAACGTTCCGTTTTCGTTCCATCATTGGAACTATTTCGCGCAACTCTATTGTAAAAGTACCATATATCGACCTATCTTCTAGAAATACATTTTCCTTTCAGAATGACATGGAAGGGATGTACATACTGTACCTAACTTGGAATTTTTTGTCAAAATTTAATTTGGGAATGGTGTATTTTATGTGCGGAAATGGGGTTGTTTCGCGGAATGAGGTTCCTTCGCGGTGTTGCTGGAATAACTCGTAGGGATCGAGTGCGCGAGGCGCTCAATGTTGAGCTACTTCTCCGAACGGAACGATCTATGCTTCGTTAGTTTGGTGACGTAGTGCGTATATCCCCAGACCGGCTTCCAAGACGTGCCATGGTTGCTGTACCATCAGGTAGGCGACTCCCAGGTAGAAATAGATGTAGATAATTGGATCTGTCTGTCTGACATCTCTCCTGGAGCCATCTAGGAATTCCTCCTGATACTTACTTACTTATGTCCTGTATCCCCTTGTGGGTCCTAGGGCCTCTACTACGCCTACGCGCCATCGTGTACGGTTTCTGGCATGTGTCTGAGTTCTCCCCAACTTTTACCTAACTGCCGTGCCTCCTTCTCGACTGTTCTGCGTCGTGTTCTCCTCGGACCGCCAGGTCTTCTGCCATCCTGAGTTAGAGGGTTCCATTGCATAGCATGGTTCGCTATGGAGCTGTCACCCTTTCGGAAGGTGTGACCAATCCACTGCCACTTCTGCCGTTGGATGGTTGTGCCTATTGGTTCCAGACCCGTTCTCTCGTAAAGGTGTTCGTTAGAGATACGATTGGGCCAGAAAATCCTTAAGATGTTGCGCAGGCACCTATTAACAAACGTTTGCAGCTTTCTGGTGATAGTAGTGGTCACTCTCCACGTGCTGCAACCATATAGCAGCACGGATTCAACGTTGGAGCGGAACAGTCTTATTTTGGTGCTCAAACTGATTGCATTGCTTCGCCATATTTTGGACAACATCGCGAACGCGGACTTTGCTTTGGCGATCCTGTTGGCTATATCCAGTTCGGTTCCACCATCGGTCGAGACAATACTCCCAAGATACTGGAAATCCTCTACTCTCTCTAGCGGTTGTCCAGCAATGCATATTTGAGCCGATGAGTTTGTTCCAAGGCTGATAATTTTAGTTTTTGCCGTATTAATTTTCAGCCCGACGACACCTGCCTCCCTCTCCACATCTGCTGTCATTTGGTGGAGGTCAATAATTCTGTGGGAGAGTAAGCATGCATCGTCAGCGTAGTCAAGATGTTTCAGTTGAGATGTAAGAGTCGATCGAATTCCTCCGTTTCCCGTCGACAAAGCTGCATGAAGCACATCGCTAATCACCAATAGGAATAATACTGGTGAAAGGATACAGCCTTGTCTTACCCCACTTTGGATCTCAAATTCCTCAGACAACCTTCCCCTGTGCAGAACGTGACAGTTGGAGCCTTCATATGTAGCTTCGATAATAGCAATCAGTTTATCGGGAATACCTCTCCTGCGTAAGGCACGCCAAATAAACTCCCTGTTGACACTATCGAACGCCTTCTCAAAATCGATGAACAGCAGGTGCAGTGGCGATCGATATTCAACACACTGTTCGATGATAATCCGCAGGGTGTTGATGTGGTCGGCGCAGGAGGATCCAGAGCGGAAACCTGCTTGTTCGGCATCGAGTGTGTCTTCGAGATGTTGTTTGATTCGCTCAAGGATGATTTTAGCTATTATCTTAGCTACAGCAGGCAGCACGCAGATACCCCTCCAGTTTCCGCACTCTATTAAATTTCCTTTCTTAGGAAGCTTGATGATCATTCCTTTTTCCACTCGTTAGGAAAGCTCTCAGCTTCCCAAGCTCTCTCTATAAGTGGAAGCAGAAGCTCAGCCGATGTTGTTGGCGCTGCTCGTAGGAGCTCTGCTGGAATACCGTCAAGTCCTACCGCCTTGTTGGTTTTGAGTGCCTTGATCGCGGTAATGATCTCATCTTTACTGGGAGTCGTGGTGCGTATTCGGGAGCTTCTCACCTCGGGCATCTCAGTCTGATTTGGGAGCATATCGCTAGCGAATACACGGTTCAAAACTCTAGCAAAATGCTCTTTCCATCTCTTGAGCTGGTCCTCATCCGAAATGAGCAAGGAGCCGTCTAGGCTTTTCACTGGGTGTTGGCTGGAGCTGCGACTGTAGACGGTCCTGCTGTCGCACCTCCGTGCAGCTTCTTCTGCTTCTGTAGCCAGCGCGTTGATGTAGTTGCGCTGTCACGTCGCACGCTACACTGAACTTCTCTCATCTTCATGCGATATAGGGACTCTAGCTCACTTCTCCCTGCTGCTGGGGTAGCTGCAACGCGAGCTTTCAGCTGGTTTCGTTCATCAATCCGTCTCCAGGTATCCTCGGAAAGCCACGCCCTATGTCTTCCCTGCGATCGACCGACATTCCTCCTGATGAGTTGGAGCCAATGGCAGGGAATCGGGAAGGATGGAGGGTCCACCTGAACATCCTACCCCCGCGACCCTCACGACGGATTAGCGGGCCATTGAAAATGCATATATGTGTGTATTGTCTCTCCAAGGCCATAAAAGCAACGTCAGGTGTTCCTCAAGGTAGTCAACTCGGCTCTTTAGTGTTCCTGTTATTCATTAATGACTTCCCGCTAGTAAACAAACATTCAGGATATCTTTTGTTTGCGGATGACCTCAATAAAAAGGAATATGATTTTAACCTTTTCAGGAGGATATCACAGCCGTCGATGGTGTGATAATAATAAATTACTTCTGAACATTTCTAAATGCCAATGCTTCACACTTTCTAGGTCTCTTCGACCTATTTTGTACAATTATAGAATAAAACCAAATTCTCTGGATAGATTGTCCTCCAAGAAAGACTTGGGTGTAATAATTGATCAACAATTTACTTTTAATGAACATGTAGATTACATTGTTTGTAAAGCCAACTCAATGCTAGGTTTCATTAAAAGAAATTCTAAAGATTTGACTCCCCCCATACTTTAAAGACTTTATTTACACGCCTTGTTAGACTCCATTTAGAATACTGTTGTATTATTTGGAATCCGTCATACCATTCATACATTCTTCTATAATTGAATTGAAAGAGTACAGAAAAGTTTTACTGGAATCATGGGTTTTCGATTGAATTGGTAAATTGAGTTGCCGTCTTATAAAACCAGGCGTGCCCTAATAAATATTAACTCTCCTCTATGTCGTAGAAAATACTTTTCTGTAGTGTTTGTAAGAAACCTAATTCAGAGTCACATTTAGTGTCCCACATTGCTGTCAATGCTAGATTTCTACTCACCGTCCCGAAATCTACGTCTTCAATTTCATTTTCGGGAAAGAATTCATAGAACTACTCGTAATTACGCCCAAAATGGAACTATTTCTCGTTGTATCAATGAGGCCAATTCTGTATTATAATCTATGGATTTATTTCTTGATTGTCTAGATCTAGATATTGTTTCAAAAGTAACCTCATGTCAACTTTAAACCAATTAGGTTATGTTTGAATTTGTTTATGAATTACATACCATATATCTAAATGAATTTTTATTAACTACTACTTAATATATTTATTTGGTAAGTCATTAAGTGGTTTTACGAGTATACTCTGTTTGATGAAAATAAAAAAATAAAATTAAATAAATAAATATTCTCTTTATTCTCTACTATAACATTTTATAATTTTTAGAACATCAGCTTCTTTAATTATAAACTTAACTTCTAACTTCTCTTTTTTTAGGTACAGAAAAAAACAGAGGGGCAAAAATATTAAATTTACAGATGAGGAAATTGAATCATGCATGAAAAACACGCCTCCAGGAGCACCTAACCTAAGTATACTTTCCTTTAAGGGTGCTTTTCATGGAAGAACTCTTGGTGTCTTGTCAACTACGCATTCGAAATATATACACAAGATTGATGTGCCTTCATTTGATTGGCCTATTGCATCTTTTCCCATTTACAAATATCCATTACATGAAAATGAGCGAGAAAATGCACTTGAAGATGAACGCTGCTTAGCTGAAGTGGAAGATCTTATTGTAAAATACGGTAGGAGAGGCGTTCCAGTAGCTGGTGTTATAGTTGAACCAATTCAGAGTGAAGGCGGTGACAATGAGGCATCTCCTGAGTTTTTCCAAAAACTTCAATCGCTGTGCAGGAAACTTGGTTCTGCACTGCTTATTGATGAAGTTCAAACGGGGGGTGGACCGACTGGAAAGATGTGGTGTCATGAGCACTTTAACTTAGAATCACCTCCTGATATTGTAACCTTTAGTAAGAAAATGCAAACAGGTGGATATTTTCACAAAGAGGATTTCAAACCAGCGGAGCCGTACAGAGTTTTCAACACATGGATGGGAGATCCTTCAAAAGTATTACTACTTGAAGAAATTATAAAAGTAATAAAAGAAGAAGCTCTTTTAGACAGAGTTTTTAAAGCCGGAGCTACTTTAAAATCTGGACTTTTAGGAATCGAAAAGGAATTTCCACACTTGCTTAATTCAACAAGAGGTCGTGGAACATTTTTAGCTATCAATTGCGAAAATTCAGATCTGCGTGATAAAGTACTAAGCAAATTGAGGATGAAAGGCATTCAATCTGGCGGGTGTGGCAACCTTGCAATACGTTTTCGTCCGGCTTTAATTTTTGAAGAAAAACATGCAAATTTATTTCTAGAAAGGTTTAGGGAAGTAATCCAGGAAATATAATTTAGTTACTCCATATTATATTTTTAAACGCACAATGTTAGTCATAATTAGCCGAAAGCTACAAGCTTTTAGATTGTTAAAACATTAAATCTTATAATAAACCAAATAGTGAAAATTATAACGTATTCAATATTTTTTTTTTACACATTTAAAATGTTTGCATATGCATACATAGAAATGTGGATAATACATGTATTAATTTTTTTTTGCATCCAACATTGCTCTTTTTGGATGTCTTCCAATAGGGGAAGATTGACACCATTCGTTCACAGGGCACATTCATAATTCGGCGATATTCCAATGATAAATTTAATAAATGAAAAAAAAATTAAATATTTGGCGCTGCAGCTCTTCAAGTGCCCGGCCTAGCTTCTCGCGTGCGTTATATTTCTTCACACAAATGGAAGGGACCTACAGTTTTGTGCCGTATCCGAATGACAATTTTGAGAACAACCGAAAAAACAAAGTGAATTCACCAAGCAACATATGCAACGATAGCAATAACCCCAATTACGCCACCACCAAACGATGACACAGCGAGGGCAAGCAACAACCAATGTACGAATATGGGTCAGCATAAAACAGTAGCGTCAATATCGGGCTATTTAATGACAAGCCGAACATGCAGCAAGCGTCCAGTAATACGATTGTAACGTTATCCAAATAAAATTATTAAATTGTAAGGTCCGTGACTGGCCAGAAGCAAAAATAAAGCAACCAAGCCCAATCAGTCTTCAGCCTGATTTACAACGAAAAAATGGCTGAAGAAACAAAGAACTACTTATCAACAGAAGCACCAGCAACGTGGGGCGAATGTAAGCAGAAACCAAAAATACATTACATACCAACGAATGACCCGAAAGCTATCAGCAAGGAGATAAACAACCCCAAGGTATTAACGATTAACTAATTATTAAAAAAGGGTCTCGCTCGCCCACCACCGCGAATCCCCTGGTTTGACGAACAATGCCGACGAGTGCATGCAGCAAAACAAGAGGCATACAAAGCGGCGCTGCAAAGGAAGACGAAAGAGACGGGAGGATCATCGGCTTCTCCACACGAAGAAGAAAGAGCATGAGAAGCGCGCATTCGAGAATATCGAGAGTTTATACTCCAGGGGCAATGTACGGAAGTTTTACCAAAAAGTAAAAAGAACGTGTCAGAGAGGCAATACCTGTAGAGATGAAAATGGAAACTTCGTAGTAGAATCACAGTCGGTGCTGAGAATATGGAAAAACTACTTCTGCAGACTGTATAATGGCGACGAAGGCCAACATCCCACTGTCAGGCAGAATGAACCATTCAACATAGACGATGATAGTCAAAATGTTCGTCCACCTGAACAAAACGAAGTGAGGATACCAATATCCAAGCTGGAATCCAACAAGGCCGCTGGACCACGGTTTACCAGCCGAACTCTCCAAGGCCCGATCCACAAGAAGGGAGACCCCCTCAACTGCGCCAATTATAGAGGCATCAGTCTCCTCAACATCGCATATAAGATCTTTTCTGCGATATTGTGTGGACGTCTGAAACCTTTTATCAACAGCCTGATTGGACCCTATAAGTGCGGTTTCAGGCCAGGAAAGTCCACCATCGATCAAATCTTAACACTTCGGCAGATCCTGGAGAAAACCAAAGAAGTTCAAAACGATACTCACCATTTCTTTATCGATTGCAAGGTCGCTTATGACAGCATCTATAGAGAAGGGCTTTATAAAGCCATGTCTAGTTTGGCATCCCTGCCAAACCTGTCCGTCTGTGCAGGATGACGATGGAAAATGCTCGCTGCTCCATCAGGGTCGGTAATGACCTCACCGAAACCTTTGATGTCAAAAAAGGTGTTAGACAAGGTGACGCGCTGTCATGTGATTTCTTCAATATTGTATTTGAACGGATTGTGCGGAACTCACAAGCCAACACCGGAGGCACAATCTTTCACAAGTCTATACAACTGCTTGCATACGCCGACGATATAGACATTATTGGAAGAACTCAGTGGGCTGCCACCGGTGCGTTTGCAAACATTGAGGCAGAAGCGGCCAAAATGAGTTTAGCGATAAACGAGGATAAAACCAAGTATTGTAACGAAGAATAACACTTCGCCTCTCATCTGCACCGTCCCCGCGATCATCATTCTAGCGTTGGACGCGCGAACACTGCACATCCACACAATTACCCGAATTCTGCACCAGGATCTCACTGACCGTCGATCTACCTACCGACCCCACTGTGAATATCCCGAACAACCATCAACACCCCAGGCCAAACTCAGCCGACCGACACGCACACCCATCAATTGCCGTAGCCGAAATCCCACACCATACTCGCAACTCAATAACCTTTTTCTTTGCAACCGACCGCACTGCGCATGAGATCACGCCACTCCATGATAAGGAGAGAGAGAGCGCTTGGGATATTGGTTAAGCACCACCTAAACATTGTGTGCTAACAGGAAAGACCCAGTAAGCGAAATACACTGCGGTTAGATTTTTGGTCGGGCGAAGGTATGCTCGCGGTGGTTTTGTCCAACACACTGTGGTGAGAGGTCGTGTGGTAGTAATATGGAGAGCCGAAGTAAACATGTGGTATAGATCCATGGGGAAGTGGTTATGTGATATATGGAGAGGTGAGCGAAGGTGTGTGCCGAATATAGAGAGGTTTTGCATTGGGTCGTCGAATTCGCACTCCATGCTTGCACGGATTTTAATAAGGCAACCCACTGCCGACGAAGAAGTCGAAGTTCCTCACGCCGTTGTTTTGGTACCAATCTGGTGTACTGTGAGTCAACTCTCTGGTGTGGACAAGTCCACCGAACCTTTTGGCTGCTCTTCCGTCTTTTTCAAGACTTGAGCATTAAAACATCGGACCTGCTGCTGAAGACAGTCACTCCGACCGTAAAGTTTGGGCTCATCCTCCTCTAGGAGAAGCCATTGCCGGTCCTAACCGTAATCCTCAGTTTGGAGGATTTATTCCGCACTCCTAGGAGTATTATTTTTGTGACATTTGCTGTCAAAGTACCAGCCTTAAGCCGGTGCTGCTAAGTAGCTGCCTTCAGCAACCGCTGCCATAGCTGATGACCTAAAAAGGTGTCGCTGCCAGAGCTGACGCCCTAAAAAGCTGTCGCTGCCAGAGCTGACGCCCTAAAAAGGTGTCGCTGCCATAGCTGACGCCCTAAAAAGCTGTCGCTGCCAGAGCTGACGCCCTAAAAAGCTGTCCCTGCCAGAGCTGACGCCCTAAAAATCTGTCGCTGCCAGAGCTGACGCCCTAACAAGCTGTCGCTGCCAGAGCTGACGCCCTAAGAAGCTGTCGCTGCCAGAGGTGACGCCCTAAAAAGCTATCGCTGCCAGAGCTGACGCCCTAAAAAGCTATCGCTGCCAAAGCTGACGCCCTAAAAAGCGGTCGCTAACATAGCTGACACCCTGAAAAGTCGTCGCTATCTTCTAGTTATGTCCTAGTGTTAAGAGTCTAAGGCCTACGTAGGTAACTCAATATTGTTAAGTATCCTAATATTGTTAAGGATAGTGTAACCGATGCCACCTTAGGTATTCCAACATTGTTAAGCATTTCTGACATTGTTAAGGCTAGACTAAGCTATATCCAAAATAAATAAAACTGAATAATACCTCTTTCCCAAAGTTTCGGGTGTTCTTTGGTTGACCCAGGATCCGACGAGCTAAACATCAGCCCTCGAGAAAACATCCTCACAGTATATGCTGTCAACAAAAAGGGAAAAACCAACACCGACGAATTGGACAGAAGGTCACAGTGGGCAGCTATAACTTCGAGGTAGTAAGGGACTTTGTCTACCTTGGCTCTGCTATAACTCGAAAAACAAGATCAGCGCAGAAATCAATCGAAGAATAACTCTTGCAATCGCTGTTTTTTGGGCTTGTAAGGCAATTCAATAGTAAAGCCCTATCTCGAACAACTAAGGAGACACTGATCATCCCAGTCCTGCTTTACGGCGCTGAAACATGGATTTTATTAAAAGAGGATGAAGATATCCTTGGTGGGTTTGAGAGAATAATTCTTCGTAAGATTTTCGGTCCCGTTTGCGTTGACGGGTTTTGGAGGAGAAGATTCGATCACGAACTATATGAGCTGTGAAGTGGCATCGACCTGATCAAAAAACTGTGTATTGGGCGTCTGAGATGGCTAGGACATGTAGAGCGAATGGACACCAATGCTCCGGCCCGCAGAGTCTTCGAATCTAACCCCGAGGGATGAGGCAGTAGAGGAAATCATCGCCGTAGGTGGCGCGCACAAGTTTAAGGGGACCGCGACCAACTTAGAGTGCGCAACTGGAGGCAATCAACTGAAGACCGAGCTAAATGGAGAGTTTTGTTGGTTGAGGCCCAGGTTCACCCCGAACTGTAACGCCACCTAAGTAAGTAAGTAATTATTAGATAAGATTCAAGAAATTGTGAATTATATTACGGAATGTGCAATCTTTAATGAAAACGACTTAGACATAGCTTCTTGCCGTCGAGAAATTGAATGACTGAAACCTTGGAGCAAGGAAGAAATAAGACTCGATGGATCAGAAAGAAAAGAACCACGACGACGGCAACAACACAAAATTTAAAGCTCTGTCTTTCCTTTATTTGAAATAAATATTCTATACGTTTCTTATAAAATTAAAGTTGAATAAAGTAAAAACGTTATATTTTAAACAGTGCTGTTAAATTTAATAATTTCAGTCCGTCAATAGTTCCAGTTCGCAACAATTCTTTAAATTTGTTGTGCCTCCGTAAGTTCCGCATAAGACCATTTCTTGAAAAACAAAATGGCAGACCAGCAAGGAAAAGATGAGACGCCAAAGTTACCGCGCATGCGATATACCGGGCGGAAGAATCACCACTGCAAGTTTTGTGAAAACAAAGACACAGAGGAAATGGTACAGTGTGATAAATGTGGGCATTGGCACTATTTTCAATGTGTTCACGTCACAGCAGAGATAGAAAACGACGATTGGATGTGTCAAGACTGCATACCTCAAAAAGGCGACAACAAATCGATACATTTGAAAGTGACCACCAAGAGTGCATCATCGACACGTTCCAGACGTCGTAAGCTACAACTGCAACGTTTGAGTGAGGAAAAGGTCCTAGCGGAAGCACGCGAGAAGGAGACGGAACTTCGACAATAACAGCGAGACCAGGAATTCTTGGAAAAGCGCTTTCAGTTACTGATGAACGAGAGTACTGAATCAGATGAACCAGATGAACCCGATGTGGGTACAGTGAAGGAACGTGTGTATAAGTGGTTGGAAGAGAAGTCACAAAAGGCAACGGGCACGCACATTGACAACTCGGCGATTTACTTGCCAGCTACCAGTCAAACCGCAGCTCAGCCTAAGATCGAATTAACCCATCGTCCGCCACAACTTCCACAAGTACTGCACCCACAACAGAAATGTCATCCTCTACCACCAATCAACTCTCAACCTACTGGCTGGATACATCCGACTGCACAAATATCTGACCCAGCAGTCACGATTGGACTGTACACCGAAGGATTACCTCACAGCTCAACTAATGCAAAGTACGAGTTTAAACAAACAGCTGCAGCTCAACAAACTGTAATTAGAAGTCATCAGTTAGCTGCTCGACATTCTCTACCAAAGGAGCTGCCAATCTTTAGTGTCCGCCCTGATGATTGGCCTATATTCATCAGTACGATGAAGGAACTACATCGGCTTGCGGTTTTACTGATGCCGAAAATCTGATACGTTTGCAGAAGTGTCTGAAGGGTAAAGCACTCGAAGCCGTACGCAGCAGATTGTTACTTCCAGTGAACGTGCCCCAAATAATTAAAACACTAAAGATGCTATATGGTCAACCCGAACATATAGTCCAATCGCTGTTGCAGAAGGTGCGTGCTGAACCCAATCACAGAGCGGACAAGTTAGAGTCAATTGTTTCATTCGCATTGGCAGTCGACAACATGTGCTCAACAATGGAAGCATGTAACATGTTTGCCCACCTCTATAACCCGATCTCGGCAAGTGGCTAATGCAGCTAGCAAACACCATTAACAGTGTTACATTCACCTCCTCATACTTCGGCACGAAAGGAGAAAAACATGTCACTTAAGAAAGAAGCCACGTTAATCTACACGATGAAGGGTTTAGCCCAAAGAGGAAACCGTGCTGCATCTGTAAGCAGAATTGCAATAAAGTTGAAGACTGCAATAAATTCTGTAACCTGAGTCTCGCCGATAAATGGAACGCCGTTAAGCAGCACAACCTATGCCGAACGTGCCTTTGTTCACATCCCAAGTCTCGATGCAGAAGTAACTCTCAATGCGGAGTTAATGGATGTTTCTTCAGACATCACCGCTTGTTGCATAACGCCAATAAAGATGCATCTGCAGCAGTACAATGCAACACTCACTCTGCCAACTCTACATCGGTGCTCTTTCGAATATTACCAATATTCATTCATGGCAAAAGTGGACAAATCAGGGCATACGTCTTTTTTCATGAAGGTTCATCGCTGACACTTATGGATGAGTCGCTGGCCGAGGAATTGGGACTTGATGGACAACGAGACCCTCTGTATCTGAAGTGGACAGGAGAAACACATCGCGTGGAGAAGGATTCCAAAATCGTATCAATTCGAATATCAGGAGTGAGTAACGCCAAAATAAAGTACGACGTCAATAATGTACGAATTGTGAAGTCGCTAAAGCTACCAGTTCAATCCGTTTGTATGGACCAAGTTACTACGCATTGCCCATACCTCAAAGGAATTCCGATTGAATCATACGAAAATGCAACTCCACGATTACTGATTGGCCTCGACAACTGGAAATTGGGCCTACCGCTGAAGATTAGAGAACGAGCCACCAAAGTGTCAAGTGACATGACAGCATAAACACGAAATTCAATCGCGCATCGTTGTTTCAAGATTTTTATAATTCGTAATAATTACATTCATTTAAAAGTGCTTCCAATCTAGTCGCTAGTTATAGACGCATAGTCTTATTTTCACCGTCTCACAAAATAATATATTTAAGTGCGTAAAAATTGCAATATACATTTCCATACATCCTACCGTTTGCCAAGAATGAGTGATTCAGCCCGTTTAACCCGTTCGAGCAACGAAGACCAAAGGTCATCACCTGCTTTGAAAACAACAAGCAAACCGCAGGACAAGCAGCTTAAAACCATCGAACTACGCATTCAAAAGCAATACGATGAACTTAAATATTTAATCGTGGAAGAGCACAAAAAACTGGCTGAGAAACTGGACAAAATTGAAAGGGACTTCAACCTCCGTTTCCTTGAAGTCGACCAAAAAATGTCAGCACTATTGAATAGAGTAAAAGCCCTTGAAAATACAACTAAAACACCTGACTCGGACTCACAACCTGCTGATTTGTCGCACTATGTTGAACGAATCGACTATCTCGAACGTGAGAAACTGAGTGCTGATGCTGTACTACGAGGTATTCCTAAAAGTGACAACGAAGACTTGCATGAAATATTTTCCACCTTATGTCAATCGATTGACTGCCTACAACCACCCGAGGTTCTCAACATCGTTCGTGCAAAATCCAAAGGCACTTCTGAGGACACTGCAATCATCGTGAAATTTAAAACAGCAGCAGATAAACAATTAGTGCTCAGTTCTGCTCATCAGCGTTGGAGGAGATACAAGAAACCTCTTTGTTTACATGATGTCAAACTAAATTCTGACAGTTGGATCTTCATCAACGAGAGCTTAACTCTTCACAACCACCTGATACTGCGAAAAGCTCTTCAACTCAAGCGGCGCTCTAAGCTTTCGAGTGTATTCGCCCGCAACGGAAGAGTTTATGTCAAAGCCTCACCTGTAAACAAAGCCCTTTTAATCAACATACTGGAGAACTTGAACACAATGTGCGAGAAGGAGACACCAGATGATCGAAGCGAAATCAGAATTAAGTAAGCTGCACCCGCAGTCAATTTCTTTTCACTTGAGAATTTGTTGTTTTTATGTTCCATTTTTTCTTCATATGTTTAGCTTTCATTTTAACAGCCGCCAAGCCATGAAACCCTCATTAATATATTCGTCTCTGCAGTTTTCTATGCGTAGTAATAATTTACTTACCATTGATGTCACATAATGATCTGAATTCTAACAACGACAGCCGAACTGATAACTGTCTCCAAAACAATATACGCAGCCTATACAATAAACACATCCCTCTAAAAACCAAACACATTAAAAATCGTGTTGATTCTTGGCTCACCCCTGAAATAAACGAGCTTAAAAATAGGCGTGATCAAGCATATAACAGGTGGAAACGATTTAAACTCCTTGATCTATACAATATTTTTCGTGGTCTTCGTAACTTGGTCAATTCTAAGATCAGATGTGCCAAGAGATCTTACTTTGCAAATAGATACAGTCGTATTCTCCCATCCAAAACTTTATGGAGCAACTTGCGTGAGATAGGAATAGGCAAACAGATTGATAATGATCTCGGAAATGTTGACCCTGATGAGCTGAACTGCAAATTTGTGGGGACACAGTCATCAACATCTCTATCGATGCCCTTAACCACAAATGTAGCTGCTAGTGATGTAAGTATTGAGAATCATTTTTGTTTCTCTGGTGTCGATCAAACTGAAGTTGTTCAAGCTATACTTAAAATAAAATCGAAATCTGTAAGCTTTGATGACACTCAACCTAACTTTATAAAAATGATTTTGCCCCACATACTTCCAATAGTCACTCATGTATTTAAAACTATTCTGCGAACGTCTTGCTTTCCTTCTGCCTGGAAATCAGCAAAAGTAATTCCTGTATTGAAAGGTCAACGATCGCGTAATTCTGCTCCCGAGTATAGACCGATCTCATTACTGCCTTTTCTATCAAAAGTCATGGAAAAATTAATTCACAATCAAAATTCTGATTTTATACGAAGAAACAGTATCTTGTGCAAAAATCAGTCGGGCTTTCGTCCTAAACATAGCTCTATTTCTGCTCTGTTAAAAGTTACGGACGATATAAGAGCCTCCATTGATAAAGATGAGGTTACTTTCTTAGCTCTTCTTGATTTTTCCAAGGCATTTGATACTGTCAACCACTCTCTCCTCCTTCACAAATTACAAGCACTCTATAGTTTTTCCCCTACTGCCGCTAAATTAATTCATTCTTATCTTTCTAAAAGAAATCAAGCGACTGTGGTAAATGGTAGAGTCTCCAAATTTTTGGATGTGATTACAGGTGTGCCACAAGGATCTATTCTGGACCCATTGTTATTCTCCCTGTTCATAAATGATCTTCCATCTGTTGTTCGTAACTCCAAGTTACACATGTATGCTGATGATGTGCAGATCTATATGAGCTGTAAACTAGGGCTTATTGAGGATGGAGCTAGTCGCTTAAACGTTGACCTTTTGCAGATCCTTAACTGGGCGGAATCTAATTATCTTCAGTTAAATCCTGTGAAATCCAAATGCCTTGTTATTCACAAAACTCTCTTGGGTTTAAGCTACTTTCCTAAAATTTTTCTCGGCCCTTTTGAACTTCAATACATTGACAAAGGAAAAAATCTCGGTATATGCTTCAATCGTGTCTTAACATGGGATGATCATATTCATAGCACAATTGGAAAAGTATATGGCTGCCTCAGAAATCTCTCGATGTCACAACATTTTACACCTCTGCATACCAGATTATTGCTCGTTAAGTCGCTGATCATTCCACTGATCACATATGGATGCCAAATATTTTGTTGCCATAGCGCCGAAACTAAACGTAAACTTGTAGTTGTTTTCAACAATTTAACCCGATATGTCTTCCAACTGAAGCGTTATGACCATGTCTCTCCTTATGCGAATAAAATTCTTGGGTGCTCGTTACACACTTACTTTAATTACATTTCAATTATGTACCTACGTAAAATAATCATAGTAAAAGAGCCCCAATACCTCTCCGAAAAGATACAGCTCGCGAATTCAACACGATCTTTTGCTATTATTCAGCCGAGATCTTTCTGTCAAACTTCGGAAAGACAATTCTTTGTTCAAGCTGTTCGTTTGTGGAATTCATTACCTGTTCGCATAAGAAGACTGCACTGTACGAATCGTTTTGGTGAGGTTTTATTTCAACACTTGGCTGGTGTTTAAATGTTTTGTTAAATATTTGTTAATTAATTGAATTTCAATTACTTTGCTTAAGTTAAATAAATTAAATTTCATATATATAATTACCTTGAATACTTCTAAATCCATTTTTTTTTTCTTAATTTATTGAATTGTATAAAGTAACTTCTACTAACAGAGATTGTTGCAATCTATTGTAAAAGATTTGTTCAGTTAATAAATAATAAAATATGATTAAAAAAAGAGCCCATTGCTACATACTGCTTTTGTATCCTTTCCTTCGGTCCCTTCTGGACCTTCCCGCTCAAAAAATACGATCGCAACTCGTTCACTAACTCACAAAACAAACTCCTCAAACACTAGCGCTTGTTCGCACTCGCTCGTGGTCAACCAAGAAGTGCTGAACTCGCCCCAGCACTTTGCTTAACCGACCGAGAGCATCTCTCTGTAAATTGGCCTACCGCTTATTCAGCCATTCAAAAGTTCATGTGCAGTACTCCGCTCTTTTGCTGAAGCATGCAACCGTTCCTTGAACGCCGCTATCTAGCAGCTCTTTCCATTTTTCCAATGGCTCTCTCTCTCTCTGAAATCGCCTCCAACTGGCAGTTCAGAGGGTCGGGTTACGCATTCCCGGGGTTCGCTCTTTACCTTGGTGCCTCGTTTACCGTGAGCGCTAGCAATTGAGGGGCTAGTGAACGCAAAATTAAATACTCGAAACAATATCGCGAAAAATATAAAAGCGAAGGAATATGAGACGAAAAAGGAAATTTGTCAAACAACGCCTTGCGTTGGACACTCCTGAGGAGGAAGAAGCCTGAGTACCCACTCGTATTCCTATTATTTTGATAAATCCGCGAAAGCTAGCTATCCCGGTGGAATCTCACGCAGATTTGGAGAAAAGGGACTAGTCGATGACCCATACAAATAATAAAATATAAGCGTCGGGCTCTCGGTCATCGATGAATTTATGAATTTGGACTGAACCTCCTTCAGTCCGTTGACCGCTGCTCATGGTCGTAGAAGTTGTGTTGAATGTTTGCGATGTTTGGGTAAATGTGTGATGTTCCTGATGTATCTTGCTGTGTACTCGTCCTTTATGTTTTAGATACATATGCGCAGATGGTGTGGGCAAGATATTAGGGCAGTTCACTCTCTTCTTCATCGCCGCTCGTCTCACTCGTCGCTGATCAATGTACATCGTTGGCGGACGGTACATCAGCATCAGAGAGTTGCCAATCGACCGTTGGGCTCTGTCTCCCGGAGTACCTGCTTTTGTTGCCCCCTTGAAGCGTGTGGAAAGGAATAAGCACTGAATGGCGGAACCATCCAGGGACGCTTAACGAGACCACTGCTTCAAGAAGACAACGGAATAAAAATGAAAGGCCATAAATGGTGGACGGGTGAGAATTGGTAGGACGGAGGGGACCAAGGATTTTGTGCGAAATTTGCACGTAACAAACCCCACCCTTACCTCCGAAGAGAGGCAGTTAGCTTTTCGTAAGAAAGGCCGAAGTAACTTAAGACACATATTCCCCAGGTTCAAACAACACAACAAAGGAGAACGAAAAATAAAAAGACAACAAACAACTATGTACTCCATTTCGATCGCGCTTGGCGATCGCCAGTGAACATCACAGAGCACGGGGCTCTCAGTTCCTCTTAGCACAATTCGTCCTACTTGCGCTACTAAGCTCATCTTCCGGTCTTTCGTCAGGATCCTCATAATATGGCTTTAAGTCTTTTACGTTCCAGGTTCCACGTACTTTGCCATCTTCATCAACCAACTCGTAAGTGTATGGTGATACCCTTTTCTGGATTCGAAATGGGCCAACATATTTCGAAGCAAGTTTAGCCGCATAATAACTCGCGGCATCCGATAAGATAAAGTTTCTTCGCCAGACGAGTTCGTTGGGATAATATTGTACATCCCGCCTGCGAAGGTTATAATTATGTGATGCCTTCTTGGTTGCCAACTCTAGCTTTTTCCCTATTTCTTCCCTAAGCTGCCTAAATTTTTCTCCTGTTCCCGGCGTATCACTCTCCTTATCAAGCGGAATGGTCATTAAGGGCGATCCTGATCGACCAGCAAAAGTCACCATTCCTCGACCAAAATTAGCGTAATATGGTGATACACCCAAAACTTCGTGCTGAGATGTGCGTATACTACACGCAACTTTCGCCAACTGCGCATCCCAGTTTCGATGGTTCTCTGACACATAAGCTCTTAGTGTCGTCTTGATAATTTGATTTATTCTTTCAGCCGGGTTAGCTTGGGGATGATAATGGGCTGTAAACCTAATAGTCGACCCATACTTATCACATAAGATTTTTAACTCCTTGCTCCAAAATTGTGGACCGTTATCGCAAACAACAAACATTGGGACCCCGAACAAAAGAAAGACGTTATCCTCCAACTCCTTACAAACAGATTTGGCCGTTGCCGATCTCAGTGGAAATAAAAGAAATTTACACTAACCAGTCGAAAGAGCTCCAAAAAGGCGCGATACGCTCAAAATATCCATGGGCATGAATCCAAAACCAACTAAAATTAGACCCAAAATAGCTACGAAAAAAGCAGCGAAAGATAAAAAATCGGTCAATATTCCCTTAAGATCGGGTAACGAAGAAAAACCCAATCGTAGTAGAGAAAAGGTAACAGGAACTAAATCTTCGAATATTGGCACGCAGTCTTATGCTCAAGCGGTGATGACAGTTAATGGCAAGTACAAGACCGACAGCTCACGGGAGATCAAAGCAAGAAATACTTCAAGCTTTAACGTAAAGACTCCTGCTCAAGCTGCGACATTGAAAAACATTGTAAGAGGTAGCTCACAAGATCATGTATCCAATGTTTTTTCCCTAATTCTTGCGAAACTTGAAGAGCAATGCACAACAAACAAACTTGTTTTCGAGAGACTAGTTGCACTAGAAAACAACATTCATAACACGCGCACTTCAACCAGTATATGAAAGAAACGCTTAAAATTCTTACATGGAACGCCAACGGGCTCATACGACGACTCGACGAGTTAGAAATATTTATACGAGAAAAAGACATTGATATATCCTTGGTCTGTGAAACTCATCTGACAAAGCAATCGAATGTTAAGATAAGGGGATATAGCGTGTATCACGCCTTCCACCCATCGGAAAGAGCCAGAGGCGGATCATCTTTGTTTATAAAAGAATCTATCGAACACTTAGCGGAAGTAAAGATTGAATTAGAAGCAATGCAAGTAAGCACGGTACGCGTTAGAAATAGACGTTTTGCTTTCAACATTTCGTCTATATATTGTCCACTGCGATGTAAACTTGAAGAAAGTGATTTCACAAACATCTTCAACTTCCTTAAACCAAATTTTATTATTGGTGGCGATTTTAACGCGAAAGACCCCTTCTGCGGTTCAAGGTACGCCTCTCAGAAAGGTAGAAAGCTTTATAATGCGGGTATGCAATATAGTTGTGATTTTCACTCGACGGGTAAACCAACATATTGGCCGACTGATAGAAATAAGATACCAGATCTGATCGATTTCTTTATTGTTAAAGGTATATCTGGCAACTGTATAAAAGTTGAAGAAACCTTTGATCTCTCCTCTGATCATTCTCCAATCATTATGACGATAAGCGATGCTCTGATTAAAAAAGTAGGACCGGTCAAATTAACCAGCGCGAAAAAGAATTGGGATGGCTTCAAAAAAGATATTGAATCAAATACTGAGCTGAGGGTATCACTTAAAACGCCCTATGAACTTGAAATTGAAGTTGATCGCTTCGTCGAAATCCTACAGAATGCCGCGTGGAAGAATACTTCGAAACCTAAGAAAACGCCGGCCAGCTATATTCAAAATTATCCGCAGGAAATAAAAGAGATGATTAAGGAGAAGAGGAAAGCGCGCAAAAAATGGCAACAAACTCGGGCTCCGCAACATAAAGCACATCTTAACCGTTTGTGTAACTTATTAAAAAGATCTATTAAAGACCTTAAGAATAATGAAATGCAAACTCACCTAGAAAGCTTAACGGCAAAAAAAGATTCTAATTATTCGCTTTGGAAAGCTATAAAAGGTATTAAAAAACCTCAAATTCAAGCCGCCCCAATTAGGAAAATGCAAGACGAATAGGCCAGGCATGATAAAGAGAAAGCGCAAGTTTTTGCAGCCCACCTGGAAGAAACTTTCAAACCGCTTGATGGACAGGCTCTTATTCAAAATATAAATACGTCGTATATTGACAATCGTATAATAAGAAATGCAACACTAACCGAACTTAAGGAAGAAATAAAGAAACTTAAACCTAAGAAGGCTCCTGGATACGACCTAATCACGGGAGGGGTTCTTAAAGCACTTCCGAGAAAAGGTCTAATGAAGCTTCTGTTCATTATAAACGCCGCGCTTAGACTAGAATATGTTCCCAGTCAATGGAAAGTGGCCGAAGTCATAATGGTCCTTAAGCCCGGAAAACCGCCGAATGAAAAAACGTCTTATAGACCGATTTCGCTTCTTTCAATCATATCCAAAGTGTTCGAGAGAATTTTGATTAGGCGAATACAGCCGGTTATAGAAGAGAGGCATCTCATTCCGGATCATCAAGTCGGATTCAGAAGTAAGCATTCTACAGTTGAACAAGTGCATAGAATAACTCATGTAATCGAAAAATCTCTTGAAGAAAAAAGGATTTGTTCAAGCGTATTCCTTGACGTCTCTCAAGCCTTTGACAAGGTCTGGCATGAAGGCTTAAAGTTTAAATTACGACAAGTTCTGCCAGATCACATATATAATATTTTGAAGTACTACCTTACGAATACGCTATTCCGCGTCAAATGTGGAAATGAATATTCGGATTTCAGGGAGATAATGGCTGGGGTGCCGCAAGGAAGCGTTCTTGGTCCAGTTTTGTATCTATTATACACCCGTGATATACCGCAAGTAGAAGGCACTGAGCTAGCTACATTTGCCGACGACACTGCCATCTTGGCAGTAGATAAAACGGTCGAAGATAGTACAGAAGTACAAGAAGCTTTGGATAGAGTAAATGAATAGACAAAGGTTTGGCGAATCGCGCTTAATGAGACCAAATCTGTTCATGTAAATTTTACTTATAGGAAAATAAATAATTTGCCGATCTTTTCAAACTCGGTTCAAATTCCGTTTGCAAACGAGGCTAAGTATCTTGGAATGACACTTGATGCAAAGCTGAAATGGAAAACGCACGTTAAGAAAAAACGCAAAGAACTAGATAATAAATATAGAGAAATGTATTGGTTACTTGGAAAATATTCCAAGCTTAATATAGAGAACAAACTGCTTTTATATAAGCAAGTGCTAAAGCCCGTATGGACATATGGTACACAACTCTGGGGTTGTACCAAAATAAGTAATATTAAAATTTTACAAACTTTTGAGAACAAAGTACTAAGAGGTATTATTAATGCGCCGTGGTATATCAGAAATAGCGATATCCACAGAGATCTTGGCATTAAAACTATAGAAGACGAAATCAAAAACTACGCGAGAAAGCATAAAAGCCGACTAGAAAGTCACGTAAATATTACAGTCCTCCAAGTTTTGCAAGAAAGAACTTTACTGCGCCGTCTACAAAGAACCAAACCTTTAGACTTAGCGCGATAAGTAACCGCGTCCAAACTGCGGAACTAGCAGGAACTTCTAATGGGAAGGCACCTGCAAAACGTCATTATTTCGTGAAATGAAAACTACTTGATAAGTCGAATACTTAGTTGTAGTAAAAAAATTAAAACAAGTCTGTTTTGAAGGGAGGTTTTTAGAGGGTAAGAATCCCACACTACTATGAGCACGCGCTGTCGATCCTCATAGTGTCTTCTTGAAGATTTTCACCTACCCTCGGAAAAAAAAAAAAAAAAAAAAAAACTAACCAGTCCCAGTCCCCTCTCTAGTTTTTAAGATAGTTTTTAAGACCTAGTTTAATAAAAAATGTGTGGGCCCCCAGAGGCCCAACAAAAAAAAAAATAAAATTTTAAGCTTATAGTTAAGGTCCCTCGCTGTTAGTTCTTAAGTTTAGATTTAAGCTTGCTTGTATTCTTTCTTCTTCTTCCTTTTATCAGCGAGGCTATGATCCGAAAACAAGGGATCACAACCCTCCCACTTCACCGCATTTCTACTGATCCGCCTGTGGGGTTCGCCTATTTGACCTCAGAAAATATCGGCAGGCCTGCCGATTTTGGATCACTCGGTTACTGAGGCCAATGAAATGCCGATGTCGTCGCATTTGTCTGATCCAGGCGTTTATAGGCCTGCCTTTCCTTCATCGCGATGTCTTTGGAACGTGCATTGATATTGCCTTTTTAACAGGGTTCAAATGATCTCTTCTTTGAACGTGGCAATACCAACTGAGCCGGTCACGCTCTATTTTTTGTACGATGGTTTCCTTGATGTGAAAACTTCCACGGATCTTCTTGCTTGTATTAAGCTAAATAAATAAATAAATAAAAAGTGGACCAACCAACTCCACACACAACATCTCCCACGGATTGGTTACCCCTTTCCTCTCCGTCATCAAACCCGCCGGATTGTTGTTAACTTGTTTCACTTTTTGGCAAATTTTACAATTTCTAACGTACTTGGTGATGTCTGACCTCATTTTTAGCCAGTAATAATTTTCTCCTATCCTAGCAGAAGCTTTCTTCAACCCCATATGACCTGCTAAAGGATGATCATGGCATTCCTCTAAAATCTTTGCCCTATCCTTCTTCGAAACTACTCTCTTCCATTCACTGTTGTTATCGTGAACTATCACGTGGTTTGCCTTAACGAATTTGAACAAAGTTCCCTGCTCTACACGCCACGCTGGAAATGACAGTGGCCTCGCCTCGACCTTTTCCATCATCCTTGTTACCCACGGATCGGAACTGTGCTCTGAAATCCCAGAAACTGCTGGTACACTCCGTGAGAGCATATCAGGCCGAACATGTTCCTTGCACAACATGTTCCTTGCCTTTCCGATTTTGATGTCCTCAAAATAAGCTGAAACGAGATCCCGAATTAAAACGAAATCTTCAAGGTCAAATAGCAGATTACATGCTAAAGGGATACATCCGTAAGTTGACGCAAGCCGAGCTATGGCAGAGTCATCCTCGCACATGGTACCTGCCGATCTTTCCGGTAACAAACCCTAACAAGCCGGGCAAGATAAGGATTGTTTGGGACGCCGCCGCACAAGTGAATGGAGTATCCTTAAACTCTGTTCTACTCAGTTCTGCTAGGCGTCCTTTTCCGGTTTAGAGAGAGGCGAGTTGAGATTTGTGGCGATATCCGTGAGATGTACCACCAAGTTCGAATAAAAAAGGAAGATCAACATGCGCAACGTTTCCTCTGGTGCCAGGATGACTTCAATGGTGAGCCAGATACCTATGTCGTGCAGGTAATGACCTTCGGTGCCACATGTTCACCAAGCTGTGCCGAATTCGTCAAGAACAAAAATGACATGGAGTTCACTGACAGATTTCCCAGGGCTGTTACGTGTATCACTCCTTAGCATCCGCTAACCCGCTACTTCGCCTCAATGAACGAGGCTTTGACATTGCCCTGATCCAAGAACCTTGGATAAGAGATGACACCGTCATAGGATTGAAGGCCCCAGGATATACGCTATACCACGCGAAGAATGTAGGTAGAACCCGAGCTTGCAGTCTTGCTAAAACCTCCTTGAACTTAACTTTTCTTCCCCACCATAGCACAAGAGACCTGGCAGTAACACTGCTTAAATCAAAAAATACCACCATCTGGCTGGCGTCAGGATACCTACCCTAGGAAGACCCCGAGTCTGCTCGATCCAAGGAAGTGGGAAAAGTGGTAGATGAAGCAAGGAGGAGAAGAGAAGTCATCTTATTGGTGTGCGACACCAACGCGCACCATGATCTATGGGGAAGTACCGACACTAACCCTCGAGGTAGGTCTATTTTCGAGTATTTAGTAGGCACCGACCAAGTAGTTTGTAACAGAGGAAATAGTCCTACTTTTATTACCAAGACCCGCCAAGAGGTGCTTGACGTCACCTTTGCTTCCCAAGGTATCTATGCTGCAATTCCCAACTGGACTGTATCTGACAGTCATTCGTTTTCCGATCACCGCCATCTGGAGTACAAACTGGAAATCTGTCACAGTACCGCACAAAACCGACTGGTGCTTACACAATAAATCCCTCTCTGCTAAACTATCCAATCAAGTGTGCACTACACAAACCCCACAGTTGGAATTAGATAAGCTAAACACCGTTCTAACTTCTGCACTTAATACAGCTTTCATCAAATCCTGTCCGATCACAAGAAGAAAGGTGGGCAATCGTCCGTGGTGGAATGCAGAACTTAACAGCCTTCGCGGCAAAAGCAGGAAACAATTCAATAAAGCCAAACGAACAAGGCTACCACTGGACTGGGAGATCTACAAAGAAAGTCTGAAGAATTTCAAAATAGAGGTTCGGAAAGCTAGACGCAGATCCTGGCGCGGTTTTTGTCAGAGTATTGACAACACGTCTCAATGCTCTAGACTGCAAAAAGTCCTCTCCAAAACACCAACTATACCTAGTGTCCTCATGAATCCCAATGGATCCTGGGCTGAATCGGACGAAGCATCGCTCAACCTGCTCATGGACACTCACTTCCCCGGCTGCACGCCTACCCCCAACGATGAACGCGCCCTGGTAAATGTGAATGTTACACGCCCACAGGCACTTCCTCATCTTATCAGCGAAGATAAGCTGAAATGGGGAGTAAACAGTTTCGAACCGTTCAAATCCCCGGGACCGGATGGTATTTTTCCAGCCCAGATTCAGACGGCCTTCAATATAGTATGACAGTATCTTTCCTGCATTCTTAAGGCTTGTCTTGAGCTCGGAACAATACCAACTGCCTGGACCGAGGTAAGAGTGGTCTTTATACCCAAGGCAGGCAAGACATCGCACACCCTCCCAAAGGACCTTAGACCTATTAGTCTAACGTCCTTCCTTCTCAAGATTCTGGAAAGAATCCTGGACCTACACATCAAGGCCACTATTGATAGCACCCTGCTATCCACGTCACAGCACGCCTACCAAAAAGGTAAGTCTGTCGAAAGGGCTTTGCACTCCATCATCCACCCTATCGAAAAATCACTCTCAACCAAAGAGTTCACCCTACTGTCATTTCTAGACATAGAGGGAGCCTTCAAAAACGTTGAAACAAATTCGATTACCAGTGCCTTACGTAGGCTCAACATCTGCGAACCCATCTGTTGTTTCATAGAATACATTCTAAAGATCAGGGTAATAACAGCATCCTTCGGAAGTAGTACTGTCAAGCGACATGCACATCGAGGCACCCCTCAAGGGGGTGTACTGTCTCCACTATTGTGGAATTTGGTGCTCAACGAGGCCCTTCTAAAAATCGAAAAAACTGGATGCAATGTTAATGCCTATGCAGATGATGTCGCCATTGTCGCTGGCCGATGTCATGCAGTCTGCTCTTAATGAACTGCTCAGATGAACCGAAAACACAAGCTACCTGACTTCACTCCGCCCAAGATAAGGGGACCCACCCTCAAGCTTTCAAATAGTGCTAGCTATTTAGGCCTAAAGCTTGACCGCAAGCTAATTTGGAAGGAGAATGTCGTCGAACGGGCCAGGAAATTGCTGGCCGCTCTATACATCTGCAAGAAAGCAGTAGGCTCCACCTGGGGCGTTAAACCAAGCATCATGCACTGGCTATACACGTCGGTCATTAAACCGATTCTCATGTATGGAGTATTGGTATGGTGGCCCGCCTTGGAGAAGAAATCCGACCTATCCATAATGGAAAAAACTCAGCGAGTTGCATGTCTCAGTATTACCGGTGCACTGAGAACTTTTCCCACAGCAGCGCTCCTAACCATGCTCCACCTGCTTCCGATTGACATCGTCAATAAGCAATTGGCTGTCAGCTCGGCAATAAGACTGAGAGGCTCCAAGCAGTGGAAGGAGCAACACACGGGACATGCCAATATACTTTCGATGCACCGTCATCTTCCCAATTCCACTGACCATCTGCCCACTGAATATGATTTTGACAAGGGCTACACGCACTCGATACCGGACAGAAGTGAGTGGACCCAACGCAATGTCCTTTACAACGAATCGCTTTCAATCTTCACGGATGGGTCCAAAACCAAGGACGGAGTCGGTGCCGGAATTTTCTCGGAAGATCTGGACATACACCTCTCCTTTAACCTTCCAGACTACTGCAGCGTTTTTCAAGCCGAAATCACCGCAGTTCGCAAAGCAGCTGACTGGCTGGCGGCTAGCACACTATCAACACCTAAAATTGTTATTTATGTCGATAGTCAGGCAGCCATCAAATCACTCGCATCCAGCACTACGAGATCTAAGGCAGTGAAAGACTCGCATATCTCTTAATGAGATAGCTGGTCAGTACAACCTCACCCTTTTCTGGGTACCATGTCACTGTGACATACCGGGGAATTGTGCAGCCGACGAACTAGCACGACAAGGCTCCTCTGGTACACATAGCATAAGCATCACTGACATCGAAGCGCCAGCGTCTTATGTTAAGTACCTTATTCAAATTGATGCCGAGAAAGTAGCCAATCATCGATGGCAACATCTAGACCAATGTCATATCGCCAGACAGCTCTGGCCGATACTCAATAAATCCAGGTCCAGGAACCCTCTCAAAAATAACAAATGTCCTCACTGGACACTGCGTCATAGGAAGACATGCCCAGAGATTAGGTATCCCTCATAACGACTTCTGCAGAAGCTGTAGAGATGAAGAGGAAGAAGAGACCATCGGTCATCTCCTGTGCGCCTGTCCTGCGCTCGCCAACATCAGGAAGGCCGCTCTAGGTGAATACGTCTACAATGATCTTAATGATCTCGGCAACGCCTGCACGGCTAAAATTCTCGACTTCATTCAACGAAGCAAATGGTTCCAAGAGTAAGAGGGTGATCCACCCGCCTTACACATCGGCAGTACAATGGACCTACTTTCTGGTCTAAGTACATCCTCATCGAGGGCCGATCCTAACCTAACCTAACCTAACCTACGTGTATAACCAGTAATCACTACGTGGACGATTTACTGGACAGTGTCGACACTGTTGCTGAAGCGATCCAATTGGCCGAAGAAGTCAAGTCTATCCATCAGCAAAGTGGGTTTGAAATAGGCAAATGGATTTCAAACTCTTCCAACGTTGTAAAGGAACTCGGCGCCGATCGAGAAAACAGAGGGCGCAGTCTTAATATGAGTCCTGAAATCGGAGCAGATAAAGTTCTTGGAATGTGGTGGTGTACTTCATCCGTCAGTTTTTCATACATTGTTAAACGCAACGAATCCAATTGCGACATTTTGCTGCCGAAACGCAAGCCGAGAAAGAGAGAGGTGCTTCGTATATTGATGACCATCTTCGATCCACTGGGTCTCATAGCGAACTTCCTCATCTACATCAAGATCCTGCTCCAGGACATCTGGAGGACCCCACCAGGAGATAGCCCAATAGGGTGGGATGATCCTGTAACCGACGAGCAGTTCGAGAGATGGCGTCAATGGGTTCAATTGCTGTACCAAATCGAGAAGCTACAAATTCCGCGATGCTACCTCCACGAGATGAAATTTGGTGAAGATATTTCCACTGAGCTGCATATATTCGTTGATGCCAGCGAAAAAGCCCTTGCAGCAGTGGCTTATATAAGAACATCTGAACGAGATAAAGTGGAATGCAGATTAGTAGCAGCAAAGACACGTGTAGCTCCATTAAAATTAATAGTCTAAGAGCTGGTGAACGTTTTTGAAACGTCATTTTAGCACAGGAAATAAATAAATTTTTTTGTTAAACTTGAGCTAATGATCACAAATATCAATGTCTGGCAGCTGTCTGTTGGTGCGTTTGGGGAGGGCTGGGCCCCAAAGACGTCGAAAAAAGGGATTCGGTCACGTCATTTGGTGGGCGCCGTGGCGTAAGTGGTTAGTGTGTCGGATCACTACGCATGAGGTTCCAAGTTCGAATCCCAGAAAATACCAAAAAGTTTTTTCCCGGTCCCACCTCTCGCGAGCGTCTGACAAACATCTGAGAGTATTGTTGTCTCGAAAAAGCTTCTCAAATCGCCGTTCGGATTCGGTATTAAACTGTAGGTCCCTTCCATTCGTGTGAAAAATATAACGCACACAACATGAGTGGTTGCGAGAAGCTAAGCCCTGGCGCTTTAAAGAGCTGTTGCGCCAAATATTTGCTTGTTTTTGTTTGGTCACGTCATTTCAGCAAAGCTGAATTTTTGAATATGAATACTTTACTTGTTTATATAACATATTTTACCACTGCCAGACATTTTGGCCGGGTCTAACATCCTGCCAGACGCAAGCGAAGTTTGAATGTCGCTACTAAAGCGATGTGCGACAAATGTATCTAATAGCCGATTTTCATCGAAACTATTGAAGCATTTGAAAACTTAATAAGTGTGTCTTATAGGAAATTAAATTCTAAATAAAATAGTATATACACAAAATTTTCATATATCCAGTAGAACAGAAGATGATTTAAAAAGAGTCAGTAGCCGCTATTCAAATTCAAGCAACTGAAAAAGCCAAGATTTAATGGCCTTTTTATTCATCTAGGCAGCTTCCACATCATGATGGCTTATTTCAAAGCCATCGGAAAGTTTATAGATGATTCTGGATTGGCTTATGTAATGGTGGATAGTGAACTTTTAGCAAATGGTTCAGTAGCTGGATTTATAGCTGTAAAGCCTTTAATGACTTTGGGCTTTCAGATCCTACGTTTTGAAAGTTTTATGAAGAAAGAACAAATAGAAATTGGCGATGATATCTACACAGACATCAAGTCCCACTACTGACCATCCTTACCTTATACAATTGTTTAGAAAATATAATGCATATCAAGAAGCAACGATTAATGGACAATTTGGCAAAACACCGCAGTTCTACATGATTTATGTAGATGATGTTAATTATTATTTAATTTTGACACGAAGCATTCGTACTGCAGATTTCGAATTATTTAAATACATATTGCCCAAAATCGCACGCACGGTGGTTGGTCAAGTACCACGATCATTTATTAAAAATCGACGAACCTCACCCAGGACTAAGAGAACTTTTTGAGAACAGGTCCTTCATTGTGAAAAGAACCGAAAAAGCATTCTCTAGACAACCAATAGATTTGACGTTGGAACAGACAATAAATGCAGATGCTGCAAAAAGATTGACAGGAGTTATACATTTCACCAATTCGATATCTGCTTGTCAACGCTGGTTTAAAGTCACAGCATAAGATCAACGATAATATCGCACGTATTTGAGGAATGTGGATTGCGTAAAGCTCAAGATATAGCTTTATGCATATAGATACAGCAGACTTGGAAAGAAGTAGAATGGAAAAAAGTTGCGTGCAGCTTCAGAATTTTATGCAATTCATTAAACAAAATATAAATTCTTTTGCACCAGAACTGAGTAACGATTTCTTACATAACATTGCAACAGGGCGAGCAGCACCAAACCCTTTAGCAATACCCTGGAACAATATATAGATATTGCAAAAGTTTTATCGTATCCTTTGATGCCTGTTCCTTTATCAATGTGCCATTTAGATGGAACAGTTTGTAAAACCGATAAATCTGTTTTCATGGAATTGTTGGAGGCAAAAGTTGATAGTCAGGCAGTACGCAATATTGATATTGTAATTATCGATGGCTTTTTCATGCTGCATCTCTTAAAGGAAGTTCCAAAAACATTCGGCAATATCTCAGAAAAAATATTGCAAGTGGCTACTAGGTATTCTGCATCCAGAATCGATATCATTTTGATCGTTATTTTTCACCATCTATCGAAGATAGCGAACATCTTCTGAGAGATAGCTTGGACAACCTCAACAAATTATGACTTTTGTTACTGTTTTAAAACTGACAATGGAAAAGTAAAAAAAACTGTGGAAGACAATTTGTCTTGTGAAAAACATGAAGAAGCTGACACCAAAATCGTCTACCATGTTTGCAACATCGATTAAGATGCAAATGTTTTAATAAAATGCCCTGATACAGACGTTATTGTGATTATGTTAGGTAACATGGAACATTTAAAGAGCTCTCTGAACATTTGGAAGGAGGTTGGCGTTGGAAATTCACGACGATTTGTAGATTTATCCAAATTGTTTAATGCTCTAGGAGAGTCTTTGTGTAATTCTTTACCAGGATTTCATGCAGCAACTGGTTGCGATTATTATGCTACATTTTACAGAAAAGGAAAACGAAGACCTTTTATACAATTGAATGAATCCCACAAATATCGAAAAGCATTTACTGATCTTGCTTGGTACTTTGGATGTACATATATAAGGCTCAAGGGAAAAGTTTTTGAAGTCTTAGAGGAGTTTGTATGTCGTTTGTATAATATCCGTAATATAAATTACGTCAATAAATCCAGATATGAGATATTTACAAAAACATCTAATGCAATGAACATGAATGACGATTTCCATAAAAAATTTAAAAATGTTGACACTGGAAATTTGCCACCATGTAAATCAGAGCTGCGTCAACATTTCTTACGGGCTCATTATATTTCAAATATTTGGAGAAATGCACATTTAAAAAATTCAACTTATTTATCCCCAATTGAAAATGGATGGTTGGAATCTAATGGTGTATATGAGTTTTTTTGGTTCGACGGTGATCAATTACCTGCTTTAGTGAAAGACGTTGTAATCCAACCTCCTGATATTTATGATGAAAACGAGAGTTCAGGTACATACATTTTATAAGAACCAGTAAGAACTTTAAAAATAAAAGGATATTTTAATACAGTAATTAATTTTTTTTTTATTCATTATTTAATACAGACTAAGAGGCATGCTGGCAATTCCCTGTCTGGCCGCTGTGGTTCTGGCAACTCCGATCCTGTAACGATAAAGTTAGACAAAAACTCTGTGAGTCACCCAAAGAAAGAATAGAAACAATACTATACAATCTAGAAATAATGTATCGCCCTTCGCACACCATTACATCTCATGTGGTCAGGGAAGACACCCTACACCAATATAAAGCAATATAATAAAACCAAACCAAAGTATCTAACTACTTTTACGATTGTGAATCAGCGGAACCAGGAAGGCGCCTTACACGCCGTCACATCTCATATGATCAGGGGAACTGGCCACTCAACCAACACACGGCAATATCACAATCTACAACACATGTGTGCAACTACTTCTACGATTACGATAAAGCGGAACCAGGAAGGCGCCTCACACGCCGTCACATCTCATATGATCAGGGGAACTGGCCACTCAACCAACACACGGCAATATCACAATCTACAACACATGTGTGCAACTACTTCTACGATTGCGATAAAGCGGAACCAGGAAGGCGCCCCACACACCGTCACATCTTATATGATCAGGGGAACTGGCCACTCAACCAACACATGGCAATATCACAATCTACAACACATTTGTGCAACTACTTCTAACGATTGCGATAAAGCGGAACCAGGAAGGCGCCTCACACGCCGTCACATCTTATATGATCAGGGGAACTGGCCACTCAACCAACACACGGCAATATCACAATCTACAACACATGTGTGCAACTACTTCTAACGATTGCGATAAAGCGGAACCAGGAAGGTACCTGACACGCCGTCACATCTTATATGATCAGGGGAACTGCCCACTCAACCAACACACGGCAATATCACAATCTACAACACATGTGTGCAACTACTTCTACGATTGCGATAAAGCGGAACCAGGAAGGCGCCTCACACGCTGTCACATCTTATATCATCAGGGGAACTGGCCACTCAACCAACACACGGCAATATCACAATCTACAACACATTTGTGCAACTACTTCTACGATTGCGATAAAGCGGAACCAGAAAGGCGCCTCACACGCCGTCACATCTTATATGATCAGGGGAACTGGCCACTCAACCAACACACGGCAATATCACAATCTACAACACATGTGTGCAACTACTTCTACGATTGCGATAAAGCGGAACCAGGAAGGCGCCTCACACGCCGTCACATCTTATATGATCAGGGGAACTGGCCACTCAACCAACACACGGCAATATCACAATCTACAACACATGTGTGCAACTACTTCTAACGATTGCGATAAAGCGGAACCAGGAAGGTACCTGACACGCCGTCACATCTTATATGATCAGGGGAACTGCCCACTCAACCAACACACGGCAATATCACAATCTACAACACATGTGTGCAACTACTTCTACGATTGCGATAAAGCGGAACCAGGAAGGCGCCTCACACGCTGTCACATCTTATATCATCAGGGGAACTGGCCACTCAACCAACACACGGCAATATCACAATCTACAACACATGTGTGCAACTACTTCTAACGATTGCGATAAAGCGGAACAAGGAAGGTACCTCACACGCCGTCACATCTTATATGATCAGGGGAACTGGCCACTCAACCAACACACGGCAATATCACAATCTAAAACAACTGTGTGTATCTACTTCTAGGAATCGTGATAAAGCGGAACCAGGAAGGTACCTCACACGCCGTCACATTTCATATGCTCAGGGGAACTGGCCACTCAACCAACACACGGCAATATCACGATCCATGGGAATTGAGGGGAACCAGCGCCGTTGGTTCTGTACATACACTCACCCATGTACGAGAGGAACCAGTTAGTCCACCTCACACGCCGTTGAACAAACTGTTCGCAGGGGAACTGGTAGCGCTAACAACACGCCTCGCCCACACAAGCAGGACAGAGAAAACAACCCGCAACACACTCCTCTTCTTCCCACACACACTCTACTAAAATACAACAACCCAAAGCAAATGTGCGTAAAGTACCCATAGAGATTGCGATACAGCGGAACCAGGAAGGCGCCCCACACACCAACACATTTCATATGTTCAGGGGAACTGGCCACTCAACCAACACACAGCAATATCACAATCTATAGGAACTGAGGGGAATCGGCGCAGTTGATTCTACACACACACTCGCCCGTGTACGAGAGGAACCGGTTTTAGCCCACCACACACGCCGTTGAACAAATTGTTCGCAGGGGAACCGGTAGCACTAACCACACGCCTCTCGCACACAAGGAGGAAAGAGAAAACAACTCGCAGCTCATGCCTTTTCTTCCCACGCACAAAATCCACAACTTCTACAGAGTACTTATATAAATTCAACCACTATTTTCTAAATACTTTAACCATTAAACATATACTACTCTAAAACCGATACCCCAGGTAACTCAGTGATTTTACTCACTTTATTATTATTTTCTTTCTGCTTTTCTTAACTGCCCGAACACAATTACAATACTATACACTTTAACGGTTTCTATGAAACTAAACAAACTACGGACTACATCTCCCTCTTACACTACAGGACTACAAGTATAGGAAACGTTTGAATGTATTTGTTACCAAAGGATGTTGCCAACCTTATCTCTTACTTAAAATGGGTAATGCCAGGCATATACTTTAGAATCAATTACCTATTTCTCTTACAATTATGAATATTATAATGCATTATTTTTATTGCAATACTATTGCATATTGATTATTCCATGCAAACTATAAAAAATTGTTAAATTCTTTAATTTATGTGATGATGGATCGAACCTGACGACGAAGAAGACGATGATATACAGGATTAAAATACCATAATACAGGAAATTATATTCTTCCAAATCATTTATATAACCCAATAAAAAATCTGCAAATTATTGAAAGCATGATTGTTTTGTTTTTCCCAGGTAGAACAGCCGAAGGGAGAAGACATATGATGCATTTTGTAGGAAAATGATATCTTAATACGAAACAAATGGTTTCGAATCGCGGCTACTGACTCTTTTTAAAATATCTTCTGTTCTACTGGATATATGAAAATTTTGTGTATATACTATTTTATTTAGAATTTAATTTCCTATAAGACACACTTAGTAAGTTTTCAAATGCTTCAATAGTTTCGATGAAAATCGGCTATTAGATACATTTGTCGCACATCGCTTTAGTAGCGACATTCATACTTCGCTTGCGTCTGGCAGGATGTTAGACCCGGCCAAAATGTCTGGCAGTGGTAAAATATGTTATATAAACAAGTAAAGTATTCATATTCAAAAATTCAGCTTTGCTGAAATGACGTGACCGCATCCCTTTTTTCGACGTCTTTCAATTCATCATTGGAGAACTGCACCATTTCATCCGGCCTCTGATGGTCAAGCGGAGAGGTTCGTGCGAACCTTTAAACATTCGTTCAAGAAAGTTGTAGCAGATGGTCATGGTGCAGATGCGGCGATCAACATTTTTTTGTCAACTTATAGGGCAACACCTAATACGATTTCTTTAAAATCACCTTCAGAGTTACTTCATGGGCGTCAGCATCGCTGTGTATTATCAACGTTTATTTCGAAACGGAAGGGAAGCTCACACATTCGGTCCAACAAATTTCAAGTTAATCAAGGTGTTTTCGTACGCCAGTTTCTAAAGTCCAAGAAGTAGGAAAGAGGAGTGATAGTGCAAGTATTGGGAAATAACCTTTATGCAGTGCAGACAGGCAATGGTATATTAAAACGGCATCAAAACCAAATGCGACGGGATAGGCACCATGTAGAGTCACCATCAACTTCCGCGGCTCCAGTTGCTCCAGAGCTGGGCTGGTATTCCGTCGAAGGTAATTCTAACCGATTTTCTGGTGAAAGCCATATTTCTTTTAAACAGGCTGAGGACGGGTCCGAAAGATTGGTCGGCGTGGGAACCAGCAACGCTGATGATGATTTGCAGTGGGATGAGTTCATAGAAGCATCGACATCGGGATGCGGAGCTACGGACATGATGCGAGATCCTACAGCTAAGACACCACCAGCAAACGTGAGACGTTCAGAGAGACTTAAGCAAAAACGTGTTCATTTCCAACAACCTTTGTAGTCATCTCTAACTTTTATTGGTTCATTTAAAATTTGGTTTATAACTTTAACATTTTGCACTATCAATTAACTTTGAATTAAGACAGGGGAAATGATATAATATCCTATAATATCCTCTTTAAAGTAAATATGTTTTGGTTTTAACTGTAGCCACTTCGGTTATGAATAGTTTGTAGTGTACCTGTACATGTAGGGGACTTTTATTCGCTTTCTAATTGTCAAATAAACAACAACCCTATGGAATTGAAGCAGCGTGTTTTAACAATCAGAAAAAGTAGAAGCAGATACAGCTCACCTATAATTGTTATTCCCAAAAAAACAAGATAATTCCGGTAAACAAAAGTACAGAATTGTAGTAGATTATAGGAAATTAAACCAAACAACAATAGATGACAAATACCCATTACCTAATATCGACAGTATACAAGATAAATTAGGTAAAGCACAATATTTCAGCACCTTAGATCTCGTTAAGGGCTATCATCAAATTCTCGTATCAGAAAAGGATATTGAAAAAACTGCTTTTGTCACACCAGCAGGTTTATATGAATACGTGAGGGTGCCGTTCGGTTTAAAGAACGCACCCGCTATATTTGAACGGTTAATAAATAAGATCTTACGAGAGTACATTAACAAAATTTGTATGGTTTGCTTGGGTGATATACTAATATTCTCCACCACCTTAAAAGAGCATATGAAATCAATAGATATGATATTTAAGAAAATACAGGACAACAATCTAAAGATCCAAGCAGATACGTGCAGTTTCATGAAAAGGGATACAGAATTTTTAGGGCATATATTTACCAAGGAAGGAATAAAACCTAACCCAAATAAACTTAAAGACATCGAAAATTTAGGCGTACCAAGAACAGAAAAACAGCTTAATGCCTGAAACACAATATCGCCTCGACCTCGGCTTCGCCTGTCGTCTATGAGTTGAACTATAGGAAATCAATGTATCCTATCACAATGTCACTTCCACCTCGACCTCACGTTTTCCATTCGTAAGGAAAAACTTAATGCTATGTAACGACACTCTAACCCAAGGCAGAAGTTGAGATGAGCTGAACTTTTGCTTTGCTTTGACATTTTACAGCTGTGGAACAAAGGAAAAAATGTGAACAAACATTCAACGCGCTCTCGAGGTGGATGAGACGTAACGGGAGCAAAGCCGAGGTCGAGGTGATATTGTGTTTCAGGCATAAAGGTTGTTTAGGCATGACAGGATATTATCGAAAATTCATTAGGGATTATTCTAAGATTGCTTACCCGATGATAAGATATTTAAAGAAGGATGAAAAAATAAATACATTATAAATAAAACACAGTACATACCAGGTTTCGAAAATCTGAAAGCAATGATTATTGCACAGCCAATATTGAAATATCCAGAGTATGACAAACCATTAGTTCTCATAACAGATACAAGCAATCATGCCATAGGAGCCGTATTATCACAAATTGGCAATCCAGTTTGCTTCGTCTCAAGAACATTAAACAATCATGACAAAAATTGTAGTGTTACAAATAAAGAATTTCTCGCAATTGTTTACTCAGTAAATTATTTTCGCCCATATCTCTATGGAGATAAATTTAAAATCATTACGGAAAAGATGGATTCTAAGGCCTACTGTCCACGAAACGTCATATGTACAAGCTTCATGCAAGCTAGAGATATAGGTCATTTGTTCAAAGTTTAGCAATGGAAAAGCACGTTTTTCGTTGGAAACTATTTATCTAACTAGTTTTTTGAAACCAGATTGTGCACTTTCCTGGCAATGGAATCACTGTCTAATTGAATAAATAAATTCATTACCTACATACCAGATGTGTTTGTTTTTTGTGCCACCTCACTCCAAGCTTTGTCCGTCATATATTTTCTTGAATATTCTGGTATTTTATTATTATACAAACAAGGATACTGTTCAATAATATTAACAAAATTTACTGTCGAAGCCGCCATAAAGGAAAAAAGTAACGTCCATGCGTCTTGCAATACGCTTGAATAATGACCAGCTGCAGCTCAGTCTGCATGACGATTGCTTGCGATTACGCAAATGTGACTTTGTCGCTCCGTGGACAGATCTTCGTTTGTTTATACACAAGCTGCAAGCAAGAATACAACAGGCTGCAAATGACGAAAGCGTGCGTATGAAGCGCAGCTACGTGGACAGTAGGACTAAAACTCCAAGAATACAACTTTGAAATATTTAAGTTTGAGTATTTAAAAGGGAAAGAAAATAAGGTAGCCGATTTTCTCAGTAGAATGGAAAATACACCCAAGATTAGGGAAGACAACGATGCAGAACCAAATATGCCACTTACAGAAACCGTGCATTCAGTAGAAGAACAACAGTTAGATCATATAGGTATAAAAGATGAATTGGTAAATAAATATAAAACTCAACTAATTTTAACGTACAAAGTTAGGGAGGAAATTGAAATCATACATAAGCGTAGAATAATATATTTAAAGGGGATAAGAAAATGTTTTAATTAGATTCATAAAGAAAGGAAAATAGGTATATTTTCAGAGGTGGAAGATACTCATTATAATATAGTTCAGCAAATAATTATGTCATTGTTTTCCCACGATAAGAGTATAAAAATCATAAAGTGTTCGCAGAGGGCTGCCGAAATCCAAACCGAGGAGGAGGCACACAAAAAATACCCCTTATCACACTAAAGAATCAATGTATAGTGGGATAAGTAAAACGTATTATACACTGAAGAATAACTTTTATTTTCCTAAGCTTAATGAACACATACAATTAGTAATAAACAATTGTAAAAAGTGTCAAGAAATTAAATACGACAGGAATCCGATTAAGCTGAAATTTCACATATCAGAAACTCCAAAACATAAGAATGAAATTTTACATTTGGACGCATTCCACATACAAAAAAAGTCTTTTGTAACTATTATAGATAAACTAACCAAATTCGCAGTAGGTTACGTTATCACGGATAGAAACTGGAGAAGTAAGAAAGCAATATTTATAGAACATTTTGCTAAATAAACCGAAGAAACTAATTTCGGACAACGAGTTCAAATCAGAGCAGGTTATAAACTTTCTTAGCGAAAACGAGGTCGAAGTACATTGGACAAAACCAAATAGCCATACAGGTAACTCAGTCATTGAAAGATTGCATTCCACAATTTTAGAGAAAATAACAGGTATAGAAGAAAAGGACTTATCAATAGAAATGAAAATCCAATTAGTATTAAATAATTATAATAATAGGTACCATTCAACCATTAAAACCACACCTAGGAAAGCTAAGGAAGAAATAGACGCACAATGAAAAAAGGGAAGATTACTTAGAAAATAGACAAGACAGGATAGATACAATTAAGAAACTTAACAGGGTACATACAAATAACACTAAAAGACCCTATAAATTTACAGGTACAATTTCTCATAACACTACTATTGATGGCAACAATACACGGAGCACTCCACCCAACATCAATTGACGAACAGATGGGATATTTAGAAATCAATAAAAAAGAGGTACAAATAACTAATCAAACGAACACTATTTTACACTTAATTAATCCAGAAGAAATATTAGACACATTTATACAAGTTAATATAAAACATGCAGAAGTTGAAAATCAAGATTTAATTAACCCTAGAACACTAAGCTTTTTTTTTTTGTCCTTACACACTAACCCTCGCCTGTGTGGCTACTTTGAAGAAAAAGCGCGATAAATCATAAAAAAAAAACAGTTTTCACAATTTAAAAGTATTTAGATGTCCTTTTTAGACTTTCCTCTAAATAGAAAAAAAACATCTTCTTAACTTCATTTAAAATTTTATTCACAAAAACCTAATAATGAAAAATTGTATTTTGCAAGTTTTAAATGCAAAAAACAAATTTTGAGCGGCCTCACAGGCGAGGGTTAGTGTTCTAGGGTTAATAACGAAATAGAAACTTTAAGAGCAAAAATTAGATCAATAATGTCGAATCCAATCGGAAGACAAAGACGAGGATTAGTAAATATAGTAGGAAATTTAAAAAAAAAATGGCTCTTCGGAGCCATGGATAACAATGACAGGGAACAAATTATTAATCACTTAGATATTGCAGAAAAAAATAGTCATAATGCAATACAGACAATTAATGAACAGATAAAACTGAACAAACATTTTAACGAGGCAATAGGAATCACTTAAAACAATTGTAAGAAATGATAGAAGAATAATATAATATTAAATAACTTCAACAAAATAAAAAGTGCTATCAAAGACATATCAAAACAACAAATGTTTCTTGATCAAATAACAAAATTATGATTTATAGATAATAAAGTCAACCAAATACAGGACAATGTAGTGTCAGCAAAACACAGTATAATCCACCCCAGCATCTTTACATCAAAAGAAATAAATGAATATGAAATAGATTTTTATAAACTTAGACTAATAAAGACGGGTGTTCTTGAATATAAAAAATAAATTCATTGTCATTGCGGTTAAGATTCCAAAAAATTACATTACTGTAGAACAAACACTAATCATGCCATTACCATATAAAGAATATCTTAAAATAGGTAATGAAGATGAATTTATTGTATAAATTAATAAGGGAACTTATATATACCAACCAGATGTAACAATTAAAGAATTGAAACAAAGTGAACATTGTGTAATAACTAATAGTTGTAGGTTAAGGTATAATAATAAAACTCAGATACAGGTCATAGATGATGAAACTATTATAATTAAAAATGCATATGAAGAAGAACTTGTACAAAAATGTGACAACAGAAAAATTATAGTAAAGAAGAACTATCTCATTTACTTTTTTGATTGTCAAATACACTTGTTAAAATAAACCTTTTATAATCAACAGTAATAATATAAATTCTTCATTTGGAAGAACCATTACCTTTGACGAAATCGTTGCTGATAATTTCGAAAATATTAAAAAAATAAAGGAACTAAGACTACATAAAAATATATCATATGGATTAAGTTTTAGCATGATAACAATTATAATAACTATTGTATTAGCCCTTATATATTTTTGTGCTAAATCATGTCATCATACCCCAAACTAGAATTCAGGAGAATTCTTACTCAAACCGAGGAGGAGTTACGTATACGAATGCTACTTCCGCAACAACGGTCAATCCCCCAAAGCCACCGAGAAGTGGGTCAGTCGACATAAACAGAAGTTGCGGGAGTTCCCCGAGCAACATATGCAACGATAGAAATAACCCCAAGTATCCCAATTACGCCACCACCAAACGATGACTCAGCGAGGGCAACCAACAACCAATGTACGAATATGGGTCAGCATAAAACAGCTGCACCATCAATATCGGGCTATTTAACGGCAAGCCGAACATGTAGCAAGCGTCCAGTAATACGATTGTAACGTTATCCAATTAAAATTATTTAATTGTAAGGTCCATGAGTGGCCAGAAGTAAAAATAAATTTTTTTTTATTTATTTGGCGCTCTCTTAATTTGTAACTCGCGCAGTGATCCGACACACTAAGCACTTGCACCATGGCGTCTACAAAAATTTAATATTAAGCAATCAATTTTAGAGAGTAGGGTTATTACAGCAAGGCAACGCGAAATTTACTCCTACTTAGAGAATAGATCTCGTCCATTTTCCTCGTAATACACATCGCATCAAGTATTTTCGAATGAAGAACAATCTCTATTGAACAGTTACATTTCGGAATGCAGTAAGATGCACTAAGGGCTACCATATTGCAAGTCAGAAAGTTGGCATATGAGTACGCTGCAATCATTAAGTGAAAGTATCTAGTAAAATGGCATGAAAATCAGATAGCTGGAGTTGATTGAATGACAGGGTTTCGCAAACGAAATTGTAATTTGAGCCTCCTAAAGCCTGAAAACAGAAGTGCAAGTAGATCCTTTGATTTTAATAAAAGGGGAACAAAAACCTTGAAAAAGGTTACATAAGATATAAGTTTGTTGGTGATCACATATTCAATTTCGACAAATCCGGTATATCAACAGTTTTGAACTCTCCCACTAGTTTTGGCTAAAATTATTTATTTATTTATTTTTTATTTTCGTGATTCCTATATACTTTAATATCTTATAAACTAGTGTTACGCAAATTCTGTGTTTGAAAACTACAAAAAGTTGATGAGAATAATATTATATTTAAAATTATAATAGCATAGTTATAATAAAGACTAATAACACTGGTCAACACGATTTGTTGCCGTTAATTAAGTTATGCATTTTTGGAATCGTACATGCATAAGTGTTAACGGAAAAATATCAGAAATAGTGTACTACATCGAATTGTCTAAATATACGACAAAATGTATAAAGGGTGAGTCAGCAATTTGTGTGGAAGTTTTAATTAAATTAAACACACATTTGTTACGAAATCAATATAGAACTTTATTGATTAATAAAGCTCAGTCTATGCAATTATGAATTGATCTCAAAGATTGCATTAAAACTGAAATTGCGACCATTGACCTTTCGGATGGTCGCTTGCAACAGAAACCGTGATGCCGACATGAACGATGTTGTGCTTCACTCATAATTGCTATGGACCGAGATTCATTAATTAATAAAGTTCTATATTTATTTCATAATAAATGTGTATTTAATTTAATTCAACTTCCACAGAAATTGTTGGTTCACCATTTACTTTACACTGGTTACTGACCGTTTATCGCGTAGGAGTATTATAACTACCTTCACTAAAGAACTAACGATAACAAAAAAGTATTGCTCAGAGCCCCTTAGTAGAGCCAAACAACATACTTTTGCCGCACTTACACATAAAATTGGGATTTATGAAAAACTTTGTTAAAGCCATAGATAAAACTGGAGAAGGTTTCCTCTATTTAAAAACTTTGTTCCCCAGATTGAGCGAAGCAAAATTAAAAGAAGGCATTTTTATAGGGCAAGGTCACAAAGAACTCCAACTTTATTGACAAATTAAATGTACGGTTCAAAAATGTATGGCTTTCTTTTGTTGAAGTGACACAACATTTTTTTGGTAATACAAAGTCATACATACAGTAATACAAAACTACAAAAGCTTGGGATGCAAAATGTATTTAAAGATTCATTTCCTAGATTCCCATTTGGAGTTTTTCCCTAAAAACTTAGGTGCCGTAAGCGACGAGTATGGGAAGAGATTTCACCAAGACATAATGGCGATGGAAAATGGTCGTCGAGAATGCTCGCAGACTTTTGTTGGACCTTGAAAGGAGATCATCCACCATACTTGTATAAAAGACAAGCAAAACGCATCAAAAATTCTTCAGAATAACAAAAAAAAAGTAATATCTACAAATTTTCATGCATTTTCACTTTTTTAAATAAACAGATTTTTCTGTTTCATAATTTTTTTACAGACGTATTTTAAACAATTCCATGCCAAGGTATAAAAAAAAACATTTTGGAAGAACGGCAAAAAAAAATATTTTATTTGTTGTCCAGTGTAATTATTAATTTAATTAAAGTTCATTAATGCTAATTGATATTTTGTGACGGATGGTTTGTTAATTAATTTTCAAACTTTCTTATTCTATCAATTCTTCTGATGTGGCAATGTGGTAAGGAGTTCCATAAACGAATTGAATTAATAAAAAATGGCACTCAGTGGTAAGGAACAAGTAACGGGGATGAGTCACCTGTCTAGGTTTGAAGAAGGTATAACCAGTTTCTCATAAAGACATGGAGGTTGTCGTGATATCAAGATAGTTGAGAGTAGGGTTAAGGTGCGGAACTGTAGTAGGTTGTTGAAAGTCATATTGAAAAGGCGCGTAGACAAATGCGACACCCGATCATGCCTTCGTAGTCCAAAAACGTACGGACCTGGTGTAGCCAATGTTCTGGCGAGCATGAGTCGTGTTTTAAAAGGAGTGAAAGCTTTACTTGCCCACAGTGTTCGAAGTATATCAAAAGTCACAACATTAATGTGGTTGTCAGATAGTTAAGGACGATTAAGGACCGTACCAAGGTGTTTGGCCGCCTCAACGTATTCAATAGAAGCATTAAAAAATACAGAAAAATCGCTTAAAAATATAGAAGGGAAGTGCGACAAGTCCAATGAATTCCCTGAGATGACCAGGCACTTTGACTTTGCAGGGTTTAACAAGAGACCGTTCGCTTCAGACCAGCGCGCTATACTTTCGAGGTCCTCATTAACGCAGACAGCACCATTCTCAATAAGACCGAGATTGGAGCTCAAGTACATCTGCACGTCATCGGCATACATCTGTATCTTGCAGTGCTTAGTAATTGATGGCAGATCGCTGGTAAGCTCATTTATAAAATCTGGTCGGACGAAAGTATGCCCGATGAATGGTACCTCAGCGTCGTTTGCCCGATCCTGAAGAAAGGGGACTCTCTGAATTGCGCCAACTACATAGGTATAAGTCTCCTCAACATCGCATACAAGATCCTCTCTGCCGTACTATCTGAACGCCTAAAACCGATCGCCAACCACCTGGTAGGTCCTTATCAGTGCAGTTTTAGGCTGGGAAAGTCCACCATTGACCAAATATTCACACTACGGCAGATCTTGGAAAAAACCCATGAATATAAAATCGATACGCACCACCTCTTCATCGATTTCAAAGTTGCCTATGATACCGTGTATAGAGACGAGCCATGTCTAGTCTTGGAATCCCTGCCAAGCTCGATGAAGAACTCTCGCTGCTCCATCAAAGTCGGTAAGAACATCACCGAATCAGTCGATGCCAGGAATGGTCTTAGACAAGGTGACGCGCTATCATGCAATCTCTTTAACATAGTACTTGAGAGAATTGTACTAAACTCACAAGCCAACCCCGGAGGTACAATCTTTTACAACTCTGTACAACTACTCGGTTATGCCGATGACATTGACATAATCGGAAGAACTCAGCGGGCCATCAATGGGGCTTTTGCTAGTATTGAGATGGAGGCAGGAAAGATGGGCAATGAAAGCAAAACGAAATATATACTGTCTACAAAAAGGACACCCAACATCGGCGTCTTGGACAGACCGCCACAATAGACAGATATAATTTTGAGGTAGTAAAGGATTTTGTCCACCTAGGCTCTATGGTGAACTCCGCAAATGACATCAGTAGGGAGATCACACGAAGAATTACTCTTGCCAATCGTTGTTTCTATGGGCTTAAACGGCAATTGAGTAGCAAAGCCCTATTTCGAACTACTAAGGTAACTCTCTATAAGACACTACTCATCCCAGTCCTGCTGTATGGAGCAGAGGCATGGGCTTTGACAAAACCGGATGAGGATGCCCTTGGTTATTTTGAGCGAAAAGTTCTTCGAGCGATCTTTGGTCCCGTCTGCATAGACGGTGAGTGGAGGAGAAGGTACAATGCCGAACTATACGGCCTATACAAGGACATCGACTTAGCCAGAAGAGTTCACATACACCGACTAAGATGGCTGGGTCATGTAGAGCGGATGGAGCCCAACTTTCCCTCCAAGAAAGTCTTCAGATCCACACCGGATGGACGGCACAGTAGAGGACGACCTCGTGGTAGGTGGCGCAAACAAGTGGAGGGGGACCTCAACCAACTTGGCGTGCGCAACTGGAGGCAGCTGGCTCGTAAACGTGCTGGCTGGCTAGGTCTGTTGGTTGAGACCCAGGTCCACCCCGGACTGTAGCGCCACCTAAGTAAGTATCTAAAATAGACCCCTGTGGAACGCCATTTAAGGTCGTAACGGAGTCCGATTGGACGCCGCCAATTTGGAAAATTAGCTTTTTACCTGAAAGGTACAAACCAAGTAGCTTCACTGCATCGTGTGAAAAGTTAAATAGTCGACACAGCTTATCGTACAGGTTATAACGAACGACAGTATCAAACGCCTTCGAGAAATCAAGCAATACTAGAAAGGTCACCTTATCGTCATCCATACATCTCTGCCTTCTCCGTTTCTGCTGGCCTTCAATATTCCTCCAGCAGCCATGGGGTTCTTTCGTACATCTAGTGGGGTTTTGGTGGTGTTTCCTTCCCTCAGTCCTGTAGTCCCCGCTGTCTCTCCAACTTGGATTGTGGCTACTGGCGGAACCGGTGTCTGGGCAGCCAATTCAGCCGTTGTCTCTTTTCTTGCAAGTGACTCGCGTCCCTCCATGCTCCTCTGTGGTATTGCCGCTTGGCCACCTGGTGACCTCTGCATCTTGGACCTCCTTAAAAAGGCGTTTATTACATTCTCCTTGTTACTACCGTCGCTTCCTTTGTTTGTTTGGTTTGTATTCATTTCAATTGGGTCCCCACTCAAAGCCGTTATCAATGCTCGGATTTGTAGTCACCAAATGATCCCATGGGCGCCGTGGCGTAAGTGGTTAGTGTGTCGGATCACTACGCATTAGGTTCCAAGTTCGAATCCCAGAAAACACCAAAAAGTTTTTTTACGGTCCCACCTCTCGCGAGCGTCTGACAAACATCCGAGAGTATTGTTGTCACGAAAAGCTTCTCAAATCGCCGTTCGGATTCGGCATTAAACTGTAGGTCCCTTCCATTCGTGTGAAAAATATAACGCACACAACATGAGTGGTTGCGAGAAGCTAGGCCCTGGCACTTTAAAGAGCTGTTGCGCCAAATATTTGTATTTGTAAATGATCCCATGGGTGTCTATGCAAGCAGTGAGGCTATGCAAGGGTTGGCAGAATCCCTTATGGGGTTTTGTGTTCAAAGCCTGATCAGTGCTACACAGGAATGTTACATCTGTACCTAAAAACACCGACTTAATGGTGACGAAACATTGAGCGTACTTTGAGGTCTGCCAAGGTTTCAACGGGACGGGGGCGCTTGTAGCATTAGCCTGAAAGCCATTTCAACCGGATTTCACTCCACCCTGCTCAGGTTTAATTTTTTTTGTATGCCATAATTAAGACCTTACTAGGCTCGGTCTTAATGTTCTGGGTACTGATGACAGAGTCATCGTTTAGAACCGTTCGTTTAATAATAAATGTTATTATAGCTGTATACTATAGTATATTGTAGTATATATGTGCAGCCGCCCGCCGGGGCTAAAAGCTGCGCGTTTCATGTTGTGGCGCGTACGTCCGGATCTCACCATTTTCTCCTCGGTGTAGCCACTTTATGAGGTGGGATGCACATATCTGGAAGATGGTGCTTACTCGTCTTGTCACAGAGAGTTCATAGGGGTTCCGTTGACGTTTTCAGCCACGCCCTCCTCCTCTGCCGCTTTTGGTCGGGGACTGCTTATTGGGTATTTGCAGCTAACCTGCATTTCTGTAGGCCGTCTACTATCCGCCACCTGTGACCCCCTACAGTCCCCTGAGCTTAGCCTCACCAGCCTGTCCGACTGGTGCTGTGGTCATCGTATGGGGCGTTCTTGGTGTAGTGGATGGGGTCTTCTTGCTGTAGTGGATACGAACGGGAGTTACGAATTTACATGTCTGTAGTAAGCTGGCATTTCTATGTAGAAGTTATAAGTTAATAGTTAGAATATATTCTTTCTGACATTCTGGTGTGACTTACTCGTAAATCTTTTTTTTATAATGAAGTTTTAAATTTAACTTGAATTGTAATTTTGAAATGTATTCATTTTATCTCCTTTTTCTTATTCAAATGTGAATATTACTATTCAGGGGTCACCCCCCCATTAATGTGACATTTGATACTTTTTTAGTACGTATAGTATAAAAAATACAAAATGCTACTAACAAAATTCAATTTCTAAAATATCGGAATTTTAATAATGTATTTATGTATTATATTCGAATTTGTTTGAAATAAAAATCTAAATCTAATCTCATATAATCTTAATGAGGCCCGAAATGTCTTCTCACAGCACTAATTCCGACTATACTGCACAGTTCCAAACGTGGGAGGGGGAGCTAAGATGTAGGTAGTCCCCTGGTAAACTCACCCTTACATACCACTGACTAGAGGTCCATGGTATGTTTCTGTGGTCTTCACATCACCGGATACTCGTGAAGACCCCTAACTCGACCCATCGAAGGCAAGCCCTTTTGGCGAATTCACCGTCAAACCATCTCATCCACCAATCAAAAATGTTTCATGTTTATGAATTATTTGCATATGTATGAATTAAGCCAAGAGTATAAGGATCATAATGGAAAAACATCGTGATTCCTTAAGGGATTTGCATATTGTATTGGTTGACTTTGAAAAGGCATTCGACAGACAACCACGAGATCTGATATGGGTGGCGCTAAGACATCGAGGGGTTCCAGAAACCTATGTACAGATGATCATGGATATGTACGAAAGAGCAAAGACAAGAGTAAGATGTCCCGCTGGAGTAACCGAAGAGTTCCCAATCAAAGTCGGGGTGCACCAGGGAAGCGTTTTAAGTCCTTTGCTCTTTATTACAGTCCTTGATTATCTGCTTGAAGGTAAAGTGATGGACCCCAAGGTACATCAGTTATTCTTTGCTGACGATGGAGCCATCATAAGTGAGGATCCTACATCCCTGCAACGAGCACTTGATGTGTGGGTGGACGTTTTGGAGGGAAATGGGTATCGCATTAGTTCAAAAAAGACAGAGTACTTGTGCTGCCCGTTCTCTGATCCACTCAGGCCTATTCCAGACATTTATTTGAATGGAACAGTGCTTCCCAAGTGCGAAAAGTTCAAATATCTGGGATCTATGATCAATAGCAAAGCAACTTGTGATGACGACATCAATCATCGTGTAAGCGTAGGGTGGATGAAGTGGCGAGAAAATTCCGCTATCTTCTGTGACAGAAAAATGCCCCCTAAGTTGAAAGGAAGGCTCTACACCGCAGTTGTACGTCCAGCGCTCACATACGGTTCACAATGTTGGACGATGTACAAAAAGTATGAGAGTAAATTAACGGCAGCTGAGATGAAGATGCTTCGCATGACAGCAGGAGTGACCAAGCTTGATCGAATAAGAAGTTCGAAGATCCGTGGAAGCTTTCACATCAAGGAAACCATCGTACACAAATTAGAGCGCGACCGGCTCAGCTGGTATTGCCACGTTCAAAGAAGAGATCATTTGAACCCTGTTAAAAAGGCAATATCTATGCACGTTCCAAAGACATCGCGATGTAGGAAAGGCAGGCCTATAAACGCCTGGATCAGACAAATGCGACGACATCGGCATTTCATTGTCCTCAGTAACCGAGTGATCCAAAATCGGCAGGCCTGCCGATATTTTCTGAGGTCAAATAGGCGAACCCCACAGGCGGATCAGTAGAAATGCAGTGAAGTGGGAGGGCTGTGATCCCTTGTTTTCGGACCATAGCCTCGCTGATAAAAAGGAAAAGGAAGAAGTATGAATTAAGCCAAGACTAAGAAAATCCATCTAAACAAAAATACAAGCTTCTAAATTCAGTTAGAAAGAATTTACCAATTTATTTTATTTTATATCAGTTTAGGGGAGGGAGGGATTATACAATAATAATGACACGGCTTACTGTCAAGCTAATTACAATTAATCCAAAAAAGAAGTGAAATGAAACTATAGATAACCGAAATGTATAACAATTATGAAGAAAAAAATATAAGAAAAGGATATAGTAAAAATAAAAAATAAAAATGAAAACTGATTCAACATTCAACAAATGACACACCGTATGTATGCCCCAAAATGAACTTACTACTTCTTTAGCTGATTACTATCGATGCAAAGCTAATAGAAATACAAAAAAATAATAATAATAATAATAATAAACAGAATAACTAAACTAAAAATACTCGTACATGCGCCTGTAACCTTTCTCTCTCGAAAAAATTGTTATAATGTTCGTGCAAATACAAGGAAAAAACATTAATTTGTCAATTTTTTTTTTTTTTTTTATTAAAAGCAAACCCAAATCCCAGAGCACTCAGACTTCTCCGGTCCATTGTACTACCAGGCAGGAACCTTTCTTTGGTTGTCACTTACCCCAACTTTTTTTTTTTATATATACATATATATATGTGCAAGTATAGATGTACGTTTTTTAATATGTTCCAAGAGTGAGTTGAGGGTGTGCACAGCTTTTCCACCCGTGATAATAAATGTCTTACGTGTAGGTACCATATTATGTTTGCTAAATTCATGAATTTGTTTTTTTTTTTTGTTAAATGCACGAACTAATATTAGATACATAACATTTTTTTATTTAATTTCTTTTCTTATCTTTTTATATTTTTATTTTTTTTTATAAGAAAGTACTTAGGTTTTGTCAAATTCTATAGCCATAAAATCGAATGTTGAGGAATCTTCGGCGCAGGGTCTGTCCAGTTTGTCTAGATTCCCTGTTAACGGCAACGCAGGCTTGATGTATATCCCTCGATCCCTACCTTGTCGTGGTGGAGAGGCTTAATCTATTTCCTATGAACCGAACCTCGAGCCGAGGAGAATAACTAAATCTAGTCTGCGTCCAGCTAGATGTTTTCCCACATATCGGTTCGACTAAAGGGGAGGTTTTAGAGACCAAAAGGTGATCACCCAAGGCAAGGTACGACGCGCCGAGGCCTGCATGGCTGGGGGGAAGCTCAGTCGCGAGCGCAAACTCTGAATACCTGGGGACCTTCAGTTTTATTTTAATTCCTCTTACCTGCATACAGGGGGTGAGTGCAGGCGGACATCTTCTTCCCCCTTACTCGTGGGATCCAAATGCAAAATATTTCAAAAAATAATAAACCAAAAGCGAAGAGTGTAATTCGATCGGGCACTCCTAGCTCTATAAAAACCGATCAAGGTGTAGGAGTGGAGGAAGAAGCAATTCTTCTCCGTACGTCGGATGAGGAAAGCGTTGGTGCAATTGACGTTAATCTTGAAAATCTTTTTCTGGAATCAAGCGACACTTGCTCCATTGCCAGTTCATCCTTCTCCAATATGTCAACATCCCAAGAAATGGGAGGAGTTAACGGAATACGAGCGGAAGAGGCTCCATAACGCACGTGCCTTCCTGCAGGAACAGTCCTTGGCGGAGTGTAAGCCTATTGCTAGCTCTCCAAAAAGAACAGTGACGGCGGAAGTCACGAGCGAGGAAGGGTTGATGGGACCACCTAAGTCTGCGACAAGCCTAAGCCAGTCAGGACGCAAGGTGATCTCATCGGCCAATCCGGAGCACAATCGTGATTCAGTGGTATTGCCAAAGCCTACCGATAAAGCCTCTGACTCGACGACTGGGGTAGTCCTAGTGTTAGGTGAGAGTGCGACTTTGGAGGATGCCAAGATGGTCAAGATGGACACTTCCAGCGTGTCAAGCCTCAGCTACTCATGCGGGAAGGATACGTCAACACCTCAGCAACCTGGCGATTGCAGTCCTGCTGAGCCTAGGATTGACTCTTCTGCCTGTAGCTTCGCGACGGTAGTTAGCTTAGGTAGCCATGGTTTGGGACTAGCCCGACCACCCAAAATAGGGAAGACCAGCGACGTAGACATCTACCCAAGACAGACGACGGTGCGCAACCGTATACGCAACGCTATCCGGTTAATACGGCGGCTTAAAAAGCGTGATCCGGAGTCCTACACGGACAAGGAAAGAGCGGCTCTGGATAGAGCCACTAACACGCTTAAGCTGAGAGGATCCACCCGACAAGACAGGACGGGCCGTAAGGTAAGAAGTTCCCTCGCGGCGGGGGCGGGAAGCCTCTTGCTCCCCGCCTCAGCCGCGAGGAGACTTCGGCCAGCTACCGACTCAGACTCAACCCCTGAGCCGGTTGCTGGCTGTTCCAATAAGGCGCCTACGTCACGGAACTCGACCGCAACAGGAACGGGTATGGGACTGACCGCGGCGAGGAGGGAACGCCTCTTGCCATCCACCTCAGCCGGGGACAGACCTAAACCGCTTTCAGTCGATCCAAGCAAAGACACACAGTCCAAACCTAGGTCGACTGCGAGGCGTTCTGTTGCTGACTCAGGTAACAATCGACGTAGCATAGGGCAGACTAGGGGAACAGGCAGGAGACTGTTCGAGTCGAGGAAAGAAAGCCTTTTGCCATCCACCTCAGTCTCGGACAGACTCAAGCCCCCGCCAACCGTTTCGGATGGGGCCGCAAGGCTCACGGCCGAGCCGATTGCGGGGTGTTCCAAGAGAGGTAGGCACGACGACACGACATCGCCGCCAACACGAAGAATAAGCAAAAAAGCCAAGATGGCATCACGAAAAGAAAGAGCTAATCTTCAGGTGGCGATCGTCGATTTCAATAACCCTGACCGTAAGCTATCCGGAGACCAATGGAGGCTGGTGGAACTGCGTATAATCGACGGAGTAAACGACGCCATAGTCAAGAATCAGGGAACCATCCCTTTCTTTGAGCAGCTCACCACCTTCAAGGGCTTCAAGTTCATGTCGTGTGACAACGAGACAACACTCAATTGGCTCAAGAATTTTGTAACCAGCACGCAGGCTCCTTGGGCGAATGCCGACCTGCGACTTGTGGAAAAAACAGATCTGCTGGAATTCACTAGGCCTAAAGGCCGCATTCTCATTCCGGGCCCACACATTCCTAGAGAACGGCTGGAAAGAAACCTCCAACACCTCAACCCCGAGCTATATAGCGAAAATTGGGAGGTGTTAGAAGTGGGTACCCATACAGAAGCCGGAACTGAGATTGTGGTGTTGCTTAACCACAAGTCCATGCCCATCCTAAGGAGATACAACTATAAGGTTCGCATTGGAATTACCCGATGCAAGGTCAGACCTTTAGTTGGGATGGACGAAAAGAAAAGAAGGAAGGCGGGTGATAAGGTAAATCAATGATGAAGATTGCTCAAATAAACCTTCACCATAGCATAGCAGCTAGCGCCAACCTCATCTATCTCATGGGAGATAGAAACATAGACATTGCCCTAATTCAAGAGCCATGGATCTCCCGTGGCAAAATAAGTGGGCTAAGGCATAAAGACCTTACAGCGTCGAACCGCTACACGCGGAATGTAAGAACAGAACGTGCATCGTAGCTAGGAAACAAATTAACCTTTTTCTTTTATCTAGCTACAGCAATGAGGACCAAACAGTGGTAAGGCTTGAGCGGAGGGGGCTTTCCCCACTGATTCTATCAGCCATCTACATGCCTTTTGATGCCAAGGAGGGACCGCCATCCACACTGACCCGCTCTCTTGTGCAAAAGGCGGAACAGGAAAGATGGGACTTGCTGCTGGGGTGTGATGCCAACTCTCATCACTCTCAATGGGGTAGCAGCAACACAAACTTACGCGGTGAGTCTTTATTTGAGTTTATAATTGAAAATAACCTTATTGTAGCGAATAGGGGTAACGAACCTACTTTTGTAGTAAAGAACAGGCAAGAAGTTATAGATGTAACTTTAGCCAGTAACTCGAGCACCCTAACTATTGACAAGTGGAACGTGATAGGGGAAGAGTCCTACTCCGACCACAAATTGATCGAATTCCTCGTGGGTAACAACTATGACTCTCCCAAACCTTACAGGAACCCCAGGAAAACCAACTGGGATCTATTTAACAACGAGGTGAGGAAAGGTGTAAGATCCCTGCAGGATAGCAACTGGCTCGGACCTGCCGACATTGACCGCAAGGCGGAGGATATTACATCCATTTTCAATGAAGCCTATGTCAAAGCATGTCCAGAAACCAAACGAAAAGATAAAAAATCACCACCTTGGTGGTCATCTGAACTAGCTAGAATTAGGAGAGTAACTAGACACCTTCTAAATAAGGCCAAAAGAACTATGCTAGAAGCGGACTGGGAACAATATAAGTCCAGTCAGAGAAATTTCAAAAACGAGACACAGAAGGCCAAACGCCACTCTTGGCAGCACTTCTGTAATGAAATGAAGGGTACGACCGAATCTGCGAGAATGAGAAAAATTCTATCCAGGGAATCAAAAACTCTTGGATCTCTCAAGGAATCCGACGGAAGGTGGACTGAATCCTCTGCAGAATCGCTTAGCTCCTTGCTAAAAGCGCACTTTCTGGGTTGTACGACCCATCCAGATAATAACATCGTAACTAACAGTAGTTTTGTAACGGAAACTCCGACGGATTTTATCACAGAGGAAAGAATTGAGTGGGCAATCGGATCATTCTCTCCCTTTAAATCCCCAGGACCCGACGGGATTATCCCGATCATGCTACAGAAAACAATAACCACAATCATCCCGGTACTTAAAGAACTGTACCTCAACAGCCTCATGTGGGGGTATATACCTAGATCATGGAAAGAGGTCAAAGTGGTCTTCATACCCAAGGCCGGTAAAGCAAGCCACACTACTGCAAAGGACTTTAGGCCAATTAGCCTTACCTCCTTTGTCCTAAAGACCTTTGAAAGACTAGCTGACATATACATCCGTAGTAAACTACGCCCAGGTGACATATCCCCAGCGCAGCACGCTTATACGAAAGGAAAAAGCGTAGAGACAGCGCTGCACTGTGTAGTCGGCTCAATAGAAAAATCACTGAAAAATAAAGAATATACACTAGCCGCTTTCCTGGACATTGAAGGAGCCTTTAACAATGTCAAAACGGAAGCGGTCAATAGAACTCTAACGAACCTTAATATTCACAATTCTGTGATAAAATGGATCGTCAATATGCTAAAGGAAAGACATATCAAAGTTGAACTCGGAGGTACTAAGCTCGAAGTCTATCCCCACTACTGTGGGTTATTGTCCTGAACGAAGTCCTTCTTAAACTTAGAAACAGCGGCGTCAAGGCCATTGCATATGCGGACGATGTTGTGCTGCTAGCAACAGGTAAATTTCTCCCGACCCTGAGCGAACAAATCGAAGGGGCGCTGGAAATCATTGACTCCTGGACGGAGAGATGTGGGCTGGCGGTTAATCCCCAGAAGACAGAGTTAGTACTATTCACTAACAAAAGAATAATTCCACAATTCGTAACTCCTTCCGTAAGGGGTACTCCCCTGAGTATCTCCGATAGTGCGAGATACCTTGGCCTGGCGCTCGACAGGAAACTGAACTGGAGACTAAACATCAACGAAAGAGTCAAAAAAGCCACGATAGCTTTTTACTCGTGCAATAGAATATTTGGGAAGACTTGGGGACCGAGCCCCAAAATCATCCTATGGATGTATACAGCTATAGTAAGGCCAATACTAACGTATGGCAGCCTTGTATGGTGGCAGGCAGCCAGCCAAATAAATAACCTAGCTGCTATCACAAAAGTATAAAGACTAGCGTGCATCGCCACAACCAGTGCGATGAGAACGACACCTACAGCAGGACTCGAGGCCATTCTCAATCTGCTTCCGCTAGACATCTTTATACAAGTATCGGCAGCCCATAGTGCCGTAAGATTAAGCCAAACAGATAGCTGGAGACCAAATGCAATGGGTCACACCACGATCCTGCAGAGATATTTAGGCAGTGTATCTAATACAGACTACTTAACGCCTTACCTAGACTTCTTAAGACCATTCTTTAGTACCTATCCGAGCAGGGAAGACTGGAAAAATGACAGAACGCCTAACGAGCAATCCTTAGCTGTTTACACCGATGGATCCAAAATGGAAATAGGTGTAGGCGCAGGCATCTTCTCTGAAACGCTTGTTCTCTCCATGTCAGCTCGGCTTCCGAACTACAGCAGCGTTTTCCAGGCGAAGGTCCTAGCAGTTACAATAGCAGCTCGTGAGACTGCGATGAGGGCAATACCACGAGAGGCTATCACCTTTTTCATCGACAGCCAGGCAGCGATAAAAGCAATATCTGCTATAGAAATAAAATCGAAGCTTGTGAAGTGTTGTAGAGAAGAGCTCAAGGTTCTTGGAACACAGCACGAGGTAAGGCTCTGCTGGGTCCCTGGTCATGAAGGCATACCAGGGAATGAGAAAGCCGATGAACTGGCTAGAGGAGGCTCAGCACTAAGCTCGGACCAATCCGACCCCTCGGTGTACATCCCGCCTTGCGCCCTTAAGCTCGTAGCAGGAAATAAAGCCATAACGGAGGCTAACAATAGGTGGACCTGTTTAGACACTTGTGTCACCACGAGGAAGCTGTGGCCCGCTTTTGACAGAGTAAGAACCAATAGACTCATACAGAGGCACAGAAAATCCCTCTCTACTCTAATTGGAGACATTACGGGGCATAACACCATGCGGTACCACATGAAAAAACTACGTGTGACTAGCGAAGACCTTTGTAGAGGCTGCGGCGACGAGGAGGCTCAGGAGGACACCGCCCACTTTCTCTGTCATTGCCCAGGCCTCTATCATTTGAGAAATAAGATCCTTGGGCAACACTTCTTTGAGGATCTAGAAGAGTTGTCCAACAGACCAATAAATGACATCGCAAACTTCATCAAATCCTCTGGATGGTTTGTATCTAGGACACAGTGAGTACTTGGTTCTTTCTTTAGGATACTTACAAGACGGTATTTTTCCACGAGGTAGGGATTTCCTTTTTCTATCTCCTTTCCCCCCTTGGGTATCACAATGGGTCTATACTGACCTGAGTGTGGTGTGGAGGTTTTCTATCCCCCTACACCTGCCCACTTACCTAACTTAACTTATATCCCTCGATGATGATACGGATACTCGATCGATGGATTGGTAGTTGTCACACATGCAGCTTACTTTAAGGGTAAGACTTAGCTGCCTCTCCTCTTGTGGCTACTTTGTACATACGGTGATGTGCCCGAGTCTCACGAGTGGTAGTAGTTTAACGCGCACAACATTTGGGGATGACGTGCTAGGGTGAGGATCTTGAACGGTCCCCAAGATATGACAACGGGAGAAAATAAGCCACTTTATGGTAACCAGAGAGGAGCAATAATGAACTCTTTTTGTGGTACACTTTTATTTAACTGCTGGTCGGGGTAACCCCTTCAGGATTGATTGCTGAATTGTGTCTGGGTAAAGTTTTTTTGTTTTTTTTTATTAGTGTACTAACTGTTCCGCACTTAACGCATTTCACTTGTTATTTTGTTTAATTTGGTCTTTTGGCGATTTGTCCGTTTTAGTTACTTTTTTTTAGTGTGTTCAGAAGTTCACTTTTCCGCACTTAATGTGATTTTTTTTTTTTAAGGCAATATGCACCTCCGCGTCAGCCTCAAATACCTTTTTCCCCTTTTCTTCTTTTTTTGTTTGGCTTTCATAGCTTTTCGTGGCCGTGTTCGGTTACGGATCGTTCTCAGCCGATTGTTCAATATTACTATTCCTGTTGAGAATTCCTATAAAGTCAATGCTAGATACTAGTTCGTTTAGTAAATTAAAATCTGATTTTTTCAAATCAAATTCAAGAGTAAGATTTTCAAAATTGTCATGAAACATGTCGCCATGAGAAAGAATAACGTGAAGCGGAGGATGATACACGTCAATAGTGCTCATCGTGGTGGAGCTAGGTGCAACTGGTCGAATTTCAGTAGTCTGCTTTTATATCTCGATCGAGCTTCCAGGAGGAATATAAATGTTAATAGTTGTAATGCACTTATATCCTAGATTTAATTTCACACAAATAACTTTCAGCGGGTCTGCATTAGGAATTGGAAAAATACAACTTTGCAAAGAATTATGAACAATTATTAGGACTCCACCACCCCTTAGACTTTCAATATTATTAATATTATTATTAATAAATTGCTTCATTTCATATAAAACGATACAATTTACAATATAGAGGGTTACAAAAATTAAGTACAAGATATTTTTCACATGAAATATTGTTGTTAGGAGCATTCTTTTGTCAGAGAGTCAAGGGTCGAATGCACCATCATGATAAAAAAAAATTCAAAATTTAGTTTGTTGATGGGGATTTGTAAATTAAGTGTAAATGCAAATGTTTAGAATAAAATTAAAAGAAATGAACGTAAGTAAATCAGAAAAGAGACATTACAATGATGATCTATATTATGATAGTTAAAAGAACATGGTTTAAAAAGATTGATTCGTTTCGCTGCCATCTGCGTATTTCTGGAAGTTTATTAAATAAACGGCAAGAAGTAACTTTATAAAATTTAGAAGAAAGTGCTTTATTGATAAATAGCTGACCAGTGCTCGTCTTGCTTCGTCCTGCTTCGCCCGCATTTTAATTGACTGTTATTTACTTGTTGAAATATAATTGCCTACTGAATACAATACCGAAAATGTGTAAACTCAATTATAACTTCCCCCGTGGGAATCCCACCAGAGCATACGCAAACCCACTTCCAATACACAATTTATTTTAAATTCATTAAAACATTCTAAAATGTGGACAAATCTAACGATCAACAACATCTCATCTAAGAATTTTTTTTTTCCCAAAAATCACGTGTATTGTAAGCGAAAATAAAACTGCTGGATAAGCGTCGGCTTAGTTGTAGTATTACTTTTGAAGAGAGGTGTATTTTTAGTGAGTAAAAATCTCACACTACCATAAGCACGCTCGGTCGGGCCTTATCTTTAGAAGATTTTTCACCTACTCTCGGCAAAAAAAAAATCTAACAAAATGGAAAAATATTGCAATAGTTCTATGTCTACACATACTTATGCATGTGTGAACAACTCAAAGCTAGGAGTTCTGCGATTAACTCTGCAGATTATACGGACTGCATATTTTTGTTTTAAACGCATAAACAACTGAGCTTCAAGAACCACTACACCAAAATCTTTCTCTCTCTCCCTCTATCCATCCTTTCTAACGCCCGCACTGTGTGTAAACATGTTACAGGTATTCATAACCCTTTGAGTGCGCGCGAATTATAAAAAAAAAAAAAAAGTGTGTACCACCCCAACGAAATTCCGTACTGAAGTTTCGATTTGAACAGATCATTATACACAAATCTAAGAATTGCCGAATGGCAGTAAAGGCTAAAGTGATAAATATGTCTAACTACTGCATTAAGATATTGCTTTAAGTGGGTCGTGTGACTTTTCTAACTCAGCTTGTTTTCCAAAATAATGCCTAAGTATTTGAAACTCTCAACACGTTCAACAGCGAAGCAATGATCTGAACAACGCGCATTATCATCAAAAGTGGTAAAACACTGATCATGGCCACAGGCATAAATAAGACGAAATCTCGAGCAATTAGGTGAGTGATACTGCAAAAACATATCTTCACGATTTGTACCCATGGCGTTAAGTAACATGAACTTCGCTTTAGAGCTAATAGATAGTATGTGAAATCTGAATCATCTACGAAGAATTACAAGGTCAAAATTGACATCTCCATACAAATGAATATGGTTGTTAATAGAGTAAGATAGCGCAGTATCATCGGTAAATGCGGTAACTTTGCCTCTACACAGTTGAATGAATAAGGAGTTCACAAAGACTAAGAATAATATAGGACCTAGAACTTTAATTTAATTAATTCTGACGTGATAAGTGTGGATTGCGAAATCTCAAGTACTCGGTTTTGCTTTATTGGAATTTATAGATTGCATAAATGTTCAGTCAATGTGTTTCTGCATGAATTTTCTGTATTTCTTTTTAATCAAACTTGTAAAAACATGGTTCTGCTAGGTGATTTTAATATAAATTTGCTGTTAGATTCGCCAAGTGTAGATACATTTCTATCAACGTTATCATCTTTTGGATTCGAATCGTTATTATCCCAATCTACCCGAATTGCCCATAATTCTACCTCATTCGTGGATCATATATTTATTCGGCTGCATAGGAACAACCGCATTACCTATAGATCTGCAGTGTATGATCTTAAGATAACTGATTATTCTTTGACAACTATTCAGTTTGATTTAAGTGTTCAAAAATCTGAGCAGTTTAATGTCTCTGACTTTCAGAAAGTTGATTTCGTTGCTTTACATAGAGCATTGACTTTCGAGCCTTGAGATGATGTTTACATTGCGGACGACCCACCCGCTGCCTTCGATATATTCCTGTCCAAGCTCCAACTTCATATCGCTAATTGTAACCAAAAAATTAGGAAAAGGGTTCACAAATTCAAAAGCATCAAGCCTTGGATGAATCTACGTTTACTGGAAAAAATATCAAAGAAAAATGAACTTCGCGTTCATCTTGCCAAACATCCAAACAACACTAGGCTCAAAAGGTATTACAACAAGCTATGTCATGAACTAAGAAGCGAGATCTCTTTTTGTAGAGATGCTTATTTTAGAAGAAAATTAATTCAACACACCGGGAACTCTAAAAAAAATGGAAAGTGGTTAATGAAATTTTGAATACGAAGAAATCAAACGTAGATTTTTCAATAATCCAGAGCAATGTAAATGTATCTGAGCCTTTAGATATTACTTACCTTTTCAATGATTTCTTTATTAACTTAACCACTTCCGTCCATGATCTTCCGGTGCATGTTTCCTCCACGCCAGTGCGATAACATACTCAAGCGGGAACACCTACAAACAAGGAGGTTTTTCTTTGAACAGTTTACCTCACTGGAAGTGCATAAAATCATAATGTCACTGAAAACGTCAAATTCATCCTCCTGCGATTCTATTTCGAGAAGGTTTTTGAAAAATGTATCTTTCCTTATATATCATTAGTATATTAGCAATACTATGCTATGTTTTTAACTTCAGTATTCAAAAATGTATTTTTCCATCAGGAAAAATAATATCAATATCTATCAGGTCGCCTAAATCGTTGTAATAGGGGGCTCCTACGGGAGAGAGCTGGGCAGAACAAAGAAGGTGAGGAATAGTTTCTTCCTCTTCTTCATCCATGCAGCTTCTACAAAAGTCGTTCGCAAAAAGACCTAGCCTTGTAGCATGCTTGCCTTTTAGACAGTGTCGAGTGATGGCACCTATTATACCGCCGATATGCAATCTGTTGAGAAAAATCAAATTCTTAGAACGTTTTAGATCCAGATTCGGCCAAATCTGTTTTGTCGCTAGACATGTTGATCCACTTGTCCACCTAAGATTTGTACTCTCGACAGCATCCAGGTTAAATTTAAGTTTGCGAGTAGCGATTGGTTTACCTAAGGTGCCTTTACCCGGAAAGATGGGTATAGTTGTTCCCAAATGCTGGGAGCCTCCTTAGTTTTAAGAGTAGGTCTCCTTTAGACATCCTCCTGATTTGGCTGGCCTTTTGGCTGAACACTTCAATCAGGGTAGGCCCTTACCATGCTTACCATGTGCAGCATTTCTACATAAGAGATACCATCTTAGCTTAAATCACAAAAGCTTTCAGTAATTTTTTGGTGCTTCCTCTTGGCCTTTCCCACTTTTCGTTTTTTATATTCGTGTTATGGGTTTGCATCTGGACGGGGTTTTCTTTTCCTATCGGGACCACGGTCTTTTTCTTCTTCGTTGCTGGAAGCTGCTGGCTCGTGGTTTTGTTTTCTCGCCTGCGCTTGGGCGTTTATGGTGGTATCCCACAGTTATCTATAGCAGGCTTTGACGCCTCCATTGTCTTTACAACTGCTGCTTGGTAGGAAAGATAGAGCTCAGAAGACGAAGGAAATAGCCGCCCAGTCACTGACGGAAGGCAACAAAATAGAACCTGACTGGATTAAATAGAGGTTCGCGAAAGTGTGAACCGCATAAAAAAAAACTGGTGAAAGGAGTCCTACTCATCGAGCTTAAAAGATCTGCAAACCCACAGACTACAAAATTTGAAGAAAAGGTTAAAAGAATCCTGGTAGAAGAAGCTGATGTGAAAATCTTACCACACGAGTCGTTAATTGAGGTGGAAGATCTCAATGAGATCACCACAAAAGAATACGTGTTTAATGCGTTGGCAGACAACTTCGAGAGTCATAGGGGCATTAACAATTAAATCGGTTAGGAAAGGCTGGTTGGGTGTCAAATCTCCCAAAACCAAATCGCCCAAAATGCAAAAAAATAGAAAAATGTTAAATCACCCAAAAAACAGGTTGGGCTATTTAACATTTTTATTTTTTGGCCGATTTGACATGATGTCAAAACACCCAAAAAAGTGATTTTGGGCGATTTTGTGTGTCGGCTATCTTAAGACGGATCTAAGTCATATCGCCCAATACCAAATCGCCCAAATCTGGAAAATGTCACATCGCCCAACATTTTTGGGCGATTTAACACTATGACAGATCGACCAAGAAATGAAATGTCAAATCACCCAAAGCAGAAATGGGCATTTCATCGCAATTTGAAAATACCAACACATGGGAAGGTCAAAAAAGACGACCAAATTGAAAAAGGTTGAAAACATTTATTTTCCGCAATTTTGGGCGCAGGGACATTAGTCCCCGGGGCATAAGTCCCACCGCATTGGGACATACAATGTTGGGTCTTATGTCTTATGTCTTATGTAGATGGCTACAAACCTCTCAAGGAAAACAGCGGCCAAATAAGATGGGGCATACATAAGTCCACAATGTATAAACAGTGCAATGTGTAAGGAGGGTCATGCTGCTGATTGAAGAAATGGATGTATTGCCAAAAAAAACGCAAGCCTTACTTACGACGTCAATCGCGCTGATTGCTTTGTCAGGCTCATACGTACAGTTACAGGGAAACAAAATCGCTCGGTGGGGGGGAGGGGGGTCCGCGCGTGGTTGCGTGGCGCAATGCGACTCGGCGCGAAACGGTAACCGCGCCGCATCGCGCCGCGTTCGGCCGTCCTTCGGACGCGACGTGAAAGCGCTGTGACCGCTAATGTAATTGTTACGATTCGTTTTGAATGCAGTCTTAAACCCAATTTAACGAAAATGTCAATCCCCCCAAAATCTGTTATATTTTTGGGTGATTTGACATTATGCTAAATAGCCCAAAATTAAAAATGTTAAATCGCCCAAAAAGATTTTTTGGGCGATTTGGTTTTGAGCGATCGGAAGCAAGGCTATTAATGAATTCTGACAAAACGCCCACTTTCTTGGGCGTTTTGTCATTTTTTTAATTTTTGGCCGATGTGACATTTTTCCGATTTGGGCGTTTTGGTTTTGGGCGATTTGACACCCAACCGGAAAGGCTATTGGCACTAGGGAAATTGATTTCTGCGCCGCTTGGTAGAATTTTTATGTAACTCAACACAGAGATAGGTTCTTGACAGATAGTAGCCGGTACAATATTCTTTATAAACAACTAAATTCGCTGAAAAAGGAAAGAGTGTTTTATTTTTTTAACAAAGTGCATTACTTGCTAACTTTTTCTTATTAAAATGTAGCGTCGAAATATGTGAGTTTACAAAAAAGTATTTTTCAAGCGATATAACGTTTCAGTTTAACTGCAATCATGCTTTAAAAAATGTAAACAAACCGCTTTTGGGGAAAAAAAGTTTTATTCAGTTGTTTGAATTTGATTATTATATTATTCATTCACATTTAGTAAACAATATGTGTGTCTTTTGATTTAGTGCCGACGATATTAATAACAACTTTGGCCGAGATGGTAAAATGCGATTAACAATTCACATCGACCAAATAGTGGATTATTTTAAAGGGACGGTACGGCTGGTTGGGTTTACTCCCTTGGCCTGGCCCTTGATCGATATACAACTCATGTATATGGATATGTAATTCAGACCTCCAAATTACACGATAAGCTACACGAAATAAAATCAAAAAATCTCGGTTTTTGTGTCAGTCGTTGGAGTTGTGTTTGTTCCTGCAAAGCTGGAATAGGAGAAAAGTGCAAACACATTGCTGCTTGCCTTTTATATTATATACAAAAGTAATGTGCATCTTCTAATATTTTGTTATTTGGATAGATACATAGAATATTATGTTTTTCCAATTAGAAATCATTTATTGGAACCCCTCAGCTGTACGGATGTAAAGCAGACTTGGGGAAAGATTGGACGTGAGGTTACATCCTCTTATGGTGGAGTCCACATTAAAAAAATGTGTCATGTCTCCAAAAAAAAATATGCACTAATGAGGAAGAAGTCGTCACTGACGAAATGAAGAAGATATTTCTTGCAAGGCTTGTAGCCGGTAAAGGTGAAAGAAAGCCGTAACTTTTTTCGTGAAAGGTGAAAGAAAGCCATAACTTTTTTCGAATATTAACTCGATTTTTACAGCTGTTCCTGAATCCGAATTGGCGAAAACCAAAAGATGCTACAGATCCTCGGCTTTAAATGTGGTAGAACCAACACAAGAAGAAAACTATGTTAACGAGTTTTAGAAATGGTTTTCACTGAAGGAGAGTACATTGAAAAATTCGTTCCTCTTATGGAACAACATCTAAAGAATAATTTATTAACTAGAAATCTTTTCAGGGCCACAGTACAAAAATCCGTGATTGAGGGTATTTCCATATCTGCGAAAACAATTTCTCAAAATAGTCCTCTTTGGTTCATGGAGCGCAAAATGAGAATCACGGGAAGCATTGCATATGGGCTCTACACGTTTTCATGCACTTGTGATGAGGTATGGAAGAAAAAAATTAAACAGACATACTTTGGAACACAAAACTTTGGAAGAAACGAAGCCACAAAATATGGACTGAGTGCCGAAAAAAATGCTAAGATAAAATACGGCAAGCTGTACTTACTTTTCGAGTGTGGAGTAGTTGTATTCCCAACACTTTCATTCCTTGCAAGTAGTCCAGATGGGATCTCGTATAATGGGGACGAGTGGAAATTGTTGGAAATAAAATGTCCCACCACAGGAAGACAAGATAGTGCAACAAACATTTTAAAAAACTTAAAGTTTTTAAAGATTGTGAATGGTAGTTATATATTGAACGCAAAAAACAAATATTACGGCCAAGTGCAACTAGGGTTCTTTATTTTAAATTTGAAAAATTTTGATTTTGTTGTCTACAGTTCTTTTGATGATACCATAGTTGTCATCAACGTGCCAATAAATTTCGAGTTCTTAGATACATTTATACCGCAGTTAACAGATGTTTATTTTAATTACATAATTACCACTCATGGGCAATCCTTACATGTACTTATATAATTTTTATTTATTTTTAAACAAAATACAATGCGTTTACCAATATCGTTTCTTATTGAAAGATTTATGTTTTGTTATTTTTATATTTATTTGATTTTTTTTGAACTGAAATATTTTTAAAATGTTTATTTTTTAATTTTGTTTATTTAATATGAACTATATTTTTGATGCAATAAACATATGTTTCGTTTCAATTGAATTAGTTCATCTATTGCTAAAAGAAAAAAAAAGAAAAATTAGTTGTATAAATACATTTTTAAACAAATTTATCATCAATTAAAATGGGTGAAGAAAGGTTTGAAATAGCGCATACAACCATGATTATGTCATCTAAATAAGGTAAGTTCGAATATTTAACTGTTTCTGATAAAATTTTAAAGTTGAACTCTTGCTGATGCTATCAAACGATCGTTTTCAACATCTTCCTTTTTCCTGTCAGGTTGCATAAACTGAAGTCCAATCTTTTGGACTCCTAAGTGTTGCAGCTCATTAGCAATCATAAAACCCTTATCTACCATCACAGCATCTCCTGGTTTGAATTTCTTTGCTAGGTCTGTTAGGTTGAAAATCGCTTTGTCAGATGTTTCCCAGATGCAGCTAGACTAATAAAATTGATAAGTCCTGATGGAGATACTCCAATTAAGAGTTTTACAGTGCTTGTTCCCTTGTAGTGGGAATAAGTACATGTTCTGCAGGTTATACATCCAAACTTTACCTTTTTTATTTCTCTGCAGTCAAGTACTGTAACCGTATTCGGAAAATTAGTAAAACACGCTGGTAAACTCTTTTGGTTTTCTTCTTTTGTTTGCCAAAGTATACAGCATTCCAGCGCCTTTGCTAAAAGCTGTACTGTATCCGCGAAATATTTCCTTGCAGTTTTTTCCGATATTTTAAAAGAATCTGATATCATAGCATAATTTTTACATAATTAAGAGGATTCGATGCTTAAGCGACATGCCTTTGTTCATGTGTTCCGAGGGCCGAATAGATTCGCACAATTCAACAAATGTATCCAAAAGTGGTATTGTTGGAATTCCTGTTGCGGTTTTTAACTGCTTATCCATGTCAAAACTGAAAGGCAATGTGTGCACGTTTTGATCATTCACTTGAGTGGTTTTGTTTTGCTGATTTGCACTGGCTTCAACTCCAATTGAGACATAAGATTTTGCATTTTGTAGTTCAGTAGATGGTGCTAAGGTATCAGCTGAATGTATATTTCCACTGGCTGGATGACCACTTTATTTGTACAGCTGCAAAAATGTTAATAAGCTTTAGAAACAGATTTATTTTAAATCGCATAAAAATACCTTTTTTTGGAATCTCCTTTAATCAACCTTTCATACCTTGCCTTCATTTTTGTAATACATTTCTTAGTAGCAATAGATGACTTTGGAAGGTTTAGCGTGGGAAAGGTTGATTCCAAAATATAGCTTTTTCTTTTTTTCTGTCCCCTTGCAATTGGAACTAACACTTCGCCTTTTTTGAAGTGAAGACTACATATTCCCAAATATTTTGGGAATTCCTTTCCCATTTTTAAAGCATGTCTCCATTTCATAAGCTCCCTGGTTTTTTATAATTTTTTGGGGAATCCTGTGCACAGAAACATCGCCACTTCTATTCGAATTACCGTGTGGAACCCCGCAATGCTGACCAGTTTTCCGTTTGGGTTTGTGCTTATTATTGGTGGACATAATACTGCTACCAATTAATTTCAATTAATATTGATAACAATATTGTTTTTAATTTAACATATACAAACCTTCAGCTGAATTTATGTACGACGTATGTTTGTGTAAAGTACACCAATTTCTTTATCAAATGGCAAATAAATCCTATGGCAGTAGTAGTCTAATTCAATAAAATTTAAACATTTTGTATTTTTTCGGCTTGTTTTACTAACATCACAACATTTACTGGGCCCTTTCGTGAACAGGATTTCCCTGGAAATATTTCCCACGTTCGAAAAATTCGAATCGTGAATAATGTTCGAAATTCCCCACGGAATTTATTGGTATCGTGAACAATATTTCCATGGTAAATTTGTTGTGATTTCTCGGGAATTTTTGCGCATATGGAGCACAAATTTACGCGTTTGGAGGAAACAGTTATAAGAATATGTTCCATGAAGGATTCGATAGAAGGTTGCCGAAATGCATCTTCATTTGGATTACCTTCTTGCAGCCAAAAAAGATAGAAAAATAGAAAATCAAGAAAAAGAAAACATTTCCTCACTTCAAGCAACTTTGGACTGTGTTCTTGACTTCGATGAAAGTCATTCGAAGTCTCTAGTTGAGTGTCAACAATTTGAACCACATCCTGTCGCTGATGACAGTCTAAATTCAAGCAAAGCGACGAAACAAAGGAAGGCTAGTAATACGACGAACTCAGAGTTTCTAGAACAGGAGCTTAGTGTCCAAAAAGAGATTTGTATTAAAATAGGGAAAGCCGTCGATTTTCTGGAAAGTCATCAAGAAAAATCATCTCAAGGCATTAAAAAAATGTGCCGGTCCATAGATAGACTCTATGAACAGCAAAAGCTTGTCTTAAAAGAAATGTGTCGTCATAACATTGAATTGGAGCAACAAAAGCAAAATGAATATGAAGAAATTAAACGCCACAACAACAAAATGGAAAACTTGAGACTTACAGAAATCGAATCCAAGATAAAATTTAAACAAGATCTCATTAAAATTGAGGAAGAAAAGCTCGGAAAGATGTAGTATTCTTTTAAGTGAAGAATGTTTTAAAATCAGTTCGTTTATTCATTTTATGTAATGAAATATTTGTTATGTTTATTTTTTGTTTATTTTATTTATTTTTTGAAGTAAAATATATACATATGGATATGTTTGTGAATTAAGTTCCTATGACTGTGAATTAAAGAAAATTGATGCGATATATCAAACAAAAAAAATATGTTTCAAAGGCTGTTTCCAATGTCTCTTCTTATTGCCTGCCCAACGGCTAAATATTCCACATCGCCCGCTGGTTGTAGGTCGCTTTCAGATCCACCCGAATAATCAGTGATATCGTCCAGAATCGTTGAGTCAACCTCGTACTCCATTGGAAGATTACTTTTAAAAAATATGCACATGTTATGCAAAGCGCAGCATGTATTAACGATTTGGATTGCTTTTTGGGGTTCATAGTGAAGTTCTCTGGCGCCTAGAATGCATCTCCACCTACCTTTCACAACTCCATTTACTTGCTCAATTATTTTGTGACCGGCTTTATGCGCTTTGTTAAATTTACTCTCTGGTGATCCTTCCTGGCATGTTCTATGCGGAGTAAGTAGCCATGGCGCCAATGGGTATCCTGCGTCACCTAAAAGGAACAAAAATTATATGTTAAGCAAAAAAAAATATCGCATTTTTACCTAATAGCCAAATATTTCTTTCCCCGTTCAGATATCGTTGGAGCAAATGGGAACGAAACTCCGACACTTTCCACACCAATTAGTCGTGGCATGCTCCTGGATGTGTAGCATCAACAAAACGAATCTTCATTTCTTCATCACAAATCTAAAAATACGAATTAGTACTTTATCGTATTTAAATATGGGTATCTATACCTATAGATAACTTTTAAACCACTTACAAGTAAAACATTTAGGCTATAGAATCCTTTTCTGTTGAAGAACAAGTGCTGAGATGCATGCGGTGCAACAATCCTTACGTGCGTTCCATCTATACAGCCGATCACTCCCGGAAGTTTATATTTTTCGTAAAAGTACAAATTCGTCTTCCTTTGCTCTTCTGCGGTTTGACTTTTGATCCATTCTGGACAAAGCTTTTCTTCGAAAATGTTAAGGAAGTTCGACAATACTTCCGAGAATGTCGACTGCGCAAGACCTACATCGTGGTCCTTTCCGACTCCTCTTTGGTACCCACCTTCAGCAAAAAAACGCAGACATGCACTTAGTCTGACGATTTTAGGCACAGCGAATAATTTTTTTGCCATGGGGAAAGAATCGGAGAGGGCATCTAGTAAATACTTGAATAAAACTTTATTTACTCGGTAATTCTTGATAAATCTGAAACAAGAAAAATTAAAAACATAATTTGGCACATTAAATTTTACTCACAATTCTTGTGGTAACTCCAAGGGGTTGGAATTATCCCTCAATTCGCGTCTTATTGAACGGATTTCTTTTTTTTTATTCCTTCCTCCTCCACCGCCAGTAATACAAATCCTATGCTATACATTTTTAAACTTAAAATGGTTAAATATTTAAAGTTCGATCCAATCAAAAAAATTAATAAATTTCCAAACATCAAGAAATGTTACTGTCAAAACAGAAACAAAACAATTCGAAATTGATTTCCGAAAATAATTTTGTTTTTTTAATGTTGGTAGTTTTTTCCCTGGGAAAATTTATTCTGAGGGAAGTTCACGATAACTAGAAATGTTTCTTGGGAATGAAACTTTCCGTGGGAAATGAAATTCCCTGGGAGATTCCCGACAGGGCCCATTACCTATATTTACCTTTCAAATAATCTTTTTGTATTCTTCTTGGAATAAACCAGTACCACTAGAATGCTGGTTGTGAATCGAATGTCTGTGTTGAGTTACCGAGTATATCCGCTAGGTTTTTCATTCCATCTGTCAATAGTGGTACACAGCCGGCAACCGTGAGCTTACCAGCAAAAGCAGCCAATTTGTGATCAACAATTTTTCTGCATTCTAATCACAAATTCGTGCATTATATTTTTGTAATTTGTGTAACAAAAATCTAGATTACAAATTTGATGTTATGATTTACAAGTACAAATTTGTGGTTGTAATTTGTAGTTTGGTAAAATAGGCCACTGAAGTCATTAAAGTCATTTTAAATCTACTCTTTTCAATTAATATAGATTAATTTTATCCTTTTTCATTTTCTTTTTTAATAAAAACTTTTAAATAAAACTAAAATTCTGTCTCGATACTTATTACTCGATTGAATATCTAGTGGTATCATGCTTAACTCTTTTGTTTGAATAAACGAATATGAATGAATATGAATAATGTAGTGTCAAAAATATTTCATTTAGTTATTCGGAATGCGTTAATCACAGCATGTTGTTACTGTGAAAAAAATGGTATCTTCGCAGCGTATTCCAGGCCCGATATTTTGCTTATTTTATGCATTGTTAGAAAAACAATGGCACAACTAATAGGCACTGATGGCACTAATGGTTTGACCTCCACTATTTTTCTACACACATCCAATGTTTTGATATAAATAGCGAGCACTTGTAAAAGATCTGAAATTAATTGCAATATTTTTCTTTGTACACCCATGCAAACCTTTTAATTCAGCTGAACATTTTGGGCTACTGCTCCCTATCACGTTAACGCACATTAAGCATTTAAAATACAATATCTTCAATATGGAGGATGTTTTTCCTTCTACCATATGGTGGTAATGAAAAATGGACACTCGCCGAGAAAATGTTTTGCAGCATTGTCGCCCTCTCCACAAGTTTCGTAGGCTGTATTGTCACTTGAGCATGGCACATTAAGATGCTTGGTGAAAGCGAATTGGCCTGTGAACACACCAATCGATTTTTTGCAGTCTTTTATGCTGAGAGACAGCAATAATGCCACTGATTTCTTGCAGACATCCGGGAGCATTCGTTTAGTCAGCCTACACCCTGGAGAGCCATGCCACACACAATTACATATGTTCGTCAGAAACACAATCATCAATAGAACCCCTAACCGAGGACGCGAGGAGAGCCAACGCAGGTTCGGGCCTTTGTCCAACAATCTCATCGAAGATCTCTCAAAATCCCTGTGTGACCTGAGACACAGCCTCCCGACTGAGTTCAAAGAATTTTTTCATTCACGAACTATTTTGGAAATGGTTAAAGGGTTAAGCAAGGCCATAAGCGCAGCCTGACTGCACCGAAAAAATTATTGTACATAATATTTATGAACAGCATTCATATAGCAAAATTCATTAGTTTAAAAAAAAAAAATTATTCAATTTATGTACAAAATCTTTAAAAAAAATACCGATTTTATGACCAATGAAATTGCATTCATACGCTTTATTTACTGGGCGGTACGGTGCAAATTGGGGAATTTGTTGCTTCGAATTGCTCATTCGAATTTGAGATCATACCGCCATCAGCTAAGTGGTTTAGCACTGTAGCAAAATGTTCTCTCCATCTAGTGAGCTGGTCCTCATCCGAGATCAGAAAGTTACCTTCTAGGCTCTTCATTGGGTGTTGTTTGGAGTTCCGACCACCAGTCAGCTCCTTAGTGATGCTATAAACAATCCTACTGTCGCACCTGCTCGCTGCTTCTTTAGCCTTTGAAGCCAATGAGTTGATGTGCTGACGTTTGTCACGTCTCACTCTACGCTGCACTTCTTTCTTCTTCGCATGGTATTTTCTCTACTGCTGAGGCTGCTGCAATCGGTGCCTTTATTGCTGTACGCTCATCGTTCCGTCTCCAGATGTCTGCAGATAGCCATGTGCGATGGTTTTTCGGCATTTTTCACAGCATTCCAGTGGTCATCCGAGCTCTCTGATTGCTTCTGTTTCTAAGGCAAGGTGGTCCCTGAACTGTTGGCGCACATGGGGAACCTTGAGTCTGTCGATATTAAACCTGGTGATGGTAAGTAAGTTTGAGCGATTGCTATTGGTGGATGCAGTACGAAGGCGTATACGAGCTAACAAAAGATGGTGATTTCGTTTTAGTCCGATGTCAGCTCCATGTCTGTTTCGGAACTACCTACCTTGGCATTGAGATCTCCCATCACCATTGCGATGCCCCCATTAGGCGTTTGGTTGTAGGTGACGCCTAACTGGCTATAAAAATTGTCCTTTTCATCCTCAGTCGCGCTTTAGTCAGAGCATAGCACTGTTTGATGGTAATTTTTCCTACACTACTGTGGAACCTAGCCGTCAATATCCGGCCAGTATGAGGTGTCGAAGACATGAGGCTTCCTCGTGCTGCTGGAGTTGGCACTTCCAGCTGGTTTATTAGAGTACAGCATGACAGCCTTTTTGTTGGGGATGTATTCCCCAGCATTGAACCATCTTATCTCGTTCAGCCCTAAGATGTCTATTTTATAGCGTGCGATTTCTCGTTCCATTTGGAGGAATCTGGAGTTATTTGGCCCTTCCTGGAGTGAGTCCAGGAGGGTTATAACGTTCCAGAATCCGATCGTTGTACACGTTCGACAGCCAAAGGTCGTCATCAAATTATCCGTCCGAATCCGAGACGTTAGTTTTCGTTTTGGAACAATTTTTTTTTTACGGTGGCGGCTCGCTGGGCTACAGACCAACCGACACTTATATTGTTTTATGGCGCAGTAGGCTCGCCATTCGTCCTCTTCCGTTCGCAATTTCCAGAGAAAAATAGTAAAATTTTGGCCATGAAGAAGAGTTAAATAATTATAAAAAAAAATTTTGCGTTTTGCATTGTATTTCAGATTCCGGAAAAGCTTATGAATTTACGGGTATTTAGTCGAACATGTTTGGAGTTTTGAGATTCTTATTCGTTATCAACGTAAGTATTAAAAGAAGGTTGTAAATAATTTTTATTTTATCTTCAAATTTATGATAAAAGGTGTGCATAATTTATGCTTTTTTTCTTAAGAGCAATGAAACATTTCATAAAATGAATGTATATATACGTCCCAGCGTTTGCTTACAATTTGAAACTTTAGATACAACTTTTAAATGTTCGATAAAGAAATTCATAACACCATTGAATCGATGCATTGAATTTAAAAACATCTTCATATATCTAATAAACAAATACATAAACAATTTATGAGCTTCATTAATTAACTTGATGTACAGGTTCTTAGTTAATATGTAATAAATCATAAACAATTTATGAATGCCATTCATTAACGCCGCGCTTAGACTAGAATATGTACCCAGTCAATGGAAAGTGGCCGAAGTCATAATGGTCCTTAAGCCCGGAAAACCGCCGAATGAAAAAACGTCTTATAGACCGATTTCGCTTCTTTCAATCATATCCAAAGTGTTCGAGAAAATTTTGATTAGGCGAATACAGCCGGTTATAGAAGAGAGGCATCTCATTCCGGATCATCAAGTCGGATTCAGAAGTAAGCATTCTACAGTTGAACAAGTGCATAGAATAACTCATGTAATCGAAAAATCTCTTGAAGAAAAAAGAATTTGTTCAAGCGTATTCCTTGACGTCTCTCAAGCCTTTGACAAGGTCTGGCACGAAGGCTTAAAGTTTAAATTACAACAAGTTCTGCCAGAGCACCTATATAATATTTTGAAGAACTACCTTACGAATACGCTATTCCGCGTCAAATGTGGAAATGAATATTCGGATTTCAGGGAGATAATGGCTGGGGTGCCGCAAGGAAGCGTTCTTGGTCCAGTCTTGTATCTATTATACACCCGTGATATACCGCAAGTAGAAGGCACTGAGCTAGCTACATTTGCCGACGAAACTGCCATCTTGGCAGTAGGTAAAACGGTCGAAGATAGTACAGAAAAACTGCAAGAAGCTTTGGATAGAGTAAATGAATGGACAAAGGTTTGGCGAATCGCGCTTAATGAGACCAAATCTGTTCATGTAAATTTTACTTATAGGAAAATAAATAATTTGCCGGTCTTTTCAAGCTCGGTTCAAATTCCGTTTGCAAACGAGGCTAAGTATCTTGGAATGACACTTGATGCAAAGCTGAAATGGAAAACGCACGTTAAGAAAAAACGCAAAGAACTAGATAATAAATATAGAGAAATGTATTGGTTACTTGAAAATATTCCAAGCTTAGAGAACAAATTGCTTTTATATAAGCAAGTGCTAAAGCCCGTATGGACATATGGTACACAACTCTGGGGTTGTACCAAAATAAGTAATATTAAAATTTTACAAACTTTTGAGAACAAAGTACTAAGAGGTATTATTAATGCGCCGTGGTATATCAGAAACAGCGATATCCACAGAGATCTTGCCATTAAAACTATAGAAGACGAAATCAAAAACTACACTAATATTACAGTCCTTCAAGTTTTGGAAGAAAGAACTTTACTGCGCCGCCTACAAAGAACCAAACCTTTAGACTTAGCGCGATAAGTAACCGCGTCCAAACTGCGGAACTAGCAGGAACTTCTAATGGGAAGGCACCTGCAAAACGTTATTATTTCATGAAATGAAAACTTGATAAGTCGAATACTTAGTTGTAGTAAAAATGAAAACAAGTCTGTTTTGAAGGGAGCTTTTTTTTTTAAAAAAAAAAATAAATATTCGGCGCAACAGCTCTTTAAGTGCCAGGGCCTAGCTTCTCGCAACCACTCATGTTGTGTGCGTTATATTTTTCACACGAATGGAAGGGACCGTATCCGAACGGCGATTTGAGAAGCTTTTTCGAGACAACAATACTCTCGGATGTTTATCAGACGCTCGCGAGAGGCGGGACCGTGAAAAAACTTTTTGGTGTTTTGTAGGATTCGAACTTGGAACCTCATGCGTAGTGATCCAACACACTAACCACTTACGCCACGGCGCCCACGGAGCTTTTTTAGTGGGTAAGAATCCCACACTACTATGAGCACGCGCTGTCGATCCTCATAGTGTCTTCTTGAAGATTTTCACCTACCCTCGAAAAAAAAAAAAAATTCATTAATTTTATGCATAGATCTTACTCTTAGGTGACAATTCATAGCTGTATGAATATATTCATACGCCGATACATATTCTGTAAGAACTCGATGTTTAGCTCAATTTTAATATTTTTTTTTTCGTTTGCCATATATCATGTCCTTTTTGGTTCAGTGTATGACTACAGTCAACATAGTTCATTGCCATTAGGATTACATAAGCTTCCGCTAGGAAAACGGACCAATATTTGCCTAAAAAGAAGTGAAACCTATGTTGTCGTGTTTTACGAAGACACCACCAGCATACACTCACTTGACTGGTTTTGGAGCCGTCCGTGAAAATACGACTGTATTCCATTCCTGGCTCAGGCTGTGGCCGAAGCCAATTCTGAACACGAGCAAAGCCGACTTTAAATATGCGCATCAGCCTGAGTTCTAGTGTCATTGCGTCAGACGGCATACCCATAAGACCGGAATCGTAGGATAAGTGTCGCGCAAGGTCTTCAAAACTCAAATGTGAATTATATCAAAAACCACCACGCCGAAGAAGACGGATGGTGTTGAGAATTCTAGCTAATCGTTCTATTTCATTGTTTTATTGTACTTGCTTACCCGTAGATCTCATTTAATTCTGCTTGCTTACATCTCATTATTATTAATAATGTATTAAATTCAATTTATTAATAGTCCTTTATTTGAATGTGTCACTGTAATCAATCATCACTACATCATATAAAACAAAGACCCCAAATTCTGCGTGGCCGCGCTAATCTCCAGAACCACTGAAGGGATTTGGATGCGGTTTCCACTGTTATGCTATGCATTTCCTTGGGAAGGTTGTTCTCTACCAAAAATTACTCTGCCTTTTACAGGAACTGAGCATTCGAAGTCTAAGTGGCGGAAAGGGGGTTAAAATTACATTCACACGGTCCTAACTCAACAATGGCTTCTTGGATTTAAAAACAAATGAAATGGTTTTTAGCAAATCTTTAAGGATTCATTTGAGCTATAAATTATCCTTCTGCGTTATCCTAAAGCTGAGCTGTGCTCAAAACAATTCATGAAATTAGCGCGAACTATTTTCCATCAGTGGAGACCACAGCCAACAGCCATGCAGCAGTGGATGACGTCATAATGTCTGTATGTTAAGCAAGTGTTCTGCATGAATTAAAATTATCAGTTTGTACCCAGTGGGAAAAGAAGCCCTTCAAAAGGTCTTTGTAAGCGCATACAAAGAAGCTCGAAGCACTTACTCACCATACGTCCCTTCCTTTCCTTTTACTATGTGGTATGATGTCCGCAGACGTAAGCACTAACGAACAGATCACTGTGAAGCGCTGCTTCAGCGCTTTATGAGAAGGCAGAAGTAAGCACTTATGCCCAGACCAGTTCGAAGCGCTTTCTAAACCCTTCAGAAGAAGGCAGGTGTAAGCAGTTTCGATTAGGTTGGATAATTTTAAATTTATTTATTTATAAGAAAATATAAATAAAAGTTAGAAGAAAAAAAAAACAATTTTCATTAGAACATCATTGTCCTATTCAGATCAATTTTTCACAAAAATCACTTCAAGAATGAGCTCATATCAGCGGAACGTAATTCATAAAGAACAAATATTACCAGCTACTCTCTAGACAGTTTTCGGGCTATGCCGCTATGAGCTTCTAACGCCGAGTCTCCACGAGACATATTTATTTCAAACATTATGTCAGACATCATGTTAGAAATTTTTATTTTTTTATACGGTGGGCAAATTATGTCAAGAAATTTCACTTTCAACCATATCACATATGAGCAAGCAACGACCAATTCTTGCTTGCCACCGAGTCTCCACGAGACATATTTCTGACTTCATGTCAGGCACCAATCAGCCATGTTTTCTTCGTAGTAAAACTCAAATTGACACTCCCTGTCAAATTTATTTCAGGGTATATTTCCACAGAGATGGCAAGAAATGAAAGCAGAAATCGATTTCTTGAAATGAGTCATTTCAAGAAATTTGCGGTCTCCATTGGAAATTTCGATTGCATGAAATATTTCTTGCAATGAATTATTGCCAGTGGAGACCACGGGTAAAGGAATCGCTTCGTAAGCATTCCGTACAAGAATCTACCTCCGGTTATGAAGAGTAAGCATTTACACACTGCATCCTCTGCAGGCGCTTACTATTTTTCCCGCTGGGTATGAAGAGTAAGCGCTTACACACTGCATCCTCTGGAAGCGTTTACTATTTTTCCCGCTGGGTAAGGCAAATTTATTTTCTGTGTGTGTGTATCCATATGTATATCCTCATAATGTGCCAAATCCAAGCCTACTCCTGAATGGATTTGAGTGGAGTTTTTTTTTTTATCATAGCCAGCAGTCGTGTCCTGTAGCAGTGGCTATTATATTGAAAAGATTTTGTTTTGTTTGTTTACTTTGTGTTTACAAATTTATTGTTTTTAATAGTCGGAGAGCTGGTGAACGTTTTTGAAACGTCATTTTAGCACAGGAAATAAATACATTTTTTTGTTAAACTTGAGCTAATGATCACAAATATCAACGTCTGGCAGCTGTCTGTTGGTGCGTTTGGGGAGGGCTGGGCCCCAAAGACGTCGAAAAAAGGGATGCGGTCACGTCATTTCAGCAAAGCTGAATTTTTGTATATGAGTACTTTACTTGTTTATATAACATATTTTACCACTGCCAGACATTTTGGCCGGGTCTAACATCCTGCCTGACGCAAGCGAAGTTTGAATGTCGCTACTAAAGCGACAAATGTATCTAATAGCCGATTTTCATCGAAACTATTGAAGCATTTGAAAACTTACTAGGTGTGTCTTATAGGAAATTAAATTCTAAATAAAATAGTATGTACACAAAATTTTCATATATCCAGTAGAACAGAAGATATTTTAAAAAGAGTCAGTAGCCGCGATTCGAAACCATTTGTTTCGTATTAAGATATCATTTTCCTACAAAATGCATCATATGTCTTCTCCCTTCGGCTGTTCTACCTGGGAAAAACAAAACAATCATGCTTTCAATAATTTTCAGATTTTTTATTGGGTTATATAAATGATTTGGAAGAATATAATTTCCGGTATTATGGTATTTTAATCCTGTATATCATCGTCTTCTTCGTCGTCAGGTTCGATCCATCATCACATAAATTAAAGAATTTAACAATTTTTTATAGTTTGCATAGAATAATCAATATGCAATAGTATTGCAATAAAAATAATGCATTATAATATTCATAATGTATGTACCTGAACTCTCGTTTTCATCATAAATATCAGGAGGTTGGATTACAACGTCTTTCACTAAAGCAGGTAATTGATCACCGTCGAACCAAAAAAACTCATATACACCATTAGATTCCAACCATCCATTTTCAATTGGGGATAAATTAGTTGAATTTTTTAAATGTGTATTTCTCCAAATATTTGAAATATAATGAGCCCGTAAGAAATGTTGACGCAGCTCTGATTTACATGGTGGCAAATTTCCAGTGTCAACATTTTTAATTTTTTTATGGAAATCGTCATTCATGTTCATTGCATTAGATGTTTTTGTAAATATCTCATATCTGGATTTATTGACGTAATTTATATTACGGATATTATACAAACGACATACAAACTCCTCTAAGACTTCAAAAACTTTTCCCTTGAGCCTTATATATGTACATCCAAAGTACCAAGCAAGATCAGTAAATGCTTTTCGGTATTTGCGGGATTCATTCAATTGTATAAAAGGTCTTCGTTTTCCTTTTCTGTAAAATGTAGCGTAATAATCGCAACCAGTTGCTGCATGAAATCCTGGTAAAGAATTACACAAAGACTCTCCTAGAGCATTAAACAATTTGGATAAATCTACAAATCGTCGTGAATTTCCAACGCCAACCTCCTTCCAAATGTTCAGAGAGCTCTTTAAATGTTCCATGTAACCTAACATAATCACATTAACGTCAGTATCAGGGCATTTTATTAAAACATTTGCATCTTAATCGATGTTGCAAACATCGTAGACGATTTTGGTGTCAGCTTCTTCATGTTTTTCACAAGATAAATTGTCTTCCACAGTTTTTTTCACTTTTCCATTGTCAGTTTTAAAACAGTAACAAAAGTCATAGTTTGCTGAGGTTATCCAAGCTATCTCTCAGAAGATGTTCGCTATCTTTGATAGATGGTGAAAAATAACGATCAAAATGATATCGATTCTGGATGCAGAATACCTAGTAGCCACTTGCAATATTTTTTTTTGAGATGTTGCCGAATGTTTTTGGAACTTCCTTTAAGAGATGCAGCATGAAAAAGCCATCGATAATTACAATATCAATATTGCGTACTGCCTGACTATCAACTTTTGCCTCCAACAATTTCATGAGAACAGATTTATCGGTTTTACAAACTGTTCCATCTAAATGGCACATTGATAAAGGAACAGGCATCAAAGGATACGATAAAATATCTATATATTGTTCCAGGGTATTGCTATAGGGTTTGGTGCTGCTCGTCCTGTTGCAATGTTATATAAGAAATCGTTACTCAGTTCTGGTGCTAAAGGATTTATATTTTGTTTAATGTAATGCATACAATTTTGAAGCTGCACGCAACTTTTTTCCATTCTACTTCTTTCCAAGTCTGCTGTATCTATATGCATAAAGCTATATCTTGAGCTTTACGCAATCCACATTCCTCAAATACGTGCGATATTATCGTTGATCTTATGCTGTGACTTTTAGACCAGCGTTGACAAGCAGATATCGAATTGGTGAAATGTATAACTCCTGTCAATCTTTTTGCAGCATCTGCATTTATTGTCTGTTCCAACGTCAAATCTATTGGCTGTCTAGAGAATGCTTTTTCGGTTCTTTTCACAACGAAGGACCTGTTCTCAAAAAGTTCTCTTAGTCCTGGGTGAGGTTCGTCGATTTTTAATAAATTATCGTGGTACTTGACCAACCACCGTGCGTGCAATTTTGGGCAATATGTATTTAAATAATTCGAAATCTGCAGTACGAATGCTTCGTGTCAAAATTAAATAATAACTAACATCATCTACATAAATCATGTAGAACTGCGGTGTTTTGCCAAATTGTCCATTAATCGTTGCTTCTTGATATGCATTATATTTTCTAAACAATTGTATAAGGTAAGGATGGTCAATAGTGGGACTTGATGTCTGTGTAGATTGAAAGTCATTAAGATAACTGATTATATCATCGCCAATTTCTATTTGTTCTTTCTTCATAAAACTTTCAAAACGTAGGATCTTAAAGCCCAAAGTCATTAAAGGCTTTACAGCTATAAATCCAGCTACTGAACCATTTGCTAAAAGTTCACTTTCCACCATTACATAAGCCAATCCAGAATCATCTATAAACTTTCCGATGGCTTTGAAATAAGCCATCATGATGTGGAAGCTGCCTAGATGAATAAAAAGGCCATTAAATCTTGGCTTTTTCAGTTGCTTGAATTTGAAAAGCGGCTACTGACTCTTTTTAAAATATCTTCTGTTCTACTGGATATATGAAAATTTTGTGTATATAAAATAGAATTTAATTTCCTATAAGACACACTTAGTAAGTTTTCAAATGCTTCAATAGTTTCGATGAAAATCGGCTATTAGATACATTTGTCGCACATCGCTTTAGTAGCGACATTCAAACTTCGCTTGCGTCTGGCAGGATGTTAGACCCGGCCAAAATGTCTGGCAGTGGTAAAATATGTTATATAAACAAGTAAAGTACTCATATACAAAAATTCAGCTTTGCTGAAATGACGTGACCAAACAAAAACAAACAAATATTTGGCGCAACAGCTCTTTAAAGTGCCAGGGCTTAGCTTCTCGCAACCACTCATGTTGTGTGCGTTATATTTTTCACACGAATGGAAGGGACCTACAGTTTAATACCGAATCCGAACGGCGATTTGAGAAGCTTTTTCGAGACAACAATACTCTCGGATGTTTGTCAGACGCTCGCGAGAGGTGAGACCGTGAAAAAACTTTTTGGTATTTTCTGGGATTCGAACTTGGAACCTCATGCGTAGTGATCCGACACACTAACCACTTACGCCACGGCGCCCACCAAATGACGTGACCGCATCCCTTTTTTCGACGTCTTTGGGGCCCAGCCCTCCCCAAACGCACCAACAGACAGCTGCCAGACGTTGATATTTGTGATCATTAGCTCAAGTTTAACAAAAAAATGCATTTATTTCCTGTGCTAAAATGACGTTTCAAAAACGTTCACCAGCTCTTAGACTAAATGCTGCCAAGAACGCCCGTGTTGTGATGTCACTGACAAGTTCGATGTGTACAGCCTTCGTTGCCATGCACACAAATATGGTGAAATAACCTTTCAGGACCTTAGCGTTTCGTCCCATCCAGGTCTTCACGTCGATTGGGCCAGCGTAATCCACTCCGGCGTGTGTGAAGGGGCGAGAAATCTGCGTCCTCGCGGTGGGAAGGCTTCCCATTAACTGCGCCAATGGCCATCTGGCTCGAAGGACCAAAATGTTCCCAATAATTCGACCACTCTAAAATATATGTACAAACCGTACAATACTGTCTGTAAAGAAAAATTTACCAGTAAAAAAAAACTCCGCAAAATAAAAACGCTTCTTTCCTTTTGAACGTTATAAACTGTGTGTTGCTTTACTTTCTTTGTTCTTTTTATATATTATTGCAAGGTATATAGCAAATTGACATTTCGAAATTACTCTTGATATGTATATATTAATTATGGGAGGGTTAAGGGAGTTGCCATACTATCTCAAACACTAACTATTATGCTCGTATCTTTGTTTCAGTAAAACTTACATTGCCACCTATGCTTCATTTATTTTGTTTCTCCTGCTCTAATTTTATTAAGAACCAATTAATTTCAGCATAGGAAAGAATTTTTGAGTTAAAAATCTAAGTAGACCAATTATTTTGCGTTTGAGTCGTATACCTGATCCAGTGAATTTCTGCAGCATCGATCTCTTCTGCAGTTAAGTGTTTAGATGCTGACCCATGGCAGGCCTTGACGAAACGCTGTATATAAGTCGTAACTCGAATAAGATGTTTCCATGTACACTCTTACATCAGATTAAAGGAGACGACAGTCTTAATTCAGGTTCAGTGCAGCCTCTACGATCAAAGCAACACTATTTACATGCCTGAAGCTTTGAACTGGAAAATCACCATTCCTAAGCCAGGAGGGTCCACTTTTCCAGAGGGAAGGTGATTGAAGAATATCGGCACTGACTCCTCTCGTCACTAGATCAGCCGGATTTTCCTTCCCACTACAATGCCGCCAGTCTGCAACTTTGGTTGTTGATGACATCAATAAAAAATTACTAAACAAAAATGTGCTGACTTCGCCCTTTCTAGCTACGGGAATGTTGTTTATAACGCGTTGTCATCAAATTTTTGTTTTTCTTTTTATTGTTTAATTTGACTCTTCATTTTTCCGTAATTTGCACTTTTGTCTTTGTAATTATAATATGCACTTTTTGTTTAGGCTAGCATTAATTCTATATATATATTAAGGTAAAATAAAGCAATTGGTCATTGTTATCTGAAAAATCACACCAAGCCTTTTGTAATCCTAATGTGAGGCTGCATTAGGCGATTTTAAAGCAAATCATCAAAAATGTTCATTGGTCCTTCGAGCCGGATTATTAAGTGTTGGTATGAGACCATAACTGAGTACAGTGAATGTTAGTGTAGTTGGTGTGAGTGTGGTACAAGACCAAATCATCACTCATCAACGTCGTGGTACAAAACAACAATTCATTCATTCATTTTCAATGGCCCGCTAATCCTTCATGAGGGTCGCGGGGGTAGGATGCTCAGGTGGACTCTCCATCCTTCTCGATCCCCCGCCATTGACTCCAATTCATCAGGGGGAATCCCTAAGCGGCTCCAGGAGAGATGTTGGACTTGATCCAACCATCTCGTTCTAGGCCTTCCGCGAAGTCGCCTACCTGATGGCACGGCAACCATGGCGCGTCTTGGAAGCCGGTCTGGGGGCATACGCAGTACGTGACCAAACCATCGAAGCATAGATCGTTCCGTTCGGGGAAGTAGCTGCTCAACGTTGAGCGCCTCTTTTTACTCTGGTGTTGCGCACTCGATCCCTACGAGTTATTCCAACAACACCGCGAAGGAACCTCATTTCGGCAGCTTGTATCCGCGATCTTATTCTTTCGGTCACTATCCAAATTTCATGACCATAGGTGAGAGTTGGAACATACACCAAGTTAAAAACCGATAGCTTAGCTTGAATACTAAGTTCGGCCTTCCTTATAACAGATTGGCCAAGCTCTCTCAAAATTGATCCAGCCTGACCAATTCTACAGGATAACTCGGCATTGCTCCTCCCATCACTCGTGAATAAAACCCCGAGGTACTTAAACTTCTCCACCTGCTTCAGTGGGACTCCACTAACATGCAGAGTGCACTGAATGGCTTTTTTGGAAACGACCATTACTTCCGATTTGTTCACGTTGATCTTCATTCCAGCATCATCACAAACGGCTACAAACCTTTCGAGTGTGGGCTGAAGTTCGGTTTGAGAGGACCCAAGGATGACCAAATCATCCGCAAAGAGCAGATGACTAATCCTTAGGTCTCCCACTTTGAAACATTCCCCGCCACGGCTGCGCTGTAACATCCAATCCATATATACAATGAAGAGGAGAGGTGACAAAACGCACCCCTGGCGGAGTCCAACGCCCACAGTGAAAGGTATTGATTTAACACCGTTTATCCGAACACAGCTTTTACAGTTTGTATATAAAGACTGAATCGCCCTTAACAGGGAACCATCAATCCCATACTCCTGCAGAACACTCCAGAGTTTGCCTCGAGGAACCCTATCATATGCTTTTTCCAAATCCACAAATCAAGTGTAGACAGGTTTGGCATATTCCCAGGCTTTCTCAAGAACCATTCTGAGAGTGAACAACTGATCGGTTGTGCTTCTACCGGGATGAAAACCGCACTGCTCATCCCCCAAACTGTACTCAACCACAGCTCTGGAACGCTTTTCTAGCACCTTAGCGAAGACTTTTCCAGGGAGACTTAAAAGAGATATACCCCTGTAGTTGGCGCAATCTCTTTTGTCCCCTTTTTTAAAAAGAGGAACTATCACCCCCATTTGCCAATCACCAGGTGTTTCACCACATTCCCAGACCACCTTAATGACACGCGAGAGCCATTGCACTCCCTCTTTACCTAAAGCCTTGAGCATTTCTGGCCGAATTTCGTCCACACCAGCAGATTTGCCAACTTTTAGCGCTTTGATCGCCAAAGTTACTTCCTCTACCGTAGGACTACTTTCCGCCCAACTCTCGACCATAGGTCTGTCATCTTCGGTGCCCTGTTCGGGATTGAGCAATTCTGAAAAGTGCTCGCTCCATCTGCGTAAGATGTCCTCCTCATTGGAAAGAAGTCTACCGTCTTTGGATTTGACTCCTTCAACGATGTTCAACTTTTTTCCTCTGAGTCGGCGGACGGTCTGCCAGAACATCTTATTTGCAGATCTGTGGTCACGTTCCAATTTCTCGCCAAACTCCTTCCAAGACTGTTCTTTCGCTGTTTTCACAGCTAATTTGCAAGTTCTTCGCGCCTCAGTGTACCGATTTCGAGAATCGGAGTTCCCCAAGTGAATCCACACCTTAAAGGCTCTCTTCTTCTCTCTGATGGCTTCTTGAACTCCGGGCGTTTTAAACCAAGCAGTTCTTTTCTCACCACCAGCCGCCACACCAAGCCGCTTCACTCCACAAACATCTCCCGCAGAGCCAATAACCGCCGTTGAAAACAGTTGCCATTCTTCCTCTACATTTGATGGAACAGTTGGAATTCGTTCAAACCTCTCAGATATTTGTCACGCAAATGTCTCCGGTATCTTATCGTCCTGTAACCTCTCCCATCGTATGCGTGTAACCATCCTTGGTTTACGCTTTGGTAGGGGAGGCACTCTCTCGCTAAGATACAATTTGCACAGCACTAAGTGATGATCAGTTGACAGTTCTGCCCCTCTCAATACGCGAACATCACAAACCATTCTCTTCAGACAAGATGGTACCACAAAGAAATCGATCAGCGACTTCTGCTGAAGACTCTGACGGTACCACGTGTATTTGTGATTGTGTTTGTGTGGAAAGATGGTGTTCATGATGGATAAGCCATTTTCACAACAAAAATCCAACAACCTCTCTCCGTTCGCGTTTTGATCAGGATCACCGTTCCTCCCAATCACAGTCCCCCATGTCATAACATCTACACCCACATGAGCATTGAAGTCACCCATCAGGACAAAAGAATCCATATCTGCAACCTTTTCAAGGGCAACATCAACTTCATCTAAGAAAGCTGCGTACTCTGACTGAAGGTTCGGTGCATACACCTGCACCAATGCCAGAGTTGATCTTTCAAGCTTGAGCTTTAAGATCGCAACTCTCCCTCCTAATGGTATCCACTCCAATACTCTGTCTGTCAACCTGGGACTTGTGAGTATCCCCACTCCCGCCCGAGCAGACATTGATATCGATTCTGGATGCAGAATACCTAGTAGCCACTTGCAATATTTTTTTTTGAGATGTTGCCGAATGTTTTTGGAACTTCCTTTAAGAGATGCAGCATGAAAAAGCCATCGATAATTACAATATCAATATTGCGTACTGCCTGACTATCAACTTTTGCCTCCAACAATTTCATGAGAACAGATTTATCGGTTTTACAAACTGTTCCATCTAAATGGCACATTGATAAAGGAACAGGCATCAAAGGATACGATAAAATATCTATATATTGTTCCAGGGTATTGCTATAGGGTTTGGTGCTGCTCGTCCTGTTGCAATGTTATATAAGAAATCGTTACTCAGTTCTGGTGCTAAAGGATTTATATTTTGTTTAATGTAATGCATAAAATTTTGAAGCTGCACGCAACTTTTTTCCATTCTACTTCTTTCCAAGTCTGCTGTATCTATATGCATAAAGCTATATCTTGAGCTTTACGCAATCCACATTCCTCAAATACGTGCGATATTATCGTTGATCTTATGCTGTGACTTTTAGACCAGCGTTGACAAGCAGATATCGAATTGGTGAAATGTATAACTCCTGTCAATCTTTTTGCAGCATCTGCATTTATTGTCTGTTCCAACGTCAAATCTATTGGTTGTCTAGAGAATGCTTTTTCGGTTCTTTTCACAACGAAGGACCTGTTCTCAAAAAGTTCTCTTAGTCCTGGGTGAGGTTCGTCGATTTTTAATAAATTATCGTGGTACTTGACCAACCACCGTGCGTGCAATTTTGGGCAATATGTATTTAAATAATTCGAAATCTGCAGTACGAATGCTTCGTGTCAAAATTAAATAATAACTAACATCATCTACATAAATCATGTAGAACTGCGGTGTTTTGCCAAATTGTCCATTAATCGTTGCTTCTTGATATGCATTATATTTTCTAAACAATTGTATAAGGTAAGGATGGTCAATAGTGGGACTTGATGTCTGTGTAGATTGAAAGTCATTAAGATAACTGATTATATCATCGCCAATTTCTATTTGTTCTTTCTTCATAAAACTTTCAAAACGTAGGATCTTAAAGCCCAAAGTCATTAAAGGCTTTACAGCTATAAATCCAGCTACTGAACCATTTGCTAAAAGTTCACTTTCCACCATTACATAAGCCAATCCAGAATCATCTATAAACTTTCCGATGGCTTTGAAATAAGCCATCATGATGTGGAAGCTGCCTAGATGAATAAAAAGGCCATTAAATCTTGGCTTTTTCAGTTGCTTGAATTTGAAAAGCGGCTACTGACTCTTTTTAAAATATCTTCTGTTCTACTGGATATATGAAAATTTTGTGTATATAAAATAGAATTTAATTTCCTATAAGACACACTTAGTAAGTTTTCAAATGCTTCAATAGTTTCGATGAAAATCGGCTATTAGATACATTTGTCGCACATCGCTTTAGTAGCGACATTCAAACTTCGCTTGCGTCTGGCAGGATGTTAGACCCGGCCAAAATGTCTGGCAGTGGTAAAATATGTTATATAAACAAGTAAAGTACTCATATACAAAAATTCAGCTTTGCTGAAATGACGTGACCAAACAAAAACAAACAAATATTTGGCGCAACAGCTCTTTAAAGTGCCAGGGCTTAGCTTCTCGCAACCACTCATGTTGTGTGCGTTATATTTTTCACACGAATGGAAGGGACCTACAGTTTAATACCGAATCCGAACGGCGATTTGAGAAGCTTTTTCGAGACAACAATACTCTCGGATGTTTGTCAGACGCTCGCGAGAGGTGAGACCGTGAAAAAACTTTTTGGTATTTTCTGGGATTCGAACTTGGAACCTCATGCGTAGTGATCCGACACACTAACCACTTACGCCACGGCGCCCACCAAATGACGTGACCGCATCCCTTTTTTCGACGTCTTTGGGGCCCAGCCCTCCCCAAACGCACCAACAGACAGCTGCCAGACGTTGATATTTGTGATCATTAGCTCAAGTTTAACAAAAAAATGTATTTATTTCCTGTGCTAAAATGACGTTTCAAAAACGTTCACCAGCTCTTAGACTAAATGCTGCCAAGAACGCCCGTGTTGTGATGTCACTGACAAGTTCGATGTGTACAGCCTTCGTTGCCATGCACACAAATATGGTGAAATAACCTTTCAGGACCTTAGCGTTTCGTCCCATCCAGGTCTTCACGTCGATTGGGCCAGCGTAATCCACTCCGGCGTGTGTGAAGGGGCGAGAAATCTGCGTCCTCGCGGTGGGAAGGCTTCCCATTAACTGCGCCAATGGCCATCTGGCTCGAAGGACCAAAATGTTCCCAATAATTCGACCACTCTAAAATATATGTACAAACCGTACAATACTGTCTGTAAAGAAAAATTTACCAGTAAAAAAAAACTCCGCAAAATAAAAACGCTTCTTTCCTTTTGAACGTTATAAACTGTGTGTTGCTTTACTTTCTTTGTTCTTTTTATATATTATTGCAAGGTATATAGCAAATTGACATTTCGAAATTACTCTTGATATGTATATATTAATTATGGGAGGGTTAAGGGAGTTGCCATACTATCTCAAACACTAACTATTATGCTCGTATCTTTGTTTCAGTAAAACTTACATTGCCACCTATGCTTCATTTATTTTGTTTCTCCTGCTCTAATTTTATTAAGAACCAATTAATTTCAGCATAGGAAAGAATTTTTGAGTTAAAAATCTAAGTAGACCAATTATTTTGCGTTTGAGTCGTATACCTGATCCAGTGAATTTCTGCAGCATCGATCTCTTCTGCAGTTAAGTGTTTAGATGCTGACCCATGGCAGGCCTTGACGAAACGCTGTATATAAGTCGTAACTCGAATAAGATGTTTCCATGTACACTCTTACATCAGATTAAAGGAGACGACAGTCTTAATTCAGGTTCAGTGCAGCCTCTACGATCAAAGCAACACTATTTACATGCCTGAAGCTTTGAACTGGAAAATCACCATTCCTAAGCCAGGAGGGTCCACTTTTCCAGAGGGAAGGTGATTGAAGAATATCGGCACTGACTCCTCTCGTCACTAGATCAGCCGGATTTTCCTTCCCACTACAATGCCGCCAGTCTGCAACTTTGGTTGTTGATGACATCAATAAAAAATTACTAAACAAAAATGTGCTGACTTCGCCCTTTCTAGCTACGGGAATGTTGTTTATAACGCGTTGTCATCAAATTTTTGTTTTTCTTTTTATTGTTTAATTTGACTCTTCATTTTTCCGTAATTTGCACTTTTGTCTTTGTAATTATAATATGCACTTTTTGTTTAGGCTAGCATTAATTCTATATATATATTAAGGTAAAATAAAGCAATTGGTCATTGTTATCTGAAAAATCGAACCAAGCCTTTTGTAATCCTAATGTGAGGCTGCATTAGGCGATTTTAAAGCAAATCATCAAAAATGTTCATTGGTCCTTCGAGCCGGATTATTAAGTGTTGGTATGAGACCATAACTGAGTACAGTGAATGTTAGTGTAGTTGGTGTGAGTGTGGTACAAGACCAAATCATCACTCATCAACGTCGTGGTACAAAACAACAATTCATTCATTCATTTTCAATGGCCCGCTAATCCTTCATGAGGGTCGCGGGGGTAGGATGCTCAGGTGGACTCTCCATCCTTCTCGATCCCCCGCCATTGACTCCAATTCATCAGGGGGAATCCCTAAGCGGCTCCAGGAGAGATGTTGGACTTGATCCAACCATCTCGTTCTAGGCCTTCCGCGAAGTCACCTACCTGATGGCACGGCAACCATGGCGCGTCTTGGAAGCCGGTCTGGGGGCATACGCAGTACGTGACCAAACCATCGAAGCATAGATCGTTCCGTTCGGGGAAGTAGCTGCTCAACGTTGAGCGCCTCTCGTACTCTGGTGTTGCGCACTCGATCCCTACGAGTTATTCCAACAACACCGCGAAGGAACCTCATTTCGGCAGCTTGTATCCGCGATCTTATTCTTTCGGTCACTATCCAAATTTCATGACCATAGGTGAGAGTTGGAACATACACCAAGTTAAAAACCGATAGCTTAGCTTGAATACTAAGTTCGGCCTTCCTTATAACAGATTGGCCAAGCTCTCTCAAAATTGATCCAGCCTGACCAATTCTACAGGATAACTCGGCATTGCTCCTCCCATCACTCGTGAATAAAACCCCGAGGTACTTAAACTTCTCCACCTGCTTCAGTGGGACTCCACTAACATGCAGAGTGCACTGAATGGCTTTTTTGGAAACGACCATTACTTCCGATTTGTTCACGTTGATCTTCATTCCAGCATCATCACAAACGGCTACAAACCTTTCGAGTGTGGGCTGAAGTTCGGTTTGAGAGGACCCAAGGATGACCAAATCATCCGCAAAGAGCAGATGACTAATCCTTAGGTCTCCCACTTTGAAACATTCCCCGCCACGGCTGCGCTGTAACATCCAATCCATATATACAATGAAGAGGAGAGGTGACAAAACGCACCCCTGGCGGAGTCCAACGCCCACAGTGAAAGGTATTGATTTAACACCGTTTATCCGAACACAGCTTTTACAGTTTGTATATAAAGACTGAATCGCCCTTAACAGGGAACCATCAATCCCATACTCCTGCAGAACACTCCAGAGTTTGCCTCGAGGAACCCTATCATATGCTTTTTCCAAATCCACAAATCAAGTGTAGACAGGTTTGGCATATTCCCAGGCTTTCTCAAGAACCATTCTGAGAGTGAACAACTGATCGGTTGTGCTTCTACCGGGATGAAAACCGCACTGCTCATCCCCCAAACTGTACTCAACCACAGCTCTGGAACGCTTTTCTAGCACCTTAGCGAAGACTTTTCCAGGGAGACTTAAAAGAGATATACCCCTGTAGTTGGCGCAATCTCTTTTGTCCCCTTTTTTAAAAAGAGGAACTATCACCCCCATTTGCCAATCACCAGGTGTTTCACCACATTCCCAGACCACCTTAATGACACGCGAGAGCCATTGCACTCCCTCTTTACCTAAAGCCTTGAGCATTTCTGGCCGAATTTCGTCCACACCAGCAGATTTGCCAACTTTTAGCGCTTTGATCGCCAAAGTTACTTCCTCTACCGTAGGACTACTTTCCGCCCAACTCTCGACCATAGGTCTGTCATCTTCGGTGCCCTGTTCGGGATTGAGCAATTCTGAAAAGTGCTCGCTCCATCTGCGTAAGATGTCCTCCTCATTGGAAAGAAGTCTACCGTCTTTGGATTTGACTCCTTCAACGATGTTCAACTTTTTTCCTCTGAGTCGGCGGACGGTCTGCCAGAACATCTTATTTGCAGATCTGTGGTCACGTTCCAATTTCTCGCCAAACTCCTTCCAAGACTGTTCTTTCGCTGTTTTCACAGCTAATTTGCAAGTTCTTCGCGCCTCAGTGTACCGATTTCGAGAATCGGAGTTCCCCAAGTGAATCCACACCTTAAAGGCTCTCTTCTTCTCTCTGATGGCTTCTTGAACTCCGGGCGTTTTAAACCAAGCAGTTCTTTTCTCACCACCAGCCGCCACACCAAGCCGCTTCACTCCACAAACATCTCCCGCAGAGCCAATAACCGCCGTTGAAAACAGTTGCCATTCTTCCTCTACATTTGATGGAACAGTTGGAATTCGTTCAAACCTCTCAGATATTTGTCACGCAAATGTCTCCGGTATCTTATCGTCCTGTAACCTCTCCCATCGTATGCGTGTAACCATCCTTGGTTTACGCTTTGGTAGGGGAGGCACTCTCTCGCTAAGATACAATTTGCACAGCACTAAGTGATGATCAGTTGACAGTTCTGCCCCTCTCAATACGCGAACATCACAAACCATTCTCTTCAGACAAGATGGTACCACAAAGAAATCGATCAGCGACTTCTGCTGAAGACTCTGACGGTACCACGTGTATTTGTGATTGTGTTTGTGTGGAAAGATGGTGTTCATGATGGATAAGCCATTTTCACAACAAAAATCCAACAACCTCTCTCCGTTCGCGTTTTGATCAGGATCACCGTTCCTCCCAATCACAGTCCCCCATGTCATAACATCTACACCCACATGAGCATTGAAGTCACCCATCAGGACAAAAGAATCCATATCTGCAACCTTTTCAAGGGCAACATCAACTTCATCTAAGAAAGCTGCGTACTCTGACTGAAGGTTCGGTGCATACACCTGCACCAATGCCAGAGTTGATCTTTCAAGCTTGAGCTTTAAGATCGCAACTCTCCCTCCTAATGGTATCCACTCCAATACTCTGTCTGTCAACCTGGGACTTGTGAGTATCCCCACTCCCGCCCGAGCAGACATTGAGGGTGCGACTCCTGACAGGAAGAGCTTCCACCCACCCGAAAGGTCCACAGTTTTATAACCTCTCTGCTTTGTTGAAGAGACGCCAACTATATCTAGTCGACTTTTCACAAACAACAATTCAACAAACGCAAAGAAAAAAAAACCTCATAAAGTGCTAGTGTCAGTGTAACAATGAGCGCAATGGAGGAGATTGCATTAAACCAAGTCAGGACCACGGAGGAGGTTCATCGTTTATGGAATAATTTCAAAAAGGATGGAGAATCCCGGTACTATGTGGAATACCTAACAAGGGGATTGGAGCAGTTAGAAGAGCTCTGGGTCGACTTCCAAATAAATAACGGACATTTGGAAAAGCTGAGGAAAACACATCCCCAGCATGAATACTTCGTGAAGAAGTATTTTCAACAAGTAAGGTATCTCGACATTAAAGATACGTTCCAGGTAAAATTGGAGCTCATGAAGAAGAAAACGCAACCTTCGTCGATATCGATACCTCCTGATGCAGGTATTCAAGCCCCAATTTTCCAAGTAACAATACAACAATCAACGAGCAAATCATCAGATCCAGAAAGGACAAGAGAGGCGGCTGCGTTGATGACGTCACCCACTAATGCAGGCATTCAAGCCTCAAGCTCACGTACAGCAATGCAACAAAGGAGAAGCATCCTATCAGGTGCAGGAGAAACGGGGGAGCCAGCTGACAACACGAAGTGTCCAACAAGGTTAAAAAAGCTGAATCTAATCATGAGCAACTTTCTACGCATAATTAACAACTTGGATTTAAGTCAAAATTAATTCAGTTTACCTCGGGTTCAAATTGGATCAACTGAAGGGATGCTGGACAGTGACAATGAACGATGAAATAATGTCGTCACTGGAAGACGCAGATTACGACCAGGAGTATGTGTCCAATAATGAATTAATCGATTTAGAGCAAATGTATCAAGATGCATACATCCAAATTAAGGAAGCAGAAGATCGACAACACCAACCGAAGCGCAATCCCCAAACAACAACACAGTCTCAAATAAAACTCCCAACAATAAGTATACCAACATTCAGCGGAAGGTATGAAGAGTGGACCTCATTTTGGGAATTGTTTGATCAGTTAGTTCACCAGAATGGTTCTTTAAGCGACGTCGAAGGAATCCAATATTTGAAAGGCAACCGGAACGGAGAAGCAGCAAGGATGGTAAGCCTCTTGTCACCAACATCAAGCAATTATGCAGCGGCTATAGAATTGCTAACGAAACGGTTCCAAAATTCAGCAGCTTTGGTCAACAACTACATCCAAAAGTTGCTTAATTTAAAACTAGTACGAAACGAAAGTGCGTTCGACTTGAATACCATCATGGATACGTCGAATGAAATTTTGTACGGTATCAAAACTTGGGAGTTGACGTGAGCTCATGGGATCCATTAGTAATCCAGCTTATATATCCAAAACTGGACGGAGGAACAAGAAAGTTATATCAACAATCAAGAGGAACTTCAACAGATATTCCAAAGCGAAGTGAGTTTTTTGACTTCATCGAGGGTAGATTCCGATGATTAGAAGGCAGTCGTGAATTCTACCGTGTGCACCAGTCACAAAATAAAACAGCACCAACAAGAAACCATTTCACTACAGTCACACAGTCGAAATGTGTTGTTTGCAGTTCTCAGTTCTCATCACCTATTCAACTGCAAAAACTTTTTGAGTATGAAGCCGAAAAACCGAATGGATGTGGTCCAACAATCAAAGCTATGTTTCAACTGTTTACGAGATGGACATGCCGCAAGAGGATGTGTGTCAAAGAAGACATGCAAAATATGCACAAAACAGCGCAACTCCCTACTACATTTCCCTCGAGGTGCGGGTACAACACTGACGGTAACTGGAGGAACGGCTAGTGAAGAAACAACAACAGGAATCGCTACTGCACATAAAAGCAGCAAGGACAGGATGATACTGCTAGCCACAGCCATGGTGAAAGTATGCGTTGGACGATAAGTAAAACTCGTACAAGCTCTGATTGATCAAGGGTCTCAGTCGTGTGTCGTGACGGAGAAGTTAGCACGTCATATAATGGTACCATTGGTCAAGCATCAGTCAAAGGTCAATGAAATCAACGGTCATGCTACAGAAATCATAGAAGCATGCAATCTTGTCATCCAATCAATTCACGATGAAAGGGTCGGCTTATAGGTAGAAGCACTAGTAATGCCTGCCATTACATCAAAAATGCCCGGACATGAATTTACACCCAATCAGTGGGCACACATCCAAGGGCTGAAGTTGGCGGATCCACGGTACGAACAACCAAAGGACATTGAATTACTAATAGGATCAGACATGTTGCCGCAATTTCTGACGCGTGGCTTAGTCAAAGGTCCCAATAATACACCCATGGCACAAAACACAAGATTTAGCTGGATACTATCTGGACCAGTCGGGGTGGCAATGGTGCAGTGGGTAGTGTGTTTGCTCGTTAACCGATGTGTGCAGGTTCAAGCCCCAGCGGGGAACAGCAATCATGGGCCACCCAAGTATAAAGGAAAAACGAATTACATCGAAGTTTTTCCAACCACTGCACCAAAGAAAGGTTCCTGCCTGGTAGTACAATGGACCGGAGAGTCTGAGTGCTCTGGGATTTGGGTTTCCTTTTTTATAAAAAAAAAAAAAATCTGGACCAGTCATCACCACTCCAACTCCAAAGAAGCAGACACGGGCTAATGTAATCACATCGTATATCAGTGTGTGCAGTGAAGACGAAGCCTTGAAAAAGTTTTGGGAACTAGAAGAAGTTCCAAGTGCAACCGTAAAGTCTGCAGTCGATGAATTGTGTGAAACTCATTATCAAGAAACTCAGAAACGAGATGCAACGAGACGGTACATCGTCAAATTGCCATTGCTGAAGGATCGCATAGTTTTGGGCGAATCACGCAAAATGGCACTGAAGCGGTTCTTTATGATAGAGCAAAGGTTCGCAAAAAACGAGGGTCAAATTCATTCAGGAATATATTGCACTTGGACACATGGAGGAAGCACCGGAGGGCTATACTAGAAAAACGTATTTTCTTCCACATCATGCAGTGATAAAAGATGACAGCACTACCACAAAACTGAGAGTGGTCTTTGATTCCTCTGCGAAGACGACATCTGGGGAATCGCTGAATAGCATCATGATGACAGGTCCAACAGTTTAAAAGGATCTATTTCTTCTACTACTTCAATGGAGGTCATTTCCAATTGCATTCAAAGCTCGACCAGGACGATACAAACCTTCAGCGTATTTTGTGGAGGGAAATTTGTAGTGGTCCAATAAGAGAATATGCTCTCAAAACTGTCACATACGGTAGAGCTGCCGCACCGTATTTGGCAATAAGAACTCTATGCCAGTTAGCTGAGGATGAAAGAGAAAGGTATCCACGTGCAAGCAAAACAGTACTTGAAGGATTCTATGTAGACGATTGTCTTGGAGGAATAAATTCACTAAGGGAGTGTTAAAACCTTCAACAAGAATTGATGCAACTACTTCACAAGAGTGGATTCGATTTACGCAAATGGACATCAAATAAGTCAGAGTTCATAAAAGCGTTGCCAAAAGAGGTCATTGAAATGGAACCAGAACATGACTTTGATTGTCATATAACATTCAAGGTTTTGAGAATCAAATGGTGTCCGGGGACAGACGACTTCCAGTTTAAAGTCAACTTGTCGTCATTCAGCACAAAGGGTACCAAATAAGCAATATTGGGTGACGCTGGCAAGATCTTTGATTCTTTTGGCTGGTTATCATCAATCCCCATGTCTTTGGCTCCTGGGCATCAGATGGGATGAAAATGTCCCAACAAAAATTCAAAATAAATGGGACGAATTCAAGACAAGATTATCAACACTTGAAAATGTAAGAATTCCACGATGGACGCGACAAGTGGAAAACTCTCAAATAGAGTTGCATGGATTCGCAGATGCGTCAGAATCAGTTATTAATTGTGACTCGACAACAATACGTATCATCGCGTCAAAAACTAAGGTGGCGCCAGTGAAGCAAGTTACATTGGCAAGGTTGGAATTATGCGCAGCTGTACTTCTAACAAAGCTAATGAAGTACATCAGAGAGAGGGCAAGCACAGAATACACCAGAATTTTTGCGTGGACAGATTCAGCTATAGTGTTGAACTGGCTAAAACAACATCCAGTGAAATGGAACACATTTGTTGCTAACCGGGTATCCTATTTGCAACAACATTTTAAAGGACAGAAGAGGTTCGTACCGGGAAGGGAGAATCCTGCGGACATTCCGAATTACCAGCACTGTTAAGGCTGTAATAAATCAATGCTTAAGGTGTTTCCGATTGAAGGCTAGGGAAACAAATCAACTAATGGGACAACTTCCGAAGGCACGAGTAAGATTTTCACGGCCGTTTACTCATTGTGGGGTAGATTACGCAGGCCGGATCAACATACGATGTTCACAAATTCGAGGGGTGAAATCACACAAAGCATACATAGCGATGTTCGTCTGCATGGCAACGAAGGCACTGCACATTGAGCTGACTTCTGATTTAACAACGGATGCGTTCATGGCAGCATTGAGACAATTGATCAGCAGAAGAGGGTCTATATATCATCTGTACAGTGACAACGGAACAAATTTTGTTGGTGCAAAAAACATGATTGATGCTCTCCAAACCACGTTAGTCAAGAACGGGATCCGGGATTCCGTCAACAAATTACAACAACGCCACAAATAGAAACAGTCAGGAAAAAATATAGAAATTGGTCAATTGGTGCTGCTGGAAAAGGAGCTGCTGACTCCATCAAGGTGGCCTCTGGGAAAAATAATTGAAGCACACGGCGGAGGAGATGAACTTGTCAGAGTTGTAACCGTCAAAACAGAAAAGGGAACATTCAAGTGACCGGTAGCAAAGGTGTGTTTACTACCAACGGATGACAATGTTATCAAACCTGAGGAAGGCGAAGTTCAACAGTCACCAGAGCCAACACCACGAAGCAGACCCAGAATGAATCTAAGAGATAAGAAAGAGAAATCAGTAACTACGACATCAAATTTCTCCATTGCCCTTGTGACTCTATCGCTGTTTGCATCTATCATGCCAGAATCAACAAAGTATATAATCACTCACCCGGATGCAGGATTGTTTATAGAACAAATTGGAATAGCCAATATTCAACGAGGAGTGCTACGCACGAGTATTCGTTTCCCAATCACAGATATCTAACGTGATCAAGCCAACATAAACAAGACGAGAGATCAATTAACGGAATTTTGTAACAGAATAAAAAGGGTGACAAAGGAAAGTCAATGCGAGGACTTATGTCATCATCTGGGCGAGGAATGGAAAAATGTATTTTCAATCTTCAATAGGCTTCAAGTATCACCTCTGCATAGGCAAAAACGAGGACTACTGGGAACTATTCTCACTTCATTATTCGGAGTTAATGACGAAGTCTACCATGACATTGAAGACCTGGACAATAATCAAAAGGAGCTGATTTAAAGTGCTAAAACGAACGCTAAAATTATGCTATCTACAATCTCCAGTATAAATGAAACAGAAGCTAGAATCAGGGACAAGATGAACAGCTTTACAAGAAAACTTAATGCTGGTCTAGAAAAGATCAACAAAATGGAATCTTGGTACAGAATAGTTGACGAAAATAGTATCAATCTACATGTGACAAACACCTATCTAATGGCACTCAGCTACATGCGGGAAATCGAAGCAAAGTACAACAAGCTGCTAAAAGCATTTCTCAAACGGAGTCATTTGTTTGAATTCTTGTCACACAAGAGCGTGGAAGAAATCACCAAGAAGTGTGCGGAGAAACTTGACCCAGAGATGAAGGTGTTACCAAATCCAATGGACAAACTGGAGATGTACTCAACCTCCAAGGAAGTTTTAGTCACAGGATACTTTATGATCAGTGACGTCGATGAATATGACTTAATCAAAACGAACGCTGTTCCAGAGAAGATAGGTGAGCAGACATTTCGAGAGGTACAGATACAGCAGACGGTGCTGGGAGTCAACTGTAATCCACAAAGGTACTTCGAAGTACCGCTGGAAGATATTACCAAGGCACCAATACCCAACGAAACAACATTTATCCTCAGGCCTTCAATATTTCACAGTATTGAGCAAAGTGAGGATTGTATTGTCCAGCAGCTGTACAAGAAACTGACTTTCAAGAGATGTCCAACCAGAATAATTAAATTGACGCATACCATTTGGAAGGAATAATGGACGCACAATACATGGATGTTCATTACACCATTGGAAACGACTGTCTTCCTAAATTGCGGCACAACTCGAGAAGAAGTTATCCTAACCAACACGGGCCTCATTCACGTCACTCCGGATTGCGTTATTCAATCGAAATTCGAACGCCTGGAAGCAAAATTATTAAAGGAGACCAGAGTAGTGATGCACTTCAGCAAATCGGTCGCTATTGTTAACGCATCAGTATCAACTCAAACCCCGATATATTTCACAAAGGAAACAGTGATCCCGTTGAATAAGGATTTAATGCAAGTATTGAGCTTCAACAATCGAGACGGGGCCGAGGCACTCAACCGACTACATGAGCATAACCGGAAGACAATTAAAAAACACCACTATTGGACAATTGGGGTTTCGATTGCAATGTTGGCTATTGCAGTGATCATTATCTGCTTCTTGGCTGTGGTACTGAAATATGGTGGTTGCCGAAGTTGGTCTAACCACTCTGCCAATATCGAACTAAGAGAATACAACAACACTCGAGATCATCCCTTTGAGATTAATTAGCAGACGTTACCGGAGGAGGCAAAATGTTGATAACATCAACAAAAAATTACTATTAAAAATGTGCTGACTTCGCTCATCGGACATTGCCCTTTCTAGCTACGGCAATGTTGTTTATAACGCGTTGTTATCAAGTTTTTGTGTTTCTTTTTATTGCATAATTTGACTCTTCATTTTTCCGTAATTTACACTTTGGTTTTTGTAATAATAATACGCACTTATTGTTTAGGCTAGCATTAATTCTGTATAAATATTAAGGTAAAATAAAGCAATTGGTCATTGTTATCTGAAAAATCGAACCAAGCCTTTTGTAATCCTAATGTGAAGTTGCATTAGGCGATTTTAAAGTAAATCATCAAAAATTTTCATTGGTGTCTCGTCCACCCTGCTCTGCACGTAAGGTTTCCACTTGCCCTTTTCTCGTTGGACGCAGTTCAGCGCTATTTTTGAGTCGGTCCATAAGTAAAAGCTTCGGATCGAAGTTTCGAGCGACCATTTCAAATATGCACAAAGCCGAGCAGCAATCAAAGCAGCAGTTAGTTCCAATTTTGGCAATGTGAGGCCGTTGTCCTTTGACGGAGCGACCCGACACTTCGCACGTAAAAATGAAAACATCCTTTCCCCTAATGCATCGATGCTTGTCATGTAGGCTACAGTCCCAAACACATTGAGGCTGGCATCGGCAAAAATGAGGACATCATTTGTAACCGACGCGCAAAATGTCAGAGCTGCTCGCGGTATAGTTACCTCGCTAAGTTGTGACAAGCTCTTAACACATTGTTCCCATTCAGCTAACAGATCTCCAATCAGTGGCTCGTCCTAGGAGATCTTTTCCTTCCAGATAGATTAAAACAGTACTTTCACCCTTACGATAACAGGACTAAGCATGCCCAAAGGATCAAAAACTCTCGCTATGGTACTTAGAACAACCCTTTTACTGGCTCCACCACGACTAATCGGTTCTTCCATCGAATTTGTTGTAACGCTAATCTCGTCGGCAAGCACAAACTAATTCAGCCCAAGCACTTTCTGGCTTACGACAGTATGCCCCGAACCCAAAGCTTCCCGTACGCGACTGCTATTTGCGTTCCATTTCTTTAAGTTCATTTTGGCGTTACTCATAATCTTCGAAGCTTCCTGACTTACTCGGATTGGGTCTTCTTCCGAATCTAGCGCCATAGCGACGTCATTGATGTAAAAACGTTTCCGCAATAGATGACACGTTGAAGGAAATTTTGCTTCTTTATGGTTTAAATGCTGTCGGATGGTAGCTGTTAACAAAAATGGGCTACAGTTGACGCCAAAAGTAACTCTGGTCATGCGGTAGTTCATATAGTGCATCATCTGACGAGAAAGCGCTCCTGGAGCGAAGCACACAAAGCGATGGGTATCACGGTCGTTTTTGTTGAGCAGAACCTGCAAAAATATCTTTTCCACATCAGCTACCACGCCATAACGGCCTGGCCTGAAGCTCAGCAAGACCTTGAGAACGTCAGACAGCATATTAGCACCCACGTATAGTTGAATGAAGTTGTGTGTTGACTGCGAGCAGAAGCGGCTGTAGGAAATAACCTCCCAATGAAATAACCTCCCAAACGGAAAACGAAATAACCCCCCAAAATTGGGGAATAATTTCACTGTTAAATTATTCCCCAAATCGAAGATGAAATAAGTCCCCAAAAAGGTATGAAATAAGTACCCAAATAGGTATGAAATAAGTCGCCGATTTTTTGAGTATTTTTATGTTTTTATTACATCAAATAAAAAAATTTGTTGGGCGAATATTCACTTTCATTTGGGCATTTACGCATTTTTATATGTTGGGCAATGCTGGTGCAATGCTGATGTAGCAAAACCTGCCAGACAAAGGTGTCATACAGATACAATGATGATGAAGTAAAACGTGCCCGACGGAAAAATTACTTTCCCACAAAAATTGAGGGGTAATATTTCACCAATGAAGACCGACACCACGGAAGACGATCGTCAGCACAAATTAGTTTATAAGTAGATGTAAGGGACAGAAAATTACTTGAATTTAGTTCTGACCTCTACCGAATACATTACAATAAAGTTACTAAAATTGAATCTTTGTTTATTCATTCTTTTTTATCTTCTCTTCGTTGGTTATTCCACAATTGTTGTTTCGCTGGTCCATAAGTACTCAACGGTAATACTGGAGGTAAAAGCCCAACCAGAATCCAGCCCGCGTTTTTTTTTTTACTTTCTTATGTCGCAGGCATACATAAAAATTGGTGGCAGCGATGGGATACCGAGATATCCTTAAACGAAAAAAAAAAAACGAAACAAAACAGTTAAGTGAAGAAAAAGAACATTAACCCCTAGTCTCCACTGGCAATAATTCATTGCAAGAAATATGTCAAGCAAATTAAATTTCCAATGGAGACCGCAAATTTCTTGAAATAATTCATTTCATTTGCGGTCTCCATTGGAAATTTCGATTGCTTGACATATTTCTTGCAATGAATTATTGCCAGTGGAGACTAGGGGTAAAAGAAGAGAAAACTATCGTGAAAAAAAAAATAAAAAAAAAATCTAGAGAAAAACATTCTTGTCTACTTGTTGCTGTGTACATAATTACGAAAAATAAATCGTTAAGTGTTGCTGTTTGACTGGTTGCCGTGAAGCTGAAATCCAAGAATGAAGCTGGCGTTAATTTGCATCATGTAAGTTAGTGAAATAAGCGTAGCATAAGTAGATTTATGTAAAGTGTTTCTAATAACATTGTAAAGAAGAGTAGATAAAGAAAAGAAAAAAGTTGTCTCGGTGGCAAAAGAGAAATTTTCCAAGTTAAAATATATTGAACTCCTGCATCTCCTAGTGGATGTATCGAATTAAACTCCTCTCAGGAGAGGCTAATACAGCATATTAATATCTAGTCGGTGGATTTCGAGAAAAGCTTTTATGAGTAGTGACGGTAGTGATAGTGAGATCAATAGTGACGAAGGAATTGAAAGGCAGGTTACTAGTGCTGAAGTAGTTGAAGGTGATATTAATAGCGAAAAAGAAGCAGAAGGACAGGTTAAAAATGAAGAATTGATAGGTAGTTTTAAAAAAAACTTAGAAATGGCAGAGATTCCAATAAATGTGTTGACTTCGTCCATTCCTACTTTTAATAGTAACATAGTACCGAAGAGGTCTTCGGATTCATAGATGCGTGTAACGACGCTATAGGAATGGCAACGACAAACCAGAAAGAAATCCTGTTCAAATTTATACAAACAAGGATTCGCGGCAATGCCACGACTATTCTTATGAACAAGGAGATACAAAATTGGGAATCGTTGAAGAAGGAATTGTATGGTATCTTCAGGGAACCACACAGTAGTGTTCAATTGCATAGGGAATTGATTAGTATGAAACAAAATATAAACGAGTCAGTTATGTACGTTATATACTCAAAAAGTGGAAACATTGGAAAGAAGGCTAATGCAGAGCAAACTACACGATGTAAAAGGAGAGGATTCAAAGGGACAGATGGATTCTATTAATGATGAGACTCTTACAGTAATCATAAATGGACTGGAAGAAAAATTGGCTGCATACGTGGTAACCCAAAAACCTAAAGGGTTAGCGGAAGCTAGTCGATGTGCTCAAGGAGAAGAGCAACGGCTTAACCTATTTAGATCAAATACTAGTAGGGAGTATTCAAGTAGGAATTTAGCGAGAATAAATTTTACAGAAACAATATGTTTCAACTGTGGTAAGCCAGGCCATATTGCCAGAAACTGCAGGTTGCCTAGGAGAGATCGAGAAAAACAAAATGCACACGGAAACCGTAATGACCAAGGACCAAGTTCTAGTGGGCAAGGAACAAGTTTCAACCAATCAAGTGTGTATAAGAAGGAATTCAAAAAGGACTCAAACGTTAGAAATTTAACAGTATTTAATGAGATGAGTAGTTCTGAAAGCCCTCACGTCAACGTAGTACTTGAGAACGAAATTAAAAGAATGATAATTGACACAGGAGCGGAAGTATCGCTTATTTGCGCCAAGCATGTGTATGAACGTGAAGTAAACACAAATAGAATAATTCAGTTTAAAGGATTAGGTAGTAAATTACAAGAAACCATAGGAGATGTAGTTAAGAATATCTGTTTATTTCCAAATAATAAAGGTCAAGCTCTGAGCAGTGAAATAAAGATTCAAGTAGTGGAAAATGGATTACTTGGAGAATATGATGGAATTTTGGGCAGTCATTTTCTTAAGGAAGGAGGTTACTCCATCCATTTCAGAGAAGGTGTAATTTTTTTTTTTTATAATTTGTGCGCACTCAAAGGGTTATGATTTATGAATACCTTTAACATGTTTACACACAGTGCGGGTGTTGGAAAGGATGGATAGAGAGAGAGAGAAAAAGATGTTTGGTGTAGTGGTTCTTGAATCTCAGTTGTTTATGCTTCAGCTATTCTCCGGGGGTGGCGTCCAGATAACTGGGGAGATTTTTATTATTATTGTCTTTGCTTCTGATTGACAGTACTTTTTTCCCAATAACCGTTGTCAAGGTAAATCATCATCAACAGAGCGAACAATTTTTGCAGCCACATGACCAAGCTACTGCCAGTGTTATTCCTTCGCAGTAGTGTTCACAGAAGCTTTTGCAAATGATCGGACTGACTTTATATATTTCATGAGAAATAAATAAATGCTTGCTGACATCAAGATTTGAACCATGAACCATTAGCGTGGCAATTGACGACGTTACCACTACACCACTGCCACCCCTATAATTAAAAAAAAATATATAGAAAGAAGAAAAATAGAATTTAAAATATTTGAGCGAAGAAAAGTTCCTGAAGCGGAGGTCTGAAGCGTTTAGAGTTGTAAAAATCAAAAATAGCAATGAATTAAAAGAACTCATAGTTGTGCCAAGACAGTCAATAAAAGAAGGGATAATTATATCAGAACGTATAACCAAGAACAACAATGGTGAATGTGTAGGCATTATACTTAATACGACAGAAGAGGATTTTAACGTTAATGAATTGAATTGAATTCGGGAGAAATTTAGAGGACTTTAAAGTCGAAAAACAAAGAGTATCAGAAGTTACAGGAAATATTAGGACAGAACATATGAATAAAGAGGAGTTAGAGAGTATATTAGATATAATTAGGAGCTATAGGGACATTTTTAGTATAAAGGATGAAAAGCTCACTTACACGAATGTGACAAAGCATCAGATTAGGACTACGGAAGGGTGTTCTGCGGTGTTTACTAAAACGTACAGGTACCCAAAGGTACATGAGGAAGAGGTACGTTATCAGGTTGAAAAATTAAAGAAAGTCGGTATAATAAGAGACAGTAATTCGCCATGGAGCTCTCCTCTTTGGATTGTCCCAAAGAAGGCTGATGCAAGCGGTATAAAGAAGTGGAGGATGGTGATAGATTATCGCAAACTCAATGAGCTGACGATTGCGGATAACTATCCCCTTCTAAATATTAATGAAATTCTCGACCAATTAGGGAAGGCAAGGTATTTTACAACACTCGACCTGACTTCGGGATTTCATCAAATCCCAGTCGAGGAAAGAGATATCGAGGCGACTGCATTTAGCACTCCGTACGGGCACTTTGAGTATACTCGAATGCCCTTCGGGTTGAAGAATGCTCCGGCATGTTTTCAAAGATTAATGAATACAGTGCTGACAGGGTTACAAGGTATTAAATGCTTTGTTTACCACCACGATGTGGTAGTATACGGACAGAGCCTTGTAGAACATAATGAGAAATTAGTGCAGGTACTTGATCAAATAAGGGCCGCTAATCTGAAGTTGCAACCGGACAAGTGCGAATTTCTGCACAAAGAAATCCAGTATTTGGGTCGTGTGATAACTGACCAAGGCGTGAAGCCTGATCCCAACAGACCATAGACCATTGACTTGGCTATTTAATGTATAAGATCGCGGATCCAGACTAGTCAGGTGAAGGCTCAAGCTTGAGGAGTTTGAGTATGAAATAAAGTATAAGAAAGGATGCGAGAATGTGGTAGCAGATGAGCTTTCCAGAAACGTTAGAATGATGCAATAGGAAGAGGCACAAACGACCAGTGCAAATAATAATCTAGAAGCAGACAAATTTGATGAAGTTGATCGAACGCAGTTGTTTCTAGTAATGAAGCTGAACTAGTAGGTGAGGAAGTAGAACACAGCTCATTAGAATCAACAGAGGAGGAAATTATGAATACAATTTGCGCAAAGAAATCACAACACAATTTGCACAAACGTAATTGCATTATCGCAGAAAACCATAATGGACGTCTAGGAGGTCGCAGGGCAGAAAGCTACCTATGCAAAACTAAAGGAAGAGTATTATTGGAAAGGAATGCAGAGAGATGTTGAACAGTTTGTTAAAAGTTCTAGGCATTGTCAGACAGAGAAGGTCACCCGACAATCAAAGAGAAATCCGATGAAAATAGTTACCTCAGCGGAAAGAGCGCTAGAGAAGATCTCAATGGATTTAATTGGGCCTCTTAAACAAACGAAAGACGGACATAAGTTTGGTCTAATGATACAGGATGACTTGATTTATCAAATTTATACCATTAAATGACAAATCTATGGAAACAGTAGCTAAGGCAATTGTTATTGAATGGGTTTTATATTTTGGACTGCCGAAAATAATCCTAACTGACAATGGAATGGAATTTTGTAAAATTGTTGATATGTAACATATAACAACTAGTATGGAAAAAGATGGGAGATATCGGGTTCAGATGGCTCAGAATTCCCATCTCCAAATTCGTGAGAGGTGATCCAATGCCGAATGAATGGAGGGAAAGTTACCTTCTCCCTGTATATAAAGGGAAGGGTGATACGCGAAACTGTGATAACTACCGTTCGATCAAGCTGATGTCACACACCATGAAGATCGTTGAGCGGGTATTAGGTGGCCGACTGCGAAAAATAATACGGCTATCTGATGATCAGTGCGGGTTTGTCTCGGGTAAATCAACCACAGATGCAATCCAAAGTATAAGGATCATAATGGAAAAACATCGTGATTCCTTAAGGGATTTGCATATTGTATTGGTTGACTTTGAAAAGGCATTCGACAGACAACCACGAGATCTGATATGGGTGGCGCTAAGACATCGAGGGGTTCCAGAAACATATGTACAGATGATTATGGACATGTACGAAGGAGCAAAGACAAAAGTAAGATGCCCCGCTGGAGTAACCGAAGAGTTCCCAATCAAAGTCGGGGTACACCAGGGAAGCGTTTTAAGTCCTTTGCTCTTTATTACAGTCCTTGATTATCTGCTTGAAGGTAAAGTGATGGACCCCAATGTACATCAGTTATTCTTTGCTGACGATGGAGCCATCATAAGTGAGGATCCTACATCCCTGCAACGAGCGCTTGATGTGTGGGTGGACGTTTTGGAGGGAAATGGGTATCGCATTAGTTCAAAAAAGACAGAGTACTTGTGCTGCCCGTTCTCTGATCCACTCAGGCCTATTCCAGACATTTATTTGAATGGAACAGTGCTTCCCAAGTGCGAAAATTTCAAATATCTGGGATCTATGATCAATAGCAAAGCAACTTGTGATGACGACATCAATCATCGTGTAAGCGTAGGGTGGATGAAGTGGCGAGAAAATTCCGCTATCTTCTGTGACAGAAAAATGCCCCCTAAGTTGAAAGGAAGGCTCTACACCGCAGTTGTACGTCCAGCGCTCACATACGGTTCACAATGTTGGACGATGTACAAAAAGTATGAGAGTAAATTAACGGCAGCTGAGATGAAGATGCTTCGCATGACAGCAGGAGTGACAAAGCTTGATCGAATAAGAAGTTCGAAGATCCGTGGAAGCTTTCACATCAAGGAAACCATCGTACAAAAAATAGAGCGTGACCGGCTCAGTTGGTATTGCCACGTTCAAAGAAGAGATCATTTGAACCCTGTTAAAAAGGCAATATCAATGCACGTTCCAAAGACATCGCGATGTAGGAAAGGCAGGCCTATAAACGCCTGGATCAGACAAATGCGACGACATCGGCATTTCATTGGCCTCAGTAACCGAGTGATCCAAAATCGGCAGGCCTGCCGATATTTTCTGAGGTCAAATAGGCGAACCCCACATGCGGATCAGTAGAAATGCGGTGAAGTGGGAGGGTTGTGATCCCTTGTTTTCGGATCATAGCCTCGCTGATAAAAGGAAGAAGAAGATAACAACTAGTATATATGTACAACTGTACATAGTACGACAGGATACACTCCATATGAACTTTTTTATGGAAATCCAGCAAACAAACCAAGCGAGGTAGATGATAATAGCGAATGATGGAAGCTGATGGATTATTTAGACGAACTAAAGGAGAATCTTTTAAATAAATCGTTGACAGCCAGAAACAGAACTTTAAAGACAAGGCGAAAGGCAAAAATACGATATGATAAAAGAATGGGAAAACCTGTAGAATATAAAGTAGGACAGCAAATTTTAGTTAAGAACTTAGTGAAACGAAAATTAGAGAGTAAATTTAAAGGACCACATAAAATAGTAGAGGTCCATGATGATTATGTATTAGTTAAGCTAGCAAATAAAACGCAAAAACATAATAAAGCTAATATTCGACCGTACTTTGTAGAATCACCGGGTTCTTCAAGTCCACGGCCGGAAACATCGAAATCAGGAAACTAAATGACAATAGCGGACTATTTAACCACAAAGGACAAGTTAGAGAGGTAGGAAGTAAGTTAACTTTAGTCAATAAAATTGATAGGTATAGGAGATTAAATGATTATATAGATAATATCAAAAATATTAAATACGATAAATGAAGCATGTGTAAGCCATATAGACAATTGTTAGAAATATCAACAGGTAGTTCGAAATAATTGGCTTAAAATTGAACATAAAGTTCATATAACATAATATACAATATAATGGATAAACAGGTTAGAGCACGTAGAGGATTAGTAAACCTGATAGGTACTGGATTCAAAACATTATTTGGCACAATGGATAATGACGATTCTTAGTATTATTCAGAAACTATGAACACAATTAGAGGAAATGAAGTTAGAATCAAGAAGAAAATGTGAAGATTATGTCAAAATTAGGTAAGCAGGTTATCGATGTAGGTACAATGCAAAACATAACAGCTAATAAGATAAATGATACAATCCATTTTATTAATTTGATCAAGGTTTAATGAAGAAACATCGAGCAAAGTAATTCAATTCAGTCATATTTCAATGAAATAGTGAACAAAGTTAATTTTAAAATTATCCAGTCAGAGTTAGAAATCGAACAGATTAACGACAGTCTACTGTTCATCCAAAATGGCGTTCTCCATCCGAGAATCATAGAGCCAATGAAACTTTTAGAAGAACTAAATAAATTGCACCTAGACAACTCTCTTATTTTCGAACCAACTGTAGAAAGTTATGCAAACATTATGAAAGAAATAGAAATACATGCATATGCTAAAGATAATTTTTTTTTTTTTTTTTTTTTATTCCAAACATAATAAGCTGTAAAGGATTACAAATGTTTGTTAACACTGCGACTAGTTATGAAACCAACGAGCAGTTTGCTTTTTAGTATAAATAGTGAGAGAAAAGTAAATGGCAAACTGTTTACTATTTTTAAAGTACAATATAATTATAATTTGTTGTATGTCATTCTTAACTTTTAATGAAAGTAACAAGAGCATAGATGGGATTTAATCCATCAAAAGCGTTGGAGGTTGAATTCACTCCGAGCGCCTCTTTTCGCTCGTTGTTGTCGCTCTGTCACTATCTAGTAGAGGATGTGGTTAGTCGTCTGGTTTGCGGTTGCCTTGCAAGATCTGACGGTCTTATACGTTGCAGTCGTCTCACGCCATATACGTTTAGAAGAATTGTTGCTTCCTCGTTAATATGTTCCTGGAGACTCTTCTCGTGTGCTTTGGCCCTAGTGTTGATTTCTTCAAGAATAGTAAAAATCCCTAGGTCCCGATGGAGGTCGCTGTTTCTGATGTACCATGGAGCGTTCACAATACTTCGAAGGACTTTATTCTGGAATCGTTGGATGACTGCAATATTAGTTTGGCTGGCACATCCCCAGAGTTGAGCGCCATAGTTCCACACTGGTTTTAGGATCTGGTTATATAAAAGAATTTTATTATTAATTGATAGTCCAGACTTTCTGCCTATAAGCCATTCTAATTTTCGCCATTTAATATCTAATTCTTGTCTTTTCATTTTAATATGCTCTTTCCAACGAAGCTTGGCATCTAGAGTCATACCTAGATACTTCGCTGTATTAGCGTAAGGTATTGTCGTGCCTGATATTGCTATGGGGGAGTACGAGATAGACTTATTTGTGAAGTCAATATGTCCGTCAATATATCCGTCCAGTTATAGATCAAAGAAAGTCTAAGTGCTATCATTTTAATTCTAAAAGTATTTAAAGAGTTACAACAAAAAAGTGTCTTATACACCACGCAAAAGCGCTTCAGCTATTGCACATTGGAATATTGGAGTAACACTGATCACCCTACAGGAAAACCGTGGGCAAAGCAGGTAAAGTGCTACAATTTTCCCATATTTGACACAAAATTGGAATCTCGACAAGACAAAGAGGACAAGCTTTCAGTGTGGAACCTAACTTGTGGATAGTAGATCACAAAACTTTCTTCTACCCTAAAGCTTTTTCTCTCTTTAAAAGCTTTCTTACCAGCACTGCCAGGTCAGAATTCTTTTAAAGCTAAATGGTTTCAAATAAAAACCTGGTAAATATATTACCATCACATATTATTTTTATTTTTAAATCTTAAAAAAAAAAAAAAAAAATGGGAATTGGTCGCACTCCTCCCCCAGGAGGAACAAGCGAACCCAATCATTCTAAAAATGTCCAGAAACAGAACTCACCAAATAAAAGTTTCAAGAACAGAAATGTCAAAGAACAAATAGAACAGAATTCTTCAACTGAATTAGTTAACCTAAAAAAACAAATAAATGAATTAGAACGTCTGTGCCAAAATCTTAAAAAGGAAAATGATGAACTGAAACTAGAAATGTTAGAAATAGTGTCCGCTAAAACCAGCAACCCCAATGTTAATACAAATTCCTTCGCTGAGATTCAAAGCTATGAAACTGACGAAGAGGAATTAGCTGTGGAAACTGAAGGGGCTCGAAAACGGAAAAAAGATTTTGTAAATCCACCCTCCGCCCATTATGGTAACAAATATTACTAACTATCAAGAGCTTATAAGTACTGTCCGCAATTTGATAAAGAAAGATTTTGCTATTCGACTTCTAAAGGATAAAACTCACAAAATTAATGTTGAAACCAGTGAAGACTACATAGCCATTACTAAAATGCTGTCTGCATCTAAAATGACTTGGTATTCTTACGAAGATAAACAATCTCGGCCCATTAGAGTCCTTGCTAAGAATTTACATCACTCTTGTGATCCAAATATGAGTGTTAATGATCTTAAAACACAAGGCCTTAAAGCGGTCAGTGCGGTTAATAAACTTCAACTAAAAACAAAGAAACCATTAGACATGTTTTTATTAACCTTTGCGCATAACGAGGAAATAAAAAAAGTGTACGAAATTAAGCACATCCTCCATTCGATAGTTACCATAGAGGCCATTAAAGCCTCTAAACTTATCCCCCAATGTACTAACTGTCAACAATTTGGGCACACGAAAAATTACTGCGGTAAGCCTCCTAGATGTGTGAAATGCGCAGAAGACCATAGCACTGTCAATTGTACTAAACCTCTAAATCAACTTGCAAAATGTTACAACTGCGGTGAGGCCCATCCTGCGAATTATCGTGGATGTGCTGTAGCCAAAGAGCTGCAAAAGATAAGAGATAATAAACTTAATCGCCAAACAAACGAAAATGCTCAAATCAATATCCAAACATCAACAACCAATGATACTACCGTAAATATCAAAGTACAACAGAAACAGAAAGAAAATAATTCGGCAGACTTGAACGCTCGCAAACCCCTTTTTTCGCAAACAGTCAAAACTACTTATCCTACCAGAAACGACCAAAGCACAATTGAAGAGACTCTAGCTAAAATACTGGATAAGCTGAACAAACAAGAAGTCTTCAATAAAACCCTTCAAGATCGCATTAGTAGTCTTGAGGAAAAAATAAATTACAATCAATAATGGTTAAGTCCTTAAGAATCATGGCATGGAATGCGAACGGATTGAACAATCATTTAAACGAGCTACAAATATTACTAGATACAGAAAAGATAGACATTTGTTTGATCTCAGAAACTCATCTTACAACCCAGTCATATATCAAGTTGAAGAATTATAACTCGTACCATACAGTCCATCCAGATAATTGTGCGAGAGGAGGCAGTGCTATTATTATAAGAAGTAGCATTGATCATTATGAAGAAGAGAAAATAAGTTCACTCAAGTTTCAAACCACTACCGTAACTGTCAGAACTAAAAATCAACCTCTCTCAATAACAGCTGTCTATAGTCCTCCCAAACATTCGATCTCTTCAAATGAATACCAGCAACTCATTAAAATGCACAAGTCTAAGTTTATAATGGGAGGAGACTTTAATGCTAAGCACACATACTGGGGATCCCGACTCACTACAACAAAAGGTCGTGAACTCTACGATGCAGCTAAAAAGACAGGGTGTGAATTTATATCTACTGGTAAGCCTACATACTGGCCGACAGACGTTAACAAAATTCCAGATCTGGTTAACTTTTTTGTCATAAATAAATTGTCAAGGAATTTTATCCGGGTACAAGAAGGTTTGGATCTCGACTCGGACCACTCACCAATATACCTGACACTCAGTGAAACTGTTATAGTTAAAGACGAAAGTCCATACCTTTCAAACAAATTCACAGATTGACTTAGTTTTAAACAAATCCTTCAGGATAAAGTCAATATTAGTACGCCTATTGAGACGACAGACCAACTGGAAAACGAAGCAAATGCTTTCATCCAAGTAATCCAATTCGCAGCTTGGAGCTGTACTCCTCCAACGAAGAGAAAAACGGTCGGTAGCAATTATCCAAAAGAAATTAAGGAGCTTATAATAAACAAGAGAAAACTTCGGCGTAGGTGGCAACAAACTCGATCTCCCTCCGACAAAACGAGACTAAACAAGGCCACACAAGATCTTAAACTTGAGATAAAGCTAATCCGGAATGAGACGATAAAAATATATCTCTCAGAGCTAACTGCTGACAAGAGCACTGAATATTCACTTTGGAAAAGTACAAAATATCTTAAGCGACCAATAAATCATATTCCTCCAATAAGATGCACTAATGGGCAATGGGCTAAAAGCAATGAGGAAAAAGCTATTGCTTTTGCCGACCACCTGGCGAATACCTTTAAGCCTAATGATGCTTCCTGTGATGAGCTTCTAAATCTCAATGAAAGTACTAGTTCTATGATTGCTCCCATTAAAATGCACGAGTTAAAATATGAGATAAGGCGATTAAAAGACAAAAAAGCTCCAGGTTTTGAACTTCCACCTAATGGAGTCTTATTTAACATCGGGTTACTTCCGTATAAAACAAGAAAACTACTACTCTAAGCTAATGCAGATCGAAGCCGGAGTTCCTCAAGGAAGCGTCCTCGGACCTCTGTTATACCTCCTTTATACTAAAGACCTACCTACAACGCCCTACACCAAAACTGCAACTTTTGCCGACGACACGGCAGTCTTAGCAGTGGGAGATACTACGCTAGAATCGACGCAAAAGCTACAAGCTGCTACAGACCAAATTATCAGGTGGACTCAAAGATGGCGTATAAAGCTAAAGATAATGCCATTATTGTAATATTGCAAATACCTCTAGTGACCAAAGAGCAATATGATCTACATGCAATTATTTCTGTTCCAAAAGTCATTGCGAATGGTCTTGTAATAATTGATGTAACCAATAAATTTAGAACAATAAGCAAAGATAAAGAATTTTATAAATTAAAAAATAATATCGAAGACTGTAAAAAAATAAATAAAACCTATGTTTGTAAAGGTCGATTCACAGCTCAGCGACCTGCGAATGCGAATGAGCGAATATTCGCAAATTTTGACATTTCATTCACAGCCGCTTTTTTTGTGGTCGCGGCAATCCGCGAATTTGAGTCGTCATTAATTTTATAACTAATTGCCTAAACGTAAAAATAAATAAATACATAGCGTAGCTTTCATTCAGAAGGTAATATCCTACATTCTTTCGATAAATTCAACCACGATCTTACCCACCAAGAACAACACAAAAGAATTGTGAGGTTAAACTCTCGCGAATGTTTTAGTCGCGGGAATGTGGATTGCGTCCTACATGTGTGGAATGTGAATAAAAGTTGACAGTTCGCAGAAATCATTCGCTTATTCGCGGAAAAATCGGCGAATTGTCAATTTCTTCGCAGAAAATAATTACAATTCAACTTTTTTTATATTAATCGATAGATAAATTAAGCTCCGTTCTTTTGGAATAAGAAAATTGCCCATGGCGTGCTTATAAATGTGCTAAAAACTGTTTGTTCGCAGATTAGGCATTCGCAATTCGCCGAGCTGTGAATGGACCTTAAGTCTCAATTATTTAAAAGTACATTAGATTATAGCAATTGTGAAGTAAACGTATTCATGAGAAATAAAGCAAATTATTGTACGTTAAAAACGATTAATTCAAAAATTGAAATGTTTTATAAAATTAAGGAAAATATGTTTTTATTTATTGTTACGGAAGAAACGAAATACCGTTGTAATTGTAATAAGTAAAAAGATGAATACTCCTTAGCGAATGTAGGAATATTAGTTTTAAGTAAAAATTGTAAATTCGAGACGGTGGAAACTAGCATTAGAACAGTGAATAAACCAAAAGAGATTAATCTTAAGGATAGATATGCATTAAATGATTTAGAAGATTGTTGTATCAATGTAAAATTAGATAAAGTTAATTAGATGTAAAACCAATTAATAAAATTAAAATACAAAATATAATAGGCGGAAAGTAGTCCTACGGTAGAGGAAGTAACTTTGGCGATCAAAGCCCTAAAGGTTGGCTCAATGCTCAAGGCTTTAGGTAAAGAGGGAGTGCAATGGCTCTCGCGTGTCATTAAAGTGGCCTGGGAATGCGGTGAAACACCTGGTGATTGGCAAATGGGGGTGATAGTTCCTCATTTTAAAAAAGAGAACAAAAGAGATTGCGCAACTATAGGGGTATATCTCTTTGAAGTTTCCCTGGAAAAGTCTTCGCTAAGGTGCTAGAAACGCGTTCCAGAGCTGTGGTTGAGGACAATTTGGGGGATGAGCAGTGCGGTTTTCATCCCGGTAGAAGCACAACCGACCAGTTATTCACTCTCAGAATGATCCTTGAGAAGGCCTGGCAGTATGCCAAACCTGCCTACACTTGTTTTGTAGATTTGGAAAAAGCATATGATAGGCTTCCTAGAGGCAAACTCTGGAGTGTTCTGCAGGAGTATGGGATTGATGGTTCTCTGTTAAAGGCGATTCAGTCTTTATATACAAACCGTAGAAGCTGTGTCCGGATAAACGGTGTTAAATCAATACCTTTCATTGTGGGCGTTGGACTCCGCTAGGGGTGCGTTTAGTCACCTCTCCTCTTCATTGTATATATAGATTGGAAGTTGCAGCGCAGCCGTGGAGAGAATGTTTCGAAGTGGGAGACCTAAGGATTAGTCATCTGCTCTTTGCGAATGATTTGATCATCCTTGGGTCCCCTCAAACCCAACTTCAGCGCGCACTCGAAAGGTTTGTAGCCGTTTGTGATGATGCTGGAGTGAAGATCAACGCGAACAAGTCAGAAGTAATGGTCGTTTCCAAAAAAAACCCATTCAGTGCACTCTGCATGTTACTGGACCCGTCTAGGGATTCCTCCTGATGAGTTGGAGTCAATGGCGGAGGATCGAGAAGGATGGAGATTCCACCTGAGCATCCTACCCCCGCGACCCTCATGAAGGATTAGCGGGCCATTGAAAATGTATGTGTGTATGTAAAATACAAAATATTGATGAGCTGAACGACCTATCCATCGACATTCAGAATCAATAGCATTTCTGGGAAAATGTTCTGGACCCAATCCCGGAACGATCAAAAAGTATAATTGCTGCTATTGGAGGCGTTATAATAGTCATCATAGGATCTATTTTCGCATACAAATGTGTCTGTAATTCTGGTGGTCGAACTACATTATCAATCTTTAACAAATGTTTCAACAGAAATGATAAGAAATACGTTAAGAAGTTGCCAGAGATCAAGAGACTTCTTAAGGATGGAGGTGTTATTCTGGTGCAATGCTGATGCAGAAAAACCTGCCAGACAAAGGTGTCATACAGATGCAATGATGATGAAGTAAAACGTGCCCGACGGAAAAATTACTTTCCCACAAAAATTTAGAGGTAATATTTCACCGACGACGACCGACACCACCGACGACGATCGTCAGCACAAATTAGTTTATAAGTAGATGTAAATGACAGAAAATTACTTGAGTTTAGTTCTGACCTCTACCGAATACATTACAATAAAGTTACTAAAATTGAATCTTTGTTTATTTATTCCTTTTTATCTCTTCTTCAAGATTTTTTCTTTTGTCGAAGATGGCGCATACATAAGTCCACAATGCAGAAACAGTGCAATGTGTATGGGGGCATGTTGCCCCCTGCAAACCCCCTTAAATCCAACAGTGAGCCCAAGCAGGGTGCAGCATGCCCCTCCATAAATATTGCACCGTTTATGCATTGTGGACTTATGTATGCCCTATATACATATGTAAGAATAATTGTATCTTGTGTGCGGTTTAATTCTTTATTTTATATGAGATCCAAGGCGCGGCGCGGGGCGGTACGTCGCGGATCTGATTTAAAATAATGGTAATTGTAGCCTTGCAATTGCTTGTTAACTTTCTTTGAACTCTTAAACATTTTTATATTACCCATTTTTTATATTTTCTTTGCCAAAATGTTGGCACAAAAAAAGAAGAGTGCAATAAGTCTCTAAATTTGAGGACTTATTTCATAGTTGAATTTGGGGACTTATTTCATCATGAAATAACCCCCAATTTTAGGTATGAAATCAGTCCCCAAAAACCCTTGAAATAAATCCCCAAATTTGGTGATTTATTTCGTACGAAAAAAAGTCCCCACCTCCATACAAATTTTGGGGGTTATTTTATTGGGGAGTTATTTCCTGCAACCAGCAGATGCGTCAAAGACAATTCTCATCTTCGTGGTGTTAATATCAGCTTTGAACACTGGGTGGTGTGGGAGGTAGCACACGCGTTTTGGTTGACATTTCTCTGCCAAAGGGACATATTCAGCAAAACCCTCAGATACCAACTTTTGAATGTCTGCATCATATTCGTGAAAAGCGCTGAGTTCTTGGAAAGCCGCACAATCAGCGACCGTAATCGTTTCAATGCTTGTTCCTTGTTGCTTCGGAGCGTAGCATCGGCATCTTTTCACGGCAGAACAGCTTCGTAGCGATGCCCCTTTCGAGTTATACATTGGACAATTAGATCCTCTGCCAGCAGTTCATTTTCCACCTTTTCTGAATGGATGCCGGTGTTTTGAAGGGACCAGAATGCGGCGCAATTATTCTCCAACGACGAAAGGCATAGAGCGATGCAAAAAATAAAAATATTTGGCGCAACAGCTCTTTAAAGTGCCAGGGCCTAGCTTCTCGCAACCACTCATGTTGTGTGCGTTATATTTTTCACACGAATGGAAAGGACCTACTGTGGAGAAAAATAACAGCAGTCTGGCAACACTTTAAGAAAGAGATAGATAGAGGAGAGAAAAAGTAGATATATCGAGAGGGGCAGAAAATTGTCATTTGGGTAGTAGTAACGCGGCCGAGAAGACCACTAAAAATTTTGAGTTCTTCTCTTTGAAATAAAGTTTTAAAAATTAATAAATAAGAGAGTTCTGTGAAATTTGGTGCGTTCTTATTTTAAGTAATAGTTTTTTTACAATCTCAAAATTTTTATAAAATGTTTAATACGCCGCCGCAATCGATAATATCGGGCAGACGAAATAAGTGTCCAATATGTGACGGGCCATACGAGGACACAAATATGGTAGAATGTTCTGCTTGCACAAAATGGATTCATTTTGTATGTGCCGAAGTGGGAGAAGAAGTAGCTTACGTCGAGAACTGGAAATGCGCTAATTGCACACGTTTAAGTGCGGCACATACCAGTCAGACACCAGCATTCCCAAAACCACATACAGATTTGAATTTAAATCCGCAATTCCAACGAGCAGACGGTAGCCATGCACCAGAAACGGATTCACATGCGAATGTTCCAGTCTATCAAGAAGTCTGCAGTCACGAACCAACATGTTCAAACTTGCAACCGGAGTCGCAGAAAAGTGTGCAGTTGAACAAAGGAAATGCTAACGGCGCAGCTGAAAATGCAAAACCAAACATAACGGTGCATACAGCTGCGCCAACCGAAAAAGGGTTGGTGAAAATACTTGACGAACAAGAAGAAATTCTTAAACTGAGACAGGATATATTGAGGAAAAGAGAAGTAATGTTAAATGCTTTATCCGACGATGAGACAGAGGAGCATAGTCATACAGTTCGACTTAAAAATGAAATAACACCTCAAACTGTACGATCACCGTTGAAGGAAGTTGCCAGCAATGCTCAAATTAAAGAACGAGTTTTTAATTATTTGGATTCAATGAAACCCAATAAATTCAAGATAGACACAAAGCCAGCTGTATCTGCTTCAGAACAATTTCCAGTTTTCGCTCGTGCAACTGAAGAACACAACAAAAACAATTTTCAATTAACAGCACAACAGCTGGCTACTAGATATGCGCTAGCAAAAGATTTACCGACATTCACAGGACAAGCATCGGAATGGCCAGTTTTTATAAGTAGCTTTTACCAAACAACAGCAGCCTGTGGATTCACCGAAAGTGAAAACCTGATTCGGTTACAACGGAGTTTAAGGGGCAAACCGAGAGAAATGGTCGAGGCTCAATTAACTATACCATCATGTGTTCCACAAATTATCAATACGCTGAAGTTACTATACGGCAGACCAGAGTTGTTGATGGAGCATTATATTGAGAAAATCAGAAGGATGACGCCTCCCAAATTCGAGCGATTAGAAACTGTTGTTGAGTTTGCTGTCGCCGTCCAAAACCTCTACGCGGCACTGCAACAAGCAAATATGGAAGACCACATTCGAAATCCGATGCTTATGAAGGAGCTAATTGAAAAACTACCAGCAGTCCTAAAAATGAATTGGGCAGTCCACATACGAACGGCAACCGGCAACAGCAATTTGTGTACATTCGCAGATTGGCTGAATGGACTCACCGCCGACGCTTGCAGTGTTATGACGACTACAAATTGGTTTACAACAAAGCAGCCGCAACAATCCACAATAACTAGGAAGGAAGATGTCAACTTGCATCAGAAGCTGGAGGAACAACCGACTTCATCAGGATCTTCTCACTCAACTCCAACTTTTAGCTGCAAAATCTGTGGGGAAAACTGCAAAATAGCATCCAGTTGCAACAAGTTTAGAGAAATGGATCTACCTCAACGCTGGGATATCGTAAAACGATTTAACTTGTGTCGCCAATGCCTCAAGAGGCATCCTTTTAAGTGTAGAACTCCTGTTTTATGCACCAAGGACAGCTGTGAGAAGAAACATCACCCACTTCTTCATAATGATCGATCTTCCAATTCGGTAAGGACTGAAGCATCTATGAGCCATATAGAGTCGAAAATCAACTTCAGGATGCTTCCGGTGATTTTATCAAATAAAGGAGGAAAAGTAAAAACATATGCCTTCCTTGACGAAGGATCATCGACTTCCCTTATAAGCGACGAATTAGCCAAACAGCTGAAACTTGAAGGTGATGAGGAACCCTTTTGCCTTAAGTGGACCTCTGCAGTAACTCGGATGGAAAGTCAATCAAGAAGAGTAAAGGTAACTATCTCCGGTGTCTGGAAAAATGCGGCAGAGTTTCCACTATCGAATGTGCGAACAGTTCAATCACTCAACTTACCGTCGCAGTCATTGGACTATGAACTGTTGTCAAAGAGGTATGTCCATCTCCGTAATATACCGGTCGAATCATACAACAATGTAAGTGCCGGAATCCTGATTGGCCTAAAAAATTGGAAAGTGGCAATTCCGCTCCGTATTAAAGAAGCTGCAGAAAACGAGCCGATGGCAGCCAAGTGCCGTTTAGGATGGTCGGTATTTTCCGCAGCGGAAGACTACTGTAGCAAGAACAGCAAATTCGATTACAGTTTCCACCTATGTGAATGTCAACTGGACGCAGATGCCGAGCTAAATCAAATGGTGAAAGAATACTTTTCTGTCGACAACTTGGGCATAACTGGTGAAAAAGATGTGAAGCAACAACAGGAGGAGCATCGTGCCAGGAAGATGTTGGCAGAAACCACCACACATTTGGGAAGCCGCTATGAGACAGGTCTTTTGTGGCGGTACGAGAATTTCAATCTGCCAGACAGCCGACCAATGGCAGTACGTCGCCTTAGTTGCTTGGAGAAAAAACTGAAGCTCAATCCGGTATTGGCAGAAAATATGAAACAACAAATTTTGCAGTACGAGAACAAAGGCTACATACGAAAACTAAGTCACCAAGAGTTGCAGACACATCGAGGGAAAGTATGGTACTTGCCGATATTTCCGGTTCAAAGCGCAAACAAGCCGGATAAAGTACGTATCGTCTGGGATGCAGCAGCGAAGGTGAACGGAGTTTCACTCAACACTTTGTTGATGAAAGGTGTGGATTGGAATTCATCTTTACTGGGTGTACTTCTTCGAAGCAGGGAACGTAAGATATGCATAGCAGCGGATATCAAGGAAATGTTCCACCAAGTCAACATCGCTGGAAAAGATCAACACTTTTTACGATTCCTGTGGCGGGGTTGTCAAGAAGGAAGAGAACCAGATACGTACGTAATGCAGGTAATGACTTTCGGGGCAACCTGTTCTCCTAGCTGCGCCCAATATATCAAAAACGAAAATGCTTCACACTTCATCAAAGAGTATCCACGAGCAGTAAAATGTATAATCGACAACCACTATGTCGATGACTTATTGGATAGTGTCAACACCGAAGACGAAGCTATACAACTGGCCCAGGAGGTTGCAGCTATACATAAGCGAGCTGGTTTTGAAATTCGTGGCTGGAGGTCTAACTCAGACATCGTTATGCGCACTCTCAATCCTAATTCATTGGAAGTAAATAAAAATATAAATATGAACCCAGAATTTTCAAAGGAAAAAGTATTAGGCATGTGGTGGTGCATTAACGATGACGAGTACACGTATTCCTTACAATATAATAAAGGAAATTTAACTGTGCTGAAAGGAGAAAAGCGGCCAACCAAAAGGGAGGTGTTGAGAATCCTGATGTCAATCTACGATCCGCTGGGATTGATCGGGCATTTTTTGGTGTACCTAAAAATAGTTCTACAGGAAATTTGGCGGAGCCGAATCGATTGGGATGACCCGATTCAGGATGAGCAAAACGATATGTGGAGGACTTGGTTGAAGATGCTCCCGAGGGTTGAGCGGGTAAGAATACCACGATGCTATTTAAATAACATTTTAGATTGGACCGAGGCCTCAACCCAACTGCACATATTTGTGGACGCCAGTGAGCAGGCATGCGCTACTGTTGGTTATCTGCGTATAAGAAAGGGACAGCAGGTGGAATGCGCGTTAGTTGGTGCAAAGACAAAAGTTTCTCCGTTGAAGCTGCGGTCCATTCCGCGATTAGAGCTGGATGCAGCGGTTATGGGAAGCAGATTCGCCAAAAATATTCAAGATCAATTGACTGTGCAGATAAACAAAGTTTTCTTCTGGAGCGATTCGAAGGTCGTTCTTAGCTGGGTTAGAGGAGATCCAAGGAGATACACTAAGTTTGTGGCATTTAGAGTGGCTGAAATTCAGGAGAACGCAAATGTCGTAAATTGGCGTTATGTAACGACTAAAAATAATGTTGCAGATGATGCCACGAAATGGGTGAAACCTCCTAAGCTCGACAAAAGTGATCGCTGGTTCAGTGGTCCTCCTTTTTTGCACCTAGATGAAGAACAGTGGCCCGAAGATATTACAGTTATATTGGAATCATCAGAGGAGCTCGTCAATCTGCATGCAACGGAATCGATCATCATAGACTACGCAAGATTCTCGAAGTGGAAAAAACTAATCAACACAATGGCGTATGTTATCAGATTTATTTCCAATTCTAGAACGAACATCAATAGTCAACCTAAACGGAAGGGCATCTTAACCAGTGAAGAGCTACGACAGGCAGAGACCGTAATATTAAAGTCAGCACAGCAAGATGCCTACAACAGCGATATATGCCACCTTCGTAAGCAAACTACGGTGGAGTTACAAGGACTTCAAGCAACGGTGAATCGTACGAGCCCCATATACGGACTATCGCCATATCTGGACAAAGAGGGACTATTGAGAGTGCGTGGAAGAACAGATGCAGCAACGTTTCTTTCTGATGATGCTAAAAGGCCAATTATCCTTCCTAGAAGTCATCGCATAACCTAACTAATTGTTCAGGATGTACACGACACTTTTCTACATCGTAACAATGAAAGCGTGGTTAATCAATTACGACAACGATACTGGATCCCAAAGCTCAGGTGCGTAGTAAAAAATATTAAACATGTTTGTCAGTGGTGTAGGGTACGAAAAGCGAAACCTCAAGAGCCAGAAATGGCACCACTGCCACCTGCTAGACTGGCCGCCTTTGCTGAACCGTTTACGTATGTTGGGGTGGATTATTTTGGACCTTTGACTGTTGCTGTCGGTCGTCGGACCGAAAAGAGGTGGGGTGTACTTTTCACTTGCCTCACTGTTAGAGCCGTGCACGTGGAGATAGCTTACAAACTAGATGCAAATTCCTTTATTTTATGTTTCCGTGATTTCGTTAACCGCCGTGGGTTTCCTAAAGAAATATACAGTGATAGAGGCACAAATTTCGTCGGAGCAGAGAGGATATTAAGAGAATCATTATAAGCAATCGATTCCAACAAGATAGCCAAACATTTTATAAGCCCGACACTAAATTGGAAGTTTAATCCACCAGCTTCGCCGCATATGGGTGGGGCTTGGGAACGCCTCGTTAAATCATTTAAAATCGCCTTGTATGATTCCTTGCCAACCAGAACACCTACGGATCCACTGTTAAGAAGTTGCCTGGTTGCTGCTGAAAACATCATTAACTCCAGGCCACTTACGTATATGCCGCTAGAAAGTGATCTTGAGGAAGCCTTAACACCAAACCACTTCTTAAGACTGACATCGGGTGCAACGAAGCAGATGGGAGTAATCGCCAACGATAGCGCAAAGGTTCTGAGAAATGGTTACCAATATAAAGAACAATTCGCCAATAAGTGCTGGAAAAGGTTTATTACTGAGTACGCGCCGGAGTTAACACGAAGATCAAAATGGCACAAGCCAACACCACCGCTGAAAATCGGAAGCATCGTTTTAATAATCGACAAGGATCTTCCACGAAATAACTATCAAAAGGGAAGGGTGATTGAGGTAAAGACAGCAAAAGATGGACAGGTACGCAGCGCTATCATCGAGACTGGAGATGGTATCCTAGAAAGGCCTGTTGTTAAGATTGCTGTAATCAACGTAGAGCAAAATGAGGCTACAACGACGTCTAATCCTGAGGCCGTTGTACCGGGGGGGAGTGTGGAGAAAAATAACAGCAGTCTGGCAACACTTTAAGAAAGAGATAGATAGAGGAGAGAAAAAGTAGATATATCGAGAGGGGCAGAAAATTGTCATTTGGGTAGTAGTAACGCGGCCGAGAAGACCACTAAAAATTTTGAGTTCTTCTCTTTGAAATAAAGTTTTAAAAATTAATAAATAAGAGAGTTCTGTGAAATTTGGTGCGTTCTTATTTTAAGTAATAGTTTTTTTACACCTACAGTTTAGTGCCGAATCCGAACGGCGATTTGAGAAGCTTTTTCGTGACAACAACACTCTCGGATGTTTGTCAGACGCTCGCGAGAGGTGGGACCGTGAAAAAACTTTTTTGGTGTTTTCTGGGATTCGAACTTGGAACCTCATGCGTAGTGATCCGACACACTAACCACTTACGCCACGGCGCCCAAGCGATGCTGCAATTAGGGGGAAAACTTGGATTTTCGTTCGAAAAAATGGTTTTACCAAACAAATGTTTGTCTTGTACAGTCCACCAGTCTCCACTTCTCTTAAGGAGGGTGAAATGAAGCGCTGTTTACTGTTTATTGACCAATACTTGTCGAATGCGATGAGCAGACTCAATCCTTCATCTGCGTCGATATTTGCATGATGAACGTCAGCCATAATAAGATTTTGGATCGAGGCGCATGACAAATCCGGCAGAGGTAAAACATCAATACATATATGTGACACCACCACTGCTTCTATGTTCAGGCGTTGTACTGGCTTCCAAGGAAAATCCTCACCTTGTGGAACAGCCTTGATGGAGTAGGAATGTAGGAACACTGGCTACCGCCGTCTATGAAGAAGTGAATAAGTAGTCGTCTGGATTTGATCGGAGCTGCGACAATTCGCCGACCTGTCTTCAAAATGACATTTGCTAGATGCGACGAATCGCAGGCACACATTGTAGCGCCATTTTAAAAGCATTGTTTCGACCTTGGGGTTGGACAGAGATGTAAGGTGTTTTCCTTTACACACGAGATATATTTGGCGCTTCTGCAATTCTTTGACGTATGTCCACGTCTTGCACACCGGTAGCAACGAATTTGCTTTCGCAGAATTTCTTTCTTCTGTTTAATTGCCAATTTTCTGACGCACTCTTTGCTTACATGCCGATCGAAATAACAAAAAATGCAGCTGTTTCTGTCGTTCAGAGACATCAAATTGGTTGCAGTAGTCAGGGTTGTAGAGAGACGTTTAACGTCTGCAGAAGAATTCTATGTTATTTCGCTCATTTCTATAGATTCGACTTCCTGCTTCAAAAAACACATTATACTTTCTACCTGTTTATCACCCAGTTGTAAGAGCGTAGATGTACTGTCGTCCGCTTCTGTTGATGCCTCATTTTCTTGTGTTTGATAGTCCTCTCTCTCGGTAGAACGATAGTAGACGACACGGGGGTCAACTGGAAGGCAACGAATAAGTACAGACTTTAACATAACATGATATTGGTGTGATGGAATCTGCAATGCAGTTAGAGTGCGACAACATGAAGTAACAGCGTTATAAAGAGTGCGTAAACCTACGGCATCGGTGCGTGTCTGTACTGGACGAAGAGAGACGCGTTATTGCATATGTTTGTCCACCAAACGTTCAGGGTCGCCAAATTGTTCGCGCAAAAGAGAGACGGCTGCTTCATAGCAGGTTCAAGATGTGGTGAATCCTTCAATTACCTTTTTTGCTTTTTCCACAAGAACGGATTCGAGATAACAGAATTTGTCGGATGATGATAGCCCGTTGTTTCAATAAACTTTAAATTTTGCTCCCAAAAGGGGAGCAATTGTTAAATGTTACCATCAAACCTTTTGAGCGGAAGACACTTGGCGATTACCTCTTTATCCATAACGGTCAATCTTTCGTTAGCAGACGTTAAGCGTTGGAGTAGTGTTTGCAGTTCCTCCTTGATGAGGTCCAAATTATTTTCAGGGTCACTGGATGCGAGGTACTTCCTCGCACTTTTCACAATTTTCGTGATTTGACCGCAAAAGGTCGTTCTTGATGAAAGCTCCTTTGGCGAAATTTAGAGTTCTTTGTTAACAATTTAGTTTCTGAACACTTTGTTCCCAGGTTTCGGCACCATGTAAAAAAAATAATGAAACTCGATAATATTTCAAAATTAGTAAAGCCGACCCAATATCAGCAAACAAGATCGAAACAAATGAACCGCTTGAATCATAAACTTCAACTGTTTATTCAACTTAAAAATCTTACAATGAACTTCAGTAAGTAAGTGAATGGGAACACCAAGGTATTCAATTTTCATTATCTTTTTTCAACACCCTTCAATTAGTCAGCAAGCTATTACAGTGGCAGTTGCACTTTTTCTTTCTTTTAACGCATTCACAATTTATACTTCGGCTAATAAAGACGTAAAATTACAGTCCGCTTTTACATTTGTTTAGGATGGGAAACGACTAACAAATGCCTCGTACGAGCAGCGTCACCAGATAGGTGTTGGTCCGCTAAATAAGGAGGAAGAGCAACTGCAGCCGAACAACTTGCAGCTCTGTTAGTAAGTCCTACTTCCACCTCCTCGAGTCCTTCGACCCTCTTGCGCCACAAAACAGGATAAGTGTTGGTTGGTCTGTGGCCCAACTAGCCGCAAGCTTAAAAATAATTGCTCCGAAACGGAAAACGCCTCTGATACGGATAATTTGATGACGACCTTTGGCTATAGAACATGGACAACGATCGGATTATGGAACGTTAAGACCCTCCTGGACTCACTCCAGGAAGGGCCATATAACACCAGATTCCTCCAAATGGAACGAGAATTCGCACGCTATAAAATAGACATTTTAGGGCTGAGCGAGATAAGATGGTTCGATGCTGGGGAATAAATCTCCACAACAAAAAGGCTGTCATGCTCTACTCTGGTAAACCAGCTGGAAGTGCACGGACATCCGAATTAGGACTGGTGCTAACTTCTGCAGCGCGATGAAACCTCATATCTTGGACACCTCACAGTGACCGGATATTGATGGCTAGGTTTCACAGTAGAGTAAGAAAAATTACCATCATACAGTGCTATGTTCTGACTCAAGACGCGACTGAGAATGAAAAGGATAATTTTTATAGCCAGTTAGGCTACAACCAAACGCCTAATGGGGATATCGTAAAGGTGATGGGAGATCTCAATGCCAAGGCAGGTAGCTACAACACTGTGCTTAAACACGTGGTGGGAGTTCACGGCCTTGGAGACGGTAATGATAACGGTAAGCGGTTTGTGGACTTCTGCAATACCAACCGCTTAGTCGTTGGAGGTACGCTGCTGAAGCATAACACCTGCTTCAATATCAGTTGGGTCTCTACTGATAGGCAGCGAATATCCAACCAGATCGACCACATTGCGGTCAGCCGTCGCTTTAGAAATTTTCTCCTGGGCGTCCGAAACAGACGTGGAGCTGACATAGGACTAGAACGAGATCATCGTCTTATGTTAGCTCATATACGCCTTCGTACTGCATCCACCAATAGCAATCGCTCAAACTTGCTTAACATCACCAGGTTTAATATCGACATGCTCAAGGTTCCCCACGCGCGCCAACAGTTCAAGGACCACCTTACCTTAGAAGCAGAAGCAATCAGCAGTACAATGCAGGAGAGCATTGATGACCACTAAAATGCTGTGAAAAATGCTTTTGTTGCTAGGGCACGCATCTATGTTGGTAAAAGGCAGAAAAATCATCCCACATATCAATGAGCGTACAGCAATAAAGCAGCAGCCTCAGCAGTAGAAAGAACCGAGCTAGAAGCTCAATACCATGCGAAGAAGAAAGACGTGCAGCGTAGAGTGAGGTGTGACAAACGTCTTCATGTCAACTCACTGGCTTCAAGGGCTAAAGAAGCAGCGAGAAGGTGCGACTGTAGGGCTGTATAAAGCATCACTAAGGAGCTGACAGGTGGTTGGAACTCCAAACAACACCCAGTGAAGAGCCTAGACGGTAACCTTCTGATCTCGGATGAGGACCAGCTCACTAGACGGAGAGAACATTTTTCTACAGTGCTACACCACTTAGACGATGGCGTTATGATCTCGAGTTTGAGTGAGCAAACTTTGTTCGAAACAACCAATTCCCGAATTTGCATCGTACCTCCCAGCAAAATCAAAATAATAACAGCAGAAATAGGAAATAAGAAGAAATAAGAACAGAAATAGGGCCAAGTACAAGAAGACCAACTTTTAAAAATTGGTCTTATTTCGCTTTTGAGAAGTGTAATTAAAGCCAAATCTCCACAGTTGGTTTTATTACACATTGATAAGGTGAAATAACGCCAAGTCTTGTGAAATAATGAAATAACGCCAGCGTCTTGTTGCGCTTTCCGTTCATAAAATTGGTTTAATTTCGCTTCAAGTCAGTGAAATAAGGCCAAATGCTGAAATTTGTTCTAAGTGTGTTCTTGTTTATATAGGTAGGTAAATAGAAGTGCTGGAACATAATTAGCGCAAAAGCGCTGTTTTAATTATTTTAATTTAATTAGCTTAATACAAGCTTTAAAGAACTTAAATCTAATTTACAATGTGTACTTAAAAGCTAGTTAAAATTTACAAATATCAAGACCTGAGTGAGGAAGGGGAGTAAAGGGAGTCTCTAAGGGTGTTTTTACTGCACTGAAAATCAAAAAGGTTCTGACAGTCATTAGCAGAACGAAGCATTCGAGACATAGGCTTATTTCAGCCGTAGTTTGTACGGTGAAACTTGAGGCAGAAGAGAGGTACTGATCTCAGAAAACGTGGGTTGGTGCTGAGCGAAATGGTTTGGAGCAGCATAGGACAATCAATATGGCCTGTTAATAGTTGATGTACAAATAGTATATCGGCAACTTTTCTACGCTTTTCAAGCGACTGCATGTTCAACAAGTTTAACCGATGCTCACAAGGAGGTAGGTTGAATCTGTAAGGCCACGGGAGTCCGCGTAGAGCAAAACGGATGAACCTCCGTTGGACACACTCAATTCGATGTGAATGTGTATCGTGATAGGGAGACCAGACTTGACTGGCATATTCAAGAATTGGTCTTACAAATGTGAAGTACAGCGATTGCGTGACGTAAGGATTTGAGAATTCCTTGGACCAACGTTTCACATAACCTAGCGCAGAATTAGCCCTGCTAATAATATTGTCAATATGGCTACGAAAATTAACCTCACTGTCGCATATGACGCCCAAATCACGGAGAAAAGTTACAGTGGGAACAGGCTCGTCGCAAATCGCATACGTTCTGGGGTCTGTCGGAAGACGCTTCCGGGAATAAGTAATAGCTTGGCATTTGTTGACATTCAACTCAAGACAGTTTTTATTACACCAAGTAGAAGAGCTATTCAAGTCAGTTTGAAGAGCACGGGAGTCAGTGGGTGTGGAGATGTGTGTAAAATTTTTTATGTCGTCCGCATAAACTTATAGGCGGGAATATTTAATTATGCCATCAACATCATTAATTGACAAAATGAAAATCAGGGGACCAAGATGGCTACTTTGGGGGACTCCAGAGGGGGGCATAAATGGATCGGATACAAATGATCTAAAAAGGACTTCTTATTTACGTTCATGAAGGTAGGATTTGATCCACGCGATATACCCAGGCGGAAAGCCGAAAGCTTTGAGTTTAAAAAATACAATTGCGTGCGAAATTTTATCGAATGCTTTGCTGAAATCGGTAGCAACGACATCAACTTCCTTGCCATCTTCCAATGCGCACAGGGTGCTGGATACGAATTGGGTTAGGTTTGTGGTTGTAGACCTTCCCTTTAAAAAACCATGTTGGTGAGGGGAAAATATAGATTTACAATGGAAAAACTTTGCATCGTAAACAATACTTTCGAATAGTTTGGGTATGCAGGAGAGTTTAGCTATAGGACGATAGTTCGAGATTTCGTTTTTCTGACCTTTCTTATGAAGGGGAATAATATAAAAGCTTTTCCAAAGCATAGGAAAGACGCTTTGAGAGAGAGACAGTTGGAACAGAGTCGTAAGGGGTAGAGCTAAGGTGTTTACACATTTTTTTAAAACTACGGCAGGTATACCGTCCGGGCCAGTGGAGTAATCGCATTTAAGTCTTTCGATCTTTTCTATCACGAGAGCCACTGTTATGTCAATTGAAGTTAAAGAGGTCTGGGGACAATCTCTCATGTAAGAGAAGTAAGAATAGTCGGGCTCTGATGTGTGGTTGGAGAACGATTGACTAGAGAAATGAGCGAATAAATATGCTATTATTTTAGGATCGCTCGACGATGTATTGGAGAATGTCAGAGTCGAAGTCGACTTTTTTTTGGTATTAATAAAATGAAAAAATCGTTTGGGGTCAGCGATAATGTCAGATTGCATACGGTCAATATATGCGTTATAAAGGATATCACAGAGTTCGGAAAAATGCGTATGTACAAGAAAGTAATTGGAGAAGTTGAAATCAGAGCGACATTCGAGGTAGATGCGCCAGAGCTTATTTCTTCTGTTGCGAAGTGAACGTAATTCTTTAGTATACCAAGGTGGAGAGGACGAGAAACTCTTCTGTGGCATATATGGGACGGATTGCATAAAACAGCTGAACATTTCAGAGTAAAACAATCCAAGAACATTATCGACAGAAATATGTGTACTGTTAAAAACACTGTTGAAATTAATAGAGCTTAAAAGGTTATTAAGGTTTGTGAAGTCTGCCTTGCGAAAATTAAAGCTGTACGAGTACTCTGATTGTACAGCATTTTTATTATTATTGTAAGACAATGTAAGAGCTAGAGGAGGGTGGAAATGATCCAATTTGGATAAGAGATGCTTGCTCGCTGAAACGAGGCAGTTTTCGGCATCTGACGAGAAAACGAGATCAAGTTGTCTGCCTAGGTTATTAGTGACACCACTTAACTGATATAAGCTGGAATCTGAGAGACAGTCAATGAAAAGGGCTTCCTTTTCTGAAGAGGGGTTTATGGCAGTATAATGGGACTGATCGTCAGATGGAGCCCATTGGAGGTCGGGAAAATTAAAATCCCCCAGAATTAAGACGGTATCACGAGGATCAACAATATCAAACAACGAATCGAACGCGTCTATGGCAAGCTGGTAGCTCTGCATGGGCTGGCAAAGTCGAATGTATCAGCAAGGGATAAAAATGTTGTGGTTTAAAATTGTTATTTTGACACAAATGTACTCAAAATTAGATGTGAGCGAGGTTTTAACTAGTGTCGAGTCAAGGCGATTATGAACTGCCAGAAGAACACCTCGACCCGAAGAATCATCCTCTTTCCCTAGACCATCATCTCGAAAAACGTTAAAATCGGACGTAAACAATTCATTGCTATTAAAATCTTGAGTAAGATTAGTTTCGTTTAAGGCGAAAATGTCATAGGGGAGCTTTTGGGAATTAAGGTATACAGAGGATGTCTTAGTTCGCAGCCCTCGGACGTTTTGGTAATATACACAAAGACACTCAGGGGGAGTTACAGACAAATAAGGAATGTCTAAATGAACACCTAATCGTTTTTTGGATGCGACGTTAGTGGTACAGGTACTGAAGTCTGTGTGGAAGACGTGTTCTTAGTCCGAGAAACATATTCATGGACTAAAGTCCCATCAGGCCAGAATTCTCTCGATAGTAGCGGTTCGAAGTGAGAGTCAGGAGTCAGCAGTTTAAAAGATGCTATTTCGCGGAGTTCCTTAAAATTATACTTGATGCATTTAAGGGATGAATGCACCGACATTTTGCTGCTGATGTAATTCATAATATCGTTGACTGAGGTAGCAGAAGAGAGTCTTGAAATGAAGATAGTTCTACGAGGAGGCTTTTTCACAGCCACTAGGTTGACGGAAGAAGATGTTAGAAGCAACGATGCCTGCCGTGAAGAAGTATGAGGTAGGGTGTCATCGTTGCAACTAAGCGGAGGAATTAACGAGGACCAGTCATCAATTGGAGATTTGTCGCTTGACACGTCATTAGTAGGAAGGTCCCACAGTGGAATCCTGTTTGAACGCAGAACTCTTTTCTGCTGTGAAGGTTTAAATTGCAACAGGGAGTGAGAGCTTGTTGAGCATGTCGGATCTGTTTTATCTTGTTTAGGTGTTGACAAGGACGACTCCTGAATAGATGTGACAGAAGTATTCGACGGATGTTGCTGAAGCGGTATTAACTCCATTTTCTTTTGCTTATGTTGTTTCTGTTTAAGTTGTTTGTGCAGTTTTTGTTCTTGTTGTAGAAGTTTAAGTTGTTGACGTTGGTGTTGCTGTAGTTGCGGTTGTTGTTGTTGTTGCTGTTGTTGTTGTTGTTATTGTTGGTGGTGGTTGTGTTGTTGTTGCTGTTGTGGTGGCTGTATTTGCTGTTGTTGATGTTGTTTTTCTCGTTGCTGTTGTTGTTCTCGAAGTTGTTGTTGTTGTTGTTATTGTTGTTGATATTCAAGCAGATATTGTTGGATGGTATGTAGTTGACTCTGTTGCTCAATTAGCTGCTTCTGCTGTACCAGAATGGTGAGCTGGTGTTCGCTGGTAGATTGATGTTCTTGTAGGAGATGATCAATATTATTGAAACCCTCCAGAAGTTTTTGTTTATTAGTAGTTTCAAAAACAAGCACCTCCCGAATTTCCGCAAATAAAGCAGATAGATTATGAAAGGTTTTTTGCAACTTTATAACCTTCCAATGCAGTACGTCTGTCGATATGCTGCGATGTTTCTCACAGTAGAAGCAGAGCCCAGGGGTTGATACTATTTTATCAATGTCTTTTCCTTTAATATTAATGCATCTAGCGTGCACAGTCTCAAAGCATATTGCACAAGATAATTTGACATCATTTGATCCTTTTTTGCATACATAGCATTCAGTGTCACTCATGATTAAGTAGAATATATTTCCACAAGAAGATTCGAAGAGAAACGGTTTGAGTATTTAATAGCAAATATTTTAGCGAAAAAACAAGTTAATTGAAGTATTTGATGAAAGATATTTGCGAAATGCAATGAGTAAAAAGAATAGGAATTCAATGGAGTAAAATCCACCGAACGGCAGAACATGTACTAAAATTGTACTCACACGTGCGGGGGAGTAGGATCACCCGTGTTTCTTCAAAAATATTGGGCATGCAATGAGTAAAAATAGTACAAATTCAAGTGAGTAGAATCCACAGAACGGCAGAACATGTACTAAAATTGTACTCACACGTGCGGGGGAGTGAGATCACCAATGTAACATAAAAAATGTTGGTCAGCAGTTGAACAGAAGATTGAGTAATTCTCAAAAGTAAAGTCTCAGCAAGTAAATGCGGGTTAAAGAGAACCACTCAATAAGGTCTTCCGTAAAGATGAGTCGAAAAATAAATATTAACGACCGGAAAGAAACGAATATAAACAGCAAGTTAATGTAGGTTAAAGAGAACCACTCAAAAAGTTCTTCTGTTATTAAAACAGAAACTTTAAATGTTGCTTAAATATGTGTATAATGTATGTTGAATATAAATTTTATATTAATTTGTTTTTTTAATTAAACAATTCAGAGCCAAAAACATAACGCGCGGCAATGATAATTAAAAGAAGTAATTCTTAATTTATCGAGCACTACACAAGTTACAATTTTTAGGCGAAGGGTTAACGAATAAAATTGATGATAACAGGGAGCAAGGCTAAGCGCGACTTTTACTCAGGGCAAACACTCCTTATTTAGTACCACAACTCAAGTGACCTGTCAGTTGTAATAACGGGCGTTAACTAATAGGGATAGGGAAAAGAAGTCAGCATTATTCCAATCCATCCCGTTACGTTGAGGAAATTGATAATGTTCCAAATGCTTATCTTTGCTAACTCTGTTAGGTTATCAAAAAAGGGTTTACCTAGTGTGCGCTGTTTGGCCCTGCCAAGAGCCGGACACTTGCAAATGATCATCGTTTGTATTCTTGCAACTGCCACTTGTTTAGATTTTACTTACATCTTATATGTTTGTGTGTCAGATGAGATCTGAAAAAACTTAATTTAAAATTCTTTATAGTAAAAGCTTTTGTGGGCGCCGTGGCGTAAGTGGTTAGTGTGTCGGATCACTACGCATGAGCTTCCAAGTTCGAATCCCAGAAAACACCAAAAAGTTTTTTTCACGATCCCACCTCTCGCGAGCGTCTGACAAACATACGAGAGTATTGTTGTCACGAAAAAGCTTCTCTCAAATCGCCGTTCGGATACGGCACTAAACTGTAGGTCCCATTCGTGTGGAAAATATAACACACACGACATGAGTGATTGCGATAAGCTAGGCAATGGCACTTTAAAGAGCTGTTGCGCCAAATATTTATTTATTTATTTATAGTAAAAGCTTACGGCTGTTTCATTTAGAATATTAGAAAATTCTAAATAGAACAACCGAAGCTTTTACTTTAAAAAATGTTAGAAAATAATAGTTCAAAATTCACGAGAACTTTAGGTGCTTGGTTTCTGGAATGTACTAAAGACCACTTCCTTTCCTAAAACCCTGGCAGAATTCAAACGAAAATACTAAATCAATACTTCTTTACGCCCCCCTTCGGGTAGGAGTTAGAATTTCAATTCAATTCAATTCAATTCAATTCATTTTTTATTCTTTAAACTTAAGATACAATTATAATAATAACAAAATCATGTATCTATTGAAATTTACATACGAGTATAAGAAGAAATACACAATTTAGCTTTTAAATGATAACACATGAATGGTGATACATAATATTAAAAATTAAAAGCATTTTTTATTTCAATTTAAAAAATAATTTGTTAGAGACAACCTGTAGTTACAAGAACTAGTGTCGGTTGTATCGAGTTGAAAAATTAATTTAATTTAATTTAATTTATTTAGACGGCAGTGCTTGATGCAGAAAATATTTAATTCAATCATTTAAAAGAACAATTTTAAGCAATTGATTCTATTATACCCCAAAGGAAGAAAGTATCAAATGATTACTTTAACATTATTTAAAGTTGTATATTTATTAAGTTATTTATTTCATCGAAATCGAATTCAAAAAGCCATATCTTAATCTCTCGCTGAAACAAATATGGATTAGAAATGCATCGTAGTTCAGATGGAAGTATGTTGTAAAGTCTAGGTGCTAGTGAAGTATAAAAGTTTAAAAAGTGAGTGGTGTTATGCGGTGGTACTAAAGCCAAACAGCGTTCGTTACTACGAAGGCCATAGGCAGTTGGACTTCGATTAAGTGAATAACCATTCCTCAAATAAAATATTTTGAGAACTTTAAAAAAGTAAAGGTGCTTTATCGGAAGTATTTTTGAACTTAAGAAAAGTAAGAAACTATGCTCCCTTTTGCGCTTTTTCCACATTATTCTCAGTAAGTGTTTTTGCACAATTAGTAAAGGCTGGATTTTATTTTTATGTGTGCCTCCCCAACAAACTATACCGTACTGCAACTTTGACTGTACTAGCCCAAAGTATATTGTTTCAAGAAGTTTTCGAGAGCAATACATCCTTATTCGATACATCGCGCATGTCATCGTCAATAAGTATTTCTTAAGCAATGACGTGTGAGCACTCCAATTCATTTTACAGTCAAATACGAGCCCTAAATACTTAAAAACTGTAACCCTTTCAATTTCGAAGCACTTAGATGGGCATCGAATGCTTGCATTAAAAGTCACGGCAGTGCTGACATTCCTACATGTATCAGAACTCACTAATATATGCTTGCAACTAGCGCAATGATATGATAAAGCAGGAAATTCAACCTCAGAGGTCGTGAGATTGAATAGCATAATTTTCGTTTTGTCACTAATTACCAGCTTGTGTGAACTAAACCAGTGTCTAATCTTTTCCAAATCATAGTTGATATCAGCCATTAGATCAAAACTAGATGCATTAGAATAAGTGCATGCTATATCATCTGCAAATCCAGTCTGCATTCCTCTGAGGTCAAGGTTAAAAATGGAATTGATAAATATCAAAAACAAAATAGGACCAAGCACCGAGCCCTGAGGAACACCAATATTAATTTCTTGGATCTGACTAAATTCAATGCCTAGCTTGACCATCTGTTTTCTGCCCATTAGGTACGAGGAGAACCAATTGAGCATGAAACCTCTGAAACCTATTCGATCCAATTTTTGAAGCAAAATCGAATGGTCTACAGTATCGAATGCCTTGGTAATATCTATAAAAAGTGAAGCAGACACTTTTAAATTTAAATTTAAATTCGACTGCAAAACTTCAGAAGTGCATCTTCAGTCGATTTTCCAGCTCTAAAACCAAATTGCTTTGGGCTAAAGAAAGAAGTGCCATCCAAGAAAGCAACAATCCTAGCTTTTACAGCCTTTTCAAAAATTTTTGAGAAAACTGGGAGCAGAGAAATCGGTCTGTAGTTATTCAAATCATTGCTGATGCCTTTTTTAAAAATAGGAATAACCTCAGCAATTTTAAGACTATCCGGAAACTTTCCGCTGTAGATACTATTATTGAAAATATGGGCAAGGACATGAACAATATTAAGTGCAATTTTCTTTACAAAAGAACTCGAATAACTATTGAGGGTTGAAGAGTTGGAACATTCCATTGCATTAATAATTCTGGATAATTCAGTACCTGTGATTGGATCATAGAAGAAGCTACGAGCAGTGCTACTTTCACGATTACAACAGCCTACTGGGCAATTTACAATAGTGGAATTGATACCAGCATCGCTAATGGTATTTAGAGCAACACTTGTAAAGTATTTATTGAAAATATTTGCTTTTTCAGTAGTGCTTGTATAGTCTCTGTTATTGTAAGATAACACAGTAGGAAGAGAGGAATGAACATTTTTATTGAGCAACTCAGACACAACTCCCCATTCCTTTTTTAAGTTTCCTTTGGCTCTATGAAATTTATTGAGATAGTAATTATCCTTACACGATTGAATGTCAGCAGCAATTTCCTTGGAAAGATTTTTGTATAAAATTTTGTATTGATTATTGTGGGGATATGTATTGCACTTTATTCTCATTTTATTTTTGTTGTCCATCTTCTCTAGCAAATTATTCGACATCCAAGGCTTGAGTCTTTTAAATTTTCTTCTGTCCATTGCCAGTGACAGAATACAACTTCCGGCTTTCTCTTTGAGTATATTACAAAATACATCGAAAGCTGCGGATGGGTCATTTTGACTGTATACATCTATCCAGTTTTCATGAGAAAGACATACATTCAGAGCATCAAAGTCAATTTGTTGACCGATCTTAAAGGGAATATATTTACTATCACAAGGTAGTTCAACCCTGTCATAGTAAAAGAATAAGGCTGTCAAGCAATGATCTGATATTCTAAAATCAGATGTGGAACTACAAAGAGCAAATTTTGTTTTGCGATCTAATCTACCAAAAATATGGTCAATACAAGTTTGTGTTTGAAGATTTATTCTAGTAAGTTCCATAAAGCAAGATTCTAATCCATTAGCAGACAAAATAGACAGGTAGTTAAAAACATCAGGCGTATCACTTAGAATATCAAGATTAAGATCTCCTAATATAAATAAATTTTTAGAATCCTCTGAGTTCAAACAGGTACTTAACTCCTCAAAAAAAACACCTTTACTTATATTATGAAGTCTGTAAAAGCACATAAAAGCAATTTTGCAACCCTCAAACGAACAACATACCCTCAATCCATCAGCACTAGCCAGATTGTAGTTTTTAAATTCTGGTTTTAGGAGTTCATTAACAAATACAAATACTCCACCTGCAGCATAGGAGTCATTACATTTAGCATGGGGAATGTAACCGGGTATATTGTACAGCTCTTTTTCATGATCAAATATCCAAATTTCAGAGAGAAATATAAGATCTGGTTTAACTACGAACGATTCTAAATGAATCAGGAATAAATCAAAGTTTCTCCGCATACTTCTTATGTTTTGGTGTATAATAGAAAACAATTTTTTTTCATTGTTGGAATGAAAAACACTTTTAAAAATTTCTTTTTCAAATTTACAAAATTGATTACTATTTGGAAAAAAGTCATTGGGATTTTGAACTAGATTCTCAATTCGAATAAACATACTTAGCATAGATAAATAGACAGGATGATATAAGTTAATTCAGTAAAGAAATGTTTTCTAGATCATCAAGAGAGAACATTTTAAATATTTTATCGCCTTCTTTCTTTTTCATTAAAATTACACCGTTTGATATCCAAACGTATGCAAATTTATTGTTTACTTGAAATTGTTTAGCTCTATTGAATATAGCTCTATAAAGACTAGTAAGACTATCATTAACAAAAATTCTTTTATCACCAAGAGAACCATCAAAGAGCCCAGCAACTAACTTCGTAGTTTTCTTCAGCCGTATGACTTTCTTCTTGAGTTCCAACGTTTTGAATTTAATGCAAATGATGTTTGATGATGTAGATGATGAATTAGTAGATGAGTTAGCTCGTGTACTGTTCTTCAATTTTTTTACATAGCATGAACTAATATCATTTGGAGATATGCTTTCACCCAGACCTTCTGATATCAGTTTAACAGCAGACTCCAGTGCAGTATTTTCATTCACATTGGAGACACCAACAACATCTATGCATTTTCGCAGGCGCTTTTGTTCAAGAGAATTAATTTTGTTTTGCAAAATGTTTACCTTGAAAGAGAGTGACTTTTTCTCTTCTTGGAGCGTAGAGATCAATGACATAGCATCGGAATGAAGTTTCTTCAGAGAGACAATCTCTTGGAACAGAATATCGAGTGTAATACCGGTGGGCGAAGCTGTAGTTACGCCATCGGTGCACGTTGAAGAAGAGTGCAGCAACTTATTGTTCGTTTGAGCAACACACGATGTATTAGACCCGTTCTGAAGAGAAGGTGGTGGAGAGCGCAATGAACTCCGTCTCCGACCATCACACGAAGTACAACGATAATCAATGTTTTGTTTTTGCATGTAGACTTTATCACTTTGTTTCAGATTGACACATTTCAAGTGAAAGTAAACCGTGCATACTTTGCACTGGATTTTCGCATCATTTCTGTCAACTTTAGACCCACATATACAAGGCATAGTTAAGAAACTTTTTACTTTTACTTGTAAGAACGAGATTGATAGATCGATCTTTTGATGAGATAATCGTATCAGGTATACAAGAATATTAAAATGAATGCGTAAAAGAAAACAAAACTAGGTATCAACAATGCAACCACACGCCTCCACAGTAGAAGATCAACTGAATATACCCGAGGTAGGCATGCCTGTCGTAAGTGGCGACTAAAATCCACCCTCCGTATACCGAGCGTAGTATATACACAAAATGCAATGAACAAAACTAAACAATTGATTACCCCAGGTGGCAGCCCAGGTTCACTGGAAAATCCACCTTCTTCGGAGGTCGGCTCTACGGATTCTGGGGAGAGCCAGTTATTGCAACTAATAAATCCCTTCTTAAAAAGTACAAGGGTATGTCGATCTCCTCCACCAAGATCGAATAACTCCGAAAAAAGAAGTCCACCGGGAGCGCCAGCCCGCGAAATACAAAAGTCTTGAGGAAGAAAATAAAACACTCCGAATCAAGTTTAAAGAAATGGAGCTACTCTATCAAGATCTTAAGAAAGAGATAGACTTATTAAAAGAAGAAAATAAGGTCCTAAGGAACACGCATATCCAGACAGAACGCGAATGTACTCCAGCACGCTTAGCTAGTCTGGAATATCACACAGACGAAGAAGAGCTAGCACGCGAAAAGTATCGGTTACCAAAGAAAATACCTAGTAAAAAACGGAGAGCCGGTTCATCGCCCGAAGTCGAGCCCGTGAAAGAAGAAAATCACAAAGAACCGCAAGAAAAGCAACTTCGAGCGCAATTTCGTCCACCCCCACCAATAAACATCGTCGGGATACGAAATACAATAAGTTGTAAAGCCTCCTTAATGGAATAATAACATCCAAGTATAAGGTTACATCTTTAAGGAATAATACGTGGAAAATCAACGTCGACGAATACAATGACTACCGAGCTGTGTCCCACAAGCTAAATACCGAAAAGATGGAGTGGTATACTTTCGAATCAAGTCAGAAAGGCCACATTGTATTGTTGCAAGGGGGGCTTTAAAATTCTTGATGCCGTTAATACAAGTATCGTCAAGAAGGAGAAGCAACAAACGGAAATAGATAAAGACGTCTTGGTAAGGCGTGGACTTCCGCTTTTTATGCTAACCTTCGATAAGTCTGATAATATTGACGATATCTACCGAATTAGAGCTATACTAAATATCGTGGCCAAAATCGAGCCCATGCGTAGAAATTTAAGGATGATTCCGCAGTGCAAACGTTGCCAAGGATTTAACCATACGCAAATGTACTGCAAAAAAAAACCGCGATGTGTGAAATGCGCCGGAAATCACCTCTCCCAAGTCTGTGGAGTAAATAAACAAACCTTTGCAACATGTGCTAACTGTAAGGGAAAGCACCCGGCAAATTATAGAGGCTGTGAAGTAGCTAAGGAGTTGCAAAAACGGCAAGATGTGCTCCTTAAGCCCCTTGCAAAATCTTAACTGCAAACTAAGCCAAAGCGTAAGATCGCACATCAGAAAGTAGGCAAACTAAAACTACCTGGTTCAGAGCGCAAAAAGGTGAGGGAAAGAGTGACAACAGAAAAGTCGTCGACCTCTGTTCTTAAAAGAAACGGTACTGAAAAGTTAACATCGAAAAAGCCGCCAGGTAATGACCCTCGGACAGCAGGAGTGCAGACTTACGCTCAGGCCGCGGCATCCGAAAAACCAAAAAACGTTGAAATTTCGACGGACCCTGTCTCTCATGTTTTGTCGGTTATTCTCGAGAAATTTGAAGAGCAAAGCAAAATATGGTAAATAAAATTATTCTCGATATTAAGCTTGAAAATAATTCTCAGAAAATGCGTACTTCAACTAGAATATGAATGACAAACGAATGTTAAAAATATGTACTTGGAATGCAAACGGACTTTTGCAAAACTCGACGAATTGCAAATATTCATGTTGGAACACGATATTGATACTTGCTTGATTTCTGAAACCCACGTAAAAAAGGAATCGCATTTAAAAATAAAAGGCTATAATGATTACCACGCTTGTCAGACTACGGGAAAAACGAGGGGCGGATCATCCTTATTTATTAAAGACTGCATCGAATAATCCGAAGACCTAAAGATAGAACTTGAAACTTTGCGACTGTGCTCGATTCGAGTTAAAAATAGTCAGCGTACTCTTAAAATCTCATCTATCTACTGTCCGCCGCGTTCCGCGCTTGATAAATCTGATTTTACTAACATGTTTGAATCGCTGAAACCTAATTTTATCATCGGCGGCGACTTTAATGCGAAACATACGTTCTGGGGATCAAGGTATGGAGTACAGTTGTGATTTCCATTCGACGGGTAAACCAACTTACTGGCCAACGGATACTTCGAAAATACCTGACCTGATAGACTTTTTCGTTATGAAAGGAATATCTTCCATCCACATAAAAGTCGAAGACAGCTTTGATCTGTCGTCTGATCATTCCCCGGTTATTTTAACAATCAGCGAAAAACAAGTCTATAACCTAGAGCCAGCGAGATTAACTGGTTGAACAACTAACTGGGAAGGCTTTAGGAACGAAATTGAAGATAATGTTGAACTGAGCGTTCCACTTACGACACCCTATGAACTTGAAGTTGAAGTTGATCGCTTCGTTGAGATCGTACAGCCCGCCTCTTGGAATAATACGCCCAATCCAAGGAAAACGCCGGACAAATACGGCTTACGATATCCTCCGGAAATAAAGGAATTGGTCAACGAAAAAAGAAAAGCGCTTAAAAAATGGCAACAGAGTCGTGCTCCGCAGCATAAAGCACACTTGAATCGTCTGTGCAATTTGTTGAAGAAGACTATTAAGGATTTTAAGAATCGTTTTATAGGCTCTTTCCTTGAAGTTTAACAGATTCCAATTATTCACTTTGGGAAGCTGTAAAAGGCTCCAAAAGGCCCAAAGTCCCCGCGCTGCCAATCAAATTAAATCAAAATGAATGGGCGAGGAAGGATAAAGAAAAAGCGGACGTCTTTGCGGCGCACCTGGAAGAAACCTTTAAACCGTACGATGGTCAAGTGGTTTACGACAACCGCAATAGGCTGGATTTTTCATTTGACGATTTGACGCTCACAAGTGCAACGCTAAGGGAACTCAAATATGAGTTCGAGAATCTAAAACCTAAGAAATCTTCTAGTTATGATTTGATTACCGGAGAAATTCTCAAAGTTTTACCTAGAAAAGCATTGATTAAGCTTTTCCATATTGTGAATGCTGCACTTAGATTAAAACACGTGCCGAGCCAATGGAAAGTTGCGGAAGTCATAATGGTTTTAAAACCAGGAAAATCGCCAAATGAGGTAAACTCGTATAGACCAATTTTGCTTCTTCCAATCATATCGAAAATTTTCGAGAGGATATTATTAAGGCGTCTCCAACCGGTTATAGAAGAAAATAATCTTATCCCTGACCACCAATTTGGGTTCAGAAGCAAGCATTCGACGATTGACCAGGTGCATAGAATTACTGACGTAATCGAGAAAGCACTTGAGGAAAAAAAGATTTGCTCAAGCGTATTTCTTGACGTCTCGCAAGCCTTTGATAAGGTGTGGCATGTTGGCTTGAAATCCAAACTACCGCAAGTTCTCCCTGTATGCTTATACGATATTCTGGAATCATATCTCGGGAATAGAATCTTTCGTGTTAGACATGGAGTCTAATACTCCGAGCTCAAAGAAATTTCGGCCGGCGTACCGCAAGGAAGCGTTCTTGGGCTGCTTCTCTATTTACCATATACTCATGATATACCGAACGAAGACGGTACGAACCTTGCTATGTTTGTCCATGACACCGCTATCCTAGCAGTAGGTAAAAAAATCTAAGAAACGACTGCAAAACTGCAAGACGCATTGAATAATGTGAATGAATGGACGAGGCACTGGCGGATCGCCCTCAAGGCACCTAAATCTCTTCACGTGAATTTGATGAAACTAATGACTTGCCAATTTTCCTAAACTCGGCCCGAATACCTTTTGCAAACGAGGCCAAACACTTGGAAATGACACTCGACGCAAGACTGAAATGGAATTCGCACGTGAAAATGAAACGAAAAGAACTCGAAATCAAATATAGAGAAATGTACTGATTACTCGGAAAACATTCCCAGCTCAGTACTGAGAACAAACTGCTTTTATACAAGCAAGTGCTAAAGCCGATGTGGACCTACGGTATACAACTTTGGGGTTGTATCAAGAAAACAAATGCAAATATTTTACAAGCTTTTCAAAATAAAGTGCTAAGAGAAATTGTCCAAGCACCGTGATATAGTAGAAACGACGATATCCACATGGATCTCGGAATTCCGACAATCGAAGCTGAAACTAGAAGCTTCGCGAGAAAGCATAGAAACCGACTAATCGGACATGTCAACAATACAGTCCTACAAATTTTGGATGAGAGCAATTTATTGCCCCGACTACAAAGGACGAAACCTTTCGACTTGCCGAGATAATGATTAACCGCGTCTAGATTGCGGAATATGCAGGATCTTTCAGTGGAAAGAAACCTGCCAAACGTTCTTATTTCATGATAGAAAAATTGCGTGATAAGTTAACATTTAGGTGCGATATCTAACAAATTTATATCGAAGGGTGGTGTTTTTTTGTCAGTAAGAATCTGACACTACTATGAGCACACGCTTGGTATTCTCATAGTGTCTATGGAAGATTTTTCACCTACCCTCGGAAAAAAAAAAAAAAACTACTACTTTCCATAATTTACTAACGTACGTTGTTATCTCGCCTAACTTTATTTTGCAAATGAACTGACTTCAAGCCAAGCTTACAAGCTATTGCGTTGTCAATTCAACGAACGGTAAATTCTTTTGTTATTTTAACCAGTTCATTGTTATGTTGCAATGCGGGGGGTGGCAATGGTGTAGTGGTAACGTGGCAATTGACGACGTTTATGGTTCATAGTTCAAATCCCCATGTCATTTATTTATTTCTCATGAAATATATAAAGTCAGTCCGATCATTTGCGAAAGCTTGTGTGAACACTACTGCGAAGGCATAACACTGGCAGTAGCTTAGTCATGCGGCTGGAAAAATTGTTCGCTCTGTTGAAGGTGATTTACCCTTGACATCGGTTATCGGGAAAAAGGTACTGTGAATCAGAAGCAGACAAAAATAAAAAAATAACAAAAAAAATCTCCCCGGCTATCTGGACGCCACCCCTGGAGAATCTCTGAAGCATAAACAACTGAGCTTCGAAAGAACAACTGCACCAACATTTTTCTCTCTCTATCTATATTCTGAAGCCGATTGTTGTGCTAAAAGCGAACACTTCCGCAGTAAATGTAAAAAAAAACATTAATTGAAATTCGTGGCAAATTATGACTCGTTGAGAGTACGTGCATTAGGTGCTGACATTAGCGAGTCAACAAGCTTCTTTCCTTGAGAAATTGAACTCTTCGGTGAATTTGTCCAATCATTTCTATCATTACCATCAACAAATTCATCAAAAGCCGTATTGCCTCGAAAGATCACTGATGGTGCCGACGAAGTAATAAGGGGTTTAAATGCACTTGGATCGAACGACCGGGATCCTTGGCTCATATATTTGTTGTTGCAGAAACTTGATCCTAATACGTAGCAGGCTTGGGCCGAAGAAGTTGGATCAAGGAACGATTCCAGCACCAACGATTTTTTGGGCTTCCTACAAAATCGCTGCGTTTGCTTAGAATCGTGCCACACCCCAACGCGTTTTTCTCAGTCTCGAAGCAGGGTTAAAAATGTCGTTCGTTCTCATGTGGTAGAAATCAAACCAAGCTGTATTAAGTACAAGGGCGATCACAATTTGTTCAATTGCGAAGAATTTCTCGCTCTCGCTGTTGATGCTCGTCGAGGCTTTGTAAAAGAGCAATCATTGCGCTTCAATTGTCTTCGACAAGGGTACAATTCGTGGGTGCCGTGGCGTAAGTGGTTAGTGTGTCGGATCACTACGCATGAGCTTCCAAGTTCGAATCCCAGAAAACACCAAAAGGTTTTTTCACGGTCCCACCTCTCGCGACCGTCTGACAAACATACGAGAGTATTTTTGTCACGAAAAAGGTTCTCAAATCGCCGTTCGGATTCGGCATTAAACTGTAGGTCCCTTCCATTCGTGTGGAAAATATAACGCACACAACATGAGTGGTTGCGAGAAGCTAGGCCCTAGCACTTTAAAGAGCTATTGCGCCAAATATTTATTTTTTTTATTTGTTTTTTTAAGGGCACAATTCAAACAGTTGTTAATCTAACTTCCGCTGCAAGACGTGCAACTCACGACATCACTCGCTGGTGCATTCAGGTACACCCAAACTCGTAACTACTCTCGGATTCCAGTCTTAGGAGTCGCTTCTACGTCAGCAGGAGTTACTAATGGAGTAGTAACTCTTAGACTAATCTCTCGTTACAAACCAGAATTTATCGACGTTACTTGCTATGTTCTACCAAAGCTAACTTCATTGTTACCGCCGTCTTCAATCGACAGAGTTAATATCAGCAGTCTAATGTCCTTTGAATTAGCTGGTCCACATTTTTATGAGTCTGATCCTATTGACATTTTGATCGGTGCTGATAAGATGTTCAGCATTGTTGGGGCCTTTTATACCCACATAAATAGTATTTCTTATTTGGTTCCCACTATTTTCGGTTCAGTAATAGCTGGGAAGTCTGTACAGCTTACTCGTGAAATTGATAAAGGAGTAGAAACTTTTTGTATCCAGTTAGATTATTCTCAGGAGTTTGACCATGAGAAGTTTTGGCGCTTAGAGGAAATTCACAATGAACCCATCCTATCTATTGATGAGCAGCGAGCTAAAGAGCTCTTCGAAAAAACTCCCACCAGACTTTCGGACGGTCGCTACATGGTTGAGTTACCATTTAAGAACGATCGAAGAGTCAACTTTGGGGATTCATTGGTATTTCATTAAGCCGTCTTCACTCCGTTGAACGAAGATTTTGTCAAATTCTCTTTTGCGAGATCAATATCATAACTTTATGAAGGAATATTTATCGTTAGGCCATATAGAGGAAGTACCTCCTGGTGAGATAGCAAGACCATCCCGTAAATGCTACTATCTTCCTCACCACACTGTGTTTAAAACCGATAGCAGCACAGCAAAAATAATGGTGGTCTTCGATGGTTCCGCAAAAAAGAACACTTCAATATCATTAAACGACACACTTCTCGTTGGACCATACAACGTGATATCTTCTCTATTTGCATACGATTTCGCCGTCATTTATACACAATATTTGGTGACATAGAGAAGATGTATAGACAGATCCGGGTTTGTCCTAATCATTCCGACTATCAGAGAATAGTTTGGTGTGAAAATCGCGAGGATCCTGTCAAGCACTACCGACTCCTAACGGTCACCTACGGCACAGCATCCGCACCCTTTCTCGCAGTTCGGACTTTAAAGCAACTCGCAATTGATTCAGCTGAAGCATATCGTCTAGCATCTGCAACGGTCTTGAATGACTTCTACGTTGATGACGTTATCACTGGTGCTGATACTATCGAGGACGTTATGGCACTCCAATCTGAACCCGTCGGTCTGTTAAAAACAGGAGGTTTTAACCTACGAAAGTGGACAACCAATTGCGCTCTTTGCCAGAAGACCAGCGAGAGCTTTTACCAGTCGAATTTGAAGAATCCAGCTCGGTAAAGGTTCTGGGATTACAATGGTGCCCGTCTAGGGATTGCTTTTCGCACAGGGTAAGGTTAAGTCAACCGGTTGGATGCACAAAACGTCGCATACTTTCTGACGCATCTAGAGGGTTCGATCCAATGGGATTTCTTGTTCCAGCAATTATAGCCATAAAGAGTCTTCTTCAAGACCTATGGCGAGAAAAACTCAACTGGGACGAGGAAATTCCAAACGAACTGGCTGATCGGTGGAAGGCAATCCGCGAAGAACTACCACTCGTCGAATTCATACACATTCCAAGGATATTGTGGGCAGATAGGACAAATTATGAACTACATGGGTTTTGTGATGCATCGTTGGACGCTTATGCCTCGGTGGCGTACTGCAGAAGTATAAACACAGATGGAACAATACATGTATCGTTTGTATTTGCTAAGTGTAAGGTTGCTCCCATTAAGGTCGTGTCTCTTCCCAGATTAGAACTCTGTGGAGCTCGTCTATTAGCTCAACTAGTCAATAAACTTAAAATTTCTTTACAAGAGAAAGAACTCACTGGTTGTCAGCACCACCAAAGAAATGGTCGGTGTTCGTAGGCAATCGAACTTCTAACATAATATCATCAATACCACTGAAATTTTGGAATCACGTTCGATCAGCCAACAATCCAGCTGACTCTGCTTCTCGTAGGATTTCACCCTATCTTTTATCTTCGAATGAGCTGTTGCGGAAAGGACCTTCGTGGCTATGGTAGGAGAAGAGTCAGTGGCCTGAATCAGATCCTTGTACCAAGAAGTTTCCAGTAGAAGAGTTGGAGGAAAGGAGCAAACCCAAAACACAGGTATTCTTGTCCAGCTTGGAACAAAAACCCATCCTGGAAACCACCTTATAAAAGTCATCAAATTGGTATAAAAGTTTAAGAGTGGTTGCATATATTTATCGTTTTATCGCAAATTCCCGTATTTCTCCGAACTTTCGTAGATATCAAACTTTATCAACAGAAGAAATTTCTGAAGCTAGGATCAGTATAATAAAGTGTGCTCTGTTGTCTCTGTTTTCGTCGGAAATCTGTAGTCTAAAAGGTGGACTAACAAAGAAACATAAACTATTATCTCTCGCTCCCTTTCTCGATTCGCACGGTATTCTTCGCGTTGGCGGGCGTATCCATTCATCTGAACTATCATACAGTTGTTGTGCCCCAGTTTTGGCACCAGCGCGTGTCTCCATTTGTTCAACCTGCAAAGTCGTTGCACTATGTCGAAACAATATTGCTGTGCACTAATTTGCGGATATTGCCGTTAAATCAAAGCCAATGCCCTGGCAATGTTATTGCTCGCTGTAATAACATTGTTTCACTTACGCACCAATATTGTTCAGTTTCGCAACGGCAGTGCACGAAGCGGTAAGCCAACAGAAATATGGAGCGATAACGGGACGAATTTTCATGGAGCTAAGCGTTTGCTTATTGAGATGTACCAATGTTTTCTTAGTCAGCAGCATAAAAACATCGTTGTTGATCATCTCTCAAAGGACAACATCGCCTGAAAATTTCTTCCACTTTCAGCGCCTCACTTTGGGGGCTTATGGGAGGCAGGGGTGAAGTCGGTTAAGCAACATCTTAAGAGAGTTATAGGGGATATTACACTGACTTATGAGGAGATGTACACTCTCCTAACAAAAATAGAAGCACTTCTGAATTCCTGCCCTATTTGGCAAACTTCTGATACAGAACCAAGTGCTTTAACCCCGTCTCACTTCATGATTGGGGAATCATATACGGCGATTCCTCAACCTGACACTCAAAAATGTAGTTTGTCCCCGAATACTAATTGGTTTCTTTTGCAGACATTAATGCAAGATTTTTGGAAACGTTGGCATCAGGAGTATTTGACATCACTTCAACAAAGGCGCAAGTGGCAAGATACTCAACCAAATCTAGAAAGGAAACCCATCAAGGAAAGGATGGAAAAATTAGGATCGTCACAATTCGGACGCAGTTTGGAGATAACACTCGGCTCACTGTTAAAGTCGCCCCACTGCCTGCTGCTGAAAGACCGGAGCCTGAATGTTTTGTACTCTGGTCACAAATTAACCAAACATACAAACTTTACACTATATTTTAATGTATCTCAATTTATTGTAAACTCTCATTCGTTATTGTTATAAACTCACTAATTTTTTTTTATCGTTTTGCCAATGTTAACGCACCATCTGTGCAAATTAACTTAAATCTTTCTCTTTTCCAATTAGACCGCCAGCCGTAAGCATCAATTGTCAGAGTACCTGCTAAAATAAATTTATGCATATTATGTTAAATCTAGTTGAGAGTTGATTTGTCTTTTTTCGCCTTCGTTCATGCATTTCGCTTTTCTTCAACGTCGTTTTTTTTTTTTATTCGATAATTCCAAAACACTGCCAATCGGTATATTCGGATCTCTCCTTAATTTACTTAGGGCGACTTGCCGAGACTACTGGGCATAAAAGAACCACTCGATCTACCTCACACTCCAAACTTATTTTTAAGGCTTGAGAACCAAGATTGCAGGTCCAACTATATCCATGGTACCCATACAAGGAAGCCACATCATTCACTTCCTAAAAGGTACAGTTTGCAAACACAAGTTGTATCCAATAGGCAACCATTTCAACCTCAGCCTTGGAGTAGTAAATAACCTCAAAACCATGCGTTTTCCAATGACTCTTCGCTGCCATACTTCGAGTGTAAAGATGAAAGTGGTCAAATTTTTAAATTTTTAGTAGATGTAACGATGTAACGATCGGCGACCGTGCTTCCTCTGTACGTCGAGGGAAGAGTGCCGACGGAGAATGAGAAACAAGTTTGTTATTTTAACCAGAGATTTTATTTATTAGGCCCGCCGTCTTTAGCGTTGCTGCGACCTTTTTATGTATGTGTTATAATATGTATTTTTCTGTTGTTATTTAGTGATTAGGCCCGCCGTCCTTTGCATCGCTGCGACCTTTATAGTTTCGCTATGTTTCTACTTATTCTGCCCATCCTTTCCATGCATTGCCCTTTTATACTAAATTTTGCCTGTTTTCCCACTCCTATTTACACACTACACATACGGCAAACACATGCCATCAGCATAGTCCCATTTTGTGTCCATTGACACTTAGCTGCAATTGACCCAAATCAATAGGTTCATACGGTTCGTTGGTGGTCGCTGATACCATAAGTACCAGCGTGTCTTTTACCGACAATATGTGTCACCATTTCCGTGCATTGACACCTCCTGCACTTGACGATCCAAATACACTTGATCGACAATGTGCAATATCGGCATTTCATTCATTTACTGACCCAACGCTCCGTACTGTGGGTAGTACGTTGTGGTGTCAAATTACGATGAATACAGCCGAGGGTGTATTGCAGGTATAGTATGCACTTGAAGTGTTATTGTTTTGATTTATTCTGGTTGTGGCGCCGAAGTTAAGCGAAGCGATACAATGTGTGAAATCGTGTGTGAAATGTGAGAATATGAGGAAGTACTGAGGCACAGTGCGATCGTTACACCGAGGTTACTCACCACACATGTATTAACCGTTTCGGTGTTAAAGAAAATCGTATTAAGTTTTCCTTCTACCTACACTTAAGTCCTTCCACGGTATGACAGCCTGAAAGAACTGTCAGCCGTGATCTACACAAAAGAATGTTATATGCTTATTAAAAGTTGTAAACAAATTAAACCTAAACAACAAATTTCAGAATCCATTAACTCTGTTACTATTTGAACTGACCATTTGCCTCAAGAAAACAAAAATAGACCAAAATCTCTTACCAAAACTTACGTAAATCTTTTTTGCCGAACCTAATGAAAAATTAACATTTACCACCATGGTAAAAGGGAGAATCCGAACAACCACGGAAGACCCGATTTACTCAAGATATTACCCATATCCAATGTCACTAAAGAACGAGGTAAATAAACAAAATCCTCGACAATGGCATTATTAGACCTTCATGGTCACCGTACAACTCTCCGGTATGGATCGAAGCCTCGGGTGAGAAAAAGTACAGGATGGTTATTGATTACAGAAAACTTAACTCTGTAACAATTCACGATCGATATCCCATCCCAGAGGTTAACGAGGTCCTAAATCAATTAGGGAAGAGTACATTTTTTTCGATGTTGGGTCTGAAAAGTGGATTTTACCAGATCCCACTACATGAAGCAGATATTGAAAAAAAAAACTGGTTTCTCTGTTAACAACGGCAAGTACGAATTCGTAAGACTTCCGTTTGGATAAAAAAATGCACCCTCGCTATTTCAAAGGGCATTGGGCAATATTCCGAGGGAACATGTAGGAAAAATATGCTATGTCTATATTGATGACATAGTCGTTTTTAGCGAAAATACCGAAACTCAGTTCCAAAATCTCGCCAAGATATTTGAGACATAGCAAGAAGCCAATCTCAAGGCAGAATTAGACAAATGTGAATTCCTTAAGAATGAAGTGGGACTCCTTGCGTTTATTATTTCCTGCTAAGGAATAAAGACAATTCCTGTAATCGCGAAAGCTTCATGCCCAAGAAGACTGAAAGATTTGTCATCCTTTCTTTGTATGTCAGGGTTCTACCGCAGATTCATAAAGGACTACGCTAAATTGGCGAAACGCCTAACTGCCCTTTCAAGAAAAATCAAGTAAGGAAACCATACACCTGAACACGAAGCCCTAGATGCTTTTCATAAATTGCGGAATGCTCTCACGTCAGAAGATGTCATTCTTAAATTTTCAGATTTCAATAAAGAATTTCTTCTAACAACAGATGGGTCTGACTACGTGGGCGCTGTACTTTCGCAGGATAACAAACCTGTAACATTCATTTCTCAAACACTCAACAAAGCCGAAGAACACTATGCAGCAAATGAAAAAGAAATGCTGGCTATAGTGTTGGCTTTGAATTCATTGAGAAATTACCTTTACGGTACTACAACAATCAACATTTTCACAGACGACCAACCATTGACGTACGCGTTATAGATTACGAATAATAAAATGAAACGTTGGAAAGCGATACTTAAGGAGTACAATTACGAGTTAAAGTATAAACCCCGCAAATCTAACGACATTGCTAACGCAATGTCAAGACCTCCTCAACATACCGAAATCAACTTCTTAACCCATACCGTACACAGTCACCAAAGTTTCGCACAAAATCTTATTGAGATTGCGGAAGAACCAATTAATGTATTCAAAAATCAAATTATCCTTAAACTCGGAAATGCACTATCATACGACTTCAAAATTATTTTCCCTACATATCACTGTCATACAATAGTAGAAATAGAGTACACGAAAGAAAAATTAATAGAGATACTTAAGTGCATTTTGAACCCGTCGGTCACAAATATACAATATTAAAAACAGAAGAAAGAATCTTGGGAATGATCCAAGAGTTATACCCAAATCATTTTAAACAAAACGGAATACGTTTTGCTAAGAAAATTGTAACTGGTATAATCAATGAAAATGAACAGGAAATCGAAATAATCAAGGAACACAATCGCGCACATAGAAACAGCCGAGAAAACAAAATTCAACTTCTAGAAAGACTGTATTTTCCACAAATGAGGGCAAAAATAGAAAAAAATACTAAATTATGCAATGTTTGCAAAGAACACAAATATGATAGCCATCCACAGAAACCCATGTTACAAAAACCCCAATACTATTATACCCTGGACATATTTTACACGTAGATATCTATTTTACAGATAAACATATATAGTGCTGGAAAAAAGTATAAAAATGCATGCTTTTTATTTAAAAAAAAATATTAAAACTCAAAAAATTAAATTTTGTTCACTATTTTGCGTGTGGACTATATTGTTATTTTATGGAAATGCGCTGGATAATTCCAAGTAAGGGTACTTCATATAATATCGCAAATGCGAAAATATTGCTGGAAAAAAATATATAAATTTCGCTTTTAGTTCAGATAAGTTGTGCGTGTAAGACGTGATAGCGAGTCAAGTCGAGTTCAAAATTGTGTAAGATTTTCAAGGTATCATATTAAAAGATAATAAAAAATAATGATTGATCCAAAACAAATACAGGTAACTGATAAAAAGCAACAGTTCATTATGCCACGAGGACGTCATTTTAGTGATATTGAACAGCAACGCATTTTGAGTCTTAAAGAGGCGGGATTGTCACAGAAAGATATCGGGATTAAATTAGGAAGGACTCCGAGTGTTATTTGTACTTTTTTTTTAAGTCTAACATTGAAAATTATGGTTGTCAAACGGTAGTGCATGCGATCATATGAAAACACAAGCGTTTTCACTCAGCTGAGGCCTACCAACTCCTACTCTAAACCTCCACGCGGTGACAGCCGGGTGCCTAGTACCTTAATCCAAGAAATGGGTAACCAACCCCGTTTGGCGTATTCTTGGTGGCAGCAGATGAGAGGGGGGGGGAGAGTGCTTTTCCACTAGAGCACTTCTTCCTGTTCCAGGCGGCAGCGGACGAATTCCCTAGATGGAGTCAACGGTGGCGTCTATAGTTCCAGTTAGGTTGAACTTAGTGAATACCTTGCGCGAGCTGCTCCGACGTATTCGGATCACAGGTCGGTAAGGAATTTCCAATGTTGGTCAGGACATTGGCATAGAGATGGTGGCGGAGGAGCCCTTAATGGGCCAACGGCAGCGCTCATACTCCCGTAGTGGACTACTGGCACCGGTGTACCCGGCCCCTCGTCCTAGGGGAATAATTAAGGAACTGGCCCTCCAGGTTGGGGGTTGTGCCGTCGGGATAACTTCCCTACCACGTAAAAAATCTATGGTTCCGAAACAACCAAAAGCCTCGGATAAGGATGACTCAACTGATGACGACCCCAGCAAAGGAAATAAGGACAACGACCTTCTGATCTGTACGTGGAATGTTCTCTCCCTTTACAGACCACGTGCAGCCGAACAACTAGCAGAGGCCCTACACTGCTATAAAGCAAATATTACCGCCATCCAGGAAGTGCGATGGGATGGGCCGGGCAAAAAGAGGATGAAAAACTGTGACATCTACTACGGTGATTGCTACAGAGGCAACAGGCAACGCTTATTCGGATGCGGATTTGTCATACGCGGCAGACTTAGGCAAGAAGTCTTAAGCTTCCGACACGTGAGTGAGCGTATTATGACTATCCAGATCAAGGCTAAATTCGCTAACATAACCTAATATGTGTTCGTGGCCCACAGAAGAAAAGGACCCTGCCAGCAAAGAGTGTTTCTACGAGCTCCTTGACAAAACATACGAGCAATGTCCTAAATGCGACGTTAAAATCGTATTGGGCGATTTTAACGCCAAAATAGGAAAGGAGGACGTCTTTGGTAGGGCAGTCGGTAAGCATAGCCTACACGACACCACGTCTGATAACGGACTAAGGCTAATTGATTTCGCTGTGGAGCGAAATGTCACCATAGCAGACACATGGTTTCCTCATCTCGATATTCATACGCAGACATGGCGGTCCAATGATCATGTCACGATCAACCAAATTGATCATATTGTGATCGACGCAAGGCATGCCTCCAGTATTCTGGATGTCCGGACCTTCCGAGCGGCCAACATAGCCTCGGATCATTACCTTGTTGTAGCCAAGGTACGAATGCGGATATCCCAATCTGAGCAACAAAGAAGAATTACTGTGAGAAAATTTAATGTCGAAAAGCTACAATCGCAAGAGACCGCCAGACTCTTCGCTGAACGCGTATCCCGAAATCTCTCAATCACCCCTATGCCGCCAGCATCAAGTACCGAAGACCAGTGGCAACGCTGCCAACATGCCATCAGAAACGCAGCGACTGATGTGCTGGGTCTCGCTCGCCCACCACCGCGAAACCCCTGGTTTGACGATGAATGCAGGCGATTGCATGCAGCAAAACAAGAGGCATACAAAGCGGCGCTGCAAAGGAAGACGAGAGCTGCTCGTGAGCTCTACGAGCAAAAGAGACGGGAAGAACATCGGCTTCTCCAAAAGAAGAAAGAGCATGAGAAGCGCGCGTTTTGAGAATATCGAGAGTCTATACTCCAGGAACAATGTACGGAAGTTTTACCAAAAGGTAAAAAGAACGTGTCAGAGAAGTAATACCCGTACAGAAACCTGTAGAGATGAAAATGGAAACATCGCAGTAGAATCACAGTCGGTGGAGAGAATATGGATACACTACTTCTGCAGACTGTATAACGACGACGAAGACTAATATCCCGCTGTCAGGCAGAATGAATTATTCAACATAGACAATGATAGTCAATATTTTCGTCCAGCTGACCAAAATGAAGTGAGGACAGCAATATCCAAGCTAAAATCCAACAAGGCTGTTGGACTTGACGGCTTACCGGCCAAACCCTTCAAGGCAGCTGGGGATAAATTGATAGAGTGCATACACCAACTCATTACTTAGATTTGGTCAGACGAGTGTATGGCTGATGAATGGAATCTCAGCATCGGGTGCCTGATCCACAAGAAAGAGAACCCCTCAACTGCGCCAATTATAGAGGCATCAGTCTCCTCAACATCGCATATAAGATCTTTTCTGCGATATTGTGTGAACACCTGAAAGCTTTTATCAACAGCCTGATTGGACCCTATCAGTGCGGTTTCAGGCCAGGAAGGTACACCATCGATCAAATCTTCACACTTCGGCAGATCGTGGAGAAAACCCAAGAAGTCCAAATCGATACTCACCACCTCTTTATCGATTTCAAGGCCACCTATGACAGCATCTATAGAGAAAAGCTTTATAGAGCCATGTCTAGTTTTGAGATCCCGGCCAAACTTGTTCGTCTGTGCAGGATGACGATGGAGAACGCTCGCTGCTCCATCAAGGTAGGTAATGAACTCACCGAGACCTTTGATGTCAAAATAGGTTAAGACAAGGTGACGCGCTGTTATGTGACTTCATTAGTATTGTACTTGAACGGATTGTGCGGAACTCACAAGCCAACACCGGAGGCACAATCTATTACAAGTCTGTACAACTGCTGCTGTACCGACGATATCCACATTATCGGAAGAACTCAGCGGGCTGTCACCGGTGCCTTTGCAAGCATTGAGGCGGAAGCGGCCAAAATGGGTTTAGCGGTAAACGAGGGCAAAACCAAGTATATGCTGTCAACAAGAAGGGAAAACCAACACCGACGAATTGAACAAAACCTCACAGTGGGCAGCTATAACTTCGAGGTAGTAAGGGACTTTGTCTACCTTGGCTCTGCTATAAATTCTACAAACAAGATGAGAGTAGACATCAATCGAAGAATAACTCTTGCCACTGCTATCTGAGAAATTCGACGATCAGAATAGAAAATTCGAGAAGCTAGATAATTCTCTAGACGCCAAGCTCGATGAATAAAAGAATTCTTTAGATGCCAAGTTCGATGAGCAAAAGATCTCTCTACAGAAACAGCTATTCGATCAAAGGAGTGTTCTCGAAAGCAAATTCGATGAACAAAATAAAAGTTTGGAAATATGATTTGGGACAATTGATGGGAAGATTGAAAATGTAGAGGCCAAAATTGAGACATTTGAAACAGCCATTGAAGGAAGATTCGAGAATGTTGAAACAAAATTCGAGAATGTTCAAACAAAAATCGAGGCTGTTGAAGGAAGATTCGATAATTTGGCAAAGGAACTCGAACAAGTGAAGAAACAGAAAGTTCGGGAGTTTTCAAACGACTTCCCGAGAAGGAAAGAGATGCAGCCTCCCGTCTTCGATGGACATATGGCCGGCATATAAGAGGCAGTTCGAAGCTGCGGCAATGACGAACAACTGGGACGACGAAGAGAAGTCCATTGCACTCACACTTGTGCTTAGAGGATCAGCTGCAGAGCTTCTGCAAACCATTCCCGACGACAAACAACGCAACTACGATAGTCTGGTAAAAGCCATTGAGATGCGATTTGGGGACGACCACATGCAGCAAGTATATAGGGTCCAGCTGCGCAGAAGAGTTCAGGTTAGAGGAGAAACACATTATGCGAATAGGCGACGCAGCGAAAACCATTCCTACAGGGACAACATCCATCCTGTTGGCCAGGCTTCTCGAAACCAGGAGTCGGGAAATGCCTAAGAGTCAGCTTCGCAGGGCAGAAGTTGGCTGATGGAATCGACGCCCCCAAGACCACCATCCAGGCCTCCCAAACCAAACGATGCAACAAGAGTCTAATAGTGGGAGCATTCATCGGCAAAAACAAGTGCGTGGCTACTATCGATACCGGCGCCACGGCTTCCATTATAAGATGAGATCTCGTCCGGAAGTCTTGGCTGCACAACACCAGCTGCTACTGTCTTAGAACTGCGACAGGGGAAGCGGCGAAAGTATTCGGAGAAGTTCGCCTCAGGTTACAACTAGCGGGGTTGGCCTTTTCCCATGCGTTCCTGGTGGCCGACATATGTGATGAATGCATCATCGGAGTGGGAAAGGTTTTAGTGGAGCCAAAGAACAGCCTGGTCCCAGTAAGGCTCATGAACTTAAAGAGCCACAGCGTCAAACTAAAACAAGGGGAGGTTGTTGGTAAATGTGTTCCGATATGTTGAATCTCGACAATGACTGAAAAGGAATCTGCGAGGCCCTTTTCATCAGCCAGGTTGGCGGAAGTAAGGGAGATGACCCTCAAGCACTGCGAACTGGGTCAGGATCAACAAGCCATGGCAGAAAATCTAATCGGTGAGTACGCTGATATATTTGCCTCACAAGATGGAGAGTATGGCCGAACACATCTGGTGCAACATCGCATAGACACTGGGGATGCCAGAGGACTACCATTGGCAAAACAGACAGAAGTTGCGGATATGGTGTCAACGATGGAGAAGGAAGGGCTCATCAAAAAATCTTAGAGTCCGTGGGCCTCACCTGTTGTACTGGTTAAGAAGAAAGACGGCAGCACTCGATTCTGCGTAGACTATCGCAGACTTAATGACGTCACCAAAAAGGATAGCTACCCTCTGCCACGAATCGATGACACATTAGACACACCCTCAGGAGCTCGATGGTTTTCCACCCTTGATTTAAAGAGCGGTTACTGGCAGGTACAGATCGATACAAAGGACCGGGAGAAAACTGCGTTCACTACAGGAAATGGGCCGTGGCAGTTTACAGTAATGCCATTTGGATTGTGCAACGCTCCGGCAACTTTTGAGCGCCTAATGGAACACGTCCTGCGTGGATTGACCTGGAAAACTTGCTTGGTGTATCTGGACGATGTGATCTCGATAGGAAAAACATTTGAGGAACATCGCGACAACCTGAAGAATGTGTTGAACGGCTTCGAAGCGCTCACCTGAAGCTGAACCCAAAGAAATGTGACCTCTTCAGATCCGAAGTCAAGTACCTGGACCACGTTATCTCCTCAGAAGGAGTGCAAACCGATCCAGACAAGGTGGAAGCTGTGAAAAACTGGCCAATTCCAAAAGACAAACACCAACTCAGGAGCTGCCATAAATACCTCTACGGCCAAAAGTTCCTTTCGCGCACAGACCACGCGGCTCTAAAATGGCTGCTGCAGTTTAAGAATCCGGAGGGGCAGGTCGCAAGATGGATTGAACGACTGCAGATGTACGATTACGAAATACAGCATCGTGAAGGGAAACTTCATTCTAATGCGGATGCCTTATCCCGGCGACCATGTAAGAGCGACTGCAAGCATTGTGTGCGGGCAGGAAGAGAAGAACCTTCTTTCCATCCAAAGGGAGCTGAGTCTATCGCCGGTTGGAGTGCAGAGGAAATCCGCAACGCTCAAAAAGAAGACCCAGACATCGAGCCGATATTAGCGTGGAAGGAGTTTATGGAAAAGCCAAGCAGGCAGGATATCTCGGACAGGAGCCCCACTCTCAAGGCATATTGGGCTCAGTGGGACTCCCTTCATGTGCAAGATGGTGAACTGAAACGGAAATGGGAGAGGCCGGACGGGAAAGATTTCATAATGCAGCTTGTCTTGCCGCGATCAAAAGTACACGAGGTGCTATGGGAGATGCATGATGGAGCACCCGGAGGTCATTTGGGTGCAAACAAGACGCTGGAGAAGGTGCGAGAACGTTTCTTTTGGCTCAGCGCAAGGGACGACGTAGAGAATTGGTGCCGAAAATGCGTCGTGTATGCCGCCAGCAAGGGACCCAGAACGAAAACGCGACGCAAAATGCACCAGTACAACGTGGGCGCACCCTTTGAACGGATTGCCGCTGACATCGCTGGTCCATTTCCAGAAACCGACAATGGTAACTGTTACATCCTAGTCGTCATGGACTACTTTAGCAAATGGCCGGAAGCGTTCGCCATCCCTAACCACGAAGCGAAGACTATCGTGGAACAGACCGTCAACAACTGGGTGAGCAGATTCGGCGTGCCCATGGAACTGCATTCTGACCAGAGACGAAACTTTGAATCGAAGATATTCCAAGAGGTATGTCAACAACTAGGAATCAAAAAGACGAGAACGACCCCGCTTCATCCACAATCCGACGGGATGGTAGAGCGCTTCAACAGAACCTTAAACGAATATCTCTCCAAGGTCGTAGAATACCACCAGCGCGATTGGGATCGACAAATTCCTCTCTTCTTGATGGCCTACCGAAATGCAGTGCACAGTACTACTGGACATACCATACTCCATCTGAAGTCTTATTTGGTCGAGCAGTCCGGCTACTTAGTGAGGTGAAGTTTGGATCCCCTAACGATGAGCCCAAATGTGAGGAGGACTACGTGGCAGACCTCAGGGAAAGGATCCGAGACATACACCAGAGGACCAGGACGAGGATAAGGATAGCGAGTGACCGCATGAAAACCAGGTACGACACAAAGGCAACAACTTCCAGCTTCCACGGGGGAGACCTAGTATGGTTGTATAACCCACACCGGCAAAAGGGGAGGTCACCCAAGCTGCAGCAAGACTGGGAGGGTCCTTATGAAGTTGTGGCGACCTCTAAAAGTTCAATTCAAAATTTATATTATTTTTATTCCTAATGTACCTTATGCTTTTCGTTAACTTTTTGTTAATCATATAGTTGTCTCAGGTAATACATATTAACTTAATTTTCCCGCCATGAAGTTCCGTATAAAATGTCGACGAAAATGGAATTTGTTCTTCTTTTCTCTCGAGCTCGCCACAAGATTAAAAACAGTAATCTATATAGTAATTTTGCTAGTGTTAAGTTTCTTTTGTTTAATAAAGTGGATTAAGACAAAGGTTGAAATCCTTTCATTCAACTTTTCTCCACCTTCCACAATTGGTGACCCCGTGTGCACGCGCCCGCATACACTTAAATAATTATGGCAAACGACGACGAATCCAAAGGAAACACTTCTGAGGCAACGAACCCATTAGAGACAACTACACCTGAAACCATCACAAGAGTAGCGATACGCGTTCCAGCGTTTTGGCACGAAAAACCTCAAATATGGTTTGCGCAAATTGAGGCGCAATTTCAAACAGCCAAAATTTACAGAGACTTGGCCAAATTTAATACAGTAATTGGTGCGACAGAATCATAAGTTCTATCACAGGTTTCCGACGCCTACCTTTAAACTCTGTACTAAAATGTAAAGAAAATATATATGGAATAAATAAAGAATGCAAATCATATAATGGTGTACTGTTCCTAAACCAATTCAACAGTTCTGTAACCATCAACAATGACACTCTAAGGTTAAAGAGCGCATACATACATTATCAAACACGTCAACACCTTGATCTAAGTGAATAGAAAAACCTTCAAAGAGATCACCAAACACCAGTCTTACCAGCGATACTCCAACTAAAATCGACTCTTGGTAATGCGGAAGAAGAACTATCCCTGGAGATGATAAAATAACTTCTAGTTAATGCTACAGAACCCTTATGTAACTGCACACCTCGTCGTTGGGTAAGGGCCTAGTAGAGGTTGGGATTTTCTCCCTAGATGAGATCCTTCCTTTCCCCTCTCCCTCCGGTGGGCTGGATCAAGGTGTTATACGACCCGTGCCGAGGATCAACCTGGCTGGGAACCCATCCCAAAAATAGCTCAGTCGCGATCGGAGTATTCGGATGCCTTGCAACCTCCGGATTAGCTAGCCTTATCTGTGTATTGCGGATCTCTCCACAGCCCGACATTCCTTTCTCCGCTACTAATGGGAATACAAAAAAAGAGTAATAATAACAAAAAACAAAATGAACAAAACTAGAAAAAATTAAGACTGGTTCTCCTTTTAAATCGGACGATAGTACGGCGCTTAAGCTGTCTTCCGGTAAGGCCCCTGAAGTGCTGGTTAGTAGGAAGACTGTGGCTATTCATGGTCCAACTGATACCAATAGCCGGATGGAGCCTCAAGGTACTAGTACCTCCCGACGTTCCACTAGGGACTCTTCTTGCATACACAGATTGGCACACAGCTTGCCGGATTCTGGAGCACTTTGGTAGTATACCGGATTGCAAAAGAATCGAAAAGGTAAACGCCCGTGTAGAATTGGCTAAAAAGATCGTCAGCGTAGACAAAGCTGGACTAGCAGCAACTCCACGTCAAAGCGACTTCGATCGTTGGAGGAATCCGTGCCGGATCCAAAAAGAGCCAAGGTACTTAGCACCAGTACCTCTTCCAGGCCATCCAAGGTCACATCGAAGTCCTACAGTGACGTCGTTAAGGACAAATTAGTGCTGGCGGTTATCGATAAAAGTCATGCGGATGGATCAATCGCCGCTGAAAAATTGAAGTTGATTCCTTCACGGATACTTTCCGTATTCCTGGATATTATGAAGGAGAATCCAGGTCCTCCTCCTAGATGCTGCGATGGTGGATAGCACCAGGGCCATGGTAAGCTAATCGTACGGCCGGCCTCCTTCTCCGTTTCTCAAAGGACATTGAACACATAGTCTTGGTCCAGGAACCTTGGGTTGTGGACAACTTGATACGTGGACTCAAGACTCCTAACTACTATACCCTGTATGTGCGTGACGAAGGTAAACCTAGAGCGTGTATACTGGTGAAAAGTAACCTAAATGTAACTTTACTCCCTAATTACAGCGATCGAGATACAACCGCAGCAGGACTAGAAACATCCAGCGGTTCATACTTTTTGGTGTTGGCGTATCTCGCCCATGATAACATGGACTCTCCTTTTGGGGGATAACCTGGAAAGACTGATCGCAAATGCGGGAAGGCAGAAAACTGGTCTCATAATAGGCTGTGATGCTAACGCTCATTATACTGTATGGAGCAGTTCCGATATCAACAGAAGAGGTGAGCTCATTTTTCATTTCATTCTAAGTACAAACCTTATTTTACGTATCATACGAGTAGGTAACGAGCTTACTTTCGTCACCAGAAATAGGCAAGAAGTATTGGATATCACCCTCTCCGCCGAGAGTAACGTCCAACTGTAACAAAATAAAGAGAGGAGGGATAGCTTATAACACTAGTTACCCCCACGGCTGGCTGACTAATGTGAAAACTACCCTTACTAACTACTCCTTAGCCGCGAACGTAACTCGAAGAGGTCCAAACCATGGCTCCAATCAAAAAAAAAAAACCTTTCACCTCCATAGCTACCATTATGACCTACGGCAACAGGTCTCCTTAGGCCAATCCGGGCAGCGTCGATGGAAGGGTGCTCGCACCACCACAGCGTAGACATGCTAGCTCTGGCTCGTCCCAGCTCGCCGGGTGGGGGGGGGGGGTTCTTACTGTAGTGGGATACGAACGTGTGTTACGTATTTACATGCCTGTTGCCTGAAATCCTACCCTAGATAGTTCGCAAAGGGGGGGAAAACATTTGGTGGTAACTGTTTCGCTGAATGGACCCACCCCTACATACCAGCGACTATAGTGCCTGCCATGCATCCATGGTCGTTATGTCACCCGAGTTTATAACGACCCCTAAGTTGACTCAGTGAATCTAAGGCTGGATTACCTACGGACTGCCTCATCTACGGACTGGGCGCCGTGACGTAAGTGGTTAGTGTGTCGGATCACTACGCATGAGGTTCCAAGTTCGAATCCCAGAAAATACCAAAAAGTTTTTTCACGGTCCCACCTCTCGCGAGCGTCTGACAAACATCCGAGAGTATTGTTGTCACGAAAAGGCTACTCAAATCACCGTTCGGATTCGGCATTAAACTGTAGGTCCCTTCCATTCGTGTGAAAAATATAACGCACACAACATGAGTGGTTGCGAGAAGCTGGGCCCTGGCACTTTAAAGAGCTGTTGCGCCAAATATCTGTTTGTTTGCCTCATCTACCTACTAGGAGCTTACCACACTTTCATCGTCATGTTAGCTCTTTTAATTACGGAAATACGGGCCGTTGCCTACCAACAACATAGTACTGCAATCGAAAATCACGTGTGAAAACTCACATCCTCTGCTGGCCGACCCCGTTGCGGATATATCTTCCCTCGCAACTCCTGCCCAACCAAAAGCAACCACACCGGATAGGGTTAAGTTCAATAAGTTTTTAGTTTCTTTATTGTATATAATTTTTCGTTTGCATTACAGATTAAGGGTAGGGAGGGGAATGTAAATTGAACATTTAGCAAAAACTATTGTACATAGGTTAAATGAGATTCGAAGAGATAAATTATAGAAATATTGTTATTCGAAAAATAATAATAATAATAACAAAATGTTATTTCCGTAGGCCTATGGCGTATGTGTACCAAAAAATGAACTCAAGATCTCTTACTTTCGATCAGAATTATAGCAATATCAATCATCAAATCATTTATAAGAATATCAGTAAAAAAAAAATATAAAAATAAAAAATTCAGGTCGCGCAAATATAGGCAGGTCAAATTAAATATTGATAAATATACGAAAACATATAAAAATGAATTAAAAACTCACCATTTGCTGTGTTTCAAACACGTATCTTGACGAGTCAGGGTGAGGCGAGGGTGTGCACATCCTTTCCGCCCAGGACTGCTGAAGAACTATATTTTGGGAAGTGTTTAAAAAGAGCTATATTTGGTCTAACTTTACATCGATACTAATGCAAATAATACTTAGCTTTACTTTACTATGCAACATTATATAACAACAATGGTACACTTAGTTTATACATAAATAGTGGAAATAGTTCCGGGGGTGGATTGAGGGGTGCTGCGTATGGAGGGCTAAGCTCTCGCGTGCAGCTGCTCGATGCCTCGGTCGATAAGGAACTTGACCTTGACGCTGACTGAAGATGGCGGACGGCTTTGCGATTGATCTGAGATGGTGATTCGGATCGCGGATTGACTGTCCGATCGCTGATGAACTGCTGCTGCGGCGGGGAAGTTATTTAGAGAGCGAGAAGGGTGTTGCATACTTTCGGGTGCGATGTATGGAGAGGCGTTTCCCACACAACGTATCAGGAACTGGAAAGTGTCAGGTGAACCATCTTTCTCGGATCACAGGTATGTCCAATTTTCTTTCTTCTTAGAGTCTATTAGCCCGCCAGTTCTTACCGTAAAACTGACTGGCTAAAGTATAGGTCAACTTTAAATAATTTAGTTGCCTCAAATCACCTTAATCCTCCTTGACACCCCCAAGAATTTGATCGCGTGGTTGAAGATTTAACCTCAGCTTTAAATACAGCGATGACTTCTTCCTTTGATTCAGTCCAGGGGCAAGAAGAAGCCGCAGTGGTGGATTGCAGGCTTAGGCACTTTAAGAAATAATAATGTCAAAAGTACAAGAGGCTCGCTAGATTGTTACTTGTACAAGGCATCCTTAAACATAAACAAAAAAGAATTAAGGAAAGCCAAAAGTAATTCTTGGAGACTTTTCTGTGGCGAAATAGAAGAAGCCTCTGAGGCATCTAGGCTAAGAAAAATCCTCTCTTCAATTCCAATAGCGAAGAATCGCTAAATTTACTGCTTGACACTGATTTCCCAGGCAGTTCAAAAGTTTTTGGTGGGCAAAATCGCATCATCACCCCCCGTGGTGCCCGCTGGATAGCTATCTGATAGTGAACTAACGATGAGCGTATGCTGAGTCTGACGATATATGTGTAGCTGAACACTCGGACCTGCGTAAGCACATCTGGGTGAACTTCAGCACGCATATGTTTAACCTGACGAGGCATCTCTTGTTGACCTGATCGGCTGAAATATGCGTCTCAGAAGTCCAGCAAGCTGTTCTCAGAAGGAGGACGTGAGGCGGATGAATTCTCCCGATGGAATCAACGGTGACGTCTACAGACCAGCGGATACCTTACCGGAGCTACTTCGACATATTTGGAGCTGAGGTCTGTAAGGATTGTCAATACTACGTCAGGGTATTGAAAAAGAGATGGTGCCGGATGAACCCTTAATGGGCCAACGGCAGCGCTCATATCCCCGAAGTGGGTTACTGACATCGGTGTATCCGGCCTCTCGTCCTAGGAGTTGCTAAAAAAGGATCTGGTCCTCCAGGTTGGGGGTTGTGCCGTCGGGTTAACTTCCCTACCACGTAAAAAACCTTCGGTTACGAAGCAACCAACAGCCTCGGATACGGATGAATTTACTGTTGACGACGCAAGCAAACGTAAAAAGGACAACGATCTTCGTGTCTGCACGTGGAATGTTAGGTCCCTCTACAAACCACGTGCAGCCGAACAACTTGCAGAGGCTCTAGAGTGTCTCAAAGCAGACATTACTGCCATCCAAGAAGTGCGATGGGATGGGCCGGGCAAAAGGAGTATGAAAAACTGCGACATCTACTCGGCGATTGCTGCAGGCAAAAAGGACAGCATCTATTCGGGTGCGGATTTGTCATTGGAGGCAGACTTAGGCAAGAAGTCTTGAGTTTCCGGCATGTGAACGGGCGCCTTATGACTGTCCGCATCAAGGCTAAATTGCCAACATTAGCCTAATATGTGTTCATGCCCCTCATGAGGAGAAGGACGACGCGACAAAGGATGACTTCTACCACCTCTTGGACAAGACGTATGAGCAATGCCCTAGCCAAGGTACGGATGCGAATATCCACAATGGAACGAAATCAACGAAATACTGTGAGGAAATTTGACGTCGAAAGGCTACAATCGCAAGAGACCGCCAGAACCTTTGCCGATCGTGTTTCTTCTAATCTCAATCTTAGTCCTATGGCGCCAGTAGCAAATGCGGAAGACCAGTGGCAGCGTTGCCAACAAGCCATCAGAGATGCCGCCTCTGATGTACTGAGTTTCTTTCGCCCACCACAACGAAACCCCTGGTTTGATGAGGAATGCCGGCAAGCACATGCAGCAAAACAAGAGGCGTACAAAGCGGCGCTGCATAGAAGGACTAGAGCTGCTTACGAGATCTACGTGCGCAGGAGAAAAGAGGAACATCGACTTCTCAGAAAGAAGAAAAAAGAGTATGAGACGCGCTCGATCGAGGATATTGAGAGACTTTATTGCAGGAATAATGTTCGAAAATTTTACCAAAAGGTAAAAAGAACATGCCAGGGTTTCAAAGCCAGAACAGAAGCCTGCAGGGACGAAAATGGTAACATAGTAGTAGAACCGCAGTCGGTGCTGAGGATATGGAAGGAACACTTCTGCAGACTGTTAAACGGCGATGATGACCAATATTCCGCTGTCAGGCAGAATGAACCATTCAAAAGTGACGATGACAGTCAAGATTCCCGTCAACCCGATCAGAATGAAGTGAGGATAGCGATATCTAAACTCAAATCCAACAAAGCTGCTGGAGCCGACGGCCTTGCCGCTGAACTTTTCAAGGCAGGAGGAGATGAGTTGGTAAGGAGCATTGTTGAGCTAAGTGGAAAAACACGACTTTTCGATGGTAAGGACAGAATAAGAAGAGAGCATTTTATTGCATGTCAGTATATAGTACAGTACAAAGAAAGAGTTTAAAAAAGGAATACGTAATGACATATGCTTTACAGTGGGGTTCAAAATTATTAATACATACTCAACACTCCCACTTCTTTTTAATTTTGATTCTATGCTTTTACTTTACTTTAATTTCATTTTGAAATAAACTTCATAAAAAATATACATATTTCAGAAACGCATGTTTATAATAAGCACAAACTTTAAAAACTAAGCATATTAATTCAATTTTACATCTGCAGATAACTATTACCCTATTGGCATTATGTTTAAAATTTTCCGAAACAATTCAAATTTTCCCCTTGGCAGCGGCTTGGTAAGAACATCAGCAAGTTGTTTATCTGTTGACACGTATTTCAAATCGAAATTTCCTGTGATGAACTTTTCCCTGATGAAATGGTACTTGATGTCAACGCCGGTTAAATTCAGGATTCCTGAGTAGCTTTATTGCACTTTGGTTGTCCATGAACAGCACCGGATTCAAGCAGTTTCCGGGGAGGAGATCTTGGAGTAGAGCCTTGACCCAGGTCATCTCTTTCACTGCCTCAGATGCTGCTACGTGTTCTGCTTCGGTTGTCGATAAGCTGACACACTTTTGACGTTGTGATGCCCAAGAGATAGGCACTTCGTTAATAAGGAAGAGGTAGCCGCTGGTAGACCATCTAGTGTGAACATCACCAGCGTAATCAGCATCACTGTAAGAGATAACAGCAAATTTAGGGTTATTGTTTAAAAAAATACCGTAGTTAATGGTTCCTTTAACGTATTTAAAAATACGTTTAACTGCATTGACATGCGCAGTCATCGGCTTATCCAAATATCTGGACACAACTCACACAGCATATGATATATCTGGCCTTGTTGCAACTGCCAAATACATCAAACTTCCCACGGCTTCCCGATAGGGAAAGCTGGACGCCTTTGACTTGGTCTCATGAGCTGGTTCCCGGCTTGAAGATATTTCTGCTGGTGTGCTCACCGGATGACAGTCATACATATTGAACTTTTGTAGAACCCTCTCCGAGTAGTGTGACTGACTCAGATGAATACCGCCCTGCTCCAGCTGCTCTATTTGAAGACCGAGATAAAGTCCAATGTCGCTGACTTTGACCTCAAAATGTTGTTGTAGATAGCCTGTCAGCTGCACAATGTCGCAATTAATGCCTTCCCTTTGGGTAAATCCTCGCACTACCAAACCTGCCTTGTACCTGTCTATTTCGTTGGACTTCGAAAACTTCACCTTGAATACCCACTTGTTGTCAATCGCCTTACAATCATCCGGAAGATTCACGAGGTCCCATGTTTTGTTCTGTTTAAGTGTTATGATCTCGGCATCCATCGCTGCTTTCCATTTATCCGCATCACTAGATTCCATCGCATCGCTATAACTTCTTGGTTCATAACATCCCGATATAAAAGCGTGCGCCTCCATGAAGCTCGACAAAATACTAGGTGATGCTGTGGGCTGACGAGTCCTGCTATGGCTACGAAGCAAAATAGGTGATCTTGGTGGTATAGAAGATGTTGGTTCCTTTTGATTCTCTTGATCTGGGGAAGACGAATCTTCATCATCCGATGCTGACTGAATGTCACCTTCACCACTGCTGATACTTTCTTCGCCTCGTTTCGGCACAGGGATTTCACCCAACTCTCTAGGATTATTTAACTTATTAGAGTTGCAATCTCTATGATCTGGAACAATAGACATTAAGTTTTCATGCTTAAAAACGACACTACGAGAAACTTCTATTTTATTCGTCCCTGTCAACCACACACGGTAACCTTTTTGATTTTCAGCATAGCCAACAAAAAATCCGTGTTTCGCTTTTCTATCCCATTTTTGTTGCCTTTCCTTGGGGACATGCACAAAAACTTCAGTACCAAAAACTTTTAAATTTTCAATTTCTGGTTGCCTACCAAACCAAAGCTCGAACGGACTCCTTCCTTTCTGTGGACTAGGACCATATCTATTCAAGAGGTAAACTGCAGTGTTAACAGCCTCCGCCCAGAGTTTGAGTGGGAGGTTTTTCGCTGTCAACATAGTCCTAGCTATTTCGACGATAAACCTCATGTCCCTCTCAGCACGGCCATTCTGTTCGCGATTGTAAGCCACAGTGGTTTGATGTCGAATGCCCTCTCGCGTCAATATTTCACTCACATGCTTGTTTTTATATTCCGATCCATTGTCGGACCTAAGTGTCTTTACTACACCATCAAAGTCTAATTTTAAAGCACGCAGTTATTTTTCAAAACATGCAGGCAACTCACTCTTTTCTTGCATAAAAAAGACATACCTACCTGTAGTTGGAGAAGTCATCCTTAAATAGTGCAAAATATCTGGATCCGCCAATGGAACACTGCTGCATAGGTCCACATAAGTCGGTATGTACCAAATTTCCTACTGCATTCGCCCTGGAGCTACTTTCTTTAAATGGTAACCGGCCCAATTTCCCGTAGACACACGCATCGCAAAAGAAGTCCTTATTGTCCTGGTACTCGATATTCCTTTTTTTTAACACCGAACGCACTTGTTTGACACACAAATGACCCAGCCGCTCATGTCATAATCCCAGTGGCTCAGATTTTACAGCTACATTTAAGGAGCCGACAGCGCTCTCAACATCGCAAACCACTTTAAATAGCATTTTATATAAACGCCGGCAACGCACTCCAACTGCAACAACACGGTTATTTTTAATGACCTCACACTTGCTTTTGTCCGAGAGCATTTTATATTTTTTATCCATGGCAGTACCGGAGGAAAACAGATTTAATTTTATTTTTGGCACAAAATAAACATTGATCAAACACTTTTTTACCCACGCATTGTTGTCAAATGCTAAAATGTTGATATTGCCTCTTCCAATTGCAAGTATTTGTTCTCCGTTCCCAATAACCACTGTCATAGGTTCCGCTAGTTCCTCATAGTTCATCTCCTCATTGCAAAAAACATCACAAACTAATGCATCGATTTCTCGTTCCTGTGCAAAGTTAACCACTGATTTTCTTTTCATTGGATATTCTCTCTTCCAATGCCCACTCTCTTTGCACAAGAAACATTTCCCCTTCTTGTTAACGTTAGCCCTGTGAGTCTGCTTGTGTGTCATTTTCTTCTTTGTTGTGTTCTTCTGGAAAGCTTGTACCGCAAGCGCGTTTTGTTCTTAATATGTACTGTGTGTGTTAAACGATGGTGATGACGATGGGCCATTACACACTGGTGCAATTACCCCGGGGTTAAACCGACTTTATAGAAGAGGGAGATGAAGTGTGAAGTAAGAAACGGGGTGAAATCTTCATCCAGTATTGAAGCGGTTGAGCATCGGGGTAAAACTAATACACACATAACTTCTCAATTTCGAGATGCAAAAAAATGAGTATGTCGTACCACTACAATGAAAATCGGTTCATGTGTACAGAATTTTACCCCGCATTATTCATCTAGTGTATAATTAGAGTAAGGGATGCACTAAAGAAATGATGGAACTCGGGTGGAAGAGACATTCGAATTTTTGTTATCACCATTGTCTGCGAGACGGTTTCCCCTGCTTCTTTGAGTTGCTGCACTAGGGTTTCCAGCCTTGCTATGTGAGTTGCAATATCATCGTTAGCACTTTTTTTGAACGTGTAGAATTTTTGTTGCAGCATCTGCACGTTAGCCTGAGACTTTTGCTCATACACTGCCGTTAGCTTTGACCACACTTCTCTCGATGTTGAACAATTTATAACGTATAATAGTGGCTGCTGGCCAATGGATGTAGCAATTATTTTTTGTGCTTTTCTGTCCTTTTGTAGCCAGGACTGGAGGATATCATCGTAATCCTCTTTTTTGACGCTTTGTTTTTCAACCGGCTTCGGTACCTCCGCACTTACAAGTTCAAAAATATTGCTGGCATTCAGCATAATCTTCACTTGAAATTTCCAAGTGCTCCATTGCTCACCTGACACTAATTTGTCGATTTTACAAAAATCGCTGTCCATATTAGCGCTCAACAAACCGAACACTTGATCCCAAAAATGCACCGAACAAAATTTACTGTTCTCTAACAAGCCGTAAAATATTACCAAATCTCTGCAAAGTAATACCAATGCGAAAACGAAATAAATATTTCTTTCGTAAAATTACAGCGCAATTACTGAGATATAAACCGATTATTTTACTAGCATGCGCGTTGGGAAAAAAGCTCTGGGCCCATAACCTGTTGAGCTAAGTGGAAAAACACGTCTTTTCGATGGTAAGGACAGAATAAGAAGAGAGCATTTTATTGCATGTCAGTATATAATAAAGTACAAAGAAAGAGTTTAAAAAAGGAATACGTAATGACATATGCTTTACAGTGGGGTTCAAAATTATTAATACATACTCAACAAGCATGCACCAGCTCATCTGTAAAATCTGGTCGGACGAAAGTATGCCCGATGAATGGAACCTCAGCATCGTTTGCCCGATCCTGGAGAAAGGAGACCCTCTGAACTGCGCCAATTACAGAGGTATAAGTCTCCTCAACATCGCATATAAGATCCTGTCTGCCGTATTATGTGAACGCCTAAAACCGATCGTCAATAACCTGATAGGTCCTTATCAGTGCGGTTTCAGGCCGGGAAAGTCCACCATTGACCAAATATTCACACTGCGGCAGATCTTGGAAAAAACCCATGAATATAAAATCGATACGCACCACCTCTTCATCGATTTCAAAATTGCCTATGATACCGTGTATAGAGACGAGTTATACAGAGCCATGTCTAGTCTTGGCATCCCTGCCAAGCTCGTCCGTTTGTGCAGAATGACGATGGAGAACTCTCGCTGCTTCATCAAAGTCGGTAAGAACATCACCGAACCGTTCGATGTCAGGAAAGGTCTTAGACGAGGTGACGCGCTATCATGCGATCTCTTTAACATAGCACTTGAGAGAATTGTACGAAACTCACAAGCCAACACCGGAGGTACAATCTTTTGCATGTCTGTATAACTACTCGCTTATGCCGATGACATTGACATAATCGGAAGAACTCAGCGGGCCGTCAATGGGGCATTTACGAGTATTGAGATCGAGGCAGCAAAGATGGGTCTAGCGGTCAATGAAAACAAAACAAAATATATGCTGTCTACAAAAAAGGACACCCAACATCGGCGTCTTGGACAGAACGCCACAATAGACAGATATAATTTTGAGGTAGTAAAGGATTTTGCCTACCTAGGCTCTATGGTGAACTCCGCAAATGACATCAGTAGGGAGATCACACGAAGAATTACTCTTGCCAATCGTTGTTTCTATGGGCTAAAACGGTAATCGAGTAGCAAAGCCCTATCTCGAACTACTAAGGTAACTCTTTATAAGACTCTAATCATCCCAGTCCTGCTGTATGGCGCAGAGGCATGGGCTTTGACAAAACCGGATGAGGATGCCCTTGGTTATTTCGAGAGAAAAGTTCTTCGAGCGATCTTTCGTCCCGTCTGCATAGACGGTGAGTGGAGGAGAAGGTACATTGCCGAACTATACGGCCTGTACTAGGACATCGACTTAGCCATTTAGAGCGGATGGAGCCCAACATTCCCGCTAAGAAAGTTTTCGAATCCACCGCGGTAGGTGGCGCAAACAAGTGGAGGGGGACCTCAACCAACTAGGCGTGCGCAACTGGAGGCAGCTGGCTCTTAACCGTGCTGGTTGGAGAGGTTTGTTGGTTGAGGCCCAGGTCCACCCCGGACCGTAGCGCCATCTAAGTAAGTTAGTCCCAATTTTTCAGCAGACCATCTGCACAAATAACCAATTCCTCAAAATTGACTACACAGAGGAAACTCCACTGCGCACTACATAGCTTCAAACCATATAAGTCTGCAGGACCAGACGGCGTAATACCTGCCGAGTTGCAGTAGTCATCGGACATAATCCTGCTGGTGCTTGAGACAATTTTAAAAAGTTGTCTAGATCTGGTATATAACCCAAAGATATGTAGAGAAGTTAAAGTTGTCTTCATACCCAAAGTGGGTAAATGCTCTCACACAAATCCAAAAGATTTCAGACCAATTAGTCTATCATCATTCCTCCTAAAAACATTTAACGACTGATTGATATCCATTTACGCAACAGCATTGATAAGAAACCACTGTCGGCGGCCCAACATGCATATTGCAAAGGTTAATCAGTGGAGACGGCATTACACTCACTGGTTCATAAAATTGAATATTCCCTGCTTCATAAGGAATATACAATGGTTGCTTTTCTGGATATAGAAGGCGCTTTCAACAACGTCAATGCATCAGCGATAGCAGACGCACTATCAAACCTAAAGGTCGACAGCTCACTTTGCGAATTGATTAGTCTACTGCTTAAAGGTCGGATTATCGACTCTAAGGTGGGACGTCTACTAGAAGGTCTGTCAGTAGAGGCACTCCGCAAGGTGGTGTTCTATTCCCCCTTTTGTGGAATTTGGTGATCAATGAAATATTGATAATCATGGAAGGGAAGGGATGCACGGCGATCGCTTATGCATTTGATGTTGCTTTGGCCGCCTCGGGAGAGCGCTTGAATACTCTAAAAGAACTTCTACAAAACGCTTTAAGCAAGCTCACTAGATGTGCAGTTCGGTGTGGTTTGGGTGTAAAACCCCACAAAACTGAACTAGTACTCTTCTCCAGGAAATATAAAATTCCGTTAGTAGACCCTCCTTCTCTCAATGGTATCAGCTTAACTTTCTCTGACACAGCAAAATATTTGGGTCTCATCCTGGATAATAAATTAAGAAAACTAAGCTGGAAACCTCATATTAAAGAAAGAGTAAAGAAAGCTACAGTATCACTTTTTTCCTGCAAAAAGCTATTGGGATTAGATGGGATTTACAACCCCGAATCACTAACTGGCTCTACATCTCGGTCATTAGACCGAAACTCACGTACGGGGTGATTGTCTGGTGGACAGCCTTAAAAAACTATAAGTCGCGATTATCTAAATAAAGTCCAGCATAAGCGGAGCACTACGTAGAACTCCCTCTGCGGCACTGGACACTTTGTTTCTTCATCTGATACCCCTCGATATATTCAGCAAGCAAATGGCAGCGAATGCGGACGTTCGCCTTGAAGCTACCCAACAGTGGTCAAGAAAAGAGGTGTTTTCTCTGACAGGCTTAATCTTAAGCTCTCCTTCCGTCTTCCAAATCATTATAGCGTGTTCCAGGCGGAAATAATGGCGATTAAAGAAGTCTTATCTTGGCTTAAGAAAGACGTGATATCTGCTAAAGATATCCGCATCTTTTCAGACAGCCAAACAGCAATCAAATCGCTGGAATCGACCTCTTTAAATTCCTTAGCAGCTCTAGACTGCCGATCGTCTCTTGCGGAGATGGCTGAGCAAAATATTCACCTGTGCTGGGTGCCGGAGCATAGGGACATTTCAGAGAATGATAAGGTCGATGAACTCGCCAGAATAGGAACAACTGTACCCATCCTTCCGGATAAAAGCACCTCAGGTATACCAATCGCCACTCGCAAAGCTGGATGCTGTCGAGAGTAAAAATCCTAGGTGGACGAATGGATCAAAATGTCTAGCGACAAAGCAGATTTAGCGGAAGCTAGATCTAAAACGTTGTAAGAATTTTATTTCTCTCAACAGATTGCATATCGGCGCTATAATAGGTGTCATCACTGGACACTGTCTAATGGGCAAGCATGCTACAGGCTAGACCTCTTTGCGAACGACTTTTGTAGAAGCTGCATGGATGAAGAAGAGGAAGAAACCATTCCTCACCTTCTTTGTTTCTGCCCAGCTCCCTAGCCCCCTATTACAACGATTTAGATAGATCTGATAGATATTGATATTAAGAGCCTTCTACGCTTCATAAGAAACTCAAAATGGTTTTAACGAGTAGGAAGAAAGATTTTCTCCCATGATCACCGTGGTATCACAATGGGTCTATTATTGGTCCAAGTGTGTTGGCGATTCTTAGCTGGCAGCCACTTTAACCTAACCTAACCTAACCTAACCTAATGCTACAGAAGAGATAAGTCTGCTAAGAATCAAAAATAACATAGAGCTAGCAACCAATATCAGTCTAGTGATGCTACTGGCAATATTAATGGAAGATTATTTTTGCTACCGGCTAATACGACAACTAAGGATTCATAAGGGTAACAAGATAAATGAAGAATCCGTTTCAACACCTTGAAATGCAGCATCTATTACCATAGGGTAGAAGATATCACTCATCTCATAAAGCCAATGCCCTCGAACGTGGGCGTTCGAACATAAGTGCGGTTGAGTTAACGGCACATATGTTGCGCGCTCCATTTACATAATCCATTCCACGATACCCAGTGGAAAACATCTCATTCCCACGTTAGCCAATGGAAACATCATGCTGACATCGCCTCTGGGGCATGGGACACCTGAATTCCATCACATAGCCGAGTAATATCGGAGATCACCGTGTCAACTGGAAGCAACACAAAGGAAGCGCCTGTAGGAAGATATAATAGTTTAAATATTTATTTCATAAGAAAAATTGTAGTTCAGTTTGAAGCTGTACGCCGTTGAAGTTGGTTGAATAAAGATTTTGTTAAATAAATAAATTTAAAGTCCATTAATTTACACTCCTTAACGGTGCAGGGAAATAACTTCACGTGTATTCACTTCACAAGGGAATTAACTTTACTTCAAGTGAAAATAAATGCACTTTTATGGTGTGAAGTTATTTCGCACTTAAAGTGGGAAATAATTTATCTATAAACTGTGTGGAGTTGTTTCCCGCATTAGATTTGAAAAATGCTGACCAAAAAAATAAAATAAAGGGATAACATTTAAGTCCACAATGCATAAACAGTGGAATATGTATGGGGCATGTTGTCATTTGACCGTCATAGTATATGCCGGTTGTGGAAAACGCAGGAACTTTCATGGGAATTTAACCTGTCTAAAGTGCTACATCTCTTTTTAATTACATACGAACATCTTTTCCAAAATTCACGAGTCTCGTAAACGAAAATAAAACTGCATTTTGAAGAGAGGTGTTTTTTTAGTGAGTAAAAAACTCACACTGCCATAAGCACGCGCGGTCGGACCTTATGGTGTCTTTAGAAGATTTTTCACCTGCTCTCGGCAAAAAAATGTCCGCAGACAGTATCCTTATCACTGGTCTTCATAAAAAAACTGTGAAAAACCAAAACATTGGTGCGCCACAAAAATCAAGTGGAAAAGTGACACTAGAAACATTTTACAATGAATTCCTAGAACTTAAAAAAATTAACCAAGACTTTATGTCGCTCATTACTGGACTCCAAACTGAAAACAATGAACTTAAAAGTAACGTTAATGCATTGCAAATATAACTAAATTCATCAGAACAGTCGAATCTATCTAAAACAATGGAAATATTAAATGTGCCGAGTGTTGACAATATGAATGCATTACAAACGGCTTTAAAAGTTGTTCGCGACGGTATTGGTGTCCAAATAGGTGAGAAGAGACATGGACTCTTGTTATGTTAAAAAAATAAAAAAATAAAAATACTGGTGAACACGCTTCATCATCTAATCTCTTCAGCAATATTGTCCTTGTTAAACTAAGTCGCCGATGTATGAAAGAAGAGATCATGAAAACTAAGGTAAGAAGCCAAAAATTACTACAAAGCTTCTTGGCGATCATCATGATGGTACGAACATCCAAGTGATAAACTTGATGCACCACTTGATAAAAAAATATAATTTTTATTTAATTATTCACTTATTCCAGTTTACAAATTTACTGATCTTAATTGCTACGAGTGTAAATGAACCGGCAGCGTCACTGGATGTTGGTGGACTAATAAAGAGGTGCTATTCCCTATTATAGTTTCTGTTCTCCAGGCTTTGATAATATGCACCCAAGCTGTGAGTGGCTTGGTTTGGGTCTATTATTGGATGTGTTGATAATATGTTCCCAAGCTGTGAGTGGCTTGGTTTGGTGTCGCCTGCAAACGGATGTCATCGGCTGGGGCTACGCTGGTCACGTACGTTGTTTGTAGCTAGGCATCTGACGTCGCGTCCTGTTTTCCATAACTCCCCCCTTTCTTCAGGAGACGCTGTCCCTGCTCTCTAAAGCTTTGGGTGGATTTTAATTCTTCATTGGTCATCTCGTTTTGCTGATGTCTATTTATTGTTATTCTGGGACATTTTATGTTGCACTTGGTTTTGTATTTTAGTATTAAATAAACTATTAGTATTATTACTAGGCAGATGACAATGGTTGTCTAGATGGGACTATGCTTACTTGCTATCTCTATTTTTTCGATAAAGTTTTTTTTTTAATTTCTAACATCTTATCGTTGACTTCTAAATAGTCTGTTATTGTAAAGCTATCTATGTACATGATAGGTCTTCAAATATTTGATTATTAATTGTTTAGGATTTTCATAGAGTGTTTGGTTAATGGTTACATTTTCTTCGAACTTAACTAGGTATGTACCTTTATAATACCGGTAATGATTAATTGTGTGTTCGCCTGACAACTATAGCTCCGTCTGATATTACTTCTAAATTTTTATTTTTTCTTTGATCCTAGTACAATTCGTCATTCCTTTATTCAACAAGTCGGTTATGCAAGTGTTGTTAATTAATTTACAAATACTTCCTTTGATTTCTTCTTTACAATTTTTAATGGATAAGTACTTTTTGCATTCAGCCACATACGGTTCTACTACTAGTTTACGATCTTCTTTTGCTATTGGAACAACTCTATTCAATTTACAAGATTTGTCATTTTTCATTAGTATTTTGAATATACATAGATATATCCAGTATTTTTTTATTTTTTCCATCTGGATTACTTCATTTATTTCCTTCAAATTCAGAATAGTTGGATTTAATATGTTTAATTTCTTAATTCTGCTGGGTTCCCTAAATCTTTCTTTATTTTCTTTTGTTTGTATTTAGTTTGTAGCTTGCCCCACCATGCACCTACTGCTTTTTACATATACAGTATCGTTTGGTTTTAGTATATTATTTTCCCTATTCTTGTTCCTTGTTTCAAGCATATTGACTTGTGCTATTGCTTATTTTTCTCTGACGTGTGCGTGTATTTTTCTGTTGAATAGAATATCTAATGGTTTCATTTAGGTCACGGAGTAAATTGACAGGTTGTAGGCTTTGGCTGCTTTAATAAAGATTTCTGCTGAGTCCAGCAGATTGTTTTCTTTCTTGGTGCATCTGGCTAATTCTTGTAACGTGCTGTGAGCACGTTCTACTTGGTCGTTGGTTGTTGAATGGTTCGTTGGGGTAAAATATATTTGGATTCCGGATCTCTCCATTGTTGATGTGAATGAAGCGGACGTGAATATGGGATCTTGGTCACACACGATTTGTTTGCATTCTGGGAAGGTCTGTAGGATTTCTAATACCTTGTTTTGCATATCTTGTCTAGTATCCAGTGTTCTAGTAACTAGAAATTTCGAATATGCATCTAGGCAATTGAGAATTTTGATTTTTTCGGCATACATTACGTCTATGTGTTATGACTCTCCATTTCAGGAATTGGTGCCTCACCAAATGGCTGTTTGTTGGGGTGCCTATTGTATTTGTTTTCATTGCATGTATCGCAATTTGTGATGTATTGCCTAAAGCTGTCTGCCATGGTTGACCAATAATACTTTTCCTGTATTTGTTTTAAGTTTTTTTTGTAGTTCCTATGTGCTCTATTATGAGTTTGTTTAGTTATTGCTACCTGATCCTCTTTATTTGGTACGTCAATCGGGAAATATGATACTGCTATAAATTTGTTAGAGAAATTGTTTTTCAATGGAGCTTTTAGTTCGTACAGAACTTCAGGTGTTGCATAGATTGCTATAATACCTTCCTTGAGATTTTCTTTTAGAATTGAGATAGCTTCTTCTACGGTTCTATAGGTGGCTATGTGTCTAGTTCTGTTCATATTCATTGAATGTTAGTGAGCATTTGCTTATCAACAATGCATATTGGTTAAGAGGTTTATTGATTTTCTCCATAGTATCTTCGTCGGAGTTTTCGGCCGAATGTTGGGAGTTTACATCCGAGGCATCAAACATCTGATTGAGTTATTGTAGTGACAGTGCGTCAGCGACGGTATTCGTAGCTCCTGGTTTATAAATTAATTTTGAAGCATATTCTTCGATTAATGCATGTCATCTCGTCATTTTGGCATTTGGGTTACGTATTGAGATTGCGAAAGTTAGGGGTTGATGATCTGTGTGGATTTCAAGATCTTTTACCCCGTAAAGGTAATTTCTGAAATTTTTTTAATGCAAATACGATTGCCTATAACTCCTCCTCGTTAGCCGCATAATTTCTTTCGGCTCCTGCTAATGTTTTTGATATGAATGTTATAGGTTTGCCTTCCTGGGTTAAGACGGTTCCTATGCCATCATCGGATGCGTCAGCCGTCAAGACAATTTTTTTTGTTAAAATCGGGTTGGTTTTATTCTGTTTCTATGACTAAATGGGATTTTAATGGCTCGAAGGCTTCTCTTGCTGTGGTATCAAGGATAATTAGGGTTTTCTTAGCGACGTGTGTCGAAATTTGGCATTCTCCTTGTTTTCCTTTCAGAAGTCTCGTCAAGGGTTTGTCTATTTTAGCAAAATCTTTAATAAATTTACGATAATATCTGATTATACCTAGAAATTTTCTGAGCCGTCTCAATGTTTTAGGCTCTGGATATTCTTTTATGGTTTTTACCTTATTTGGATTAGTTTTAATTACTTGTTCACCTATCGTATACCCTAAGAAATCCACTTGTTTCATGAAGAAACTTGATTTTCCAGGGAAATCTTCATGTTGGTTTCTCTAAGTGTTTCAATTATTTGTTTCAAATGGGTTATATGGTCTTCTGTTGAGTTTGAATAGACTATTATGCCATCTATGTATATATGGCAGAATTTACCTACATATGTGGCTTGGCAGGATATTATCCATGGCTCGTTGGAACTGGCCCGGTGAATTTTTGAGACCGAACAGAAGTCTCAGGAATTCGTATTTTCCGTTGTTTACTGAAAAGGCCGTCTTCTCTATGTCCGACTCTTTCATTGGGATTTGGTGGAATCCTAATTCTAAGTCAAGCGTAGAGAAGATCTTGGCTTTCCCCAGGATTCGAGAGGATAACATTGGTATCTGGTATTGGATATTTATCTGCAAGAGTTTCATTCATTCATTTTCAATGGCCCGCTAATCCTTCATGAGGGTCGCGGGGGTAGGATGCTCAGGTGGACTCTCCATCCTTCGCGATCCTCCGCCATTGACTCCAATTCATCAGGGAGAATCCCTAAGCGGCTCCAAGAGAGATGTCGGACTTGATCCAACCATCTATTTCTGGCCTTCCGCGAAGTCGTCTACCTGATGGCACGGCAACCATGGCGCGTCTTGGAAGCCGGTCTGGGGCCATAAGCACTACGTGACCAAACCATCGAAGCATAGATCGTTCCGTTCGGAGAAGTAGCTGCTCAACGTTGAGCGCCTCGCGTACTCTGGTGTTGCGCACTCGATCCCTACGAGTTATTCCAACAACACCGCGAAGGAACCTCATTTCGGCAGCTTGTATCCGCGATCTTATTCTTTCGGTCACTACCCAAATTTCATGACCATAGGTGAGAGTTGGAACATACACCAAGTTAAAAACCGATAGCTTAGCTTGAATACTAAGTTCGGCCTTCCTTATAACAGATTGGCCAAGCTCTCTCAAAATTGATCCAGCCTGACCAATTCTACAGGATAACTCGGCATTGCTCCTCCCATCACTTCTCCACCTGCTTCAGTGGGACTCCACTAACATGCAGAGTGCACTGAATGGGTTTTTTGGAAACGACCATTACTTCCGATTTGTTCACGTTGATCTTCATTCCAGCATCATCACAAACGGCTACAAACCTTTCGAGTGTGCGCTGAAGTTCGGTTTGAGAGGACCCAAGGATGACCAAATCATCCGCAAAGAGCAGATGACTAATCCTTAGGTCTCCCACTTTGAAACATTCCCCGCCACGGCTGCGCTGTAACATCCAATCCATATATACAATGAAGAGGAGAGGTGACAAAACGCACCCCTGGCGGAGTCCAACGCCCACAGTGAAAGGTATTGATTTAACACCGTTTATCCGAACACAGCTTTTACAGTTTGTATATAAAGACTGAATCGCCCTTAACAGGGAACCATCAATCCCATACTCCTGCAGAACACTCCAGAGTTTGCCTCGAGGAACCCTATCATATGCTTTTTCCAAATCCACAAATCAAGTGTAGACAGGTTTGGCATATTCCCAGGCTTTCTCAAGAACCATTCTGAGAGTGAACAACTGATCGGTTGTGCTTCTACCGGGATGAAAACCGCACTGCTCATCCCCCAAACTGTACTCAACCACAGCTCTGGAACGCTTTTCTAGCACCTTAGCGAAGACTTTTCCAGGGAGACTTAAAAGAGATATACCCCTGTAGTTGGCGCAATCTCTTTTGTCCCCCTTTTTAAAAAGAGGAACTATCACCCCCATTTGCCAATCACCAGGTGTTTCACCGCATTACCAGACCACCTTAATGACACGCGAGAGCCATTGCACTCCCTCTTTACCTAAAGCCTTGAGCATTTCTGGCCGAATTTCGTCCACACCAGCAGATTTGCCAACTTTTAGCGCTTTGATCGCCAAAGTTACTTCCTCTACCGTAGGACTACTTTCCGCCCAACTCTCGACCATAGGTCTGTCATCTTCGGTGCCCTGTTCGGGATTGAGCAATTCTGAAAAGTGCTCGCTCCATCTGCGTAAGATGTCCTCCTCATTGGAAAGAAGTCTACCGTCTTTGGATTTGACTCCTTCAACGATGTTCAACTTTTTTCCTCTGAGTCGGCGGACGGTCTGCCAGAACATCTTATTTGCAGATCTGTGGTCACGTTCCAATTTCTCGCCAAACTCCTTCCAAGACTGTTCTTTCGCTGTTTTCACAGCTAATTTGCAAGTTCTTCGCGCCTCAGTGTACCGATTTCGAGAATCGGAGTTCCCCAAGTGAATCCACACCTTAAAGGCTCTCTTCTTCTCTCTGATGGCTTCTTGAACTCCGGGCGTTTTAAACCAAGCAGTTCTTTTCTCACCACCAGCCGCCACACCAAGCCGCTTCACTCCACAAACATCTCCCGCAGAGGCAATAACCGCCGTTGAAAACAGTTGCCATTCTTCCTCTACATTTGATGGAACAGTTGGAATTCGTTCAAACCTTTCAGATATTTGCCGTGCAAATGTCTCCCGTATCTCATCGTCCTGTAACCTCTCCCATCGTATGCGTGTAACCATCCTTGGTTTACGCTTTGGTAGGGGAGGCACTCTCTCGCTAAGATACAATTTGCACAGCACTAAGTGATGATCAGTTGACAGTTCTGCAAGAGTTTGTGCATTTAATTTTTTCAAATCGATTACAAGTCTATGTTTAGCTGCACCATCGTCGCTTAGACCCTTTTTGGGACTACCCATATAAGTGAATTGTAGGCAGATTTCGATTGCCTGATAGTGTTATTTTTTAATAATTTCTCGATCTCATTGTTCAGGAAGTCATTCGCTGACAATGGGTACGGATATTGTTTTGACCAAATCGGTTTATCCGATGTTGGGTCTACTACTGCTTGAACGTCTGTTCTAAATGGTAGTGTGGTATCTATTTTACCATGCATATTTCATCCCTGTTTTGTTTCCTAACTTTCAATTCATTATTTGGTTTTTTATTAATTCCACGAGGGTTCGGTGCTCGGGGTGTGTTGCTGGAAGTTTCCTGTGCTTCCATGTCATGTGGGTTCGGTACGCATGACTCGTTTGGTTTGTCGTTTCTACTCTCGGAAATAGAATAAAGTTTCTCGCAATCGGAGCCGTAGCTAATGGTTCCTTTATTGAGATCGATGATTGCTTTAGCCAGAGTTAATAGTCGTGAGTCTATTATACCATCGTATTCTAAGTTCTTTATTATATAGAAGCGGCTTCTATTTAGAATTTCCACATCATGATATGATGTAATTGGGATGCTACCACTCATGGTGGTGGAAATTTTTCTATGTTCCAATGCTTGAGGTTTATGAAACAATCCTAGGTGGCAGTAAATGCATGTCGCGCCAGTGTCATTTGATTTGGTTACCATTTCATTTTCGGAATATTTGGGGTAGTTCCCCCATATTCCTAAAAAAGATTCGTGCTCATTTATGCGGTTGAGCTTTTCCTGTTTTGTACTTTGATTGTTATTTTGATAGTTGGGCCTATAGTTTTGGTGGTTATTACCACGATAATTTCCGCCTATCTTGAATGGGTTCTTATTTTGATTCTGTCTGAATCTATTCCAGTCGTTTGCGTTTAATTTCCTATTTGCTGATGATCCTACCTCCATTCTTTCTATAGATAGATAGATAGATAGATTTTTATTCACTTCACTATTAATACAAAGTTTTAACAAAAATCAATAAACATGGCTTTGCCGTCTGCCTGATTGACAACATTAAATAAATTCAAAATTAAAAATTGACTAAAATGAGTATGTCGTACCACTACAATGAAAATCGGTTCATGTATACAGAATTTTACCCCGCATTATTCATCTAGTGTATAATTAGAGTAAGGGATGCACTAAAGAAATGATGGAACTCGGGTGGAAGAGACATTCGAATTTTTGTTATCACCATTGTCTGCGAGACGGTTTCCCCTGCTTCTTTGAGTTGCTGCACTAGGGTTTCCAGCCTTGCTATGTGAGTTGCAATATCATCGTTAGCACTTTTTTTGAACGTGTAGAATTTTTGTTGCAGCATCTGCACGTTAGCCTGAGACTTTTGCTCATACACTGCCGTTAGCTTTGACCACACTTCTCTCGATGTTGAACAATTTATAACGTATAATAGTGGCTGCTGGCCAATGGATGTAGCAATTATTTTTTGTGCTTTTCTGTCCTTTTGTAGCCAGGACTGGAGGATATCATCGTAATCCTCTTTTTTGACGCTTTGTTTTTCAACCGGCTTCGGTACCTCCGCACTTACAAGTTCAAAAATATTGCTGGCATTCAGCATAATCTTCACTTGAAATTTCCAAGTGCTCCATTGCTCACCTGACACTAATTTGTCGATTTTACAAAAATCGCTGTCCATATTAGCGCTCAACAAACCGAACACTTGATCCCAAAAATGCACCGAACAAAATTTACTGTTCTCTAACAAGCCGTAAAATATTACCAAATCTCTGCAAAGTAATACCAATGCGAAAACGAAATAAATATTTCTTTCGTAAAATTACAGCGCAATTACTGAGATATAAACCGATTATTTTACTAGCATGCGCGTTGGGAAAAAAGCTCTGGGCCCATAACCTGTTGAGCTAAGTGGAAAAACACGTCTTTTCGATGGTAAGGACAGAATAAGAAGAGAGCATTTTATTGCATGTCAGTATATAATAAAGTACAAAGAAAGAGTTTAAAAAAGGAATACGTAATGACATATGCTTTACAGTGGGGTTCAAAATTATTAATACATACTCAACAAGCATGCACCAGCTCATCTGTAAAATCTGGTCGGACGAAAGTATGCCCGATGAATGGAACCTCAGCATCGTTTGCCCGATCCTGGAGAAAGGAGACCCTCTGAACTGCGCCAATTACAGAGGTATAAGTCTCCTCAACATCGCATATAAGATCCTGTCTGCCGTATTATGTGAACGCCTAAAACCGATCGTCAATAACCTGATAGGTCCTTATCAGTGCGGTTTCAGGCCGGGAAAGTCCACCATTGACCAAATATTCACACTGCGGCAGATCTTGGAAAAAACCCATGAATATAAAATCGATACGCACCACCTCTTCATCGATTTCAAAATTGCCTATGATACCGTGTATAGAGACGAGTTATACAGAGCCATGTCTAGTCTTGGCATCCCTGCCAAGCTCGTCCGTTTGTGCAGAATGACGATGGAGAACTCTCGCTGCTTCATCAAAGTCGGTAAGAACATCACCGAACCGTTCGATGTCAGGAAAGGTCTTAGACGAGGTGACGCGCTATCATGCGATCTCTTTAACATAGCACTTGAGAGAATTGTACGAAACTCACAAGCCAACACCGGAGGTACAATCTTTTGCATGTCTGTATAACTACTCGCTTATGCCGATGACATTGACATAATCGGAAGAACTCAGCGGGCCGTCAATGGGGCATTTACGAGTATTGAGATCGAGGCAGCAAAGATGGGTCTAGCGGTCAATGAAAACAAAACAAAATATATGCTGTCTACAAAAAAGGACACCCAACATCGGCGTCTTGGACAGAACGCCACAATAGACAGATATAATTTTGAGGTAGTAAAGGATTTTGCCTACCTAGGCTCTATGGTGAACTCCGCAAATGACATCAGTAGGGAGATCACACGAAGAATTACTCTTGCCAATCGTTGTTTCTATGGGCTAAAACGGTAATCGAGTAGCAAAGCCCTATCTCGAACTACTAAGGTAACTCTTTATAAGACTCTAATCATCCCAGTCCTGCTGTATGGCGCAGAGGCATGGGCTTTGACAAAACCGGATGAGGATGCCCTTGGTTATTTCGAGAGAAAAGTTCTTCGAGCGATCTTTCGTCCCGTCTGCATAGACGGTGAGTGGAGGAGAAGGTACATTGCCGAACTATACGGCCTGTACTAGGACATCGACTTAGCCATTTAGAGCGGATGGAGCCCAACATTCCCGCTAAGAAAGTTTTCGAATCCACCGCGGTAGGTGGCGCAAACAAGTGGAGGGGGACCTCAACCAACTAGGCGTGCGCAACTGGAGGCAGCTGGCTCTTAACCGTGCTGGTTGGAGAGGTTTGTTGGTTGAGGCCCAGGTCCACCCCGGACCGTAGCGCCATCTAAGTAAGTTAGTCCCAATTTTTCAGCAGACCATCTGCACAAATAACCAATTCCTCAAAATTGACTACACAGAGGAAACTCCACTGCGCACTACATAGCTTCAGACCATATAAGTCTGCAGGACCAGACGGCGTAATACCTGCCGAGTTGCAGTAGTCATCGGACATAATCCTGCTGGTGCTTGAGACAATTTTAAAAAGTTGTCTAGATCTGGTATATAACCCAAAGATATGTAGAGAAGTTAAAGTTGTCTTCATACCCAAAGTGGGTAAATGCTCTCACACAAATCCAAAAGATTTCAGACCAATTAGTCTATCATCATTCCTCCTAAAAACATTTAACGACTGATTGATATCCATTTACGCAACAGCATTGATAAGAAACCACTGTCGGCGGCCCAACATGCATATTGCAAAGGTTAATCAGTGGAGACGGCATTACACTCACTGGTTCATAAAATTGAATATTCCCTGCTTCATAAGGAATATACAATGGTTGCTTTTCTGGATATAGAAGGCGCTTTCAACAACGTCAATGCATCAGCGATAGCAGACGCACTATCAAACCTAAAGGTCGACAGCTCACTTTGCGAATTGATTAGTCTACTGCTTAAAGGTCGGATTATCGACTCTAAGGTGGGACGTCTACTAGAAGGTCTGTCAGTAGAGGCACTCCGCAAGGTGGTGTTCTATTCCCCCTTTTGTGGAATTTGGTGATCAATGAAATATTGATAATCATGGAAGGGAAGGGATGCACGGCGATCGCTTATGCATTTGATGTTGCTTTGGCCGCCTCGGGAGAGCACTTGAATACTCTAAAAGAACTTCTACAAAACGCTTTAAGCAAGCTCACTAGATGTGCAGTTCGGTGTGGTTTGGGTGTAAAACCCCACAAAACTGAACTAGTACTCTTCTCCAGGAAATATAAAATTCCGTTAGTAGACCCTCCTTCTCTCAATGGTATCAGCTTAACTTTCTCTGACACAGCAAAATATTTGGGTCTCATCCTGGATAATAAATTAAGAAAACTAAGCTGGAAACCTCATATTAAAGAAAGAGTAAAGAAAGCTACAGTATCACTTTTTTCCTGCAAAAAGCTATTGGGATTAGATGGGATTTACAACCCCGAATCACTAACTGGCTCTACATCTCGGTCATTAGACCGAAACTCACGTACGGGGTGATTGTCTGGTGGACAGCCTTAAAAAACTATAAGTCGCGATTATCTAAATAAAGTCCAGCATAAGCGGAGCACTACGTAGAACTCCCTCTGCGGCACTGGACACTTTGTTTCTTCATCTGATACCCCTCGATATATTCAGCAAGCAAATGGCAGCGAATGCGGACGTTCGCCTTGAAGCTACCCAACAGTGGTCAAGAAAAGAGGTGTTTTCTCTGACAGGCTTAATCTTAAGCTCTCCTTCCGTCTTCCAAATCATTATAGCGTGTTCCAGGCGGAAATAATGGCGATTAAAGAAGTCTTATCTTGGCTTAAGAAAGACGTGATATCTGCTAAAGATATCCGCATCTTTTCAGACAGCCAAACAGCAATCAAATCGCTGGAATCGACCTCTTTAAATTCCTTAGCAGCTCTAGACTGCCGATCGTCTCTTGCGGAGATGGCTGAGCAAAATATTCACCTGTGCTGGGTGCCGGAGCATAGGGACATTTCAGAGAATGATAAGGTCGATGAACTCGCCAGAATAGGAACAACTGTACCCATCCTTCCGGATAAAAGCACCTCAGGTATACCAATCGCCACTCGCAAAGCTGGATGCTGTCGAGAGTAAAAATCCTAGGTGGACGAATGGATCAAAATGTCTAGCGACAAAGCAGATTTAGCGGAAGCTAGATCTAAAACGTTGTAAGAATTTTATTTCTCTCAACAGATTGCATATCGGCGCTATAATAGGTGTCATCACTGGACACTGTCTAATGGGCAAGCATGCTACAGGCTAGACCTCTTTGCGAACGACTTTTGTAGAAGCTGCATGGATGAAGAAGAGGAAGAAACCATTCCTCACCTTCTTTGTTTCTGCCCAGCTCCCTAGCCCCCTATTACAACGATTTAGATAGATCTGATAGATATTGATATTAAGAGCCTTCTACGCTTCATAAGAAACTCAAAATGGTTTTAACGAGTAGGAAGAAAGATTTTCTCCCATGATCACCGTGGTATCACAATGGGTCTATTATTGGTCCAAGTGTGTTGGCGATTCTTAGCTGGCAGCCACTTTAACCTAACCTAACCTAACCTAACCTAATGCTACAGAAGAGATAAGTCTGCTAAGAATCAAAAATAACATAGAGCTAGCAACCAATATCAGTCTAGTGATGCTACTGGCAATATTAATGGAAGATTATTTTTGCTACCGGCTAATACGACAACTAAGGATTCATAAGGGTAACAAGACAAATGAAGAATCCGTTTCAACACCTTGAAATGCAGCATCTATTACCATAGGGTAGAAGATATCACTCATCTCATAAAGCCAATGCCCTCGAACGTGGGCGTTCGAACATAAGTGCGGTTGAGTTAACGGCACATATGTTGCGCGCTCCATTTACATAATCCATTCCACGATACCCAGTGGAAAACATCTCATTCCCACGTTAGCCAATGGAAACATCATGCTGACATCGCCTCTGGGGCATGGGACACCTGAATTCCATCACATAGCCGAGTAATATCGGAGATCACCGTGTCAACTGGAAGCAACACAAAGGAAGCGCCTGTAGGAAGATATAATAGTTTAAATATTTATTTCATAAGAAAAATTGTAGTTCAGTTTGAAGCTGTACGCCGTTGAAGTTGGTTGAATAAAGATTTTGTTAAATAAATAAATTTAAAGTCCATTAATTTACACTCCTTAACGGTGCAGGGAAATAACTTCACGTGTATTCACTTCACAAGGGAATTAACTTTACTTCAAGTGAAAATAAATGCACTTTTATGGTGTGAAGTTATTTCGCACTTAAAGTGGGAAATAATTTATCTATAAACTGTGTGGAGTTGTTTCCCGCATTAGATTTGAAAAATGCTGACCAAAAAAATAAAATAAAGGGATAACATTTAAGTCCACAATGCATAAACAGTGGAATATGTATGGGGCATGTTGTCATTTGACCGTCATAGTATATGCCGGTTGTGGAAAACGCAGGAACTTTCATGGGAATTTAACCTGTCTAAAGTGCTACATCTCTTTTTAATTACATACGAACATCTTTTCCAAAATTCACGAGTCTCGTAAACGAAAATAAAACTGCATTTTGAAGAGAGGTGTTTTTTTTAGTGAGTAAAAAACTCACACTGCCATAAGCACGCGCGGTCGGACCTTATGGTGTCTTTAGAAGATTTTTCACCTGCTCTCGGCAAAAAAATGTCCGCAGACAGTATCCTTATCACTGGTCTTCATAAAAAAACTGTGAAAAACCAAAACATTGGTGCGCCACAAAAATCAAGTGGAAAAGTGACACTAGAAACATTTTACAATGAATTCCTAGAACTTAAAAAAATTAACCAAGACTTTATGTCGCTCATTACTGGACTCCAAACTGAAAACAATGAACTTAAAAGTAACGTTAATGCATTGCAAATATAACTAAATTCATCAGAACAGTCGAATCTATCTAAAACAATGGAAATATTAAATGTGCCGAGTGTTGACAATATGAATGCATTACAAACGGCTTTAAAAGTTGTTCGCGACGGTATTGGTGTCCAAATAGGTGAGAAGAGACATGGACTCTTGTTATGTTAAAAAAATAAAAAAATAAAAATACTGGTGAACACGCTTCATCATCTAATCTCTTCAGCAATATTGTCCTTGTTAAACTAAGTCGCCGATGTATGAAAGAAGAGATCATGAAAACTAAGGTAAGAAGCCAAAAATTACTACAAAGCTTCTTGGCGATCATCATGATGGTACGAACATCCAAGTGATAAACTTGATGCACCACTTGATAAAAAAATATAATTTTTATTTAATTATTCACTTATTCCAGTTTACAAATTTACTGATCTTAATTGCTACGAGTGTAAATGAACCGGCAGCGTCACTGGATGTTGGTGGACTAATAAAGAGGTGCTATTCCCTATTATAGTTTCTGTTCTCCAGGCTTTGATAATATGCACCCAAGCTGTGAGTGGCTTGGTTTGGGTCTATTATTGGATGTGTTGATAATATGTTCCCAAGCTGTGAGTGGCTTGGTTTGGTGTCGCCTGCAAACGGATGTCATCGGCTGGGGCTACGCTGGTCACGTACGTTGTTTGTAGCTAGGCATCTGACGTCGCGTCCTGTTTTCCATAACTCCCCCCTTTCTTCAGGAGACGCTGTCCCTGCTCTCTAAAGCTTTGGGTGGATTTTAATTCTTCATTGGTCATCTCGTTTTGCTGATGTCTATTTATTGTTATTCTGGGACATTTTATGTTGCACTTGGTTTTGTATTTTAGTATTAAATAAACTATTAGTATTATTACTAGGCAGATGACAATGGTTGTCTAGATGGGACTATGCTTACTTGCTATCTCTATTTTTTCGATAAAGTTTTTTTTTTAATTTCTAACATCTTATCGTTGACTTCTAAATAGTCTGTTATTGTAAAGCTATCTATGTACATGATAGGTCTTCAAATATTTGATTATTAATTGTTTAGGATTTTCATAGAGTGTTTGGTTAATGGTTACATTTTCTTCGAACTTAACTAGGTATGTACCTTTATAATACCGGTAATGATTAATTGTGTGTTCGCCTGACAACTATAGCTCCGTCTGATATTACTTCTAAATTTTTATTTTTTCTTTGATCCTAGTACAATTCGTCATTCCTTTATTCAACAAGTCGGTTATGCAAGTGTTGTTAATTAATTTACAAATACTTCCTTTGATTTCTTCTTTACAATTTTTAATGGATAAGTACTTTTTGCATTCAGCCACATACGGTTCTACTACTAGTTTACGATCTTCTTTTGCTATTGGAACAACTCTATTCAATTTACAAGATTTGTCATTTTTCATTAGTATTTTGAATATACATAGATATATCCAGTATTTTTTTATTTTTTCCATCTGGATTACTTCATTTATTTCCTTCAAATTCAGAATAGTTGGATTTAATATGTTTAATTTCTTAATTCTGCTGGGTTCCCTAAATCTTTCTTTATTTTCTTTTGTTTGTATTTAGTTTGTAGCTTGCCCCACCATGCACCTACTGCTTTTTACATATACAGTATCGTTTGGTTTTAGTATATTATTTTCCCTATTCTTGTTCCTTGTTTCAAGCATATTGACTTGTGCTATTGCTTATTTTTCTCTGACGTGTGCGTGTATTTTTCTGTTGAATAGAATATCTAATGGTTTCATTTAGGTCACGGAGTAAATTGACAGGTTGTAGGCTTTGGCTGCTTTAATAAAGATTTCTGCTGAGTCCAGCAGATTGTTTTCTTTCTTGGTGCATCTGGCTAATTCTTGTAACGTGCTGTGAGCACGTTCTACTTGGTCGTTGGTTGTTGAATGGTTCGTTGGGGTAAAATATATTTGGATTCCGGATCTCTCCATTGTTGATGTGAATGAAGCGGACGTGAATATGGGATCTTGGTCACACACGATTTGTTTGCATTCTGGGAAGGTCTGTAGGATTTCTAATACCTTGTTTTGCATATCTTGTCTAGTATCCAGTGTTCTAGTAACTAGAAATTTCGAATATGCATCTAGGCAATTGAGAATTTTGATTTTTTCGGCATACATTACGTCTATGTGTTATGACTCTCCATTTCAGGAATTGGTGCCTCACCAAATGGCTGTTTGTTGGGGTGCCTATTGTATTTGTTTTCATTGCATGTATCGCAATTTGTGATGTATTGCCTAAAGCTGTCTGCCATGGTTGACCAATAATACTTTTCCTGTATTTGTTTTAAGTTTTTTTTGTAGTTCCTATGTGCTCTATTATGAGTTTGTTTAGTTATTGCTACCTGATCCTCTTTATTTGGTACGTCAATCGGGAAATATGATACTGCTATAAATTTGTTAGAGAAATTGTTTTTCAATGGAGCTTTTAGTTCGTACAGAACTTCAGGTGTTGCATAGATTGCTATAATACCTTCCTTGAGATTTTCTTTTAGAATTGAGATAGCTTCTTCTACGGTTCTATAGGTGGCTATGTGTCTAGTTCTGTTCATATTCATTGAATGTTAGTGAGCATTTGCTTATCAACAATGCATATTGGTTAAGAGGTTTATTGATTTTCTCCATAGTATCTTCGTCGGAGTTTTCGGCCGAATGTTGGGAGTTTACATCCGAGGCATCAAACATCTGATTGAGTTATTGTAGTGACAGTGCGTCAGCGACGATATTCGTAGCTGCTGGTTTATAAATTAATTTTGAAGCATATTCTTCGATTAATGCATGTCATCTCGTCATTTTGGCATTTGGGTTACGTATTGAGATTGCGAAAGTTAGGGGTTGATGATCTGTGTGGATTTCAAGATCTTTTACCCCGTAAAGGTAATTTCTGAAATTTTTTTAATGCAAATACGATTGCCTATAACTCCTCCTCGTTAGCCGCATAATTTCTTTCGGCTCCTGCTAATGTTTTTGATATGAATGTTATAGGTTTGCCTTCCTGGGTTAAGACGGTTCCTATGCCATCATCGGATGCGTCAGCCGTCAAGACAATTTTTTTGTTAAAATCGGGTTGGTTTTATTCTGTTTCTATGACTAAATGGGATTTTAATGGCTCGAAGGCTTCTCTTGCTGTGGTATCAAGGATAATTAGGGTTTTCTTAGCGACGTGTGTCGAAATTTGGCATTCTCCTTGTTTTCCTTTCAGAAGTCTCGTCAAGGGTTTGTCTATTTTAGCAAAATCTTTAATAAATTTACGATAATATCCGATTATACCTAGAAATTTTCTGAGCCGTCTCAATGTTTTAGGCTCTGGATATTCTTTTATGGTTTTTACCTTATTTGGATTAGTTTTAATTACTTGTTCACCTATCGTATACCCTAAGAAATCCACTTGTTTCATGAAGAAACTTGATTTTCCAGGGAAATCTTCATGTTGGTTTCTCTAAGTGTTTCAATTATTTGTTTCAAATGGGTTATATGGTCTTCTGTTGAGTTTGAATAGACTATTATGCCATCTATGTATATATGGCAGAATTTACCTACATATGTGGCTTGGCAGGATATTATCCATGGCTCGTTGGAACTGGCCCGGTGAATTTTTGAGACCGAACAGAAGTCTCAGGAATTCGTATTTTCCGTTGTTTACTGAAAAGGCCGTCTTCTCTATGTCCGACTCTTTCATTGGGATTTGGTGGAATCCTAATTCTAAGTCAAGCGTAGAGAAGATCTTGGCTTTCCCCAGGATTCGAGAGGATAACATTGGTATCTGGTATTGGATATTTATCTGCAAGAGTTTCATTCATTCATTTTCAATGGCCCGCTAATCCTTCATGAGGGTCGCGGGGGTAGGATGCTCAGGTGGACTCTCCATCCTTCGCGATCCTCCGCCATTGACTCCAATTCATCAGGGAGAATCCCTAAGCGGCTCCAAGAGAGATGTCGGACTTGATCCAACCATCTATTTCTGGCCTTCCGCGAAGTCGTCTACCTGATGGCACGGCAACCATGGCGCGTCTTGGAAGCCGGTCTGGGGCCATAAGCACTACGTGACCAAACCATCGAAGCATAGATCGTTCCGTTCGGAGAAGTAGCTGCTCAACGTTGAGCGCCTCGCGTACTCTGGTGTTGCGCACTCGATCCCTACGAGTTATTCCAACAACACCGCGAAGGAACCTCATTTCGGCAGCTTGTATCCGCGATCTTATTCTTTCGGTCACTACCCAAATTTCATGACCATAGGTGAGAGTTGGAACATACACCAAGTTAAAAACCGATAGCTTAGCTTGAATACTAAGTTCGGCCTTCCTTATAACAGATTGGCCAAGCTCTCTCAAAATTGATCCAGCCTGACCAATTCTACAGGATAACTCGGCATTGCTCCTCCCATCACTCGTGAATAAAACCCCGAGGTACTTAAACTTCTCCACCTGCTTCAGTGGGACTCCACTAACATGCAGAGTGCACTGAATGGGTTTTTTGGAAACGACCATTACTTCCGATTTGTTCACGTTGATCTTCATTCCAGCATCATCACAAACGGCTACAAACCTTTCGAGTGTGCGCTGAAGTTCGGTTTGAGAGGACCCAAGGATGACCAAATCATCCGCAAAGAGCAGATGACTAATCCTTAGGTCTCCCACTTTGAAACATTCCCCGCCACGGCTGCGCTGTAACATCCAATCCATATATACAATGAAGAGGAGAGGTGACAAAACGCACCCCTGGCGGAGTCCAACGCCCACAGTGAAAGGTATTGATTTAACACCATTTATCCGAACACAGCTTTTACAGTTTGTATATAAAGACTGAATCGCCCTTAACAGGGAACCATCAATCCCATACTCCTGCAGAACACTCCAGAGTTTGCCTCGAGGAACCCTATCATATGCTTTTTCCAAATCCACAAATCAAGTGTAGACAGGTTTGGCATATTCCCAGGCTTTCTCAAGAACCATTCTGAGAGTGAACAACTGATCGGTTGTGCTTCTACCGGGATGAAAACCGCACTGCTCATCCCCCAAACTGTACTCAACCACAGCTCTGGAACGCTTTTCTAGCACCTTAGCGAAGACTTTTCCAGGGAGACTTAAAAGAGATATACCCCTGTAGTTGGCGCAATCTCTTTTGTCCCCCTTTTTAAAAAGAGGAACTATCACCCCCATTTGCCAATCACCAGGTGTTTCACCGCATTACCAGACCACCTTAATGACACGCGAGAGCCATTGCACTCCCTCTTTACCTAAAGCCTTGAGCATTTCTGGCCGAATTTCGTCCACACCAGCAGATTTGCCAACTTTTAGCGCTTTGATCGCCAAAGTTACTTCCTCTACCGTAGGACTACTTTCCGCCCAACTCTCGACCATAGGTCTGTCATCTTCGGTGCCCTGTTCGGGATTGAGCAATTCTGAAAAGTGCTCGCTCCATCTGCGTAAGATGTCCTCCTCATTGGAAAGAAGTCTACCGTCTTTGGATTTGACTCCTTCAACGATGTTCAACTTTTTTCCTCTGAGTCGGCGGACGGTCTGCCAGAACATCTTATTTGCAGATCTGTGGTCACGTTCCAATTTCTCGCCAAACTCCTTCCAAGACTGTTCTTTCGCTGTTTTCACAGCTAATTTGCAAGTTCTTCGCGCCTCAGTGTACCGATTTCGAGAATCGGAGTTCCCCAAGTGAATCCACACCTTAAAGGCTCTCTTCTTCTCTCTGATGGCTTCTTGAACTCCGGGCGTTTTAAACCAAGCAGTTCTTTTCTCACCACCAGCCGCCACACCAAGCCGCTTCACTCCACAAACATCTCCCGCAGAGGCAATAACCGCCGTTGAAAACAGTTGCCATTCTTCCTCTACATTTGATGGAACAGTTGGAATTCGTTCAAACCTTTCAGATATTTGCCGTGCAAATGTCTCCCGTATCTCATCGTCCTGTAACCTCTCCCATCGTATGCGTGTAACCATCCTTGGTTTACGCTTTGGTAGGGGAGGCACTCTCTCGCTAAGATACAATTTGCACAGCACTAAGTGATGATCAGTTGACAGTTCTGCAAGAGTTTGTGCATTTAATTTTTTCAAATCGATTACAAGTCTATGTTTAGCTGTACCATCGTCGCTTAGACCCTTTTTGGGACTACCCATATAAGTGAATTGTAGGCAGATTTCGATTGCCTGATAGTGTTATTTTTTAATAATTTCTCGATCTCATTGTTCAGGAAGTCATTCGCTGACAATGGGTACGGATATTGTTTTGACCAAATCGGTTTATCCGATGTTGGGTCTACTACTGCTTGAACGTCTGTTCTAAATGGTAGTGTGGTATCTATTTTACCATGCATATTTCATCCCTGTTTTGTTTCCTAACTTTCAATTCATTATTTGGTTTTTTATTAATTCCACGAGGGTTCGGTGCTCGGGGTGTGTTGCTGGAAGTTTCCTGTGCTTCCATGTCATGTGGGTTCGGTACGCATGACTCGTTTGGTTTGTCGTTTCTACTCTCGGAAATAGAATAAAGTTTCTCGCAATCGGAGCCGTAGCTAATGGTTCCTTTATTGAGATCGATGATTGCTTTAGCCAGAGTTAATAGTCGTGAGTCTATTATACCATCGTATTCTAAGTTCTTTATTATATAGAAGCGGCTTCTATTTAGAATTTCCACATCATGATATGATGTAATTGGGATGCTACCACTCATGGTGGTGGAAATTTTTCTATGTTCCAATGCTTGAGGTTTATGAAACAATCCTAGGTGGCAGTAAATGCATGTCGCGCCAGTGTCATTTGATTTGGTTACCATTTCATTTTCGGAATATTTGGGGTAGTTCCCCCATATTCCTAAAAAAGATTCGTGCTCATTTATGCGGTTGAGCTTTTCCTGTTTTGTACTTTGATTGTTATTTTGATAGTTGGGCCTATAGTTTTGGTGGTTATTACCACGATAATTTCCGCCTATCTTGAATGGGTTCTTATTTTGATTCTGTCTGAATCTATTCCAGTCGTTTGCGTTTAATTTCCTATTTGCTGATGATCCTACCTCCATTCTTTCTATAGATAGATAGATAGATAGATTTTTATTCACTTCACTATTAATACAAAGTTTTAACAAAAATCAATAAACATGGCTTTGCCGTCTGCCTGATTGACAACATTAAATAAATTCAAAATTAAAAATTGACTAAAATATGTATGTATATTTGTATATTTCTTTTATTTTAAGCGATTTTAGAAATCTTCATTAATGATCCTTTCACGATAATTTAAAGCAATTTTGCAGTACTGGGATAGCTTAAATACGTTTGGTTCATTCAGAAGCATAGAAACTTGATCCACCGACAGAACATTACTTCCAAAGATATGTCTCCTAATTTCGCTTAAAACTGGACACTTCCCAACAAAATGTATGACATCTTCTCTTTCTGCCAAGTTGCACAGGCTGCATAGCACTGGTAGGTCTGCTCTGTGTGGAATATAATTAAGCTTTAGAAGCTCTCCCCGTAATTTAAACACAGTCACTATTTCCGATATACTGTATTCATCGCGGAAGTAGTTATTTTCCTGCAGGTTATGACTTAAGCGGCTGTAGATCATTCTATGCAGTGATCCCGAAGCTTGCTCTAAATGCCTGAACCAAGCCTTTTCGTCCATACTTGCGATGAGTTGGTAAAGTTGTGGTTTCCAGTCTCCGCTATTACCCAGATCCAAATGTATCCCACAGTCCTCAGCAAGTTCCAACCACTCCCTGTACCATCCTGTCCTGGATTGTATTGCTTGCAGAACAGCTTTTTTCGGCAGTCTGGTATCCGGCATATTCAAAACCTTTAGAATGTAGTCCACATGCAATTTAAAAGTTTTGATGTACAATGGGGGCAATCCTGTTTCCAGCATTAGCATATAATTGGGAGTGTTGGGTGGAAGGTGAAATGCTCTCTTAACGTAGTACCGCAGTAATTTCTCAACAGCCTCATACTTCCTTACTCCCCATACTTGCGCAGCATAGAACATGATGGACTCTGACACCGCTACAAAAACCTTATATTTACTGCTGTGGGCAATGAATTTATTACTGAGACATTTCTTCCATACAACATTGATGGCCATTTTAGACTTTGCTAGTTTTTCATTTAGATGTCTCTCCATATCTAAATTTTTTGTAAAGTAGACCCCAAGATACTTATATTCCTTAACGACTTCAATACTTTCGCCGTTGTAGTACCATTTCTCATTTCTGCAGTCCTTTCCGCCCCCTCTCTTAAATTTCATAACCTTTGACTTGCTAAGATTTACGATTAAGTTCCATAGCTTACAGTAGTCATACAGCCTGTTGATCATTAGTTGTAAGGATTCAGGTGATTGCGCCATTAGTACTATATCGTCAGCGAACAGAAGTGCTTTGATCAATAGTCCTGCGTACTCAACACCTCCAGGCCGAATATCTATGATGTCCTCGATGTATAGCGCAAATAATCTTGGGCTCAGCGAACAACCTTGTCTTACTCCGGACAATGACTGGAACCATCCTGACAACTCCTCACCACTCCACACTGCTGATTTGGTATCTGCATACAAATTTTGGATGACGCGTCCGAACTTCCTCGACATGCCCATGCAGTAAAGCTTATAAAATAGAGCATTTCGGTCTACCGTGTCAAATTCCGACTTAAAGTCTACAAAAAACGCATACAGTTTTTTACCCCTTCCAATGTAAGACTCCACAATGCTCCTCAAAACAAACACGTGGTCGATAGTAGAGTATCCTGGCCTGAAACCCGCTTGATGTTCTTTAAGTAGATTATTTTCCTTTATCCATGTAGATAGTCGGTCCTGCAAGATTGCTGTGAATATCTTATATGAAGCGTTTAAAAAAGAAATGCCTCTATAATTCGCTGGATCTGAAGTACTGCCTTTTTTATGTATGGGGAAAATTAAGGCTTCTCTAAAACGGTTTGAAACTACTCCACTATTCAGGATATTATCAAACATCGTAGTAAGCTTGTTGTGCAACTCGTTAGTACCATATTTATAGAACTCGGAAGGTATCCCATCCGATCCTGCGGCTTTACCATATTTTAATGCACTTAAAGCTCCGATAACTTCCTCATAGCTAATCGATCTGTCTAAGGTATGATTTTGAAATCCCGGAACAGCATAGTTGAAGACTAATTCACTAGGGGGTGGGTTCAGTAGTGCATTAAAATGTACTAGGAGGCCGAATTATTACCACATGCCAAGCTTCGAGCAAGGAATTCATAGTAATTTCTTCGCTTTTCCCTCAATATGGCCTTGAACTCTCTATTTGCTTTTAGGTACATCCACTTCATGGCGCCTTTGTTGTGTTGTCGAAACATCCTGAGCCAGCCAAACGATAATTGCCTTGCTTTATAGCAATCTTTGTCAAACCACGGTTCTTTATACTCCTTCTTTCTGATAGTGCTTGGGGTTATACGCAGATATAGATCTTTTATAATTGTTTCGATCTCTCTAAGGTCTGTATCCTGTTGCATTTGTAGTTGCTCCACCAGTAGGCTTCTATACAAATGTACTTTATGTTTATTCCAAATCAGCTTGGGCAGAATATTCATATCCCTTCTATCGTTTTCCGTTATTTGATGACCAAAGCTAGCTACAATCGGTAAGTGGTCAGAATATGGTAGTTGCTTAACCTCCATATTCGTCACGTAAGCGTTCCAATCCCCTCCTATTAAGCAGTAGTCAATAACAGACACTCCTTGTTCTCCAACAAATGTGAGCTCACCATTTCTGTCACTGTCGCTCGTTCCATTCAGTATTCTCAGCCCAAAAGAATCGCAAAATTCCAAAAATTGTTTACCTCTTGCATTAAATGTACTATCCTTTGACTGCCTCCTTATTCCAGCTTCTCTATTTACTGTCCCCTCTTCCTTCATTGTCCTCGCATTTACGTCACCGATAACCATCATATTCGGGTTATCACAGCTCAGTACTACCTCCTGAAGTTTTTCGAAATCTCTTTCCCAGTGATTGCAGTTTATGTATGAAGGAATAATACAAAAGGTCTTCTTATCAAATACTAGACTTAAGTACGTGTTCTCTTCGAAATTTTTGAACTCACAGATGATGTCCTTAAGGTCGCGTTTGTATCCAAAGTAGCATCCTCCACTTGCTCGTCCCTTCTCGTGCACCCTTATTGCTGGATTCCACTTGAACGAGTAGTTTAAAAAATTTCTTTCGAACTGGCAATAATTTTTTTCCATAACAAATGTTTCATACAAAAAAATAAATTCAAATCGATTGACGAAATTATAAAATTCATTACATAAAGACTTACTGCTTAATCCAGACACATTATATGATAAAATTTGAAAGCAACTAATATTATAAATCTTAATACTATCGTTACTATGGCAGACGGCATTACAACTAAAAATTCTGTTTTGGCACAGCTAAAACTGGCTACAACTGGTTTGAGAACCATTGTAACCTCCATTTGTGTTTCCACCATAATGGATTCTTACTCCACCACCTGTCTTTGACGTTGATGCTGTCACTAGTGAGCTGTCACTGAGCATTTGTTGTAGAACTGTCATTCCGCCTTCGGTCTCACCTTCACATCGCAAATTGTTGTTTTCTTAGTAGAAGACCTTATTTTCTAATAATAGTTTCTGTCCTCGCACCTCCACCCTCATATCTTTGCTTTTCTGTGTAATTTCGTTTCTTCTTTCTATATTATTGTTCCTATGATTCTGTGAGTTATATTGAAGATTTTTATTTAGCTTATACTGATTTTGTTCGTGCTTATATTTCTCTTTCTCATGGTCTTCTCGCTGAGGGTGATCTCGTCGAAATTGTTTTTTGTTGATTTCAAGTTCTTCAGCTTTGGCGAGAGCATTAAGAGCGAAGATAGTATTCGAGATTTGACCGTTAAGGCCGTTACTGAAGATTCTTAAAGCTCTGCGTCTGTGATCCTCGTTTAATTGTTGAGTGACTGATTGTTTGATTTATTAGTAGTGTTAATTTTGCACAAACTTCATTATAAAAGTCTACAAGTGACAAAGAACCTTGTTTTAATGAGTTCAGTTCATTTTCTATGGAGTGGTCTTTTGTCTGTATAACTAGAGTCCAATCTGGTTAATATTGCTTCTAGATATAATACTGTACCAAATTGTGTCAAGGTATGATTGGCATCCTGTGCAACTTTGCTTCGGAGGATACACAGGGCTGTAAAGTACTTTCTTGATCCTTGTATGTACCTTTTCATCGCCGTAGAGGCTGATTGTCTCCATGAGACGTAATCGTTCGTATGTCCTTTAAATTCTGGCACTGACTTAATGAAATCTAGGGGTTGGTCGTCCTGTATGTTGTTGTCAATTGTCTGTTCTTTATATTTTGTTACCACTACGTTATTATTATTTAAACTTGCTATCCTATTTGTCATTTCTAAATTGCTAGCGTCTAAGTTTGTTAGTCTACTGAGTAGTTCTGTGTTTTGTTGGTCTAGATTCTGTGTTCTTTCAATTAAATTGCGGTTTTGTAAAGTTAAATTTAATTGGTGTTTGTTAGGTCGGCAATCTGGGTGCCTAATCTACTTAATTGTTCACTTAATTGATTTTGAACTCCCCGAACTAATTCTGAACAAGCGGCTAATAGTATATCGTGACGCATGGTTCTTAATTTTAACAATGGTTATAAGTTAGTTTCTAACTTACTGGAGGTGATTTGTGAAATAGGCTCCGGTGACCGTTGAATGTTTCTGGTTTCTTCAGGGTCCAATTACTGCTATTGATCTCGGTCCTTGAGAATGTTAATTTATTTAAATGCTAGCACGGAGGATTGAAGCTGCGACTTCTGTCCTGTGTCAGTTATGGTGCACTTACGATGATCTGGTCATGTACTTTGGCTTATATGTGTATGGGATGTGACTGAATAGTTTTATTCACTTTTCTTTTTCACGAATATTATTGTCTATTAGTGTCTTTGATTCCCATAAGTAATCTCAACTTGGTAATACTTTGTTTCTTCTCACCGTTGTCCTTGGAATCATTAATTACTCATATGGTCACTTGCAGGAGGTTGCATTTGATGTTATTTGCGTTATTCACTTCACACACTCCTGGCAGGATCGCCAGTGATAAACTTGATGCACCACTTGATATGAAAATATAGTTTTTATTTAATTATTCACTTATTCTAGTTTACAAATTTACTGATCTTAATTGCCGCGAGTGTAAATGAACCGGCAGCGTCACTGGATGTTGGTGGACTAATAAAGACTTGGGCGCTTGGTGCTATTTCCTATTATAGTCTTATCGGTTTCTGTTCTCCAGGCTTGGCTTGGTTCTATTATTAGGTGTGTTGATAATATGCACCCAAGCTGTGAGTGGCTTGGTTTGGGTCTATTATTAGATGTGTTGATAATATGTTCCCAAACTGTTGGTATCGCGTGCAAGCGGATGACATCGGCTTGGGCTACGTTGGTCACGTACACTGTTTGTAGCTAGGCAGCTGACGTCGCGTCCTGTTTTCCATAACTTCTATATAAACGACAGCCTGACTTTTCAGACACGTCAACTATTCAATGAACAAGAAGGTGAGAAAGCAGTACAAATATATTTGGCTTAGGAATAATATAATTTTTTTTGCGTAAGAAAGAAGGAGACGATGCACTCAAAGTGAGGTGCTTTGAAGATCTTAGTAATTTGTAAAAGCTTTAGTTTTTGTTAAATAGTATAATTCACGATCTTCAAATAACGCAAAAAAATTATAAAAATACTTCAAAGATATGCATACCCTGTTTGTACATCAAAACATTCGTAGTATGAGAACAAATTTTAATGGCTGATTTCATTTTTTTAACTGAAATATGGTTGTACGACCATGAATTATCCTAGTATAGTCTTCCTTCTTATGATCTGTATGGCAATTGTAATAATTCTTATAATTCGAGTGGTGTTGCAGTATTTGCAAAAAGTCATACTAGTATTCTAAGACTATTCTAACTTATGCAGGCAGATTTTATTAAAATAAATTGCTTTATAAATATGAAAGTTTTACAATTCTTTGTGTATATCGCTTGCATGATCACGGTTTAAGTAAAGGTATTTTTATAGAGCAAGTGAAAGATGTAAACTATTGAAAGATGTAAAAACTTAGTTGTTATAGGAGATTTCAAACTTGATATCTTAATAAATAATTTTGATTCTGATAAACATTTATTCCTAATGTCGTTTTACGGCTTAGAGTCGCTTGTTAATGAACTCCCATAACAGATCATTCACAAACATGCATTGACCATATATCTGTAAGGTTGCATAAAAAATGCCAACTCAGTTTCTCTAGTAAAGTACTAAGCTATAAAATCACTGATCACTGTATGGTCAACTTGAACCTACAGAAAAAAACATCGATAAACTTTGATAAATATGTATGTATATACCCTTTCCGGTGAAACGCAAAGTTAACTACTCAAAGTTAGTAGATGATCTCAAATTTGAGCTGTGGGACCTTGTTTATAGAGAAAGTAATCCTTCTATCGCTTATTACGGATATTTTAAAACGTCATATCCATAATTCCTCAGGTGTCTTACCCCAGTCACAAAGTATTTTGAAATTGAAATGACTTAGACCTTGGATTGGAAAAAAACTACTCAATATTACATCCAAAAAGAATCAGATTAGGAAAAAATGTCAGCGGCATCCTCAGAATTCCAGGCTTAAGCGATATTATCTTAAGCTGAGTCAGGTTGTAAAGCAAGAAGTTGACTTAAGTATGGACAATTATTACACTGATAAATGATATATGTAGGTGCAAAGGTAATATAAGGGAAGAGTGGAAAGTGGTTGACAGCATTCTTAACAAGCAAAAAGATACAGACAGTATTCAGAAGATTCAAGTTGAAAACAAAATAGTTCACAACTCAGTGGATATTGCTAATCATTTTAATAAATATTTTGAATCGTTTGCTACTTCGATGAAGCCTTGTCCCCCTCAAAACAGTTGTAGATGTGAATTGTACACGGACTTAGTTGCAGATGAATATCAAACCACTAGATTTTTATTGGAGCATTTTACGTCTTTTGAAATATACATATAAAAGGATAATGTTACTAGACAATAAAAGCGCCAGTATTTAGGATGGTATAACCAATTATCTTCTTAAAGAAATTGCATTTTATATTGTTGATGTTGTTACGCTTATTTTTAATATGAGTGTCAGTTGTGGAATTTTCCCTACATTTCTGAAAGCGGCTGAGGTTATTCCTCTGTTCCAAAAGGGAAACAGAAGCTTAATGAATCAATACAGACTGATTTCGTTACTCCCACATTTTCGAAACTGTTTGAAAAAGCAATGAAAGATCGTGTATTGTCCTTTTTGTACAAAAATAACAGTAATGACCAATTCGGATTTCGTGAGGGTAAGTCTGCAGAAGATGCCATCTTAAAATTTTGCAGTGAAATTTATAACGGCAGTTTTGGGTTCTATTCTTTTCCTTGTGTATATAAACTCCATCTTCGAGCAAAACTTGACGACTAATATTACAGCATTTGCCGACTCCCCGTGCAGGGACGGGTTAGGAATATCACTGCAGCGCCCCCAACAACCAGCGCTTGTCGTAAAAGGCGACTAAGGGGACAAATCAGATCTAGGCAATATAACACCGTGAGCCTAGCGACACATATACCACCTTAAAAACCCTCTCACAAGTGTGCATGCGAGTCCGTGTCATAGAAGAAAGATCAAACAATACTAAAACAGGAGCATGCACGTATCAAACAACAAACACCATCGCAATATGGTAATATTGCAAAACTGTATCATTATGGTAATACTTGATAAAAGGAAAGGCACTACCACTGCTGTGCATGGCACTGATCCTGGACCGAGCAGAAATGTTCGGGTCAGAGCTATACGGATTCCGGGGGATAGCAAAATAATGAAACAGTTTGGAAGAAATTTGAGGGTCGCGAGTTGGAACGTTGGAAGCATGACCGCTCGAAGTTACGAGCTGGAAGAGATGATGAATACAAGGCGGGTGAATATCTTGTGTGTCCAAGAGACGAAATGGAAAAACACCGGAAATCGGGCGCGTTTCTTGGACGCTAGGACAAACGATTGCAAGATGTTCTACTACGGAACGGAAAAGGCTAAGAACGGAATCGGGATCATCCTTGCGGCAGAGCTACTTGGTAACGTCTTGAGCATTTCGAAGTCCAGCGATCGTTTGATGTCTTTCAAACTAGTAATACAAGGAGAGGTGTGGAATATTGTCAGTGCATATGCTCCCCAAAATGGGTGCAATCAGAGAGATAAAGATGCATTTTGGGTAGATTTCCACAATCTCCTTAAGAACATCCCAACGGAAGAGTTTCTGTTTGTTGGAAGAGATTTGAATGGACATGTCGGGAAGTCAAACGAAGTCGATGAAGACTGCCATGGAGGACTAGGATATGGCACCAGGAACCTTCCTGGTGAAGACATGTGCAAATCACAGGGTCTTATCGTGTTGAATACCATGTTCATAAAACAAAGCCGACACCTGATCACTTACAGCAGTGGTGGAGATGAAACTCAGATTGACTACCATTTGGTAGCCAGTTTCATGAAACTTCGGGTGAAAGATTGCAAAGTGATCCTGGGAGAGGCAATCGCTCGGCAACACCGTCTCCTGCTAACAGAAATTTTTATGGAAACACCAAAGAAAAGCAAAGAAACAACGCAAAGCAAACAGAGACCCTCTCTGAGAAAATCAAGTGGTGCAATCTGGACAAAGAAAAAGGCGAGGCTTTTGTTTTCGTAATGAAAAATGACCTCTCCCACACCATCAACGGAGCTAGGGATGAAGAGTGCAGAGCACAAAATATGTGGGATTCCCTACAGCGAACTTGCTTAAAGAAGGCCAAATCACTACTAGGAGCTTCAAAAGACCACCATCAACAAGCCAAAGAAACATGGTGGTGGAGTGATGAAGCTAGGAAGGTGATAAATGAGAAGAAAGCGGCTTTCAAAGCTTGGTCAAAGTGCCCCTCTAATAATAGTGACGAAAAAGCTCGCCTCGAAATGGAATAGAGATGTTGCAAGAAAACAGCGAAGAAGAAGTGCGCCCAGCTTCAAGCAGAGAGTACGGAGGGCCTGTATAGGGAGGTCGAGAAAATATCTTTCCCGGTTGCTGATGCAAACCACACTATCCAGGAGCTGCAAAGACACAATATGAACAAGAGCGCAACCATCTTCAAAAAAGCCGCCCAAATAAGGAGGAATGCTCAGGAGATTCGTTCGTCAAAGTTCATTAACAATGCTCATGGCCAGCTTCTTGTGGATGACGACAAAATTCTTCAGAGGTTGCGGCAGTGAAGAACTTTTAAATGAACAGTTTCCACGGCTATACTTTCCAAGAGCCACCCCTAACTGTGAAGAAATACCCGACATTACAGTCGAAGAAGTTAGTCAGGCGGTCAAATACTCCAAAAAATGAAAAGCGGTTGGGCCATCAGGTTCAGATGGCTCAGAATTCTCATCTCCAAATTTGTGAGAGGTGAGTCAATGCCAAATCAATGGAGGAAAGTTACCTTTTCCCCGTATACAAAGAGAAGGGTGATACGCGAAACTGTGATAACTACTGTTCGATCAAGCTGATGTCACACACCATGAAGATCTTTGAGCGGGTATAAGGTGGCCGACTGGGAAAAATAATACGGCTATCTGATGATCAGTGCGGGTTTGTCTCGGGTAAATCAACCACAGATGCAATCCAAAGTATAAGGATCATAATGGAAAAACATCGTGATTCCTTAAGGGATTTGCCTATTGTATTGGTTGACTTTAAAAAGTAAAGATGCCCTGCTGGAGTAACCAAAGAGTTCCCAATCAAAGTCAGGGTGCATCAGGGAAGCATCTTAAGTCCTTTGCTCTTTATTACAGTCCTTGATTATCTGCTTGAAGGTAAAGTGATGGACCCCAAGGTACATCAGTTATTCTTTGCTGACGATGGAGCCATCATAAGTGGGGATCCTACATCCCTGCAACGAGCACTTGACATGTGGGTGGACGCTCTGGAGGGAAAGGGGTATCGCATTAGTTAAAAAAAGACAGAGTACTTGTGCTGCCCGTTCTCTGATCCAATCAGGCCTATTCCAGACATTTATTTGAATGGAATTTGCTTCCCAAGTGCGAAAAGTTCAAATATCTGGGATGTGTGGACAATAACAAAGCAACTTGTGATGACTCCATCAATTATCGCGTAAGCGTAGGCTGCCTGAAGTGGCGAGAAAATTCCGCTATCTTCTGTGACAGAAAAATGCCACCTAAGTTGAAGGGAAGGCTCTACACCGCAGTTGTGCGTCCAGCGCTCACATACGGTTCACAATGTTGGACGATGTACAAAACGTATGAGAGTAAATTAACGGCAGCTGAGATGAAGATGCTTCGCATGACAGCAGGAGTGACAAAACTTGATCGAATAAGAAATTCGAAGATCCGTGGAAGCTTTCATATCAAGGAAACCATCGTACAAAAAATAGAGCGCGACCGGCTCAGCTGGTATTGCCACGTTCAAAGAAGAGATCATTTGAACCGTTAAAAAGGCAATATCAATGCACGTTCCGAAGACATCGCGATGTAGGAAAGGCAGGACTATAAACGCCTGGATCAGACAAATGCGACGACATCGGCATTTCATTGGCCTCAGTAACCGAGTGATCCTAAATCGGCAGGCCTGCCGATATTTTCTGAGATCACATAGGCGAACACCACAGGCGGATCAGTAGAAATGCGGTGATGTGGGATGGTTATGATCCCTTGTTTTCGGATCATAACCTCGCTGATAAAAGGAAGAAGATTACAGCATTTGCGGACGACATGGCATTCACATGCATCAATAGTACCTTATTAGAGTCTATGGTAAAGTTGCAGAAAGACTTGCAACTTCTCAGACAATGGTTTGCTAAACACGAACTCGTTATAAGTGAAAAAACGAAGCTTATGTATTGCAATCTAAAAGGATCAGATCCGATAGATAGCAATCTTTTATTCCACTCCACGGCATGTGAAAAGCTTTTCTTATCTACACACTCTTGTGGTAGGGTTAATTACTGCCAAAATGCTTGCTGCACTACGAATTGCTTTATAATTGAATTCATTAATTTTTTTAAGTAAATAGGAGTTTTAATTGATGAAAATATGAGCTAGAAGGCACATGCAAGTGAGCTAAAAAAATATATGCTATCCGTTACTTGGAAAATATATATGCTAAGGTCATATTGCTCCAAAATCTACTAACAGCTGTATACTAAAGCCTTGTTAACTCAAAGCTGCAATGTGGTATTTCTAGTTGGAGTGGAACATATTCCAAAAACATATAAGAATTATTTGTTGTAAAAACAGGCTGACCTCTAGTTGGCCTTTGTTCTGCACTATGCGAGTCCTACCGATAAAACACATTTATGTCTATAAAGTTCTTAAAGTGTTCTTTATGCGAAGCGGTTATAGTTCAACACTAAGAAGTTCAAATGTTAATGGTTTAAGAATAAATACAAGAGGATTATTTAATATCCCTCATTCTAACAAAACCCACTTCTCGAACTTTTTTACCACAACAGCACCCAAATTATTCAATCTGTTGCCTTAAAAACGTAAAGGCAGTTCTCTTAACAATGACTCTTTACTTTGGATAATTCTACGGTCAGAAATCTATTAAAAAATAGGAGTTAAAAGTCTTTAAAGGCGAACCCCACAGGCAGATCAGTAGAAATGCGGTGAAGTGGGAGGGTTATGATCCCTTATTTTCGGATCATAACCTCGCTGATAAAAGGAAGAAGAAGAAGAAGAGTTAAAAAGTCTTGTTCTGCTTTTTCAAATTCTTAAAAAAATTATTATTTTTTTTTTCTTCTAAATATTTTTTTGTTGAGAAATCATTTACATTTACCCCACACATAGTACTTACCTAGTTATTAAATTTGCCGATGGGTCAATCGCCTATCTTTACTATTATTCCAAAAAGAACAATGTATCTATGAAACTCTATGAATTGTAAAATTGAGGAATATGAATAAAGCTATGACTCCACAACAAGATGTGCATAGCTCACCCGTACTTGATAAGCTAAAGGTGATTTAAAAAACCTAAAAAAAAACTGCAGTGTTGCGGCAGCACAACAGGTATTGGGTAGCTGTTGGCCTGCGCAATTTATTTTGACATTTATGAACGAAAAAAGAAAAACCTTTCATCAATTTTTTGCACAAAGTAAATTGTTAAACTAAATAATAAAGCGAACTGCAAAAAAAAAAAACTTTTGATTTGAGCAGTACTGCCAAAATGTTGCTGCTTGAACGTGTTGCTTAAATGTTGCCGAAGCAACAAGAAAAAGAGGTGTTTTAAGTAAGAATCTCAGACTTCTGTGTGCATCGGGCTCATGGTGTCTATAAAGGTTTTAACACCTACCCATGAAGAAATAAAAATAAAAAGTCACAGCTGGCTCAACTCTCATGAACTGCATTTCTGTTGCGCTTTGAGTGGATTTGGTTGTGTTATCGGTATTATTCGTTACTGTGCTACGTGATTGGCCGGCCTGAGGCAATTCAGAAGTGGGATGTGTGCGTTTGAAAAAGAATTCAGTTATGTAGATAAATCAAGTTGTTGGTTTTCAGACGCGTTTCTGCGAAATTGCGTCCCTTCGGCTATAAACCGAAGTGTAATTTTCGCGAAAATTCGAGGCATGTTACAAAGACACCAACCAGCGGGAGGGGCTATTTTCAAGAACTACACGTAAACATTTTAAAGAGCTTTTGGCTGAGATAATTCAGGATTGGCGAGCGGTAAAAAGACGACGACAGGCCCGTTGCAAGAAATTCCAGAATTTCTCGATTGTTAACTACAAATTTTGTGGGTAGATATCCAAATTATTTCTGCCTAAACTTCGAAGAATTCACTTCGTCATCGAATACAACAATTTCCATAGTTTCTTATAAACTTTTGTAAAGAATATTTCAAAGTACTCACAGTCTCATTATAAAAGTTGAGTTTCTTATATTAAACGACTATTTATGGAAAAAAAAACTATTTTTTTTTAAATTAGGGAGCTTCAATATAAGCTTTGTGGTATCTTAATACAACATCTTTTGGTGATACCCAGTTCTTGAAACCATTTTTAGAAACAATTCCTTTCACAAGCATCAGTGAATTAACAGTGCTAACAGTGCTGTCTCGGCCAATACTCTTAATCAATTTAGTTTAGGAAAATACCCTATCAGTAGTTGCACTACTATGAGGAAGACACAACAAGGCTCCTATAAACTCTTTTAAATGAGGGTACATAATCTGCCCCAAAGCATTTTTGAGGCAGAAGACAAAATGCCAAAAGGATTAAAGACATTCTTCTTTGGGTAGAAGACTTGTAGTTATCGATGTAGTTATCGAATGGATGTGTTTGCGTATACGATTTTTGGCTACTTTATGGAAGAGCTCATTAATGAATATATAATGCAATTTCCTAATTAAGAGGGAAAATATAAAGTCTACAAAAAGTGGTGTTTTTGCGAAAGAGGAAGTGTCGAAGTGTTGTCTATGAAAACAAAGTAAAATACTTCGATTGAAGTATAAACGGCAACGCTGCTCACAGAGCTCTGTAGTAAACACGACCGATCAGTAAAATTGCTTACTTCAAATACCCACAAGATGTTCACATCGATTTTCATATTGAACATATTGTCAACATAGAGCAAATTCAATGCTTGGTTTTATAAAGCGCTAAAATAAAGAATTCACGTTTCCTCTTATAACAAGAACGCTTCCTAAACCTATAGCTTTGTTCGCCACCGATGTATGCAGTAGGTATTAATCGTGTTGAATCCGTACAGCCCAAGTTTGTCCGATTTGCACTTCATTACGAAATGACCCTACACGTCTTTCACTACATTACGATCGCTTTCTTCTCTTACATCTTCCATTTTCTGAGAAGTATCGGGAAGTGCATATGTAATCTAACATTTTTTTGTTGACTCGCCGAATCTTTTAGGGCCAGACACGGCAGAAACCGCGCAGTTTTTACTTACCATCTGCATATTCGTTCAACCACCGGATAATACACTCGTGCAGTTTCCACGCGCTTCTATTTCTATGGCGTGTCTAGAGAGTTTTAAGTTGCTTTGCAGAAGCCGCGCGTTTGGACATGTGTTGTATATTGTTTATTGCTTCTTTAACTTCTATCTTTGAACTGATGTGTGTATGTAAGCTTCTGCATAACCGCGCGCTACCCGCCTGATAGGCTGTCAGAACACAGCATATTTTTCTGCAGTTGACCCGCGCGGATTGCAACCGCGTGTATGTAATGGGCTCTTTAATGAAATCGGTTTAAACGTAAAATGCTACACCTCTTTGCATACTGACCTTTTCCACATAAATTTACGCGCAAGCAGAAAATATAATTAAAAAAAATTATACGAGCGTTACTAACTTTTATTGATGACTAGCGAATGCGCTGCTATGCCTCAAAATAAATATGTATATGTTACCGGTAATGTGCGTAAGCCCGTTAATCTGCAAATTAACTACGTACTCTGCAGATTACCTGGTTTGCTCAGTTAAAGTGCGAAATCGTACATTTGTTTTGTACTTTATCTAGGTGATCAGAAATCTTTCTTAACAGATACCTACGGAATTTTGTTGTTTTAAAATATCAATTTTATTGCCCAATTTGTTAAATTCATCGTTTGTTTTATTCACCCCTATCGTGGAATCCGTCGGATCTGAGTTTCACTTCACCTATTCGATTCACGTGAACATAAAAACACTATCGTGGAATCCGTCGGATAATATTCCTTACCGACCACTGTTGTTGATTAGGAAGTTCTGTTGTGACAGCTCGTTTGAAACACATGTGTGCTTTGTGAAAATCCAATTTTGTGCGAAAATGGATAGCGTTTCATTGGGTTTTCATGAAAGATCATCTTCACACCGGAGGAGGCACTCTCAATTATAATATAAAGGAACTACCAGAAGCAACGTAAGATTTCATACACTAACAACCGAATCCGCAATGAAATAGCTGCGGATGTGAAATGTATGGGGAGATTCGAGCCGTTCGTTTTCCACGATACAGTGAATCACATTCACGATACCGACATGTGAATGGTTCACGTCTGCGGATTGCACGATGCAAATTTTCATTATTATTGGATCGTTCCCCCCGACGGGTTCCACGATAGGGGTGATTAGGAACCACAACCGAAATTGAGTGGGTATTCGTTTTCGCTCTATCTACTTCTCGTACTTTAATTCTTACCGCTTACTGCCGGAACACAATGCGCGTAGCTGTAGTAGTAGTACGAGCTGTCAAATGCTGTAGCGCTACACTCACAAAGTAGCGCGCGGTAGTGTGGTTTAGCGCGTAGTAATGTCAAATAAAGCCAGCTGACTGAAATCGCGTTTTTCTTTTTCAGATACATTGCAATGATTTTCGATTCATACGCCTTTTTTTAATATTTTTGTAAGGCAAATGGCACAAATTCGATAAAACTTTTTTCGTTTCACCAGATCAATCAATTTTTCCACTTCACACTCCTCCATTTTGGCGGTAACGAATATTTCAAATTTGTTGCGCTACTGCTAAAGTCAGTTCAAGAATCCACCACAAAAACATCGCATAGACAACCAAAACATCACACCAATTTCAACAATTTCTCTCTCTGTGGTACTGTCAAACTTGTAGCGCTACAGCTATCCATTGTGTTCGCAGCATTGTGCTTGCATGTTCTTTACATTTGACCGCTTGTACTACTATTACTGCTACTACTACACCACTGTGTTCAGCCAGTTACTCTTTCCGAGAATAATCACTGTAGAAGTGGTGTGAGAGACGGTAATCTGCAGATTACCTAGTTAAACTGCAGATTTACGGCTTTCGCACATTATCGGTAACATATATATGTATTTTTAAATTATTATTTTTTAATTCGACGTGGTAAAAATGTCATGACGTTCGGTCGAGCGGCTGAAGCGTTCATTCGGAACATACATACGAACAAACAGGATTTCACTTTTATGTTTATAGTTATGGATAGATTTATACACATGTTTTCTGATTTTTTATTTACTTATCTAGTCCTTTTGTTTCGGTGTTGGGATATATATTATATATAGAGTGGCGGAAAATATAATAGAAACAAGCTTGTTTCGCACCGTCTATTGGAGACATAGAACTTATTCGGTAACAAACGTACATAAATGAACCATGTAGGTATTCATTGCAAGTAAAATAAAATTGCAATTATGGAGTGGCTATCCCAGTCTCCGGATCAAAACCCGATAGAACGTCTATGGGACGTTCTTAGGTGTAAAATTCGGGACTCCTGAACCAAAAACAAAGAAGAATTTTGGTGAAAAATACTAGATGCCTGGCATTCCATACCTGCCGACACTTGTATCAAGTTAGTTCATTCCATGGGACGAAGATTGAAACAGTTATTGAGAACCAATGTGCGACGACTAAGTATTAAAAAAATATAAAGCACTTTTACTGTAATGCAATTTTGTTTCTATTATTTTTTCCAGGCTAAAATCTAAAAAACTAGAACTGAAAATTTTCCTTTGCTATTAATCAAAAAATGTAATATTGCATTTGTTTGCATTGCACGTTTGTTTCCGAATAGGTTTTATTTTTCCAATAGACGATGCGAAACAAGCTTGTTTCTATTATTTTTTCCAACGCTGTACACACACATATGTATAAACAAAAATACAAACATCTAACTCTACACTAAATGACTCGTGACAGGTTCGATATTAGTTATCAGTGGGAGACTATATTCCTCACAAAATGCACAGCTGTGGCGTTAAAAAAAAGCAGCAACAGCGAAAAATAATAGCAAATTGGTAGTGTAATAATATTACTTTATTACAAAATAGTTTAACATCGCTGAGATGAAAATATGATATAACAATAAAACTTAAATTTACAGTTATAGCCTAAAATTAAAATCACTTTTTATTTGTTCCTTTCACAACATGCTCCATTTATCTTTCATATTACTTTTTTTTAGTTTTTTTGTAATCTAACTATGTTAAAATATTTATCATTTAAAACTTTATAAGGTACATTTTTCTTATAATTTATTAAATATTACACAAAAACTTACTTTAAAGTTGAAAAAACATAAAAAAGCTCGAATTTAAAAATTATAAACTTAATTAAATGTCACTACTGCATGTCATAAAACTATGTATTTACAAGATCCACGATAAACGCAAATAACATCATATACAATTTAAAAACTATTTATAGATGTGTTTATAATACAAGAAAAAGTTTATGAAAATATATACTTTTACAGGGCAATTTTTGATGAGTTCCAACAGATTACACTTTTCTTTTAGCATGTAGCATTTCCATTAGTAGGGTTTGCGTAGGTGCACTTCCGGCACAATGTTTTAAGTATAAGTGTTCTTCTCCTCTTGACGCCATTGCATGTATCTCCGGAAGAATATTCAAAAGTCTGCTAAACTTATCCTATTCAAAATAAAAAACAAATACATATATTTAAGATCTGAATATTGCTTGAAGCTTTAGAAAAGTAATTTGAAAATATAGTTTTTAGTATATTAAAAAAAAAAAAAAGATATATGTAAAGGGGGTGGGGTGTCCCAAGAAGAGGCTGTATTTTAGTTGGTTGTAATAAAAAGCATGAATTATTCGAAAATAGCTGATATATTAATGAAAACATACACCCCTATTATGGTTAGCGAATCGAACGTTCGGCTCAAGTCGAACTGTCAGCGAATTGCTTCTGTCGTGGTATTGCTGTTAGCAAACATTTTCATTCGAATAAAGAATAAGTGTTGATAAAGGACAAAACAATTAAATGTAATCTGTGAAGTGTATAAAGCGACAGAAGCAATTCGCCGGGAGGTTCGACTTGAGTCGAATGTTCGATTCGCTAACCATAATAGGGGTGATAAAGTACAATCATGGCGATTAAATACGGAACAGAATATAGGAAAAATACCCTTCTAGACTCCTCTGGCAAAACGTCATCATTTTGTTTAGGTTTTTGCATAAGGGGGTTCCCTTTTATATAACTTCGAGCTTAAGCTCTGAAATCGTCTGGACTGTTGGTATACATTTCGCTTACTACACAGCCCTAGAAGATGAAATCCAATTGTGCTAAATACCTCGGCGGCCATTTGATGCCGCCAAATCAAGAGATAAGGCAATTAGTGAACTTTTTGTTCATCCATCCTTCATCTTGTTGAATCACATACATACATACCACGTAACTGGGATGCCATGCTTCGCAACTGTAAAAGCATTACAGGCATCATCTCCGATGACACCGCCAGCCTAAAGTTTGCACCAAAAAGATCTTTCACAGACACATCAATTTCTCGATAATTTTATATGGATTTTCATCAGCCCGAATTTGCTTATTAAAGAATTCATTGAGATCAGAATTTTCAAATGTAACGCGCTGCAATTTGTCTCCAGGCTTAGGTTCCTGCGTTAATTTTAAGCAAAAAATAATACAACCATCTTCTCGTTTTCGTCCCGTTATGGAGATATAACGGTGTTTACGTTTTGAATGTTACATTTTTATTTTGACTGATTATGTTTGATCATCTTAGAGTATATTACGAGTAATTTTGACATATGGCTTAGAACATTTTGAAGACGAAGTCTATAAAAAAGCAGCCATACATACTCGTACATATATAGTATGTATGCTAACAAAACGTAAATTATTATTTGATTTGAATTTTTTCAGTATCCAAAAATGTTTTAATCCACAATATGCTTTGAGGATTTAAGTCAGAGATCAGAATGAGATAGTTTACTTGAGGAGGTGTTTCTCAATTTGCCTACGAACTCCACAACCGTAAAAATAACAGCAAAGACATAGATATATAAGTGATCCATTTAAAATGCATTCGTAAAATAAAATTGTGAAATTGGGTTCTAGGGTATTTTGTTGGCATTAAATGATGTAAAAAACAAAGGCCATGCCACAATATACTATATAATACATTTGGTGCAACAGGTCATTAAATGTCTAGGCCTAGTTTCTGTCAACCACTCGTATTGTGTGCGCTATATTTTCCGCACGAATGGAAGGGACCTACAGTTTTGTGCCGTATCCGAAGGGCAATTTTTAATGTTGAGAACCTTTTTTTCGTGACAACAATACTCTTGATGCTTGTCAGACGTTCGCGAGAGGTGGGACCGAGAACAAACTTGTTGGTGTTTTTCTGGGATTCGAACATGGAACCTCATGCACAATAGTCCGACACACTAACCACTGCGCCACGGCGCCCACATGCCACAAAAAGCACATACAAGTTAAGTTACCGGCTTAATTATACCAACTGGTTTAAATAATGTCCGGTACTAGTCAGCCTAGCATTTCTTATGCAAACGCAGTGAAATCAAACACTGTATCTTTTTCTCCAAACGATTCTACGACTCCCTAGAGAACATCCGTGGAAGCTTTCACATCAAGGAAACCATCGTACAAAAAATAGAGCGCGACCGGCTCAGCTGGTATTGCCACGTTCAAAGAAGAGATCATTTGAACCCTGTTAAAAAGGCAATATCAATGTACGTTCCGAAGACATCGCGATGTAGAAAAGGCAGGCCTATAAACGCCTGGATCAGACAAATGCGACAACATCGGTATTTCATTGGCCTCAGTAACCGAGTAATCCAAAATCGGCAGGCCTGCCGATATTTTCTGAGGTCAAATAGGCGAACCCCACAGGCGGATCAGTAGAAATGTAGTGAAGTGGGAGGGTTATGATTCCTTGTTTTCGGATCATAACCTCGCTGATAAAAGGAAGAAGAAGAAGAAGATTCTACGACTCCCTATTATGACGCTAAATTGAGCTAGACCAACTTTTAAAAACACTCTTAAAAGCTCATGTTAAGCAAGCAAAACATGTTACAGGAGATGATGAAAAACCAGATTATGCTAACGCAAACAAGCATGCAAAGACATGAATACCTCAAATATTTGTCAAGTAAACGCTAACGGCCTTAGCCAATGCAAACTTCAGCTCGAGTAGTTCCTTAAGAGAAACCGCGTATATAGATATTACGAGCATGTTCGTTTCCGAAACTCATCGCATGTAACAGTGTTTTAATATTAAAGACTACATCTTTTACAGAAAAAAAAACTTTAACTGTGATAATTTCATCACTGAAACAAGCTTAGAACTGCCTCAGACCATTACCCCGTTGATTAGCACCCCAGTAATCGAAGATTTGTCACCAACTCTTCTAACAAATAAGAATACAAATGGGCTTACAAATAGAAAATACATAAGCACTCACATCATCTTAAAAATGTCTTAAAGGACTAGCGCTGAGTTCAAATTAACAGTGTGAAACTTCAACCAAGGTACATATTACATGCGCCGTACTTATCGCTAGAGATCCTACGAAAGTTAACCCTATGCATTATTTTAAAATATCCCTCACTGAAGACTGTTTACAGAAAAAGAGACAGCTAAGAAGGCAGTAGCAGCAATTTAGGTCTCTCGTCCTAAGACACGAATTGGCAAGATGTTCCAACGATCTCTAAAATATCTTAATTGAAAAAATAAACGACAAATCGACTAGAAAATTTCCTCATAAACCTAACGCCAACAAACAAAAAATATTATTCACTGTAATCACAAAGCACATTTAAACGGCCCATACAAACAGAACCCCCTCTTACCTAATAAAATTTAATGTTCGCTGAACACTTCTGCAATGTTTTCACACCTTACCAACCCACAAATTCCGATTCTCTACCAGAAACCGCAGTCGAAACAAACATGACAGCCGCAGTTCAAAATTGTTGTAATCGCCAACTAGGTAAAGATCTCACCAAAATCAATTCCTACAGACCAATCAGGCTTCTACCTAATCAGATCCTACAGACCAATCAGTCTCCTACCTATTGCATCTAAGCTATTGGAAAAGCTTCTACTTAATCAGCACATGCCCTATATTAAAAAAACAAACGCAATATAATACTATTGAACAGGAGCAAATGTAATACTATTGAACAGTTTTGTAGATTGTTAAAGAGATGGGTTTAGGTCGCCTTATCACGTGCGGCCACATTTGTGATTTCCTCTGAACTTAAAGATCACTAAATATGGCCGATTTTGTGATGAACTATACTATGCTTTTGAGTGAGCTTGTAGATAGGTCTTCTGCTTCAAGGTAGAATTTACCTAAATAACGACGACGTGTTCTGATTAGACAGTTACAGTGACAAAAGATGTGTTCTGCTGATTCTTCATCTTCGTTGCACATTCTGCAGATGCGATCTTGTGCTATTCCCATAGCCATGAGATGTTTTTTTCACTCGATGAAGAGTGCAGAGCACAAAATATGTGGGATTCCCTACAGCGAACTTGATTAAGGAAGGCCAAATCACTGATAGGATCTTCAAAACGCCACCATCAACACGCCAAAGAAACGTGGTGGTGCAGTGATGAAGCTAAAGAAGTGAATGATCCAACCAAGCAATGGAGGGTAAGCTACCTTCTCCCTGTATACAAAGCGAAGGGTGACACGCGAAACTGTAATAACCACCGTTCGATCAAGCTGATGTCACACACCATGAAGTTCTATCTGATGATCAGTGCGGGTTTGTCTCGGGTAAATCAACCACAGATGTAATTCAAGTATAAGAATCGTAATAGAAAACCATCGTGCTTCCTTAAAGGATTTGTCTATTGTATTGGTTGACTTTGAAAAGGCAGTCGACATACAACCACGAAATCTGATATGGGTGGCGCTAAGACCTCGAGGGGTTCCAGAAACCTGTGTACAGATGATCATGGACATGTACGAAGGAGCAACGACAAGAGTAAGATTCCCCGCTGGAGTAACCGCAGAGTTCCCAATCAAAGCTGGGCTGCACCAGGGAAGCGTTTTAAGTCCTTTGCTCTTTATTGCAGTCCTTGACTATCTGCTTGAAGGTAAAGTGACGGACCCCAAGGTACATCAATTATTCTTTGCTGACGATGGAGCCATCATAAGTGAGGATCCTACATCCCTGCAACCACTTGATGTGTGTGTGGACGTTTTGGAGGGAAATGGGTATCGCATTAGCTTCTACTTGTGCTGCCCGTTCTCTGATCCACTCAGGCCTATTCCAGACATTTATTTGAATGGAACAGTGCTTCCCAAATGCAAAAAGTTCAAATATCTGGGATCTATGATCAATAGGAAAGCAACTCGTAGGATGGATGAAGTGGCGAGAAAACTCCGCTATCTTCTGTGACCGAAAAATGCACAGAAGATGAAAGGATGGCTCTACACCGCAGTTGTGCGTCCAGCACTCACATACGGTTGACAATGTTGGACAATGTACAAAAAGTATAAGAGTAAATTAACGGTAGTAAATGGCAGTAGTAGTGGCTTCGCATGAGCAGGAATGACAAAGCTTGATCGAATAAGAAGTTCGAAGTTCCGTGGAAGCCTTCACGTCAAGAAACCATCTTACGAAAAATAGAGCACGACCGGCTCAGTTGGTATTGCCACGTTTAAAGAAGAGATCATTTGAATCCTGTTAAAAAGGCAATATCAATGAACGTTACAAAGCCATCGCGAGACAGGCCTATAAACACTTGGATCACCCAAATGCAACGACACCAGCATTTGATTGGCCTCAGTAACCCAGTGATCGAAAATCGGGAGGCCTGCCGATATTTTCTGAAGTAAAATAGGCGAACCCCTTTAGTAGAAATGCGGCGCTTTCGGATCATAACCTCGCCGAAATAGGAAGAAGAAGAAGATTTAAATTTTTTTTTCTTTTATTCAAATAATCAACGAAATACTGTGAGGAAATTTGACGTCGAAAAGCTACAATCGCAAGAAACCGCCAGAACCTTTGCCGATCGTGTTTCTTTTAATCTCAATCTAAGTCCTATGCCGCCAGCAGCAAATGCGGAAAACCAGTGGCAGCGTTGCCAACAAGCCATCAGAGATGCCGCCTCTGATGTACTGGGTTTCTCTCGGCCACCACAACGAAACCCCTGGTTTGATGAGGAATGCCGACAAGCACATGCAGCTGAACAAGAGGCGTACAAAGCGGCGCTGCATAGAAGGACTAGAGCTGCTTACGAGCTCTACGTGCGCAGGAGAAAAAACGAACATCGACTTCTCAGAAAGAAGAAAAAGGAGCATGAAAAGCGCTCGATCGAGGAGATTGAGAGACTTTATTGCAGGAATAATGTTCGAAAATTTTACCAAAGGGTAAAAAGAACATGCCAGGGTTTCAAAGCCAGAACAGAAGCCTGCAGGGACGAAAATGGTAACATAGTAGTGGAATCGCAGTCGGTGCTGAGGATATGGAAGGAACACTTCTGCAGTCTGTTAAACGGCGATGATGACCAATATCCCGCTGCCAGGCAGAATGAGCCATTCAACAGTGACGATGGCAGTCAAGATTCCCGTCAACCCGATCAGAATGAAGTGAGGATAGCGATATCTAAACTCAAATCCAACAAAGCTGCTGGAGCCGACGGCCTTGCCGATGAACTTCTCAAGGCAGGAGGAGATGAGTTGGTAAGGAGCATGCACCAGCTCATTTGTAAAATCTGGTCGGACGAAAGTATGCCCGATGAATGGAACCTCTGCATCGTTTGCCCGATCCCGAAGAAAGGAGACCCTCTGAACTGCGCCAATTACAGAGGTATAAGTCTCCTCAACATCGCATATAAGGTCCTGTCTGCCGTATTATGTGAACGCCTAAAACCGATCGTCAACAACCTAATAGGTCCTTATCAGTGCGGTTTCAGGCCGGGAAAGTCCACCATTGACCAAATATTCACACTACTGCAGATCTTGGAAAAAACCCATGAATACAAAATCGATACGCACCACCTCTTCATCGATTTCAAAGTTGCCTATGATACCGTGTATAGAGACGAGTTATACAGAGCCATGTCTAGTCTTGGCATCCCTGCCAAGCTCGTCCGTTTGTGTAGAATGACGATGGAGAACTCTCGCTGCTCCATCAAAGTCGGTAAGAACATCACCGAACCGTTCGATGTCAGGAAATGTCTTAGATAAGGTGACGCGCTATCATGCGATCTCTTTAATATAGTACTTGAGAAAATTGTACGAAACTCACAAGCCAACACCGGAGGTACAATCTTTTACAAGTCTGTACAAATACTCGCTTATGCCGATGACATTGACATAATCGGAAGAACTCAGCGGGCAGCAGTGGCGACGCGTGAGTGAAAAGTGTAGGCGTTCAGTTCACAAAATTTAATATTTTTCTTAAATTGTTTGTTCTTATTGTTATTAATGCATTTTTATTACGTAATTCATAATTTCTCAAATCTAGACAAAAAAACGCTTAAAACCTTAACTGTGGAACTAAGAAAATACATTTTTAAAAACTGAATTTGAGATGATTTTCCTTTTCACACCACCACTCAAAAAAAAAGACTCAAAGTAAGCTCAGTCAGTCGCATATCCTATATAAATTTCCCATTTCGTTCATATTCTTCCAGCACGAATAGAATATGAGACTACTCACGGTTTTGAGTGTACTACACTCAAACACACTAGAACCACACATAGTCCTACCTCCTACCGGACCTACACGTGCCCTATACCTATAAATTTTCCATATCCGCATGTAATGTTGACTTGAGTAAAACTCACCCCTTTTGCTTGATTTCATTTACAGCTAAGATGAACGAATTTGTTGATACGATGTGCGTTACATTTTTTTTTTGTTTTGTATATTTTTGATGGATACATTTCGTTTCCAACTCAACTGCACGAGTTGAATGAATGGAAAGCATTGCTGTCGCAGGTTAGTACCTATTTTGTTACGTTATGAATTATGATTTGGCTCAGGTGCACGACAGGCTGGCACGAGTTGGGAAATACACTTAGAAATTGACTGAAGTTAGGACTTGGGGACAAGTGGAAACACATTTTGTGGGTGGTTGATGTCGGTTTTGAAATTATAGAAACAAAAATATTATTCTGTGAAAGTTAAGCGTTCATGAACGAAATGAACAATAGGACGCGTCGCCACTGGCGGGCAGTCAATGGGGCATTTACGAGTATTAAGATCGAGGCAGCAAAGATGGGTCTAGCGGTCAATGAAAGCAAAACAAAATATATGCTGTCTACAAAAAAGGACACCCAACATCGGCGTCTTGGACAGAACGCCACAATAGACAGATATAATAATATATAAGGTAACTCTTTATAAGACTCTAATCATCCCAGTCCTGCTGTATGGCGCAGAGGCATGGGCTTTGACAAAACCGGATGAGGATGCCCTTGATCATTTCGAGAGAAAAGTTTTTCGAGCGATCTTTGGTCCCGTCTGCATAGACGGTGAGTGGAGGAGAAGGTACAATGCCGAACTATACGGCCTGTACAAGGACATCGACTTAGCCAGAAGAGTTCACATACAGCGACTAAAATGGCTGGGTCATTTAGAGCGGATGGAGCCCAACGTTCCCGCCAAGAAAGTTTTCGAATCCACCCCAGATGGACGATGCAGTAGAGGACGACCTCGCGGTAGGTGGCGCAAACAAGTGGAGGGGGACCTCAACCAACTTGGCGTGCGCAACTGGAGGCAGCTGGCTCGTAATCGTGCTAGCTGGAGAGGTTTGTTGGTTGAGGCCCAGGTCCACCCCGGACCGTAGCGCCATCTAAGTTAGTAAGTTTATTCAAATAATATTACATAATTAGAATCTTTGAATTACACTAGAATATTCAATGCAATGGTAAAGGGCATCATTGTATCTTTAACTTGTACAATTTTATAACTTATTAGTTGACTAGTGCTCGCCTTGCTTCGCCCGCATTTTAGTTGACGCTCATTAACTTATTTATTTTTTTTTTAACATAACTACCAACTGAAGTTCCCCAGTGGGAATCCCCACCAGAGCATACACAAACCTGCTCACAAAATACAAACACAAACACAACCCGTCAGGCAGGTATAAATTATGAAAAGCACGATACAACCGTTGTACCGATATCGGCCCAACTCTTGTATGCAGCACACACATTATACAATCTACGTACGATTTACGTACAACTAGACATTTTATTCAGTTATTTTACACACACACACAAACCATACCATTTCCATACAATCTATGCATGCGACAGCGGTTGTACACTCAAGAGCATGCGACCATACACAACGGTACAACGGTCGGTTGTGATACATACGATACAATTGTCATAATAACACCAAATCTGTTCAACCGTTGGTACAACGATTGTATCGTGTATTTCCTACTTTAAGTAGAAAAAGGAACAGAAAAGGAAACCGAAGAATAAGAAAACTCAGAGTATCATACCATCCCCCTTCCGTCAGTCAGTCGGCTCTGCTCCTAAGGATTGTGAAGAGATAGCGAAAGAAGAATACCATATAAAAAAAAAATATTTCCTCCATTGAGTATAGATTCGAAATCATGATCAAGAAAAGATTAATTGAATTCTGAATTTTGCAAAATATATTTCTGATTAGGTCTCAGTTTCTAATGGCGGATCACGATAAAAGTTAGACTCAGAGCAATGCAACACCGAAAGCGCAGTTCAATTTTGTGTAGTATTTTTTGCGTGATGCGTGTGGAAATAATTTTGCATTTACAGTTTTATTATACTCGTATGTCTAGATTAATGTGGGTATTGACTATTTTGTAGGAACCCCTTAATTTTTCGAGATAAAAAGTATCCTAAATGTTGACCCGGGATGTATGTATAAGCTGTCATATGTCAAATTCCACCAAAATCCATGCAATACTTTTCACATGATACGTGTACAGATAGAAAAGAACATTCGACCCTCTACAGTTTAAATATAGGTCTATTCGTGTACACAATCTAAAGCGCTTTAAGGTACTTTAACCTTTAGATTGCCGAAAAGTCTATATATAGGCTCTCTGGAGTAGGCGATTTAAACATTTATAAACTTGCACAGGAAGCATATAAAAGTGCATGTAGGTACTCATATACATACAGCACCCGCTCACACACATATATCGACATATATATCTGTGGCAAAAAGGAATAACAGCATAAGTGCATTTACACATTCCAAAAAACGTATTTAAAGATGTCTTTATCGTCTCATTTCTCTGCCCCTAATTCAGTAACCGCTTCAGATAATAAATTCCAGACATATCGAGGCAATGTTTCAGTGTTATAGGTTCGCCTTTCCTAAGAGAATATTATATAAAAAATGTTAAAAACAAAAAATGTTTCAATAACGGCATAAGTATACTTATGCTGTTATGCCTTGTTGCCACAGATATATGTATACACACAACATAACACAACAATTTTGATTTTTGCCGCTACGTGGCGTCTGCTTTCTCGCAAGTGAGTTTGTTCCGTGAAATGGAGCCATACCGTCTCTCTACGTCCCCGCCGTTGGCTCTGGGTATTACCAAAGGAGAGTCATGTAGTTATAAAAATTATCTATACTCAAAAAATAATTATCGTTGGTTCCCGCAATCCATAAAAGAAATGCGATGCCATCTCATCGTAGAGCCTCAAGCTCAAGCTCAAATCAATCAAGGGCAATTCTTGATGTACTGAATTCAAATTCTTCTGTTATTTCGAACCTTGGGGTCAAAAGCATGAGGTTATACTATAAAAAATTAAGTTGACCTTGAAATTACCTTCAGGGTCAAAGTAACAGCCAAATCCAAATTTATGATTGTAAAGCGAAGGAAAAATTCTAAACCTTCATTTATTTAATCTGTCTCCGCAGCTTGTAACCTTCTGATTATCCAGCCATATTAGAAATTTTGATCTGTGCACATCGTGAACTCTGAGTAAGGCTAAGGGATAGTCATTACGAGTATAACCACAAAAATGGTGTGTGCTCAAAAACTAAAATTACCATCGTTTTCCGCGACCCCAGAAACCTATCAAAACAGACTTTTGAATGAAACTAAAAAATTGTCATTTTTTCTTATTCGTAGGCTGCCGGAAAACCTAAATATAGGATTTACCTGTGATCGCTACATTGTATAGGTTATATCTAAGATATAGTGACATGGTTTGGGCATTTTCTAAGAAGATTAAAGCCCTTCAAATCCCGGCAGTCTAAAGGTTAAAGTACTCTAAAATACTTAGAGTGTATTCGTGTTTTGAGCGAACATGACAGATAAACAGAAAAATTGAGAAGTAACCAGTAGCGAGTATTTCCCCTCTGTGCTGAATGTGCTCGAAGAATTTCAGCTTTCAGAATTCAGCTGATTGAAAAAAAAGGATCTACCCGTTTTATGTTCATTTCAGTCATGAATCTGGCATAAAACAGTAACTGTCATGCTTTCGTTTTAATCAAGACTTTGCACTAATTTGGTGGTACTATAATAATCCAAAGTACAGCCCGTTTGACAAGAGCATGTACGGCAAAACTTTTTCTCAGAAGCCGTTCCGTTAGACGGATGGTTGAGAAATGAGCAGGTAGCTAGCCCCTTCCCCTGAGATGTTTTATATATGAAGCCTTAGTTGTCGTTCGAGCTTTGTCACGAGTGCCACGTACGCCTCACGCTACGAAGCCGTGTTTTTATGTTTGCATCCAAAAGGACCGAAAATGTCATACGGAGTGGCTGTAAAATACATGAAGAAGTCTAAGACACTTGTTAGTAAGTGGGTGAAACGCTATTCTGGAGTAAAATATGTCGATGATCTGCCGAATCGTGGCTCTACGCAAAAAACAACGAAATAGGAGGACAGGATGATTTTACTGGCATTCGATAAGAATTCTCGCCAATCACTACGTAGTGGGCAAGAGGTTTTGCTTAAAAAGGGTTTTGATGTGTCATGTGATACTATAAGAAGACATTTATTGGCTCATAATGCGAAATTTCATAGCAAAATAAAGAAACCGCTACCGTCCGAAAACCACGTTAAAAAGAGACTCACGTGTGCGGAGGAAAATCTGGACCGCGATTGGGACAACTTAATTTTTTCGGACGAAGCTTCTTTTTGGGCAAGTTCTTCTGTCACTCATACCTGGTGTACCCACATCAATAAATTCATCCAGCGGACCGTCAAACATCCGGTAAAGGTGCACGTTTGGGGCTGTTTTTCAAAACAGGGATTTAGTACCAATCAAATTAGTAGAAAGCATACCTCGAAGACTCCAGTCAATTATTGATAATGAAGGCGACTGGACATGTATAATGTGTATTTTTTGTATTTTTTTTTAATTTTTTAACCCAAATCATTTCCGAGTTTTGGGGTACATGCACTTATCAAACGGATTGTAAATTGGGTGCATCACTTGCAACTTCGTTACAGCAGAGCATACTCCAATTTGGAATTAGACATGTTGTCGTAAACCAGATTTTTTTCATTCCAATACTAGCTTTAAAGCACCATATGCCATAAAAGGAAAGCAGCAAATAATGTTATTATTCAAAGATGTTGCAGAGAAACAATTTTTTTCAACGGATTCTTTGCACTTAAAAAAAAAAAAAAAACTATATACAAAATTTATGAATCGAATTCAATTGTATTTTTGCAGATCTATCAAGGAGGGAGCAGATTTCACGCCGACCAGAAAGGGATAATTTTTCGACAGTGGTCTATTTGACGACAAAAAAGTTTACATTTTTTACGAAAAAAGAAAAGTTCTTAATTTTTTTTATTTTCTTATTTAAAGGACCTATAAATAATGCAGTAATCAAGTTTTGCAGAATTATTTAATGCATATTGCTAATTAAAGTTATTGAAAAAAAGTTTATTCGAGGGCGCTGGTCGTATATTACCCCTTATACAATGTACTAGACTTACAGAAAGTACCGGCCCATTAATTTCAAAATAACAATGTGCGTAAAATAAATACAGAACTGGATAAAAATATATAAAAAAAAGGATGATTGTTTTCAATGAATTCACTCTGAGTGTTTCACTTTGGATGTACATCAAAAGTGATACAGTGTAAATCCGACTCTATTTAAAAAAGTTTAAATGCCAACAAAATAAAAAAAAAAGGAGTTTGGAAAATGTAAGCTCAACGTTCACAACGTTCATATGTAAGCACGAGATTGAGAAAGAATTTTAAAAAAAATTTAGAGAATTAGATCATTAGTTTTAGGTTTGCGGGTTGCAATTTATTCGTTTCTCTATAACTTGTCTACGAGTATGCTTATATTTGTTCAGTCACGTTCTTCATATTATTTATGAAGATTTCCGACACGGTTTAAATAAGAATTTTCATGAATTTAAGTTGAGCAGCTTGCAAAATGGTCCAAAATGGACGTCATTCTCAATTAAATCCCATGATCTCCGTCGCGGACGATCGAACTTTAGATAACGGGTGCGTTTTTAGAAACGCTCATTCATGCAACGTGGGCGGATTGTGTTTCTCTAATTAGTTGCGGATTTTTTGATGAGCAATTTACTAAAACAGACACAAACAAAAAACCAAAAACATTCTGGAAAGGTAATACTGCAGATGGCTTATCTGCGGGAAAATCTGCCACAGAGCTGTCGGGAAGAACTACTTCATAATGATCAAAGCTTCGGTTTCAATCACTCCGATAACGCGAAATCCGGTGACGGATACGACGTGGTGATGGTGGAGTTTGGGGTTTGATTCCGAGAATGTGTCAAAGCGAGGTGTTCAGGGCTTGATCAGCAACACTCTGATCTGCCAAGACCTCAAGGATCCTACTGTGGCAATACTTTGCACCTTAACGAGTTTATTCTGCAGGGGATAGGTAGATGTGACCTCATAAATGCGGCCTGGAAATAGGAACCACCTCGGAGTCCGGGGACGTCTCTTTCCATACAACCGTAAAAAGCTGCATACTTGCGCTGCTTGGTCTGTCGGACGGAAAATGTAAGTGAAATGCGAGAAGTCTTATTCAAAGGCTCAATAAAATCAACCTCTTGGCTTAAGATGCATCCCAAAGGAGGAGCGTAACTCTCATGCACTTGTTAGTCGTCGCTGGAGCGGGTGACTCGAATATGTACGTGAACACTATCCACATGCTCGTTCAATCTGCCGTGCGTGTAGGCCAAGCGGATTCCGCTACTGAGAGTAAAGCTAAGGCTCAGTATAAAATAATTAAACACATGGATCTATTTCTTTGCCTACCTATGAGGCGCAAGTTTATAGCTACGTGTGTATTTTGACATAGGCGATAATGATGGCATTCGACGTATTTTTTTCTGTTAGCTACTCGTAAATACATACGAGGTGGGCTGATAAGTTCGCGGCCTAAGGCATTAAGCAAAAGAAGAGATGCGATTAAAAAAGTGTGGTTCTCAACATAATCTCGTCGTTGCTTGTCGAACGGAGTTAGCATTTTCGGTACCCAGCGCGCAAACATTTTTCATGCTTAAATGCTCGTGCAAAATTTCTTCACCGTATTCTTTGCTGATGTGCAACTCGTCCACTATCCGACACATTTTTATTCTTCAGTCGGCCAGAACTAGTTAGTTAGTTAGTTAGTTAGAAAGACTGTTTATTTCATTAATAAAAAAGATTGTTTGTTACACGTTTATAATTTCTAAGTCTGTTTGGTTTGGCTGAGGGCCGTCTACCAGATTGACATTTAACTTTATTAAATTATACATATGTATGTGGGATTGGGCCAGCCAAGACAGACGATACCCTACAGAAGACATGACGCAATACATAACGCACGCACCAATTCGCGGTATACGAAGTACATAGGAACAGCTAACGTTAACAAACGGACTATAACTTTACACGATACAAAGAGAGAACAAAGAGGACGAACAGAAAGAAGAAACTGTACATGATCAGACGACCAGACAATACACAATACGAGGGACACACACACACGCGTACTAATGAGCAACGAAGACGAAACGAAACGAACGAAACGAACGAAAGTCAGTCTTCAAACTACACCCATAGTAACGAATCATCAAACTCCAAATCAGTGAAATAAAGAAGTATTATTATAACGTTTAAGAGCGTGTTTTATTTGAAGCGGAACCGAAATCCTACATGTATGTATTAAAAGCGCAATTAATTATCAAAATAAGCAAACAAGAGTATAGGTTTATAATAATTGTAAAAGTAGCTTAAAAATCGCCTTTAACTATGCGTCGCCTGTACTTTAGTGTAGTCGTTGTGTATCTATAAAGCACTTCCCAGCCTCGTTCACCATCCAAAATGTGCATCGCCTCCTCTTTTTTCAATAAGTAAGTGCCAAAGATTCACCGTGTCTCCACAAAAATAGGAAATTTTGCGATAAAGTGCAATACATCCTCTCTTTCGTTGAGATTGCATAGGTCGCAAATAATCGGGAGTTCCGGTCGATGAGGTATATAGTTCAGAGGTACTAATTCCCCTCTCATCTTAAAAATTGTGCTTATCATGTCAGTGGAATTGCTGTTTAAAAAGTATGTATTATCGTGTGCGTTGTATCTGCATTTACTGTAGATTGCCATGTGCTGGGAAGATTGGGCTTCATTGACGAAAGCTTCGTATAAATGTTGTCCTGTTTTTTCTATAAGACTGCAAAACTTGTCTCTCAATGTTGCTGTCTGATCACTGGGCATAATGCTTAAGTTGAATCCACAATGATGTGCTAGATTTTCCCACTCTTGTACGCAGTTTTCTTTTGTTGCTAATATACTCGAAAGTATTAACTTTGGTATCATTTTACCATCCATTGACATAACTTTTAGCACATAATTGAAATGCAACCGTAGTGTATCAATAAACAAAGGTGGGATGCCAGTCTCTAAGTGTATCATATAATTTGGAGTATTACTTGGCAATCAAAAGACTTTTTTGATACAATAGCGAAGACACTTTTCAACGGAAGCATTTGAGCGATATCCCCATACTTGTGCCCCATATAGAAGGATAGATGTTGAAGTTGCTCGGATTATTTCTTGCTTGGCACTATGAGACACAAACTTAATTGATGCAGCTTCTCCAAACTGAACAAATTGCGAGTTTAGCTTCAGCTAACTTGGTTTCAATGTGTTTATTCATATTTAGGTTGGCTGTAATTAGGATTCCCAGATATTTATATTCTCTTACAAGTTTATTTAAGCGATTTTCCTTTTTCACGAGGTACTTTATCACGGCGAGGTGCTCAAAATTGCGAGATAATAACAAAATGAGATCATTATTGAAACGAGGTGATATTTTTAGTACTAAAGAAACTGAGGGAAGTGATTAAAAATCTAAAGACGAAAAAGCTCCGGGTTACGACTTGATAACGGCGCAGGTGGTCAAGGAATTGCCGAATAAAGCTCTTATCAAACTGCTCTATTTGATCAACGCTTCGTTCAGATTGCTCTATATTCCGAGACAATGGAAAGTCGGCGAGATTATAATGGTGACGAAACCAGGCCAAAAAGGAAAAAAGATTTCTTATGGTGTATTTATTGACGTCTCACAAGCTTTCGATAAGGTTTGGCACTAAGGCTTGGAGTATAAATTGCAACTACCACTGCCACGGCAACTCTTTCTTATCTTACGATCGTACCTCACCGAGAGACTCTACTCTGACTTCAAGGAGATTGCGGCTGGAGTACCACAAGGAAGTGCCCTTAAAAAATAAATAAATATTTGGTGTAAAAGCTCTTTAAGTGTAGCTTCTCATGTTGTGCGCGTTATATTTTTCACACGAATGTAAGGGACCTTCAGTTTAGTGCCGTACCCAAATGGCAATTTGTTTTGAGAAGCTTTCTCGAGACAACAATACTCTCGGATGTTTGTCAGACGTTCGCGGAAGATGGGACCGTGGAAAAAAAAAACTTTTTTGCTGTTTTCTGGGATTCAAACATGGCACCTCGAGCGCAGTTGTCCAATATACTAACCACTGCGTCACGGCGCCCACAATTGATGTGATAAGCAGTTTTTTTTCTAATAATCTAAACTATAATAAATACCACATCACCGTATCTTCCAATTATATGCGATCTGTACAAAACAAATGAGAGGATGTGTATCATTTCATTGGAAAGTGTCCTGTTTTTAGAGAATTACCCATTATGTTCTTTGGAATACATACACTTGAACTGGAGGATAACCGTATTGCCATATTAAATGGCGGCCGAAGCTGGGAAACGTTGTATTCATGCATCACATTCACTAAGTTATAGAAATCGTATTTTTGATTTTGTATCTTTTTCTTCCCATTCAATTTTCTTTCTCAATTTACAATAAATATATAATAAAAATGGAGTATAGCTAATGACGTCAATCAGGTAGACGGCCTTCAGCCATTCCAAATAGATTAAGATACGTATTGTTTTTATAACTGAAATTTAAAAAATAAATCTTATAAAGTTGGGTACCAATGGTGCAGTGGATAGTGTGTTTTCTAGTTAACCGATGTGTTCAAGTTCAAGCCCCAGCGAGAAACATCAATCATCAACCACCCGAGTATAAAAAAAAACAAAAAAAGGGTCCCTTTTATAAGAAAAAAAGTGCAATAAGTATGCCCCAATAATTCTTTAATATAGTGGTTATTCAGATAAACGAACTCCCAATGTGTCGAATTTTCAATATAAACAACGACAAATTAATAAATTACGAGCGATTCCAAAATCCTGCATTCAATTTGACGAATGATTTTTATCAACTTGTAAAATATGATAGAAAAAATTATGGAAGGAATACATACATGCATGTGTTTTATACGTAAATGTATGAAAAATTTTGTTTGACTTCATTATTTCTGTTTCCAATTTTCTATCAGTGTGCGTGAAAAAAAGTCCTAGTAGCAAACGTCTTTCTTTCAAAGGACTACTTACTTTAACAAAAGAGTATTTCTATTTGTACCACTAAAAACTAACTTTTAAGAAAACAGCGTTGGGTAGAGCAAAATAGCTTTGATTACTATAAGACACTTTTTCAAGAAGTATGATCCGAACCAGCCTGGTAAAGTTGATATATAGTTAAATCAAATATTCTATAAATCTTATAATATACTCGTATATAAATCTAATTGGCAAAATGCATTTGTGTCCCTCTATCGCCCGTAATTTTCAACCAATTTACTTGGTTTTTTTTTTAAACATAGACAATTACGGTACAAGATGATAGACAAAAAAAAAAATAAAAAATTACAAAAACATACAGACTTAGCCCCAGGCGCCTGCCTGATAGTTTTTTTTTTTTTTTTTTGTTTTTTATTTTTAGGCGCAGCAACGCACGCTGGGTGCCAGTTAGCTGGATATATTTTCAAGGGCTTTCGACGTCGAGTGATATTGAGGAATTGGTGAAAAGACTCGTTACGCACTAACGTCGCCGGAGAGACGCGAGAAAACCCAACAACAACGACTATACCGGAAAAACTAACGACGGCGGTGAGGGTGCGAAGGCACACACTAATGTGCAGAGCACTTGTGGTGATGATGATGGCGTTTTACATGACGGCGGGTTCAGCGATGATGAGGACGATGATGGTGATCAGGTGGATGGTCCACGGGCACTGAAGAGTATTGCCTCAAAGGTTGCTCAAGGGAAGACGAGGATGCAGAATTCGACTTACTTACTTACTTAGGTGGGGCTACAGTTCGGGGTGAACCTAGGCCTCAACCAACAAGCCTCTCTAATTAGCTCGGTCTTTAGCTAATTGCCTACAGTTGCGCACTACAAGTTGGTCAAGGTCCTCTTGAACTTGTGCGCGCCACCTACGGCGACGAGGTCCTCTACTGCGTCGTCCCTCCGAGTTAGATTTGAAGTCTCTGCGGGCCGGAGTGTTGGTGTCCATTCGCTCTACATGTCCTAGCCATCTCAGACGTCCAATACGCAGTTTTTTGACTAGGTCGATGTCGCTGTAGCTCGTATAGTTCGGGATTGAACCTTCTCTTCCCAAACCCGTCAACGCAAATGGGACCGAATATCTTACGAAGAATTTTTCTCTCGAAGCGACCAAGAATATATTCATCCTCTTTTAATAAAGAACATGTTTCAGCGCCGTAAAGCAGGACTGGGATGATCAGGGTCTTCTACAGAGTCTCCTTAGTTGTTCGAGATAGGGCTTTACTGTTGAATTGCCTTATAAGCCCCAAAAAAACAGCGATTGGCAAGAGTTATTCTTCGCTTGATTTCTGCGCTGATCTTGTTTGTAGAATTTATAGCAGAGCCAAGGTAGACAAAGTCCCTTACTACCTCGAAGTTATAACTGCCCACTGTGACGTTCTGCCCAATTCGTCGGTGTTGATTGTCCCTTCATGTTGACAGCATATACTTGGTTTTGCCCTCGTTTATCGCTAAACCCATTTTGGCCGCTTCCGCCTCAATGCTTGCAAGCGCACCGGTGACAGCCCGCTGAGTTCTTTCAATAACGTCAATATTTTTTTTTTTTATATAATTTGTGCGCACTAAAAGGGTTATGAGTACCTTTAACATGTTTACACACAGTGCGGGCGTTGGAAAGGATGGATAGAGAGAGAGAGAAAGATTTATTGGTGTAGTGGTTCTTGAAGCTCATTTGTTTATGCTTCAGAGATTCTCCGACGTCGGCGTGTGCAAGCAGTTGTACAGACTTGTAATGGATTGTGCCTCCGGTGTTGGCTTGTGAGTTCCGCACAATCCGTTTAAGTACAATGTTAAAGAAGTCACATGACAGCGCGTCACCTTGTCTAAAACCTTTTTAGACATCAAAGGTCTCGGTGAGGTCATTACCGACCTTGATGGAGCAGCGAGCGTTCTCCATCGTCATCCTTCACAGACGAACAAGTTTGGCAGGGTTGTCCAAACTAGACATGGCTCTATAAAGCTCTTCTCTATAGATGCTGTCATAGGCGGCCTCGAAATCGACAAAGAGATGGTGAGTATCGATTTGGACTTCTTGGATTTTCCCCACGATCTGTCGAAGTGTGAAGATTTGATCGATGGTGGACTTTCCCGGCCTAAAACCGTACTGATAGGGGCCAATCAGGCTGTTGATAAAAGGTTTCAGGCGTTCACACAATATCGCAGAACGGATTTTGTATGCGATGTTGAGGAGACTGATGCCTCTACAATTTGCGCAGTTGAGGGGGTCTCCTTTCTTGTGAATCCGGCAAACGATGCTGAGATTCCATTCATCAGGCATACACTCGCCTGACCAAATTTTAGAGATGAGTTGGTGTCTGCACTCTACCATTTCATCACCAGCTGCCTTGAAAAGTTTGGCCGGTAAGCCGTCAGGTTCAGCAGCCTTGTTGGATTTGAGCTTGGATATTGCTAACCTCACTTCGTTTTGGTCAGGTGGACGGAAATTTTGAATATCATCGTCTATGTTGAATGGTTCATTCTGCCTGACAGTGGGATGTTGGTCTTCGTCGCCGTTATACAGTCTGCAGAAGTAGTGTTTCCATATTCTCACCACTGACTGTGATTCTACTACGAAGTTTCCATTTTCATCTCTACAAGTTTCTGTACGGGTATTGCTTCTCTGACACGTTCTTTTTATCTTTTGGTAAAACTTCCGTACATTGTACCTGGAGTATAAACTCTCGATATTTTTGAACGCGCGCTTCTCATGCGTCTTCCTTTGCAGTGCCGCTCTGTATGCCTCTTGTTTGCTGCATGCAATCGCTGGCATTCTTCGTCAAACCACAGGGGTTTCGCAGTGGTGGGCGAGCGAGACCCAGCACATCAGTCGGCGTTTCTGGCATGTTGGCAGCTTTGCCACTGGTCTTCGGCAATTGATGCTGGCGACATAGGGGGCGAAGAGTCTGGCGGTCTCTTGCCATTGTAGCTTTTCGGCGTTAAATTTTCTCACAGTGATTCCTCTTTGTTGCTCAGTTTGGGATATCCGCATTCGTACCTTGGCTACAACAAAGTAGTGATCCGGGTCTATGTTGGCCGCTCGGAAGGTCCGGACATCCAAAATACTGGAGGCATGGATTGCGCCAGGGATGTGTAATCTTCATAGGTACTAATAGCCCGAGTGCTACTAGCATGCACGATTCGCAAACCTGAGTAATCGATGCCAGGAATACGCCTACGTACTAAACACACATCATACACACTTCAACCACTCTCCCCGCTCGACTGCCGTTAGGTATTACTTCGCGGGCTGGTTAGCAATTTATGCTATGCTTCTTGTGTCAGCTTTTTCCGCTGCTTCAGCTGCTCTTCTTAACTTTTCTATTCTCCGCAGCTCTTTTTGTAGAGTTGTTACGAAGGAACATATTGCCATCCAATTCTCTTCCGACCATAACATATGGCCGAGGAGTAATGAGGGACTTGGCAGAGTAATTCTTCAGGCCGTGAAACGTGTGCAGTAAAACACTGCGTGCTCCGTATCTCCATCTTCACCTGGGCATTTCGGGCAGGATGGTGAGTTGTCGTGTCCAAATCGGTGTAGATATTTGCGGTAGCCACCGTGGCCAGTCAGGAACTGCATTAGATGGTAGTTGCAGTCTCCATGCTTTCGACTTATCCAGTCTTGGATTGTCGGTATAAGTTTATATGTCCATCTGCCTTTTGTTGTATTAGCCCAACGAGCTTACCACATAGCTGCTGACGCTGTCCTTTCTTCAATTTTTATCACCTTGATACCTCAGCATTTCATCTGCGAGAATATCGATGGGGACCATTCCAGCTATGACAAATGCAGCTTCGTCAGAGATGGTTCGAAAGCCGCTGATTGTCCGTAGCGCACAGAGTCTGTATGATGACGATAGTCTCCTTTTGGTCTCCTTTGTTTTCAGTGCCTCCGCCCAGACTGGGGCGGCATATAACAGAACTGAGGTGATAACTCTAGAGAGTAGAATCCTTCTAGCGTATCCAGGTCCACCGATGTTAGGCATGATACGCGAGAGAGCTCCCTGCATTTGCGATGCTTTTTTGGTAACAAAATTAACATTTAAACCGTGGCTTGTTGTCCAGCATTACTCCTACGTATTTAACCGCCTCTTTCGACCTGATGGTTTGGTTACCAACCTGAAAGTTGGCAAATTCGACGGTTTTCCGGCTGGTTATAAGAACAGCTTCTGTTTTATGGTCAGTTAGTTCTAGTCCGGCGGATATTAGCCAATCTTTTATCCGGGCAATTGCTTCATTTGTAGCTGATTCTACTGCATGGATCTGTTTAGCTACTGTCACGACTGCAATGTCGTCGGCGAATCCAATTATCGTTACTCCCCCAGGTAGCGTAATCGTAGGACTCCGTCGTACATGATGTTCCACAATAGTGGCCCTAAAACCGATCCCTGTGGAACTCCCGCAGTTACGTTGTAGTATTTTACCCCTTCATCGGTATTGTACCTCAGCTTCCTGTTGTTGAAGTAGTTCGTCACTATCCGTAGCAGGTAATATGGCGTATCCATCCTGGCAAGTGACCTTCTAATAAACGACCAGTCCGCAGAGTTAAATGCGTTTTTAACGTCCAGCGTTACTACTGCACAATACTCCTTTGTGCCATAGAGCCATCTTTCGCCTTCGATGGCACCGAACTACCGCTCTTATGGCATCAACAGTATATCGTGGTCTTCTGACAGGGCTCCTTTCTCTTCTGCTACTGCGAGTAATTTATTATAGATTATCTTCTCGCGGATCTTTCCCATGGTGTCTAATAGGCATATTGGACGATAGGATGATGGTTCTCCTGGAGGCTTCTTTCCTTTTGGCAGTAGGACCAAATGCTGCGTCTTCCATTTTTCGCGAAAGGTTCCTTCTTCAAGGCACTTCTGCATTGATGATATGAAGAGGTGTGGTCTTTTTTACAGCTGCCTTTACTGCCTTATTCGGGATTCCGTCGGGTCCCGGCGCCTTGTCGTCACCTATCTTGCTGCATGCCCTTTGCAGCTCCTCGTGAGTAATTAAAGGAATATCTTCTGGATTGACTTCTCGTATAATATTGCACATAGTAGCAGGCCTTTGAGGGAAGAGGTGCTCTACTATGGATCTCAGCATTATCGGACATGTTATTTGGGGAGTCCTATAGCCCTTCAATTTCGTCATCACCATTCTGTATGCCGAGCCCCATGGGTTAATGTCGGCTTCTTGACAGAGACGTTTAAAACATGCAGTTTTGCTTTCCTTGATGGTTCTATTTTAGTTACGTCTCGCCAGTCTAAGGGTGTCCAGGCATTGTTGGAAATCCGCCCTCCTTCTTGAAGCTGGACTGTTTTTTTCACTTTTATTTCCAGTATCATCACCTGATGGTCGCTGTGTGAATATTCCTCACTGACCCTCCACTTTATGTTTTTCAGGATGGAGTTGCTCGCAAAGGTGATGTCAATGATGAAGCCTATTCCAGCAATGCCTGTCGCTAGGGGAGCGAATGTTTCCAATAAGGCCTGTCCTCTGGTGAGTTGGTTGCTTGTAATAGCTCTCCTGAAGACCGGGCATCTGTTGCTGCCAGCATGTCTTGCGTCGATCGCAATATGATCAACTTGGTTGATTGTTACATGATCATTGGACCGCCATGTCTACTTATGAATAGGAAACCATGTGCTTGCTATAGTGACATTTCGCTCCACAGCGAAATCTATTAGCCTTAGTCCTTAGCGCGGCTGGTGGAAGAATTAAGCGCCGAAATTGGTGAGCTGATGCGCAATACGGCTAGTTGGTATATTGGCAAATCAATTGACGTCGAGTTGCCACACTTGACAAGCGAAGTGAGGAAAAGAGTCGGACAACTCATCAGTGCGTACAAGCCGCAAACCAATGTGGAGACGCCAGTGCGAATGGAAATCATTCTTCAAGATGAAACATCTTTGTACCAACGTCCGAGAAAGATGGCACAACACAAGAAAGTCAAGAGTGACGAAGGTGCGGATGGAGGTAGGGTTGGTGTAGGCGAAAGCCTTGTAGGCACTGGTAAAACCGGTGTAGTTGTAGACAACCAGAGGGTTGCAGTGGGTAAGGATACCATTGATGGTGTTGCTGATGACGACCAGAGGGTATTAGTGAAAGTTGACCACAGCGGAAGCCAAGCATGCACTAGTTCATGTGTAGCTTTAGGCAGGCAGGATTCAGTGGAAGATGTCGCATTCCAGGACGGAATTCGAACAAAGGCCGTTAGCAGTGCAGAAGTTGAAGGGGACAAGAGTGTCCTTGCAAAACACGTAGTTCGTGTTGAGATGGGTGGAGGCCGAGGATACCCAGCCGGTTATGGAGATGATCATGGATCGGGAGTACGGGCTTTAGTTGAGGAGTTGCAAACGGTTTGTCTATCAGCTGAAGAAGGAATGTTTGATAGAGAGTGGGATACGACCTGAATCATTCGAGTCGTGAAGAGAAGGAAGATCCAGTGCAGAAGATTCTAGAGAAAGACAAAGGCACAAAGAAGCTGGAGACCGTGTTGAGGGTGGCTATGTTAGTCGTGGACACTTCAAGTCACCGGATTAAAAAAGCACAAGCACAAGACCCCCAGCTGAGTGTCATTCGAAAAGTTTTAGAGTATGCGAGGTACGACGACTATTTTTACAGAACGATGTACTGTACAAGGACCCTGACAATGAGTTGGTCGCTATACCAGCTGCATTAAAGAAGGGAATTATCAAGATGCTGCATAGACAAAGACACTTCGGAGCGAAGAAAACGGAAGACATTATGTCCAGAAACTACTTCAATTTAGATGTATCGAGGAAAGTGTATGCGACAGTCAGCAATTGCATCGAGTGCATTTTACTCGAGATGAAGGCGAAAGAGGAGGACGGCCGAATGTGGGATTGAGTCGTTGTCTGCGTTCTCAACGCCAATATGAGTTTCACTTAATCTCTCTTTCTATTCCCTTCTCATCATACTTTTCGCCATCCGTAGAGAAAAGTTAGTAAACTCACCCCAAACGACCGAGACGCTTGACACACACAGTGCGGTATACCGTGTTATTGGCTTGTATTCTACCCGTTTTTGAACGTTCACTTTATATTCCGGATAATTAAATAAATAAACTTAAATTTAATCCCACATACATATTGTACATACTCGTATATCGTCGGCTTACAAACAAAACTGCCAAAAATTGTAATTCGTATTATTGATGGCAAGTACAAAATTCTGTAAAAATTGCTTTGTGCATATTTTAAATAATAGTATAAACAAAATATAAGAGAATCGTAGTTATCATCATAAAGTTACAAGGATTTAAAGAAAACCAAAAACTTGTTTTGCGTTTTCCCACCAACTACGTTTTTACAGTTAGTCAGTTTTGCTTCTAAAGCCCCCTATACACATGAAACAAGTTTTAAAACATGTTGCAGTTCCAAACAATGTTTTACGTGCATGGCTTTGGTTTTAAAACATGTTTCAAGAAAATCAAAACGTTTTGATTTTCTGCTGCGGTTTTAAAACATTTTTCTTGTGTATGGCGATGTTCTGACACATTTATGTAATTTCCAGTGCAGCTCCGGTGGTATACACATCGTCGCGTGCGAATTTTAGCTGCGGTATAATTTAAACTGTGTTTTTTTCAGATACCAATCCTTTGCCCAAATTGTTTTTTTTTTCCTTCTTTTTTTCTTTTTTTCGTCTTCCGCACAAGCGTCAATAATCATTAGGCAAACTACTAATCACTGTCACAGTCAATTGCGATGTGCTTTCAATTCAGAAATCAGCAAACGACTAATGTTTTCGCTTTCGGTTTTATGTGTATGGTGAGAAAAAACATTAATTTTAAAACATATGTTTTAGAACATGTTTCATGTGTATTCGCCGCTTAAGCCGACGATATATGTATGATATTACATTCTCAAATGTGTAATAATAAAAGTAAATATTGATAACAAACAAGTGTTCTCCATTTCATTTACGTATTTTCTTGTATTATACTTGTATGGAATCTCACGAGTTCGCATTTAAGAGCATGCGAAATAAGTATTGCCAGGACAAGAAATGTTGAACTGAATTACTAATGTAAAGTATTTGTCTTTTCGTTCAATATCATAAACAATTTTATAATTTCTAAAGTTTTAGGAAAAAATGAATTACCGTCACAGATGGGTAACATGTTAAAGTGTAATCCAAGAGGGCTGCTTGAACATTTTCGTGACCTTCTAACACAGTTTTTTTGTTTATAATACCTCGGACATCTGTACGAACGAAATTAAAAGAATTGTGAAAAAAATTAATGCGAGTACAAGTGCCATACGATAACTCATACTTGGGTTAAGCAGAATTAGAAATTTCATACAGACGTAATCACCCATATCAAATTTCAAATCTTGTAACTTATTTTGTAACTCGTTAAAATAATCCGAAAGCTGTGGAACTCCAAGAAGGCCAAGCCCTAACAGATTAAAAAGTTGGCCGTTGTTAAGCTGCGTTTCATCCGGTAGTCCATTGTGTATCCTCTGGTGCAAGTGATCTAACACTAGCATATCCGACCAAGAATGTTGGAGTAGTTTCATTTGGTCATCAACCTGAAACCAAGTAGAAGAGAATTGTTATTATTTTTTAATTATTATTAAATGATATTTTAATAATAGATATGATAAACCTAAAGTAACAACAACAATTTCTATTAACTTTACGCTACAACTGTAGGTACGTAATTTATATATTCATACAGGTATAATATGGTATGAAGTGAAACAAGAAAACCTGTATAATACAATACATACTTATGTACGTATAGTTGTCGTGGGACATAGAAACTCCTTTAGTGGCTCTTACATACATGCATACATACATACATATCTGAACGTCAACCGCAAATTCCGATGTATATGCCAGAGGGAAAATAATAATGTATCAAAATAACACAGCATATGTCATATCTCAATACAGGGATTCGTCTACGCTTTGGAAGTTAGTCAGAAAGAAAATGGCACAACTGCGAGGCAGCTCGAGGAGTTTTTTAGAATACATCTTAATCCTTCATCCCTAGGAGATAACCTTAACTTTCAACATGCTGCTCCGGACAATAAGAATGAACATTTAGATTGTAACATCACAAAAAAAGAAGTTAAAAGGTTAAGTTAAATTTAAGGACAACAAAGCTTCGGGTACGGACGGTATACCATTATAATTTTACAAATATGCAAACAATGAATTTCTGAAGCTTCTCACAGATGAATACAACAGACTTTTTTCAACAAGTGACATTCCAGATAGCTTTAACCCATTTCATAATCTACAAAACAAGTAAAAACTTCTTTGCTGATCTTTAGAATTCTTCGTACTATAATATTAAACGCAAATAGTGCCTCGCGTGTGCTCAGCCAAACTGGGATGGACTGTAGTCTTCATCCAATTTGCTATAGTGCATGGACATGGCTCATTAGGCTGATAGTTCTGTATTCACTACACTGTGACGCATTATTCTTTTTAGGCATTGCTATGAATGTAGACTTTAGCCATTCGTTCGAAATACTACCATACCTATCGCGTTAAGCAGATCTACTATTAATTGCAAGTTTTCCTCTTCAATGATTTTTAATATTTCATTTGGAATTTCATATTTATCACTATCTTTAACCCCTTCGCTTCTTTTATTACGTTACCTAATTTTCCGGTATTAAATAAACTTCTAACGTTCCACGTACCAATATTGAAGTACCTATCAGTGACTCTTATCACTCTCTGACCACTCAAGGGTTGCGATGCACTTAAGGCCATTTGATTAATTTATTTGTTTTCTGATTTAATTTAATGATTATGAGTTTAAATTCAATTTAACGCTTAATTTTAATTGAATGATTAATTTTATTTTATTTTTATAATTTTCGCGTGCCTAAGGGATTGTTAATACCCTTATACTGGTTCTCAGGGCACGGGCGGGTGGGAATAGGAGAGAAAGAGATTATTATGATTATTATTAGGGAATATTTCATGTGAGAAGTGGTTTCCCGTTGCCTTCTTCTCGTTATTTCCTACACTTCCTTTAATTTCTCTTATTCTATGTTGTTGTTCGTGATTGATGTTGCGATGCCTTTGATCCTTTCCCTTTAGATGTTTGCTGTAGTTGTTCAACTAACCTTTTGCTAGAAGGAAACTATACAAGTGAGCTTCCTTATCGGCTTAGCTATTCGTCGAACTTTTACGAGCGCGGTTTGTGGGTTTCTGTTTTTTGGACAGATTGGGCGATTTGATTTTCATATATTCTTCGTCATTGTCGTCACTTTCTGGCCTTGGTCTCTTCTCTTTGATGTTTTTCACGACGTTGGATGTGTTATTGTCAACAATAATTTTCTGACCGTCAAATACCATGTGGTTACTATTAATCTGCACGTTAATACCATCTTCTCTTAGTTTTTTTTAGCTTTCTTAGTTTTGATCTTAGCTTTCTTCCTCAATTGAGAAATCTTGATCAATAAACCACTGTGTACCGTTCAACTTGTTTTTGTTTTTTCAAATTCCGGATTTCAGAATGTTAGAGTTAACTGTGACTAGTATAGTCCTGGGTTTCCCTGTATTTCTTTGTCCAATCCTTTTGGCGAAGATTATATCAGACTTTTTGTTTCAACTCCTAGTTTGCTGACTACAATTGCTTTTACCACGTCTGCCAGCAGCGGATTCCTGACAATTAAAAAATACTAAATTTAACTCCTTTTCATGATAATAATCATGTTTTGTGACTCTACCGTCTCTTCAAGTAGCTTGATTCTTTTTTCTAATTTTATGGTTTTGACATTTAGTGATTCGCTAATTTTACTGATTTCTTCCATAATTCTCTATTTACTTCTTTGACTTCTCCGGTTTTGTTTAGAAAGATTTTCTGATGCACTGTGAATTTCTTTCGTCAATAGTTTATACAAATCATGAGAGCTGAATTCTTCTTTGTTTTCGGTCGTACTCTGAATGGATAGAAGAAGGCTTAAAAAGGGAACTATTATTATACAGTACAATGTATTAAAAGTTCCTTTAAGGGGCAATTATCTAATTGTTATACTTAGAAACTCTTGCCCTTGACTGTACACCAAAATGTTTTATCCTTCTATTCGCTAAAGATGGCGACTTATTTACTATATGGTTAATTCGTAACTAAGATGACGTTTCAAGTTGTTCTTAAAAGTTATGATTTTATTAGTAACTCTTCTATCTCTCTTCTACACCAATTCATTTTTTTAGAATTTAGGGCAAATTACAGAACACTTCACTGATATTTTCACACTCGTCTCTTTTGGCCTTTTTATTTTTAACCACTTTTTTGCAATTCTTTACCACCGCTTCAAATCATGTATGATTATGTTGAGTTGAACTTGTCTCAAAATTTTTTACCCACCGGTCATTGATTAACACTATTTTTTATGGAAAATGCAAAATTATAGCAAGGCATGCTTTTTTACGCTCACAGTTGTTACAACTGCAACTGCAGCCTATCACTAAATTTAAAGCAAGAACAAATTTAAGTCGATAGTTTTTGCTTCTGGGACTCTTTAAAAAAAATTGGTTGGGAAATCGTTGATGTTTTAAGTTTATTTTTAACTTAAAATGTGCAGAAGTTATCCCTCTATTCAAAAAAATCGAAGAAGAAAAATATACTTGTATAAGTAATTACGGACCTATCTGGCTGCTTCCCATCTTTTCAAAGATTTTGTGAAAACAAATAAATCGCGAATGTTGTCCTTTTTAGAGAAATATAATTTTTCGACTGATCAATTTGGATTCAGATCCGAAAAGTCAATAGAAGTTGCTATCCTCAAGGTGTATTCTGTTCTATATGATAGAGTTGAAAAAAATGATGCGGTCAATCTATGACTGATCTCAATCGTATTTAAAAGATAGAGAAGAAAAAGTGTTAGGAAATGGAAGTCTTAGTACTTCAATTAATTTAAAAAATGGAGTTCCATAATGACCTGAGCTGGGTACAATTTTGTTTCTTGTTATTTTTGTTAACTCTGTGGGCGCCACCGTGGCGCAGTGTGCTAAATCACTACGCGTGAGGTTCTACGTTCGAATCGCAGAAAACACCAACAAGTTTTTTTTCACGGTCCCACCTCTCGCGAACGTCTGACAAACATCCGAGAGTATTGTTGTCACGAAAAAACAAATTGTCGAGTGGTTGCGAGAAGCTAGGCCCAGGCAATTGAAGAGCTGTTGCGCAAAATATTTTTTTCTTTTTAGAAAGTTAAATCTTTATTCTTCCAGAATTCCCATGGTTACCGAACAGCATTTGCTGATGACATAGCATTTGCATACACTAAGATAACATCTTTTGATTGCATAGTTAGAATAAATGAGTACTTGTGTTGCTTAGAATTTGATTTGCACTTCACAAATGAATCACTAGCGAAAAATGAAAACTATGCCAGTAAGGCATCTTTAAAGTGTTAAGAGAATTTTTTAACTCGAAACTCTGCAATATGCAATTTACGGATAAATAACTTGGTATTTATTGACGTACCAATTGCATATGCATATATCACACTGTATGAATTGCTATCTTTTAATCTCACCTACGCTTTTTTACAAGTTTCATTCATTCGTAAGAAGTGCCCGACCCTGGCTCTTTTCTATACACCTTTGTGAAATTAAATTATTATTGAAAGCTATAACTTAATAATTATTTAAAAAAAAATGTTTTAAAAAAGTACCTTAACCAATTTAAAAAAAAATGTTATTCTTCGTACCCTTATAGTTATAAACGGTCACTGAACACTAGCATTAATAGGCGTGTTTTGGTGAGACATCGCTGCCCAGAAAAGTAAAATCTAGCACGGAGTACAACGACACAAAAGTGAATGGCAACTACTTTAGCTTTTATGTTCAGTCAAAAGCGAGTTGAGATGTATAGTTTGTAACACTCAATTTCAGAGGGCACTAAAAAGAATTTTTTTACAGCGCGAATTTTTTGTCAGGCTGATAGCGAGCAGGTGTACCAATCTTCAAATATTAAAAAAAAACTTCAAATCCAGATTAACTGGGGATCGTTTTGGTGAGAAGTTGCTTTGCATAACAGAAATGTCTTTATTGCTTCTTATCCACTTATTTATTGTTGTATTTAATAAAAAAAATTATAATTTAGTTAAGAGTGGCAAACGAAAAAAAATATAAACTGAATTGAACAGTCAATTAATATTAAAATAAGCAATAACTTTAGTATTGATCGTGTAAGGCTCAAAAGTAATGATAATTAAAATGAGTTTATAATAACAGTACTGGTAATGATATTATTATTGATTATTATTGAACAATTTTTGATTCATACTAACTACGAGTATAATGTGGACCAAAAACAAGTGTTAACACCTAAGTCCACCAAAATCTGTGACTTCCATACATATAACAGTAAGGATAAAATCGCTACCGCGGCCAAAGTACTGATAAACAATTAGGCGGTAGGACTTGACGGTATTACCACGGAACTCTTACGAGAAACGCCAACAACATACTTCCACTTATAGAGAGAGTTCGGGGAGTTGAGAGCTTTCCAATGAGTGCTTAATCTTTTTTTTTTAAATGGTGGCGTACGAATACGGATCGGTTCTTTCTGTATTTAAGAAAAATTAACAATTTTGCGAATATCTTGGGACCCTCGGCTTTAAAATAAGTGATCAATCATTAATACTGGTCCAACTTCTTTCTCACAAGAAGAGACTCGTATGTATTTTTTTTATTTTTTTTCCTCACTTTCAAGTTATTTTTTAACCAAAACTAGTAACGGAGTTTTTTACTTCACAGTAAGAAAGCCTATAAGAAAACCATATTTTTTTTAACAATAGTTCTTACGTAAGAGTTTGTAAGTTAGAGCGATGAAATCAAAAGCAATTGATTGATTAATTAAAAAAAATGGAATCGAATTCTACTTATGATTATATTATGATGGAACACAATAAATAGTTCCAAATCGAAAAACAAGAAACGTAATATGTATTATATTTATTTGCAAGAACAATCTTGGCCTAGCTGCTGTAACTTACAAACACTACGTTAGTGTATCTTCTAACGTTGAACTCCAGTCAACTTCGCACCTCTGGTCTCGACGTAAGTCCCTGCATCTGGCATGCGGGGCTCTGCCTTCGGTATATTCTTTTCCCTAGCTTCTCGTGGAAACAAAATATCTAACTCAAATAAAAAAAAACTCAATAGCAAGATGCAGCTCTAAGCGCCTCTGCCTTAAAACATAACGACAAGTGCAACTTTGCCATATCGACTCTCTCCTTAGACCGAAAAATCCATGGCTTGTTTGAAAAGGCATCAATTTAAAGTAAACTTTCGTTTCGGAGAAGTCATCCCTAGAACCAAACAAACCATCACAAAAGACTCAGTGTTGACCTTAATCTATCCCAAGGTTTTCGCTTCCTCGTCCAACTTTGCTCCTACCCCAACGGAAACAACTTCCATTGCTCTCAAGAGCAACAAATCTAGGCCTGTCCAATCTCCTCACTCTGAAACTCTATATTCAGCATCTGAGCTATTCCAAACCCAATAAGACACGCCCATATATTGGCCCAATACCTAGTAACTCCTCCAGTGACTCTTGGTTGTGTTGTCTTTCACACAACTTAACTTCAATAAAACCAAACTAATTTTTGGAATTATGGAACACAACCATTTTCAGTTGAGCCAATGCAGCGAACTTGAAATACGAAAGTGGCAAATTCACACTGACATTTCGACGTAAACAAAATAATATTGAAAGGTACCCGATAATCTGTTTAATTGTAAACGAAATACAAAAATGGAAAGCAGTTTTGAGCTATTTTTTGATGATGGGCATGAATAGAAAGACGCTACTAATGTTGCGCGCATCCGAAAAAGGATTTGCGATCATTCCAACCCTTTGGAAATTCCAAATACCAAGCAAGTAAATATAATAATTTCCAAAGGTTCAATCCAAACATCCCATCCTTTATTAACCCTGTAGTGCATGGTGATTCATATATGAATCGTTACGGATCTTTAACGATTTTTCCCAAAATACTCGTCGGAATAAAAACCGGGTTACTGTTTTGGAATCCTGGAGATATTCTCTTGCATGTACCGTTATTTACAAATTCCACATAAGGCGTTTTTCTTTTTTCGCTCGAGCACATCGAGCGCGCTCTGAACGTGCTCTGAACCGAGCCTGCTCAGAGCGTTCAGATTTGTTTATGAAACACAATTAAGCACTCTGAGTCATTTGATTAGTAATTAGAGCTTGAGCTGTCAAAATATGAATAGAATATCTATTGATAGTTATTTTTTATGTTATATTTACTTTCTGCACCAGAACAACAAATTTCGTCCGCCATTTCAATTGCTTTGCATTTTTTTTTTTTTTTTCGTCCTCTCCTGTGAAACACGAAAAACGACTGTGCTCAGGATTTTGCTCTGAACGCTCGGTCAATTAATCCAGAGCTCATAAAGTGCGCTCAGAGCATGCTCTGAACGAAAAAAGAAAAACGAATTCTGAGCTCTGATGTGTCTGAGCTAAAAAAGAAACACGATTTTTTTTTGACAGTTCAGGCTCTGCTCTGAACTAAAAAAGAAAAACGCCTAAACCTACACATATCGTCTTCATTCTGTGGCAAGTTTAGCGCGCGGCGCGTGTGTCGTGAATAAGCGTCCGAATAACTTTTTTGTTAATGAAAATAAGTATTCATTTTTAATGAAAGTGGGCTAAAATTTGGACTGTTTTTTTTATGAAAATAAAATAAAAATTCCACCCTATGATGTTTGTTTGAGTTTATTTACGTTAAATAGTGGGCCCAATGCATGGTGATGCATATATGAATCACTACGTTTTTTTGCTTTTTTAATACTAAATCTCAAAAGTTTAAATTTTGCCAGAGCAAACTTTGTTTTCTGAGCGATTTCCTTCCGAGAAATTTTTAGGGTTAATATTATAGATTCATGAGTTATTTTAGACCAAACGAATAGTTTTTGTACATTTTGAACGAAATAAAGGATTTATTTAGAACTACTGTGCGCTCTTCGTCAATACCACCGATCTTGGGACTCACTTCTGCTCGCTTTTTTTTTCTGAAGGGATCTATCAAAACTGTGTTTGTTTATAACGTTTAGACTGTAAAAATACTGTTAAATCATTTCTATTTTTATTTATTTTTACTTCTCCATTATTTTTTAACAAACAACCAACAACAACTGCAAAATCGAGGTTGTGTCGTTTTGACGGTTAACACAACCAAACACAATTGAGTTGTGTATCCTAATACAGTAGACGCTCGATATAGTGAACTAATAAAAACCGGGCCTGTTCACTGGAACGAGATTATTCACTGTAACGAGCGTGGAATCCTTGAAGCAAATTTCATCAAAATGTGTATATTTTTACATGCAATACTTCGAACATAGAATATACGGTGAACTCTTGATAATTCGACCCTCTATAAATCGAAAACCTCTATAAATAGAAGTACTGCCTATGCAATTTGTCCTCTTCGTTAATTCGAATTTATTCTTGTGCAACATAACCTAAAAACTTCTCTAATTCAAACTTGTTGGCTTTTTTTACCTTTATAATTCGAAGTTAAGTCTATTTTTTTCTACTCAACTGTTCGTTGAAGTGCGTATGCAATGAAAACTTGAGCCCTGTGTATTCATTGAACGAAAAGGTGTTCAGATGGTTTACAGTAGAGTTTACAATTTTTGCATTCTAAACGAACTTATAAAGAGGACAGACGTCACCGATGACGTCTTTTCAGCTTTAATCACGATCGAAAAGACTCTAGACCGAGGTCGTTTGCAGTCGCTTACTCAGAAGAAAATTACAGATTTTGTAATTTGTATACAAAAAATTATAATTTCTTTACGAAATTAAATTAAGTTTTCTAAAAATCTTTTTTTTTTTGTAATTCGAAGTTTTTCCCTGGTCCAATGAAATTCGAATTATCGAGAGTTTACTGTAATTGGTTTTTTTTTGCAATTACTAAAAAACCAGCCAATATTTATTGAACGGAATATTTTATTTTTAACAAAAATAAGCAACAGGCACTTTGCGTTTGTACTACAAACAACCCCAAACTGCGTAACATGTAATCGGGCAAGAAACTCGCACAACATAAAATATAGTATAAAATATTGTGTGTTCACTGTATCGATGTTCACTATATCGAGCGTTCACTGTACAACCAAAATGCGCAGACAACTACACAGACAACCAACAATTTGTAGTTGTCTCGGATTGACAGATGACAGACAACTGGTCGTCTCAAAGTTGAATCGATAATACTGTATTTAGCTACAACTGAAGTTGTGTTCCATAATAGAGGCATAAAGCAGTACCTAGAGTTACTCAACTTAAGGAACGACGAGTCAAAGGCAAAGCCAGGCAAAAACTTATTAAAGTTCCCCCCAGGCTTCACACCCACCCCGAAGTTACAATGGATAGCAAAACTAAATTCCTACAGATAAACCTGCACCATGCCAAAGCGCCTGCCGAAGGTTTATTAAAAGCAATCTGGAGGTGAGTGCCTTCTAAATTTCCTTATCACTTTAAATATTGATATACGAGTATGTATTAAACAGATATGTCAACTCCATCAGACAAGAGGTACTAGATCTTACCTTATCTCTGTCCGATCAAAATACCGATTGGCATGTCTCAAAGGAGCTCTCGCTGTCTGACATGCACATTAGGTTTGACCTCGAAACTACTCGCGACACAATCGCCCTTAACAGGTGTCCTAAACGCATCAATTGGAATCTCTATGTAGAAATCCTAAGAGGCCGATTCATTCCGTTCTGTTCAATCATAGACTCTTCACATTCTCTTGAAGAAGAACCCTAAAACTTAACTCTCAGATCGCCTCCACGATAGCCAGCTGCTATCCCAAAGCACAACTAACATCCGCGATGTGCCATGGTGGAACAATGAGCTCGATACCCTAAAAAGAAAGGTTAGAAGGCTATTTAATAAAGCCAAGTCCATTAACTCAAGGAGCAAGTACAAGATGGCTCTCACGACCTACAACTCTGCTATAAGAAGATCAAAAATACAAACATGGAGGTCATTCAGGATAGTGTCCATCTACAGATGCAGCTTTGAACTCAGCTACATCCCATCAATATGGAGAAAAGTTAATGTAGTGTATTATTATGTTATTGATAGCCAAGCAGCCATCAAAGCCATTGCATCGGTTACTACATCCAATGCCGAAATGAGCTAGCCTCGCTAGAGAGCCAATTCAATGTAACCCTGATTTGGGTTCCAGGGCACAGTAACGTTTATGGAAACGAACTTGGTGATGAACTGGCTAGGCAAGGCTCAGCCCCCCACGGCTCTTTTGCGAAATCAGCTCAGATTCCGCTTGGAGCAGTCAAAGCAGAAATATCCTCAAAATTCCCTGCCCAAACCAACCTCAGATGGATTAGGCTAACAAACTGTGTTATATTTAGAAAGATGTGGGCAAACTACAACAAAACCAAAAACAACAAACTTCTTAAACAGAACGCGAAGGGACATCGTCAGGATAACAGCAGCCGCCTAAAGGAGACCATGCAGCCAAACTAGGTATCCCACACAACACACACTGTCGCAGTTGCAACGTCGCAACTGAGAAAGAAACCCTTATCCACTTTTTATGCGCCTGTCCGGCACTAGCTAGGACCCTAGGAAAACCCTTTTTTGATTCCCTTAAGGAAGTCTCATATCACTATCAGACCCAAAGACATTTAGGTCAATCAGTCTCACCACTGTGTTTCTTAAGGTAATAGGAGAAATCATTAATCTTCACATTAGAAATTCCGCCCTTATAGAACACCCCCTAAATAATCTTCAATTTGCGTATGAATCTGGCAAATCTACGGTCACAACCCGACACCATCCAGTCAGCACTATTGAAGAGACCTAGTTCAAGACGGAAATTGCCTTATGCTCCTTCGTTGACATCTCTGGAGCCTTCGATAACACATCGTTTCAATCAATTAAGTCTGCTGCTGATGCCAAAGGCATTGAACCGCAAACCACCAAATGGATATGCTTCATGCTCAGTAGCAGATTAATTACTGCTAAGCTTGGACGAATCTCAATCTCCGTTAGAACTACTAAGGGTTGTCCCCAATGGGGAGTCCTATCCTCTCTTTATGGTCCATTGTAGGGGACAGAGTCCTAAAGAACCTCAATAGTTATGGATTTCTTACACAAGGCTATGCAGTAGAGGTGGGTCGTGTTCGTTTTTTGTGTTAACGAAACGAAACAGTTATTTAAAAAAATATAACTAGTTTAGTTATGTTCCGTTTTTCGTTTAGTTTAGTTAAACGAAAAACGCAAAAAACGTTAAAAACGAAAAAATGATAACGAGCGGTTAAAGTAGTTAGTGTATGTATCAGGGGTGGAATCATGTTATTCGTTTTTCTCCTTTATGTATGTGTTTTTCTTGTGTGCGCAACAGAATGATCCATTCGCATGCCTGTGCTGAATTTTGTGTATTCTTTGTTTGGTTATTTTTTAAGTTTGCTGGGCTCGTTTGCTTTTCGTTGTTTTTTCATTGAATTTTAAATGCACAAAGGATATAAATGTAGTTACTATTCAAACTGTTTTTATGAAAAAAAGAAACGGTTACGTCGTTACGAGATGAAAAACTTTTTTTTTAACTACATAGTTCGTTTTATTTATACCCACTCCTACTATGCAGATGATGTAGTCATAATAGCTAGGGGCAAAGATGAATCCAGCATTTCTGAACAAATGCAACATGCCCTAAATAAAGTAAATAAGACTCGTCACCACGATTTTGTGCCGTTAATTATTAACAGAAAAATATCAAAAATAGTTTACTTCATCGAATTATATACGACAAAATGTATACTTGACATTGGTTTTGACAGTTTATCGCGTAGGAGTATGATAACTACCTTCACTAAAGAATTAACGATAACTATGTTTAAATAGACAATGTATCTATAACTATATACACTTAACATTAAGTTTAACATTAACAGTACAGTGAACACTCGATAATTCAATTTCATCGGACCAGAGAAAAGGAAGATTTTTGCAAAACGAAATTTTTATTTCACGTACATGAGTATGAAACGTACATGTTTACATTTATGTAATACTTCCCAAGGTAAAGAAACTACAAACGAGCTCAGTCCAGGGTGTTTTAGATAGTGGCTAACGTTGAAAACAAGTCATCGTCGACATACCATATGTAAAGTGTTTTTGTTCAATTTTATACGTAACTTGTGTACATTATGAATCGAAAGTACTCAAATTCACCGAATTTCTTTTGTTTTATTTGTGGAGAGTTTGTTTCGAGTACCCATAGAGAGCGGCCTACCCCGTTCATAAACAATGCATACCTTCTGTATTTTGGATTAAATATTTCTGAGAAAATTAGTAAATCTTGGACTTCAAGCTTCTTTTGTCTAAGAAGTGTACGCTATTTAAGAGGTTGGTTGGTTGGTTGGAAAAGGTACCCATCCAGCAATGCCTTTCTCTAAACCGGTAATTTGGAGGGAACCAAAAGGCCATTTGAGTGATTGTTATTTCTGTTTAACGAAACTGAAAGGATTTTCATATAAAACAAGAAATAAAATTGTGTATCCAAATGTGAAATCGGTATCTAAGCCACTTCCTCATACTGAAGACATTCCTTCACCGTGGCCTCCATTGAAAAAAAATTATGAAGAAGAAAATAGAAGCGAAATTGGATCAGTAACTTCAACACTAACTTCTTCTCAATCACAGGATTTTGTTGTAAATGAAAATGAACCACATTTATTACGTCGAAGCGAACTGAATGATTTGGTTCGAGATCTTGATTTGTCCAAAGCTCAAGCTGAACTCTTGGGTTCAAAACTCCAGCAATGGAATTTACTTCATCCAAGTATTATACACAAATTTCAGCGTGTCGACAACGCGATGCTGAATTTGTTGATTTTTTTGGAGAAGAAAGTGACCTTGTATATTGTAGTAATGTAAAGGGGCTTATGCGCAAGTTCGGCTTTGACTATTCACCAGACAAATGGAGACTATTTATTGATTCATCTAAATAAAGTTTGAAAGCAGTCTTACTGCATAATGGCAATAACCTTCCTTCTGTACCCATAGCATATGGGATCCATGTTAAAGAAACTTTTTTTTATTCTTTTTGTGAAAATCTTGACACTATGAAGATCGCCAGCGCGTGCTCATAATAGTGCGGGATTCTTACACACTAAAAAACCTCCCTTCAAAACAAACTTGTTTTTATTTTTACTACAAATAAGTATTCGACTTATCAAGTAGTTTTCATTTCACGAAATATGAACGTTATGCAGGTACCTTCCCATTAGAAGCTCCTGCTAGCTCCGCAGTTTAGACGCGGTTACTTATCGCACTAAGTCTAAAGGTTTGGTTCTTTGTAGACGGCGTAGTCAGTTTCTTTCATCCAAAACTTGGAGGACTGTAATATTTACGTGACTTTCTAGTCGACTTTTATGTTTTCTCGGATAGTTTTTGATTTCGTCTTTGATTGTATTAATGCCAAGATTTCTGTGGATATCGGTATTTCTGATATACCATGGCGCATTAACAATACCTCACTTTGTTTTCAAAAGTTTGTAAAATTTTAATGTTACTTATTTTGGTACAACCCTAGAGTTGTATACCATATGTCCATACTGGCTTGGGCACTTGCTTATATAAAAGCAGTTTGTTCTCTATATTAAGCTTGGAATATTTTCCAAGTAACCAATACATTTCTCTATATTTATTATCGTATTCTTTGCGTTTTTTCTTTACATATGCTTTCCGTTAAAGCTTTGCATTAAGTGTCATTCCTAGATACTTAACTTCGTTTGCAAACGGAATTTGAACCGAGTTTAAAAAGATTGCAAATTATTTATTTTCTTATAAGTAAAATTTACTTGAACAGATTTGGTCTCGTTGAGTGCGAGTCAACAAACCTTTGTCCATTCATTTACTCTATCCAAAGCTTCTTGCAGTTTTTTTCTAGTATCGACCGTTTTACCTACTGCCAAGATAGCAGAGCCGTCGGCAAATGTAGCTAGCTCAGTGCCTTCTACTTGCGGTATATCACGAGTGTATAATAGATATAACACTGGAGCAATAACGCTTCTTGCGGCACCCCAGCCATTATTTCCTTAAAATCTGAATATTCGTTTCCACATTTGACGCGGAATAGTCTATTCGTAAAGGTAGTTCTTCAAAATATTGTATAGGTGCTCTGGCAGAACTTGTCGTAATTTAAACTTTAAGTCTTCGTGCCAGACCTTATCAAAGGCTTGAGGACGTCAAGGAATACGGTTGAACAAATAATTTTTGGTTCAAGAAATTTTTCGATTACATGTGTTATTCTATGCACTTGTTCAACTGTAAAATGCTTACTTCTGAATCCGAATTGATGATCCGGAATGAGATGCCTTTCTTCTATTACCGGCTGTGTTCGCCTAATCCATATTCTCTCGAACACTTTGGATATAATTGGAAGAAACGAAATCGGTCTATAAGACATTTTTTCATTCGGTGGTTTTCCGCTATGACTTCGGCGACTTTCCATTGACTAGGAACATATTCTAGTCTAAGTGCGGCGTTTATAATGAACAGAAGCTTAATTAGAGCTTTTCCTGGTAGTGCTTTCAGAACCTCTCCCGTGATTAGGTCGTAGCCAGAAGCTTTCTTAGGTTTAAGTTTCTTTATTACTTCCTTAAGTTCGGTTAGTGTTGCACTTCTTATTGCACTATTGGCTATATACGACGTATTTATGTTTTGAATAAGAGCTTGTCCATCAAACGGTTTAAAATTTTCCTCCAGGTGGGTGGCAAAAACTTGCGCTTTCTCTTTATCATGCCTGGCCCATTCGTCTTGAATTTTCCTTATTGGTGCGGCTTGAATTTGAGGTTTTTTAATACCTTTTAAAGCCTTCCAAAGCGAGTAATTAGAATCTTTTTCTGTCGTTAAACTTTCTAGGTAAGTTTGTATTTCATTATTCTTAAGGTCTTTAATAAATCTTTTTAGTGAGTTCCACAAACGGTTAAGATGTGTCCTGAGAACCAGTATAAGGGTATTAATAATCCCTTTGGCACGCGCAAATTATAAAAAAAAAAAAAAAAATTGTGCACTTTTCTCTTCGCCTTAATCATCTCTTTTATTTCCTGTGGATAAATAAAGAAACTTATGCTAATATAAAAAATCTGATCGAGAAAATTAAGTATGACCATCCATTCTTCGAAAATATGTTCAGATCTTAAAGTTATTGGAATATTGCTTGGTTTGCAGGGCGGGTACACAAAATATTGCTGTTTTCTTTGTGAGTGGGAGAATAGAGCTAGGAATCAACACTACAATAAAAAGAGAATGGCCAATGAGGAGTAATTATACAACTGGACAAACAAATATTGCTCAAAGCCCCTTGGTAGAACCAAACAACATCATTTTGTCGCCCTTACACATAAAATTGAGACTTATGAAAAACTTTGTTAAAGCCATGGATAAAACTGGAGAAGGTTTCCTCTATTTAAAAACTTTGTTCCCCAGATTGAGCGAAGCTAAATGAAAAGAAGGAATTTTTATAGGGCCAGATATAAGAAAGGTTATGAAGGACTCTAATTTTATTGACAAATTAAATATACAGGAAAAAATGTCTGGCTTTCTTTTATTGAGGTGACACAACATTTTTTAGGTAATACAAAGTCACCAAACTATAAGGAAATCATTTCTAAGCTATTACAAAACTACAAAAGCTTGGGATGTAAAATGTCCTTAAAAAGATTCAATTCCTTGATTCCCATTTGAAGTTTTTCCCTGAAAACTTAGGTGCCGCAAGCGAAGAGCATGGGGAGAGATTTCACCAAGACATAATGGCGATATCAAGGAAAATGGTCGTCGAGAATGCTCGCAGATTTTTGTTGGACCTCGAAACGAGATCATCCGTCATCTTCTTTTCTTATAAATACTATAAAAGCAAGTCGATTTTCCTTTTGAACACTGTTTCTCGAAAACTACTAGACGTAGGTACTCGAAATTTTGCACAGTTATTCCTTATTCCTAGATGCGAGATAAGAAGGAATTTTTCCGAAATTCGAGGTCTAAGTGGCATAAAGGGGGTTGAGATCGCATTTACCATCTGTTAATATTGATTCCACAGCCGTAGCTCAGTACTGGCTCTCCGGATTAAAAGAATAATAAATAGGTGAATTTAGTAAATTCGCCGCTGATTTATTTAAGGTATAAAACATCCTCTGCGTTTTCCTGAACCTGAGCAATGCTAAAAACAGTTAAACAAATCATCGCCCAACATTTTTCTTCAGTGGAGACCACTGCCAGCAGTCATGCAGCAGTGGCTATCGCTGCAATAGTGTGTGTGTGTGTGTGTGTGTGTGTGTGAGTAAATGTGTGAACTTTCTGTCTTCTAGAGTAAAAATTGAAAAAAAATCATTATCAGTGCCAAATCTAAGTGCAACATCCCAATTAGTTGGTCACATTAAAATCCCTGAGAAAATTGGCTGTCTTCTCCAGTAGTATACATCCCAGGTTTCATACCAAAAATCCATCTGAAGCACCCTTTCACAGTTACCATACCGGACCGCAGCTATTGGGATTATCCTCAAATCACTCAAACAACAGCTCTACTCAACTGGTGCACTGACGGTTCAGAAATGTCAAATGGGATAGGAGCTGGTACTTTTGGCCCCAACTACAATCGCCGTGGCGTGAGTGGTTAGTGTATCGGACCACTACGCATGAGATTCCAAGTTCAAATCCCAGAAAACACCAACAAGTTTTTTTCACGGTCCCACCTCTCGCAAGCGTCTAACAAACATTCGAGAGTATTGTTGTCTCGAAAAAGCTTCTCAAAACAAATTGCTCTTCGGATACGACACCAAACTGTAGGTCACTTCCATTCGCGTAAAAAATATAACGCACACAACATGAGTGGTTGCGAGAAGCTAGGCCCTGGCACTTAAAAAGCTGTTCCGCCAAATATTTTTTTTTACGAACACTTTACACCACTAGGTTAAGTTAAAGGGGTTAGCTGCATCGAATGCATACAGCCTGCATGCATCCTGCACTCGTGCCTTTCCGAGGATGCCTGCAGACGGATTGACGAACGAAAACAGCTGAAAGCTCGCGTTGCAGCTCCTCCAGCAGCAGGGAGAAGCGAGCTAGAGTCCCTATATATCATGAAGATGAGAGAAGTTCAGCGTAGCGTGCGACGTGACAGGCGCAACTACATCAACGCGCTGACTACAGAAGTAGATGAAGCTGCACGGAGGTGCGACAGCAGGACCGTGTACAAAACCACCAAAAAGATCTGAGAGGTGCTCGCAGCTCCAGCCAACACCCAGTGAAAAGCCTAGACGGCTCCTTGCTCATTTCAGATGAGGACAAGCTCAAGAGATAAAAAGAGCATTTTGCTAGAGTTTTGAACCGCGTATTCGTTTGCGATATGCTCCGAAATCAGACTGAGGTGCCCGAGGTGAGAAGTTCCCGAATTCGCACCATGACTGACAGTAATGCTAGATCACTACCACGATCAAGGCACTCCAATCCAACAAGGCGGTAGGACTTGACAGTATTCTAGTAGAGCTCTTACGAGCAGCGCCAACAACATCGGCTGAGCTTCTGCTTCCACTTATAGAGAGAGCTTGGGAAGCTGAGAGCTTTCCTAACGAGTGGAAAAGGGAATGATCGTCAAGCTTCCTAAGAAAGGAAATTTAATTGAGGGCGGAAACTGGAGGGGTATATGCGTGCTGCCTGCTGTAACTAAGATAATAGCTAAAATCATCCTGGAGCGAATCAAACAACATCTCGAAGAGACACTCGATGCCGAACAAGCAGGTTTCCGCTCTGGATCTTCCTTTGCCGACCACATCAACACCCTGCGTATTATCATCGAACAGTGCGTTGAATATCGATCCCCACTTCACCTGCTGTTCATCGATTTTGAGAAGGCTTTCGATTGTGTCAACAAGGAGTTTATTTGGCGTGCCTTACGTAGGAGAGGTATTCCCGATAAACTAATTGCTATTATCAAAGCTACATATGTAGGCTCCAAATGTCACTTTCTGCACAGAGGACGGTTGTCTGGGGAATTTGAGATACAAAGTGGGTTAAGACAAGGCTGTATCCTTTCACCAATACTATTCGTATTGGTGATTAGCGATGTGCTTCGTACAGTTTTGTCGCCGGGAAACGGAGAAATTCGATGGACTCTTCCATCTCAACTGAAACATCTTGACTACGCTGACGATGTATGCTTACGTACTCTCCCACAGAATTATGGACCTCCACCAAATGACAGCAGAAGATGTGGAGAGGGAGGCAGAGGTCGTCGGGCTGAAAATTAATACGGCAAAAGCAAAAAATGATCAACCTTGGAACTAACTCATCGGCTTAAATAAGCATTGCTGGACAACCGGTAGAGAGAGTAGAGGATTTCGGGATGTTGTCCAAAATGTGGTGAAGCAATCCAATCAGTTTAAGCACCAAGATAAAACCTTTCCGCTCCAACGTTAAATCCGTGATGTTATATGGATGCGGCACGTGAAGAGTGACCACTACTATCATCAGAAATCTGCAAACGTTCGTTAGGTGGCTGCGCAATATCTTAAGGATTTTCTGGCCCAATCGTATCTCTACCGAACACTTTTACGAGAAAACCATCCAACGACGGAAATGCCAGTGGATTGGTCACACGTTCCGAAAGGGTGACAGTTCCATAGTGAACCATGCTATGCAATGGAACCTTTTAACTCAGGATGGCAGAGGACTTGGCGATCCGAGGATAACATGGCGCAAAACAGTCGAGAAGGAGGAACGGCAGTTGGGGAGAACTCAGACACATTGCCAGAAACGGTACACGATGGCGCGTAGGCGTAGTAGAGGCCCTAGGACCCACAAGGGGATGCAGGACATAATCAGATAGCCAAGCAGCACTCAAAGCTTTCACTTCCTTTGACTTGGAGTCTAAGGCTGGTTTGGAACTGTTCCCAGACTCTCTTGCAGCTTGCTGCACACTATAAAATCACATTAATGTGGGTCCCTAGACATAAAGGCATATCTGGTAATGAAGCTGAAGAGCTTGCTAGATTAGGTGCTCAATCTCCTCCTGAACCTGAACCCTTCTGCGGTTTACCTACCAGCCAGATGAAAATAGAGCTATATCAATGGGAGCGTGAACAAATAAATGTTCTCACATTGGAATGTTCAACCTGCTCAAGGCACTCCAAGAAGTTTATCAATTTTTCGAAAAATAGAGCCACAGATATTCCAACAATGAGCAGACACAACGCTAAGACCTTAACTGACTTCTTAACTAGACATTGCTCTCTCTATTACCACCTCAAGAAAATGGGCCGCATTTAATAAGACACGTGGCGTCTCTATCTTGAAGACACCGAAACAGCCCATCACATACTATGTGTTTGCCCAGTCATTGCCCGGCTTAGGCTTAAGCACTTTAACAAAGGCTTCACATCACCTTCTGATGTCACCTCTTCCTCAGCTCGAACTATCCTTAGGTTCATCGATGAACTATATTTCAGCTAACGGACAACTACTTCTCGGACATACCAGGCGATAGTACAATACAAAAGATCTCTTTAGATCCCAGTGCTTCATGGATCATTGTTTGCCATGTCACCCCATTTCTTTAAAAAAAAAAAAAAAGGTAAAAAATCTAAATTTGAATAAATAAAAATGACCTATGGCATACGTGGTATCAACACGTGGTATGGGTTAACCTTGATATCACGGACATTAGAGACCATTTTAAGCAAAGCAAACCGTTATTGAAGTTAGTAGATTAGATTAGATTAGATAAGATTAGAAAATTAATTTATTGACTTTGCAAGATTACAATATATATTTACAAATACGAATTTTTAAGCCATGGCAATGCCGTCAGCTCCCGTCACGGTCCCACCTCTCGCGAGCGTCTGACAACCATCCGAGAGTATTGTTGTCTCGAAAAAGCTTCTCAAATCGTCGTTCGGATTCGGCAGTAAACTGTAGGTCCCTTCTATTTGTGTGAGAAATATAACGCACACAACATGAGTGGTTGCGAGAAGCTAGGCCCTGGCACTTAAAGAGCTGTTGCGCCAAATATTTATTTTATTTAATGCCGTCAGCTTGGTTAGCAACTTGGCTTTAAATAAATTATAAAAATAAAAATAAAAAATTAGAAAACTGCATAAAGAGATTATAGATATTCAGTTATAATCAGTATTCTATATTTATATAGCACCCTCACAAAGGAATATAGTTGTTTTCAGTTACCGCCGTTCAAAATTTTGATTGTTTCTTCCATTGTCAACGTTCTCCTCCCAAAATAGTTGATTCTTTGCTGGTTAAATATGGGACATACACTTATAAAGTGGAAACAGTCTTCCTTGGATTTAAGGTTACATAGGTAACAGAATTGATCAAAACTCCCAATATATGGACTTCCGTTTAGAGCAATGAATTCGCATCTTGTTTTGAATATAAGAGAAATTTCCTTGTAGCTTAGAGAATCCCGGAAGTAGTTATCTCCCAACAGATTGAACTTTAATTGCGAATACAATATTCTGCTCTCCGATTGACGGGCCTTTGCTATCAGCAGAGTTCTATCGGAATTCTCTTTTTCTTCGATTATTTGATACAGTTGCTCTTTCTGAAGTTAGTATTTGTGATACTTATTCACCCAGTCTTCAAATTTCGTTGCAAAGCATTTTTAAGTGCATTTTGAAATGGATGTATCAGAAGAGCATATTCGGCCAATTTTATTGTTTTTGTTCCGGAAAAACCTGAATGGAAGCCAAGGCACTAGAGAGGGGTTCTCAGCGAGTCCAAAGTGTCGGCGTTGGTTTAAAAGTTTAAAAACTGCAATTTTGATCTAAAGGATGAACCTCGTTCGAGTAGGCCAGAGGAGCAACGATGAGCTCCTGAAGTCCACCACCGAAAGAAATCCAAATGTTACTGTTACGGAAAGGGAACTCACATGAACACTCAATGTAAAACATCTACCGACACCTAACGAAAATTCCGTCTATCCTTTCGAAGTGAATACATCTAACAACAAAAAGAGAAAAATTAGGGCATCGTTCACTATAGAAACCTAGTTAAATCCGGCGCTGTCTCTGTGTTAGATTCGAAGACTCTGCTGCCGAAGCGTTGGTGTCCATGAATCTTCTTCTAAAACCCGTCAACGCAAATGCGGATATGCGAATAGCTTACGAAAAATATAAGAATATATTCATCCGCCTTTACAAAATTTTACGTTTCAGCGCCGTAAAACAGGACTGAGATAATTAGAGTCTTATATAGAGACTCCTTAGTTGTTCGAGATAAGGCTTTACTGTTGAATTGCCTTATTAGCCCAAAAAACACTGATTGACAAGAGTTATTCTTCGCTTAATTTCTGCCCTGATATCATTGTCAGAATTAATAGCAAAGCCAAGGTAGGCAAAGTTCCTTACTACCTCGAAGTTGTAGCTGCCCACTGTGACGATGTTGATTGTCCCTTCTCGTTGACAGTTCTTTCCGCTAAGTCCATTTTGGCCGCTTCTGTTTCAATGCTTGCATACGTACCGGTGACACCCGCTGAGTTGTTTCAATTATGTCAATATCGTCGGTATATGCAAGCAGTTGTACAAACTTTTGATAGATTTAGGATTATCGCGAATAAATTTTCCCTCGGAATTTTTCCCCCGAACAATAAGTATCTTTAAAAATAGGGAAAAAATTCATGGGTGAAAAATTAAATATCGCGATTGCGTTGAAAAGTCTGCTGAATTGCCATTTATTATACCTATTTCTTTTCCGCGGAATTATTTCCTCTTTTATGAAGATACCTAATTTTTGTTCGGCGGAAAAATTCCGAGGGAAAATTTATTCACGATAACCCTGATTGTGTCTCTGGTGTTGACTTGTGAGTTTCGCATAATCCGCCCAAGTATGATATTACAGAAGTCACATGAAATCATCACCTTGTCTAAAACCTTTTTGACATCAATGGTCTCGGTGTGTCGACCTTGATGGAGTAGCAAGCGTTCTCCATCGTCACAGGCGGACAAGTTTGGCAGGGACGTCAAAACTAGATACGACTCTATATAACTCCTCTCTAGAGATGGTGAGTATCGATTTGGACTTTTTGGGTTTTCTTCAGGATCTGCCGGAGTGTAAAGATTTAATCGATAGTAGACTTTCCTGGACTGAAACCGCACTGATATTTAGGCTGTTGATGAAAAGTTTCAGGTGTTCACACAATATCGCCAACCCAGAAGTTTCTCTGAAACATAAACCGATATTCTTTCCATCCCCTGTACTTTCTGTTAGCAATGTAGATATAGACTTTTGCTTATTTCTAAGACCTGATGGGCTTCAAGTTATGTATTTGTTTTTTGAAACAATAAGGGAAGGTTGAATTGTGATATGTTAGAAATGAGGAATGTTGAATGTTTTTCCTTCGGAGACAACGATCCCAACATATTTAAAACCTAAAAAGCATTGACATGTGTTAAATAAACTATTTGTTTACTTTTTGCATTTTATTGAGATTTGTGGTAGCAGTTAGTATCTTGGTATTTGTAATACCAACTTAATGAAAGAATAATTCTATGAAGTTGGGTATGTATGTACACATTAAACACTATCAGTACTGCTTAAAGGCAAGCATTTTGCCTTTAGAGAGAAAACCTCAGATCAGCTATTAAGTAATAACGAGTTTGTCCCAGTAAGCATTTAGCGTAGTGTTAGTTGTTAGCATTGTGTATATACATACATACATAAAGCCTTAACAAAAAGAGTGCGCGAGTAAATAAAAACCAGAATACATACTAAACTAAGTATGAACTAAAAATTGATATACTGCGCATACTGTATGTAACTAGGTATTAAACAATTCTCAAATATAATAAATCAAAACACTTATAATATCAAAGAAGCTAGTATCACCCGTATTATTTATGTTTTAATTTTAATTTATTATATTGTAATTGAAATCGAATTTGTCGCGGTTTATATTTACTTCTTTTGCGATACCCGTAAAAGGTTCATTGGAACCGTTATTCGTTCGGTGGGAAATGTCTGTATTTCTAGAGTAGAATCTTAAGCTTAAACGGACTTCATTTTGGCGAGTCAATAAAACCATTTATCAGTTAGTGTAAAAATGCTGCATCACATACTTTCCTACGTTTTTCCAAAGATTTAAGATTTAAAAGTGGGAGAAGTGTAGGATCATTGCAGTTTAAATGGCGAAGTACAAATCAGACAAACTAACGTTGTACCGATTCAGCACGATTAATATTCACTGCATACATTGTCGACCAAATGTTAGATACAAACGCTAGCTGGGGACGAACGAATTCTTTACTCCAACGCTTCATAAAGCTAAGCATTAAATTTGCTTTATTGATAACTAGTCAAATAAAATGCGGGCGAAGCAAGGCGAGCACTGGTCAGCTAGTGTTCAATATGAAAATGAAAATCAACATTTTGAGAAAAATGAAGTCCTAAATCACATATTGACGTAACTTTCGTAAGTACAGATGTTTTTAGACTATAATCATAACGCATTAAATTGTATGACATATGTATGTGCAATGTACATGTCTAGTTTTACTAAAACCCTATTAGACATATTCTTCTGGTCTTAACAGAAGGAACTCAAAGCAAACAAGTTTTTTTTTGAAATCTACAAACTGTCGATTTACAACTACAAGTGCAACATTTCTATAAAACAGGGGGAAACATTCGGTTGCCGGAGTAAATTCATTACATTTTAGATGATTCATTACTCGTATCTGTAAAACTGAAATCAGTTTTTATCATATCCTGAATCCTGCGGAATGCGTTCTTAATTTGTTGAGTAACGAGATTGTTAGATAAGGGATTAATACACTCGTGGAAATAGCTATAAGTCCAATAAGGACAATTTTGCATTAAGCTATTTAACACGCAATACTTTAGCAAAGTTTATATTACGAATGTTGTATCCTATATTTCATTAAAAAGTAAGAGACGCCGAGAGGTACTAGGACGTGTTTCAGAAAAAATTGTAAGTTCAGTAAATAAGATTTGAACTTACCGATTACTTCTCGACAAGTCCGACAAATTTTGAAGAGCAGTAAAATGCTAAAATAAGCGAAAAGGATGCTAAAAACTGTAATCAAAAAGATGAGAATTCGCTAAAAGTTGTATGTACGAGTATCGGCGATGAAAATAATTTTAACATACATAAATGGTCCCGATGGCGATCAGTTTTATTGGTCCGACCTACGCAAAAAAACCAGAAACATGTTGAAGTTGAAATTTCGCAGGAGGATCGGCTATGCTTTGGGCAGCATTTTGTTATGCGGATAAGACACCCAATTGCCGGATTTCAACAAGGATGAAGTCTTCTAATCCTGTTGAGCTTTTGGAATTTTTAAGGGAAATCATTTGAAAAAATTTAAATTAAAACTATGAAGATCCCAATTTAAGAAATTATTTTGAAGCATAGAGGCAACACACACTACTAAAATCAACATTTTTCACCTACGTATACACGTATGTAATTGTGAATCTCTAAAGTAGATTTGTAGCCAATTACATGTATTTTATAAAATCATTTACAGAAATGAAAAACATTTGCTATATTTCTTCTTCTTCTTCCTTTTTATCAGCGAGGTTATGATCCGAAAACAAGGGATCACAACCCTCCCACTTCACCGCATTTCTACTGATCCGCATGTGGGGTTCGCCTATTTGACCTCAGAAAATATCGGCAGGCCTGCCGATTTTGGATCACTCGGTTACTGAGGCCAATGAAATGCCGATGTCGTCGCATTTGTCTGATCCAGGCGTTTATAGACCTGCCTTTCCTACATCGCGATGTCTTTGGAACGTGCATTGATATTGCCTTTTTAACAGGGTTCAAACGATCTCTTCCTGTGAACGTGGCAATACCAGCTGAGCCGGTCGCGCTCTATTTTTTGTACGATGGTTTCCTTGATGTGAAAGCTTCCACAGATCTTCGAACTTCTTATTCGATCAAGCATTCGAAGAGTTTTGTAAGCCCAAGCAAAACGAGGTGTACGAAAGCTTCAAATTTTATAATCGCCATCAGGAGATCGGAGAACCGTTTGACAATTTTTAATGGACATTAAGAAAATGGTTCGGAGTTACGGTTTTCTGAAGAAGAGAGAATGTTACGGGACAGGATTGTGCTGGGGACAATAGACAAATCACGTCAGAAGCAGTTACTTGAAACAGACAAACTGGACTTGGCAAAGACGACAGCGATGGCGAGAGCGGCGAAGCTGTCAAGTTCGCAGATAAGGCATATTCAGGATAGACCAGGAACAAGCAAACAGTTAAATGCAGCGAACAATGCTTCAAGAAAAAGTTATGTAGAACAAAATTGTAGTAGTAACAATAACTATAGTAATAAATATAGAAATTTAGATTACAGGAATAGCAATAGTTGTAACGCAGCATCATCAGAGATGGGATTAAATATGAACAGAAGAGCTCAGAGAGAGAAAAGTGATAGAGGTCAAACCAATGTAATATCTTGTACTTATTGCATGTAGAAACACGAGGTAAGGAAATGTCCGGCATGGAAAGCTACATATATGTAAAAAGTTTTTTGATCTGCATTTTGCAATCACATGCAGATCAAAAAAAAAAGTGAATTGAAAACAGTTAACTTCAGTACATACGATGACACATTGTATACCTATTGATGCAATGGATCAGTCAGTTCAATTGGTTAAGAATTCCTGGGTTGATTTAATAAAAGTTAGCGGAAAGTATTTAAAATTTAAACTCGATACGGCTGCTTATATAAATGATTTGCCATATAAATTTATTTCTGATATTAAAAATCTTAAATTCGGAAAATGCGTACCAGAATCCAAGCTTATGGTGGTACAGGTCTGGATGTGGTGGGAACTGTCATTTTAGCGTGCACAGCCGTATTAATAAAAAATCGCTAACACACGCTATGGTCATGAAATTTGGGTAGTGACCGAAAGAATAAGATCGCGGATACAAGCTGCCGAAATGAGATTCCTTCGCAGTGTTCCTGGAATAACTCGTAGGTATCGAGTGCGCAACACCAGAGTACGCGAGGCGCTCAATGTTGAGCAGCTACTTCTCCGAACGGAATGATCTATGCTTCGATGGTTTGGTCACGTAGTGCGTATGCCCCCACACCGGCTTCTAAGACGTGCCATGGTGGCCGTGCCATCAGGTAGGCGACCCCGCGGTAGGCCTAGAAATAGATGGTTGGATCAAGTCCGACATCTCTTCTGGAGCCGTCTAGGGATTCCTCCTAATGAGTTGCAGTCAATGGCGGAGGATCGAGAAGGATGGAGAGTCCACCTGAGCATCCTACCCCCGCGACCCTCATGAAGGATTAGCGGGCCATTGAAAATGTATGTATGTATGTATGTATAACACACCGATAACCAATGAGTTAACTAACTCGTAGTTAGCGAGGTTATCCATTAGTTAAATTTTCTTATTAATAAAAATGCAATACTCGTAGCTATCGAACGTTTTAATTATATCTAGAGTTTGCAAATGGCAACAAATGTCCTTAATTGTACCAAAAAGAAAGCAAAATCTACTACATTCTATTGAAACGTCATAATAATGACAATGATAGTTCTTACACTCTCCAAAGAAATCTGGCCTTCCAAACACCAAAGGTACGTCCAACCGTATTTGGAGTAGCAATAAGAGCAACATTGCAGCATTGCTATGCAGGATTTCGGGGATTTAAAACGGGCTTAAATTGTGGTTGGTGCATACATAACCACCATCTCCTCAAAGACAACCCCTGAACTCCCCCCTTTCTAAGCGATCTTTTATCCTGCTCTTCCTCAAAATTCGAGAATCATGGGTACTTCCACACTAATGAGCAACAATATCCCTTATTCGTAAGTGGGATTCGCACACAACTTGGGTGTTAATAAAAAAGTAACGTTTTCTATATATAATACATAGTACTGCCCTGATTCTCCTACCTGTCTCTGATTTTTTTATAATAAACCATTTTTTGTATTGTATCTTCTTTGCAACAATTTTACACAAACGCAAAGTTATCAACTCGTTAAGTCGCGAAATCGGCGAGTTAGTTAACCACAAGTTAACAAACGCCAGTTAAGTCCGAATTTTTATTAATAAGGATTTGAACATAACCACTGCGTAAACCATGAATAAATCATGTTTATTAATACGGCTGATAGAGTTCATTATCAATAAGGAAAGAAGTATCCCAATTTTAGGCCTAGAGTCATGTGTAGAGTTGAATTTAGTTAAACGAGTAAATGAATTGAAAACTTCATATAAAATGAAGGATCATTTAGTTCAACGTAATAAAGACTTACTCGTATTTCAAAGGCTAGGTAGTTTCCCAGAGAAATGAGAAATGAGCAGAAGATGTAATATTCTTAAATGAAAAAATAATACCTCAAAGTTTACACGCAGAAGTTCTCAATGTCTTACACAAACCTCATTTGGAAATAGAGAAAACTAAAGCTAGGGTTAGAACATTGATTTATTGGACAGGCATGGCAGACCATATAAAAAGTAAAATAAGTAAATGTGAAATCTGCCAAAAATGTAGGAATGCCAACGCAAAGGAACCATACATTTCTCAAGAGGTCATTCCATTGCCATTCAATAAAATAGGTATAGACATTTCGAATTATCGGGAAAAAGTTATTTGGTTGTAACGGACTATTTCTCTAAATATATAGAAATTTTGTTACTAAAAAATAAAACTAGTAACGATGGAGATTGTTTCTACGCTGTTTTTGTCGTTGAAATAGTTTTTCTCATAGTCATATCAAAACTAAAAATGTTGTTTGTGACGCATGGGATACCATGTAGCATTGTTGCTGATAATATGCCATTCGGATCTTTCACTTTCAGAAAGTTTGTGATGGAGCATGATATCAATATAATAACAACTAGTCTGCATTATGCTCAGGCAAATGGACTAGTGGAGAGATCGGTGAAGACCGCAAAAAAGTTGCTTAAGAAAAGCAAGGAAAGTGGAGAAGAATTTTGGTTGACTCTTCTCGAATATAGGAACACTCCAATTAAAGGTAGTAATAAAAGCCCGGTAGAAGTGTTGATGGGTAGGAAGCAAAGAACGCTGTTACCGATAAAGACCTTTTTACTAGATCCGCAAAATTCTCAGGACATTCAGAGCTGTATCAGGGAAAATAACAATCGAAACAGGAAATATTATAATAGAAATGTGAAAGAAAGAAACCCATTGAGAGTTCATCTAAAAGTATGGATTAAAGAAGCAAAATAAGAATATTTGGGAGAAAGGAATAATAAAAGCAAAACATTCGACGCCACGTTCATATTGGGTAATTAAAGAAAATAACTCCGAAATAAGAAGCAATTCATATTTTTTACGCCAAGACTTAAAAGCGAATCATGCCGAACATTGCCTTACGTTGTTAAAAAAAAGGAAGTAGCGTAGCATTATACTTAAGTTAATAATAGAATGTATGTTAATGAATACGTATGGATTTATATAAATTAGTATGTAATATATATGTAGTATATGACATGCATGGAAGTAGTTCTCAATTAGAAATGTATAAAACTAGATCTCTTTCTCTCTCTCTCTCTCAAAGCCATACCCCACAGTTAAAGAATAGATTAAGACAGTATGTTATTATCTCTGGTGGAATAAACATCACACAGAACACGTTGTTGATCTGGCCTTTTGATACTCTGACATAGAATAATACAGAGAGTATGGAAGTAACACTTTTGCAGACTGCTAAACAGCGACGATGACCGATCACCCTGATTGTCGTTGGCGTTTGTCGCTTTTCGACGATCATAGTTTAATTCTTCAGATGTAGCACCAATCCATTTTCATAACTTTTTTTTTACAGTAAAGGAGTTGTAGGAGTATTCTACATAACAAACAAATTGCTTATTAATGTTTAACGGTCAGCAGGTCGTAACTATGATAAAAACGATAATCGTCGAAAAGCGACAAACGCCAACGACAATCAGGGTGAATACTACGTTTTCAGGCAGAATGTGCCATTCAACAGTAATAGTCAAGATTCAACAGTGATAGTCAAGATTCCCGTCAACTCGATCAGAATGAAGGAAGGATAGCGATATCTAAACTGAAATCCAACAAAGCTGCTGGAGCCGACGGCCTTACTGCCGATGAGTTGGTAAGGAGCATGCTCATATGTATGTAAAATTTGGTTGGACGAAAGTATATCCGATGAATGGAACTTCAGCATCGTTTGCCCGATCCTGAAGAAAGGATATCCTTTGTACCGCACCAACTACAGAGGTATAAGTCTTCACAAAATCGCATATAAATTCCTGTCTGCCGTATTATGTGAACGCCTAGAACCGATCATCAACAACCTGATCCTGGTCCTTATCAGTGCGGTTTCAGGCTCGGAAAGTTCACCATTGACCAGATATTTACACTATGGCAGAGCGTTCGATGTCAGGAAAGGTCTGAGACAAGGTGACGCGGTATCACGCAATCTCTTTAACATAATACTTGAAAGAATCCTACGAAACTCACAAGTCGACACCGGATGTACAATCTTTTACAAGTCTACTCGCTTACGCCGATGACATTGACATATTCGAAAGAACTCAGTGGGCAATCAGCGGGGCATTTGCGAGTATTGAGAAAAGGGCATGGATGACGTCTATCATTTTCGAAAAAGTCTTGATTGAATGGGACAGAGAGCTTTTACCAAAAAAGAGAAAAAAATTACTTTTGGTGGATAATTTTGCGGCACATTCAGATATCCTATCCTTAAAAGCTATCAAACTCGCATTTCTGCCCCCTGATACTACAGCTGTTCTGCAACCTATGGACCAAGGTATCATAAAACTAAGACTCAGTTCAGGAAATTGCAAATTTTAGAAATCTTGAAACATGTTGAATCCAAACAAGATTTTAAGATTACGGTTTTGTATGCTATGTTAAGGTCAATTCACACCTGCGAATGCGAACGAACGAATACTCCCCAATGTTGACATTTCATTCACAGCTAGTTTTTTATCTGGTTGCGGCAATTCGCGAACTTTAGTTGTCATTCATTTTTTAAATAATTGCCTAAACGTGCAAAATGCATAAATACGTAGCGTAGCTTTCATTCAGAAGGTAATATATTACCTTCTTTCGATAAATTCAACCACGATCTGGGTGGTATGTATGTATGATCTGAGGTATGTATGTTAATACAATTAAGATTAAATTTCAAACCGAAAATAATTTTGTACAGTTTTTACAGAAATCAACATTGTGTCAGATATTCAAATAAATAAGGCTGATGACGACGATAGTTCGAGTGAAGATGAGGAAACCGAAGAAGTACATGTTCCATCTGTAAGCGAAGCGCTTAATGCAGTGGCAACATTAAACCGTTTCATGCTCCTCAATCCTGTATGGACCGTTTCCAATTCGAATCCAAACGTTACTAACGTCCAAAAATTTGACAACTCTCTAAAAAAAAATATGTTACACAACTAAATGTAAAAAACAATCACAAATTAGTGATTTTTTCTCTCAATAAATTTCTCGTAATCAAAATGAAGCCATTGCGTAAGAATACGAGACCGATCCCGCAGTGTAAGCGCTGTCAAGGTTTCAGTCATACGCAGACTTACTGCCAAAAAGAACAGTGATGCGAAAAATGCGCCGGTAAACATTTTTCGGAAAAGTGCTGCTTAGATAAACAGGCTCCACCGACTTCTATAAACTGCAAACGGAAGCACCCGGCGAATTAAAGAAGCTGCGAAGTGGCCAAAGAGCTCCAGAAAAGGCGTGATGTGATTAAAAAAAACTTACGCCCGATCCCGAAACCACAGGAAAAATCTTAAGTTTCTACGAGGAAAGCAGCGACGAAAAGAAGAAAGTTATGCAAGAAAAAGTCCGAAAAGAAAAGCCGTCACCTTCTAGCGGGCGCAATTGCTCTAAATCCAATCACACAAGTTTTTTCTATAATTCTCGTGGAACTTGAGGAGCAAAGCAAAACAAATAAACTTACATATATTTGAAAAATTTAGCAATCTCGTATGAATATGTAACAGTTGCTTAAAATATTAACATGGAACGCAAACGGACTATTGGAAAAGATAGACAAACTAGAAATATTCTTGCGGTAAAATAATATTGACATACGAGTATGCTTGATTTCCGAAACGCACTTGAAAAAGAAATCTAGAGTAAAAATAAAAGGATACTGTGCTTACCCATCCGAAAGGGCTAGAGGCGGATCTTCCCTATTCATTAAAGATTGTATTGGGCATTATATAAATACATATTGAGACCGATGCGATGCAAGTACAGTTCTCGTAAGAAATAAGTATTCGTACTACCATATCGCGTCCATCCCTTCGCGATATAAACTAGAAAAGACCGACTTTATAAATCTCTTGGACTCATTTGGACCGAATTTTATTGTTGGTGGTGATTTCAATTCGAAACACACCTTTTGGGGTTCAAGATGCGATCCAACTAAAGGCAGACTACTTTAAGAAGCCGGCATGCAATTTAATGTTGACTTCTTTTCGACGGGAAAACCGACATATTGGCCCACCGACAAAGCAAAAACTCCTGACCTCGCAAACTTTTTCTTGCAAGAGATGTAGCTAAAGACTTCACGAACGTCAAGGAAAGTTTTTATCTCCCCTCAGATCATTCGCCAGTAATCTTGACAATAAGCGAGCGTCTAACGAAAAAAGAATGAGCCCCAAGATTAACTACCAACAAAACTAACTGGGACGCATTCAGGAAATATTGTAGGTATCGAAAATATTGTTCTGAATGTGTCGCCTAAAAAACCGTATGAAATAGAAGATGAAGTCGACAGATTTATTGAAGTCATTCAGAACTCCGCGTGGAACAACACTTCCTATAGGAGGAAAGAAGTCGTAAATAGCGAGGGTAAATATCCACCGGAAATAAAAGAACTGATACGTCAAAAGTAGAGAGCACACAAGAGATGGCAACAATCCCGACGTCACAAAACTCTTTTAAACCATCTGTGTAATTAACTCAAGGAAGCAATCAAAGATCTCAAAAATCGAGGGATTTTTACTCGTATGTATCTTGAAGGTTTGACTGCCGAATTTCGAATTATTCACTATGGAAAGCCATGAAAGGTATTAAAAACCCCAAATGCAATCGCTACCGAATAGGCAAAAGGAGACAAAGAGAAGGCGGATTTATTTGCCGTGCACCTGGAAGAAACGTGTAAGCCATTTCACGTACAGGCGCTAATAAAGACCTTAGTGGTATGATTACGACACCTGACAACTTTAAAATAAAGAGCCTGTCGATGGTCCAACTCTACCAGACAATCACCCCGATTACCGTTGGCGTTTCTCGTTTCTCGTTTTTCGACGATTGTCGTTTTATCTTAAACTAGCCGACCAGTGCTTGCCTTGCTTCGCCCGCATTTTAGTTGACGGTTATTTACTTGTTGAAATATAATTGCCAACTGAATACAATACCGAAAATGTGTAAACTCAATTATAACTTCCCCCGTGGGAATCCCATCAGAGCATACGCAAACCTGCTTCCAACACACACTTTATTTTAAATTCATTAAAACATTCTAAAATATGGACAAATCCAACGATCAACAACATCTCATCTAACAAAATGGAAAAATATTGCAATAGTTCTATGTCTACACATGCAGATGCATGTACATATGTACCCATGCGTATATTCCGAAGTCTCTTAATTGCATGAAGTTTTGACAGCACATGGATATCCTATTTAATAAAATTTACAATATTTTAGATTTGGCACTGATAATGTTTTTTTTTCAATTTTAACTCTAGAAGAGATCACACATTGAATATCAAAACATAATCATGGGATGAGCGCCCATATACTCACACACACATAATATTGCAACGATAGCCAGTGCTGCATGACTGCTGGCAGTGGTCTCCACTGAAGGGAAATTGTGGGCGATGATTTGTTTAACTGTTTTTAGCATTGCTCAGCTTCAGGAAAACGCAGAGGATGTTTTATACCTTAAATAAATCAGCGGCGAATTTACTAAATTCACCTATTTATTATTTTTTTTAATCCGGAGAGCCAGTACTGAGCTACGGCTGTGGAATCAATATTAACAGATGGTAAATTCGAACTCAACCCCGTTTATGCCACTTAGACCTTGAATCTCGGAAAATCCCTTCTTATCTCGCATATAGACAAAATAAGAAATAACTGCGCAAAATTTCAAGAACCTACGTCTAGTAGTTTCGAGAAACGTTGTTCACAAGGAAAATCGATTTTGCTTTTATAGTATTTTTTATATATGTTATTTATTATATATTATATTCAGCGTAATGTATGCACCAGAGTTATGGAAAATTGGACGTTTCGGATGGGCGCCACCCAGCGAAGCCGCGGTGGAAATTTAAATGCTGATATATTCCATACATAATGGCATACATGGGCCTTCTAAAAAAATACAAAAATTCTACGATATCTCACTCACAGCTTGTTTTATTCAAATTTAAAGATAAGAAACGCTTAATGGAAAACCATTTAGTCAAAAGTTTGTTTTGTCATACGGAAATATTCAAAAAACTTCTTTGGATGAGTTTTGGAATTATGGTGTAGTATTTACCTTCTTTTCCATAAGACTTGTTAATTTCATGAACTTTTGACCGTAGTGGTTTAATTTTGGAAGTTATACTATCAGCCGCGAAAAAAACGCAAGGTAATTCCTCACGTGAAAGCTCCATAATCTCGACTGAAGAAAAAATCGGCAGCACCAGCGTCACCGGCGCGATGTTCACTATGATCATCACCTGCTAGAATCACGCTGGTTCTGAGTACCGGCGTGAATCTCGCCAAAAAGCTGGTAAGCGAGAAGCTAGTTCACTATGGACGTACCCAAAGAAATGTTTTAAATGCTCGCGTCAGCCATTCGCATACTGGTCGCGAGCCAGAGTCGTTTTAAGATTGTACCAATTTCTGTCTAGCGCACTCGCGAACCTTTCCACATTTTTCTAACCCTGCTATGCAGAACCATTTTTGCTACTTATATATCCGTTGTCACACAAAGGCCTTCCATCTAGAAGCAATATCTGATCTGTTAACCGAAGCTTTTTTCGTTACATTCCACAGATTGAGTTCCAAGCAAAGTCTTGTAAGCCATCTTCATAAAAACAATGCATAAGTGGAAATTTAAGACTTACTGATTCAATGCCAACTCCAGGAGTGACATGGTGCTTCATATCAGCAGTTTCTCCGCACTTTTGCGGGGGTTGGGTAGTCGGGGTTAGATCCATAAAACTTCACTTAAAAAAAAAACACACACTTTACTTACGAAAAATGTTCAACATTATTTGCCAAAGTAGTGGCTAGCTTAAATTCAAGGCCAACGCGTCCAATGAGTGGTATTACCGATTATTTAGAGCCGTTAATTACAGCACATTTTCTCATCGGTTCCAAGGCGTTCTGTAGGAAAACAGACAATCTATTAGATATACAAGAAAACCGAATGACGCAGTGGGACCTAACTACGTTTAACAACAATTCTGGAAGAAGTGGTCATCTAAATACATTGCCAAATTACAATAATTGAACACGACGTACATACAATATACGTATTACAGAAGGAAATTTGGTTCTTGTACGAGAAAACAATATTGCCCCAAACAGACTCCTTTTGAAGGAGCGCACGGATGACGAGATCGCCAGTGAAAGCGACACCAGAGAAGAACGAAATAGAAACATTTACATCACACCTAGCTGTATAAAGTGATGAGGAAGTACAACAGCATTGGAAATACGCCACACTCAATTGAGGAAAAAAAAACAAAACAAATGTGATATGATAAAGAAGGTGGTAAAAAATAAATACGCGAGCTCATGAACTTCATCAAATGCAAACATAATGTACAACAGGAAATTAGGGCACTTGCGGTTTGCATTCCCTCTACGTATAAAAAGAATGTAGAAAAAAGGCTGCATGTGAACGACACATTAAGCTCGTCGAAATGACCACATAGATGGTACATTTGGCGATACTGAAGACCACGGAGCCAGAGCGAACCCATCTCCAACGAAGGACGTATAACAATCCCACAAGCAAGTAGCACCCGGTGGCAAGAAACACAAGTATAATGGCCGGTAATTAAAAGAATGAGACACCAACTCATGAATACAGGTAGAAATCATGCGTTACCTACTAGTTGAAGAGCCGCCCAAACCCACAAACATGAAAATTGCACGGCTCAGTGAAAAAAACGCTAGGAGCCCGAGCGGAAATCAAAACAATATCGCACTAGGTGTTATTTGAAATCAAAGATCTTGACGAAATAACAACAGAGGAGGAGATCTGACGAGACCTCCAAACCCAACTAGAGAGAAAAAGCTACTGTCTGTATATGAGTGTCATAAAGTCGCTACGGAATTCTTACCCAAGGTTTGTCACTTGCGAGAAAAAATAATCCCAACTAAATGCTTAAAATGCATGTACTTAAAAAAAACAGTAGGAGCATATGGTATAAAAGTTTACTCCAATTGATACAGTGAAAATGGCCATAGTGCGTAAGCCCGCGCCCAAGAGCCTTAATGCATATTATGGGTATATCACGATAAGGGCATAAACCCTAAACACAATACACGAAGCGACAGGTGCCCACCGTTCCAAAACGCCTTGAGGGAGCTATGTAATCAAACTAAGCCCCAATCACAACAGCGCATCATGCAGTAAAACAGTTTACATACATTTTCAATGGCCCGCTAATCCTTCATGAGGGTCGCGGGGGTAGGATGCTCAGGTGGACCCTCCATCCTTCTCGATCCTCTGCCATTGACTCCAACTCATCAGGAGGAATCCCTAGACGGGTCCAGGAGAGATGTCGGACTTGGTCCAACCATCTATTTATAGGCCTACCGCGGGGTCGCCTACCTGATGGCACGTCTTGGAAGCCGGTGTGGGGGCATACGCACTACGTGACCAAACCATCGAAGCATAGATCATTCCGTTCGGAGAAGTAGCTGCTCAACATTGAGCGCCTCGCGTACTCTGGTGTTGCGTACTCGATCCTTACGAGTTATTCCAGCAACGCCGCGAAGGAACCTCATTTCGGCAGCTTGTATCCGCGATCTTATTCTTTCGGTCACTACCCAAATTAAATATAAAACAGTTTTTAAAAAAAAAAATTGATTAACTATCCTTAACGAAAGCATGGACAAACTTTACACATTAAGATGCGATATTGATCTGCGGTAAGCAAGTGTGTGTTCCACGAAACAATGCTAGCACCTGAATATGGCTTAACAAGAGCGAAGATTGACGACATACATACATGCATACAGCTGCTGCGCACTACCAAGTTTAAGGACCCTCGGATGGAAGCCCTTGATCATTGCCAGTGATTTTAACGCATGAGCGGCTGTCCAGAAACGAATAGCCGCGAAAAGACCTGCTGGAGACCTTTAAATGATCATGAGCACCGAAAACAAGCAAACATTCTGCAGAGCAAATGCAAGGTTCATTATTGACATCACCTATATCAGCAGTTACCAGGTGCAAAGGACAATTTAGATAAAAAAATTAGATAGTTTCTTATATCTTCGCGAGAGGCGTGGTATTGACGAGTTTTGCAAGTCCAAAGTCAACAATGGGATAAATAGAGCCTACGATGCATTTATCATAAGCTGCTAACCATCAACTGTCAGCATACCGACGGATTACGGATATAAGAGCTGCGCACCAAATATCACAAGAAGGAGGTTATATAGACGCTCTAGATCAAATACTATCTCAAACAATCTTAAACAGCGCTTCAAGGCTGCACTTACGAAAAGAAAACAAAACTGTTCCAAGGAATGTGCGATAATGCTGACCATACCAGGTAGTAATGGAAAAGTTCCAAACGTGGCAGGCATTGATCTTCTGGAATTTCCTACATCAGCAACAAATTATATACGTGAATACAGCAGCAGAAAAACACCCAATATCAACATGGTCACCGCAGACGAACTTATAAAATCTGGAAATACATTGGAGATAAAAAGGCACCCGGACCCAACATTCTCAATAAAGTGTGATAGATAGATATTGCATCGATGTGTACAGCTCTTGCCTGAAGGAGAGAACTTTTCCGAAACAATAGAAACGACTAAGTCCATTGCTGATTTCCAAGAACTACAATCCACCAAACGAGCCCTCATCGACTACTCTGCATGTTAGCTACGACTGGAAAAATCATGGAGTGTATCGCCTGCAATAGATTTGAAGTAGCAGCAGAAGAAGCGGGAGGACTCTCAGAACAGCAATAAGGTTTTAATTTTTATTTTTTTTTTGCCTAGGGGCTAGTGGAAAAACGCGACTCCTACTCACTAAAAAAAAACACCTTTAACCCCTTTTCAACCGAACACCATCCACTCCGAGACCGCTTTAGCATAACATCAGAGTGGTATCGTTTTCTTTCCCCTCTTTTAAAATGTTTCTCTTGGTGTGGGTTTATATCTCGCCGGTAAGGCTTACATCAGTATGATAAACTTACTGGGGGTATGTTTACTTCCGCCTCTCTCTTTTTCGATCTGTGTACCGTCTCGATGAATAAAGATATTTTATTCCACATATCGATACTCAAGACCATTTTGTTTACGGCATTTTGTGGAGAAAAGTTGCCTATCTCTGAATCCAGGCTATTCCTTTCTACAGCCCACCTGTTACAGGTAAAAATGTGTGATACACATCATCTTCCAAACAGTCTCCGTATTGCCAGCCTGCGCTTCCTATTTTTCTTATCTTGTGCATGTACCGGTTGAAGTATGAAGTACCCATGCCCGGTAAGGAACTGGGTGATATAATAATTCACTTCACCGTGCTCCCGCTCCGTCCATGAAGCAATGTCTCTGATCAACCGGTAGGTCAACCTTACCCTCGTTTCGGCGTTCCATCTGTTTTCCCACTTCTGCTTCGAGAGTTGCTTCGCTTCTGTGGCTGCTGTTGCCACGCCAATTCCGTCTTCTTGTCGTGGACGTACTTCCTTGCTGCTACTAGGGCTCCTATACGTTGCACTACGGCCACATTTTCCCTGTATATCTCTTTTTTGAGCGCGTCAACCCAGATCTCGGAACCATGCGAGAGTATTGAGTGCGTAACCGACATCAGGCGTCTTCTTTTATTTGCCGTGGGACCTCCTATATTCGCCACCAGTCTGCTTAGCAGTAGGCATGGTCCCCCATCCACGTGTGCACCCGTCTCGTGACTTGATTTAGTCTTCTCTTAGCGTCTTCGGTGTCTCGTGCGGCGACCACTGCAGCGATGTCGTCTGCATAGCCGACCAGAAAGTTGTTTTCGGGCATCTCCATGCGAAAAATTCCAACGTAGGAGATGTTCCATAAATCCGGTCCCAGAATTGAGCCCTGCACTGCCCCGGCCGTTATTTCTTTCCTGTGGGGTCCTTCTATGGTGTCATAAATTAGCTCTCTGTCGCTAAGGTAGTCCCTTACCACCTGTCCAAGATACTGTGGCACCCGAAAGTTTATTTCCAGGGCGTTCAGCATGTCGCATCATCTGGCCGAGTTAAAGGCCAGATTGAATTTCTTACGTCGAGAGTTGTCAACACAACAACCTTCCTCGAGTAGTGGCTGCCCTGATGGATTACTTGGGCAGCCCTCTTCACAGCAGCTATTGTACAATTACCTTTACCCAGAAGTTTACCCAGCGGAACTTCACTTTGTTGGAGAGAAGAGACCTCCTGCTTCCTAAGAGTGTGGGTCGGAAAGAGTGTGCTGACGATCTTTCCCATCTTTTCGGAGCTAAGTACTGGGCTGGTCACCTACGCACCGATCTTCCGCATCACTATTTTGCAGCCAAGCCCCCAGGGGTCCATATTGATGTCTCTCCGAGACTCTTGCCACTTCCGTTTTTTGCTCCTCTTAATCGATTTCTTAAACTCCAGTTTCGCTACTCTGTACTCCCCCAGTGTGTGTATGGTAGCTTCAGCGTTTCTTCTTCGCATTTAACGATAGGTGCAATAAAAGTAGTAATTGAGACAGCACAAAAGTCTATACGGGGCATAATACTGCGTGGTAATAACTCTAATATTACCAAGGGAAACCTAATACCAGAGAGGCAATTAAAAAATATGTGAGACCAACTTAAATTACGGCTCACAATACCTGACGAGTCAAAAAATGTAGGATTTGCAGGCGATGGTGTTATAGTGGTTACTGCCACACTGCTGGAAGAGGTAGATACAATTGGCAATGAAACAATAAGTACCGTTCGACAGTGGCTCACATCGAGAGGTCTAAATCTAGTGAAGCTGGTAGAAAAAGGTTATAAACCATCACCTTTACAGTTGGCGATCCTGAAATTACATCCACATTATCTCACATTACGTATCTAGATATTTCACTCCAACTTACATAAATACAAATATAACAATATCCCTTACTGCCTACGATCCGTATATTGCATAAAAAAAGGCGGAACATATGTATGTTTTCCCAATGTCTACGATAAGTGCAAGAAAGTACTAATTTTGCTTATGGTAACTTCTTGTTTCAAAAACTCAATGACACAGTGGGCAACCAACGCTAGTAGAGAAATGTTAACAGCTGCAGCTATCGTCGAAACGGTGATCGTCTGAAAAGTTACGTGATTTGCCCCCAGATTAAATGTTACCCTCAATTTATAAATTGGAAACCGTGACAAACAGCTCAAAATTGGACCAACCAGTACTTCTCCACGACTGCCAATTGAGATATTAATAGAACAACACTAAAGCACAGCGCATTACTAACATTATTTGCTGCATTAATGGACTAGGAGTTCATAACTTCTCGCAACCATTCATGTTATGTGCGTTATATTTTTCGCACGTATGGAAGGGATCTTCAGTTTTATAGCGTATTCAAAAAAGGACAATTTATTCTTGGAGAATTTTTCTCGACCTTGTAAGTCTCCTTCGTTTTGCGAAAGCATCAGACAGATTTGGAGCTTGGGGTCTACGTGCTCTTCGGCGTTTGATGAACCCCCGTAAATATTAATAATATTCGACAAACTGAGGTTGTGACAGCCTTAGAGTGTCATATTGTATATATGTGACAACAACATTGAACAATTCAGACTCTCTGAGTACAAGACAGCTGATCACTTTCACAATTACCCCGGAACTATGAAGAAAACACCCGATAGTGGGAATATAACGGCGAGCTACGTATTCTTCAGATACAAGAAACTGGCTGGTCAAACGGTAGTACATGCGATCATATGAAAACACAAGCGTTTTCACTTAGCTGAGGCCTACCAACTCCTACTCTCAACCTCCACGCGGTGACAGCCGGGTGCCTAGTACCTTAATCCAAGAAATGGGTAACCAACCCCGTTTGGCGGATTCTTGGCGGCAGCAGATGAGAGGGGGGGGAAGAGTGCTTTTCTCACTAGAGCACTTCTTCCTGTTCCAAGCGGCAGCGGACGAATTCCCTAGACAGATTCAACGGTGGCGTCTATAGTTCCAGTTAGGTTGAACTTAGCGAATACCTTGCGCGAGCTGCTTCGACGTATTCGGATCACAGGTCGGTAAGGAATTTCCAATGTTGGTCAGGACATTGGAATAGAGATGGTGGCGGAGGAGCCCTTAATGGGCCAACGGCAGCGCTCGTACTCCCGTAGTGGACTACTGGCACCGGTGTACCCGGCCCCTCGTCCTAGGGGAATAATTAAGGAACTGGCCCTCCAGGTTGGGGGTTGTGCCGTCGGGATAACTTCCCTACCACGTAAAAAATCGATGGTTCCGAAACAACCAAAAGCCTCGGATAAGGATGACTCAACTGATGACGACCCCAGCAAACGAAATAAGGACAACGACCTTCGGATCTGTACGTGGAATGTTCTCTCCCTTTACAGACCACGTGCAGCCGAACAACTAGCAGAGGCCCTACACTGCTATAAAGCAGATATTACCGCCATCCAGGAAGTGCGATGGGATGGGCCGGGCAAAAAGAGGATGAAAAACTGTGACATCTACTACGGTGATTGCTACAGAGGCAACAGGCAACGCTTATTTGGATGCGGATTTGTCATACGCGGCAGACTTAGGCAAGAAGTCTTTAGCTTCCGACACGTGAGTGAGCGTATTATGACTATCCAGATCAAGGCTAAATTCGCTAACATAACCTAATATGTGTTCATGGCCCACAGAAGAAAAGGACCCTGCCAGCAAAGAGTGTTTCTACGAGTTCCTTGACAAAACATACGAGCAATGTCCTAAATACGACGTTAAAATCGTATTGGGCGATTTTAACGCCAAAATAGGAAAGGAGGACGTCTTTGGTAGGGCAGTCGGTAAGCATAGCCTACACGACACCACGTCTGATAACGGACTAAGGCTAATTGATTTCGCTGTGGAGCGAAATGTCACCATAGCAGACACATGGTTTCCTCATCTCGATATTCATACGCAGACATGGCGGTCCAATGATCATGTCACGATCAACCAAATTGATCATATTGTGATCGACGCAAGGCATGCCTCCAGTATTCTGGATGTCCGGACCTTCCGAGCGGCCAACATAGCCTCGGATCATTACCTTGTTGTAGCCAAGGTACGAATGCGGATATCCCAATCTGAGCAACAAAGAAGAATTACTGTGAGAAAATTTAATGTCGAAAAGCTACAATCGCAAGAGACCGCCAGACTCTTCGCTGAACGCGTATCCCGAAATCTCTCAATCACCCCTATGCCGCCAGCATCAAGTACCGAAGACCAGTGGCAACGCTGCCAACATGCCATCAGAAACGCAGCGACTGATGTGCTGGGGCTCGCTCGCCCACCACCGCGAAACCCCTGGTTTGACGAAGAATGCAGGCGATTGCATGCAGCAAAACAAGAGGCATACAAAGCGGCGCTGCAAAGGAAGACGAGAGCTGCTCGTGAGCTCTACGAGCAAAAGAGACGGGAAGAACATCGGCTTCTCCAAAAGAAGAAAGAGCATGAGAAGCGCGCGTTTTGAGAATATCGAGAGTCTATACTCCAGGAACAATGTACGGAAGTTTTACCAAAAGGTAAAAAGAACGTGTCAGAGAAGTAATACCCGTACAGAAACCTGTAGAGATGAAAATGGAAACCTCGTAGTAGAATCACAGTCGGTGGAGAGAATATGGAAAAACTACTTCTGCAGACTGTATAACGGCGACGAAGACCAACATCCCGCTGTCAGGCAGAATGAACCATTCAACATATACGATGATAGTCAAAATTTCCGTCCACCTGACCAAAACGAAGTGAGGATAGCAATATCCAAGCTAAAATCGAACAAGGCTGCTGGACCTGACGGCTTACCGGCCGAACTTTTCAAGGCAGCTGGGGATAAATTGGTAGAGTGCATACACCAACTCATTTCTAATATTTGGTCAGATGAGTGTATGCCTGATGAATGGAATCTCAGCATCGTTTGCCCGATCCACAAGAAAGGAGACCTCCTCAACTGCGCCAATTATAGAGGCATCAGTCTCCTCAACATCGCATACAAGATCTTTTCTGCGATAATGTGTGAACGCCTGAAACCTTTTATCAACAGCCTGATTGGACCCTACCAGTGCGGTTTCAGGCCAGGAAAGTCCACCATCGATCAAATCTTCACACTTCGGCAGATCCTGGAGAAAACCCAAGAATTCCAAATCGATACTCACCACCTCTTTATCGATTTCAAGGCCGCCTATGACAGCATCTATAGAGAAGAGCTTTATAGAGCCATGTCTAGTTTTGACATCCCTGCCAAACTTGTCCGTCTGTGCAGGCTGACGATGGAGAACGCTCGCCGCTCCATCAAGGTCGGTAATGACCTCACCGAGACCTTTGATGTCAAAAAAGGCTTTAGACAAGGTGACGCGCTGTCATGTGACTTCTTTAATATTGTACTTGAACGGATTGTGCGGAACTCACAAGCCAGCACCAAAGGCACAATCTATTACAAGGCTGTACAACTGTTTGCATACGCCGACGATATAGACATTATCGGAAGAACTCAGCGGGCTGTCACCAGTGCGTTTGCAAGCATTGAGGCGGAAGCGGCCAAAATGGGTTTAGCGATAAATGAGGGCAAAACCAAGTATATGCTGTCAACTAGAAGGGAAAACCAACATCGACGAATTGGACAAAACGTCACCGTGGGCAGCTATAACTTCGAGGTAGTAAGGGACTTTGTCTACCTTGGCTCTGCTATAAATTTTACTAACAAAATCAGTGCAGAAATCAATCGAAGAATAACTCTTGCCAATCGCTGTTTTTTGGGGCTTATAAGGCAATTCAACAGTAAAGCCCTATCTCGAACAACTAAGGAGACTCTATATAAGACCTTGATCATCCCAGTCCTACTTTACGGCGCTGAAACATGGACTTTATTAAAAGAGGATGAAGATATCCTTGGTCGCTTCGAGAGAAAAATTCTTCGTAAGATTTTCGGTCCCGTTTGCGTTGACGGGTTTTGGAGGAGAAGATTCAATCACGAGCTATACAAGCTGTACAGCGACATCGACCTAGTCAAAAAACTTCGTATTGGACGTCTGAGTTGGCTAGGACATGTAGAGCGAATGGACACCAACGCTCCGGCCCGTAGAGTCTTCGAATCTAACCCCGAGGGACGACGCAGTAGAGGGAATCATCGCCGTTGGTGGCGCGCACAAGTTCAAGGGGACCTCGACCAACTTGGAGTGCGCAAATGGAGGCAATTAGCTAAAGACCGAGCTAAATGGAGAGGCTTGTTGGTTGAGGCCCAGGTTCACCCCGAACTGTAGCGCCACCTAAGTAAGTAAGTAAGATACAAGAAACCGATTTTGAACTCTGAGCATTATCAAATATTCCGGGTGATATCAGTGCAACAGCATATCGAAGCGAATTCGCCTTTATCGTACCAACATCGGAATATATACTGACCAATTCAGAATAGGAAAGATACGGTTTTGACAAACATATTTCTGCAGAAGGTCTACAATACCGTTCAAAACCTTCAGTACAAAACCGTACAACCTTCAGTCCAATATTTCTAAATGTGAAACTCACTTAACAACAACAAGGAAATATACATAAATGGAAAATGCGAAATCATACAGATCACGACTAGATCGAGAACAAAGGATACAGATTTCAGCCTAACATACCTACATCGCAGGCGAGACAATGGGTAAGGCACAGATTACAATAGTGCTTGACTATGTGGATGCACTGGTAAAATCACCAACACCAAAACTTTTTAATTGACCCATGTTTTGAATAAATAAGAATGCAACTAAGAAAGTTATCATTTATTATTTTCCTTTTATTCGTTGTCATTCTTGATTGTTATTTTCTAAGCAACCAATATTCATTGACTTATTTCGCAAGTATTGTATTTAATAATGAAGCAATGTTGGTTTAATTATTAAGTAGAATTGCTATGCGTTTAGTTAAGTTTTAAGGAGTAATACAGAATTAGTTTTTAATTACAAATGAATTGTCGCTCACTAGCGGTAACGATACAATGCATTAAAACCTTTCAGCTGTGTGTAACAGAGGTTGCACATCTTATTACGAAAGCGATCTAAAGCAATTGTCTGGCGCTTATTATACTTCAATATTTCAATCACCCGTATACTCTAAGGTATGCCACACAATATCGGCGGACACAGGTGCCTGAGGTTGAGCAGAACTCGATACCTGATAGTCCAAATAGGTGAGGTTAAGAGCTACATAGTGTTGAGTGCACAATACAATCTTTGAAGAATTATTACTTCTACTTAAGTATATTATACATGTGCCCTTAGGATCACGAGGATGTTACCACGACGACGACCAAAGAAACAAGAACGAGAACCGAATCTGGCAAAAAAAAACTCAATAACCTTTTTTTTACAAGTTTCTCAAGGACTTTGCTAAAGACTGGAAGAAGTAAAATGGGTCTACAGTTAGAGATTTCAGCAGCAGAGCCCTTTTTAAGCAATGGTACAACATCTGCACATTTGAGTGTTTCAGGAAAGACCCCCGCAAAAACGATTGAAAATATCTGACAACCCCCCACTTTAAATTAAAGCATTCCATTTTTTTAAGAATTAGATTTGAAATACCATCAACACCATGCAGAACGTTTTTGTTTTTTTTTTGTAAGTGCCAATACCCACACCAATACAACACCTTTGGGTAGGGGGCAGAATATACCCGAGGTAGGCATGCCTGTCGTAAGAGACGACTAAAATCCACGAAAGCGGAGACGAAAACTTGGCAAAAATGGCAAAAAGTAAAACAAATGACCCGGTCCTCCTGGCAGGGGGTTTGTGTGTAGAATCTACTGAACTACCTAGTAAAACTAATTCAGTTATACCTATTATGGCAATGAACAAAACAACAAATATAAATACCCCAGGTGGCAGACCAGGTAAACTGGAAAATCCATCCTCCTCGGAGGTCGGTCCCATGGATTCTGGAGGGGGACGATTTATTGCTTCTTCAACAAAGCTCCAGAAGGAGGTCGTCCTCTACTGCGTCGTCCGTCCGGGGTGGATTCGAAGACTTTCTTAGCGTTGGGCTCCATCCGCTCTACATGACCCAGCCATCTTAGTCGCTGTATGTGAACTCTTCTGACTAAGTCGATGTCCTTGTACAGGCCGTATAGTTCGGCATTGTACCTTCTCCTCCACTCACCGTCTGTGCAGACGGGACCAAAGATCGCTCGAAGAACTTTTCTCTCGAAATGATCAAGGGCATCCTCATCCGGTTTTGTGAAAGCCCATGCCTCTGCGCCATGCAGCAGGACTGGGATGATTATTGTCTTATAAAGAGTTACGAGTACATTAGTAGTTCGAGATAGGGCTTTGCTACTTAGCCCATAGAAATAACGATTGGCAAGAGTAATTCTTCGTGTGATCTCCCTACTGATGTCATTTGCGGAGTTCACCATAGAACTTAGGTAGACAAAATTAGCTGAACTTAAAGCAAGGAAAAATTTGGAAGAAATTGTTATAAGTCTACAAAACCAGATTAAAGCTGCCCTGTTGAACTGTATCAATAAATACCCAGTCCAACCAATCCAACAAGATGGGAAAAAAGAATACCTCACAGATGAAGAAGAGCTTGCACAAGAAACAGAAGAACATCTTAAGAAGAGCAAAAGGTCAGCGAAAAAACGTAAGGCATAAGAAAGTCCTGAAACATGTGCAAGAAACCTTGATAGTGTAGGTACGGCAAAACATGCAAATTTACAAGCTAAGAATGATAAAAGGCTTGAAAAGACAGCCATTACACCACCACCAATAATGATCTCTGGAGTATACAAATTTGGTGAGTTCAAAAGAATAATTGAACAAAAAGAATAATTGGAAAATAAATGTCGATGACAGTGACACTTATAGAGAAATCACTGATGAATTGACGAAGATGAAGTTGCAATGGCACTCATATGAAAATAAAGCTAGTAGACCATTTGAAGTAGTAGCCAGAGGTCTTCACTTTTCGTGTGATGAACAGGATATTGTTGAAGAAAAAAAAATTCAAAATTTTGGAAGCCAAAAACCTAATCAAAAAAGAAAGAATAAAAGGCGTTCATGGGGAGCCAACGATATGAAGTATAAAATAACCTCTTTTTATGCTCTCCTTTCACAATCAAGAAGAGCATGTATAAAATCAATAATGGGTATTGTTGTTAAGACTAAGCCTCTTCGAAGAAGTCCCAATTCAATACCTCAATGCAAACGATGCCAAGCCTTCGGGCATACGCAAATCTACTGCAAAGGAGATTTTGCATGCGTTAAATGTGAAGGAAAACATCCAACAATGGCTGTCTACTAAAGAAGGATGACAGAGCGAAATGTATCATCTTTCATGGAAATCAGACAGCTAGCTACAGAGGTTGTCCGGTTGCAATACAATATCAAGAAAGGAAAAACGGAGTTACTAGCAATCACCAACAAAACCCACCCAAAAATAAAAGCAAGCAACAAGTAAATATCGAAAACAATAAAGTAGACAAAATACCAATTGCTGTTAAAACAAACACACTGATTGTGAATAACAAATCGTATTCCCAAATTGTGAAAAATGCACGTAAAGAGGAAGAAATTTCAGTAAAGGAAATGCTTTTTACTATTATTCAAAGATTGGATAATCAAGATAAAATAATTAAGCTACTAAGCAAAGAACTTTCCACAGCAAAAAACCAACAAAATAATAATAATTACAAATCTGAAATTCGCAACCTGGAACGTAAACGGTTTACTCCAACATATCTCTGAATTTCAGGTATTTCTATGCAATGAAGATATTGATGTTTGCCTGATTTCTGAAAGCCACTTCAAACAGGGAACAAAGATTAGAATTCCTGGGCACCTCTGTTACCGCTCTCCCCATCCAGCTGACAGTGCAGGGGAGGTAGTGCTGTGATTGTAAAAAGTATTTTGGAACCTTACGAATTGCCAAAAATAGCAAAACAATCCATGCAAGTAGCTGCAATAAACATTTTGACTAAAAACAAGGAATTAAAATAACTGCCATATACTGCCCACCCCAGCATTCGCCTACAGAGGAAGATCTTAATGACCTTTTTCAAATTCTAGGCAACAACTTTATCATTGGAGGTGACTTCAATGCAAAACACACCTACTGGGGGTCAAGATTAATAACGACAAAAGGCAGGAAGCTTTACAAAGCAGGGCGAAATTTTAACTGCGATTTTATTTGGACTGGTTCGCCCACTAATTGGCCATCTGACCCAGCGAAAATATCAGATCTTATTGACTTCTTTATAACCAAGGGAATCAATAGAAAAGAGTTAAAAGTTGAAAGCAGTGATCATCTGTCGTCGGATCATACACAAGTAATCCTAACGGTCCACGGCATGTCAATAGAACAGATAAAAAACGTACGACTTACTAACAAAAGAACGAACTGGTATAAATTTAAAGAACTACTCGAAGGATTTATATAGAAATTAGGGAACTAATATTAGAAAAGAGAAGAGCTCGCAGGAAATGGCAAATGACAAGATATCCTGCCGACAGAACTATATTTAATAGACTAAATAACAAACTTAAAAAAAAGTATCGGTGAATTTAAAAATAGATATTTATTTAGATGTAAATAAATACCTCTGTAACTTAACAGCTGACAAAGTCACAGGCTACTCCCTTTGAAAGGCTGCCAAACATTTAAAGAGACCTCAAGAGCAAGATCCCCCGTTAAAAACATCTGATGGGAAATGGATCGGTGACCCAAAAGAAAAGATTCGGAGCACCTGACAAATGTTTTTAAACCTTTTCCACCTAGCATGGCAAACGAACGTCTTGATTTCTCTGATAGAGTAGATGAAGACCAGTACATGCATTCATAAACTATCTAATAGAAAATCTCCCACAAATTATTGTTATACCCAAAGAAGGTAAACCTCTATCAGAAGTTACCTCATATAGGCCAATCTCACGTTTACCGGTAAGTATTATCAAAACTTTTCGAGAAACTGCTTCTTAAAAGACTAGACAGAATCATAGAGCAAAAAATGCTTATTCCCACCCATCAGTTTTGGTTTAGAAATAAACATTCCACAATAGACCAAGTGCATCGTATAACTAATGTTATAGAAACAGCACTAGAAGAAAAACAAGTACATACATTCATTAAGAAATATGCATGACATAAGACTGCCAAATTTATTAAGTGCTAAATCACAAAATTCACTGATATACCATATAGAGGATTTAAGTTATTTAATGAACTGCATAATAATGTGAAAAATGAATTAAATTTGAAAATATTTAAAAAAGCAGCCATTGAATTCGCAAGACAAACTTATTAAAAAATATATATATTATGAAATTGTTTTTTTTTTTTTTCTGTAAAACTGTACCGTAACAATATAATTATAATAACATGTAATACAATTGTAAATTTAATTTAATAATAATTCAAAGCCAGTTAATAAAACTATCTATCTATCTATACTAAAACCTGTTTTAACATATAGTTTCCAATATGGGGTTGTACAGAGAAAACAAATGTACGAATAATACAAACATTTCAAAACAAAGTCCTTCGGGAAATAGTCATTATTTCTAATATACCATGGGGCGGTATATTAGAAATAATGACTTGCATCGTGATTTGCAGATTGATCATGTGACGAAAACAATTTAAAATAACGCAATACGTCGCAACGAGCGTCTGCAGATGCATATTAATCCTGATATACTAGAATACGTCTTAAATGTACGATATAATATTCATAGATTAAGAAGAACTAAACCTCATGAACTTATAATCTGACAATTATGAGAACCCGTATTTAATTTATAATACCTTCTTAAACGCAACTGAACGTTGAAACTAAAATCATTTGTCGATCTTTCTCTGATTGGTCATGATTAAGGAGGTGTTTTTAGTGCGGTTAGAGTCCCACACTACTCTGGGTTTCGACCTGGGCGAGATTTTCACATTCATTTGGACACGGCTATAAACTGCTGGCGATGTCAGTAAAATAATTGCTGAAAGCATTAGCAATGACACGTTTGTCGGATACTTCGCAGCCATTGACACGTACAACAGAGGTTTTTTTTGAAGAAGAGGATTTATTAAGTATGCTGTTTACTATATGTAAAAGTACGATAGCGGTGTTGGTGATTCCACACTGATTAACCTAAGTGTGTGAAGGAGAGGTAAGCTGCAATGGTTTTGGGAAGTTTAACGTTAAGCGAAGGACGGAGTCGATGTCGAGCTCTCACCGGGCACAGTTATTGGAAGCAGTAGTTAACTCAGTGGTTTAGAAGTTGTTTGAGTCGATTTTATAAAGTCCCTTCTGCTAACTTTTTTCTTTAAACCCTTATCTATAATTTTTTTTTAAATTTGCGTTATTATCGATCCTGATTTGTTAAATAAAATATAATTAGAAAACATAAATCTGAATCGGCATTTAAATCTTTACATTTGGGGGCTCAACCGTCGGGTCATCCGGACTAATATATATATATATATATATATATAAAAAGAGCTTTCGTACATGAGTGCGAAAAAAACGAAACAGGTTGCGAGGGTGGAGGTAGACGAAAGTAAACGGCCACAGACAACGGAAATAAAAGAAGCGTCTACCCCAGCAAAAGTGAAACTGAGGCAACACTATAATACACGGTCACAACGTCTAGCTCCGCTAAACGAAGAGAAATGGGAAAAGTCGAAAAAAAGTAGTGGGTCGAATACGCAACAATCGGGCGAGCAGAATAATGAGAGCTTGCAACAGGTTATTCAATTGCTCACTTTAAAAATTCAAGCAGACGAACTAATACTTTTCTGAACTAATACAAAACGAATCGAAAGTTTCAGTTGAAAATTTTGCAAAAATTATTCCAGACTTCGATGGAGAGACGATTCCAGTCAAACATTGGTTTCAAAATTTTGAGCAGAATGCCGATGCCTATGGTATGAGTGAAAAACAGAAGTATGTGCAAGCACGAGGCAAGATGACGAATACGGCCAAACTGTTCCTGGAATCGGTGTCTGTGTTTGAGTATCGAGAACTATGTTTGTTACTGGAAAACGAATTTGACCGCACATATAGTAGTGCAGAAATTCATAAACAGTTAAGTGAGAGGAAATAGCGTAAGGAAGAAAGTTTTCACGAGTACGTTTTACATATGAAAAAAATCGCTGCACTTTTTGGCGTTGACACGGAGTCCGTTATACGCTATATTGTGGAAGGTTTGAATTATTAAAACCGAAATCAAATACAATATGTACAGCTGCAAATCATTTAAAGAACTCAAAGAGAAGTACGATCTTTTTGAGCGTATAAACGAAAATGATAAAGCAGATAAACAGCAGAATAGTAGTGCCAGGAAAAACGGGTACATACGCACTGATAAAAAGAATTACTGTTATAACTGTGGATCTACTGAACATCTGCGCAAAGACTGTCGAGCAGAACAGAAATGCTTCAAATGTAACCAGAGTGGACACATCTCCACAGCCTGTCCTCGATCGATGAAAAGCGTTAGCGTTGTTGTTGATCGTAATCAATTAAAGGAAATAATGGTCAAAAACGTAAAGTTGAATGCTTGGTTGACACAGGTTCGGATGTGACAATCATGAAGGAGCGTGTCTACAAACAACTTAAAGATGTCAATTTGCAAAAGAGTTTTTCGTTTCTATGTAGCCTGGGTAACAAAAAAACGGATTGGGCATTTCAAAGCTGAGGTTGCAGTCCACGGCATGCAGACCATGCAAAAGTTTGTTGTGGTCCCAGACGATACAGTTGAATGTGAAGCGCTACTTGGATATGACTTTATAAAAAAAGTTCTACTTTACATCAGGCTGCCGTCAGGTGAACCGTTGAAATGGTATACGTTTGTGGCAAAAGTGCAGAAGGCAATCAACGCACTTGTCCACAGTTCGACAAAAGTATCGCCGTTTGAATTGATGTTCGGCATTAAAATGAAGAATGAAATAAATAAACAAATCGCTGTTCGGCATTAAAATTAAGAATGAAATAAATAAACAAATGAACTGCTTGGGCAAGAGATGTTGGAGAATTTTGACAACGAACGACAGAAGACGCGTGAAGAAGCCAGGAAGCAGATACAACATGCGCAAACAACATAAAAGAAGAATTACGACAGAAAGCGCAAAAGCGAATATGGATACAAGGTTGGAGACTTGGTCGCAATCAGACGAACCCAGTTTGTTACAGGTAGGAATTTGGCAAGCGAATACCTTGGCCCATATGAAGTCACTAAGGTCAAGCGAAATGGGCGTTACGATGTAAGAAAAGCAGCGCAAGTCGAAGGGCCTATCACTACTGCTACCAGTTGCGACCACATGGAGCTATGGAAGTACGTCACAGAAAACGAGGAACTTTTGTCATCGGAGTCAGATGACGAAGTTCAGGATGGCCGAGTGTTGGTGATTCCACACTAATTAACCTAAGTGTGTGAAGGAGAGCTAAGCTGCAATGGTTTTCCTGATTTGTTAAATAAAATATAATAAAAAACATAAATCTGAATCGGCATTTAAATCTTTACATATATGCCATTAATTTTTTAAATTTCCCTTAGCAGAATTAAATTGAGAACGATAAAAGGTATCGCGGAAGATCGGAATCTCCTTTTTAAGTTCAACGCACAATATCTTATATTTGCTCCTCAAACTCATATTATTAGGGAACTTATAACATTTAATTCTGAGTTTGTTTCAACCTTTTACTTTGTTCAGTAAGTACCTAGAGATCCAAGGCCTTTTTAATACCTCTTCCCAAAACTCATAAAACAGATTGCTTTTCAGCTTACTGAAGTTAATTTTCAAAAACTTCTTAGAAGATTAACGATTATTTTTCTTGCTATGCGAAATGTTTACTAAGAGGCCTGCCATGGAATGATCAGTTATCATCAAATCAAGAACACATTTTTCACAATTACTCAAAGAAACATTACTAAATCGCCCAAAAATGTGATCTAAACATCTACCAGATACAGATAGTACGGAGGTTCATTGATGGAACAAGCAAGGCAATCGCATTGCCTAATAATGCAAAATAACTCGAAACTGTTTCAATACTTTCTAAAATGTGGAGATTAAAATCTAACAAAATCATTAAGTTTTCTTTTCTAAGAAACCAAAAAATTATTTTATGAACATTAAAACATTAAACATGAAGAGAGAATGTCAGTTGAGTAGTAGACGTGTTTTTTGTGCGGCAGTATCATTTTGTGGATTCACACGGTTTTTTCACCCAACTTTTATTATTTTCGGTTCTAAAGTCTTTGTCAACAATTGTTAATATCGGCTGAATTAAAATTATACGATTTTCATTACGTATGTGGTGTCATTTCGATCAAAAAGTCGTCTGAAAATTGCTTAAAATAACTGAATTATTTGGGTGCCGGTAAAAATGACATCCCCCGCAATTCTGAGATCTCACATTAAAAATGTTCCTTCCAAATCTCCGGCAACGAACTCACTTAAAGCAAAAAATTCGAAAAGTAATTTGTCTCTCTTATGCAAGGAAATCAAAGACCAGGGTGAGTCTATTCATAAGAGATTATCATTCTTGGAAGAAAATATCTCGGCAAAAATTGAAAAAATAGAAGAAAAAATGGTAAACAGCTACCAACAAATAAAAGACGAGATGTCCGCTCTCAGTGAGAGGGTCAAGGTTCTTGAAAGCTGCGCGAGCGAAGTACACAAATTAAGGGCCGAAGTTGCTTGCCTTAAATCGCAGATGAATGACCAAAATCAAAAGAGCTTAGCTAACGATGCTATCCTTGTCGGAATTCCATTTGTATCTGGCAAAAATCTTCACCAAATGTTTAACACTTTTTGCCACGCGTTAGGCTGTCAACCTCCAGTTCTCCGTCAAATATTTCGCACTAAGCCTAAACACAAAAACACCAGTGATGCCATTATCATAGTTAAATTCGATTCTAAGCATGAGAAGGGGCTTATCTTTAAATCTATAGCCGATTTCCGAAAATCTAAGGGGGACTCAATTCATCGAAGCCTATTCACTGCCACGATTGTCTTTCAATCTGAAAATCGAAAAGTACTCCAACACACCGTGCAATTAAGAAGACAGCGAAGGATTGAATCGACATTCAAAAATGTCTATTTAATTCATTTAATTAAGATTTAAATTTTTTTTAACTTTTTAATTTTTAATTTTACTTTTTAATCCAATTCGGGAATTTATTTATTACACATTTTTTATTTCTTTTATAACTTTTCTTTTTTGTTTTTTTTGCATTTGTATAATTCCTCTCTTTTTTTTTTTTAAATATTTTTGCCTTTTATTTTCAGCTAAAAGAACCATTTTGGTTTCATATTTTTATTTCTCTGTAAATTTCTATTAGCTGCCTGTTAGATCTCTCGTATACTGTGCTATAAAAGTCGGTTAGTTATATTATGAGCTTTCCTGGTTCCAATCAGTGCAGTGTGACGAAAGCTTTGATTAATATCTTATGTGACAGAAATCAAGGACTATGCATATGTCGTCTTAACGCACAAAGCCTTAGCCCAAAAATCGACGAATTTAGGGAACTGTTTGAGGGTTCCTTAATTGATGTTATTTGTGTCTCAAAAATGTGGTATGTACGGGAAATACCTGACCATTTATACTCTCTTGGTGGCTACAAGTTGCTAAGGAATGATAGATCTGGTAGAATCGGTGGAGGCATTGCTATATACATCCGCAATGGTGTTGCGCATAAAGTGGTACTGGCGTCGCAGGGCGATAATCCTATTTATTTTATATTTGCTGAGCTGGTTTTAAAGAAACAGAAATGTTTAATAGGATGCGTTTATAGACCAAATATGTCCATAACTCTTCAGTCCTTTTTCACTGCACTAGAAGAAATCTCATGTAAATACGACAACATCCTTATTGCTGGTGATTTTAACTGCAATCTTCTAGACGCCCATTTATCTCAACCGTTTATCAATGAAATAGCGGGATATAATCTTACTCCAGTCAATTCTACTGTCCCTACTCATTTTTTGGCTCAATCTCAAACGCTGCTTGATTTATTTATAGTCAATCACCCCGAAAAAGTCGTCTTTTTTGACCAACTATCTGCCCCCGCCTTCTCCAAGCGTGACATGACTTTTTTAACGTTTGACATCCGGCTTGACTCCTGTCCACAGATTGTATCTTTTTGGGATTTTAGAAGTATTGATTGCAACAATCTGTCACTCAAATTAGATAGTGTACATTGGTATCTGATATATCAAATGTCATCAAGCATAGATCAGGTGGAGTTTCTTCAATATAATGTAAGGCGTATCTTTAATGAATGTGTTCCATACAGATCAAAATTACTGAGAAATTCTGGACGCCCATGGATCTCAGATACAATAGTCAATTGGATTAAGCTAAGGGATTGTGCTTTCATACGGGGGAAACGCTTCCGAGTCCCCGAATTATACTTGGTGTATAAAAATCTAAGAAACTCTGCAACAAATCTTACCAAAAAAGATAAGTGGAAATATTTCTCAAAGAAATTGAATTATAAACTACCATCTAAAAAGCTTTGGAGAAATATAAGAGAATCGTGCACGGGAAAGATCCTAAATACAGCACCAGAATCTGTCGACGTAGATAAGCTAAACAAACTTTTTGCTGATATATCATCTGTATCTCCATCTGGAGTTTTGGATACAACGAGTTCAGCAGCGAGCTCAGATATGCGAGCTACTCCTTTATACTTCTCCAGATGTGATGAAACTGATGTGGTTAAGGCAATTCTTAGTATACAATCTAACGCAATGGGGTATGACACAATACATCCTTTGTTTATAAAAATGATCCTTCCCAAAATTATTCCTTTTATAACACATATTTATAATACAATTTTCCTTACATCTAATTTTCCGACTCAATGGAAACATGCCAAACTCATACCCACTACAAAGAAGCGTTCATCACCTTCCGCTGCTGTGAAATATAGGCCTGTAGCGATCCTTCTATATCTTTTAAAAGTCTTCGAAAGGTTAGCATTCTGGCAGATCTCTGCATTTATAAAGCGAAACAATCTCTTATGTACTCTACAGTCAGGGTTTAGAGAAAAACATAGCTGCGTTACTGCTTTGCTTAAGGTGACAGATGATATCCGAGTTTCTATGAACGCCAAGAAAATCTCACTCCTAACACTTCTAGATTTTTCAAAAGCATTTGATACTGTCAATCATGCCAGCCTAGCTAATAAACTTCTGAACTCCTTCAGCTTCTCCGATTGGGCAGCATGACTTATACACTCCTATTTGACTAACAGGAAACAAAGAGTCTTCGTGGATCATAAGATATCTTCTGCACTGCCATTGACAAGAGGAGTTCCGCAAGGATCCATTCTGGGGCCACTCTTATTTTCAATATATATCAATGATCTTCCAAGTGTTATTAAATATAGTAATGTTCACATGTTTGCTGATGATGTTCAATTATACCTGGCGTCTTCTATTGATAGAATCAATTCTGCTGTTGAACATATTAAGTATGGTCTTATGCAAATATCGATGTGGGCTGCTAGTAATGGCTTAAGCTTCAACCCTAAGAAGTCACAGTGCATTGACCACTGTCAAACTTGGCTCATCTGCATTAACTTACGTTAATAAAGCAGTTAATCTAGGTATAGTCGTTGATCGTACGTTGAAGTGGGACGAACATATTAACAAAATCTGCTCTCGGAATTACGCAACCCTGCGCACGTTATACCACTCACAATCGTATACACCTGTTTCCACTAGAGCTATGCTAGCTAAAACTCTAATTGTCCCATTGATAACTTATGGATGCAAACTCTTTCCTAAACGGGACTATGCTTCAAATCGGAAATTGAATGTAGCATTTAATGTGCCTCGCTATGTATATGGTCTTAGGCGATATGATCATGTATCCACATATAAATGCAAAATATTGGGTTGCTCTCTTGATAACTACTTAGACTTTAGATCTATTATGTTTCTTCACAAATTAATCACTTCAAAGGAACCTTCATACTAGTTCTCTAAGTTACAGCAAACTAATTCGTCGCGAGTAGTGGGTTTTATATTACCGAGATCAACGTCGGCCTCGTCACAAAATCAATTCTTTCATCACACTGTTAATTCTTGGAACTATTTACCTATGCGTGTAAAGAGAAGCTTTCATCTGAGAAACTTTCGGGATATACTTTTAGAATATTTGCAGACATCGAGATAGTTCATTTTTCTACTGAGTAAATGGGCAAAGAGAAAGAAAAAGAGATAATTTTTTAAATATAACTTAAACTCGAAATTTGAATTCTACAATTTTATACATTCTTTTCTTTTTATATAATACTGAATATGTTTTTTGCTTTTTATCTAAAAACTCCCAATTATATGCATTACTAATTATAAGGATTATTTTCTTAATGTGTATGTCACTAATGTTAACAATAAATAAATAAAAATAAATAAATAAATAAAACATACATACATATGTAGTCTATAGACACACAAAAATACACCTGTCCCTCGAATTACATGGTAGATACGTTCCAAAATCGTACAAATCAAAACCGTGTAAAACAAGACAGAGCTTGCATATGAAAATGGAGGATAGGAACAAAATTTTAGGTCGTGTAAACCGAATCAAGGAATTTATAGAAAATACGTAGACACGTTCGTAGTAACCGTGTAAAATGAGACAAGGATTGTACGGAAAAATCGATATTGGTTCCACTGCATGCCAAGTCACTAAGCCGATGCTCTAGTACATTCATAACGTATTCAAAGACGTAACATTTTTATGTTTTCAACTCATTTATTTACTAACAACAAGAAAACACACATAAACGTAAACAACTTTTCTTTAACAAAAACAAAAAGAATGTAAAAATAAAAGGAACAAAAAATAAAAACAATCTTCAATCTTCGCCAGAACATTCAAAAGCTGGTATGTACTCCTTTTTTCTTTGCTTGTGGAACAATATCACTATCCGAGTCGCTAACGTTAATTTCATGAGAGGGGACTTGCTGTACGGCAACACGAGTTGAGCTGCTGGTTGTATTTTCGTCTTCGGTAATGGTGACAGACTTGCATTTGGTTGATGTCAGAAAATCCGTGATCAACATTTGCTTACTTTGGCAGACATCTTTCTAATCTTTTTCATATTGACTGAGCGCATTTTTAATTTTTTGTTGAAATTTCAAAGCCCTTTCCCTTTTTCTTTGTTAAAAAAATATGATTCAAGTTCCCTATTCAGTCGAAGCACTTCAGCAATTATATTCGCGATGAATTTTTCTAAACACAAAAAAAGTTTTTTGTTTTTCGATTTAAAACCATGATAAAAGAGCGCAACAGCTCTTTTAAGTGCCAGGTCCTAGCTTCTCGCAACCAATCATGTTGTGTGCGTTATATGTTTCACACGAATGGAAGGGACCTACAGTTTAGTGCCGAATCCGAACGGCGATTTGAGAAGCTTTTTCGTGACAACAATACTCTCGAATGTTTGTCAGACGCTCGCGAGAGGTGGGACCGTGAAAAAACTTTTTGGTGTTTTCTGGGATTCGAACTTGGAACCTCATGCGTAGTGATCCGACACACTACTTTTAAAACATCAGCACTTAAATAGTCGACCCACAAAACATCGAGAATATCATACTCATCATTCGCAAAGCAACCAACACCACCTGCAGCGTAATTTTCATTAGTCTTAGAAACAAAATTAAACCCGGGTATAATGTAATCGTTTTTTTTTTTTTTTTTTCGAAGTTATAAATCTAAATTTCAGACGCAATATCAGAAAATATCTCGAATACACCCAAAAGAATCAATGTGTGCGACAAGAGCTGTAAGGTTTTCTCTCAAACTTCTGACATTCTGGTGAATAATGAAAAACTTATTATCGCAATAGGAACTATTAGAAAAAACGGTAACACAGTTGGAACTCCTAAGATTAGGTATAGAAAAATCATCGATCAAAACATTTTTATTATTCATCACAAAAAAAGATTGAATGCAGTACATAAGTCAACCTTTTACACCTTTCTATTTTATTGCCTCTTTTGCCTTCATAAAGAGAGCCTGTGTGTACTTCGTGAGAGAATCATTTATATAAATCCCGGTGCAGATACTTTTGCTGCACTTGATGTTGTATGTTTACATATATACGTGTGCACAAATATGTACAAAGGTAGGAATTTCGGAGTTGTGAAATGATTTGGGGCACTTGCACCATAAAATGAAAATTCGCTTATGGAAGAAAAAGATTCGCTTGTCAGACAAAATAGCCGGACAGGTGTATATGACTCAAATACAAATTAGCATTAGCAGTTCATATTCACAGTAAATTAGAAATCGCATTCACAGTTATAACTTCTAATTCACGACTTAACCCATCTCTACTGCTGCTACTGCTACTGCCGACAACACCATCGATACCAGTCACTTGTGCCCCCCCTACCCCCCTTCGGGTAGGGGTTAGAATATACCCGAGGTAGGCATGCCTGTCGTAAGAGGCGACTAAAATCCACCCTTCGTATACCGGGCTTAAAGTGTATACAAAAAAATGCAATGAGTAAAACGAAAATCCACCCTCTTCGGAGGTAGGCTCTACGGATTCTGGGGAGAGCCAATTATTGCAATTGATAAATCCCTTTATAAAAAGTTCAAGGGTACCTCGGTCTCCACCATCAAGACCGAATGTCTCCGGGAAAAAAAGTCCGCCGGAAGTGCAAGCGCACAAGAAACAGGACTTAGAGAAATGTAAAAGCTTTGAGAAGGAAAATAACGAACTTCGCAATAGGCTTGATGAAATGGATCGGCTCTACCAAGAGCTCAAAAAAGAGGTAGACATGCTGAGAGAGGAAAACAAGCTTCTAAAGAACTCGCTTTTACAAAAAGAACGCGAAGATTCCCCTCCCCGCGCAGCTTCGAAATAGAAGATGAACTCGGCAAATTTATTGAACCAATGCAGAATGCCGCGTGGAAAAATACACCTTTAAGGAGGAAAGAAGTCCCATGCAATGAAGCTAATTATCCGCCGGAAATAAAAGAACTTATTCGAGAAAAGAGAAGAGCACGCAAAATATGGCAACAAACTCGCGCTCACCAGCATAAAACCCACTCGAATTTCCTATGCAATAAGCTTAAAAAAGCGATCCAAGACCTAAAAAACCGAGAGACTTCAGCTTATCTTGAAGGTTTAACCGCCGAAAAAACCACTAATTACTCGCTCTGGAAAGCTGTCAAAAGAATTAAAAAACCCCAAATACATTCGCCACCGATAAGAAAAAACAACGACGAATGGGCAAAAGGTGATAAAGAAAAAGCGGATCTATTTGCCGAGCACTTAGAAGAGACTTTTAAGCCATTTGATGGAGAAACATTTGGAGACGATTTTACCGGTACGACTACGACATCTGACAACCTTAGAATAAAAAGTGTGTCACTTATAGAACTTTGCCAGGCAATAAAAAACCTGAAGAACAATAAAGCTCCTGGCTATGATTTAATAACCGGACAAATCCTCAAGGAATTACCAAAAAAGGCACTATTAAAATTGCTTTATTTAATAAATGCTTCCATTAGATTATTATACGTTCCAAATCAATGGAAAGTCGCAGAAGTCATAATGGTTCCGAAACCGGGGAAATCTCCAAATGACAAAAAATCGTACAGACCGATATCGCTACTACCAATAATATCGAAGGTATTTGAAAAACTCCTTCTGAAACGGATTCTTCCGGTCATTGAAGAGAGACGCCTAATACCTGACCACCAATTCGGGTTCAGAATCAAGCATTCCACAATTGACCAAGTTTATAGAATAACCAACGAAATTGAAAAAGCCCTTGAGGAGAAAAAGATTTGTTCTAGCGCTTTTCTTGACGTATCTCAAGCCTTCGACAGGGTTTGGCACGATGGATTGAATTATAAGCTAAGACGAATCCTTCCGGAGCAACTTCATAAGATCTTAGAATCTTACCTTAAAAACAGACTTTTTCGTGTCAAGCACGGAACTGAATATTCTGATTTTAAAGAAATCGCCGCCGGAGTTCCGCAAGGAAGTGTCCTTGGGCATATCTTATTCTTGCTGTACACTCGGGACATACCACAAACTGAAGGCACTATTGTAGCTACGTTCGCGGACGATACGGCTATTCTGGCAACGGAAAGTTCAATCGAGTCAGCAACCATAAAACTCCAACGAGCCTTGGATAAAATCTGTCAGTGGACAAAAACTTGGCGCATTGTTCTTAACGAGACCAAATCGACGCATGTTAACTTCACTTACAAGAAAATAATCAACCTTCCCGTTTTCATTAACTCTGTCCAAATACCGCATGCAAACGAAGCTAAATATCTGGGAATGACACTAGACGCGAAACTTAAATGGAAACCTCACGTTAAAAAGAAACGTGACGAAGTCGAAAATCGACTTAGAGAAATGTATTGGCTAATTGGAAGATATTCCAAACTAAGCGTATATAACAAACTGCTTCTGTATAAGCAAGTGCTTAAACCCGTGTGGACGTACGGTATACAACTCTGGGGTTGTACCAAACCAAGCAATAGGAATCTCATACAATCATTCCAAAATAAAATTATAAGAATAATCGTGAACGCTCCCTGGTATATCAGAAACAATGATATCCATAGAGACTTAGGGATAGCTAACGTGGAGGACGAAATCAAAAACTTCGCTCGCAAGCTTCGTATTCGTCTTCATGGTCATTGCAACTGTGCCATACTCCAAACTTTGGATGTGACAAATCTTACGCGCCGCCTTCAAAGAACGAAACCGTTCGAATTAGCGCAATAAGACAAAAAGCCGCATGTCATGACGGTTTCAAAAAAAAAAAAAAAAACTTGTGCTGAGATTTTTTTTTGTTCACCCTCTTTGCGCTCATTATTCGTTGTTTCGTAGTTAGATCAGAGAATTTTACGCAGATGATCGAATTCGCTTTAGAAGTTTTCGATTGCACTTTGTTGACATAACATTTCTCGATATTACAGTCAGGAACTTCGATGAACAATGCAAGTTTTCGATTGCACTTTGTTGACATAACATTTCTCGATATTACAGTCAGAAACTTCGATGAACAATGCTTTGTTGAAGATTTGATTTGTCATGCTACTAGCGTTTTTGTCCTTGACATTAGGCACTCCAACAATCTCGATGAAATTGCTAAGATGAAATAGCATATGTTTATGTCGTTTCATTCATAGATAAAAACCTTCACTTTTAAGAATATACTCCAGCCGCATTTTTAAACATCGAAGGGGCTTTCAACAACGTAAATACGACATCGATAAATGCAGCACTAGTTGAACTAGGAGTAAAAACAGAGATAATCAGCTGGATAGAAGAAATGCTTAAGAGCAGAATAATCAACTCCGAATTAGGTGAGAGCATCGTAAAGAAAACAGTTACAAGAGGAACTCCGCAAGGAACAGTTTCTCCTTTGCCCTGACTCCTTGTCGTTAATAAAATTCTGAGGATCCTCAAAACCAAAGGAGTAAAACAATTGCATACGCAGACGACATAGTAATCATGATCAGTGAGAAATACTTACCTACAATCAGTAACTTCATGGAATCTGCATTAAAAGAATTGTCCTCCTGTGCAGAACAAAACGGTCTAAGTTAAAATCCGACTAAAACTGAACTGGTTCTGTTTATCAGAAGAAGGAAGGATAGATGAATTTGGTCCTCCTAAACTAAATGGAATTCCTCTGAATCTCTCCACAGCAGCTAAATATTTCGGAACCATCCTTGATTCGAAGCTCACCTGGAAAAAGAATGAAGAAAGCACTTTGCGCATTCTATGTGTGCAAGAAAATCTTTGGTAAGCAATGGGGTCTGCGTCCGTCCACGATCAACTGGATGTACACAGCGATTGTTAGACCCATCCTTTCCTACGGAATTTTTATATGGTGGAAAGCAACAGACGAAACCAGCTATCTAGAAATACTCACAAAGGTACAAGGATTAGCATAACAGGACCACAGAGATCAACACCACAAGATGCTAAATATCCCTCCTCCCCATTTGACGAAACTGAACAAAAAGTAATTGTGGATGTGGATAATTCAGAGTATTCGCATCATTACGTACAGCAGCGTACAAAGGGTTAATTCAATTATAGTTCAGTCTTAGTCTCGTGTGTAATTTAGAGGGGACTACGTTCCTTTCCTAATATAAACGGTTTCTCAAAATGGGGAGTAGGAAAGAAATTCCCTTTGAATTACGAAATTTAATTGTTAAACCAAGATAAGAGAATAAATAAAAGGCAAGGTAAAACTCGCGCAACAGTACAATCCATAATAAAAAGATACGATGATAGGGGTAAGTCTTTAATGAAAGTTGTTCTGGTTTTCCGAAGACCTTAACCAATACCAAAATTGGGCCAATATATCGAAAATACGACCGGCAAAGAAGTTCATTCTTAAACGGTTCGAAATGTCTTAGGATCCGAAGGATTTTATGGAAGATATCCCAGAAAAAGGCCCCGAATCGGCAAGGTCAACCAACGAAACCACCTTGAGTTTGCCAAACACTGTTCTTCTGAAGGTCACGAGTTTCGGAGAACGATACTATTTACGGAAGAAAGTAAGTACAATAGTTTCAGATGCGATGGCCGGAAAAACATATGGCTTCGACCAAACCAAAAAATGGCTGTGCAAAATTTGGTGCCAACTGTGAAACATGGGGGAGGTTGTCATGGTTTGGGGTCAATGCTGGCGGCAGGAATGGGTAAATTAATCTTCATTAAGGGCATTATGAATCATCACAAATATTTGTACATATTGCGTAATAATTTGTACGCGTCTGCCGAATGTTTAGAATTAGGAACTAACTGGGTGCTACACCAAGGCAATGAACCAAAGCACGCAGCAAGAACAGTTAAGGTATGGCTCCTGTACCGCGTGCCTTAACAGTTGCATCCACCCCCAATGACCAGATCGTAACGCTATGTAGCACAGTTGGGATGAATTCGAACGCAGAATCCATAAATGCACAATCAGTTCCCTAAAGAGCGCTTTGCCAAAAGCACGGTCCGAAATAACATCGAACATTTTCTACCCAAAATCTCATTCTAGCGATACCTAGAAGATTGCAAGCAGTCATAGAAGCAAATGGACGGCCGACAAAATATTAAATGCCATTTGCCATTTGCAGGTCTTTAAAATTATATCTTTCATGTTTTCTTGTACTGTATGTAAACTTTTGTGTGGTCAATGGGCCCATTCGGTTATGCTAACTTTACGCAAATTGTGCAAAGCATAGCATTTGGAAAGGTATTTAAGATAAAGCAAGCAATTCTAAAACGCAACAGTGCACTTTTTTTTTACAAATATAGAAAAATTACGCAAATGTCAAAATCGTGTTTCAAAGCAAGCATATAAATTATGTTTTGCTTTTGTTGACAGACGGTGATTCTCAAGATTTCAAGATTTGTAATGTATAATGAAAATTCAAATCCTAACGTAATGTATCAGGGCGCCCTCTATGGTCAAGTAGGAAAATGTTGAATAGGCACGGCCATATTGATGTACACTTCCGAGAGGGAGAAAGTTCGAGTTTGGATTGGGAACCATCGACTAGGAGGACGTTCCATAATAAAAGGAAAATAAAATCTCTTTTTTGCATTTTAATCTAAAGTTGTTTTTATAGATTCTAGATTTTTTTTATTTCCATTTCAAGATAACAATTCAATAAAGATAACATAAAAGAATATTCATTTAATACATTATGATACTAGATACAGTTTTTCATAATAACATTGACGAATTTTGGGTATAATGATAACAAAATACACAAATAATAATAATACACTTTGTGGTATAGTACAACCAGTAGCAAGTGTATGGCTATTAATAATATTAAAAAACGATAGGATTAAAGCCGAAAAGGGAAGACGAAAAGGAGAACGCGATGTACAGCGAAATGCAAATATAATTTTTATTGTGCAAATAATTATTTTTGGAGAACAAAGATGAATATACCAAGAGAAGAACAATCGTAAAATGTGGATTAAACATAAATAAACAGTACGTTAAGATATAACTTGAAGTAGAGTCTCAACTTCAGATCGTGAAAGTAACCAAGCTTTAAATTTGTTTAAGAATTGATTTCCATGTGTCACTAGAGTGGATATATCTGACGGCAGTTTGTTAAAAATGTAAGTTGCTATAGAAGTCAGAAAACGTCGATTGTGCTCTTTATTAAATCTAGGAACATCATCTGTAGACCCATTTCTCAACGAATATACTCCATTTCTTCTAAAGTGAATATTGACACTTCTAACAAAAAATACTTTAAGCGCTATGTAGATAAAAAGATAACGAAGGCGTAGTATTTTCGCCGATTGAAATAGCGGCAGTGAAGGCTCAAATCTATTTTTACATAGCAATAACCGAACTATTTTTTTCTGAGCTGTAATAATAGGACTCAGGTTACTTATATAGCCACAGCCCCAACAAGCAAGACCATACTCAAGCCGTGATTGGACCAATGCGTAGTAGACAGCTGAGAGTAAACTATGAGGAACAAGCGTTCGCAAGTGATACATTTGGTTTAAGGATATGTATATAATTTTTTCTAGAGACATTATGTGTGACTTCCAGTTTAATTTGTTGTCTATAATAACTCCTAGATACTTAAACTCCTTCATGAACTCAAAAGTAAAGCATTCGTTTGTGCAGTGCAGCTTGTCGCAACTAAGATGATGAGATGTAATGCCTTCAATTACTGTGTTTGGGTTGGACAAGGAAAACACATAGCCTTAGACTTCGTGCTATTAAAGAATTTCTGAATATAAAAGTGCTAGATCGTCTGCATAACCAATTAAATGGCCGTTGACAGTTAGGTTGAATACGGACTTAATGTAAACAAGGAAAAGGATTGGTCCTAGAACTAAACCCTGTGTGAAGCCAGAATTTGGACAGAATTCGTCCTTGCTTACAAATTAATTTACCCCACTGTTTTCGATTAAACAAGTAGGACTTAAACCATTCGGATATATTGCCTCTAAAGCCAGTGTTACTGAGTTTCTGAATTAAAAAAATCCTGATTATCTAAATCAAAGGCTTTTGTTAAATCAAGAAATAGTCCAACTGTTTTTTGATTATTATCTAGTGCACAGTAAATTTTCTTTAAAAATGCCACAATTCCATCTTCAGTGCACTTACCTTTCATAGAACTAAATTGCAACTTATTAAAAAATTGAGTCTTTTCAAAAAAGCTACGCATTTTGCTAACTATTTTTCAAAAATCTTTGAGAAGACCGATAACAAGCATATTGGGCTATAGTTGTTTGGGTCGCTTGGATCGTCTTTTTTTTTAATCGGAATAATTAATGAGGTTTTAAGGCAATTAGGAAATATTCCGTATTGAAAGCTTTGGTTAACAATGTGCCTCAAGAGATTTACTATCGACTTTCCAATCTTCTTGATAATAACGCTACTAATGCCATATATTCCACATGAGTTCTTAGCTTTCAAGCTGTTAATAATAGAGAGAAGTTCTGAATTACTAATGGGCACAAAATAGAAGGAAAGTGAACTCGTTTTATCAAGTAAAAATCGCCCATTACTCACATTTAATTGAATACACACATCTGGGTTCATGCCGTTGTCTAAGTCCTCATTACTACTGACGATTTTATTGTCTAGTTTAAGAAACTTTAAATCCGGTTCTTTTTTGTCTTTGCCTAATATGTTATTGACAATATGCCATTGCTCTTTAGGATTATACCGACTTTCTGCAAATTTGTTGCTATGGTATTCAATTTTTTGCCTATCTATTAGATTCCGCACATTACTTTGAAGCTCTCTATATATTTGTTAATAATTGTCTAAGATCGTCTAGACTCCTTATATATTTGACCTCAGTTCCATTTGATCGTCTCATCATAATTCTTCTACGGCGCACACAGAGAAACTCATAGTTGAACTGCTTCTTTGCTGTTTTAGCTTCTTGAAGAAGATATTTCAACTCGGCAGGTAACCAGTCGTTTCTATAAATATTTCCCTTAACAGAAGGCATGATGAAATTTGCGTTTATTGATTTCCTATTAGCATACATCGTAAAGAGAATTTTCTCCTTAGTACATGTTCGCAGCGTCTTCAGTACCAACACATCTCATACTCTCAGTTTTTTTCTGTAGCAAAGGTCAATATCTTCTTGGGGTAGTTGCAGTCCCAACCCAGTGTTACTAATTTTTACAGCTGTGTCAATGACGCATTCACTGTCAATAGCCGGTACGTTGTGGATCTCCAAATAGTTGGCGTGAATCAACCAGTCTGCGCTGCTGACACGTTCTTTGCATTCGTCTAGCTGTATTTTCAGATTTTCATTCTCTTTTTTAATCGCATTCTGCCGACTCCTCCAGTGCAGTGAGACGGCTGTTCATTACATTAAACGTAGTCTCGGCGGAAGAGAGTGTTTTTCTTAGCTCAATGATTTGGTCATACAGTCAGGTTCCACATTTCACTTTCACTCGATATGAAATTGAAATCGATCGAAAATGAGATTTGGTGTTCTACATTTCACTATTATTGATTTCGATTTTAAAATTTTCCAAATTGAACCAAAGTGAAATTGTTGTGTTCCAGAATTTGATTTTGTCGATTTGCAAGTGATTTCAAATCGATCTTTTCGTTCGATGTGAAATAGTGAAAGAGAGCAAACGTGTTTCATAATGTAAGTAAAAAAAATGCATTTTAAACAAACTTGATAAGCTTATTTGACTAAAAATACATTTAAAACAGGGGTAAACATAAAAATAATGCGCAGGAGGCAATATTTATTAAATTTATGGAGCAGCACAATTATCTGGCATGAGGGTTTTTTCAAAGGACCGATTTCTCACCGAAGCTTTAGCATCTGCAATTTCCAAGGGATTAGATATATTCTCAGCCTTCGTCTCTTAATTTTTACGCCTTTCGGCCTGCAATACCGCAGCAATTAACACAGCATTCATTATAAAATCTTGGATTATATTACAAATGCTTTAAAACACGGAAACAACAAAATTTATAAAAAATAAAGAATATGTTGAAATTGAGAAAATTTCTAATACCCGAAATGACAGATATCAGCTGTTTTCAATTTCACGAAAGTGATTTCGAACAAAAATTCGGAGTTGCCAAATCGATCGAAATGCGGAACACTGAAAATGAATTCACTCGATTTTTAATTTCGATTTCGATTTCATTTCACTCGATTTCTGGAACCTAGCTGATAGACTTCTTTGAGAGTGATGTTCGTGGTGTCACCGTCATATGAGGTTGTCAATGACAAACATAATCTTCCCGTATCATTGCGCCTTTTATGAGTGCACACAGAACAATTCCACAATTTTTTATTTCTTGCAATATATTCAAGACCGGCTGGTTTTAATTTTGCGCACTCTGCATGCAATTAGTTCCTGCACTCATTGCATTTTATTTTACTTGAGTCCCTGACAATTTTAACTTTGCACACTAAACAACTCGACATTTTTCGTCTTTCCTCTTTGGCGGCTAAACTCAGAATGAGTCTCTGAAGAAAATATGTGTGAAGAAGAAGAAAGGTAAATGTTAACAAACAAAACAAGAAGAAAAAAAAAAAACAGAGAAAAAGAAGAAAATGTTCATTCTTTTTCAGAGCAAAAATGTAAACTAAATGCAAGTTATTTGTTCGTAAACGTCAAAAATTATGCATAGCAGTCGTATGCTTTGAGGTTTCAACTGCTTTGTTGCTCTTGCTTTAATAAGGTTTGATTTCCCGAGTTTGCATTTCCGAATAGGTTCAATTTATTTGTTTATTTTACTTTCTCCTTCTATTCTTGTTTTTCCCATTAGTTTTTTTATTTAGGTTTTTTTTTTTTTTTTTTTTAATTTTAAGCTGGTTTTTGAATTCTGCACTTTTCAAGGGTGTATGTAGACTTTGTGCTAGAGTGTATGCACGTGTGGTAGACCTCTATTTTGTCATTCAGTGGTCAACATTTAACATTTTGTTTCCCCAAAAATATAGTTTTTATGAATAAAATGCATTAGTTTCTTATATTTAAGTTGCAAAACCCGTGCAACTTGTCATGTGTGACAATCAATTTTGTCCCGGAAAAAACTCAGCTTTGATTTCCGGCCACTCTGGATTACATGTCATAGTTAAAAAACGATATGGACGACCATGTTTTCTGAAATACATACATATGTATGTCATTGCATCTTGAGTTTTTTCATGCAGATATCTCGGTGATCCAGTGCACATATGATATACATGCATACATACAATTGACATAGAAAGTAGGAATAAGAATGGGAGGGAGAGCGTGCGAGAACCACGGACTGATGATGAAATGGAACAAAGCAGCAACCTCGTCATTGCGGTTGAATGGAAGCCATCGATGTAAACAAATGAAAATAATGGATATTTTAAAATTGTTATTTACTTATTTCTCAGCATGTAGCTATAATTAAAAAAAGATTAAGGGCTTAAAATTTGCGTAATCATATTGACTTCACACCACATTTTTGTTTTTGGAAATTTTTGAATTGATTTAAAGTAAGGAGTGAATATGTGAATCAACCTCAATAAAGTAAGTATCAAAAAATAACAATTTTTAATTTTCTTGTAAACAAAAAAAAACAAAAAAAAAAAATAAAAATAACCTTATTAGATCTCGAACAAAAAAAGAATATTACCACGGTCAAAGTTTTCTAAAGTTTTGTCTTTATATAATAGTAATGATTATACTTGTAGGCTGAAATTGTAAGTGCGGTTTGTCTAGGGCGTTAATTCTAGACTAGGTAACGTGTGTCAGCAACGACGCTCTTCGACTCGGGAAGCGAAAGACCTCACAATGCCAGATTTCTCCAACTGAGAAAAGAATTCATGCGATAACTGCACAGGCGATCCATTGTGTATGTTTTGTAGAAAAGGGCACCTGAACGAATCAAAACACGTAGCCGGTAGTAAAAACTGCCCGGCTTTTCGAAGAGCACTAAATAATAAAAAACCATGAAGATCATCCAAATAAATTTAAATCACTATAAGACAGCCCAGGACCTCCTGGCGCAAACCGCTAGAGACGAAGCTCTGGATATAATTATAATTAGTGAGCCATACAAACACCTCGACAGCAATATTTGAGTATGTGGTAACACAAAGCATGCTGCAATATGGATATGCGAAAAGCATGCTTTTCAAAAGTATGGCAACCCTGCAGTAAGATATTTGGCCAAAGCATATAGCTCCCTGTGAAATTTAAATACAAGATTAAGCAAAGACATTTGAAAAAAAAACGGCGTAGTAAAAGTGATATTAAGCTGACCACTAGTGATTTTTTTTGTCAGAGATTCAAGCATTAAACCCCTTTTAAAGGTGTTTTTCATAATCGAGTGAGGGTCTCATCTAGACAAAGAGCTGAGCTAGGCGTTCGGTGGACTTCGGACCTGTCAACATTCAATCCGCTGAAAACTGCAAAAATGTCGGGACCACCAACACCAGCTAAAACAAGATTTGGGTCTAAAAGCAATAAGCCTCAACAGCAATCGCCGGCAATAATCTGCAACAACGAACATAAATCGTCCAGTAAGTTTGAACTACGTCTATCTAAACAATTAGAAGACAACAAGAAAGAACTGCAATCACTCATGATGGACAACCACAATATCCTAATGGAGAAACTGGAAAGAATTGTTGCTGATTTTAGTAGCCGCCTCGATTCCGTAAATAGATCCATGTCTGCATTAACAGTGAGAATAGAGGTGCTCGAACAAACCTCTGAATCAATCCGATGTACACAACTCGATAATGAAATATCCAAACTACATGGCAAAGTGGATTCAATGGAGCGCGACAAATTCTCCACCGATGCTATACTCCATGGTGTTCCACTGCCAGCTAAGGAAAATCTACGGGAAATGTTTGATTTACTCTGCACCTCCATCGATTGTGTTCCTCCGCTGGTTCCTAGAGATATTTTTCGTACAAAACCTAAAGGGACTATGGAGAACTCAGCCATCATAATCGAATTCAACTCAGCGGCGGATAAAGTCACCATGCTCAGATTAGTAAACTAATCATATAAAAAAACGCGTAAGCCTATTTGTTTACAAAATCCTGGTTTGCAATCTGACAGACCGATTTACTTAAATGAAAGCCTTACTGCGCGCAGTCTTGAGCTTTATCGAAGAGCTTTCCAACTTGAAAAAACAGCAGAAGCTTTTTTCCGTTTTCACCCGCACTGGTCTAATTTATGTGCGGAAGACACCCAATGCTAAAGCTGTTTTGATCGATTCCATTCACCACTTGGATGCTATTGGTGCTGCTACCGATGAAGTCCTACCTGTTCACACGTAAGCTGCGGTTCCAGATTAATTATTTTAAAACTATTTCTGCCTCTCAATTATTTTATTTAATTATTTTTGCCTCTCAATTATCTTATTTAATTACTGTCATATGCGTATTCTTGTGTATGTATTCACTGTCTGCCAGCCGTTCGAAAGTAGATTCCCTAATTTCAAGTTGTGTCTTCATTTCTCTTTCCTGTGAGGTTAGTTTTTCCTTTTTATCTTTTTACATTCTTTACATTTTTTATGTCTGGAACTATCGTTAGCTCCTTTCAAGATGATGGTATGAATGATAACTTGCGCTTATTAATTAATATTTTTTGTAATCAGCGCCAGGGGTTGCGTGTGTGTCATATTAATGCACAAAGTCTTTTTAAGAAAATTGATGAGTTTAGAGGCCTGTTTGCTGGTTCTAATGTTGATGTAGTATGTGTCACTGAATCATGGTTTAAACCCGGAGTAATGGATGAAATCTACGCTCTTCATGGCTACATAATTTTCTGAGGTGATAGGTACAATAGAATTGGAGGAGGTGTTGCAATTTATATTCGTAATAGTTTAGCCACTAAATTTTTGATAAGCTCACCCCCTGATAGTGCGCTTCAGTATTGTTTTGCCGAAAGTGTTTGTGAACGGAAGAAGTGTCTCGTTGGTGTCGTTTATAGACCAAATAGCTATCTCGATTTAACTCCCATTTTCAACCTATTAGAAAATTTCTCCCCAAACTATTGGAAAACTATAGTATGTGGTGATTTTAATTGTAACATATTGGATAATGAGGGCTCTGCGTCATTTGTTCAATCTATGAAAACTTTTGGTTTGGAAAAAAACTTTTTTTGTGTTTTCTGAGATTCGAAATTGCAACCTCACGCGCAGTAATCCGACACACTAACCACTTGCGCCACGGCGCCCACAGCATGCATGCAGAAAAATAGGTGACAAAAAAGCCCCGGGACCTAATGGCATACAAAATATTGCATTAAAAACAGCTGTCCAAAAGAGACCAGACATTTTAAAAGCACCTTGCACACTTGCAAAAGTGTCTGGAAGAAGGAGCTCAGGCTCGGGCCTTGGAAATTGCAACACTTGGTTCTACTGCCTAAGGAAAGAAGCCACCCGGTGAACCATCCTCATATCGCCCAATATGCCTCCTGGATACAATGGGAAAAATCCTTGAGCGCATTATCTACGAGAGACTTCTTGCGGTAGCAGAAGAGAAAGATACACTGCACTGCCCGACGTTCAGTTCGGATTTAGGAAACATCGCCATCAAGATGGTAGTTGACATCGCAGCCGAATGGATACAAGGAGAAAGATGGCGTTTTGGGACTAAGGAATTTTTATTTATTTTTTTGTCGGGATAGGAAACGCTCAACTGGAGCACTCAGACGCAACTTGTCCATTATAGTACCAGAGAGCAAACCCTGATTTATCCATTTTATTCGAATTTGCTTATCTTTCTAAGAAAGCCAAGCAAGCACTTCAGTGATGAGGAGCTTACAGTACCAGCACTCACCACATCAGCACCGAGGATCTGCCAGCTAATACGAGCAAAAGCCGGACACTCACAGAGATAATGGTCCGCGGTGTCGTCGCTCTCTCCACAAGCTTCGCAATTGTAGTGTCACTTAAGCCCAACACGTTAAGGTGCTTGGCAAAAACAAAGTGGCCTGTCAAGACGCCAATAAGTTGTCTACAGTCTTTTCTGCTGACTAAGGAATACTGCGCGGTAGTGACGTTGGACATTCCAAATGCACTGAAGGGATATAAATCCTAGACTCCAGAGGTGGCTCTTAACACTTGGGGAGTATAACATGAAGACCGATTACATCAAGGAAAAAGATAATATTATTGCAGATTTGTTAAGTCGCATAAATGAAAAAAATAAAGAAATATATACTATTACCGAAACAAAAAATTAGAATCAAGGTCAAACCGACATTAACATTGAAATTAACTAGTTGCCTTCTTGCAGTGTAGCAAACTTGAACACCAATAATAAATAACCTTCATGAAAACCAGCAAATTAATACATCAGAATATGTCCAAACTATTCATTGTCAGGAACAAAGTCTACAGGACCACATTCATATTCTAGATACCATAGTAAATCGTTTTAAAACACAAATAATTTTTTAAAGAATAAAGAATAGGAATTCGAAAAACTTTTAAAAATACTCCAATTTACATTGATAAAAATGACATATCCGAAGGAAATGTACATGTAATTATGATGCACGAATATTCAAGTAAAGGTAAAATACTAAATAAATAAATAAAAATAAATTTACTCCAATCTTAGTGATAGAGAATATAATGAACTATAACAATAAAAATAATCAAGTCATTCCCTGATGGAAAACTCCATAAATTTGTAAAATTTAGTTACTTCCCTAGAGATATAGAAGAAGACGAAACCTTAAAAAAGCAAATTGCATTATTCCATAAAAATGAGGTAGGACATTCCGGAATAATACCGACATTATGAGGATATAAAAAAGAAAGTTTATCACCCCAATCTCATAACGGTAATACATCAATTAATCAAAAATTGTGAAATTTTTTCTTCCGCTAAATATGATAGAAAACCAATAAGAAATAAATTCGTTCCTACAAAAACTCCCTCAACACTAAACGAAATTGTCCATGTTGATGTGTATGTCAATAGCAAACATTCATTTTATGTTTTCGTAAGCAAATTTTCTAAATATGATGCAACCTTATTTTTAGAAAATAGAAATAGTTTGACAGTAGTAGAAAAATTAAAACACTTTATAGCAATTCGCGGAAAATTTTACTTTTTATAATGAATTCAAATAAAAAAATGTTGAGGATTTTTCGAAAAAGAGAACACCGAGTTTCACATCACAAAACCGAATAATCACTAACACATACTACAGAACGCAGTGAATATTATGTCACCCAGTTTGGCTAAAGCTGCTGATCGGCTATGAGGTATGACAGAAAATCATATTGCTGTCATAGCGCTGCATAAGTGCGTAAAATGGTAGCCACATTTTTAAATTACTAAGACCGCTCGGGATATCAAAAATGTTTGCGAATTCGATTTGTGGCATCGTCTCAATTAGAAGACAGAGAAAGAAGTAGCGTCCGTGCATTGCCCGTAAGAGCGCGGTTGTAAAAGCTGTATGTAGCTGCGAGCGAATTCGGAGAAATCCCCTTCGAAAACAGAGATTTATGTCGCGTGAGCTGGATACATATGTATCTACCAGATCCATGTCAAGACTCATTCGGGATGATCTTAACATGAAAACATTTCGTCGGTCAACTCGACATATATTGACGCCTAATTTAAAGCAAATTAGGCTTGATCGCTACTATCGTCTCCTTGTACTGATACGCGCACAACGACCACGAAAATATCTTTTTTACGGACGAAAAGATTTTCACCGTCGAGGAAGTTTTTAATAAACAAAATAATAAAATTTATGCAAGGACATTTAAAGAAGCAAAAAAATACAGTTCCTATGGTTAAGCGCGGCCATCGTCCTGCTTAGCTAATGGTTTTTGGTATCCCATCAAGGAGTTGCTGCTCTCCATTTTTGTGAAAAAGGAGTCAAAACTGGGCAAAGGCGTACCAAAAAGATGTCATAGAAGGTGTCGTTAAACGCTTGATGACTGCTTTCTTAATGGATTAAGATTTTCCAACAAGACTCTGCTCCAGTACATAAAGCCAAAAAAAAAACTCAGTAGTGGATTAAAATCAATATTCATGCCTTTATTGCATCCGAGGATTGGCCTTCAGGAAGACCAGATTTGAGTCATTTGGATCATTCTTTGTGGTCAGTGTTGGAGTTGAAATTGAAAACAATTGGTAAAGTGAAAAAGCTGGATAAATAGGTTCCACACGTATTGACAGAATGGAACAAGACGCGCCGATTGGAAGTATACTCTTCTCCGCAATCGAGAAGCCAATGTCGAATACTTTAAATAATAAAGTTAATTGTGCTACAAGTGTTTAAAGTTTCATTTCAAAAATTACCATTTCATACGCAACAACCTAATAAATAGCTCAGAGCTAATTAAAATGTTACATGCCACCACATAATATCCCATTTTAAATAAAAGGCAATACATTTTACATACATTCTCAATGGTTCGCTAATCCTTCATAAGGCTTGTGAGGGTAGGATGCTTAGGTGGACTATCTATCCTTCTCGATTCTCCACTATTGGCTCCACCTCATCAGGAGGCATACGCACTATGTGATCGTTCCGTTCGGAGAAGTAGCTGGTCAACATTGAGTGCCTTCCGTACAACTTAACACTTAATATCCCAACATAAGGTCACTACGTATCCCACATTACACTGAATAATATCAAATATATACGCCGACAGCTTGCCAATATTTCGAGGTTCTCTTTTGGCGCGCGAGCGTAAGAGCTTCAATTTCTTATTTTCGTTCGCGTGTTTAAAAATGGATCTGGCTCGCGAGCCTGTCTGTAATTGACCTATATTTCAGGAATTAGTTAAAAGTAAATTACTTTATTAATTTTCCCAATTGGTTACTATATAGGTGCTTTAAAAAAAAAAAAAAAAAAAGTCACAAGAGGACTCAGACTCTATGGTCAATTGTACTTCCCGGCATGAACCATTCTTTGGTGCAGTGGTAGAAAAACTTCGATGTTATTAATTTTCCTTCTTATACTTCGGGTGCCTGATCATTGCTTTTCCCCGATGAAGCTTGAACTTGCACACACTATTTATTGCACCATTGCCAGCCGCATATATGTGCTTATGTTAATTATTCTTAAGATATTGATTTTAAACAAAATGAACTAAGAAATGATCGAGGAATAGTCTATTTGCAAACAAACGTTTATACCATATGATAACCAACGACCAGACTAACTGAAATGTGCAATTTCCAAAACTACAAGTAGAAATGACGCAAGTTTTCTTAAAAATCCCAAAATCCAAGATATCTAAACATATCTTATCTACCAGTATTATAGTTCAAGGGATATACATACATATGTATGTATGTATCATTTTATGCTTATTGCAATAACGTATAAATTCATGCAGCTCAGTCGTCTCATTGGATCGACATGACCAAAAATTCTACTGAACGAGTTGGATATCTCCATAATGGGATATCTACATAATGTCGTTAAAAGTAAACACGTGGAATTAAATATCGTTTCCACAATTACATATTTATTTGCTGACCGGCTTATTCCCTCACCCACAAAGTTTGATCAATACCATTTCAGCTTTTCAGCCACCTTTTGGGTGGAAAATATAATTGGGTTTCAAGTTTCTTGATAAAAATAAAAGATCGAGCGCGACTTTCTACTTCGAAAAAAAAAAATTATTTTTCTACTATACTCTGATCAATTTATATTTTCAGTACAGGGAAGATAGGATATTTGCCTTCCACCCTTACTATTATGGATTTCAATAAGCTATCTCAATTTCAAAGCTTGCACATCACATGGTTGCCGTAGTGAGCATTATAAATTGGCATAATTCTCTCACAAATGTCGGTAGGGTTACCAACTGTTTATTAAGATTTCATGAACGGAAACATGTAGACCGTAAACTAAATCTTAAAAAATTTAACTAATTCTAAATTATATAAAATCTTTTTCCACAACACCAAGAGGTAAGATAGTAGGCGCATTTATTTAAGTGTCCCCCAGAAGGCCTAATCTTTTTTAACGTAAAAATAAATCACAGAAAAAAAAAACGTAAAAAACGTAAATGTATGTAATGTATGTAAGTGTTTATTGCACTGCACTATTTTAAATATTATACACGAAACCCTCTTCTTTTTATTTTTATTTTCATGAACAAAAAAACTATTTGGCACTTCAAAGTCAAAATTGCAATTAATTAATGAAACGATCTCCATCAAAAACTTGCTCAAATAGTAATTCTTCCTTAAAACAAATAGCCAACAAATATAAGTAAGCTGCATTTTAACCGTTTTTTTTCAAGATGTAAGCAGAAAAACACGCAGCGACAACGAATTGTTCCTTAAACTTAAATATATGCTCCCAAAAGCTCTAAGAAAGCTTCAATTCTGAAATCTCCATAGCAAAAACCAAAGAAAAAGGTATTATAATTTCCATCAACGGACGAATGGTAAAACTCTGAATCAATGTGTTTTTTTTTTAATAAACACAATAAGCGAGAGGCAAATTGGCGATCAGTCTCCTCACAGCCGGGGAGCAGACAGGTTAGGGTGGTATGTACATGGGTTTATGGAATATTACAAAAACAATTTCAATGTAACTCAGGGGTTCTGTTTTTAATTTTAGTGGCAATTTCTTAAGTAGAGTGCCATGCAAACACCAGCAGGCAACAGTGTGTTTGAAAAAGCTCTTCCATAAGTACTGTACTGAAAATATAAACTGAACAGAGTATAGTATTCATTTTAAAGAAGGAAAAAAGTCCGAAGAACTTTTTTTCTTTCAACCATTTTAAAATGAGAATATTGGGTAAAGTGGGCTAGTATGTTTTGCTGTCTAAAGAAAAAGTTCCAGTTTTAAAAACTACTATTACGTAGATGCGCCTAATTTAAATTCACACTTTCATTTATAATTCACTTTTTGTTCGAAGATTTAAAAATACCAGGTATTTCCGATTATTTTTTTAAGAGTCAACAAAGTCCTTTCCCTCCATCCAAATATACATATATATATTTTTTTTGTCAATTTAAACAGATTATAAAGGAAAAGGATTTTTAATGTACGAACGAACTCGCGCATGGTGATTTTTTTGATACAACATACCACAGTTTGTCTACAGACTATACCAATATGTTAATTCTACGAAAATTAAATTTAAACTACCCTACTACCCACGATCATATTTGCCCAAATTTTGTAAATGCACATGATAGCTTTTAAGTAAATTAAATGCTTTTAAAAATATGTATGTACAATAGAAAAAAATTTCTGACATCTCTAGTTTAGTTTTCTTAGATCCATACATGGGGATATTACGATATGCGTGGCGCCACGATTTTTTTATGTTTTCTAGTAGATCTCGACGCACGGATCAAAATATAATAAAATAAAATTGGTTGATATCTCGCTAAGTTTTCGAGATATATATTGTAACTTTGAAAATTGACTTTGAGAACCGCATTCGTGCATTTCGGGTATGAAGTAGACGGGTGTCGAGAAATCAGAAAATATCGTCAAAAGGTGGCACCAATGAAATTGGTTTTTTATGTACTTCTTCAAGGTTCGATATCTCGAAAACTTAGCGAGATACTAACAAATATTATTTTATTATTTTTGTTCAGTGCGTCGACAACTACTAGAATCTACTAGAAAACATCTAAAAATCGTGGCGCCACGGATATCGTAATTGTGGCCCAAACATTATATGCATATTTAAAATTGATAACTGTAAACTTACTTTTAGATCTTTAAAAAATACTGTGTTTCGGGCCCAATCAACTTGGGAAAAAAGATTTTGATCTAACACCTTACACATTAGTTCAAAGAGGTCAACTTCCACTTGATTGTACGATTGTTTTTGAAGTAATGCGAAAAGTTGTGTTTGCCACTCCCGATCGTCTATCGATTGGACAAACTCCCTTATCATCGGAGAGACTCTGGAAATAAAATTAAAAATACATTGCTTAGTAGCGATTAACGTTTACCGCTTTACCTCAATGGTTCCACATTGTTAACTGAATCCGCCGTACTAGAAGGATTGGTACTCGAATCAAAACTGTGAGAAGACATGTTGTATATGTTGCTTTGAAAATATGTATATATACCTAATACTCGTACATACCTTATCTTTGAATCGCTTGTGTGCTGCAAATTTATAGATACACTATCGTGGCAGGTACTTGAATCATTACGACCAATGTTTTCATGTGCATTTGCCGAGTTTCCTGCACTGGATCCATTGGTTCCGCTTAATGTATTAGGTATGGTCGCTGAAGAGGGATGTACTTGCCCAAGAGCTATAGCAATTGGACTCGGAGAAGAGTCAGGTGACTGCGTTAAGGATGATACCTTAAGAAATAATAGAGTTAAAAAAATCAACTAATCAAAAAGAACATCAAATTTACCTGGGGTATTTGAATTTCTTGTTTTATATTCATATTTGGATATGGCGCCTGATAGGCAGAAGGCGATAATGGTCCTTTTATATCCGTAGATCCCATAGTTGTACGTATAGCTTGCAGCGCTAACTGCCTCTGACGCATCATTTGAAGTTTTCGCGCCCGATCTCTTTTGTACATAGGCCCAAATTTGTTTCTCCCTCCCCTCATTCTATCCGCACGAACCGCTGAAAATATATAATTTTGAATGTTGAAAACAAGCTGAAGGACCAATATTTAGTTTTATTCATCTCATTCATTCATAGATGAGATTCACAAGCTAAAAGAAATAAAATGAATACAATAAACTTAAAGTTCGTCTACAACGGATCTTCCATTTGTAACATTTGTAATATAAAAAAATAAAGTTCATGGAACGGTCGATTAACAGATATGAGCACAAAAGATATTTTTGATTTAAGCCGTCTAACCATTTAGAGTACTTTAAGTTTTAAGAGTATAACACAAAGGAACAAGTGAGGGATTTTTTAGAAAATTCATAAAATTAACATACAACATACCTACATTCTTGAACAGCAAATTGAGCACAGTTAAAAAATAAATCATCCTAAATAATTCGAATCGAAAATACATTATGTGCTCTATGATTCGGGATCCATACATTTTAAAGGATCTTAATTTTATTGTTACAGAGAAAATGTATATTTCTGTGTCAAAAGGCATCATTTCTGGCATTTCCACGTACATAAGACTCCCAAATAGACCAAGAGCCCACAGTAAAACGTCTGGGATTTATGTAGTCATGTTCATTGTATTTCGTTTCATGTTTTGTAGAATTTTCGTGTAATGTAATCCATTATTTAGTCTAAGTCCAGTTGTATGTTTTGTGTGGACGAATGGGACATTTCGTATAGGATTTCGATCTTTGGGTGCGTCTGACAAGGACTGGGCGACAAGTAAAACGTCTGGGACTTACATCTTTGTAAACAGACCGACTCGCTCTAAGTTTTGAAAACAAATTTAAATGGTTACACTAATTATTCCAAATTGGCATTTTGTCAAACTCATGTAGTGTTTTCCAAGTTGATTCTACCCGTATACGATGAAGCTCAAAGGCAGGAGTATAGGACATGTTATAGCAGGATATCTCCATTTTCGTTCAGCCTTTGAGCAGGTAGAATACCGTTAATTATCTCAGTACCAGGCCACAATGGCAATAGCGGGAATGAAGAAGCAAATGCACTGGCCCAGACAGGATCGGATCTCTGTGCATCATTAAGGGCAAAAGAGCACAGGTTTCCATTTCATACCTAAGTATAATGTAAAAAAAAAAAAAATATTGTATAATGCAAAGCACAGCTGAAAGCAGATGGGATTCTGCAGATATGGCTGGACAAGATTTCTATTTGTCAGTCTTAAACTAGGTTATGATATGAAGGGAGGTGCGTGCCTTTTTCATTCCCAAAGCAGGGAAAGTAAGCGTTACTTAACTTGACCCCAACGAACTATAAATCAATCAATCCACCGTCTTTTCTACTCAAAGTCTTTGGAAAGGCTAATAGACATACACGTCAGGAGTCTGATCGGCAATAAATATCATATCAATCTAGGTCACAACATGCAGTAAAAAAAAAAACTATTTATAAAGCACTTCATTAATAAAGCAAATTAGAAATTAAAATAACAATAAAATAAATGGATGAGTTGTATATGGAAAACTGTGTAAGAAAACTACATTTAAGTTTATCTATTCAATATTTTTTTTCTTTATCAGTCGTAACGTAAAATAATAATATACAGTAAGATATAATAGTACAAGCAAAAATATGAATTGTTTAATTTTAAGCTAGTCTTTCCTGCAGACAAGCCATATGGGCTTTGCGGGATATAACTACATGTATACTTAAATATTCTTTAAATAAACTTTGGAAATACAATGGCAGCATTTGGATAACCGCCTTAACAAAGCCCTATCTTGAACTACTAAGGTAAGTCCGTAAAAGGCACTAATCATTCCAGTCCTGCTGTATGGCGCAGAGGCATGGAATTTATCAAAGTTGGATGAGGATACCCTTGGTTATTTTGAAACAAAAGTTTTTCGAGTTATCTTTTCTGCCGTCTACATAGACGGCGCGTGGAGAAGAAGGTACAATGCCGAACAATACGGCCTATACAATGAGATCGAGTTAGCCAGAAAATTTCAGATACAACGACTAAGATCGATGGCTGGGTCATGTAGAGCGGGTAGAGCTCAACGTCCCAACCCGGAAAATTTTCGATTCTACCCCGGATGGACGGCGCAGTAGAGGACGACCTCGCCGTAGGTGGCGCAAACAAGTGGAGGAGGACCTCAACCAACTCCGCGTGCGCAACTGGAGGCAGCTGGCTCTCTATCTCTATCTTTATCTATCCTTTCCAACGCCCGCACTGTGTAAAAACATGTTAAGGGTATTCATAACTTCTTGAGTGCGCGCAAATTATAAAAAAAAAAGTAATAAACTCGGCTGCCTGGAGAGGTTTGTTGGTTGAGGCCAATAGGAGTTTGCATGTCTAAGGAGAAGTTGAAATTTATTTTGCTACGCAGTTCATTAAGTTTTGTGTGATGTCTTTTAACACATAGAAACTCAGTAAGGATTGATTTCAAGGTTTTGACAAGGGTTACTTAACAACGATTATGAACAGTAAGCATTACATCGCGACCGGAATGGACATCATCATCATCATGGCCATCGACCCGAAAGACGTTGAAATCTGATGTGATTCGCGGCTTAAAAAATTAGACAGGTTGGTCTCGGTTTGAGCGAATATGTCGAAAAGAAATGCCTGAGAGTTCAGATAGGCGAATGAGATTTTGATCTTACGTTTTAATTATAGAGAGATAAAAACTTAGAGGTGATCCTTACCGAATTGGAAGGGTGTGATGATACTACAAGGCGTAAGTTAGGAGCATTTTTGAAGATGCGAAATCCGCTTAGAGTTTACATGTGAGGCAAAAGTAGACAAAATATTAGAAACCGCTTGAGGTGACAAATTCAGTGGCTCGTGAAACCTATACAAAATATTACGCAAGGAAGCTGGCTCAATGGGATGGGCTTCGACTTTTACACGGGTATCCAGGTACCTACGAAATGCGAGTAATACCCAAGTTCGTGGGTACCCGATAGTTTCAGGTAATAAAAACCCGATAATTTCGGGTAATGGATACCCTAAATTAAGAAGTGCTTGGGTTTAAATATCAAATCAGGCCATCGACATTTTTTGGCTAAACACATATATACATGCATTGGTTCTGGAGAGTAAATAAAGATAGGAAGGTACGTAGACTAGCTGCTCATGCAAAACACAGCCACACGTAGACCAACGTAGCACTAAAATTTGTTGGAATCATTTGGAGCTCTAGATGAAGCTAAGGATAAGTTTAACATCAGTATGTGTCATTTCGCCATATTTATAGAAGTGATAGGCTCCAAAATAGAGCTTTCTTCTTTAGGATAGGGCAGGACAGGTGTAGATGGATTGGAGGATTATTTGTTCCTCCTCTTCATCCCTGTAAAACCTACAGAAGTCATTTGTGAAAAGGAGATATAAGAAATAAATTGGGTACCAGAAACAAAGCGGGTGCACAAAGCATACCGGGTACTCGACATTTTGGTACCCGGGTAATACCCGAAAAATTCGGGTACACATATGTATGTGGGAAAGAGACGATGGTATACTATGCACTCCAGGCACATCGTTGTAAGGATACGTCTTTGGTCATTCTAGTAGAGAACTCCGATAAAATAAGACGTGTTCATTCATTCCGCAGATCTTAATTCTGTATATTTTTATATTTTTATATTCAATAAATCTACTGTACTTAGATAAATATACATACATATATATATAAATAAAACAATACAAAAAATATTTCTATTATACTATTTTATGTTTTCCAGATAAAATATTCGCATCTGAAAAAATTCCAATGATACTTTCTAACGATGAATGGAAACCTGCTCATATTTTACAAGGTGGCCATAAGTCATAATTGGGTTTATAAATTTAATAACTTTTTCGTTTATACTTTTATTCCATTTAATCTCTTTAATTTCATTTTCCAGATTATATGAATAACACCTGAACCCATGAATATTTGGCACAACAGATCTTTAAGTGCCAGGGCCTTCTCGCAACCGCTCGTGTAACGTGCGTTATATTTTTCACACCAATGGAGGCATCTACAGTTTAGTGCCGTATCCGAAGGGCAATTTTTTTTTTGAGAAGCTTTCTCGTGACAACAATAATCTCGGATGATTGTCAGACGTTCGCGGGAGCTATTTTATTACCTTGATCATTATTTTGACGCAAGGAGCATATTGTCGATATTTTGATGTAAGGCCCTTAGAAGGAGCATTAATGTAAAAAAAATTCCATTTTATTTTTATATTTTATAAAAGAAAAAAAAAATATGTAAATGTCAAGATCTTGACTGGCTCCCTAACTAGTCACTGCTCTCTCAAATAAAGGGTGATTCAATGGTTGCACAGATCTTTGACAGGGATTATTTCAGAGATGCATTTCGCGCAATGTGTGTTTCTTCGATCAGCATAATCCGCTATCTGAGACAGCAATAACCTGTTTGGTGCAGAAATTTCGAGAATATGGGTCGGTACAAAACGTGAAAACACGTCGTCGTCCAGATCGTTCGATCGACAATATTGCTGTTGTGGAAGAAAGTATAGCCTAGCCCCCAACGACATTAATTCTTCGTCGTACGCAGCAAGTGGACCTTTGCTACAGTATCATTCAGCGAATTTTAATAAAACATCTAAATTTACACGTCTACAAAATTCAATTGACACAGGAACTGAACACAACAGTACATTTGCAGCGCTGTATATTTACCAGTTGACAGCTAATTTGACACCTGACGAATTAAACATTTCACGAAAATTAAAAAAAAAGTCTAAGGTCTTCTTCAAGAACTCGATTTCAGCTAGGGTGTAAGCACAAAGCGTCTTCCAAGGGGATGGCACAATAGATCCCAATGAGGTCGAAGTGCTCTGAGAGGCATCTTCTTAACGCTATTGCCTTTACTCACCCTTTAAAATAAAAATAAATATTGTGAGCAATTTTAAGTTTGGAGGACATGACGACATTCAACTTTATGTGTTTGTAAATGCAAGCGAGCGGCACTTTATTCAAATCTCGACATGCATATTTAAGGGGGAAATTGGTGGAAACAGCTTTACACGACGTAGTAGGGATAGAAACAAGCCTTCACCATAAGGAATTTGCACTAGCAGCCTTCCAAGACATAGGAGGTGCTTTTAATAACGTAGAAGGGAGGGCCTTCAACTAGGCCCTGGAAAGTAAAAATGTCAACCATAACATTACCAATTGGCTCTGCAATATGGCTTGCACTAGAAACATTAATTCCACTATCGGAAATAGTTAACAGGGTGACTCCCTTAGGAGGCGTTATCTCACCCCTCGTCTGGGTTCTAGTCATCGATGGTATACTTAAATTCAATTCAATTCAAGTTTTATTCATATTATATATTTAAATTTAATTAAATTTTAATTTGCAAATTATATATTTTCAGAGTTAGATTTTGAGCACTAGTTCCAAAAAAAGTCCTTTTGTATGATACATATTTTGAAATTACCTTTTTGTCGATCTAGAAACAGTTATTAATATTATATTTCGAGATTAAATATTGCTGCCGTAATTTTTTATCATAAAATGCACAAGAACATTTTTTTTTTTTTAATTTCGACGAGACTTTTGACAGTTAGCTATGCTTGCCTAGGTTCTGTTATAAAATTTATTTCAATTCGTGCATAAGGTATCTAACTAATATATATGTAAGAATCAGCTGCACTTATTTGCTCTTTTTGAAGTTATAAAGTATCTTGTGATAAAGGGTCCCGAAAATGCATTCAACAAAATTGCATCTAAATACACATATTGGGCATATACACATATTGGGCATAGTTTCTACTTATACACATTTAAAATGCAAACATCAATTGTTAAATCTGTTCTTGAATACCTTTAGATTAAAGGCATATATTAGAATAAAGAAACTATTATTCTAGACAGTGAGTTTCATAATTTGCTTGTTCTATAACAAATGGGCTTCCGTTGAATTTGTCAAAACATCTTCCATGGTGGTATCTGCAGTAAATGCATAAGTTTGCCGCCTCTGCGATGGGCCAACGATTGAAGAATTTCAGTTAGTACCACATCGTCTGTTAATCGGATCGCTCGTTTCTGGATGCTATCAATTAGATCTAAAACATATTCAAGTCCCGGTTTTACTTGAACTTTATGCAAGTGATGATGCGTTATTCTGAAGAACCTTTTCGCTCTAAACAGGTAGCTCAACTTCATCGAGGCTGATTTGACGATGTTGGGTATGTGGCCATGCCATCTTACAACAGAGTTGGCTGTCATACCAAGGAGATTTATGTTCCCTTTGCGTTTGATTGCCTGAGCATCCGTTTGCCGTTGTAGCATACTGTACGTAGTCTTTGTGGAGAAAAGTAGTAGATTGTGTTTTCGTCACATTACCCCTGTTTTTTTGGCACATCGAAGTGAAGGAAAGTAGGATTTTGTATGTAAATCTACTACAATATCCCACTGCCAAAGACTGCCAATAAGTTCCGCAGCCGGATTCAAGTGTAGATAATTTTTCGAGACTCGATTGAGAGTTCAATTATTTCGTTCATCCAAGTTGGCAGAAATAAATATTTTGATTTTTTTTATTTACGTACGTCTATTTTTTAATTGAAAGACAGAAAAATATCGGTAGGTCTGGTGCTTTTTTTATAAGGAAATAGGAAATTTTAAAATATAGAAAATCTGGCAGCTGCAGATCGTTTTTTTTTTAAATGTGGTTTGCTTTACTTCGCTTTACTGCTTACAAACGGCAAAAACAGGGGTATTGAAAGCAACTAAGTTTGTTTTTCCACAAGAAAGGAGAAACGCCTCAACTGCGCCAATTATAGAGGCATCAGTCTCCTTAACATTGCATACAAGTTCTTTTCTGTGATACTGTGTGAACGCCCCAAACTTTTCATCAACAGCCTGATTGGCCCCTATCAGTGCGGTTTAAGGCCAGCAAAGTTCACCATTGATCAAATCGTCACACTTCGACAGACCCTGGAACTTTTGTTGCTTTATCAAGGTCGGTATTGACCTCGCCGAGACCTTTGATGTCAAAAAGGTTTTAGACAAGGTGACGCGCTATCATGCGATCTTTTCTACATAATACTTGAAGGAATTGTACGGAACTCACAGGCCAACACCAGAGGTGCAATCGTTTACAAGTCTGTACAACCACACGCTTACGCCGATGACATTGACATAATCAGAAGAACTCAGCGGGCCGTCACTGGGGCATTTGCGAGTATTGAGATCGAGGCAGGAAAGGTGGGTTAGCAGTCAATGAAAGCAAAACCAAATATATGCTGTCTACAAAAAACGACACCCAACATCGGCGTCTTGGACGCTACAATAGACATTATTTTATTAATAATAAATAATATGACACCAGTGGGGCGATCATACGAAGAATTACTCTTGGCAATCGGTGTTTTTATGGTCTAAGAAGGCTAGAACTACTAAGATAACTCTGTATAAGACACTAATCATCCCATTCCTGCTGTATGGCGCAGATGCATGGACTTTGTCAAAATCGGATGAGGATGCCCTTGGTTACTTTGAGAGAAAAGTCCTCCAACTGATATTTGGTTTCGTCTGCATAGACGGCGCGTGGAGGAAAAGGTGCAATGCCGAGCTATACGTTCTATATAAGGACACCGACTTAGCTAGAAGAGTTCAAATAGATGGCTGGCTGATGTCGAGCGAGTGCAGCTCAACGTTTTAGCTAAGAAAATGTTCGATTTCTCTCCGAATGAACGGCGCAGTAGAGGACGACCTCGCGGTAGGTGGCGCAAACAAGTGGAGAGGGACCTCAACCAACTTGGCGTGCGCAACTGAATGCAGCTTGCTCGAAAGTAAGTAAGTAATGACGGAAGGCCGTTCCAGTTTTATAAAGCATGTAGAACCGAATTTCTAACTGATCTGATCAAAATATATTCATATAGTGGTGAACGTTATGCTAGAAGCGAGACTTGGACAAGAACACTGTACCGCACAACCGCATTATCTATACTTATGTACGCTTTTTAAATACTAATAGGGATAGCATTCTTTCGACGCAGTGAAACGCTTCTTTCATAAAGCGATTTTTAAGCTACCAAAAAATGTGTTTGAATTAAAAAAAAAATAAAAATTTATTTGTAAACGAAGCTCAATCTTTTCAACACAGTAAGCTGCAATACCATCTGCATGGAAACACATATTCTATAGACAATAATAACTCTATTTCTATGATGAAGAACGCATTAAAGAATTTATTAATCTAGATTTCATACCTTTCATCTTTATGATATTTGCAATCTAAAAGTGAGGGGAGATGTATACCACGTTTTGGGGGTATATGCCCTATTTTTAAAAAAAATCGTGAGGTGGATTTGGCGCATACATGCTAAAAAAATATTAAGGGAGTTATTAATATTTCAAACGGAAAACGAAGCTGGCACTCACTCGACAAGGATACTCAAATGGGTCTAATATTTATTTCGAAATTGAGTTATTAAAGGTACCTTCTGAAAAACTCGGCTTACTTTCCAATATACCTGAATGCATTACTACTAGCATCTGGCCAACGAAGGTATTGAGTACCTTAGGACATACTTGCACTTGCCTTCTGTGATCGTCCCGGCTACTTTTAAACGTCCAGCAAGGTCTGAAACTGCTCGTCCACGACCAACTGTGTCTGGTCCCCGTGGCGAATCCACAAAGACTGGCAAAAATCGTTCGGCTTACAGACATGCTCCAGGAGGTGCTAACAAGAAGGCAGATGTCGCAGCTGAAGCCGGAGATGTCGAATCCCGCGGTGGATTTGCACGTGATTCTCGCCCGCAATAGTTTTTACGTTAAAATATAGACAATTCAATAAACAAACGCTTGTATAAATTCCTATCCGATAGACGGCTTAAGCCATGACAAAAATGCTTTACGAGTATATTTAAATCTTGTTTTTTTTTTTTTTTAATATCGCTGTTTTAATCCATAAAGTGAATAAAGGCGAATGCCACAGACGGATCAGTAGAACTGCAGTAAAATGGGAGGGTTATGATCTCTTGTTTTCAGATCATAACCTCGCTGAAATAGGTAGAAGAAGAAATGAAAAAAGTGAACAAAATATACCTAGTCGAGTCATAAAAACCGTGTGCACCAGTATGCACACAGTTTTGGAGATCAAATAAAAACGAAAAATTTTTTTTTTTTTTAATTCTTGACTGTCAGAAAATAATATATCAAACAGTTATTCGATATGGTCGGTTGTTTTTACCCAAGCCTTAAGTCGCTCTGGCTATTAATCGATCGCAGCACGCACCTCATGCAGATAAGTGCACACTTTAAGGAATCAAATTTGGATGTCGAGTAAAGCAATTCATCTAAAACAGACAACAACTTAATGGATTAAGGTCTGAACGTTGCAGCGATAGAGCTTTTGATATTTACTGTGAGCAAGTGGCGAGTGTATCTTTTGCTTGCACTGTGTCCCAAATCTTGTTTAATAATGCCAGGCATGGATTTCTGCGATTTTTCATTTGCCTGGAGAAGATTGTTTGATTCTCTGGATTCTAGCTCGAACTGCATTAATTGCCCGGGGAGTTCTTACAGTGCGAGGAAGCCCGGATGTTTGACGGTCATTTACTCCACCAGTCTCCTCAAATAACTTAACAGCGCGGTACATAGAATTGTGGGTAATTCCAAGTGGTTGCAAGGTCCGAAAGATATCGCTCCTTTCCATTCTACATTTGCAAAAGCAAATTACCACAATATATGAGCCGATTTGGGGACACCATCAATGCATAGTTCGTTCAATTCGGAGAATCAGCTGCTCAACATTGAGTGCCTCGACTATGATGGTTTTTCTACCTCCGGCGACACAGTTTCGAAAATCGAGTGAAGCTAGTATGTCTACGGGGATGGCGCAACATCAAGTTGTACCCATTGCAGTAGAGGAGCAATCATGACTACTGAAAGTGTTTTTAATAACAAATGCTTCGAATGAATTCTGCTTTAGAAAGACGTTGATTAACCCATTGATTGTAGACTAGGTGGACAATAAATTGAAAAACTGCTATAAATATTCTGACGAGAACCTTAAAAGCCAAGTCAGCAGGGGATGTCCACAGTGCGGTGTCATATCACTTACTTTGTGGAACACAACTATGGACTCTCTCAGACTTGACGAAATTGGCATTCACACAGTTGGCGATGTAGTTGCCGTAGCAATCAATCGGCTAAGAAGCGTATTACTGAATGTCGGAATAAACGGTATTTTGATTACTAACAAAGTTACAAAACGAAACTGTACTAAGTTAATAAATTTAATATTATTACAGAAACTTTACATAAAAAGAAGCAAAAAAAAAAAACAACCTACAGAATCTTTAGGGTATTTTATTTATTTTTTTTTTTTTAGTTTTGGCCGATGCATGGGTCGTCAACAGTAAAATCATCCGCATCCGAGGCTTTTGATTGCTTCGTAACCGAATGTTTTGTACCCCAACCTGGAGGACCAGAGCCTTTTTATTTTTTACCCCTAGGACACGGGGTGCCGTTGGCCCATTAAGGGGTCATCCGCCACCATCTCTTTTTCAGTACCCTGACGCAGTATTGAAAATCCTTAAGGTGCCAGACCAAAGAAACATTTCAGAAACATTTCAGAAACATTTCAGAAACAAAGAAACATTTCTGAAATGTTTCTGAAATGTTTCTCAGTTTCCCATTCGCGACGGAAAACTATTTTTGTTTCTCAAGCTCCACGTGCAGAAAGTGAGTGTTTTTTTGTGAAAATAAAAATAAAAAAATGTCAAGAATGGTGTGAGTAATGAGGATACAATTTCTTTAATTAAATTGTATGAAACTAAAAGAGTTTTATGGGATCCCCAAAACGAAAATTACAAAAATAGAATTTTCCCTTATTTTTAAAAAAATATCTTTCCCACAGTTTTTTTTTTTTCTTATCGTTTTCTATTTTTTTCATGATGATGAAGCACGACGCTATTAATACACCTCTTTTGAGCCCATCATCTTCAAGTGCAAAAATGGATAAAAAGAAACATTTCAGAAACATTTCAGAAATGTTTCATTTGGCGTCCACACCAAAAGAAACATTTTAGAAACATTTCTGAAATGTTTCTGAAATGTTTCTGAAGCAAATGGGAAACAATCGTGAAACATTTCAGAAACATTTCAGAAACATTTCAGAAACAATGTTTCTGAAATGTTTCTTTGGTCTGGACGCACCTTTACAGACCTCAGCTCCAAATATGTTGAAGTGTCTCAGCATCTACCTATTAGGATAACTCAATCATAGCATAAATAGCAAAACTTACTTTAGTAGAAAAGAAACAGTTTAGTGAAACCAAACGCATTCAAACGATCCCCAAAGAAGGAGACCTCCTAAACTGCGCCAATGACATGGACATCAGTCTCCTAAACATCGCTTACAAGATCTTATCCGCCGTATTTGGAGAACGTCTAAAACCATCATCCATCATTGACTAAATATTCGCACTGCGACAGATCTTGGAAAAAACCCACGAACACAAAATCGATACCCACCTTCGCTTTATCGATTTCAAAGCCGCCTATCACAGTATATATCGAGAAGAGTTATACAGAGCTATGTCCAGTTTTGTATTTCTTGACAAACATATCCGTCTATGCAGGATGATAATGGAGAACTCACGTTGCTGCATTAAAGTCGGTAACGAAATTACGGACCCCTTTGATGTTGAAAAATGATTTGACAAGGTGACGGCCTGTCATGCGATTTCTTCAACATCTTATTGTATTGTGCGCAACTCACAAGCCAACATAAGAGGAGATTTAAAAATTACTCGACTACGCGGACGACATTGATATAATTGAGAGGAGAGCGTGCACTCGTGAATATTGAAGCAGAAGTAAAGTACAAGCTGTCAACAAAAAAGAGCAATCAACATCGACAGAATGTTATCGTGACATTCACAACTTTGAGGTAGTCAATAGAGGTGAGACGTTTTGGTTATTTCTGTTAATGAAACGAAAAAGTTATTTAAAAACATATTGCTACATAGTTTAAAAATTTCTTTTAAAAAAAAACATTATTTAAAAACATATTACTACATATGTTAGTTTACAAATTTCTTTTTTTTTTTTTAAATCGACAGAATGTTATCGTGACATTCACAACTTTGTAGTCACAACTTATACAAAATCTTCATGAAGACACTTTGAGGACCGACAGCGCGTGCTCATACTAGTGTGAGATTTTTACTCACTAAAAAAAACCTCCCTTAGTGATAAATTCCTTTTTGCTTACTACAGCTAAGTTTTTGACTTATCAAGCAGTTTTTCTTTCACGTATTGAGATCGTTTAGCAGGTCTCTTTTCATTGAAAGTTCCCGCTTGTTCCGCAAATTAGACGCGGTTTTTTGTTATCGCGTTAAGTCGAAAGGTTTAGTCCTTTGTAGACGAAGCAGTAGATTCCTCTCATCTAGAATTTGAAGGACTTCGTTGTTAACGTGTCCTTGTAATCTGTCTTTATGCTTACGCGCGAACATTTCGATTTCATTTTCGACTGTTGCAATTCCTAAATCTCTGTGAATATCGCTATTTCTAATGAACGACGGTGCATTAACTATTGATCTTAGCACTTTATTTTCAAGAGTTTGTAAAATATTGACATTACTAATTTTGGTACAACCCCAAGTTGTATTCTATATGTCCACATCGGCTTCCACATCGGGTCAGAATATACCCACGGTATTATTGCCCCAGGTGGCAGCCCAGTTCAACTGGAAAATCCACCCTCGCAAGAGGCATGCTCTACGGATTCTGGGGAGAGCTATTTATTGCATCAGAATTTAATCAACCCATTTAGGAAAAGTTCAAGGCTACAAAGATTTCCGCCCCAAAAGACTTCTCCTAAAGCGCAAAATAAGTCTCGCGAATTCGGACTTGTTAATTTGGAAAACGCAAGATTTGCAACAGAGTACTCTGGAAAAGGAAAACGCCGTGCTCCGAAAGAGGCTCGATGAAATGGAGCTGTTGTCTCGAGGGCTCAAAAGCAAAATTGAGAAACTTGAATCAGAGAATAAAGTATCTTTTCTTCAAAATGAGTCTTCAAAACCGCAGACGGTTATTCATAGCGAGCCTTCTCTGGGTAGCAATCACTACAGTACCGACGAAAAAGAACTCGCGCGTGAAACGGATTGGTCACTTAAACGAGGACCATCTAAAAAATGCAAGGCCGGTTCATCGCCAGAGGTTTTTCCGCAACCCGAACTTAATCGCAAAGCGCAGCAAAAGCAGAAAAGCAAATTGAAAGCAAACGCGCCCCTCCACCAATAAATATTACAGGCGTTGCAGACTACAATTCTTTGAGGAAAATTTTAAAAACAACGATACTGAATTCAAAGTAAGTTTCTTGCGAAACGATGCATGGAAAATAAAGGTTAATGACGCTGAGGGCTATCGGGCTGTATCTCAAAAGCTTAACAATAAAAAAATCCAATGGCATACTTACGAAGACAAGTCTGAGAGACCCTTGAGGGTCGTAGCTAGAGGACTTCATCCATCGTGCGCTAAAGAAGACGTTATAGGTGATTTACGCGATAGAGGTTATAACATTCTCGACGCCGTGAAGCTTTAAAAAAAGAGCGAAAACGACCCGACCGCAGAGAAGAAGCTATAGTGAAACGTAAACTTCCGCTTTTTGTGTTTAATCATACACAAGTGCACTGTCGGAAAGAGCCGCGCTGCGTTAAGTACGCTGGAAAACACTCTTCGGAAAATTGCAGTTTGAGCAAAAATAAAAAAGCAACTTGCGTTAACTGCAAAGGAAGGCACCCAGCAAATTATCGCGGTTGCGAGGTCGCTAAGGAATAACAGATGCGACGGAAAAAATCTACACCGCCGATTGTACGGGGAACGAAATCAGTCGATCGGGCTCCTAAGTCAGTAGAACGTATTGCTAAGCAGACTGAGCATGCTCGTAAGCCAGTTGTACAGATTCCTAAGCCGACTGAAAGGACGCTCGAATCAGCAGTGCAGACTCTTGAAACAGTCAATCAGCCTTCTAAACCGGTTAAACGTACGTCAAAGTCGTCCACTAAAAAGGCTGAACGAAAAATAACCTCGGATAAGCCAGCGAACACCGTACGTCTGACGTATTCTCAGGCTGCAGTCAAAGCAGCCAAACGAAACGACGGACCACCCTCTGATCCGTTGAATGAAATTCTGAACTGCATCTACGCTAAGTTCGAGGAACAATGTGAAATTAACAAACGGATTCTCGAATGTCTCAGTAACGGCGAAAGCTTTTGTATGGCTAACCATAAATCTAAATCTAAGTAAATATGGACTCTTTGCTTAAAATAGTAACATGGAATGCAAATGGACTCTTACAAAAATCTAACGAATTAGAAATGTTTCTAATAAGAGAAAATATCGACATATGTTTGATCTGCGAAACCCATCTAACAAGGGAATCGCAAATAAAGATAAGAGGCTACGGTGGTTATCACGCCTATCATCCTTCTGATAGAGCGCGGGGCGGTTCGTCCTTATTCATTAAAACTAACATCGAACATTCGGTCGATATAAGCATAGAGCTGGAAAAACTTCAGTTGTGCGCGGTAAGGGTTAAAAATAAACACCTGAGCTACAATATAGCATCTGTTTACTGTCCGCCGCGATGCCCACTAGAAAAAGACGGCTACTTTCGTGCCTTCAATGCTCTTGGTTCAAATTTCCTTATTGGAAATATTGGAAAAACACCTTCTGCGGTTCAAGATGTACATCTTCCAAAGGGAAAATTCTTTACGAAGTGGCAAATGAATTCGGTTGTTGTTTTCATTCGACAGGAAAACAAACCTATTGGCCAACCGATTCAGGAAAAATTCCCGATCTTATCGATTTTTTGTTGCCAAAGGCATTTACGAGAAGTTTATTACAGTCAAAGAATGTTTTGATCTCTCTTCTGATCACTCGCCGGTAATTTTATTACTTGGAGAAGCGCTGATCAAGAAAAAATGACCTCCAAGACTTACTAGCAATAGAACAAACTGGGAGGGCTTTAGAAATGATTGCGAAACAAATATCGCCTTAAATGTATCACTTAAAACACCTTATGAACTAGAGGACGAAGTTGATCGCTTCGTGGAAAGAATCCAAAGAGCGGCGTGGAGAAACACTCCTTCCAGGAGCTATAAGATCAACCGCAACGAAAATTATCCCAGAGAAATCATTGAACTGGTAAAATGGCAAACTACTCGTGCACCGCAGCATAAAAACGGTCCTTAACCGACTATGCAATCGCCTTAGAGATAGTATTCGGGAATTTAAAAGCAAAAAGATAGCGACCTATCTTGAAAATCTCTCCGGTGAAAGAGAACCCAATTATTAGCTTTGGAAAGCGCTAAAAGGCATCCGGAAACCTCAAATGCAAGCACCACCAATTCGGAAAAACGATGGAAACTGGACAAAGAGCGACAAAGAAAAGATAGAACTTTTAGCTCTACACTTAAAAGAAACGTTTACGCCGTTCGACGGCCCTTCGTTAACGCCCGACTCCCCAGTCACGACATCTGACAACTTTAAAGTAAAAAAAGTTGCATTGATTGAACTGAGGAAAGTAATTAAAAATTTAAAGACGAAAAAAGCACCGACTTACGACTTGATAACGGCCCAGGTAGTCAAGGAATTGCCGTATAAAGCTCTTATCAAACTGCTCTATTTGATCAACGCTTCGTTCAAATTGCTCTATGTTCCGAGACAATGGACAGTCGCCGAGATTACAATGGTCCCGAAACTAGGCAAACCGCTAAATAAGAAGAAATCATATCGGCCTATTTCCCTATTGCCGGTTATCTCAAAAATATTTGAAAAATTACTTTCTAAACGTCTGCAGCCCGTAATCGACGAAAGACGTCTCATTCCTGACCATCAGTTTGGATTTAGAATCAAGCATTCTACAATTGACCAAGTCCACAAAATAACTGACGTGATTAAGAAAGCTCTCGAAGAAAAAAGGATTTGTTGTGGTGTATTTCTTGACGTTTCACAAGCTTTCGATAAGGTTTGGCACGAAGGCTTGGAGTATAAATTGCAACGACTACTGCCACGGCAAATCTTTCTAATCTTACGATCGTACCTCACCGAGAGACGCTTTCGTGTTCAGCACGGAAATGATTACTCTGACTTCAAGGAGATTGCGGCCAGAGTCCCACAAGGAAGTGTCCTTGGCCCGCTTCTATATGTACTGTACACGCGTGATATCCCGCAGGAAAGAAACTGCGTCGTCGCCACGTTTGCGGACGATACGGCGATATTGCCCACGGGCGAAACTATTGCAGCAGCAACTGGAAAGCTTCAACATGCTATTAATAAAGCCCACGCTTGGACGAATTCTTGGCGTATTGTGCTGAACGAAAGCAAATCTACTCACGTCAACTTTACGTACAAGAAAGTGGATAGATTGCCTGTATATCTAAACTCGGCTCAAATACCGTACGCGAACGAAGCAAAATATCTAGGAATGACTGTAGATGTTAAGCTCAAATGGAAATCGCACATAAAAAAGAAACGCCACGAGCTTCAAAACAAATACCGACAAATGTAATGGCTACTCGGAAAACATTCGAAGTTGAGCCTACATAACAAACTGCGCTAAAGCCAGTGTGGACGTATGGTATACAACTATGGGGTTGTACCAAGAAAAGCAATAGAAACATCATACAAACTTTTGAAAATAAAGTTCTTAGAACGATCGTTAACGCACCGTGGTATGTACGTAACGAAGATGTTCATCGGGATCTGGGAATTCCCAGCGTCGTCGAAGACATAACAAAATTTGCGCGTAAACACAAAGATCGTGTTCACGGCCATTATAACCGTACTGTCATTCAACTACTTGACGCGAACAATTCAATTCGTCGTCTTCAAAGGACAAAACCTTTTGACCTCGCGTCAAAGAATATGCCGGTCGTGAAAAAAACAGGAACTTTCATTGGAATTTAACCTGTCTAAAGTGCTACATTTATTTTTAATCGCATACGATCATCTTTTTCTAGAATCACGATTCTCGTAAGCGAAAATAAAACTACTGGATACGCGTTGGCTTAGTTGTAGTAATAATTTTGAGAGGTGTTTTTTTAGTGAGTAAAAATCTCACACTACCATAAGCACGCGCGGTCGGGCCGTATGGTGTCTTTGGAAGATTTTTCACCTGCTCTCGGCAAAAAAAAAAAACACATCGGCTTTAGCACTTGCTTGCATAAAAGCAGTTTGTTCTCTATATTGAGCTTGGAATGTTTTCCAAGTAACCAGTACATTTCTCTGTATTTGGTTTCGAGTTGTTTACGTTTTTTCTTCACGTGCGATTTCCACTTCAATTTAGTATCAAGTGTCATGCAGAGATATTTAGCCTCGTTTGCAAACGGAATTCTAAGAGTGTTTGTAAAAATAGGCAAATTATTTATTTTCTTGTAAGTAAAATTGACAAGAACAGATTTAGTTTCGTTCAGTGCTAGTCGCCAAATCTTTGTCTATTCATTAACTTTATTCAATAAACAAACAAATATTTGGCGCAACAGCTCTTTAAAGTGCCAGGGCCTAGCTTCTCGCAACCACTCATGCTGTGTGCGTTATATTTTTCACACGAATGGAAGGGACCTATAGTTTAGTGCCGTATCCGAAGGGGTAATTTGCTTTGAGGAGCTTTCTCGAGGCAACAATACTCTCGGATCACCAGAGATCGGACTGATCAGTGATCACCAGAAATAGGATTTTGCTAACTTTGCCTCTTTTTTTTGCATAATCGGAAGATAGTATCGACTTAACACAAACACGTTTCATGTCCTCCTGATTCCAAATATATGTATTTTATTTTGCTTTTTTATGTCATAATTGCCTTTTTTTGCCTTTTTCTGCCTTTTTTGCCTATTTTGCTTTTTTCTCAAAGTTTGTTCGCTAAAAAAATTGTAGAAAAATGCCCGTTTACATGTATGTATATCTGTGCAAACATGCTTCTTACTCACACTACGTAATGCGCATACCTAAATTCCTAGACGCATTCAAATTTAAAACGTCTAGTCTGTGGGGAGAGTCAACATGGAAATATGTACATGACCACAGACTGTTGCACTTGTATGTGACCGCAGACGTTAGTGTGTATAACTCTATTACATATTTCTTGTTTGTATACAATACATATTATGCGGATTATTTTGCTCAGATTAAAAAAATCGTCAGCGTTCTTGAAGACGATGCAAGCTGTGTTGTGTTTGCAAAGGAATTGATTGAAGATGAAGCAATACAAGCGCAGCTGGCGTACATCAAAGTCAATTTTAGGTTTTTAGTCGACCCAAAAAAAAACGAATTTTCGAAGACTTACAAAAAACGGGTATTTTTAAGAGTCTGTACTTATATTTTTAACTAGCATTATTCTGATCAACGAACATCAATTGGCGAAGTGTTGCCGGTTTTAAAGAATATTCAGCAAAACTTGAAAAAAGCAAAAGGGCCGATTGCAAAGGAAGTCCTGAAGAAGTTTAATGCCGTTTTCAATGCAAATACGGGACTGAAAACAATTGAGCAGATAAATTCTGTAATGAACGGCGACTTGGATTCCAAACTTCCAGAAAATTTGAAGTTAATAATGTTGAAATGGCTTTAATGGCTCCACTCGTTTCAGCTGAAGTAGAAAGGTCATTTAGCTCATTAAAGGCGCTTCTAAGAAACAACCGGAGAAGATTATTACCAGAAAATTTCAAAAAGCTTTTGGTAGTTCAATGCTACTATAACTAAATGTGCATTTGCTTTCCTTTTCTTATTTTTTAATAAATGCCTTTTTAATTGTTTTGTTTTGCCTTTTTTTACTTTTTTATGTCAACAAAATCCTAATTCTGGTGATCACTATACACAGAGCAACCAATTTTTCTGATCGCTTTTAATAATCACAAATCACACTATCGCCTATCACCTTAGCCGATTCCTCCCTTGTTTAGACGTTAACTGATGAGTGCGCTATGTCGATAGTTTTTGGGTGAGAAACCAAAAACTAAACGACATAGCGCACTCATCAGTTAACGTCTAAACAGGGTCCAACAGAATAATTGGTTCGTGTGCATGTGTTGGATTTTGTGTATTCTTTGTTTGGTTATTTTTTAGTTTGTTTTGCTCAATTGCTTTAGGTTTTTTTTCTTTTATAAATTTTAAAGACGCAAAAGGAAATGTATTGTAGCTAGTACTTAAAATGTTTTTCTTACAAAAAAAAAAAAAAAAAAAACGGTTACACAATACGAAAAACGGGGTTTTCTTAACTAGTTCACTATACTCATATTTATACCCTCTACTTGTTACGGACTTTATCTACCTAGGCTCCACTATCGCCGCGAGGAATGACATCAGCGCGGAAATCAAACGAAGAATCAAGAAGCCAATTATGTAGTAAACCCTATCTCGAACGACTATGGTAGCCCTGTACAAAACCCAGTGCTGCTATACATATGGCGCAGAGGCATGGCCCTTATCGAAATCGGATGAAGATGCCCTTGGTTACTTTGACAGAAAGGTTCTTCGAGTGTTTTATGGACGTGTTTGCATATGGGCTGTATAGAGACATCGACCTAGCCAGCACGCATACAGCGACTGAGATGGCCATGATATTAAGGGCGGATGAACATCAACGCCACAGCCCCAAAAGTCGTCAAACCCATTCCCAAAGGAACAAGGCAGTAAAGAAAGGCGCCTCACCTTAGGCGGCGCGAACAATTGGAAAGGGTCCTCAACCAACTTGGCGCGCGCAACTGGAGGCAGCTGGCTAATGGCCGAGCCGGCTGAAATTCGTTAACATTTTTCATTAAAACTACAACTTTTAATTTATTATTTGCTGGCGAAATTTCAGCGTTGATCTTATATACTCGTAGGTGTACAGAACGTTCCGAATTTATCCATTTAAAATTCCAACTAATTCTGCAGCATGTAGCGTATCTTCTCCCCAGCGAACTCAAAGCCCTTTAAAACTGGACAAATTCCAACAAAATGCTAAATATCCTCTCTAAGTCGTAAGTTATACGGAGGACACTCGGTATCAAGTTCCTCAATACTCTGAAGTAGTTTCACTTGCTTGTATTTTTTTTACAAGAGTCTTCCATGTATACTCATTTATTCTAATTAGCAATTCTTGAAAGCTTGTCTTCCAGACAATGGGATTCTGTTCCATAAAAAGTACATCATGCTCAGGTCCGAGCCTTGACCATTTGTGGAATAATGCGATATACGTTTAAGAAGGTGGACTGCTCCAATTATTGGGAGCCGATGTTTTGGGAGTGATATTATTATTATTAAAAATCTAGTTGACATGAATTCTTAATATAACTGAACCGTTTCCATTCTTCAGCTGCCTTGACGTGGCGAAACGGCTTAAGAGTCAATGACCCTAAGGATCTGAAAGGATCCCAGGTGAGACATCGAACTAAAGGTTGAAAACGTCTTGACTGTGACGTAAAACTTGTTATACAGTATGATGGAGAAAACAAATGTGATGTCCACTCCAGCTGGTACTCGTGAAAACGATAATCCACCCGTGGTCTTTTCGACTACGGCCGGGACGATTCTGGAGGTCCCAACCACCATACTTTTACCCCCCGCCTCTGGCGTTGAATCAGAAGTAGCAGCGACGCTTGTTTCAGAAGACTCCTGGAGCTCTGTCTCCGACTCGTTTGGTAGACTGGGCTGGAATGACAAAGAAAGTGGCGGAAAGGCTTCGGCTGGAACGTCTAATCTCTGTCTCAATAGAAGGGTAGCTGATCGAAGTTGTGTCGGTGACAGTTTGACTCGGGAAACCAATAAGGCTGAACGAGCTCCTAAAGCGGCGCACTCCGATAAGCTAAGAGCCAACTGAAAACGAGAAGAAGGAAGGCGGCGATGCCGCGGTGCAAAGAGGCTGCAGGGTCAGCTGAAGACGCAAGCGTTGAATCATCCTTCAGTAGCGACAGGAAAGAAGCCTAGGTCGGCAGAAAGTACTCCAACTGGAGCCGATCAATCCATCAGACCCACGCTGGCTCCTTTTCGGTCGGCTCGAACAGGTCCAATCTGACGAAGCAAGTTTCACCTGCTCTTCTTGGTGGAAGCGTGTGCGCATCTGATGCGCGCTCTTTTGCCGGGCACACTCTTACCGGTGGCGTTATCTAAGCACAAAATCTGGTGGATGCTGGTGCTGTTACTCCTGAAGGTTCCAGCACTAGCGGACAGAAAATGGCTGACGCAGGCAAAGCCACGAGTAGGGGCGCTCGCCTCGCCGGAAGCATGTGCGCACGTGGTGCGCGTCCTTCTACTAATAAAACTCGATATTTTCGCAGATAAACCTCCATCACTCAAAGGCTGCTACCGCTCTCTTAAGTAGCAGACTTTCCGTGGTGCGTACAAAACCCCACATAACATCTATCCAGGAGCCATACGTGCGGAACAAGCGTATATGTGGCTTTGGAGGTGTTCGTGGAGTAACGGTGCTATGTGACGAGCGATCTGAAAGACCGAGAGCGTGTTTAATTGAACAGAACTGCAGCGACTTAGGAAAGAATCCAGAAAACTTCTAAATAGGTAATTTAAGACAAATTTAGAAGGTAACTGGGATATTTTAGATCGAAGCAAAAAGACTATAAGAAGTTAATTCGGTTATCGAAAAGTGCTTCTTATACAGATTTTTGTGAAAAGATCGAGGGACTCGGTGAAACCGGCAGGTTGGTTAAGGTCCTCAAAAGGCGCCGACCAAACCGGAGTCACTGAGAAAGTCTGATGGCAAGTTTACTGAGACGAAAGCGGAAACTTTTAGTCTTCTGCTGGAGACTCACTTTCCTGGCAATCAGATATCGACTAGGTCGCAGCTCGGTCCGCTTACCCAGGCCAAGCTTGATCTAAGTCAGAAAACTCGGCACAGCTGGTATATGGTATTGCATCAGCCGTGGTAACGGATGAGGCCATCAAATATTCATCATTTGCTCTCTGGTAGTACAATGGACCAGTTGCGTCTGAGTGCTCCAGTTGAGCGTTTCCTATACCGACAAAAAAAAAATGTAACTGAATGGAGTTTTGGACAATAATTCGCCATTGCGATATTGTCAGAAATTGTGCGGATAGACAGTACTCATTCGATATGAACAACTGGCACTTAAACAATGTCAATTCACAAAAGTCATGCCTAAGCAGTCAATAAGCTAACATCTAACATCTAAACTACTGCGATACTCCAAGGTTTCTTTGCTCAACTCTAGATCTCAGTAGAAGAAAAGTAATGGCAAAATGCATGATTAGCAATGACTAGAAGAGAAAAAACAATTATTTACTTTCTTTGCAGACCTCTTTCTTTCCCTAGCCCATACTAGAAAGGCTACTCTACGAGTTTACTTTTTCAGTGATCTAAACAATCTGAACAACACAAACACTGCTAAGTTCCATACCTATATTAAAAGGAGTAGACGGCTCCAAGAGAAGAAAGGGATCGAAATCCCTGCTCCATAGTTGCATCACAATGAAGCTACGAGTATGTTGGTCTAAGTGCATCTCATCGAGAACAACTTTCTCTGTATTTATCTAGATAAATGCACCAACACGTCTCTTTCATGCCATGAAAACAAGAAAATCCACCACCGAAAACAGTTCGTGATTTGGAAGGATATGCTCAATCAAGGAACAAATCTTCGGTGATGGGATACAACAAAAATTCACAAACATGGCATGATTCAAAGAGGCAGCAACAATTTCTGAATACATCCTCTCTAATCTTATCCTGTTTGTTACACAGGCTCACTACTTCTCACAACGAAATTAGAGAAGAGGTTCTAGACCTAACCTTTTAACTGAAAAAATTAATAAAGCTTTAAATGAATTCTATCCGTTCTTTTGTAATCACATCCCCAAGACGGGAAGACATCCAATTCTACCGCAAAAGATTGAGAACTGTATGTAGCATCCAACATGTCTACGTTAAAGGAAAGTCAGTGAAAATAGCCCTATATAATGTTTTCTCAAATAAGAGTAAAGCTTTCACTACAAAGTATTTACTCCATGTACATTTTTAGCGATAAAAGCAGTACTATTCTAACTGGGAGTAAAATAGAGATGAAATGTCTAACAGCAGAATAAACAACTCAGAAATATGAGAGGATATCGTATGGAAAAATGTTACAAAAGGAACTCCACACGGTGTCATTTCTCCTCTCCTTGTATCAAACAAATACTGAAGATTCTTAAAACCGAAGAAATAAAAACTGTAGTAATAATAAATATTATAACAACGTTGTAATCATGATCAGTGGAAAACCTACCTGCCTACTGTCAGTAATCTTACAGGATCTGCACAAAAAAATTGTTTTCTTGCCCAGAAGGGTCTATATTTAATAAAAATAAAACCGAACTGGTTCTATTTACTCGTAGAAGACAATTAGATGAATTTGATCTTCCAAAGCTTATTGGTATTTCTTTGAGTCCCCTCGACAGCCACTTATCTTGGAACTATCCTTGACTCGAAGCTTACTTGGAAGCAGAACATGGCGGAAAGTATGAAAAAACCACTATGCTCATTCTACGCGTGCAAGAAAAACGGTGGGGCTTTCGTCTGTTCATAATCCACTAGATTATACGGCGATCATATAGTTGTATGGTGGTATGCATTAAAAAAATTAGCTATTCAAAGGTACAAAGATTAACATGCATTAACATATCAGGAGAACAAAGATCAACGGCTCAAGCAGTGTTAGAAGTGATGCTAAATCTCTCTCCCCTGGATTAGTATTGTGCATACGATACATAGCAGCCAAAAGCACGATTCATCACGAACAATTGGGCGCGTGAAATCAAAGCTCCTGTAGACAGGGATCTATACTTCATAGATATAGAACAATTGATCATGAGAGAACAAGTCCATTCTTATTCCCGAAAGAAAAGAGTGAAGAGTCAATATATTAACCAATTAAAAAAATGTTCAACTTTACACTGACAGATTTAAAATAGATATAAAAACCGGCTCCGGAGTAACTAAATTCAACCACGATCTTCTACACGGTCAATCAGCAATCACGACAGTAGAAAGATACATTTAAAAAAAACCTTAAATACAATATGCAATGCCACCGAAATCAAGCAATGAACTAGACCGTTTGGCCGTTCGGTTGGCAAAAGGGCTACGGTACACAACACCTTTTCCAAGGCCTTCCAACGTCATATCTATGTTGTTCATTCGCCATAAGACGATGAGCTAGGATCCCTCTTCATTCTTCTGACTCAACTCCCGAGACTAGAGACTCTGGAGCATCTCCTCTCATCTATGGAAAGTGATGACTCTCAACCTTCGAGATCATTTGAACTCTGTTAAAAAACCCAATATCAATGAACGTTCCAAAGACATCGCGAGGCAGGAGAGGCAGGCCTATAAACGCTTGGATCACACAAATGCAACGACACCATTTGATTGGCCTCAGCAACCAAGTGATCGAAAATCAGGAGGCCTGCCGATATTTTCTGAGGTCAAATAGGCGAACCCGACAGGCGGATCAGTAGAAATGCGGTGAAGTGGGAGGATTATGATCCCTTGTTTTCGGATCGTAGCCTCGCCGAAATAGGAAGAAGAAGTACAGATTAACCTCCACGGCCCTATGAACTAGCACCCAATGGAACAAATTCCCACAAAATTTGGAACCAACTCTAGAACGAACTTAGTTGCAAGCTGCGAACGAATTAATTCCCAATAGTGGGGCTTTGTTGATTATGAAGTTAAGTCCCAAATAAACTAAGTCCCAAATGAACTTAGTCCCAAAGGAAAGCAACAATTTTAATTGAACTAAGTCCGAAAAAATATTATATTCAGTATGCAAACATATATCATAATTTGTTTACAAATATATGTATAACTAGCTGGTTGTACCCGCTTCGCTGGGTCTTTTAATATGCGATTTCAAGTACACTTCTATAGACCACTCTCCGTTTTGTCATTGAAATAGTTTACCCGCTAATCCTTTACGTGGGTTGCGGGGGTAGGATGATTAGGTACACTCTCCATCATTCTTGATTCTCCGCCGTCGACTCCAAATCATCAGGAGGAATCCCTAGACGGCTCCAGGAGAGATGTCCGACTTGATCCAATCATCTATTTCTAGGCCTACCCAGGGGTCGCTAACTTGATGGCACGGCAATCATGACACGTCTTGGAAGCCAGTTTGGGGATATACGCACTACATGACCAAACCGTCAAAGCATAAATCCTTCCCTTCGAAGAAGTAGCTACTTAACATTGAGCGCCTCGCGTAGTCTGGTGTTACGCACTCGACCCCTACGAGTTAATCCAGCAACACCACGATGGAACCTTTTTCAGTAGCTTGCGACTATGGGTGAAAGTGGGAACATATACAGAGTTAAAAACCGATAATTTAGCTTGAACACTAAGTTCGGCATTCCTTATAACAGATTGATCAAGCTCTTTCAGAATTGATCCAGCCTGACCAATTCAACAGAATAACTCGACATTGCTCTTTCCATCACTCGTGAATAAGATCCCGAGATACTTAAACTTATCCACCTGCTTCAGTGGGACTCTGCACACATGCAGAGTGTACTGAATAGGCGTTCTGGAAACAACCATTACTTTCGATTTGTTCACGTTGATATTCATCCCAGCTTCATCACAAACGGGTTCAAACCTTTCAAGTGCGCGCTGAAGTTCGGTTTAACAGAACCCAAGGATGACCAAATCGTCCGCAAAAAGAGGATGACTAATCCTTAAGTCCCCCACTTTGCAACATTCTCAGCCACGGCTGCTCCATCTCCATCGCTCATTGGAAAGCAGTGTACCGTCGTTGGCTTTGACTCCTTTCACGATATTTAACTTTCTTCTTCTGATTCGGCGGACGGTCTGCCAGAATATTTTATTTACAGATATGCAGTCACGTTTTAATGAAATAGTTTATTACATTTGAAAAACACGTATAATTACCTGAAGCATTTCTCGAAAAACATCTTCTAAAAGGTAGGAAAACAAACGTAAAGTATGAGTATTCAACTTGCAATATACTGCGTACGCCTATCATAACCCTCTGTAGCTCAAATTATTAAAAATAAAAAAAAACACTGCAATTGGGGCACCTATTAGCAATTGCAAAAAATACGTATTTCGTAAAAAATAAATATTATTATTGGAAACCAAGTTATTTATGCTGATGCGTTAGTATGTGACAGACGTATCACATTGAGTTCTAAGTGTAAAATTCGCTGCTAACTTTGGCAACCACTTTTTTGGTTTGGGACAGTAATGTCAGACGAAACTACAAAGGGTTTTAATTGCAAAAATGTTTAGTAGCATAAACATATCCTAATTAATAAAATTTGAAATGTCTTAGATTTGGCATTAGCGCTATTTTTTTTTTTTTTTATTTTTACTCTAGAAGGGACTACACACTAAAGATCAAAACAGCCACCCATATACTCACACACACATACTATTGCATCGATAGCCACTGCTGCATGACTGCTGGACGTGGTCTCTACTGAAGGAAAATTGTGGGCGATGATGTGATTAATTGTTTTTAGCATTGCTCAGCTTTAGGACAACGCAGAGGGATGTTTTATACCTTAAATGAATCGGCGAATTTACTAAATTCACATTTTTTTTTTTTTTTAATCTGGAGAGCCAGTACTGAGCTACGGCTGTGGAATCAATATTTACAGATGGAAAATTCGATCTCAACCCCCTTTATGCCACTTAGACCTTGCATTTCGGAAAAGCCCTTCTTATCTCGCATCTAAGCAAAATAAGGAATAACTGTGCAAAATTTCAAGTGCATACGTCTAGTAGTTTTAGAGAAACGGTGTTCACAAGGAAAATCGACTTTCCTTTTATAGTATTTAAGATTGTTTTACTTTGACAAAAGAAGAAGTATTCCAATCTGCGAAAGTGAAATATTTATTGTCCGTAAATGTGGATGGCATGCAGTAATGCTGGCATTTTCTAGTAATTCACTGGCCTCTCTTATTTTTCGTGATTTGTCTTTATCAAGTTTAGGATAAGTGGCGCGCTTCGTGCGATTAATTTAATAAACTCCGCTTTCCAGGGTAGTTTAGCCGCCCACGTGACTTCGTCACTCCACTAAGGGTATGTCAACAACTGTCAGGCAGGCGACTGGAGCCAATGTTTTTAAATATATACAAATACAGGTGGGGCCAACGGTGGACAAGTGGAGCGCTTTGCGCGATTAATTTCATAAACTCTGCTTTCTGGTGTCGTTTAGCCGTTCCGCTAAGGGTATGTCAACAACTGTTAGGCAGGCGCCTGGAGCTAAAAGTTTTAAATATATAGGTATAAGTGGGGGCCAACAGCGAATAAATGGAGCGCTTCGCGCGATTAATTTCATAACCTTTGCTTTCCGGGGTGGCTTAGCTGCTCACGCGACTTCGTCGTTCCGCTTAAAGTTTGTCAATAACAGCCAGGCAGGCGCCTGGAGCTAAAGTTCTCCAGATATTAAGTCGCGGATATTTTCATACAAGGAACAATTGTCTCCGGATATTGTATTGCGGATATTTTGTCCCCGGATATGGAAGCGTGTCACATATACACTATCATTTCTGCTTGCAATACTCGTTAGCAAAAAATGTGGACTATCGATATCTTTCCCGTTTTTTGTATGAGGAATTCGACTTTTAGACGACGAGATTTCAAAATTTTGACATTTTAGTAGTCGGCTAAAAAAAATTTCAAGATTTTTAAGTGCAAAAAAATCGATATAAATTGACATTTTAAGCAATCGATATATTGTTGGTTCTATTTCTCTTTGCTATTACCCGCCTTTAAAATGAATCGAGTACTATTTTACTCGGATAAACATCTCATATCTCGAATCGTGATATGAGTGGAATCGAGAACTTTGTACGTATATTCAACCGCTCAGGGAGCGTGTTCTCACATGAACATAATGCTACCCTGTAGTTACACGAATTTGAGAACTGAGAGTGAGAACTGAGACATGAGACATAAGAGATAAGACAGGAGTTTTTGTTTTGTGTTTACTCTTTGCGCTCGTTCTCGGTTCTCGCTGTTTCGACAGAAGTATGTACGAATAGGTATAGTAAATCATTCGAATGATTTCAGACGATGTCTCGATATATCTCGAGATATTGGAAGAATTGATTATGATTGATAATATCATTCGAATGCGCCCATCACTACTTAGCAGCACTTGGGTAGACCGCTTCGCGTGTTAAAATGATTTCACACTATTGGACATTCTTCGACTCATACACCAGACGGCCTTCGGCCTCACATGCAGGTGCTCAGGGCGCCAAAAATTAAAATGAACTAGCTCCCACTATTTTGATGTTGGAACTTGGTTCACTGCGAGTTAGTACATAATGAAGTAGCTTCTAAATGAACTATCTCCCAAAAGTAGGAACTAAATCTCACTGCCAAAATTGATGGGACTTAGTTCGTTTCGGTCATTGGGAGCTAGTTCGTAGGGCTAACCTCCACCATTCCATTACGACATCTGCCGATCTTCTTCTCGGTCTATCCAAAGATAGAGAAGATATCGTCTTGGTCTAAGATCCTGGGGTTGTGGACAACTTGGTGTGTGGACTCAAGACTCCTAAATACTATTCCCTGTATGTTCTAAAATAAGTTAATATTTGGCACAACAACTCTTTAAGTGCCTGGGCCTAGCTTCTCGCAACCACTCGCGTTATGTGCGTTATATTTTTCACACGAATGGAAGCGACCTACAGTTAAGTGACGTATCCGAAGGGCGATTTGTTTTGAGAAGATTTCTCTATACAACATTACTCTCGTATGTTTGTCAGACGTTCGCGAGAGGTGGAACCGTGGAAAAACTTGTTAGTGTTTTCTGGGATTCGCACTTGGAACTTCACGCGCAGTTGTTCGACACACTAACCACTTGCGCCAGGGCACAAAGCCGTTCTAGACAAAGGTAGATAAACTCCCTAACTACAGCGATCGAGATACATATAATGGCAACAAAATAAAAGACCGTCAAAGATTCCTAATATTTGGTATTGGGCTATCTCGGCCACTACCACATGGACCCTCTTCTTGGGGATAATCTGGAAAGACGGATCGCAGAAGCGATCGAAAATCTTGAAGACTATTTTGTGGTAAAATAGAAGAATCTTCAGAAGAAAAAAGAAAAAAAAAAAAAAAGTTAAGAGGTTTTCATATTCAAAGCTGGTAAATGTTCCCACGTACGTCTAAAAGAACTCAGACCCATTAGCCTATCATAATTTCTTCACAAGAACGATTGACTGATATCCATTTACCCGGCAACATTGATACACAACTGATAATCCTGGAAGCTGAGGAATGAACGGTGATCGCTTATGCAGATGACGTTGTTATAGCACTCGAAACACCTTTACAACTTTAAAATAACTCCTTCAAAATGCCTTAAATAAGCCAACCAGATGGGCAGTTCGGTTTGGTTTGGATTTGAACCTCCACAAAACTGAGCTGGTACTGGTAAATAGAAATTCCGTTCATTTTCTCTCCCTAAATGTTATAAGCTTAACTTTCTCCAGCGAAGCAAAATATTTGAGTCTTTTTTAGATAGGAAATTAAGCTGGAAATCCAACATTCAAGAAAGAGTCAAAGCTCCTGTGGCACTCTTCTCTTAAAAAAAAAAAAACGATCGGGAACAAATGGGGCTTGCAACCCCGTATCACTCACTGGCTCTACATCTCTGTTCTATTATAAGACGATACTTACGTGCGGCTGCCTACCTTAAATAAAGCCATAAACCGCGATAATTTAAGCAAATTCAAACGATCAGCTTATTTTTGTATACGCGGAGCACTTCGAATGACATCCTCTGCAACACTGGACACTTTGTTTAATCTGACACCGCTTGGTATCTTTCGTAAGCAAGTGATACCTAATGCAGCTAGGCGAACGCCTTAAAGCAATTTCACAGTAGTCCAGTAAACAATTTGACCACACCTTCATTCTGAATATTGCTTCCGAAAACATAGATTACACCACTCCTAACTTACATTTTGAGAAAAACTTCCAGATAACCATCCCTTCCAGGTCATTCTGGGAGGAAGAGGTTTTTCTGCGAAGACAAGTCGATTCACTTCTACATCGACGGATGAAAAACTAACGATGGGGAGGTGTTTTCTCTGATAGGCCTAATATTAGTCTCTCCTTCCGTCTTTCAAATCATTGCAGTGTGTTCCAGGCAGATGTAATGGCGATTACAGAAGTATTATCTTAGCTTAAGAAAAACGTGATATAAGCTAAAGAAATTCGCATCTTTTCGGACAGCCAAGTAGCAATCAGCTCCTTGGAATATTTTCCACTTAATTCAAAAGTAGCTGTAGACTGCCGATCTTCCCGGCACTAAAAAAAGGGGATGCTCCTCCCTTTCCAGCGTAGTATAAGGCTGATGTACTCGCCAGGCCGGGGAAACAATGCGTATTTTATCAGCAAAAGGTACCATAGACCACTACATGAAAATTTAAACTAAGGCTGAATGATATCGAGAGAATAAAATCTTAAGTGGACAAGTGGTACAACGGCTTTTAGTGACAAAATAAATTTGGCCAAATCTGGAGTTAAAACGCTCTAAAAATTGAATTCCTCTCAACAGCATGCATATTAGCAATACAATAGGTACCATCACTAGGCACTACAACAAGGCTTGGTGTGCACTGAAACAATTTCTGTAGAAGCTGTATGGACGAAGAGGAGGAGGAACAGGAAACTATTCTCCACCTTTTTTGTACCTACGGCGATTGCTACAGACAACAAGGACAGTGTCTATTTGGGTGCGGAATTGTTATTCGAGGCAGACTTATGCAAGAAGTCTTGAGTTTTCGGTATGTGAACGGGCGCCCCATGACTAATTCATATCAAGGCAAAAATCGCCAATATTAGCCCAATATGCGCTCACGCCCCTCACGTGAAGACAGACGACGCGACGAAGGATGACTTCTGCCAGCTCTTACACAACACGTACAAAAAATGCCCTAGCAACGACGTTAAAATTGTCCTAGGTGATTTTAACGTAAAGCTAGGAAGCCTGCACGACACCACATCCGACAACGGATTCAGGCTAGTCGACTTTGCAGGGGACGAAATCTTGTCGTAGCTAGTACACGGTTCCCACGTCTTGATATTCAAAAGGGAACATGGGTCTCTTTTGATCGAAAAACCGTTAACCAAATCGATCACATTGCGATCGACGCAAGGCACTCTTCCAGTATTCTGACTTTCCCAGGAGCCAACGTGGACTCGGATCACTACCTAGTTGTAGCCAAGGTATGGATGCAGATGTCCAGAACGGAGCAAAATCAACGAAATACTGTGAGGAAGTTTGACGTCGGACGGCTACAATTGAAAGAGACTGCCAGAGCCTTTGCTGATCGAGTTTCTTTTAATCTCAATCTAAGTCCTATGCCACCAGCAGCAAATGCGGAAGACCAGTGGCAGCGTGGCCATCGCTGGTTTGATGAGGAATGCCCGCAAGTACATGCAGCAAAACAAGAAGCGTACAAGGCGGCGCTGCATAGAAGCACTAGAGCTGCGTACGAGCTCTACGAGCGGAAGAGAAAAGAGCGACATCGACTTCTCAGAAAGAAGAAAAAGGAGCATGAGAAGCGCTCGATCGAGGAGATTGAGAGACTTTATTGCACGAATGATGTTCGAAAATTTTACCAAAAGGTAAAAAGATGCAAGGGTGCGACAGTAGGACTGTTTACAACATCACTAAGGAGCTCATTGGTGGTCGTAACTCCAAACAACATCCAGTGAAGAGTCTAGACGGTAACCTTCTGATTTCGGATGAGGATCAGCTCACTAGATGGAGAGAACATTTTGCTGCAGTGCTAAATCACTTAGACGACGGAGGTATGATCTTGAATTCGAATGAGCAGTTCGAAGCAACAAATTCCCGAATTCGCACCGTACCTCCCAGTAAAGCTGAAATAATAACAGCAATCAAGTCCCTCAAGAAAAACAAAGCGGTGGGTATTGATGGCATCCCTGCCGAGCTATTTCAAGCGGCGCCAAATACATCGGCAGATTTGCTGCATCCGCTAATACGGAGAGCTTGGGATAGTGAACAATTTCCACAGGAGTGGAAAAGGGGGATGATCATTAAGCTTCCAAAGAAGGGTAACTTGATGGAGTGCGGTAACTGGAGAGGTATATGTGTTCTTCCAGCTGTAGCCAAAATAATAGCTAGAATAATTCTAGAACGAATTAAAGAACATTTAGATTCAACTCTCGATGTCGAACAGGCAGGCTTTCGCGCTGGATCCTCCTGCATCGACCACATAAACACCTTACGGATCATAATCGAACAATGCGTTGAGTATAGGTCTCCGCTACATTTACTGTTTATCGACTTCGAGAAGGCTTTCGACAGCTTGAATCGAGATGCTATCTGGTTGGCCTTGCGCAGGAGAGGCATTCCAGAAACGCTTATAGCTATTATCAAGGCTACATATGAGGGCGGTAAGTGTCACGTCGTGCACAATGGTAAAGTGTCGGAGGACTTTGAAGTCCAAAGTGGAGTACGTCAAGGGTGCATACCGTCCCCACTATTGTTCTTGGTGGTTATCAGCGATGTACTCCGTGCAGCATTGACTGAAGCTAATTCTGGAATTCGTTGGACTATGACATCTTACCTTAAACACCTAGATTACGCTGACGATGTTTGTCTACTTTCACATCAGATAATGGATCTTCATTTGATGGCCCAAAATCTAGAAGCTGAGGCAAACAAAGTGGGGCTAAAAATAAACACAGCCAAAACAAAAGCCCTGAGTACTTCCAATACCCGCGCTCAACTTAACATTGCCGGAAAGCAAGTCGAGAAAGTTGATAACTTTCTATATTTAGGAAGTGTCGTCTCGGCTAATCGCGGTGGCACCGAACTGGATGTGTGCAGCAGAATCAGGAAGGCTAAAGTTGCGTTCGGAATGCTGTCCAAAATCTGGAGAAGCAATGTTATTAGCTTAAGAACCAAGCTACGACTGTTCCGCTCCAACGTAGAATCAGTGCTGCTTTATGGGTGCAGTACCTGGAAGGTGGACACCATTAACACACGCAAGCTGCAAGTCTTCGTAAACAAATGCTTAAGAATCATCTTGAGGATTTTTTGGCCGAACCGCATCTCCAACGAACAACTTTATCTGAGAACGGGCCAAGAACCTATAAGCATTACTATACGAAGAAGAAAGTGGCAATGGATTGGACACACCCTACGGCGCGAAGACAACTCCATTGCGAAATACGCTATGCAGTGGAATCCGCTCACCCAGGCAGGCAGAATAGCGGGACGCCCTAGGCAAACGTGACGCAGAACAGTTGAGGAGGAATCGAGCTCTTTAGGAATGAGTTGGAGGCAGCTCAAACGCGTTGCAGAACTCCGAACACGATGGCGCGCAGGCGTGGTTGACGCCCTATGCCCCCCGAGGGGTTAAAGGATATAAGTAAGTAAGTAAGTAGAAGAAAGTATGCCCGATGAATGGAACCTCTGCATTGTTTGCCCGATCCTGAAGAAAGGAGACCCTCTGAACTGCGCCAACTACAGAGGTAGTCTCCTTAATATCGCATATAAGATCTTGTCTGCCGTATTATGTGAACGCCTAAACCGATCGTCAAAAACCTAATAGGTCCTTATCAGTGCGGTTTCAGGCCGGGAAAGTTCACCATTGACCAAATATTCACACTACGGCAGATCTTGGAAAAAAAAAATAAAAAAAAAAAATAAATATTTGGCGCAACAGCTCTTTAAGTGCCAGGGCCTAGCTTCTCGCAACCACTCATGTTGTGTGCGTTATATTTTTCACACGAATGGAAGGGACCTACAGTTTAGTGCCGTATCCGAACGGCGATTTGAGAAGCTTTTTCGAGACAACAATACTCTCGGATGTTTGTCAGACGCTCGCGAGAGGTGGGACCGTGAAAAAACTTTTTGGTGTTTTGTAGGATTTGGAGGATTTGGAGGATTTGTAGGATCTTGGAAAAAACCCATGAATATTAAATCGATACACACCACATCTTTATCGATTTCAAAGTTGCCTATGATAGCGTGTATAGAGACGAGTTATACAGACCCATGTCTAGTCTTGACATCCCTGCCAAGCTCGTCTGTTTGTGCTGAATGACGATGGAGAACTCTCGCTGCTCCATCAAAGTCGGTAAGAACATCACCGAACCGTTCGATGTCAGGAAAGGTCTTAGATAAGGTGACGCGCTATCATGCGATCTCGTTAACATAGTACTTGAGAGAATTGTACGAAATTTACAAGCCAACACCGGAGGTACAATCTTTTACAAGTTTACTCGCTTACGCCGATACTTGAAGGAATTGTACGGAACTCACAAGCCAACACCTGAGGTACAATCTTTTACAAGTCTGTACAACTACTCGCTTAAGCCGATGATATTAACATAGTCGGGAGAACTCAGCGGGTCATATTTTGGCAACGGAAGCACATATTTAAGAAAACAATATCTTGTAACCTAGACATTTTTTTTTAATTCACTCGCACTGACATATAAAGTATTAAGACAAATTATTGACCCGTTGTTCAGTTGTGAAAGCAAAATAAGTGGTCGAAATCCGAAATAATTGAAATAAAGCTGGAAAGCACTTCATTGTCATTGCGATCAAAAACAATTTCTAAAGTGTGTGCTATTTGTAGACCATCATATCATATAGTGCGATTGAACAGACGATTGAACACTTGTGGTCATCATCAAACATTTCGCGAATATTGATGATCATCCTAAAATCATGCCGCTGAACACGATCTAGTAAACTCAAGCACGACCAGATATGCGAGTTATATTTAAGTTTCGAACGAATGTAAGCCTTATGGGTTCAAGCCAAGTCTGTAGCAGTAAAAAAAATCGTTTACAACTTTTGAGAAATTCGCAGCTTCAGTAATTTTCTGATTCCAGTGGAGATCTGAGATAACATTCATACCAAGCATTAACAAGCTATCGGTTTCTTCAATGTCAACTCCTTTCATATTTAGTTTGGCTACAGCAGTGTCCTGTGTCCTTTTTGACGCGTTATGTTAATTGAATTTATGATAACATCAACGTCAAAGTTAAGTTCGGTTGGCATTCGCTGCCACTGCGATTCCACAGCTCGAGGCCTTCGCTACGATTTCGTTAATGAATAGACAAAGTCAAGAGTGCTATCATCCACAAAGGAATGGATTGGATTGGGAATAGCAGATAGAAAGGTGCTGATATAAATCAAAAACAGGGTCGAAGATAGGACTGAGGAACACCTTTGAGAATGGGCTAAGAGATACATAGACCACAGATTTGGAGCCTGTTTAAGAGGGCACCGTGCAACATTCTATCAAAAGCTTTAAATATATCGAGGGTATCGACTGTGGATTCGCCGCGATGACAAATGGACTTGTTCCAATTTTCCGACAGGTAAGTCATTAAGTCCCCTTGAAACCATACTGACAGTCACTAAGAAGATGATTTCTTTCTCATAAGGTGGTTATTGACAATGATTTCCATGACCATGGAAAGCACTGATGTTAAAGTATTGGGTCGCTATTTAGAAGGGTAGGTTATGTCGGCCTTTTTAAGAATAGGTTAAACGTGGTAAACGTGGCAAGGTTCTACCTGTCTGGAAAGATGTCTGTGTCCGGCAGGTAGAAGAGTTTACGTAGAGGTTTAGCCAAGGCGAAAAACACCTTAAGAACAAGGAAAGAAATTTCATCTTGACGTGCTTTTTAATCTAACTCAATACGCGCTTTCGTCAAGTCTATCTCCTAAAACCGCCCATACGTGGTGAAGATACACATCCTGCATGAGGAGTCCCTGCCGTTTACGTAATATGGCGGGTATAAATAGGTGGGCGCCGTGGCGTAAGTGGTTAGTGTGTCGGATCACTACGCATGAGGTTCCAAGTTCGAATCCTACAAAACACCAAAAAGTTTTTTCACGGTCCCACCTCTCGCGAGCGTCTGACAAACATCCGAGAGTATTGTTGTCTCGAAAAAGCTTCTCAAATCGCCGTTCGGATACGGCACTAAACTGTAGGTCCCTTCCATTCGTGTGAAAAATATAACGCACACAACATGAGTGGTTGCGAGAAGCTAGGCCCTGGCACTTAAAGAGCTGTTGCGCCAAATATTTATTTTTTATTTTTTTTTATAAATAGGAAAACTTCAAGAAAAGGAAAAATAATATCAGTTATAGAGCTACCGTACCTAGGGCTATAGGGCTACGGCCTATGATGACCTGTTGACATCTGGCGAACTCCTGCTTTAAATCGAACGAGATAGGTAAGTATTTTATCAATTACAGACCCCCATGAATTGCCACTTCTTAATTAAGCATCCTATCCCTACGGTAAGGTGTCATGCGTGTCCCATACTCGTGCGAACAAAATTTAAAAAAATAATTTAAAAAAAAGGCGAAGCGAAAACACTTCCGAAGACAGGCGAAACAGGTAAAAAGCATATGTACTAAAGGGTGTTTTTTTTAAAGACTGATAAATCTTCCAATAGAGATAAGATAACATTTTAATCGTACTGTCATTTTTGCAGTTCTTTTACAAATCTTCATGAATACTTACACCAGAAGAACGCTTCCGTATCATTCAAACTTATTTTGAAAATCGGTATTCAATTCGTGAAACGTATAGAAGACTACATGATTTTTGATCTTCATAATCGACCAACTGAGCTCGCTATTCGACGTATTCATACACTCTTCTTGACGTAAAGCCAACAACGCGTCAACGTAATGTGCGTGCAGATGAGTGAAAATGTGGCGGCAGTTCCAGAATTGTCAATTCGTCGTCGATCGCAATTTTTTCGTTTGTCTTCCTCCGTCCACCATCAAGAAAATTGTTCGATTCTTTGAAAATAATCCATGAAACCATTCTTTTCACTGAGGACTCGATTCAACAGCATTATATCGCAAAATGGATATGGAGGGTGGCAATGGTGTAGTGGTAACGCCGTCAATTGCCACGCTAATGATTCATGGTTCAAATCCTGATGTCAGCAAGCATTTACGAGTATTTGTTTGCAGATAATTTGCTTTGTTAAGGTTCCACCTTGGACGGGGAGTGGAATTAACTAAAGGTGCTTTAATGCCAACTTCGAAAAATACCGACCCGTGTTGATTATGGGAACAGTCTTTGAGAACATGACACCAGGTGTGCAGGGTGGTACTATTGCTGTGATTAGTGACACAGGGTGGAATCCTTTTCTCCATCTGGTGATTTGTTTCGGTCCACTCTTGAAATCACCAGAGTAGACTGCAGGATGAAAGTGAACTGATAGCGTCGGTTTCGGCCAAGGCGAATTTGGAGGTTTGTAAATATTGAAAACTTATCGATTTTGGCCCTCCAAGCAAATACAGAATCATTTTCCGGGTGTATTTCTTGACACTTACTCATATATCTGCTCATGCCTTCGATATCATTAGTCAGTGGTATTGAGAAGTACTATTCCCTTGGTTGTGTGTAAACATTTCGCTTGTGTTTCTTGACTGGAGTTTACAGAGAAAACTAGATTCCTAGACATTTAGTTGAAACTTTGAAAATTTGGATAGCTCTTTGTTTGATAGTGTACTAAGCCCTATTCAAGTAAAATATTTTGCAGATAAGGTATTACGCAAAATAACACTTGCATTCAAGTACGCAATAATATTTCAATTAAAACTCATACAAAAATGTAGTAAAACGTTGGTGGCTAAAGACATAACTATCGCAGTTCCCCTCCTGCCTCTGGAAAAATGTTTTCTTCTTTGATCAATTCTTCAAAAATAATCATTCTTTACATTAATATTCCGTCAGTAAGGATGATTGGTACGGCTAATTTGTTGATTAATAATTAATTGGAAAATACAAATTAATAAAAATCATCAAAAAAATGCATTCGCCAAAACGCGATTCGAACCTCGATCACCGAACCAAGCCTTAGTCATCTCGGCAATGGTACTGTTCTGCTAGGCGAGGTTAAAATCCTACTAGTCTTCTGCAGAAATGCAATAATAAAGTTAAGCTTATTTCTTAGTCTATGATCATTACAACAGAAAGTTAGTTATCATTCCATTCCAGTTATCACTGGACTATCAAATTATAAACATTTCAAAAATGATCCTATTTGATAAGGCTATTCGTATACATATATTGGGATTTTTCTGGAAACAAATTTTTTATGAAAAGATTTGTACGTAAAAAAAAAAAAAAATAAATAAATATTTGGCGCAACAGCTCTTTAAGTGCCAGGGCCTAGCTTCTCGCAACCACTCATGCTGTGTGCGTTATATATTTTTCACACGAATGGAAGGGACCTACAGTTTAGAGCCGAATCCGAACGGCGATTTGAGAAGCTTTTTCGAGACAACAATACTTTCGGATGTTTGTCAGACGCTCGCGAGAGGTGGGACCGTGAAAAAACTTTTTGATGTTTTCTGGGATTCGAACTTAGAACCTCATGCGTAGTGATCTGACACACTAACCACTTACGCCACGGCGCCCACAACGTACGATTTGTACGTACATGTGTATAAATAAAAACAATGTGGCAGAGATATCGAGTAGATTTTATACAGAATTTTCCAAATTGAAAAAGAATGCAGTTGCAATAGCTCTGATAGCGAGACTATCAACGAACACATTCCACAGTAAATTTAAAATTACAATAATGTTGCTACTACTGTTCCAGCGCTAAATACAAAAATACAAAATTTAGCAATTGAAAATAAAACTTTGTATGTGCTTCAGCTAGCGTCGCAAAGAGTATTGAATTAAGAGAATTGAGCCCTATACTTCCCATCCACCTAACCACAATAACTCTCTGTTTTCAAACTAAATTAAAAGTAGTCAAGTCCTGAGAGTAGAAGGGATTTTCGCACTCTATCCTACCAACCAACCTACACATCTAATGCCGGCTTGAGAAACTATCTGTTGATACTTGTTATGTCATATTTCATTAATATTCTGTCATTTGAGAATTGTTTTAACAATAAGTATTGATTTGGTTATCTATGAGGGCTGTTCGATAAGTCAGTGACTTTGATGCAATATGGCGCTCGGAACGCATAGAGGATTTTTCTGATATTTTTGTTTTTTTCTCGCCATAGACAAAAAAAATTAAATAGATCTGTCAAACACTTAGCTTTTTACAGTGATCGAAGGAACTTTGGTTTGTGAGATTTGGCCAAAATGGAAAAAAGAAAGTTTCATGTTTTAATAAAGCACTACTTTTTGCGCGGTAAAACCATTAAAGAGACTGAAGACAGACTTAAAAAATATTATGGGGTTCACTAAACTTCGTTGCGGTCGTACGAGCACAAAAGACGCTGAGCGCCCAGGGCGTCCAAATGACGACACAATGGAAGAAATGGATAACAAAATCCACGATATTGTGTTAGACGATCGGCGGGTCAAGGTTCGTGAGATAGCTGAGATTGTAGCAAATTCAAATTATACCGTCATTAGAGTCCTGTATGACCATTTGGGCATGAAAAAATTATCGGCAAAATGGGTGCCGCGTTTGCTGACGGTCGGTGGACCAAAAACGGATTCGGGTGAGGTTTTCAAAACAGAGTTTAAGACTCTTCAAGCGCAATTCAAGTGCATTTTTACGGCGTTTCGTAACAGTTGATGTACTCGTATCCTGAATACACCACTACACGCCAGAACTGAAGGAACAATCAAAACAGTGGACTTCTGCAGGCGAACGTGCTCCAAGAAAGGCAAAAACGGTTTCGTCGGGCGGAAAAGTCATGGCAACGGTTTTCTGGGATGCCCACAGCGTAATATTCATGAACTATTTGGAAAAGGGGGAAAACGATCACCGGACAGTACTATGCCGATTTATTAGATGAATTTAACGCAGAATTGATGGAAAAACGGCCCATTTGAAGAAGAAAAGAGTGCTGTTTGATCACGATAGTGCACCGGCTCATTCGTCCGCAGTAGCAACAGAAAAATTAGCTGAATTGCGATATGCACTACCTCCTCATCAACCCTATTCTCCTGATTTGGCTCCGTGCGATTATTTATTGTTTCCTAATACAAAAAAAAAATATTTGGCGCAACAGCTCTTTAAGTGCCACGGCCTAGCTTCTCATGTTGTGTGCGTTATGTTTTTCACACGAATGGAAGGGACCTACAGTTTAGTGCCGTTGTCCGGTTTTTTACTTCCCAGTTTCGATTAACGTCGCTACAATTTCGATTTACGTCCTTCCTTGACACACAACTTTCTCACGAAATTCCCTCTTTCGTCATTCTTATTTAACCAAGATGCACATCTCACCGATTTCGTGCACAATATCATTCGGAGTAAGTCTTTTTCAATCCATATGGACTGTTCGAGTATTGAATAATTTTATTTTCGATTTACGTTGTTTCGATTTACATCGCATTTGTTCGGCCCCGAAAACGACGTAAATCGAGGTATTCCTGTATGAAGAAATGGTTCAGCGAAAAAAGATTATCATCGAATGAAGAAATTATCGATGCAACAAATACCTATTTTGCAGGGTTTGAGAAATCATATTTTTTTGAAGGGTTGAAAAAGTTGGAATATCGTTGGGAAAAGTGCATCGCATTCAATTTGAAAAAAAAAAAAAAAAAAAAATAAGTATTTCATTTCAAAGTCACTGACTTATCGAACAGCCGCCATTCTATTCTTACATATAATAAAACTATAGAAGGTTGAATATTCTCGTCTTTCTGTGCACGTATCTCGCGGAAACTACTGCACGGATTTTAATGAAACTTGGTTAATGATAGCTTATGTCATAGAGCGATATTAAGGATTCCTACAAGAGATTATGAACTCAAAACAAGGGATCATAATTTCTACTGATCTTTTGTCGTTTGCAGACGAAAAATTGAATTGTTCGCGTCAAGTAATTGAATGACGGTACGGTTACAATGGCCGTGTACACGATCTTTGTGTTTGCGCGCAAATTTTGTTATCTATTCGACGACGCTGGGAATTCCCAGATCCCGATGAATATCTTCTTTACGTATATACCACGGTGCACTAACGATCGGTCTAAGAAATTTGTTTTAAAAAAATTTTATATTTCTATTGCTTTTCCTGGTACAACCCCATAGTTGTAGACCATATGTTCACACTGGCTTAAGCACTTGCTTATAGATAAGCAGTTTGTTATGTAGGCTCAACTTCGACTGTTTTCCGAGTAGCCAGTGCATTTGTTGGTATTCGTTTTCGACCTCGTCGCGTTTTTTTTTATATAAGGCGATTTCCATTTAAGCTTAACATCTAGAATCATTCCTAGATATTTTGCTTCGTTCGCGTACGGTATTCGCGCCGAGTTTAAATATACAGGTTTATCCACTTTTTTTGTAATTGACGTGAGTAGATTTGCTTTCGTTCAGCACAATATGCCAAGAATTCGCACAAGCGTAGACTTTATTAATAGCATATTGTAGCTTTTTAGTTGCTACTTCAATAGTATCGCCCATTGTCAATATCGTTGTATCGTCCGCAAACATGGCGACGACGCAGTTTCTTTCCTGCGGGATATCACGCGTGTAGAGTACATATAGAAGTGGGCCAAGGACACTTCCTTGTGGGACTCCGGCCGCAATCTCCTTGAAGTCAGAGTAATCATTGTACCTCTCGGTGAGGTACAATCGTAGGATTAGAAAGAGTTGCCGTGGCAGTAGCAGTTGTAATTTATACTCCAAGCCTTCGTGCCAAACCTTATCGAAAGCTTCTGAGACGTCAAGAAATACACTACAACAAATCTTTTTTTCTTCGAGAGCTTTCTTAATCATGTCAGTTATTTTGTGGACTTGGTTGATTGTAGAATGTTTGATTCTAAATCCAAACTGATGGTCAGGAATGAGATGTCTTTCATCGATTACGGGTTGTAGACGTTTAGAAAGTAGTTTTTCGAATATTTTTTAGATATGATTTCTTCTCATTCAGAGGTTTGCGTGATTTCGGGAGCATTATGATCTCGGCGACTTTCCATTGTCTCGGAACGTAGGACAATCTGAACGAAGCGTTGATCAAATAGAGCAGTTTAGTTTGATAAGAGCTTTATTCGGGAATTCCTTGACCTCCTGCGCCGTTATCAAGTCGTAACCCAGAGCTTTTTTCGTCTTTAAATTTTTAATCTACTACTACATGAAATTGAACGGGGTTGCATCGCTTAGAATCTAACTTTTGAAATGGTGTTTTTTTTTAATCGTGATTCGCCATTCAGAAGCTGAGTCTAATCGAAAAAATGTTTTGCAAAATTTAGAATTTAATTAATTTTTCGTGATCATGATCTGCACTGAGTGGAGGTAAAAAAAATTGTTTTTTCTTTATTCTCCTTTCGTCTCTTCGCAATCTTTAAGAGCAGAGTCGACTGACTGACGGTTGAAGGGTGATGGTACTCTTTTGTGTTTTCTTATTCTTCAATTTCCTCTTCTGTTATTGTTGTGTGTGTGTTTATGTGTGCTCTTGTGGGAATTCCTACTGTGAAAATTATGATTAAGTTTACACATTTTCAGTATCGTCTTCAGTTGGCAATAAGAAAATAAGTAAATGAGCGACAACAAAAAAGCGGGCGAAGCAAGGCGAGCACGGGTCAGCTAGTCTCAAATAATTTTGCTCGCACATGCGGCCAAATCGTGGCCCTTTAATGCTCTGAAGTTCAATCTTACAATAATATTTTACTTTTATTAAAAGAACAAGGTTAGCACAAAGTACGTACATTGATGCATTTTTTTTTTAAATTCACATTCCTCTCACTGATAGCAAGCGTTTAAAACATATTCATTACTTACTTACTTAGGTGGCGCTACAGTTCGGGGTGAACCTGGGCCTCAACCAACAAGCCTCTCCATTTAGCTCGGTCTTTAGCTAATTGCCTCCAGTTGCGCACTCCAAGTTGGTCGAGGTCCCCTTGAACTTGTGCGCGCCACCTACGGCGATGATTCCCTCTACTGCGTCGTCCGTCCGGGTTAGATTCGAAGACTCTGCGGGCCGGAGCGTTGGTGTCCATTCGCTCTACATGTCCTAGCCATCTCAGACGTCCAATACGAAGTTTTTTGACTAGGTCGATGTCGCTGTACAGCTCGTATAGTTCGTGATTGAATCTTCTCCTCCAAAACCCGTCAACACAAACGGGACCGAAAATCTTACGAAGAATTTTTCTCTCGAAGCGACCAAGGATATCTTCATCCTCTTTTAATAAAGTCCATGTTTCAGCGCCGTAAAGCAGGACTGGGATGATCAAGGTCTTATATAGAGTATCCTTAGTTGTTCGAGATAGGGCTTTACTGTTGAATTGCCTTATAAGCCCAAAAAAACAGCGATTGGCAAGAGTTATTCTTCGATTGATTTCTACGCTGATTTTGTTAGAAGAATTTATAGCAGAGCCAAGGTAGACAAAGTCCCTTACTACCTCGAAGTTATAGCTGCCCACGGTGACGTTTTGTCCAATTCGTCGGTGTTGGTTTTCCCTTCTAGTTGACAGCATATACTTGGTTTTGCCCTCGTTTATCGCCAAACCCATTTTGGCCGCTTCCGCCTCAATGCTTGCAAACGCACCGGTGACAGCCCGCTGAGATCTTCCGATAATGTCTATATCGTCGGCGTATGCAAGCAGTTGTACAGACTTGTAATAGATTGTGCCTCCCGTGTTGGCTTGTGAGTTCCGCACAATCCGTTCAAGTACAATATTGAAGAAGTCACATGACAGCGCGTCACCTTGTCTAAAGCCTTTTTTGACATCAAAGGTCTCGGTGAGGTCATTACCGACCTTGATGGAGCAGCGAGCGTTCTCCATCGTCAGCCTGCACAGACGGACAAGTTTGGCAGGGATGTCAAAACTAGACATGGCTCTATAAAGCTCTTCTCTATAGATGCTGTCATAGGCGGCCTTGAAATCGATAAAGAGGTGGTGAGTATCGATTTGGAAGTCTTGGGTTTTCTCCAGGATCTGCCGAAGTGTGAAGATTTGATCGATGGTGGACTTTCCTGGCCTGAAACCGCACTGATAGGGTCCAATCAGGCTGTTGATAAAGGGTTTCAGGCGTTCACACAATATCGCAGAAAAGATCTTGTATGCGATGTTGAGGAGACTGATGCCTCTATAATTGGCGCAGTTGAGGGGGTCTCCTTTCTTGTGGATCGGGCAAACGATGCTGAGATTCCATTCATCAGGCATACACTCGTCTGACCAAATATTAGAAATGAGTTGGTGTATGCACTCTACCAATTCAAAAAAGTTCGGCCGGTAAGCCGTCAGGTCCAGCAGCCTTGTTGAATTTTAGCTTGGATATTGCTATCCTCACTTCGTTTTGGTCAGGTGGACGGAAATTTTGACTATCATCGTCTATGTTGAATGGTTCATTCAGCCTGACAGCGGGATGTTGGTCTTCGTCGCCGTTATACAGTCTGCAGAAGTAGTTTTTCCATATTCTCAGCACCGACTGTGATTCTACTACGAGGTTTCCATTTTCATCTCTACAGGTATTGCTTCTCTGACACGTTCTTTTTACCTTTTGGTAAAACTTCCGTACATTGTTCCTGGAGTATAGACTCTCGATATTCTCAAACGCGCGCTTCTCATGCTCTTTCTTCTTCTTTTGGAGAAACCGATGTTCTTCCCGTCTCTTTTGCTCGTAGAGCTCACGAGCAGCTCTCGTCTTCCTTTGCAGCGCCGCTTTGTATGCCTCTTGTTTTGCTGCATGCACTCGCCGGCATTCTTCGTCAAACCAGGGGTTTCGCGGTGGTGGTCGAGCGAGACCCAACACATCAGTCGCGGCGTTTCTGATGGCATGTTGGCAGCGTTGCCACTGATCTTCGGTACTTGATGCTGGCGGCAAAGGGGTGATTGAGAGATTTCGGGATACGCGTTCAGCGAAGAGTCTGGCGGTCTCTTGCGATTGTAGCTTTTCGACGTTAAATTTTCTCACAGTAATTCTTCTTTGTTGCTCAGATTGGGATATGATCCGAGTCTATGTTGGCCGCTCGGAAGGTCCGGACATCCAGAATACTGGAGGCATGCCTTGCGTCGATCGCAATATGATCAATTTGGTTGATCGTTACATGATCATTGGACCGCCATGTCTGCTTATGAATATCGAGATGAGGAAACCATGTGCTTGCTATGGTGACATTTCGCTCCACAGCGAAATCAATTAGCCTTAGTCCGTTATCAGACGTGATGTCGTGTAGGCTATGCTTACCGACTGCCCTACCAAAGACGTCCTCCTTTCCTATTTTGGCGTTAAAATCGCCCAATACGATTTTAACGTCGTATTTTGGACATTGCTAGCTGTTGTTTCCAGCTTCGCCCGGGATATATAAAAATAACTTATTGCAAGCTATGTTGAGAAAATGTATAAAAAAACGCAGTTCTTAAGAAAAAAAATTTACTTTCGTATAATATATCCAACTATAAATTTACCTTGCAAAAATAATTTAAAGATATACATATATAGCGGCCTGGCAGACAACAAGCACTTATTCTATCCTTAGCGAAGCAACGAAGTTGCGTGAGCGGAGCCCTGGAACAAAAGGGTGCAATCCTTTTGACCCGCGAATATTTAAATAAATAACTTCACAAAATGTTTGGTTAAATGATATCCAACTTCCAGTGGGAAATAATATCACATCATAGAAGTGCATGCAAACAAATCGGTTGCTCGCGTTGGTCAACTGCGTTTTCGGTGTGGTTGGGCAACTCGTTGATACCAGCGTTGGAACCCTCGTACATTAGAACAAACATTGGGCGTAGAGCTCAATGTTAAGGAATTACATATTCCAGAAACCATCTTCCGTCTAGATCCTATTCCTATCTATGACGACCCTGTACCCTCTGTCACTTTTTTAACTTAGTATTTTAGCAATTCACTTTGAAAATAAACGAAGTCGAATAGAGTGATCTTAACTATAGTACTTCAAATAATTTGAGACAGAATGCATTCTTTTAACATGCCTATCTAAAGAACTGCCTACGGGATTTTGAAGAAATTTACTCGTATAATATGTCTAGTTTTGCATGAAGGGGATATTTTCCAACAAACTTTATCAGAAAAGAATATACAATATTTCCCACACATTTTAAGTCATTACTTTTCATTTGATATGTCACCCGATGGGTAAGAATATTATATTTTTACATGTTTGTTCCCCTTAGTTTAAACGTATTTCTTATCATCGTTGTTATTGTGCACCTATAAAATAGATTGAGACAATCAGATGTAATCTGTGTGACCGGGTTCGAGAAAATGCATGCTAATACTGCAGACCGGATTTGCGCCTGCCAAAGAGTGGAATGTTTTCGATTTCAAAGTAGGACAATTTAGCTCAGTGACTTTTAGTGAAAAATATGTTAAGCCAAAATTATAGACAAATAAATGCTCCACAAAGAATTTTTTTTATAATACCTTGTCCACCTTCCGTATTTAAAGATATTTTAATATTAATGACAAATTTTTAGGTTTCAATTTTATTTTTATTTATTTTTTCGAGATACATACGTTAATATATGTATGGTTGTTTAGGTGTAATATACAATAAGCCCATTCGCGTACACAATCTAAAGCGCATTAAGGTGCTTTAAAGTGCTCGAAGTGTATTCGCGTACTGAGCGAACATGACAGATAAAGATAAAAATTGATAAGAAACAAGTAGCGAGTATTTCCCCTCTGTGCTTGAATGTGCTCGAAAAATTTCTGCCGGCACGAACGTAAAAACTGCCAAGTGGGACCAGTTGATTGCCAAATGAGTCAAAGAGTTTTTGATTCTATTTCAAAAAGTCAATAGACATACAAAATAGATACAAAGTATCTTGAAGAAAATGCTGTGATGTGTGAATGTTCTCCAAAAACGTTTCTTTTTAACTTTTTATGAATCTATTGGTTTTCACACGAGTTTAATTTGTTCATTATAATTTTTTTTTAATGCCAGTTGGCTCGACATGGCTCGAAATGGGTCGCTTTTCATTCGCGTACTTTTGCTTCAATTTTCCGCTGTCTGAGAGTTTTTACTTTCATTATATCATTTTTGACAATTGATTAGTTTTTGGCTCGGAAAGTAAGCGAACGGACTGATTCGAATAAAAAAAAAAAATGCGAACAACTTTTGGCTATTGTACCCGGACAAAGATAGGTTCTGGAATGTAAAGACGCACTACGACTCGGGAAGCGAACGTCCTTACAATGCCAGATTCCTCCAATTGGAAAACTAATTCATGCGATATAAACTGGACATTTTGAGGGTAAGTGAAATAAGATTGTTAGAAGCGGACAAGTACCAGTCCCCAACGCGTAACACTGTACTACTCTATTCTGGAAGACCATCCGGAATATGGAGTAGGACTAATGCTAACAACAACAAGACGAAAGGGCCTAACTTGCTGGCAGCCTCATGGTGATAGGATTATGACGGCCAGATTCCAGACTAGAGTACGACGCGTCACCATCATACAGTGTTACGCCCCGAAAAATAGTTCGTTTGAGGTCGAAAAGGAGATCTCTACAATCTTTTAAGTGCCGTCTTCAACACAACACCAAATGGAGACATTGTCATAGTGATGGAGGATTTGAATGCCAAGGTAGGCAACGAGAACGAAGGGCTCAAACATGTTATCGGGAAGCATGGACTAGGCAAACGCAATGCAACGGCGAAAGGTTTGGGGATTTCCGCAATGCCAACCGCCTTGTGATAGGTGGCACCATGTTTGAGCACAGGACCTGCCACAAAGTCAGCTGGGTTTCCAACGACAGGCAAGCAACCTCCAACCAAATTTACCATTTTGCCATCAGCCGCCGCTTTAGAAGTAGTCTCCTGGGCATCCGAAACAGGCGAGGGGCAGATGTGGGGATAGTACGTGATCACCATCTTATTATAGCTACTCTCGAACTACGCACTGCTGCAGTTCGAAGATCCCACGAAAACACAAGAATGCCCAGGTTTAACATCGATAGACTTAGTGATCCCTCAGTGCGCCAACAATTAAGGGAGCACTTTTCGCAAGGTGTGGAAGCAATCAGCAGCTCAATGCCCGCAACCATCCAAGACCATTGGTGTGCTGTGAAAAATGGTTTTACATCTGGTGCTGAAAGAATCGTCAATCGATCGCAGGGAAGACACAGGGCGTGGCTTTCCGAGGATACCTGGAGACGGATTGACGAACGAAAACAGCTGAAAGCTCGCGTTGCAGCTACTCCAGCAGCAGGGAGAAGCGAGCTAGAATCCCTATATCGTATGAAGATGAGACAAGTTCAACGTAGCGTGCGACGTGACAAGCGCAACTACATCAACGCGCTGGCTGCAGAAGCAGAAGAAGCTGCACGGAGGTGCGACAGCAGGACTATCTACAGAATCACCAAAGAGCTGACAGGTGGTCGCAGCTCCAGCCAACACCCAGTGAAAAGCCTAGACGGCTCCTTGCTCATTTCGGATGAACACCAGTTCAAGAGATGGAAAGAGCATTTTGCTACGGCTTTGAACCGCGTATTCGCTAGCGATATGCTCCCAAATCAGATTGAGATGCCCGAGGTGAGAAGTTCCCGAATACGCACCACGACTCCCAGTAATGATGAGATCACTACCGCGATCAAGGCACTCAAAACCAACAAGGCGGTAGGACTGACGGTATTCCAGCAGAGCTCTTACGAGCAGCGCCAACAACATCGGCTGAGCTTCTGCTTCAACTTATAGATAAAGCTAACAATACTAATAATAAACTAATTGCTATTATCAAAGCTACATATGAATGCTCCAAATGTCACATTCTGCACAGAAGAAGGTTGTCTGAGGAATTTGAGATCCAAAGTGGGGTAAGACAAGGCTGTATCCTTTCACCAATATTATTCCTATTGGTGATTAGCGATGTGCTTCATGCAGCTTTGTCGACGGGAAACGGAGGAATTCGATGGAATCTTACATCTCAACTGAAACATCTTGACTACGCTGGCGATGTATGTATGCTTACTCTCCCACAGAATTATGGACCTCCACCAAATGACAGCAGATGTGGAGAGGGAGGCAGACGTCGTCGGGCTGAAAAATACAATTACAATAACAAACTCATCGGCTCAAATATGTATTGCTGGACAACCGGTAGAGAGAGTAGAGGATTTCCAGTATCTTGGGAGTATTGTCTCGACCGATGGTGGAACCGAACTGGATATAGCCAACAGGATCGCCAAAGCAAAGTCCGCGTTCGGGATGTTATCCAAAATATGGCAATGCAATCAGTTTGAACACCAAGATAAGACTGTTCCGCTCCAACGTTGAATCCGTGCTGTTATACTCGTATGCTTGCAGCACGTGGAGAGTGACCACTACTATCACCAGAAAGCTGCAAACGTTTGTTAATAGGTGCCTGCGCAATATCTTAAGGATTTTCTGGCCCAATCGTATCTCTAACGAATACCTTTACGAGAGAACGGGTCAGGAACCAATAGGCATAACCATCCAACGACGGAAGTGGCAGTGGATTGGTCACACGTTCCGTAAGAGTGACAGTTCCATAGCGAACCATGCTATGCAATGGAACCCTTTAACTCAGGATGTCAGTCCAAGGAAAACATGGCGCAGAAGGAGGCACGGCAGTTGGGGAAAAGTTGGGGAGAACTCAGACACATTGCCAGAAACCGTACACGATGGCGCGTAGGCGTAGTCGAGGCCCTAGGACCCACAAGGGGATACAGGACATAAGCAAGTATACTACGATTTACGCGGTACATATTGCAATGACAGACATATGGTACATCTGTGACCACAAGGAATAACAGCATAAGTACAAGTACAACTTGACTTCAATTGTAGAAGTATTTTCGATCCTTAAGATACAAACTGAACATTTGTTAGCTCTTTCTTCTTCTTCTTCCTTTTTCAGCGATGTTATGATCCGAAATTAAAGGATCACAACCCTCCCACTCCACCACATTTCTACTGATCCGCCTGTGGGGTTCGTCTATTTGACCTCAAAATTTGTTAGCTCTTTGTTATTGAAATAATAATAAAATATAAATTTAATTCTTATAAGCTTCTGAGCCTATTTCTGCCCATCTCTATCAACAATATAACATTTGTTTTGTTTTATCAATGATTTTTATTTTTTATTTTTTTTGCAGAAGAGAGACAACGAGAAGAGATAACGTTTGCTTTCGATCTATCTTTGCTTATACTCGTACCATCAATATAACACAGTAAAATTCGGTAGAAAATGTTGTGATACACTTACGCTAACTTCTGTTCTCAGACGTTAAGTTCCATGTTTATGCCAGTTGATCATTTGTATTCAAATATTTTACTTTAATGTTCATTGATTATTTGAATCAGAGTTCCGTTCCGTTTTTGTATTGTATTTCCGTCGTAAGAGGACATGTGGAAATTTGTTAGTCCTTTAAGATTCTAGTGGATCGAAGAGTTTTACTCCAATATCCTGTATTAAGTATGACAAATTTTGCATTACTTTTTTCGTATTGTCGATAAGGTTTTCTTTATTATCTTTTAACTTGTCTTTGCGCGACTTTATATTTCCCAAGTATATCTTTATTTTGTGGTATTCACTATAAGATTAATTTGTTCGCGTTGTTTGCCAAATAATGATTATATAATTATTCAATTAAGAATTTTCCTTAAGAAGATCCGCATTCTAAGCTGCAGTATGAATTTGATCTCTGACATTTTACCCAGAATTTGTTTCTCATGCCTTCTAGCAATGTCCCTATAGACATATTTATTTCCGACTTTTCTCTTCTCTGCACACGCAGAGATAAAATATGTTGCAGATAATTAATATCGGTCGAAATAAAATAAAAGTTAATTCGAAGCAATTTCGTAAAAGTTTTAAGCAATGCAAATGTGGAAACAATATTTGAAATTCTGGAAAATAATGTTTATTCAGAATTTTTTTAATTCAGGAACATTTTTAGGAAATCTTGTTCAGTTTACAAGTTATAGCAAATTTAGTGATTTAAGTCGTTCGAAATCATAAAATAAACGTTGATCTTTTTGAACTACCTCTAAATAATGTTTTTTTTTTGTTTTAAGGGCTTATTACAAGTTTAAAAAGCCAAATTTTCAGAAAGTCGTGGCGCACCAAAGGAAATATGTTCTAAAATTCCCATACATTTTTAGACCAATCTAATGTACATACATACGAGTATGTGCATTAGTAAGTGATTGGCAGGGCAGTATATCTCAGAGTTCTAAGGAAAGTTTTTTCAGAGAAATTAAGTATACTGGGAGTAATTCAAATTTTTTTTGGACTGCGGAAAACATATTTTTTATTTTCGATATATAATTCGCATTTCCTTTTAACAAGAAAATCGATAAAAATAGAATATGTGCCTTAGTATTTGTTTATTTTTTTATTTTGGTGCAAACATGGTTATTAAATAATTATTATCCTTTATTCAAATCAACATAATAAGCAGTGTAAAAAATACTTTATCACTATTTTAGCAACCACTAAACCACAGTTGCGTAATGTTAAAAGGCTTGTCAAACGGTAGTACATGCGATCATATGAAAACACAAGCGTTTTCACTTAGCTGAGGCCTACCAACTCCTACTCCTAATACGGAATAACTAAAGGAACTGGGCCTTCAGGTTGGGGGTTTGTAGCAATAAGCAAAATTGGTCATTCTTATGATCAAAACATTTTGATACTTACCAGCAGAATTTGTTGGGAACAAACAAAAATTAGGTCTCTCTGGCGTATTTTTGTATGTCCTAGTTGTATATAATGTTATACGTATGACTTAAAGCGTTTGAGAATATCAGTGCATATTATGTCCACACTAAGGACTATTGCGTACGTTAATACCTCGTAAGTATTTTTTTGATACAAAATGACTTAAATTTTCGGGCTTTGTAATAAAACTATCTACCCTGCCTTGGTTCACCTGTCTACCACAAGCTTGCGAATTGTTTTCAGACAGTAAAAAGGAAAAATGTATACATATACATATTTCAAAAGTTAACCAATAGCATCGATTAAAACGAAAAAAGTATTCCAGGCAGTGCCATCTAGCTGACTAACTTCTGTGGTAGCCATAAAATAAAAACGATTATTGCAACATGTACATATGTAATAGACATACATATATGAATGCTCTCGAGGATTTTATGTATACATATTTATTGCAAATGTTTCCTCCATGTATCATTTTGATATCTCTTATTCTTATTATACTCAGCTCAAAGCCGTCCGCAAATCATTGTTTATGCATTGGTCAAAACTCCATCAGAATTGGTTTAGTTGTTTGAATGTTTATCGCGCGCAAACAAGCAGGCTTCTAATAATAAAAGTATATAGGTATTTCATGTACATTTCTTTATTAAAAAAATTAATAAAGAAAATCATAAATATTTTAAATTTCGTATCACATTTTTTTGTATTATAAGCACAATGGGAAAATAAATTATATAACATTTAAACGTACAGTCATAAACACATAAATAGCTGTATGCTTAACTTCAACGCAACATTTCGCAACCTTTACAACAGTAGATAGCTATTTTCTAATGTTAGAAAATGAAAGTACATGCAATTTTCATGTTCTATCGAACATGTGCATACTTAAGTGAAATATTGTATAAACCCAATAGCAAAGGCATGAATATTTTCAAAATTTTATTTACTTGATCGGCTTAAATCAGGAAGAAGTATGTACATACACATATGTATGTATGTAGATATACGAGTACCTCTGCTATGCACTTATCCCAAAAGCACATTGGATAACAATAACATAATAAGACATACATATGTACCTATTCTATATTATTTTTCGGCGCATTAGAAGTCATACAAGATCTAAATACACATAAATATATAATAAATAATTATAATAATTTCTGAGTGTTGTTGAGTGTATTTTTTAACGCTGAATTCAAATACGCTTCTATTTGAGTGTTTAAACTTGTACCGATGAAAATAAAATTTGAACTTACTCGTACTTTTCATCTCGTATATAGTATACGAATGTGCATTCCATTTATTTATTAAAATAGGGCTTTAGTTCATGTTTACATAGAAATATACATATATTGTATAAAAAAGATCTAATTGTAATAATTAGGTTGGACAACGTAAAATATTTTATGCGCTTCAAGTTGATAGCTTTGCATATACATATGTTTTGACTTCAATAAAACACAAGCGAGCTGGAGCTTTTCACACTACAAAGCCGTACAATTTAGGTCAAGCATATCTTTAATGAACACAAAGTTTAGACAAAAATCTTGTATGGATGTGTGAGCATCATATAGCTTTTGAAGCGATGCACTTACACAATCATACTGACAACAGATATGTACGTGTATCAGTAAAAGAAACTTAAAAAGCTTTTGGGTCAATTTGTTATGACTTGGTTCGGTCGTCTAACGCTTTGTTGAGATACTACAACAAATTAAGTGTTGAATAGCTATTTTTGAATCATGGAGTAGGTCAAGGACAGAATAAGTGGAACATAATGATTCGAATTGAAAATATGTATTGACTATCATTATCATTTTTTGCCTAGCAATTAAGAAATTATTGCATACTCATACAGTGAAGGTAAGTAATATAATATGAAAACGGAGATTATTTATTGTTTAAATCTTAGTTGTAGTTATTTATAAAATTCAAAACAAAAAATAATATAAACCGTTTTAATGTATAAACCCTTTCTGGGTAAAAAGAAACAATTGAGGAAAAATACTCATTTTCGTTTCATGAAAATATACAAGTGTTAGTGTAAAATAAAAATAAAAACATGTATGTATGTGTTTATACTTTAATGTTTTTATATACCTCAAAAGCTGAAAAATGTTGATTCATTTGTAGATTGGTGGCCGCACAATACACACAGAAAAATTATGAAAACATCATCGAAAGCGTTCGTAAAATATTATACAATCGCACCCATACAAACACATCTATTATACAACGGAAAAAGCTTTAAATGTTGCACATATTACATATAAACAAGAAACTAGGTCATGAATGTAAGAGACAGAGTTATTATAACCCAAGAAGAGTTAAATGAGATACAAATTTTATTAAATATGAAATCGGAAACATATATGGGATTTTCGAAATTTAATATTTCTTGTGTGACGACAACTAATTTTGTGAATATGTTCAATGGCCTAATTATAAAGTGCAGAATAGCTGTTCGCATCGGAAAGAGAGACAATAAAGAAACATTTACACACGACAAGCTACTACCGAAACGTTTACTTTAATACAACAGCAGATACATTAATTCGATGAAGGTTGGGGTAGGTCAGAACAGAAGGTTGTAAGCAAAACGTGGGTATTCAAATTAATATATTTAGTCTATTTTATGAATTATTATCAATGGGTTTAACATTTACTACTTTATTACTTTAGAGCCAGTACAAATTTTAGGGAAACTGGTAATAACATGTTTGCTCTAAATTTAAGTAGGTACCTATGTGTGGTATGTTGTTATGATTGATGTGATATTTAGAGCAAGGTATTTTTCGACCTAAAACTGTTTGAATGTGATAATACTAGCCTCGTCTACATATGTATATCTACTTTTTTTTTAACTTTTCTTTCCTTTAACATGATGAATTTACTGAATAATGCATTATATTCTAGGAGATATGGGGATCGCGTACATATATATATATATATATATATATGTGTATATTTATATTAGGATGTATTTTTGGATTGTTAGGCAATATAGATATGTACATATATGCAAAATAATATCGATGTTTTTTGTTTTTTTTTTGTTTTTTGACTTACCTTCCAGTTTCATTCCAACCTCCAAGCATTTTTGAAATCGGCAATACGGACATCGTTTGCGCTGTGTTTTATCAATATGACAAGATCTCTCAGCTACGCAGGTATAAACTTTTTTGTTTTGAACTGTTCTTTTGAAAAAACCTTTGCATGATTCGCAAGTTAAAAGCCCATAATGATATCCACTAACTTTGTCTCCACATACAGGGCATAATTCCTCAAAAAGGTGTTTAAAGTCGATTCCTTCACCGCCGTGGATTGCGGAACCTGTTGTACCTACTGGTGGTGGTATAAGTGATATATATCCACTATTTGGATTCGCATTTATAACACTACCGACACCTCCACCACCATTACTACTGCTATTACCCGTACTATTTGGGCCATTATTTCCGACAATACTTCCACTTCCTCCAACACTTTGCTGGGAATGAGAAGACGTATTGTCTTGATAACCTGTTGGAAATATATATTGTGAATCGAAATTGTATATGTACGAATATGAAAAATTTGAATTGGCAATATTTTGATTCTGTTGATAAATTGGATGATGGTGTTGCTGATGTTGCAGGTGCTGGTGCTGCTGCTGATGATGATGATGATGGTGAGGCTGCTGTTGCTGCTGATGATGATGTTGATTGCTCGCCGAGTTGCTTAAATGCAAATTGGTATTTCCAACTGCATAGTTAGAAAAGTCATTTTGAGTAACATTGCCATCTACGGTGTTTATGGAGGACGAATCATTATCATTATTATTGTTTCCGACATTTGATGACGCATTTGAGGTATTGTTAGCAACGCCAGACTGTGATGTTGCTCCAATTGCCGGACTAGGTGGAGGTTGTTCTAAGCCCCCCATCGAAAACGGTGGCATATTAAGCGACGAAATAAACGACGCTGCAGCTTCTTGTTGCTCCATTTCTAATAACATTTTTTAACACAACACCAAAAACAAAACATGAGTTAATAACTCAAATTCTTATTTCAATAGATGCGTATGTAACTCGATGAATTAACAGAATTCGTGCACTTAATAATATCTTCTTAACTGTATTTCTGTAAAGGTGTAAGAATTGGACGGATATACAAAACTGCATTTGAAAATCAGATGAATGCATCAAATAAGGTTCGAGAACACCAGTAATATGAATTTTTCAAGTTTAGCATAATTACAGCACTGATTTATGTTTATTCCACATCTTGCACGCAAACTAAATACCGTCATATTAGTAGCTTTATTTCAAAGCAATCAATTTTAATACTTCGATTTATGTATCTATTTTAAGGTGACTGAACCAACATATTTCGTGCACTTAAAATTTACTTTGCATCAATTACTTAAGCTAAAGCAATTTTTCACTTTTCACCACAAATATATTTGTTGATATTCAGATCAAATCAAATAAAACAAACGTTGATATCAAGAACATTTTTAACCGTCACAATAATTTATACAATAATCATAATCCTTGGGCTGATATTGTATATATGTAAATGTATCTTATTTTCTCGATCATAAGAAATTGTTTAGAATGTTCTAAGCCAAATTAAAATCCAATTGAGTTAATAATAAATTTGTAAACACGAAAATTACAACGCAATCTACGTCAGTGTTTTAAGAATTTAATTTAAATGTTTCCTCTTGATGGCAAAACACGACTGTTAGTCGCCACGGATCACGATTGACTAAACTTAAGTAAATGCTAGGATTCCCGTAACACTCTTATTGAATGTACCTACTCCACATTCATTACGTATTCTCGAAAAACTCAACTAAATCAATCTATCCATATCACATAATACTTCACAGTCGCACCGTCGTCATCGCAGTTGTTCTCACTGAAAACACTGAACGTGTTTTTTTTACTTTACTTGGACAAAATAAAAGCTTTTTGAGTGAAATGGAAAACAAAACGAATTATATTTTACGGGAAGCTTGTGACTCTTCTTTACTTATATTTGTGCGGTCTTAAATAAGTGTGTGTATGCGAGCCAGTTTTACCAAAATACCTATGTATTGTGTTTTATTGAAAGCGAAAGTGAAACTTACTAAAAACATGAAAAGTTTTTTCTACAAGCTTTGCATTTTACTTGCATTTTTAGGGAAGTTATTTGCGATAGCACACATACATGATACAAAATAATGGCCTTAAGATTTTAAATTGCAATACTTCTTCTTTTCGCATACATTTTCAATTATATTTACTGTGTTTTTATATGAACATTATTTCATTTTTATTACTATCAGCGAAACAATTACAACCCACATGGTTACGTTACATTAAAGAGCTTTCGGTTTCTATACGTGTTCATGGATTCTGCATGGGTTACGAAATTAAATGAATTTCGAAAAGCTCAATTCGAAACCTGTGGATTAAAATATAGCCTTCACTTTCAAAACATGTTTCCCCGACTGAAATATAGAAAATTAAATCAAAATTTGTGAATCAAAACACAGCCTTCGCTATTGAAACGTGTTTTCCCAAAATGTTCACAATAGAGACATTGAGGGGTATGAATGAAACGCAGCACATGCAGAGCAGCTGCTCAAATATAGGTCATGCTCCATTTTTGTGTGAATTAAGTTTATAAATTACAAAATGGGCCCTAATACGAATTGGGAAGCACGTGCTCCTTCAAATATGTATCATACTTCAAGTTGCTGCAGTCGTACCTAACTTCGGTAATTTACTTACACCAAGCAGAACACCAAAGGCCTAGCTTGCAAAAGTTGAATGGAATAGTTTATGATGATATACCTAGTGATTCAATGTATTCAGTGACTGAGTGGAAGAACTCAAAACGAATATTCGAATTCAAAACCAAAACCAAAAGCAGAACAAATTATATTATCACCATTCGGACACCACCCATGGAGTAAGTATGCATTGAAACCTTGTATCACCACTAAAACAAAAAATTCTCTTCTCTTCATTTCATTTTTCATTTCATAGTTCAATAAAATACTCGTACCATCTAGGTACTCACTTTTCACTTATTTCTTGAAGAAGACGAGTATGAACTTTAGATGGCGCTTAAATACCATATGTACATTCAACGAAATATTTGTATCGGGATAACAACCTTCGAGAAACCAAATGTCGTTGAATGTATTTTAGCACCATCCACCATTGAGATTGAGACTGAAGTTCAACGGCTATACTCACTTTGATATTGGCTAAATAATACCCAGTTTATGCTCATTTATTGCTTTCTTATTGTTTTATTTGTAAAAGTAAAAGAGAGCTGAGTATGCATTCGTCAAACAACACGCCTTTTACCCACTTGATGTTTATTTACAAATTATACCCCAACAATTTCTCGTCAAAATGTTTTGCCATTTTATCAGTATCCCCCTCGAAGCCATACCCTAATTTTAAAACTTAGCTGTAACAGCCTACACTTCATCAACTCAAATACTATACTTACATATGTATATACAGCCTTAAACCATCCCTTCAAAATGTATTTCCTAGTACACACATTAAATTAACATTAATATTGTAACCCAACAACTAATCCTCAGTCCGCGCAATTTATAATATCTAAGCTTTAAGCACAATAAAAAGTGTTATTTTACAGAATTTCGTTACAGTATTTACGTTGCCATAAGTATGTACAGGTGGTGGACCCATCCCCTTGTCGCCCGGCGAGTTACCACCACACCTTGCTATAGGCTTCATAAAATAGTCCTGATTACATTTCGGAGATCGGCAGATGGGCTGGTGCATCCAGGTAATACCAAAAGCCATGATGACACTTTTTACGATAAAATATTCCGGAGGTAAACTCGTCTCCCATTCGGATGTCTGGAAAGACCGTCTCAGGCCGTACACCGTGCAAATTATTTATACCGCACAAATACAGCTTGCACGCACATTCAGTGCAGAGACATAAAACACATTTGTAACGGAATTTTGTAATATTAGAGACCTACGAGTAGGATTCAACAACGTGAACATAAACCACATACATCCGCACGTACCTGGGAAAAATCCGCACATACCTATTAAGTCTTGCGAAAATCCAAATAAATTCATCAATTCCACATATGTATGTACATTCGTTACCCCGGCTACGAACTGCAAAGTCGGTTTTAATTTAAAGGTGGCTAATTTGCTAGGAAAGATTTGGCTTGAGCGAGTAATCGATGGAGCCCGATGCTCTCGATGTTATTTATATAACTTAATTCATAATTCAGAGTTCAACCAAATGTGTGTTCAGCCTTTACCGCTCACCGAATGATTACCAACCGGGTAAACTATTTCAGCATCTTTCTGAAAAGTCACCTTTATTGATTTCAAGGCCGCCTATGACAGCATCTATAGAGAAAAGCTTTATAGAGCCCTGACATCCCTGCCAAACTTATCCGTCTTTGAGTTGAGGCCCACGTTCACCCCGAACTGTAGCGCCACCTAAGTAAGTAAGAACCTTTTACGCGCATAAAAAAAAAGAAAAAGACGTATAATAATATCCTCTACAAATTTGATTCCAACTATAGTAAATTAGAATTAAATTAATACTACATCGAATAACTGACATCATAGAAAAAGCATTGGAAGAAAAAAAAGTTTGTTCTACCGTCTTCCTTGATGTAGCACAGGCGTTCGGTGAGGTTTGGCATGACGAATTTATTTTCAAGTTAAAAGAGATCTTTTTGAATCCTAGATTACAGATAGACATTTTCGAAATTAAAGCGGGTGTACTCCAAGGAAGTGTACTTGGACCATTACTTTACCTTTTATACACGCACGATATTCCTACATTTGCAGACGACACACCCATCAACCATGGCAATTGCGAATAGAAATGAGGATTCAATATCCAAACTCCATGATGCTATTATACAAATCCAAAATTGGACCAGGAAATGGCGTATTAAATGAAATGAATCAAAACCTGTGCATGTGGACTTCACAAACAAAAAGATCGAACACATACAGGTATATTCTAACAATCGAGCAATACCACACGTGAACTCAGCAAAGTAACTTGGCATGACATTAGATCCGAAGCTTCGATGGAAGGCTCATGTCAAAAAGAAAAGAGAGAAACTTGGTATTCGATACAAAAAGATATATTGGCTGATAAGAATACACTCTTGCCTATCAACCTGCAATAAACCCCTGTTTTATAAGCAGGTACTCAAACCCATATGGACATATGAAATTCAACTTTGAGCCTGCACCAAACAATCCAACATGAACATCATCCAACGCTTTCAAAACAAGGTTTTGAGCAATATTAAAGATGCGCCTTGTATGTAAGAAATGACGATCTCCACAGGGACTTGGACATTGAACCCGTACAAAATCAAGTTAAAAGAGTTGCAGAAAAGCACGAAGAACGGCTTCGCCACCACGTCAACCCTGAGACTACCAAACTTTCGAACCACACGAACTTAGTGAGAAGATTACGAACATCGAAACCTTTTGAATTAGTACGCTAAAAAGTAAAATAATATACATACATAGATAACATAACACTTAGATACTATACGTATATAAATTGCAAACTCGAAACTTAGTTAAAATCTGTCGATTAACCTTAGGAATATCACGAATACATTTAATTTAAGTTGCAATAAACTTTCTTATTAGTCTAATGTAAGACTAGATGGTAATATTATTATTAAAAAATAAAATAAATTTATTATATAACAATAAACTCTTCTGTTTATTTTCAATGAAAATATATAAAAACATTACATGACAATAAATTATGTCGTCTGTTGGATACAAATTATTTATACCTATAGGTGATGCTCTAGCTTCTTTGATGTTATAAGTGTTTTGTTTTATTACATTTGAGGGTTGTAAATACCTACTACATACTAGTATACTTGTACGAGCTAACCCGTGCCCGCCTGAAGCTTTTAATACAAAAAAGTATTTTCTTCTAAGACCTTTTATTCAATACTGTGTATAAGCAATTATAAATTACCCAGTGGGAATCCCCACCAGAGCACACACAACCCGTCAAGCAGATACATAACATCATTACAAGAGCAATGACTTCGATAAATAGCCTGATCTTCGGGACTTATGCTCCAATTAACTCTATCACGAAAGTGTGCGCCTTAAACGGGTTTGTCCCTTTAGAAGCATTCCAGTATTTTGACCAAATATGGCTTACTAGCGCTTCCGCTAATCTTCCAGGTTGCCATAACAGCTGTAGATAGGCGACTTAACTACAACCGAGACTTTACATAGAGCAATGTAGAGCATTTCTTAGCAGGGCGGTCTAAGGCCGCGATATTGAAGATGCCAGGAAGCAGCATAACCAGTTTTGGTGGCTGCTTGAAAGAGAGGGAACGCCGTCGTCGGTTCGCCCAATCAGGGATAGTCTCTAAGGGACAAACCGGGCCTTTTTACTATTTTTTAATATCCATGGCCGGTTACGTAGTAACTGTTTAGTATATACTGTTTTCTAAATAAACAATTTTCTCATTTTAAAATTTGTTAATGTAACATAGTTAGCTAATAATTTATGTTCGATTAGGTCGAAAGACATATATGTAGTAAATGTTAGAATTAGGTTAAAATGCCCGTATGGGCCTTTTTCTTGTTAGCACGTAAGATATAAATTAGATTAAGGGGGAATAACACCTTTGCGCATGACATTTCACCTCTTTTCCCGATTTTTTCATAACATACCATATAAGGAATAGAGCAATCGAAAATCGGCTTTAAGTGATCTTTTTATTATACATTGAAGTTGTAAAATATATTTTTTTCTTATAAAAAATCATTAAAAAACGTTTTATCCACTCCGTCAAAGGAGGCCGTTTGCGTCACGTGGGTCCAGTCCAGCGAGTGTACATGATTCCGTCTGACTAGTATGACGTAGAATAAAAATCCATAAAATGTCTTAATCTGTGATAGATTGGCTATGGAAGTACGTAGCATTTTTGAAAACTATAGATTTTTGCGAAATTGACACTAATTTGAAAAAAAAGTATACAAATTTACACTGAAAAATCGTGTATTAAATTGGTTGTTCTTCTTCCTATTTCGGCGAGGTTATGATCCAAAAATGAGGGATCATAACTCTCCCACTTCACCGCATTTCTACTGATCCGCCTGTGGGGTTCGCCTATTAGACCTCAGAAAATATCGCCAGGCCTCCCGATTTTGGATCACTCGGTTACTGTGGCCAATGAAATGCCGATGTCGTCGCATTTGTGTGACCCAGGCATTTAGAGGCCTGCCTCTCCTCGTGATGGGACGTTTATTGATATTGCCTTTTTAACAGGTTTCAAGTAATTCAAATGAAGGCTTCCACGGATATTCGGACTTCTTAACTGATCAAGCTTTTTCACTCCTGCCGTCATGCGAAGCATCTTCATCTCAGCTGCCGTTAATTTACTTTCATACTTTTTGTACATCGTCCAACATTGTGAACCACATGTGAGCGCTGGACGAACAACTGCGGTGTAGAGCCTTCCTTTCAACTTAGGGGGCATTTTTCGGTCACAGAAGATAGCGGAGTTTTCTCGCCACTTCATCCACCCTACGCTTACGCGATGATTGATGTCGTCGTCACAGGTTGTTTTGCTATTGATCATAGATCCCAGATATTTGAACTTTTCGCACTTGGGAAGCACTGTTCCATTGAAATAAATGCCTGGAATAGGCCTAACTAACAATCTATAAAGAAGTTAATTTGAAGTAGAACAAATTGTGTCCGATGCAAATCCGATTTAATTGTGGAAGCTAAGATGTACACATCAGTTTGAAAAATGGTGTTTTTCAGAAATCGCATTTAAAGTTTTGCAAAGAGAGTTTTGCGTTATGGAGCTGTGCACAAATATGTCTATTTATTTTAAACATAAAAAGAGTTCTAGATCGACTTAATGTCAATGGAATTATATTCTATATACAGTGGACTCTCCTTAAGTCGAACTCTCCCTAAGTCGAATTTCTCTCTAACTCGAATTTGTTCGCCATATTTTAGCATTCCCCTCAATTTTCCATACAAAAGCATCCTCTAAGTCAAACTCCCTCTAAGTCGAAACTCCCTCTAACTCGAACAAATTATGGTATCCCGTGAAAATTCGACTTAGGGGGAGTCCACTGTATATCAAAACATCATTTATGCATAAAAAATAAGCGAATTTTCTCGACCCACAAAGGTGTTATCCCCCTTTATAAAATACAATGAAAATTAAAAATGCAGATATGCACCGAAGAAGGAAACACGAAGAGTGCCATCCCCCTTCCGTCAGCCAGTCGGCTCTGCTCTTAAAAATAGCAAATGAACAGCGAAAGAAGAATAAAGACAGACAAAATAATAATTACCACCACTGAGTGCAGATTCAAGAACATGATCAAGACTGAATTCTGCAAAATATATTTTTCATATTGCTCTGCTTCTAGATATCGTAGAAGCATGATTTTGGGCTTCAAATCTGCACCTTTAAAAGCTCTAAACGCCAATTAATTTTATGGAAATCGATAAACCTAAAGTTCATGTTTTTTGTGGTCTCTAAAACTCAAAACCGAATCAAGAACATTCTCCAGGAAATTTTTCTTATAAATCTTTTTTTTTTTCTGAAAAAAAAAATCATTATAATCCGTTCGGCCATTTTCCGTGTAGCCTGTGACAAAGATCAACTTGATATCGATTTTTGGTTACTTAGTTTATCAAGTATTCTGACTTTTATTTACGTGTGCTACTGAATAGATGATTTGAGATTTACTCTCTCTGTATAATGTTATGTTCGTCACAAAAGGCTTGCCTTTAGCAGCACTAATAGTATATGAAAAATTTAGTTTAGAAATAATATTTAAGGAAGATAATGACACATTCAACATGTTTTCTTAGCATTTTACTTACGAGTAACAACATTTTCTAAAACGGTCTATTTTGTTTACATTTCAAATCTGGATTCTTTGTAAACGAATAACATATAGGTGCAAGTCTTACATACATAATTACATACATACATATACAAATACACATTCGTACATACATACGCACACACATTGCCGTGCGACCTCGACAGGAAATAGTTACAGAAATGTACAAAGAGCGTACTCAAGAAGGCGTCTTTCCAGAGCTCTGGAAGCGACAGCGACTATTAGTGTTGCCAAAGGAAAACAGACTACCTACTGAGCGCGTTCAATTCTGCGAATTGGGGACTCATAGTGCAATCGCTTAGGTCAATGATGGTGCCATGGTTCTTAATTAAAATAATACTGAGCTACTTCGAGAAACGGTTTCTGCTCTTCGATACCGACGATGGAGTAAAGCAGTACCACATATCTGGCGGAGTTCCACAAGGATCGGTATTAGGCCCTATCCTTTAGAACATTATGTATGATAGGGTTCTAAGGCTTGGAATCCCAAATGAGGCAAAAATCATAGGCTTTGCCGATGATATTGCAATTGTCGTGGTTGCAAAACATCTAGAAGAAATAGAGGATATTGCAAATGAATGTATCCGAAAAGTCAATGTGGATGGCAGCAGTCGGGTTAGAGCTCGCCGAACATAAAACAGTGGCAGTATTGGTAAGCAGCCGCAAGAAAAGAGAGGAAATCACCATCAGAGTAGGAGATCATAATACGACATCAAAATCGGTTATCAAATACCTAAGTGTGATGATCGACGCGAGGCTCACTTACAAGGAGCACCTTCAACGAACGTGTGACAAAGCGGCTCGGGTGAGCGGTGCCTTATCAAGAATAATGATAAATATAGGAGGACCTAGGCAACAAAGGAGACTTATTCTATCAAGGGTGGTGCAGTCCATCCTTATGTATGCGGCACCCATATCGGCCAAAGCTGTGACGAAAAAGACCTACGCAAGAAGGATAAACTCTGTCAACAGATTATGTGCGCTGAGAGTATGCTGTGCCTTTCGTACGGTGTCAGACGAGGCAGTATGTGTCATCGCGGGAATGCTACCAGCAGATATCTTGGCTATCGAGTTACAAAGGACCTACGACGCCAAAATTCAGGAACCTCAAGCGTCAGTCAGAAATATCAAGCTGGAAGAAAGACCGCGAAGCATTAGAGCATGGCAGGAGCGATGGAACCAGTCCTCAAAGGAAAGATGGACCCATCGACTTATACCGGATATCCAAAAATGGATGGACCGGAAACACGGAGAGGTAGATTTCTATCTTAGCCAGTTCCTAACCGGACATGGCTGCTTTCGAGCGTATCTCAACAGGTTTGGGCTCGATGAATCTCCCAACTGTCCAAATTGCGGAGAGGCCTCAGAAGACGCTCAGCACGTATTTTTTCAGTGCCCACGTTTTCATATAGAGCACAGAGAACTGGAGGAAAAAATTGGAGAAATACCAACCCCCGAAAACATTGTGCACCATATGATAGCATCGAATGCAATATGGGACGCGGTGAAACAAGTTGCAGCGATAATCGTGCAGGAACTTAGGCGGCTGGAAAGAGTCAGAGAAAGCAACCAAGTCCAACCGGCAACACTTTTGGAACAAGGAGCGGAAGACAGCGAAAGAAGAGCATAAATAGGTAACCAGCCCCGCGAAGTAATACCTAACGGTAGTCCCGTTAGCTCGTAGCTCGGGCTACTGGTATCTTTAGAAGATTACACACCAATTGGCGCAACCATAAAAAAAAAAGCTCCATAGAGTTGTATGGCGCAGAGACATGGTCAAACGCAGCGAAAGTAAAATCATACGCGCGCGAAATCATCCGTTTATCGGCTCTGTGCTCTAAGGGTCGGAAGTGTATTTCGAACGGTGTCCCACGACGCCATACTCATCGTCGTGTCTTTAATGCTGCCCATCGACATCCTTGCCGAAGAAATAAAAAGGCTATACAGCGGGCGAGTACAAAATGGTTGGTTAGACACCCATAAAGTAAAAGCCCAAAGAAAGCAGGAATCGCTGAAAGGAAGATGGAAAGAAGTAGGAACACCAAACACGCAAATACAGGAAGCTAAAAAAGCCGCAAGCAGAATATGAAAGTGCTACAACTTAACTTAAACAACTGCGAAGCGGCACAGGATCTCTTGATACAAGCCGTTCATGAGTTCAAGATGTTGCTATACTATGCGAGCACCGGATGGCTTAAAAAGACTTGCCATTTGCGCATTTGCGAAATAGAATTCGTGCGGACAAAGGTCAAAGGAATGCATATCCACAGTTGACATGTGCATTCAAACAACACCCTTGAGGAATTCCAGAGAATGCTAGACTAGACAGGCATGGCTTGGCGAGGTACTGCCTTTCCTTTTAGCAAGTATTACCACAATGATACAGTTTTGCAATATTATTGCGATGGTGTTTGTTGTTTGACACGTGCATGCTCCTGTGTTATTATTGTTTGATCTTTCTTCTATGACATTGTTGATCTCTAGTCGTGTCAACCCACGGACTCGCATGCACACTTGTGGGAGAGTTTAGTATATGTGTCGCTGGGCTCACTTGGGTGTTAAATTGCCTAGATCTGATTTGTCCCCTTAGTCGCTTTTACGACAAGCGCTATTTGTTGGGGGGGTCTGCAGTGATATTCTTAACCCGTCCCTGCACGGACAGAAGCCTGCACAATAACTACTTAGCTGATGTGTAGTACTTTATTAACTTTTACATTTTATATATTCTTGGTGTCTCTGAGAATTTAAAATATGTTTTAAGACGGGAGAAGTGCATGTGCACTTTAAGTAAACCAAAGCGAAAACCAAATAGTGTTTTCAACTTAGTGACGGGACGGATAACGCAACCTAAGGTAGGTAGAGAGAACAAAATAGATGTATTTCATTTGCTCGTTTTGAAATATCTTTCAACTTATTCTGCAGTACTACAAGTTCGGTTTCGACTTCGACCTCACAGGTAGATTCAAGCTAGTAGCATATTTCACAATAACTATGTATGTATTTGAACGGCGTATTGTGAATTATGGTGCATTTGGAAGTATTTCCATTTTCTTGTATTAATAGTAAATCTTTTCTTGGTTCGAACTTGAACCTAAACGTAAAAAAATACAATAAAATGCATATACATTTGTAAAATATAAAGCATTCCATACAATTTGCACTACATTAGCAGATGATTGATATATTGCTTGTATAATGATTTAATGACGGGAACTTTGGGTGACGAAAAATTTGAATATGAAAATCGAAAAAAATCAGTTAAAAGTAGGATCTAAAGTATAATATAAAAAAACACAAATTATTATACAAGCAATACGGACGACACCTGAACTCCCCTAAGCCTTAAAAATGAGAGTAGGTGAAAAAATCCAAGAATACAGCATTTATTGCAACTATTGGTTGTTTCTTTAAATTGATCAGGATATATTTGTGGGCTACTTTTTTACACACATGTTTTTTTTTTTTTTTTAAGATCGTTATTGGCCATACCCCATACATACAGTATACGAGTATGTACACTTCTGCTCAAAACTAATGCATAGCAAAGTACTTGGATAAAAATACACCTGTAGCTGCTCAAGTAAGGATTCAAAACTCTGCTTTGCTATTTCGTTTGTTTGTTTATTTTTTAACGAAACCAAAATAAAAGTTTAAACATAATATTGTTCGAATGTAGAACGAAATGGGGTCAAACTGTGAAGGACAACAGAAAATCGTACGCTGAAGCGTAAAAATAAAAAAGAAGAGAAATGAAAGAATGAAGAAGGTAGATTTGGATTTTCTTCTTTCACGATTTTGTAAATACTTGGTCTTGCCTTCTATAGTGCGTATGATAGCTTGGAGATTTATATTCAATCCTTTGATTAAGTTTTACAGGCCATCTTAAGGGATATTATCCCATTCCCCTTTCACAGCAGTATCAAGCTGAGCAAGATTGTCCGAAATGGATTTCGTCTCGAATCCGCCTGATGTCAGCAAGCATTTATTTATTTATTTTTTTCTCATTATCAGTCCGATAAATTGCGAATGCATAACACTGGTAGTAGGTTGGTCATATGGCTGGAAAAATTGTTCGCTCTGCTGGATAATAAGATATACATATGGTATCTATGACATCACGTGGTCGGGGAAAAATAATGTGATCAAAAGCAGAGACAAAATAACAGAACAAATCTTCCCAGTTATCTGGAAACCATCCCCGGAGATTTTGTAAAATTTAGCTACCTGAGTTTCAAACCACTACACCAATCTCTCTCTCTCTCTCTGTCTATTCTTTCCAACGACCGTACTGTGTAAAACATTTTCGGGGTATTCATAGCCCCCTGAATTCGGCCAAGTTATAAAAAAAAAAAACCACATAACTGAAGTAACAACTGTAATCGCGAAGCTGGTTTTTTAACTTTTTGTGGTGGTTTACCTTTTGACCTCATTACTACCCTCAGTGCAGCAATACTGCCTTTGATTACTAAAATTTGAATAAACAATAAAAAAATTTAAATGTAAAACTTGATCTATACTCAGAAGTCTTAGAATTTGTAAGCTTGTGGCTCTAGAACAATTAGGATAGGCGTTAATTTGAGCAGGAGTGTATATACACAAAGTTGCGTTTATTTCTCCGTACAAACACAATTTGCCTTTACGGATATGAGTATCACATTTAGTTCACAAACAGATGTTACCATTCTCAATGTCTAGCAAAATTTCGACGAATCTTAACTTCAAACGTATGCATGTTGACTTTCCTCTGCGTTTTTAATTCAACTGCTATCTATCCATTCCCAAGAGACCAAATTTCGTACTGAAGATGCCAGCATTTTATAAGATAAGCTTTGTGAACTATCTTCCCGTTCTCAAATAGCTGAAAATCTTTGCATCTTTGTGTATACAAGTATGATTTTCAAGGTAAGACTTCCGCGCACATTCATTGGTAAAATATATTATAATCCAATCAGTACCTACCGTTAATTAGCTGATTCAAATTGAAAAGAAATAATAAAATTATTCGGTCTATAATGCTCTTTTACTTCAGTAAAGGCAAGAATGCAATGCAAACCATGCAAATTGGAATGGTGACGAAGCTCGATCAAACCTCTTGGACTATATTTCCATTTGCGACTCAGTGTCCAAGCCCAACGAAAACGATCCGTTTTTAAAACAACTTGTGACAGGCGGTGAAGTGTATCGTTTACAGAAATATGGAGCGAAAAGGGCCATGTGGCATGTGATCTGAAGCATCGTTCAAAGACCGGTATGCATCCGCAGAAGATGGGACTGAAAGGGCGTTAAGTTCTTTGCGCTGCTGCCAAAAATCAGTCCGTCGATTCAGATAATTGCTGCTCCCAATTGAAGACAGAAATTGGCAAAACGCATCCACCTTGACAAAGCCAGACCCCCGCCTTTATGCAGACCGGACAAAAACTGTTGGAGTTTGGCTTACGCCCTTTAGACTTTCACTTGTTTCAATCGTCACAAAATTCCATTAATGAATTGAACTTCGCTTCTTTTAAACATCTTAATCACTCAGGATTTCTACAAACGAGGTATTGCTAAACTACCCGAGAGATGGAGAAAAGTAGTTGGAAGAAGTGATATCTGTGGCCTCAAGCGATAACCGCTTAAGTCGAGTTATGACGGAATTGACTTCAGGATGCCAGAAGGCGCTCCAATATTCGAAGTTTAGGCCAGCAATTTTCTACTTTTCTTTCTACAGTGGTAATCGAGTTGTAAGCAAAGAAACAAGACCGATATAGCAAAATTCCACATGTTTTTGGGAAAAGGGAAACTTTCAAACTCGTTTTCTGATAAACAGTGAAAATCGACTTAAGCTGTTATTGCTTGAGGCCATATTATGTACGAGTATATAATTCGCATCTGCTTTTAGCAGAAAAACTCATATAGCCTGGGTAATCATCAAGCAAACAGTCCATCTAAACAAAATGTGGTGCCCGTCTACTAACGATCCCAACCACCACATCCAGCTGAAACGCATTTTGGAGTATAGCCCCCAAATTTCTACATTAATTTGTAAATTCGGCACTCCACTAAAATTTTGGGGACACTTTTCTCAAAAAAATATCGTTCTTAATGATGAGTTTTAGTAACACAATCGATTGCATACAATTTTGTGAAAGTCAAAAAATAAAATTAAGAAATGGTTATTGGTGGTCATACTGGAATTTAAATGTAAATCATGAGAATGATCATTTTTGGGGAATTTATCAAACAAAACAAAACATTTTATCCAGTGGTAAGAGACCAAACAGGAAGAATTCAACAACAAAATTAATACGCCGAAACGCATTGGAACCTCTATCGCCGACATTAAGAATGTTTAACACGGCGTCTTCGCTATCTCAGCAACGGTAGTGTCCCGCAAGTCGATATTAAAGTCTACTAATCTTATGCAGAAATGCAATAATATAATTCAGCTCATTATGAAAGTTACTTACTTGTTAAACCACATATCGAGATACACAGGGTTTTCTTATTGTTATTATTGTTTTCATTAGAGCTGTTTATAAAGGGTAATGCGGCTTTTCGAAACCTCGTTCGTACCGTACCGTACACTAATGGAGAAACGTATTTTGCATTTCTCCCGAATTGGTTGCCGGAATTACTTGTGATTGTGAAGCTTCCCTCAATACGCGATCGAATCCCTTTAGAGGGTGTAAAACTTCGAGCAAATTGAATATGCATAGTTTCACTTACCTATGCGATGCTATTCAAAAACGCTACATTACGTAATGGTGAAAAGGTAGTATAGTAAACGAAGCTAAATAACTACACTTTCTATTTACTACATATATTTTCGCTGATTTTCATACTAGAAAATAAAAATAAATAAAATCAGTTTTAACCTTCTGTCGACTAATTATATTCTTTACATACATTCATAAATTTTTTTTTACAGGAATTGTACACAAGTCTAAAGAATGTGGAAGTCAAAATTTGAAAACAAAAAAATGACCATTAAAACGATACTTTTGAGAAAAGTGAGCCGATGGCGATGAAAAACTGAATGGGCCTTGTAAAAAGTATTGGTTTAAAGGTCTAATTTATTGTAAATGACAATAAATTAGGCACAACTACTTGCTTGTATGTAAGTTACGTAACTTTCATTCCCATTCCAGATAGGTCAACAAAAGGAAACCAGGGTGCCTCAGTTTTGAATGGTTCATATCTCGAAAACTTGCCACCAACGAGAAATACATAAAATATTATGTACTCGTATTGATGTAATGAGTACCTAAGTACAAATAAATATTTTTCGAAATGTGAAAATAAATTGAAAAAGTAAAAAAAAAAAACTACAGTTGTAATATCTCGTTGGACAGCAACTTGAACGCAAGCTGAAGTCTAAACTATATCCTACCCGAAATCAGTCGCTTTGTCGTCTGAGCATAAATGTACATATATGGACTTTATAGACAACAAACAATAAGCGAAATGTTACTGCACCCAGCAGCACTAAACATTGCAAATAATTTTTAATATTTTTTACGCGTTTTGAGCCGAAAACTTCAATTAACTCGAAATAACATAATATCGAAAACACACACTTCTCAGAAAGAAGAAAAAGGAGTATGAGAAGCGTTCGATCGAGGAGATTGAGAGACTTTATTGCAGGTATAATGTTCGAAAATTTTACCAAACGGTGAAAAGAACATGCCAGGGTTTCAAAGCCAGAACAAAAACCTTAAGGTATGAAAATGGTAGTACAGTGCTACGTCGATAAATGTGGATTTCTCGATAATGCGAACTGAATAATCTATACAATACTATCTCTATAATGTGAATTTTGAAATTTGCTCACCTCCATAATGTGAACTTTTCCTCAATATTTCGCATTCTTCTTTTGTTATTCTTTTGATATTTGCAGTTATTTGTCTAGACATGTTTTTCCATGTTGTACTAAATGCTATTTATTGGGGGAAGGACCTTTTTCATCTTACGAGTATATGTGCATTCGTTATTCAAAAATTCTCTAAAAAAAAAAAAAAATTCCGATAATGTGAACCCCTCCAAAATGTAAACAGGTCCCTGTTTTAATTAGTTAACATTATCGAGGTAGTACTGTATAGTAGTAGAATCGCAGTCGGTGCTGAGTATATGGAAGGAACACTTCTGCAGACTGTTAAACGGCGACGATGACCAATATTCCGCTCTCAAGCAGAATAAGCTATCATCCAACAGAGACGATGATTGTCAAAATTCCCGTCCACCTGATCAGAATGAAGTGAGGATAGCGATATCTAAACATAAATCCAATAAAGCTGCTGGAGCCCATGATCTTGCCGCTGAACTTTTCAAGGCAAAAGTAGATGAGTTGGTAAGGAACATGCACCAGCTCATCTGTAAAACCTGGTCGACGAAAGTATGCCCGATGAATGAAACCTCAGTATCGTTTGCCCGATCTTGAAGAAAGGAGACCCTCTGACCTGCGCCAACTACAGAGGTATATAAGTCTTCTCAACATCACATATAAGATCTTGTCTGCCATATTATGTTATGGCCTTAAACCGATCATCAACAACCGGATAGGTCCTTATCAGTGCCGTTTCAGGCCGGGAAAGTTCACCATTAAAGAATCTTGGAAGAAAACCCATGAATATAAAATCGATACGCATTACATTTTCATCGATTTTAAAGTTGCCTATGATAGCGTGTATAGAGACGAGTTATGCAGAGCCATGTCTAGTCTCTGCATCCCTGCCAAGTTCGTCCATTTGTGCAGGATGACGATGGAGAACACAGGATGGAACAGCGCTCCATCAAATCGGAAAGAACACCACCGAACCGTATGATGTCAGGGAAGGTCTTAGACAAGGTGACGCCATATCATGCGATCTCTTTAACATAATGCTTGTAAGAATTGTACAAAACTCAGAAGCCAACACCGCAGGTACAATCGCTTACAAGTCTGTACAACCACATGCTTACGCTGATGACATTGCCATATTCGGAATCGGAAGAACTCAGCGAGCCGTCAATGAGGCCTTTGCGAGTATTGACATCGAGGTAGCAAAGATGAAATGAACATCGGCGTCTTGGAGAGAACGCCACAATAGACAGATATAATTTTGAGGTAGTAAGGCTCTATGGCTACCTAGGCTCTATGGTGAGTTCCACAAATGAAACCTGTGGGGAGATCAAACGAAAGATGACTCTTGCCAATCGCTGTTTCTCTTGGCTAAGAATGCAATTGAGTAACAAAGCCTTATCTCGAATTACTAAGGTAACTCTGTATAAGATAATAATCATTCTAGGTCTGCTGCATGGCGCAGAGCTTTGGACTTTGTCAAAATCGGATGAGGATGCCATTGGCTACTTTGAGAGAAAATTTCTTCGAGTGATCTTTGGTCCCGTCTGCAGGGTGATGTAGAGTGGATGAAGCCCAACGTTCCAGCCCGAAACATCTTCGAATCCACCCCGGATGGACCTTATGGTAGGTGGCGTAAACAACTGGAGGGGGCCTCAACCAACTTGGCGTGCGCAACTGGAGGCAACTGGCCCGTGAAGAGCCCAACCACCACTTCCAGGCGAAGCGCATAGTTTTTGAAGAATAGGACACAAATTCTGCAGTAATTTAACAAATACATATACATATAAATAAATAAATAGGCCGTGCAAAACCGATGAAGAACGCTCTATTATCAAAAAGTGAAAAGACTAAGGATAAGAACAACGTAAGATAGCAAAACCCATAAGCAGATAGCAATAGCCACACAAAACAAATCCAACTGCACCCAAGACCCTTCCAAGTCAGCTGCGGTAATTCAGCTTGAACAGGGAGCGTCAGTTTCAACTCGGACAGTAAGACGACGATTCGTGGAAAAACATCTGGCAAATTGCCAATGCTAATAAAGAGACAAAGAAAAAATAGGATTTTGTTCGTACAATCGCACTTGGATTGGGATGGCCCCATTAATGGATGACAGAACTTCAGTAAGGCGCCCGAAAAACGCACAGTTAAACCCTCGTTATACTACCAAGCCGTTCAAACATGGAAGCAGTAGTGTAATAGTATGGGGCTGCTACTCGTGACGTGGAGTCGGACCTCTTTTTCTTTTTTGGATTAAAGAGACAATAGACACATTTTGGGTCTAGACAACAAGTTTTTTTTTTTTTTTTCGTGGGTAGGTGAAAAATCCTCATAGATACCTACTATGTGCCCGGTGCTCATAGTAGTGTGATATTTTTACTCACTAAGCAACATCTCACTTCTACTCCTTTACTTCGACTAAGTTTCCTTATCAAGTAGTTTTAGTTTGAAAAATATTCGCGTTGGGCAGGTAGCTTTCCAGCAAAACCACCTGCTAAAACCCTCCATTAAATGCGGCTGGGCCTTATTGCGCTAAATCAAACGACTTCGTTCTTTGTAGTCGGCGCACAAGGTTTGTGTCGTCCAGAATTTGGAGTTCTTGCAATGACCATGTAGACGAATACGGATTTTCGAGCAAAGTTCGTTATTTCGTCATCGAGGTGGTCTCTGTTGATATCATTGTTTCTGATATACCATGGGGCATTTACTATGACTCTTAGCACTTTGCTTTGAAGAGATTGTAGGATATCTCTATTGGTTCATTTAGTCAACTCCAAAGTTGTATACAACACAAACAAACAGGTTTAAGCACTTTCTTGTATAGAAGCAGTTTGTTATATAAGCTTAATTTGGAATGTCTTCCAAGTAGCTAATACATTTGTCCGAATCTATTTTCAAGCTCGTCGCGTTTCTTTTTAACGTGCAATTTCCATTTGAGTTTCGCGTCTAGTGTCATTCCTAGATACATTGCCTCGTTTGCATACGATATCTGTACCGAGTTAATGAAAATGGATAGGTTATTAGTTTTTTTGTAAATAACGTTAACATGAGTTGATTTGGTCTCGTTGAGAGCAATGCGCCAAATCTTCGTCCACTCCCAAATTTTGTCCAAAGCGAGTTTGAGCTTTACAGTTGCTGGCTCGACTGATTTGTCTGCTGTTAATATAGCCGTATCGTCCGCGAACGTAGCTACGACAGAGCCTTCTTCTTGCGGTATATGTCGAGTGTACGAGAACAAGACCGGACCAAGAACACTTCCTTCCGGAACTACAATGATTTCCTTAAATTCGGAGTAATCTGATCCGTGTTTAACACGGAATAGTCTGTTCGCAAGGTAAGATTCTAGAATTTCATATAAACGTTCCGGAAGATCCTGTCTTAACTTAAACTTCAAGCCTTCATATCATACCTTATCAAACGCTTGAGAGACTTCCAGAAAAGCGCTAGAACACATCTTTTTCTCCTCTAAGGTTTTCTCTATTTCATTCGTTATTCTATAAACCTGATAAATATTGGAATGCTTTGTTCTGAAGCCGAATTAATGGTCGGGAATCAATGACCGAATGTAGGCGCTTTAACAAAAGCTTTTCAAATACCTTAGATACTATCGGCAGGAGGCTTTCCCGGTTTTGGAACCATTATAACCTCGGCGACTTTCCATTGTTTTAGAACGTATAATAATCTTAGCGCGGCATTTATAATAAGCAGAAGCTTGGTCAGGGTTTTATTTGGCAATTCCTTGACGATATGTCCGGTTATTAGATCATATCCAGGGGCCTTGCTTTTTTTTTCATTGTTTTTTTTTTATTGTCTGGTAAAGTTCGACCAACGACACGCTCTAAACGTTTCTTCCAGGTGCACGGCAAATAAATCCGTCTTCTCTTTGTTTCCTTTTGCCCAGTCACCATTGTTTTTTTCTTATACCTTTCATAGCTTTCCATAGTGAATAATTTGAACTTTTTTCCGTAGTCAAACATTCAAGATACGTAGAGATCTCTCGATTTTTTAAATCTTTGATTGTTTTCTTAAGTTCATTACACAGATGGTTTAGAAGAGTTTTGTGCTGGGGAGCTCGGGATTGTTGTCATTTTTTGTGTGGTCTCGTTTTTTGACGATCAGTTATTTTATTTCCGGTGGATATTTATATTTATAGCGAATGTTTTTCCACGCGGCGTTCTGTATGACTTCAATAAATCTGCCGACTTCGTCTTCAATTTCATATGGTGTTTTAAGCGGCACATTCAGAACAATATTTTCTATGCAGTATTTCCTGTATCTATCCCAGTTAATTTTGTTGTTAGTTAATCTAAAAGCATCTCCTTGATCCCTACCTTGTCGCGGTGGAGAGGCTTAATCTATTTCGTAGGAACTGAGCCGGGGAGAATCTAAATCTAGTCTGCGTCCAGCTAGATGTTTTCCCACATATCGGTTTGACTTAAGGGGAGGTTTTAGAGTCCAAAAGGTGATCACACAAGGCCTGCATGGGTGCGGGAAGCTCAGTCGCGAGCGCAAACTTTGAATACCTGATGACCTTCAATTTTATTTTAATCCCTCTTACCTGCATACAGGGGGTGAGTGCAGGCGGACATCTTCTTCCCCCTTACTCGTGGGATCCAAATGACAGGTCTTTCAAACAAAAAGCAAAAAGCGAAGAGGGTAATTCGATCGGACACTCCTAGCTCTATAAAAACCGGTCAAGGTGTAGGAGTGGAGGAAGAAGCAATTCTTCTCCGTACGTCGGATGAGGAAAGCGTTGGAGCAATTGACGTTATTTTTCTAGAATCAGGCGACTTTTGCTCCATCGCCAGCTCATCTTTCTCCAATATGTCAACATCCTCCAAGCGCTCTAAAAACTGCGGGTTGACTGTCCGGAGATTAGGGGCCAAGAAATGGGAGGAATTAACAGAATGTGAGCGGAAGAGGCTCCATAACGCACGAGCCTTCTTGCAGGAACAGTCCTTGGCGGAGTGTAAGCCTATTGCTAGCCCTCCAAACAGTGACGGCGGAAGTCACGAGCGAGGAAGGGTTGATGGGACCACCTAAGTCCGCGACAAGCCTCTGCCAGTCAGGACGCAGGGTGATCTCATCAGCCAATCCGGAGCACACTCGTGATTCAGTGGTATCGCAGAAGTCTACGGATAAAGCCTCTGACTCGACGACTGGGATAGTCCCAGTGTTAGGTAAGAGTGTAACTCTGGAGAATGCCGGGGTCAAGATGAGCACTTCCAGCGTGTCAAGCCTCAGCTACTCACGCGGGAAGGATACGTCAACACCTCAGCAGCCTGGCGAATGCAGTCCTGCTGAGCCTAGGATTGACTCTTCGTCCTGTAGCTTTGCGACGATAGTTAGCATAGGTAGCCATGGTTTGGGACTAGCCCGACCACCCAAAATAGGGAAGACCAGCGACACTAGTATCTACCCTAGACAGACGACGGTACGCAACCGTATACGTAACGCTATCCGGTTAATACGGCGGCTTAAAATGCGTCATCCGGAGTCCCACGCGGACACGGAAAGAATGGCTCTGGACAGAGACACTAACACGCTTAAGCTGAAAGGATCCACCCGACAAGACAGGACGGGCCGTACGGTAAGAATCGCGGCGGGGGGCGGGAAGCCTCTTGCACCCCACCTCAGCCGCGAAGAGACTTCGGCCAGTAACCGACTCAGACTCAACCCCTCAGCCGGTTGCTGGCTGCTCCAATAAGGCGACTACGTCACGGAACTCGACTGCATCAGGAACGGATGTAGGACTGGACGCGGCGAGGAGGGAACGCCTCTTACCATCCACCTCAGCCGCGGATACACCTAAACTGCTTTCAATCGATCCAAGCAGGGACGCACAGTCCAAACCTAGGTCGATTGCGAGACGTTCTGGTGCTGACTCAGGCAATAGTGGACGCAGCGTAGGGCTGTCTAGGGGAACAGGCAGGAGACTGTTCGAGTCGAGGAGGGAAAGCCTCTTGCCATCCACCTCAGTCTCGGACAGACTCAAGCCCCCGCCAACCTTCTCGGATGGGGCCACAAGGTTTACTGCCGAGCCGATTGCGGGTTGTTCCAACAGAGGTAGGCACGACGACACGACATCGCCGCCAACACGAAGAATCAGCAAAAAGCCAAGATGGCATCTAGAAAAGAAAAAGCTCATCTTCAGGTGGCGATCGTCAACCTTAATAACCCTGACCGCAAGTTATCCGGAGACCAATGGAGGCTGGTGGAACTGCGTGTACTCGACGGAATAAATGACGCCATAGTCAAGAATCAAGGAACTATCCCTATCTTTGAGCAACTCACCACCTTCAAAGGCTTCAAGGTCATGTCGTGTGACAACGAGACAACACTAAATTGGCTCAAAGCCTTTGTAACCAGCATGCAGGCTCCATGGGCGAATGCCGACCTGCGACCCGTCGAGAAAAAAGATCCGCTGGAATTTACTAGGCCTAAAGGGCGCATTCTTATTCCAGGCCCACACATTCCTAGAGAACGGCTAGAGAGATATCTCCAACACCTCAACCCTGAGCTCTATAGCGAAAACTGGGAGGTGTTAGAAGTGGGTACCCATACTGAAGCCGGAACTGAGATCGTGGTCTTGCTCAACCACAAGTCTATGCCCATCTTAAGGAGATACAACTATAAGGTTCGCATTGGAATTACCCGATGCAAGGTCAGACTTTTAGTTGAGATGGACGAAAGGAAAAGAACGACGGTGATAAAGAAAATCAATGATGAAGATTGCACAAATAAACCTTCACCATAGCATAGCAGCTAGCGCCAACCTCATCTATCTCATGAGAGATAGGAATATAGACATTGGCCTAATTCAAGAGCCATGGATTTCCCGTGGCAAAATAAGTGGGCTAAGGCATAAAGACCTTATTACATACACCATCGAACCGCTAAACGCGGAATGTAAGCCCAGAACGTGCATTGTAGCTAGTAAACGAATTAACCTTTTTCTTTTATTTAGCTACAGCAATTAGGACCAAACAGTGGTAAGGCTTGAGCGGAGGGGGCTTTCCCCACTGATTTAATCAGCTGTCTACATGCCTTTTGATGACAAGGAGGGATCGCCATCCACACTTACCCGCTCTCTTGTACAAAAAGCGGAACTGGAAAGATGGGATTTGCTGCTGGGGTGTGATGCCAACTCTCATCACTCTCAATGGGGAAGCAGCAACAAAAACTTAGGCGGTGAGTCTTTGTTTGAGTTTATAATTGAAAACAACCTTATTGTAGCGAATAGAGGTAATGAACCTACCTTTGTAGTAAATAACAGGCAAGAAGTTATAGATGTAACTTTAGCCAGTAATTCGAGTACCCTAATTATTGACAAGTGGAACGTGATGGGGGAAGAATCCTACTCTGACCACAAAATGATCGTATTCCTCATGGGTAACAATTACGACTTACCCAAACCTTACAGGAACCCCAGGAAAACCAATTGGGGTCTCTTTAACAACGAGGTGAGGAAAGGTGTCAGATCCCTGCAGGATAGTAACTGGCTTGGACCTGCAGACATCGACCTCAAGGCAAAGGATATTACATCCATCTTTAATGAAGCCTATGTCAAAGCATGTCCAGAAACCAAACGAAAAGATAAAAAGTCATCACCATGTATACAGCAACAACAGCAGTAACAGCAACCTAGCGCTATCACAAAAGTACAAAGACCAGCGTGCATCGCCACAACCAGTGCGATGAGAACGACACCTACAGCAGGACTCGAGGCCATTCTCAATCTGCTTCCGCTAGACATCTTTACACGAGTATCGGTGGCTCTTAGTGTCGTAAGATTAAGCCAAACAGATAGCTGAAGACCAAATGTAATGGGTCACACCACGATCCTGCAGAGATATCTAGGCAGTGTATCTAATAGACTACATAACGCCATACCTAGACTTCACAAGACCATATTTTAGCACCTATCCGAGCAGGGAAGAATGGAAAAATGACAGAACGCCTAACGAGCGATCCTTAGCTGTATACACCGATGGATCCAAAATGGAAATAGGTGTAGGCGCAGGCATCTTCTCTGAAACGCTTGGTCTTTCCATGTCACCTCGGCTTACGAACTACAGTAGCGTTTTCCAGGCAGATGTCCTAGCAGTGACAATAACAGCCCGTGAGACTGCGATGAGGGCAATACCACGAGAGGATATCACCTTTTTCATCGATAGCCAGGCAGCGATAAAAGCAATATCTGCTATAGAAATAAAATCGAAGTGTTGTAGAAGAGAGCTCAAGGAACACAGCACGAGGTAAAGCACTGCTGGGTCCCTGGTCATGAAGGCATACCAGAGAATGAGAATGCCGATGATTTGGCTAGAGGAGGCTCAGCACTAAACTCGGACCAATCCGACCCCTCTGTGTGCATCTCACCTTGCGCCCTCAAGCTCGAAGCAGGAAACAAAGCCCTTACGGAGGCTTACAACAGGTGTACCTCTTTAAATACTTGTGTTACCACGAGGAAGCTGTGGCCTGCATTCGACAGAGTAAGAACCAATAGACTCATACAGAAAGATAGAAAATCCCTCTCTACTCTAATAGGAATCATTACGGGGCATAACACCATGCGGTATCACATGAAAAAACTACGTGTGACGAACGAAGACCTTTGTGGAGGCTGCGGCGACGAGGAGGCTCAGAAGGACACCACCCACTTTCTCTGTCATTGCCCAGGCCTCTATCACCTAAGAAATAAGCTCCTTGGACAGAAGTGTTGAGGATTTAGAAGCGTTGTCCAACAGACCAATAAATGACATCGCAATTTTCATCAAATCCTCTGGATGGTTTGTATCTCGGGCACAGTAAGTACTAAATGCTTTCTTTAGGATATGTACAAAGACGATATTTTTTTACGAGGAAGGGATTCTCTATTCTATCCCCTTTCCCCCCATGGGTATCACAATGGGTCTATATTGACCTGAGTGTGGTGTGGAGGTTTTCTATCCCCTACACCAGCCCACATACCTAACCTAACCTAGTTAATCTATGGGCTCCTTCTTTTTTCATTAGACGCTCGCTTATTGTCAAGATTGATGGTGAATGATCTGAGGAGAGATCAAAACTTTCCTTGACGTGTTAAGTCTTTAGCTACATACATCTCTTGCAATGCAGAAGTCTACGCGGTCAGGAGTTTTTGCTCTGTCGGTGATCCAATATGTCGGTTTTCCAGTTAAAAAGATGTCAACATTAAATTGTATGCCGGCTTCGTAAAGTAGTCTGCCTTTAGTTGAATTGCATTTTGAACCCCAAAAGGTGTGTTTCGAATTGAAATCACCACCAACAATAAAATTGGATCCAAGTGAATCCAAGAGATTTATAAAGTCGGTATTTTTTTATTTTTTTTTTTTTATCGCGGAGGGATGGACGCGCACGAATGCACGAATGCTTATTTCTTACGAGAACTGTACTTACTTGCATCGCATAAGTCTCAATAATTGTATTTATAGAACGCGCGATTTAATCTTTAATGAATAGGGAAGATCCGCCTCTAGCCCTTTCCATGGTAAGTACAGTATCCTTTTATTTTTACACTAGATTTCTTTTTAAAGTGCGTTTCAGAGATCAAGCGTACGTCAATATTCTTTTTCCGCAGGAATACTTCTAGTTCGTCTATCTTTTCCAATAGTCCGATTACGTTCCATGTTAATATTTTAAGCAACTCTTTTATATTCATACATGAAATTCTGTTTTGCGAGTTTTATGATCGAGATTGCTTAATTTTTCAAATATAAGTTTATTTGTTCTGCTTTGCTCCTCAAGGTTTGCGACAATTAGAGAAAAAACTTGAGACATTGAATCTGGAGCAATACCGCTTTATTTATTTTCTTGTGACGCGGACTTTTTTCGGACTTTTTCTTGCACAACTTTCGTCTTTTCCTTGATAAGTTTTCTTTGTGTCGCTGCTTTCCGCATAGAAACTTTAGATTTCGCCTGGGATTCGGGGTTCAGGCGTAAATTTTTTTTTAATCGCATCACGTCTTTTTTAAAACTCTTTGGCCACTCCGCATCCTCTATAGTTCGCTGGGTGCTTCCCTTTGTAGTTTATACAAGTCGCTGGATCCTGTTTATCTAAGCTGCACTTTTCCGAAAAATGTTTACCGGCGTATTTTACGCATCGCGGTTCTTTTGACAGTAGGTCTGCGTATGACTGAAACCTTGACAACTGAAACCTTGAAACGGGATCGATCTCGTATTCTTACGAAATGGCTCAATTTCGATTACAATGTTTAGTATGGTTTTAATACTGTAAATATCACCTATATTCTCGTTCTTATCAAAACTAAGCATAGACAGAGGGAGACCACGCTAAACCAGAATTTATTGCTGTCGTTCCGTCTTCCCTTAACTTGAAGATCATTCATAATGTCTTCTTTGGTACACGAAGGGTGGAGACCTCTCGCTTCAACACGCAATGGCCTTTCTAGCTTGTTTTCGTAAGTGTACCATTGGATCTTCTCGGTATTTAATTTTTGGGGCACTGCTCGGTAACCGTCGGAATCACCGACATTAATTTTCCAAACGTTATTGTGCAGTGATGTTACTTTGAATGTCGATGCCAACGTTCCTTAATTTATTTAAATCCGATATTCCAATTAAATTTACGAGTATTGGGGGGAAGACGTAATTTTTAGATTTGCTTAGCTGGCGCCTCCTTGCGCTTGTCTTCTCTTTGTGGCTCGACTTCGGGTGAAGAACCGGCTCTTCGTTTTTTACTTGGCCCTTTCTCTGACTCGTGCTAGCCCGTGTGATATCCACGACTAGCTGAGCGGGGTGAGCTAGCTTCGCGTTCTTTTTGGAGGTGAGAGTTCCTTAGAGCCTTATTTTTTTCCCGGAATAGATCCTCTTACATAAGCTCTTGGTAGAGTAACTCCATTTTGTTAAGCTTTATATGGACTTCGTTGATTTCCTCCTCAAGGCTTATGCGTTTCTCTGAGTCGCGTTTTCGCGCATTGACTCTTCCCGCGGGCTTTTTTTCCCGGATACATTTGATCTTGGTGGTGGCGATCGATATACCCCTGATTTTTTGTAAAAGTAAACCTGGACTGCCACCTGGGGTAGTATATCGTTTTGTTTTGTTAGACAACAAGTGATTTTTGGACAACGGAGGGGATTTAATGACTTGACCTGCGCAGTATCCGACCCAATTGAAAATTTACGGGGAATTGTTAAGGAACAAATTAGACCTATAAAACCAAGAAACAAAGATGAGTTGTAGCAAAAGATCCACTTGGCTTGGTAGGCTTACGAAAAAGTACTTCTTGGACTTCTAGATGTAAGGCCGTATTAAATAAAAGCGGCTACCCAACAAAGCACCAATGTGCTTATATATTTGTTTGTTTCTTAAAAAATGTTATTAATGCTTTCATTTATTAAAAACTAGTTGAAATTCTGACCCTATTTTACTGTCCATTAATGCAAGTCTCAATTATTATGCTTTTAAAACTTAAAAGCAAAAAAAATTAGTATATTATACCTACCACGTTTCCTCGTGTCCCTATTTTATTGTCCATAACTACATATATATCTATCATTAAAATTAAAATTTCAGCAAATCCGTAAATATTCTGTCTACCCAAATTTTAGATTTAAAATACAAATGTATGCTCACACGACGCAGGAATGGCTGAAAAAAGTCTATCTATCCATTTGTTTGTTATTCAATGGAAAAAAAGAATTCAAGCAACAAATTTAGTTGTTTTTAAATAATAAATAATCCATAGAATTGACTATTTTTGCATTGTCGCCATTTATTCATTTAACTACAGAGCAAACGCAGATGAAACGCACTCAAAATCCCATCTGCACCGATTACAGCACATTTTTCTAGTAAGTACACACTCAGTGAGCTTTCTGATCCACCATGACATGACTTTATTTTACTTTTGCTTTCAATATGAAATAACTCACACACACTTTTAAATGAAAGAGCCCCCATATACACATTGTCCCTGTAAACACATTACTTTTGCTTTTACCTTTATATCTTCTCGAGTGCGGTTGGACGGGTTCGCCGGCGCGCGCTTGCTATGAATAATGTAATAAGTGAAAGTGTATCGGTGACCCACTTTCACGATTGAGGTCTATGTTAGAAAAGTATACTTATCCCTCCTATTCGTCGTCATTTCAAGTCATTGTGTTTTTTTTTTTTTTCTTTTTTCATTATGATTTCTCAATAGAAGTGGAAAGCTTTTTATTGTTTAGTATGTATATATTGCTGATACAAAACAGTGTTGAAAATTGTACGCCTTATACATTAACAGTGTAATCTGGGCAAACGTAACGTTAAAGGCCTTGACATATATTAAATTTATGAGTGAATCTCACTCATTGCTAAGAAACATAGAAAAATAAAGCTAAGTAACTCTTTACACTACGATGTAAAAGAGGGATTTGAACATTTGAAATAATACAATTAGTTAAATAAAAAAAATGTATAGGTATAGCGTGTCTGGTTTAGTTTATGTTTCTATTAAAAGCCGGCGTGTTTATATGTGACCCACTGACCTAGTTTACAAAAATTTAAAGCTTTTTCTATTTTGTGTTATACAACTTTTTTTCTTTCATTTTTTTTACAATTACCACGAAATGGAACTGGCTTCATGTAAAGAAATAGTAATAACGAATGTAACGTTTGCGTCGTCTTTGGACCCAAGATATTTTTATACATTTACATAACGTTTAAAATGTACATATATGCATACATATGTATGTACATATGGGCAGAAACACATCTAAATATAGACATACAATAAATGAAAAGTATGAAGTTAACCCGATTAAAGATGAAGTGAGAAGGAAAATTGGCCAAGTGCAGTAGGCCATGCATTTATTAAAGTGGGTCACCACACTTCAACTACCGCAATTGTTGCTTTAAAGCTCCAATCAGGTTACATCATACTAGCCGATAGTGATCGAGAGTGCTCAGTCGAGTGCTTATTATATTTTATGATTATGGACAATGTACAAAAATATATTTTTCAAACATAAATTGAATTGAGATTTTTAATTAAAAATGTATATACCTACATAGTTTAGAAATATGCATTAATACGAAAACATTGATTAATAATTAATGTTATACCTATTATAGATTTTATAATAAGATCCGTGGGCGCCTTCACGTCAAGGAAACCGTCTTACGAAAAATGGAGTGCGACCGGCTCAGCTGGTACTGTCACGTTCAAAGAAGACATCATTTGAGCCCTGTTAAAAAGGCAATATCAATGAATGTTCCAAAGAGATCGGGAGGCTGGTGAGACAGGCCAATAAACGCCTGAATCACACAAATGCAACGACATCAGCATTGGATTTGCCAGTGATCCAAAATCAAGAGGGCTGCCAATATTTTCTGAGGTCAAATAGGCGAACCCCACAGGCGGATCAGTAGAAATGCAGTGAAGTGGGAGGGTTATGATATCTTGTTTTCGATCATAACCTCGTCGAAGATTTTTTTACTTGTCGCTTCTTCATAAAAATGTTACAATTTCTTAAAATTTACAACCTTCAAATAAGAATTCTACGAAGCCAGACTGAGGTATATGAATTATATTTACAACTAGTGCAGATGAACATTTGTACATATGGTATGTCCATATCCACGCTACTTCGTCAGCTAGTGAATAGATAAATAATAAACTGACTTTGCTGAAACACGAAGCAATTGTTAGAAAAAGTACCTAATCATTTGCAGCATATGCTTACTTTCGTATGATTAAAAACTAACTATAGCAACTGCTATGTTCGAAAATGCGTTTGCTCCAATTTGTATGAATAAAAGAATTAAATCGCATTTACTGGGCAAATACCAACTCTGCTGTTTGGCTGACCAGAAGCGTTTGCTACGTAAATGATAAATCAATTGAACTGAATTCTTATGTGATTTTGGTTTCCGTGAATTAAAAGAATAATCACATAAATTTAGTTTGAAATGGATTTGCGTATCATACCACTTTTACGAACAAAACCAGTATATGTAGTATAAACCAAGATCATTTGGTGACGATAAAAATTTCAAGCAGTTATATCGTTTCACACGTCGAAATATGGATTATTTGGCACACCAAAAAAAATTCAGAAACACACGGTGGCGCTCTCTCAAATGTGAAAAAAAAATTAATCTTTTGTTTAATTGGTGGTTGGCCGTCTGATTGAGCTAAAACACATAACAAAATATGCCCATAAAACCTCAAAAAGTGATAATATTACAATTACCATCCAGATATAGCATTTTGCTGTAAAATCTCAAGCAATTGCTAAGTTCGAATATTCGTACTTGCTACAGTAAAGTCTTATTCATACGGATTCGAGAAATTTATTTATACACTTACTTTGCTACGAGGCAAATTGCTAGTTCGGAGCAATTGCTAGTTTTTATGAATACCACATTCTGTGGAAGAGTTACTCATAGGTAAGCAGGTAAAAGTGGTACTCGTAGTTCAATAAGAACCCAATTAGCACTAATGGTGTGCTAGTTTAATACCAGAAATCAGTTGAGACTGAGATACCCTCATGTATGTATGTAGATCCATCCTGCAGAGTTTAAGAAAATGATTTCTTTTCCAAGCACTCTTAGCGCACGTTGTCTGACTCCATCTAGAGCCAAACAGAAATTAAATTAGAGGTCCTTCCTTATTTTCATCCTTGCAATTCGCGCAATAGGTGTTTTGAAGGTTGCCTAACTTGGCTGCAAGGCCCGTGCTACTATTCTGGCGATGTCTACAGGAGTTCTATTTAGAAACTAGTTTGTTCGGTTCTGTTGTAAATATGCCATGCCTTCCTATGCATATTACAGTTTGTTAGCTAACATCTATCATCATCATAGCTTATTGGCCTTAGATCCTTCGGAAGTTTGCTTTTGGTATGAAAATCACTTTAACCTCAGCTAGGTAAATAATACTGTAAGTTTCTGTTAAGTTGCTCAGCAAAAATAACATCTGGTTCTGGGGACTTGTATGGGTTGCAGCTGTAGACTGCCCAATTTAACTTGTTCTCACAGATTAGATCTAAAGAAACCTAAGGACAAATGGCGCTTCATAATCAGGATGTTCGAAGGAGATTGGCATATAGCTGGCAACACGAGTGCCCATTAGTAAGCTCTGAAATTACCCATATACAAATTGGGTTCATAAAGACACTTGGCAATAGAGGGGTTTTGAGAGGACTTTGCACAGTCTGGATGATTCAGTGTTACTATCAATCTTTTCACAGAAACTGCGCCATCTGCTAGATTGGGCTTTTCTTACCTCTTTTCTGTACAGTTTAAGACTTGCCTTGCAGATTTCCCAGTCTGTGCCCAGCCTAGTGGTTTTGGCTACATTGAATACAATTTTCATAAAACTATTGAATAACTATAGAATAATACCGGGCGCCGTGGCGCAAGTGGTTAGTGTTGTCGGACCACTGTGCGTGAGGTTCCAAGTTCGAAACCCAGAAAACATCAAAAAGTTGTTTCACGGTCCCACCTCTCGCGAACGTCTGACAGACATCCGAGAGTATTGTTGTCAAGGGAAAGCTTCTCAAAACAAATTGCCCTTCGGATACGGCACTAAACTGTAGGTCCCTTCCATTCGTGTGAAAAATATAACGCACACTACACGAGTGGTTGCGAGAAGCTAGGCCTTTGCACTTAAAGAGCTGTTGCGCCAAATATTTATTTTACTATTTATTTATATTGCTATCGCTTATTCGAAACCTGAATTCCTTAGAATGCACTTGGAGTATGTTTAATACCTATATAAATATTATTTTACTCTGGTTTACTTATTTTGGGACCTATTAATTGAAAATTGATATTTCCGTGCCAATATTGGCAAACATATTGGGAAGAAAAGCAATTAGGTGTGTCAAATTAAGGAACCTCTTAATATGTAGACTTACTAAATCGATAGTAAAACATCAGAACTTACAAAAAATATATAAATCTATAATATTCAGCCGACCAATGAATACGTGTATTTTACTCATTTAGAGAAAAAATAAACCAAGACCTTCCACAATATGTTTTTAGATGCTTGAGCATTTCAGACTTATTGCAGCATGATTACTAAATACAGCGTTCATGCTTAGCAGCAGAGAATATACTATATGTATATGCATATGTATATACCAGTGTGGTTGTGTCTTCTCCCCATATTATTTGTTACAATACACATTTAAAAAAAGCTTTATTGTTATTTCACATATTCTACTGCTGTAACCACTCCCACAAAATATAGAATAAAGAGCTTAAAATATATTGTAGATGTGTGATGAAATAGTATGCGTTCACACACAAGAGCATCTTAACAATAGTATGGGTAAAAGCTCCTGTCGTTATCCATGCGCAAAGACCGCAAACTAAGATACAAAAAGCTATACACTGTATTTTTAGCGTGTAGTATTACCTAAAGCCTTCCCTCGCATGTGATGAAAGTGCATTGATATATAAAACTACACGTATACACACATTTAAACATTTGCTGAAAACCAATGCATATTACAATTGCCACAGACAGACAAGCTTCATAAAACTAATTGTAACTAGGTCAGGGTGCATACCCATCATCTCTGCGTGCGCTGGTGGGGTAATGCGTTGTCAGCAACACATAAAAACGAACGATGGCAAAATATTTCTGTTTACAAAATAAGTATATAATGGAAGTAGTACAGGGTTATTGAGCGACCTATTAGCATACTTTTAACAATGACGGTTTTCATTGAGTTAAGGTTAATGTATGTATAATTTTAAAATACGCAATATATCAGTGACGCAATTTTGTGATATGTATATACAAAAAATACATATTAAACAATACAAAGGACTCAAAATTCGCTGGATTTTACCTGTTGATTGTTATTAGTTTAAAACTAACGCAGAATTATTATATTTCTGACTCGTGGGTTTTTATTGGGTATGCAATTCACCCAAATTATGGGTATGCTACATTATACGTTTTTTTTTGCATAGGTAGGTATTCCGTTTTAGAGATGTGATTACTTCTATAAATTTTTTTTGGAGAAGTGTAATTTAGGGATAACTCAAAATGGCCACCATTTTACGTTTACATATACCTATACATAAAAACTGAACAAATCAAATAAGTATTTCCTTTCATATTGGCGAACGTTAATGTTAGCTTAGCTTTGGTAAAAAAAAAATTGACCTATAGGTAGGTATGTATGTTAAAGTGAAAAAAGTTTTAAAAATACGAATTGTAATTGTAATAGAGCTGTGGGTCCAATGTATTAGAATTAGAAAGGAATCTGAAGCACGAAGCAATTATGTAATTTTTGATTTACAAAAATTCCTAAGACTTTTTTGTTTGCCTTCATGCGAGGAACTCTATTGCACATAACCAGCAGTGCCACAATTTATATAAGAATATTTTTTTCATTTTCACAAATTTTCTCCAAGTGCTTTATCACCATCATACATTCGTATCTAGGATAAAGTCAGATTCTAACTGTACTTATACTCAAAATATGAACACTTTGCTACACGACGACTGTGTGTGTGATTGTTTGTTTTTTAGCCACAATTGACAATGCTTATTGAAAATCGGTTGCCTTAAGATGGAATGGGGAACAATTGTTTTTTGTTTCAATCGGACCAGTGTTTTTTTTTTTAAATATTGTAGTATTATCGTGTCCTTTACTATTTACTATTTATTTACTATAAGAAAAAATCTTACACAATAGACTTAAGGTCTTTAAGAGCAAAAGTTAAAAGTAAAATTTAAGTTAGGTATACAATTCAAAAAAATAGTTATACCTTCAAAAAATCAATCCATTTAAAGAAAGAAAAAACAAAAAAGATATGATCTTACTTAAACTATAACAATTTAAATTTAATATTTGTTAGTTAAGTGTTTATTTATGAATTGTCAACCAAATATCTGAGCAAAACAGTCTCAATACGTTTTATACCACAGAGTTTTATTATGTGTAGGGGCAAGCAATTCCACTGCTTGATGACATAACCAAAATTGACGTTCTGAAGTTGTGCATGTAAACCTGGGTTGCAAAATTATGAAGGAGCATTTGGACTCTGGGAATTCGATTTTCGCATATACACAAATATAATACGGTTTTCTAGTTCTTAACAAGTTATTTAATGTTTTAAGTGCGAAGTATTTTATGCATGTAATATGTGTTTAGGCTACATTGTCAAATATTTTTTCAAAAGCTCGATACAAGATCAAAACGCTTAAGATTATAAATGTACCCGACAACGTTGTTAATGTTAAACGCTGTCTTTTCGTTTCGTAGAGGTCACACAAAATTTCGCACCCGTAAAGTATAATTTTTGTCAGAATCTTGTGAAAATCTACTTGATTTCAATGACTCTTCTCGCAAAGTATTGAAACGAGTGATTTTAGTTTCAATTGAATTGGCGTCTTGAAAATACAGTTATCTGTAATTTTTTAGGATTTCGTTGACGATAAGTACTGTGGAACTGCACCAAGTCCAATGCGAGGCTCTGTACGGACGGGTAACACTTTCTCTAGCTACTCGCAGGAATTAGAAAAAAAAGAGACGCATAAACAAAACCAAATAAAGTAAGAAATCCAACGGTAAGGCAATGACCCTGAACCACCTGGATCGAAAGGCGTCAACAAGTCTCACCTTTGGGCAATCAGGCTTGGTAACGCGACCGTTGACAGGTCGTTGACTTCGTCAGAGGCTAGCTGCGTGGATTGCCACATCCGCGAGCGTAAACCCCTTACAGAATGCTTGTGCTTACATTTCGGTCACACGGCACGTCAGTGCAGAAGACATGGGGAGGAAGACCACATAGCCAAGGACTGGTTGTACTTATAGCGACCACCAAGCTATAATGATCCGAGATAGAGAATAAGAGGCACCGGCAATGTCCTAAGCTGACAGAATCAAAATGAAAGGATACCGATTTGGACAGAGGTATTCGAGGAAGTGATCAGCACTTATCGCCTCAGACCTGAATCAGCTCAAGATCTAGCGCTGTAGCTGACGGATTTGGTGACCTCCACATGCGATGCTTTTATGTCAAAAAGAAAACCCAGCGCACGTGGATTGCCCTGCTACTAGTGAAACGGAGGATTCAAATCTCAGAGTAAACTGCCTGCAAGCAAGGCGTATAGTTCAACGTTTTAGAGGGAGGCCGGAATTTAACCAGAAGCTACAACGTTTAAAAGTGCCAGGAAGGCCTTAAAAATTGCTATTAGAGACAGCAAACAAAATGCTTTAAACAACTGTTACGTGCGTTATATTTTTCACACGAATAGAAGGGATCTACAGTTTAGTGCCGTATCCGAAGGGCAATTTGTTTTGAGAAGCTTTCTCAAAACAACAATAATCTCGAATGTTTGTCAGATGTTCGCGAGAGGTGGGACCGTGAAAAAACTTTTTGATGTTTTCTGCGATTCGAACTTGGAACCTCACGCACAGTGGTCCGACACACTAACCACTTACGCCACGACGCCCACACAGTGGTAGAAGTGTGTGGGTGTATTCCTAGCATCGATTCAGGTTTACGAATAGCGCATGCTGGTCCCTCGAGCTATTGGCGCAAGAACAAGAGCTACAAGCAAGTGCCGTGAAAGGTCGGTCACCCCTAAGGATTGTTTGGTTATGCTTTAGTTTATTGTGCTCATATGCTTTATTTTTTCTCAATGAATTCTAAATGCGCAAAAGGAGATAATTGTAGTTAGTATTCAAACTGCTTTTCTTAGAAAAAAAAAAACCGTTCCATCATTACGAGATAAGAAACTTTTTTTTTACACTAGTTCGTTATATTTTCACCCACTAGTAGCCAGTGATGGGTAATTACAAATTTAATTAAATGACCATTATCACTACTATTAACTGGAATGTAATTTAATTACATTGCAATTAAGAAGTAATTATAATTACAAAATATAATTACCATTATTAGTAATTTAATTAATAAATATAATTACGTGTAATTGGAATTATATTTGAAATTACGAGTAATTAGAATTATAATTAAAACAGGTAATTAAATTTGTAACTTAAAATTTTTTATTTTATTATTTATTTTAGAAAAACCAAAAAAACTGAAATGTCTATACATTCAATTTCGAGTACGCGTTTAACGAGACAAGCCTTTCGAAATTCTCATCAGAAAGCTTGTGCTATGAGGAACATTAATTATGACCGCAAATGAAAATAGTCTCTCGACTGGTAATAATGGTAATTGCATATTTTAATTACAATTACTTAAAAGTTGATAAGTAATTAAATTACATTTCAATTATTGGCTTCAGTAATTAATTAATAGTTTCATTACAAATGTAATTATTACTAAACATCACTGCTAGTAGCGATATCAATAAAAGAGGTGAATTACTTCTTGATTCTCTTACAAGCAGAAATCTAGCTGTTTGAAAAGAAGGCAACAAATCAGCTTTTATAAATTACAAGCAGATACCCGCGACTTTGTCTGCTTGTTCCACAATAATATTAACTTAGCTAACAGAAGGAATGTACGTTTTAAGTCTAAGAAAACACAATACACACATTTTTTTCGGCAACATATTCCTTCCAATTTTTTGGAACTAAGTTCACTGCGCTTTCGCACGAGTGCCTTTTTCTAAAACCAGATGACTATTATGTAATTTTTTTCAAAGTAATCACAAAGTTGTTTAAAAACTATTTTTTCGAACACTTTTTCACACAGAGCCATAGAATTATAATAATAGCACGATCGTTCTCACACAATTTTGTATGTGCAATTTTTTCGATTAGCGTCACTACAGATTTCTTCCATCAATTTGGAAATTTAGAGAAAGCTAAGGATGTGTTAATTATAGTTAGCAATGGCGACACAAGTATTGGGTTGTTCAATAAGTTCTGCGGTTTTTTTTTTTTTGGAAGTGGCGTTTATCGCTTCAGAAAATCTCTGTGTATAAAACCGTTATGAAAACTTTTTTTTCCTAGTAGAGAGGATTACTTTTTTAGCCAAAAGTCTACTGATTTTTACAAAAGAGGAATAATGCCTCTTCCAGACCGTTGGAAGAATGTAATAGATCGGAATGGACAATATTTGATGGATTAAATATATGATTTTAAATCAAAAATGTGTACTTAACTTTAACAAAAAAAAAAACCGCAGAACTTATTGAACACCCAATATATCATAGTTATCCAAATATCGTTTTGAGATCATAACCATAAAGTCTGTTTTGTTTTTTATTGATTTAAGGACAACTTGAATCTCTTCACGCGAAACACTTTCAAATTTAAAGACAGTATTTACTTTACTAACACTGTTAACAAATCGTATAAACGGGATCGAGTCACTAATATCATAACCATCCATATTCATAAAAGAACGTATCGAACATTGGCCCAACGTAAAAATATAGCTTGAAACAATGCAAGTTACCGGAGTAAAGGTAGGCGTGAAGAATATGAATGTTTTGTTCAACATTGCATATACATATCTATTAATCGCAACGCTTTCCAAGCAAGTGATTTCACGAATATCTTTGACTTCCTCGGATCAAATTTCATTATTGTTGGCGACTTGAATGCAAAACGCCCATAGGGGTTCAAAACGTATCTTACAAAAAGGCAGAATACTTTACAAAGTGGGTATGGAATTAATTAATTATATTAATAGGGCGAAGGGCAAGTTCTGTCTGAGCAGCTCTATGAAAGTTTAGAGACATAACTGATGAGTAGACGGCTGAGGTTTCCAACATAAGAAATTCGCATTCGAACGGAACGATCTATGCTTCGATGGTTTGGTCACGTAGTGCGTATGGCCCCAGACCGGCTTCCAAGACGCGCCATGGTTGCCGTGCCATCAGGTAGGCGACTTCGCGGAAGGCCTAGAAATAGATGGTTGGATCAAGTCCGACATTTCTCCTGGAGCCGCTTAGGGATTCCCCCTGATGAATTGGAGTCAATGGCGGACGATCGAGAAGGATGGAGAGTCCACCTGAGCATCCTACCCCCGCGACCCTCATGAAGGATTAGCGGGCCATTGAAAATGAATGAATGAATGAAATTTGCAAACATTTTTTTTTAAATTAGTGTAAAAAATGGCATAAAAAATATAATAAAAACAATTGGAGAAAAAGTAAAAAAAATTTAATTCGGCATAAATTTAGTTTTGGATTAAAATATTATAATTAAAGTAAAGTGAACTAATTACAGGGAGTACACTGTATCTTGCAGTTGCAATGAGAGTAGCATACCAGTGGAAGAGAATGAATAAAAGAAAAATAGACTGGATCCTTTTTTAGGAGTTATTGGAAATCGTTCTCCATGTTTATGGGGAGGGCCATTCTGCCATAGATGTGCAAAAAAAAAAAATACGCTGTTTGTTTTTTTTTCCTAAATTTCGACCATACGCGATACTAGTTTTAATAAATAATTGAAAAAAAAATGCTTTTTTTTTTGTTCATTCTATTCCAGTGAATATACGAATATATTGTTTTTGATTTCTTTATAGGTATTAAGCAATAGCAACATGAATTAAAGTTAGAATTTCGAAGAAACATGTTTTTCCTTATGGTATTATTAACTTCCTCCCAAAATTTCTTTTTTCTTTTTTGACTTTTCACACTAATTAAAAAAATTGTTTTTTTTTTGCGAATTTTGCGAGCGAGAGAGAGAGAAAGAGAGAGAAAGAGAGAGAGAGAGAGAGAGAGAGAAAGAGAGAGAGAGAGAGAGAAAGAGAGAGAGAGAACGGGAAAGAGAGAGAGAGAACGGTGCGACTGATGTGCTGGGTTTCGCCCGATCAACACCTCAAAACCACTGGTTTGACGAAGAATGCCGGCGAGTGCATGCAAAAAAACAAGAGGCATTAAAAGCGGTGCTGTAAAGGAAGGTGAGAGCTGCTCGCGAGCTCTACGAGCAAAAGAGACGGCAAGAACATGAGCTTCTCGAAAAAAAAGAAGAAAGAGCATGAGAAGCGCGCGCGACCGAGAATATTGACAGCTTATATTCCAGGAACAATGTACGGAAGTTTTACCAAAAGGTAAATAGAACGTATCAGAGAAGCAAAACCAGTACAGAAACCTGTAGAGATGAAAATGGGAACCTCGTAGTACAATCACAAGCGGTGCGGAGAATATGGAAAAATTACTTCTGCAGACTGCATAACGGTTACGAAGACCAACATCCCGCTGTCAGGCAGAATAAACAATTCAACATAGACGACGGTAGTCGTTCACCCGACCAACCTCTCCTTGATCCCTACCTTGTCATGGTGGAGAGGCTTAATCTATTCCCTGTGATCTGAATAACGAGCCGAGGAGAATAACTCAATCTAGTCTGTGTCCAGCTAGATGTTTTCCCATATATCGGCTTGACTGAACGGGAGGATTTAGAGACCAAAGGGTGATCACCCAAGGCAAGGTACGACGCGCCGAGGCCTGCATGGCTGGGGGAAGCTCAGTCGCGAGCGCAAACTCGGAATACCCGAGGACCTTCAGTTTTATCCCAATTCCTCTTAGCTGCATACAGGGCGTGAGTGCAGGCGGACATCTTCTTCCCCCTTACTCGTGGGAACTAAACATGTCTAATTTCTCAAATAACAAAAATTCAAAAGCGAAGAGTGTAATTCGATCGGGCACTCCTAGCTCTATAAAAACCAATCAAGGTGTAGGAGTCGATGAAGAAGCAATTCTTCTCCATGATTCGGATGAGAAAGCGTTGGAGTGATTGACCTCAATCTAGAAAACCTCTTTCTAGAATCAAGCAACACTTGCTCCATCACCAGCTCATCCTTCTCCAACCTGTCGACATCCTCCAAGCGATCTAAGAACTGCAAGTTGACAACCCGGAGACTGGGGACAAAAAAGTGGGAGGAACTTACCGAATGTGAGCGAAAGAGTCTCCACAACACTCGGGCCTTTCTGTGGGAACAGTCGTCGGCGGAGAATAAGCCTACTGCTAGCTCTCCAAAGAGAACAGTGGCGGCGGAGGGCACGAGCGAGGAAGGGTTAATGGGACCACCTAAGTCTGGGACAAGCCTCTGCCAGTCAGGACATAGGGTGATCTCATTTGTAAATCCCGTGAGTAATAGCTCAGTGGAAAAGCGGAAGCTGACAGATTAAGCTTCTGATTCAATGGCTGGGGTAGTCCCAGTATTGGGTGAGAGGATGATCCTGGAGGATGCTGAGGTCAAGATGGACATTTCCAGTGCGACTAGCCTTAGCTCCTCGCGCGGGAAGGGTTCGTCAACACCTCGACAACCAGGCGAATGCAGACCTGCTGAATCTATTATGGACTCTTCAGCTTGCAGTTTTGCGACAGTAGTTAGCGCAGGTAGCCATGGCTCGGGACTAGCCCGACCTCCCAAAGTAGACTTGACTAGCAACTATCGACAACAGACGACATTACGGAACAGAATACGCAACGCTATTAGGTTGATACGGTGGCTCAAAAAACGTGATCCGGAGTCCTACGCGGACAAGGAAAGAGTGGCTCTGGATAGAACCACTAATACGCTTAAGCTCAAAAGAAGATCCCTCACGGCGAGGGGCGGAAAGCCTCCATTAGGTTGATAAGGGCGGCTCAGAAAGCGTGATCCGGAGTCCTACGCGGACAAGGAAAGAGTGACTCTGGATAGAACCACTAATACGCTTACGCTCAAAAGGTCTACCCGACAAAACAAAACAAGCCGTACGGAAAGAAGATCCCTCACGGTGGGGGGCGGGAAGCCGTTTGCCCCCCACCTCAGCCGCGGAGGGACTTCGGCCAGCTACCGACTCAGACTTACCTGAGCCGGTAGCAAGCTGCTTCAATAAGGCGATCACGACCACGTTACGTAACTCACCCGCAACTGGAACTGGTGTGGGACTGACCGCGGCGAGGAGGGATTGCCTCTTGCCATCCAACTGAGCTGCGGCTAGACCTAAACCGTTTACAACCGGCTCTGGCGAGGACTCACAATCTAAACCTATGTAGGTCGATTGTTAGACGATCCGTTGCTGACTCAGGCATTAAAGAACACAGTGCAGGGCAGACTAGGGGAACTGGCAAAAGTTTGTTCGAGTCTAGGAAAGGACGCCTCTTGCATCCCACCTCAGTAGCGGATAGACTTAAGCCTCCGTCAACCGTCTCGGATGGGGCCACAAGGTCTTCTTCCGTGCCGATGCGGGCTATTCCAAAAGAGGTAGGCACGACGACACGACATCGCCACCATCACGAAGAATTAGCAAAAAAGCCAAGATGGCAGCTAAAGCAGTAAAAGCTAATCTTCAGGTGGCGATTGTCGACTTCAGCAACCCTGATCGCAGGTTAACAGGAGACCAAAGGAGGCTGGTGGAACTGCGCATACTCCATGGAGTAAGCGACGCTATTGTCAAGAACCAGGGTTTCAAGGTTTTGTCGTGCGATAACGAATCGACACTGAACTGGCTTAAGGCCTTTGTAACCAGCACGCAGGCTCCATGGGCAAATGTCCGCCTGGGACTCGTCGACAAGAAGAACCTGCTGGAGTTCACTAGCCCCAAAGGGTGAATTCTAATTCCGGGCCCACACATTCCGAGAGAAAGGCTGGAGAGAAATTTCCAACACCTTAACCCTGAGCTGTATAGCGAGAACTGGGAGGTGCAAGAAGTGGGTGTCCATACGGACATCGGAACTGAGATCGTGGTCTTGCTCAACCACAGGTCGATGCCCATCCTGAAAAGGTATAACTACAAGGTTCGTATTGGAATCACCCGATGCAAAATTAAGTGATGGAAGAAAGAAAACGAAGAGAGGCGGGTGTAAAGGAAAAACAAAGACGAAGATAGCACAAATTAGCCTTCACCACAGCATAGCAGCCAGCGCCAACCTTGTCTATCTCATGGGAGATAGAAATATAAATATTGTCCTTATACATGAGCCATGGATCTCCAGTGGCAAAATAAGTGGACTAAGCCATAAAGACCTTACAACGTATAGCGTAGAACCGCAAAGCGCGGAACGTACCTGTATTGTAGCTAGGAAACAGATTAACCTTTCTCTTTTATCTACCTACAGTAACGTGGATCAAACAGTAGTAAGGGTTGAACGGAGGGGTCTTTCCCCACTGATTTTATCAACCGTTTATATGCCGTTTGACGCCAAAGAGGTACCGCCATCCGTACTAACCCGCTCCCTTATACAGGCGGCGGAACTGGAAAGATGGGATCTGCTGCTGGGATGCGACGCTAACTCACACCACACTCAATGGGGAAGCAGCAACACCAACTTACGCGGTGAGTCTTTGCTTAAGTTTGTCATTGAAAATAACCATATTGTAGTAAAAAGAGGTAATGAACCAACTTTTGTATTCAAAAACAGGCAAGAAGTCATAGACATAACTTTAGCCAGTAATTAGAGAACTTTATTTATCGACAAGTGTAATGTGGTGGGGCAAGAATCCTACTCTGACCATAAAATTATTGAATTTCTCGTGAGCAATAACTATGAATCACCTAAGCCGCACAGAAACCCCAGAAAAACCAACTGGGATCTCTTTAGCAAAGAGGTGAAGAAAAGTGCCAGATTCCTGCAGGAATGCAGGACCTGCTGACATCGATCGCAAGGCTGAGGATGTAACAGCCATTTTTAATAAGGCCTTTGTCAAAGCTTGTCCAAAAACTAAAAGGAAATACAAAAAATCGGTAAATGTAGCCAAAAGTACTTGAATAGACGCGGATTGGGAACAATATAAGTCCAGCCAGAGGAATTTTAAAAATGAAACACAGAAAGCTAAACGCCGTTCTTGGCAACACTTCTGTAACGAGATCAAAGGTACGGCAGAATCTGCGAGACTAAGGAAAATCCTATCCAGAGAGCCAAAATCCCTAGGATCGCTCAAAGAACCCAACGGAAGATGGACGGCGTCCTGTTCGGAATCAATGAGCTCTCTTTTGAAAACGCACTTCCCAGGGTGTACGACCCTTCCAGACAATAACATCGGGACTAATAGTAGCATTAAAGCAGATTTTCCGACGGAGTTAGTTACGGAAGAAAGAATCGAGTGGGCTATTAGATCGTTCTCTCCCCTTAAATCCCCAGAACCCGACGGGATTATCCCGAACATGTTACAGAAAACCATAACCACGATTATCCCGGTACTCAAAGTACTATACCTCAACAGCCTCATTTGGGGATATCTACCAAAAACATGGAAAGAGGTTAAAGTGGTCTTCACATTCAAGGCCGGTAAGGCAAGCCACACCACTGCGAAAGACTTTAGACCAATAAGTCTTACCTCCTTCGTCCTAAAAACTTTTGAGAGATTAGCTGGCATACACATTCGCAGCAAACTACGCCCTGGTGATCTATCCCCGGCGCAGCACGCGTATATGAAAGGGAAAAGCGTAGAGATAGTGCTGCACTGTGTGGTCGGCTCAATAGAAAAATCATTGAGAGATAAAGAATACACACTGGCCGCTTTCTTAGACATTGAAGGAGCCTTTAACAATGTCAGAATAGATGCGGTTCATAGAACCTTAAGGAACCTCAATATTCACAACTCCCTGATAAGGTGGATTGTCAATATGCTAGAGCAAAGACATATTAAACTGGAGCTCGAAGGAACAAAGTTAGAAGCCTACGCCGCTACTGTGGGTAGTTGTCCTAAACGAAGTTCTTCTAAAATTCAGAAACAGCGGCGTCAAAACCATAGCTTACGCGGACGACGTCGTGCTGCTGGCAACAGGAAAATTCCTCCCGACGCTGAGCGAGTAAATCGACGGAGCACTAAGATTTTTTTTTTTTATAATTTGCGCGTGCCAAAGGGATTATTAATACCCTTATACTGGTTCTCAGGGCACGGGCGGTAAACTCCTGGCCATTAACTCCTGGACGCAGAAATGTGGATTAGCGGTTAATCCCCAGAAAATGGAATTAGTACTATTCACGAACAAAAGACAACAACAGGAAAATTCCTCCCGACGCTGAGCGAGTAAATCGACGGAGCACTAAGATTTTTTTTTTTATAATTTGCGCGTGCCAAAGGGATTATTAATACCCTTATACTGGTTCTCAGGGCACGGGCGATAAACTCCTGGCCATTAACTCCTGGACGCAGAAATGTGGATTAGCGGTTAATCCCCAGAAAATGGAATTAGTACTATTCACAAACAAAAGAATAATTCTACAGTTCGTAACACCTTCTGTAAGGGGTACCCCCCTTAAGTATCTCAAGTAGTGTGAGATACCTCGGCCTGGTGCTCGATAGAAAACTGAATTGGAGACTGAACATTAACGATAGAGTCAAAAAAGCCACGATAGCATTCTACTCGTGTAACAGAATATTCGGAAAAACTTGGGGACCAAACCCCAAAATCAGCCTATGAATGTATACAGCTATAGTGAGGCCTATACTAACTTATGGCAGCCTCGTATGGTGGCAAGTCGCCTGCAAAGCGAGCAACCTAACTGCCATCACAAAAGTACAAAGACTAGCGTGCATTGGCGCGACCAGTGCAATGAGAACCACACCTACTGCAGGACTCGAAGCCATCCTCAACTTGCTTCCGCTAGACATCTTTATACAAGTGTCGGCGGCTATTAGTGCCGTAAGGTTAAGCCAAACAGACAGCTGGAGGCCAAATGCAATGGATCATACTATGATTCTACGCAGATACCTGGGCAATGTATCTAGCACAGACTACACAACGAAATACCTAGACTTCACAAGACCATTTTCAAGCACCTTCCCGAGCAGAGAAGAATGGAAAACAGACAGAATGCCCGACCAGAGAACCATAGTCGTGTACACCGATGGATCCAAAATGGAAACGGGTATCGGCGCAGGGATCTTATCTGAAACGCTTGGCATCTCCTTGTCAGTCAGACTTCCGAATTAGAGCGATAAAAGCTATATCTGCTACAGAAGTAAAATCGAAGCTTGTGAAGTGTTGTAGAGAAGAGCTCAAAGTTCTTGGAACACAGCACTACGTAGAATTCTGCTGGGTCCGTGGACATGAAGGCATACCAGGGAATGAGAAAGCTGACGAACTGGCTAGAGGAGGTCCGGTCCTAAACTCGGAACAATCCGACCCCTCAGTGTACATCCCTCCTTGCACACTCAAACTCGAGGCAGGGAACAAAGACCTAACGGAGGCAAACAACAGATGGTCCTCTCTAGATACTTGTATCATCACGAGGAAGCTATGGCCTACATTTGTCAATGCAAATACCAATAAACTCATGCAGAGGGATAGGAAATCACTCTCTACTATCATAGGAATTATTACGGGGCACAACACCATGCGATACCACATGAAAAAGTTACGTGTGACGAACGAAGACCTTTGTAGGGGCTGCGGCGACGAGGAGTTTCACGAGGACACTACCCACTTCCTCTGCCACTGCCTAGGCCTCTACCACTGTAATAGGAGCAGACGCAAGATAACACCTTCAAACGTCAAGGTGGAAAGATGACAGACAAAAACGTCAATCATCAAAACAACGTCACCGACCTTCTCCCACGCACCGAACACATACTCGTAAACACACTCTAGTTTTAACCTCTCGCTGAATTACTTTAGAAATTGAATTACTTTACAAATTGAATTACACTATTCTATTAACCATTTTATTGCTCGAAATAAATACTTGAAATCAAACCCTGAATATAAATAACGTGTTTGATTTACAACCACCTTAGAAACAGATACCTTGGACAATACTTCTTTAAGGATTTAGAAGAATTGTCCAGCAAACCGATCAACGACATCGTAAACTTCATCAAATCCTCTGGATGATTTGTATCCCAGACAGAGTAAGTACTATATGCTTTCTAATAGGCTACATACAGAGGTGTTTACTTTTCCTCACGAGGAAGGGATCTTTTTCTCTTTCTATCTTCTTTTCCCCCATGGGTATCACAATGGGTCTATACTGACCTGAGTGTGGTGTGGAGGACTACCATCCCAACACCAGCCCACGAACCTAACCTAACCTTCCCCATGGGTGTCACAATGGGTATATACTGACTTGAGTGTGGTGTAGAGGACTTCCGCCCCTACACCAGCCCACTAACCCAACCTTACCTCACCCGACCAAAGCGAAGTGAGGATAGCAATATCCAAACTGAAATCTAAGAAGGTCGCCGGACCTGACGGCTTACTGGCTGCTGGTGATGAATTGGTAGAGAACATATACCAATTCATATCTAAGATTTGGTTAGACGAGTGTATGCCTGATGAATGGAATCTCAGCATCGTTTGCCCGATCCACAAGAACGGAGACCCCCGCAACTGTGCCAATTATAGAGGCATTAGCCTCCTCAACATCACATACAAGATCTTTTCTGCGATACTGTGTGAACGCCTGAAACCTTTCATTAACAGCCTGATTGGCCCCTATCAGTGCGGTTTAAGGCCATGAAGTCCACCATCGATCACACTTCGAGAGATTCTGGAGAAAACCCAAGAAGTCCGAATCGATACTCACCATCTCTTTATCCATTTCAAGGCCGCCTATGACAGCATCTATAGAGAAGAGCTATATAGAGCCATGTCTAGTTTTGACATCCCTGTCAAACTTGTCCGTCCTTTCTTATTTTACGGCGCTGAAACATGGACTTTATTGAAAGCGGATGAAGATATCCTGGGTCGCTTCGAGAGAAAAATTGTTCGTAAGATATTCGGTCTCGTTTGTGTTGACGGGTTTTGAAGGAGAAGATTCAATGCCGAACTATACGAGCTGTACAACGACATCGAACTAGTTAAAAAACTGCGTATTAGGCGTCTGAGATGGCTAGGGCATGTAGAGCGGAGGGAAGACACAGTAGAGGACCTCTTCGCCGTAGGTGGCGCGCACAAGAGTGCGCAACTGGAGGTAATTAGCTGAAGACCGAGTTAAATGAAGAGGCTTGTTGGTTGAAGGCCAGGTTCACCCCGAACCATAGCTACTTGGGACTTTAATTTCATAATTTTCACTCGTCTTTCTCAATAGCATTTTTAGTTTTGTTCCTTTCTTCGCTATTCTTACTTTCTATAGTGACTATAGCATTACAAGTATGTGTGCTTTCAGTATTCGAAATGTTTTATTTAGATCTCTGGTTTTAGCCCTTTTTTGCGTTTCCTTTATTATAAGCGGTAGCTCTTTTCGCATTCATAACATTCGTCATTTGCCTTTTTAGCAATCTCAGTAAACATTTAATTAACGCCAACAAATTATTTACTTTATTGCACACTTTGGTGCCATTGTTTTTCATTTCAGCACATATTGTTGTGCATTCCTCTTTGAAGGTTTCATCTTCGTAATAAATCTCTTTCACATATTTCCTGAGCTAAATCATTTTTCGTATCTTCTAGCAATGCCTTTCCTTAATTGCTCCTAGCAAACTCTTTATTTTACCCAAATTTTTTCTTAATAATAGTTAAATTTTTTCCTTGTAGATTTAGATAGTTCGTCTACCTATCTATCAAAGTCACCAATAATGCCACTGACACTTCGGTCTACTCCAGTACATTTTGACGAGGAATGGAATATTTTCTTGCACACGCCTTCACAGCTAATACCAAATTTGCCACGGATTCCTGCTTTGTACTTAAAACACTCGAACATTTTATATTTTGGTATAAAATCGACTATTAAAACCAATTTTTCAAGGTTAAATCTAAATTAAAGAATCAGCAACGCTTTGAACCAACCTTATTCGTTGAATGACAAATCACAATAGTGATTTGTGTGACGTTAATCACAACCCACCCGTCCAACTTAATATAAATTACAAGCACATCTGTAGAATACACAATGTACTTTTCGCACTGCATTATCAGTAATCAAAGTGTGGCAACACTACTGTCAATCTGCCACCTGTCAATGTTGTCATCATGCACAGCAGTTTGTTCCACATACCGCATTCCACAATTCACCACTAGAGATACATAGCTAGCGTTTTCGGACAGAAGCAATAAGCATATTCGGAAATGTTCCAGAGGTTCTTGTATTTGGTATAAATACACCAAACAACAGCAGATGGCACACAGTGGATAGAATGAAATATTGAGATTAACAAGTGTGACTAAGGGGACAAATCAGATCTAGGCAATATAACACCCAAGTGAGCCTAGCGACACATATACTACCATAAAAACCCTCCCACAAGTGTGCATGCGAGTCCGTGGGTTGACACGACTGGAGATCACCGGTGTCATAAAAGAAAGATCAAACAATACTAAAACAGGAGCATGCAAAAAAAAATTGTATTGCAAAACTGTATCATTATGATAATACTTGCACAAAGGAAAGGCACTACCCCGCCAGGCACTACCACTGCTGTGCATGGTACTGATCCTGGACCGAGCAGAAATGTTCGGGTCAGAGCTATACGGATTCCGGGGGCTAGCAACATAATGAAACAGTTTGGACGCAATTTAAGGGTCGCGAGTTGGAACGTTGGAAGCATGACCGGTCGAAGTTACGAGCTGGAAGAGATGATGAATAGAAGGCGGGTGGACATCTTGTGTGTCCAAGAGACGAAATGGAAAAACACCGGGAATCGGGCGCGTTTCTTGGACGTTAGGACAAAAGATTACAAGATGTTCTACTACGAAACGGAAAAGGCTAGGAACGGAATCGGAAAAGTCTTGAGCATTTCGAAGTCCAGCGACCGTTTGATGTCTCTCAAACTAGTAATACAAGCAGAGGTGTGGAATATTGTCAGTGCATATGCTCCCCACAATGGGTGCAATCAGATAGATAAAGATGCATTTTGGCTAGATTTCCACAATCTCCTTAAGAACATCCCAAAGGAAGAATTTCTGTTTGTTGGAGGAGATTTGAATGGACATGTCGGGAAATCAAACGAAGACTATGAAGACGCCATGGAGGACTAGGATATGGCACCAGGAACCTTCCTGGTGAAGACATCCTAAGCATGTGCAAATCACACGGTCTTATCGTGTTAAATACCATGTTCATCAAACAAAGCCGACACCTGATCACTTACAGCAGTGGTGGAGATGAAACTCAGATTGACTACCATTTGGTAGGCAGTTTCATGAAGCCTCAGGTAAAAGATTGCAAAGTGATCCTGGGAGAGGCAATCGCTCGTCAACACCGTCTCCTGCTAACAGAAATTTTTATGAAAACACCAAAGAAAAGCAAACAAACAAGGGTCTCTTAGCAAATCAAGTGGTACAATCTGGACAAAGAAAAAGGCGAGGCTTTTGTTTTCGTAATGAAAAATTACCTCTCTCACACCATCAACGGAGCTGAGGATGAAGAGTGCAGAGCACAAAATATGTGGGATTCCCTACAGCGAACTTGCTTAAAGAAGGCCAAATCACTGCTAGGAGCTTCAAAAGACCACCATCAACACGCCAATGAAACATGGTGGTGGAGTGATGAAGCTAAGAAAGTGATAAATGAGAAGAAAGCGGCTTTCAAAGCTTGGTCAAAGTGCCCCTCTAATAATAGTGACGAAAAAGCTCGCCTCGAAATGGAATACAGATGCTGCAAGAAAAAAGCGAAGAAGAAGTGCGCCCAGCTTCAAGCAGAGAGTACGGAGGGCCTGTATCGGGAGCTGGAGAAAATATTTTCCCCGGTTGCTGATGCAAACCAGGCTATCCAGGAGCTGCGAAGACACAATATGAACAAGAGTGCCACTATCTTCAAAATAGCCGCCCAAAGAAGGAAGAATGCTCAGGAGATTCGTTCGCCAAAGTTCATTAGCAATGCTCATGGCCAGCTTCTTGTGGATGACGACAAAATTCTGCAGAGGTGGTGGGAGTATTGTGAAGAGCTTTTGAAAGAACAGTTTCCCCGGCTATACTTTCCAAGAGCCACCCCTAACTGTAAAGAAATACCCGACATTACAGTCGAAGAAGTTAGTGAGGCGGTCAAATACTCCAAAAAACGAAAAGCGGTTGGGCCAGAAGAAATACCCTCTGAGTTCTGGAAAAAGATGGGAGACATCGGGTTCAGATGGCTCAGAATTCTCATCTCCAAATTCGTGAGAGGTGATCCAATGCCGAATGAATGGAGGGAAAGTTACCTTCTCCCTGTATACAAAGGGAAGGGTGATACGCGAAACTGTGATAACTACCGTTCGATCAAGCTGATGTCACACACCATGAAGATCGTTGAGCGGGTATTAGGTGGCCGACTGCGAAAAATAATACGGCTATCTGATGATCAGTGCGGGTTTGTCTCGGGTAAATCAACCACAGATGCAATCCAAAGTATAAGGATCATAATGGAAAAACATCGTGATTCCTTAAGGGATTTGCATATTGTATTGATTGACTTTGAAAAGGCATTCGACAGACAACCACGAGATCTGATATGGGTGGCGCTAAGACATCGAGGGGTTCCAGAAACCTATGTACAGATGATTATGGACATGTACGAAGGAGCAAAGACAAAAGTAAGATGCCCCGCTGGAGTAACCGAAGAGTTCCCAATCGAAGTCGGGGTACACCAGGGAAGCGTTTTAAGTCCTTTGCTCTTTATTACAGTCCTTGATTATCTGCTTGAAGGTAAAGTGATGGACCCCAAGGTACATCAGTTATTCTTTGCTGACGATGGAGCCATCATAAGTGAGGATCCTACATCCCTGCAACGAGCACTTGATGTGTGGGTGGACGTTCTGGAGGGAAATGTGTATCGCATTAGTTCAAAAAAGACAGAGTACTTGTGCTGCCCGTTCTCTGATCCACTCAGGCCTATTCCAGACATTTATTTGAATGGAACAGTGCTTCCCAAGTGCGAAAAGTTCAAATATCTGGGATCTATGATCAATAGCAAAGCAACTTGTGATGACGACATCAATCATCGTGTAAGCGTAGGGTGGATGAAGTGGGGAGAAAATTCCGCTATCTTTTGTGACAGAAAAATGCCCCCTAAGTTGAAAGGAAGGCTCTACACCGCAGTTGTACGTCCAGCGCTCACATACGGTTCACAATGTTGGACGATGTACAAAAAGTATGAGAGTAAATTAACGGCAGCTGAGATGAAGATGCTTCGCATGACAGCAGGAGTGACAAAGCTTGATCGAATAAGAAGTTCGAAGATCCGTGGAAGCTTTCACATCAAGGAAACCATCGTACAAAAAATAGAGCGTGACCGGCTCAGTTGGTATTGCCACGTTCAAAGAAGAGATCATTTGAACCCTGTTAAAAAGGCAATATCAATGCACGTTCCAAAGACATCGCGATGTAGGAAAGGCAGGCCTATAAACACCTGGATCAGACAAATGCGACGACATCGGCATTTCATTAGCCTCAGTAACCGAGTGATCCAAAATCGGCAGGCCTGCCGATATTTTCTGAGGTCAAATAGGCGAACCCCACAGGCGGATCAGTAGAAATGCGGTGAAGTGGGAGGGTTGTGATCCCTTGTTTTCGGATCATAATCTCGCTGATAAAAGGAAGAAGAAGAAGAAGAAGTGTGATTACAGGGATACCTCGATTTACCTCGCCTTTATTTACGTTGTCCGGTTTTTTATTACCCAGTCTCGATAAACGTCGTCACAACTTCGATTTAAGTCGTTTCTTGAAATACAATTTGCTCACGCAATTCCCTCTTTCGTCATTCATATTTAACCGAGATGCATACCTCACGGATTTCGTGCAAGTGCAGGCCTTTTTTTCGCAGAAATACATACATTCCATATGAATTTGAGGATTCTCTAGAGCAGCAGCTAATCGGTCAGAAGAGTGTTCTCGAGACTAAATTTGATGAACAAAATAAAAGTTTGGAAAAGAGGTTTGGGACAATTGATCCGAAATTTGAAAACGTATAAGCCAAAATTGAGGCATTTGAAACAGCCGTTGAAGGAAAATTCCAGATTGTTCAAACAAAAGTTGAAGCTGTTGAAAGCAGATTCGAGAATCTGGCAATGGAAATCGACCTTGTGAAGAAGTAGAAAATTCGCAAATATTCGACCGACTGCCCAAGAAATAAAGAGATGCAGCCTCCCGTCTTTGATGGTCAAACATCATGGTCGATATACAGTTCGAAATAGATGCAATGACGAATAACTGGGACGACGAGGACAAGTCTATTGCACTTACACTTCCTCGGATAAAAAATAGTCGTTAAAATGGGCTCGTGAAAGGCAGAACCAAGTCCGAGATGACTATCAAAAGCTCATATTCTTAGATGAGTCCCAATTTAATCTGAAATTTTCAGACGGAAAGACAACATTTCGCCGCCGATTTGGAGGTCGTCCGAAAGGTTCAAAGGTATCATGGTTTGGAGAATCATAACTGACGGTGAAGTTGGCACTCTTTTGATAGTAGATGAATCCATAAATGCTGTAAAAATACACAGAGGTAATAGAAAATGGAGTGGTTCCCATCGTGCTAATGTTGTAAGTAAACCATGCATTTTCCCACTGTTATTTTGATAGTTTTATCAATCTTTATTGTGTTTTTCACCAATTTTATCCAATTCTTTTTCTAGGTTCAAAGTTGTATGGGACATAAATCCTTGAGCAGGTTCGGCATCGAATGGGTGTAAAATTATGGAAAAACTTTGGTATAAAGCGAGAATACATCACACAGGCTTTACGATTCCATGGCAAATATTGTTGAAGGCCTTATAAAAGTCAAAGACGGCCACGTCATATTAAAAAGATATTTTATTTTTTCAATTTCTACAAGAAATTAAATCTAAATCTACATATTTTGTAAGTTGTTATTAAACAATAAAACACAGAGACCATAAAATAAATTTTAAAGGGTTTAAATTACTAACGTTTTTTTTTTTTCCTGGAATAATACAACCCTTGTTGGTTTTTTCTGATGGCCTAAACAAGACATAGCATTTGCAAATTTATTTAACCTAACACCAAATTAGTTTAACCCAAACACAAATATATTTAGCCCTTTAGCAATTAACTTTAACCCAAAAGCAAATATATTTAACCTTTTAGCAAATAGGTTTAACCTTTAAGCAAATATGTTTAACCAAAGAACAAATATATTTAAACCAAGAACAAATCATTTTAAGCAAAACAAGAATTTATTTCAACTTTATAATTGTATAAAAACTTAGAAGGCTTCTAAAACAAAATTAATATTTAAAAAAAAATATTTAATCCATTCGCTGCCTTTGGAATGAGTAAAACCATATCCATTACATAATTAGCGCAATCGGTTTGTTTAATTTGTTGCAAACTATCTTCAATAACTGCAACCAAGTTATGGTCCCTGCTGACGTCAGTTAAAACTTGATGTGCGTGTGTCTTTATTTTAGAAAAAGATTTTCTAATGGGGTTTAACATGGGAGAGTAAGGAGGCAAAAATCCGAACTTCTTGTGTCTTATGGATTCTAGCGTTATCCATAATTAAAAAGCCATCATTAAGGGGTGTAATTTCAGATTTTCTGTAAGTTCATTTAGAAATCAACAAAACTTGTTAGAGTTGCAAGTGGAGTTTGTCAAAATCTTATAATGCATTGGTTACTAATTGCTACAATTAGAGTAACGTTAAAAAGATAACAAATTTGCAGATGCGTTGAAATAAGTTTGTGTTTTGGTTAAAATGATTTGCTTTTCGTATAAATATATTTCTTCTTCGGTTAAACATATTTGCTTTTGGGTTAAAGTTAATTGCTAAAGGGCTAAATATATTCGTGTTTGGGTTAAACTTATTTGCTGTTAGGTTAAATAAATTTGGAAATGCTATATCTCCACGACAGTGAACAGAGCAGGTCAAAGTTGAAATTTTCTGTTTTACTCGAGTATGATTTTTTTTTGCATGTTGGTGTATGTCACCATCGTTACCGCTAACCCGAACACCATTTTTATCACAACACCAAACCAAAAACACTTTATCTTTATGTAGTGGGTTCATTGGTTTCTTCCTGACGTTGCCCTGGATGTAGAATATTTGAATTTCTTCACCAGGAAAATGTAACTACCAATTGACACTGAATGAAAGAAAGTATAAAGTTAGCGCAGAAACATTTTCAAGGTAATAGCGATGTACAAATTTACGAGTATGTACGCATCCGGCAAAATACGAATTTTGGTACTTACATTTAACTATGTATTAAGAAATAAATATTAAACTAATTATATGTTTAAATAGTTCTTTTTTTTACTTAATTGTTTACAAACATATTTTTTTTAAAATGTTTTATTTCTCTACAAAAAAAAAAAAACCTGCAAATTATCAAAATATGGCCAATTCAAGCTTTAAAAACATGTGTATACATGAAATAGTTAAATATTTACTGGATGAACTTACCACTAGGACCTTCAACTTCACTCATTTCCAAATCAATCATATCACCAGAAGATGTTGAATCAGATTCTATACTTAAATTTGATGTTTTATTTCGTAGCTGTGAAATTTTAGCAACCTTTGTTGGCTGATCTGTAATTGATGTTTCCGTTTCCAAATTGCAAATAGGCATTCCAAAATTGTCATGTGTTTCACTGAGATTTCGGTAATTATTAACAATGTTACAGGGCCTCTCAATGCCACAATTAAGGAAGGTAGTGCTGCTGCTGGTTTGGCCTTGTTTGTTATAATTAAAAACATTTTTTTCGCTTAAGCTTTCGCTTGTGTCTGGCTTCCGAAATGTATCATAATGCACTTGCAGATTAGGTAGTCGATGCTGTTCTTCAATCTCAAAGCTAGATTCTGATCGATAAATCATCCCATTTAAATTAGAATTAGCCAAAATGTCAGTAGTTGTTGTTACAGATGATGGAAGGTAGGTATCTACTCTCCCAAAAGAATGTTTGTCCACTGCTTTTTGAAAATTATCATTTGGTATACTTTTAAATTGAAGATTTGGTTGCGATTTATGTAAACACGAACTAGCACATTTAACATCACATTGTGTTGAGTTTACGGCAGAAGGCCCAGGACAAGTTTGGGATAAAGAAACATATTTTTCAATGTTCATATCATTTCCACATTTTTCTAATGTATGGCTTCCTAAAGTTTCACCATCCTTCCTGTTTGGAACGCAGTTCTGCGAAGCAATACTGGTATCAGATAGCAGGTCTTTTTGGTGATTATTAAATGCTTGAACAACAGCGGAAAATTCATCCATGTTTTATTTGATAATTATGTATCCGCACCCATAACATTCTAAAAAAAAAAAAACCGAAAATTATATTTATTTGATCACGTATACTAAAAAAAAATACAATTTAAGTAGTATGGCACAAATGTATTATATTGTTAAAATAAATAGAAAAAGTAAACCAGCTTATACGTAGGGTTTTGGACCATCAAACAATAATTTACTATTGTACAGGGTGATTTTTATGTTCCAGGTCGAGGTTGTTTTATTAAAATCTATAAAATAGCTTTACGTGACGCGTGCCGGTACACAAACCTAGTTCTCATTTTATTATATGTCAACCATTCAGTGTACCATGAATAACTTTGAAACTCAATATACACTGGCAGATGAAGTGGCCGGCCGAGCTCGTAGCGTACGTACAGCGTAAGATATTTTTTCTTTTTCCGAGGGTAGATGAAAAATCTTCCATAGACACTATGAGAATAGCAAGCGCGTGCTCATAGTAGTGTCAGATTCTTACTGACTAAAAAACCACCACCCTTCGATATAAATTTGTTAGATATTAACTTATCAAGCTATTTTTCTATCATAAAATAAAAACGTTTGACAGGTTAGTTTCCACTGAAAGATCCTGCATATTCCGCAATCTAGATGCGGTTAATCCTTATCTCGCCAAGTCGAAAGGTTTCGTCCTTTGTAGTCGGCGCAATAAATTGCTCTCATCCAAAATTTGTAGGACTGTATTGTTGACATGTCCGATTAGTCGGTTTCTATGCTTTCTCGCGAAGTTTCTAGTTTCAGCTTCAATTGTCGGAATTCCGAGATCCCTGTGGATATCGTCGTTTCTACTATACCACGGTGCTTGGACAATTTCTCTTAGCACTTTATTTTGAACAGCTTGTAAAATATTTGCATTTGTTTTCTTGATACAACCCCAAAGTTGTATACCGTAGGTCCACACCGGCTTTATCACTTGCTTGTATAAAAGCAGTTTGTTCTCAGTACTGAGCTGGGAATGTTTTCCGAATAACCAGTACATTTCTCTATATTTCATTTCGAGTTCTTTACGTTTCATTTTGACGTGCGAATTCCATTTCAGCCTTGCGTCGAGTGTCACTCCCAGGTATTTGACCTTGTTTGCAAAAGGTATTCGGGCCGAGTTTAGGAAAATTCACAAGTTATTAGTTTTCTTGTAAGTGAAATTCACGTGAACAGATTTAGATTCGTTGAGGGCGATCCGCCAGTCCCTCGTCCATTCATTTACCATATTCAGTGCGTTTTACAGTTTTGCAGTCGTTTATTCGATGGTTTTGCCTACTGCTAGGATAGCGGTGTCATCGACAAATGTAGCAAGGATAGTGCCATCTTCGTTCGGTATATCATGAGTATATAGTAAATAGAGATGCGGCCCAAGAACGCTTCCTTGCGGTACGCCGGCCGAAATTTCCTTGAGCTCTGAGTATTCGATTTCATGTCTAACACGAAAGAGTCTATCCCCGAGATATGATTCTAGAATATCGTATAAGCATACAGGGAGAACTTGTCGTAGTTTGCATTTCAAGCCATCATGCCACCTTATCAAAGGCTTGCGAGACGTCAAGAAATACGCTTGAGCAAATCTTTTTTTCTTCAAGTGCTTTCTCGATTACGTCAGTAATTCTATGCACCTGGTCAATCGTCGAATGCTTGCTTCTGAGCCCAAACTGGTGGTCAGGGATAAAATTATTTTCTTCTATAACCGGTTGGAGACGCCTTAGTAATATCCAGGTCGGCCGCAAAGACGTCCGCTTTTTCTTTATCTTCCCTCGTCCAGTCATTCTGATTTAATTTGATTGGCGGCGCGGGGACTTTGTTTGGGCCTTTACAGCTCTCCAAAGTGAATAATTGGAATCTTTTTTCGCTGCTAAACTTTCAAGGTAAGAGCCTATAAAACGATTCTTAAAATCCTTAATAGTCTTCTTCAGCAGATTGCACAGACGATTCAAGTGTGCTTTATGCTGCGGAGCACGACTCTGTGTTTTCTTTTTTCCTTGACCAATTCTTTTATTTCTGGAGGATATTGTTAACCGTATCTGACCGGCGTTTTCCTCGGATTGGGCGTATTATTCCAAGAGGCGAGCTGTACGATCTCAACGAAGCGATCAACTTCAACCTTAAGTTCATAGGGTGTCGTAAGTGGAACGCTCAGTTCAACATTATCTTCAATTTCGTTCCTAAAGCTTTCCCAGTTAGTTGTTCGACCAGTTAATCTCGCTGGCTCTAGGTTATAGACTAGTTTTTCGCTGATTGTTAAAATAACCGGGGAATGATCAGACGACAGATCAAAGCTCTCTTTAACTTTTATATGGTTGGTAGATATTCCTTTCACAACGAAAAAATCGATCAGGTCAGGTATTTTCGAAGTATCAGTTGGCCAGTAAGTCGGTTTACCCGTCGAATGGAAATCATACCTGCCCCATAGAGCATTCTACCTTTTTTCGAGCTGTATCTTGAGCCCCAGAAAGTATGTTTCGCATTAAAATCGCCGCCAATAATAAAATTAGGTTTCAGCGATTCAAACAAGTTAGTAAAATCACTTTTTTCAAGCGCGGAACGCGGTGGACAGTAGATAGATGAAATTTTAAGAGTACGCTGACTATTCTTAACTCGAATCGTGCACAGTTGCAAAGTTTCAAGCTCTATCTTTAGGTCTTTGGATTGTTCGATGCAGTCTTTAATAAACAAGGATGATCCGCCTCTCGCTTTTCCCGAAGGGTCACAACCGTGGTAATCATTATAGCCTTTTATTTTTAAATGCGATTCATTTTTTGAGTGGGTTTCAGAAATCAAGCAAATATCAATATCTTTTTCACGCATGAAGATTTCCAATTCGTCAAGTTTTTGCAAAAAACCGTTTGCATTCCAAGTATGTACATAACATATATTTAACATTCGTTTTTCATTCATATTTTAGATGAAGTACACGTTTTTCGTGAATTATTTTCAAGCTTGACCAGTTGAATTGATTGAATTGAGAATAATTTTATTTATTTTGCTTTGTTCTTCAAATTTCTCGAAAATAACCCACAAAACATGAGAGACAGGGTGCGTCGAAATTTCAAAGTTTTTTGGTTTTTCGGATGCAGCGGCCTGAGCGTAAGTCTGCACTCTTGCTGTCCGAAGGTCATTACCCGGTTGCTGTTTCAACGTCAACTTTTCAGTACCGTTTCTTTTAAGAACAGAGGTCGAGGACTTTTCTGTTGTTACTCTTTCCCTCACCTTTTTGCGCTCTGAACCCGGTAGTTTTAGTTTGCCTACTTTCTCATGTGCGATCTTACGCTTTGGCTTAGTTTGCAGTTTTGAGTTTGCATTTAGTGGCTTAAGGAGCGCATCTCTTCGTTTTTGCAACTCTTTAGCTACTTCACAGCCTCTATAATTTGCCGGGTGCTTTCCCTTACAATTAGCACATGTTGCAGAGGTTTGTTTATTTACTCCACAAACTTGGAAGAGGTGATTTCCGGCGCATTTCACACATCGCGGTTCTTTTTGGCAGTACATTTGCGTATGGTTAAATCCTTGGCAACGTTTGCACTGCGGAATCATCCTTAAATTCCTACGCATGGGCTCGATTTTGACCACGATATTTAGTATAGCTCTAATTCGGTAGATATCGTCGATATTATCAGACTTGTCGAAGGTAAGCATAAAAAGCGGAAATCCACGCCTTACCAAGACGTCTTTATCTATTTCCGTTTGTTGCTCCTTCTTAATAATATTAACGGCATCAATAATTTTAAAGCCTTTGGCTTGAAGATCAGCCATAACCTCTTCTTTGGTGCATGAAGGGTGGAGTCCACTGGCAACAACACGATGTGGCCTTTCTGACTTGTTGCGTTATCTCTCAAAGATGTAACCTTATATTTCGATGTAAATGTTCCTTTAAGGAGGCTTTGCAACTTATTGTATTCCGTTATCCCGACGATGTTTATTGGTGGGGATGGACGAAATTGCGCTCGACGTTGCTTTTCTTGCGATTCTTTGTGATTTTCTTCTTTTGGGGGCTCGACTTCGGGCAATGAACCAGCTCACCGTTTTTTACCAGGTCTTTTCTTTGGGATACTTTCAGACCAGATACGTTTCGCGTGCTAGCTCTTCTTCGTCGGTGTGATATTCCCGACTAGCTAAGCGTGCTGGAGAACATTCGCGTTCTTTCTGGATATGTGTGTTCCTTAGGGACTTATTTTCTTCTTTTAATAAGTTTATCTCTTTCTTAAGATCTTGATAGAGTAGATCCATTTCGTTAAGCTTGATTCGGTGTGTTTTATTTTCTTTCTCAAGACTTTTCTATTTCGCTGAGTTCTGAATTTCGCGCGATGGCGCTCCTGGTGGACTTCTTTTCCCGGGGTTATTCGATCTTGGTGGAGGAGATCGAGATACCGTTGAACTTTTTGAAAAAGGGTCATTGGGTATTCGGATCACAGGTCGGTAAGGAATTTCCAATGTTGCTCAGAACATTGGAATAAAGATGGTGGCGGAGGAGCCCTTAATGGGCCAACGGCAGCGCTCATACTCCCGTAGTGGACCACTGGCACCGGTGTACCCGGCCCCTCGTCCTAGGGGAATAATGCCTACACGACACCACGTCTGATAACGGACTAAGGCTAATTGATTTCGCTGTGGAGCGAAATGTCACCTTAGCAAGCACATGGTTTCCTCATCTCGATATTCATAAGCAGACATGGCGGTCCAATGATCATGTAACGATCAACCAAATTGATCATATTGCGATCGACGCAAGACATGTCCCCAGTATTCTGGATGTCCGGACCTTCCGAGCGGCCAACATAGACTCGGATCATTACCTTGTTGTAGCCAAGGTATACCCCACTCTGAGCAACAAAGAAGAATCATTGTAAGAAAATTTAACGTCGAAAAGCTACAAACGCAAGAGACCGCCAGACTCCTCGCCGAACGCGTATCCCGAAATCTCTCAATCACCCCTATGCCACCAGCATCAAGTGCCGAAGACCAGTGGCAACGCTGCCAACATGCCATCAGAAACGCCGCGACTGATGTGCTGGGTCTCGCTCGCCCACTACCGCGAAACCCCTGGTTTGACTAAGAATGTCGGCGAGTGCATGCAGCAAAACAAGAGGCATACAAATCGGCGCTGCAAAGGAAGACGAGAGCTGCTCGTGAGCTCTTCGAGCAAAAGAGACGGCAAGAACATCGGCTTCTCCAAAAGAAGAAGAAAGAGCATGAGAAGCGCGCGTTTGAGAATATCGAGAGTTTATATTCCAGGAACAATGTACGGAGGTTTTACCAAAAGGTAAAAAGAACGTGTCAGAGAAGCAATACCCGTACTGAAACCTGTAGAGATGAAAATGGAAACCTCGTAGTAGAATCACAGTCGGTGCTGAGAATATGGAAAAACTACTTCTGCAGACTGTATAACGGCGACGAAGACCAACACACAACACTTCGGCAGTTCCTGGAGAAAACCCAAGAATTCCAAATCGATACTCACCATCTCGTTATCGATTTCAAGGCCGCCTATGACAGCATCTATAGAAAAGAGCTTTATAGAGCCATGTCTAGTTTTGACATCGCTGCCAAACTTGTCTGTCTGTGCAGGCTGACGATGGAGAACGCTCGCTGCTCCATCAAGGTCGGTAATGACCTCATCGAGACCTTTGATGTCAAAAAAGGTTTTAGACAAGCTGACGCGCTATCATGTGAGTTTTTTAATATTGTACTTGAACGGATTGTGCGGAACTCACAAGCCAACACCGGAGGCACAATCTATTACAAGTCTGTACAACTGTTTGCATACGCCGACGATATAGACATTATCGGAAGAGCTCAGCGGGCTGTCACCGGTGCGTTTGCAAGCAATGAGGCGGAAGCGGCCAAAATGGGTTTAGCGATAAATGAGGGCAAAACCAAGTATATGCTGTCAACAAGAAGGGACAGCCAGCACCGACGAATTGGACAGAACGTCATAGTGGGCAGCTATAACTTCGAGGTAGTAAGGGACTTTGTCTAAATTGGCTCTGCTATAAACTCTGAGAACAACATCAGCGCAGAAATCAAGCGAAGAATAACTTTTGCCAATCGCTGTTTTTTTTTGGGCTTATAAGGCAATTCAACAGTAAAGCCCTATCTCGAACAACTAAGGAGACTCTGTATAGCACCCTGATCATCCCAGTCCTGCTTTACGGCGCTGAAACATGGACTTTATTAAAAGAGGATGAAGATATCCTTAGAGCGAATGGACACCAACGCTCCGGCCCGCAGAGTCTTCGAATCTAACCCCGAGGGACGACGCAGTAGAGGGAATCATCGCGGTTAGTAGAGCCAAACAACATCATTTTGGCGCCCTTACACATAAAATTGGGACTTATGAAAAACTTTGTTAAAGCCATGGATAAAACTGGAGAAGGTTTCCTCTATTTAAAAATTTTGTTCCCCAGATTGAGCGAAGCTAAATTAAAAGAAGGTATTTTTTTAGGGCCAGATATAAGAAAGGTCATGAAGGACTCCAATTTTATTGACAAATTAAATATACAGCTATTTCTAAGCTATTACAAAACTACAAAAGCTTGGGATGCAAAATGTCCTTAAAGATGCATTTCCTCGATTCCCATTCGGGGTTTTTCCCTGAAAACTTAGGTGCCGTAAGCGACGAGCATGGGGAGAGATTTCGCCAAGACATAATGGCGATGGAAAAGCGATATCAAGGAAAATGGTCGTCGGGAATGCTCGCAGACTTTTGTTGGACCTTGAAACGAGATCATCCCTCATACTTGTATAAAAGACAAGCAAAACGCATACGCATCAAAAATTCTTCGGAATAATAAAAAAAAATTAATATCTACAAATTTTCAATTCGTGATTAGCCGCTGCAGTGATCAGACGTGTTTTTTGCTCTTCTCTACTCTCAATAAGTGCTAGTATAATCATATTAAATTTACTATAATGGATACATTACAGTGCCCCAAATGTTGTCATAGTTTGGACATTAGTCAACTTTTAATTTCCAAAACTGATCAAGTTCATAAAAAGATTTCTGAATTAAAAGATTTATGCCCGGTTTCACAGTGGGAGCTTAAGTCGCAGCTTAGTTAAGTAAAACACAGAGCTTAAGTTTTTCGGGTTTCACAGTCATTTAAAAAGTGTGGCTTAGCTAAGCCAAGCATAAGAAGTGATTGTGAAGAGTTTGTGGGTAATTAAGTACTGTAAATGGATCGGAGATTTCAAATAGACAAATGTCTTGTTAGTGATGTAAATAGTTCGTTTTTCTTTTCAATAAAAGAAGAGTGGAACATGTGTGACGACAAAAAAAGAAGTGCGAATATCAGCTCAGCTAAAACAAAAATGAAAAAAATGTTATCCGAATAATGAATAAGAAATTAAAATATCACTGCATTTAGCTGCTCTCAAGCAATGGGTATTGCCAGAGAACATTTCTATGTGTCTATATACAATACGTATAACCATAAAACACAAGGGGTGCAGGTCTTTAACGAGATTAATAAGTGAATTCCACTCAGGTATGCCTTGCTAATTTCCCTCCATTGTAAAAGAGTAGCCTCTCGCGAGCGTCTGACAAACATCCGAGAGTATTGTTGTCACGAAAAAGCTTCTGAAATCGCCGTTCGGATTCGGCATTAAACTGTAGGTCCCTTCCATTCGTGTGAAAAATATAACGCACACAACATGAGTGGTTGCCAGAAGCTAGGCCCTGGCACTTTAAAGAGCTGTTGCGCCATATATTTGTTTTTTTTTTTTTGTAAAAGAGTAGATATTTATTGAGTAAAGCAATATTCCCACAAATAGGTTCATGTCCATATATAAAGTAGTTACATTAAACAAAGGCTTATGGCTAATGCTGGTAACATCGAATGATGAATTTTGCTCTGACAGTAGTTAAGCCAATACTTAAGACACCAAAATCGGCGGCTTAAGTCATATCAACACTTAAGTGGAGTTTAGCTCTTAAGCCGGCACTGTGAAACACAAAGATGAGTTAAACCAAAGCTTAAGCTCCAATTTAGGCTTACGCTCTCACTGTGAAACCGGGCATTAGTGTTGCGTTCTTCATTGAATACTGGGACGAAATCCCAAGTAGTTACTCGTTCTCAAGCAGCGCGTAAGGTCAATGTACCCGCTCATGCTAAAATATCAGCCTTACATCACGATTTTGCCGCAAAGCAACCGAAGTTTAACAGTCCACACACTCCCCGTATTATTGTTGCCGCTGCTAAATCTAAGACTTCAACTGTTTCCATTGATGAACCTGCTGTGCACTCGGATACCGAGTCAATTGTCTCCAACACCTCTGATGCTTCTGCTGCTAATGTTTCTTCTTCACCTGCTATTGTCGCTGCTAATGCTACACTTCCACCTACTGCTGCTGCTGCTGTGGCTAATCCTACATCTTCACAAAAGACATCTCACATATTATCATCCAGTACTTCTGCTGAACCCACGATGCATTCTAATCTGGATTTGAATAACCCCAACGCTTCCCTAACGACAATGTTAAATCATTCTAACAAACGTGATAAGCCAATCGTTGGAGCTAGCAACAACAATAACTCTACTACTGGATTGGAACTGGAAGTTGTTTCGCAGTTGAAATGGCTGCATCTATCATCTTTTAAGCCAACTACAACTTGCCAGTCAATACTTGAGTATGTTTCATCGGCATTTAATGTAGACTTATCGAAGTTGCAGTGCCACAAGTTAATTAAGGTTGGTGCCGACGTAAATGTTCTCAATCATGTCAACTTCAAGCTAGGCGTACCCGAAGACATAATTCAAAGTTTCCTTAATTCAAACATTTGGCAGAATGGAATTCGTGTGCGTTTATTTTTAAAATCCAGTCAAAAAACGAAATGCGTACTTCGAACTCAAACGCTCAAACATAGTCGAACATTTACCTGCTCCCGCTGCTGCTGCTGATGTGCCGTTGTCAAATACATTTTTTTCTCTCTCTCTCTCTCTATTACCAGAACGTGGGGGAATGAGAACAAAAACCAATGAATTCTTTTTTGCCGCTGCTGAAGTGCTTAATACCGAATTTGATGTGTACCGAAAAGATCGATGTCCTATTCATACTGGATTTGAGAGAGGTGGCGGTGAGCTGCTGTCGGTTCGTTCCTGTTATAAAAGTAGACAAGTTGCATTATCTGACGCATCGGGTATGATTGAACAATTATGTGTATGCATTGATTTTCTTAGTTTTGGAAATGCAGATCTAATTCAAATAAATTTTTTTATTTCATATATTCCCCCTTATGCAGATAATGCAATTTACAAAGCTCATATGCATAATATTAAAAATATTGTCAGATCTTTAGATAGTACATCTTATGCCGTAGTTTTAGGTGATCTTAATTTATCCAATGTTAAATGGATGTTCATTGAAGACGATAAATATGTTCTTCCGTTTAATGTTGTTAGAGATTATGAACGTGAAGTAATTGACACTATGTCTATTTCTAAAAATATGGATGTTTCATAAATTTTTTACAGACGTATTTTAAACAATTTCATTCCAAGGTATAAAAAAATAACATTTTGGAACAAGGGCAAAAAAAAATATTCTATTTGTTGTCCAGTGTAATCAAAGAAGACTCAATAAACTCAACAACTAGGAGAAATGTCCACATGCGCTGGTGAGAGTGGAATGAAAAGGCTCTACAGCTCCATATTCATGAACCCAATTTTTGCAAAAAAAAAAATTACCATGACTGATGAAGTTCGTTTCGAGTCATCTGGCTTTATAAATGAATAAAATATCCGCTATTGCGGCACTGAAAATCTTCCATTGACCACACCCTCGTAGAGTTACATGGTGCGCCATTTGTATCGGTGGCATCAATGAGTTACATTTTTTTGAAGGCGCAAGAGACAATGCTGTAAAAATTACTGGTGATCACTATCGTGATGTGTTGCAAAACTTCTTAATGTCCGAATGGGATCGATTGAGCTTACAACACATGCGGTTCTAACCGGATAGTGCTACATCACTTAAATGTGGCAAAATGTTATGGAAAATATAAGTGAAATAGCACGCATATGCACCGCAGCCATTTGGTCGATATAATACTCCATACATAATTATCATATTACAAACCATATAATCCGTCAATAAAAAATTGTTTTTAAAGATTGTTTTCATAGAAAAGAACTCTGTCAATTACTAAAAGCCAAGATAACTATCAGCATATGGACTTAATTGTAATTTTTATTGAATTGTGTTCAATTATAATACATACTCGTATGTATATAAAATACGCATACATATAAAGGGTGACTAGATAGCAATGATACTTTTTCCAATTGTTATGTTTCAGCAGCTGTCAAAGTTACCAATGACATTTAGCTGTCAAAATATTCAGTAAGGTTTGCCATTTCATCATGCATCGTTTCACGGTTGCCGAACGTGCAGAAATTATTAAAAAATATTATCGAAATTCCGCCTCAGTTCTAAATACGCAACGTGAATTTCGTCGTGAGGTCGGTCGTCATCATGGCTTCAGTGTGCAGGAAATTCGTCGCACCGTGGAAAAGCTCGAGCGTGAGTACACTCTTTTGGAACTTAAGCCACCAGACAGACGATTGGCGAAATGAAGAAAACATAGGCGCCGTAGCGGCCAGTATCGAAGAAGACACAGAAATGTCGATTCGGCGCCGATCAGCTGAATTGGGCATCGCCAGAGAATCAACCCGGCTTATTTTGCGGTTGAATTTGGGCCTACATCCATATAAGATTGTGCTGACACAAGAATTAAAGCGATCCATGCTATATAGGCACTCAAATTTGTGAAGGAGAAATTTGGCGACTGGGTCATCTCACGGCGAGCGTTCATCAATTGGCCGCCACGATCATGCGACTTGACACCACTCGATTATTTTCTCTGGGACTACGTCAAGTCCTTAGTCTACGCTAACAAGCCAACCACTTTGGACGAGCTCGAGGCCAACATTCGAGACGCTATTGCCAGGTAACATAGTAGTAGAATCGCAGTCGGTGCTGAGGATATGGAAGGAACACTTCTGCAGACTGTTAAACGGCGATGATGACCAATATCCCGCTGTCAGGCAGAATGAGCCATTCAACAGTGACGATGGCAGTCACGATTCCCGTCAACCTGATCAGAATAAAGTGAGGATAGCGATATCTAAACTCAAATTCAACAAAGCTGCTGAAGCCAACGCAGGAGGAGATGAGTTGGTAAGGAGCATGCACCAGCTCATCTGTAAAATCTGGTCGGACGAAAGTATGCCCGATGAATGGAACCTCAGCATCATTTGCCCGATCCTGAAAAAAGGAGACCCTCTGAACTGCGCCAATAAGCCTCTCAACATCGCATATAAGATCATGTCTGCCGTATTATGTGAACGCCAAAAACCGATCGTCAACAACCTGATAGGTTCTTATCAGTGCGGTTCAGGCCGGGAAAGTCCTCCATTGAGCAAATATTCACACTACGGCAGATCTTGGAAAAAACCCATGAATATAAAATCGGTACGCACAACCTTTTCATCGATTTCAAAGTTGCCTATGATAGCGTGTATAGAGACGAGTTATACAGAGCCATGTCTAGTCTTGGCATCCCTGCCAAGCTCATCCGATTGTGCAGAATGCTCCATCAAAGTCGGTAAGAACATCACCGAACCGTTCAATGTCAGGAAAGGTCTTAGACGAGGTGACGCGTTATCATGCGATCTCTTTAACATAGTACTTGAGAGAATTGTACGAAACTCACAAGCCAACACCGGAGGTACAATCTTTTACAAGTCTGTACAACTACTCGCTTATGCCGATGACATTGACATAATTGGAAGAACTCAGTGCGCCGTCAATGGGGCATTTACGAGTATTAAGATCGAGGCAGCAAAGATGGGTCTAGCGGTCAATGAAAGCAAAAAAAAAAAAAAGGACACCCAACATCGGCGTCTTGGACAGAACGCCACAATAGACAGATATAATTTTGAGGCAGTAAAGGATTTTGTCTACCTACGCTCTATGGTGAACTCCGCAAATGACATTAGTAGGGAGATCACACGAAGAATTGCTCTTGCCAATCGTTGTTTCTATGGGGTAAAACGGCAATTGAGTAGCAAAGCGGTTCAGGCCCTAGCTCACGTCCCTGCTCTTCGACCGTAGAAGAGGAACGACAACGTATGTTAAACACATTAAATTCCGACCTGGACAGCATAACCAAATGGGGTTCAATCAATAGATTGGAATTTAATGTATCCAAAACTCAATGCTGTCTTCTATCTCTCAAGCGAAACCAAGACCCTCAACCATTATCCATGAATGGTACTTGTATCGCTGAATCCGAAAGACTTGCCATTCTCGGTATGTGCATCAATAACCGTCTTCGATGGAACGATCACATATTCGAAGTCGCCAAAAATGCTGCAAAATGTCTAGGATTCCTTAAGCGGTGCAAGAAATATTTTACCCCGTCTGATCTGGCCTCCATCTATAAGGCATTCATCCGCCCAAAGCTGGAATATAACGCCCACATCTGGTCTGGTGCACCCAAGACCGTTCTGCACATTCTAGATAGGATACAGAACCGCGCGTTAAAACTGATAGGTGATAGAGACATCGTGAGCTCCATAGTCTCACTTGAACATCGTAGAAATGTCTCATGTCTTTCCCTTTTTTATCGCTTCTTTCACAAAAAATGCTCCAGCGAAATAGCCAGTTGCATTCCTCCTCTTCAAAACTTCACCCGCAATACGCGTCATGCTTCGAATGCACATCAGTTCACCCTCAAGCCCAACTTCGGACGTACTGTCAAATATAGGGATTCGTTTATAAGCCAAACAACACGTTTGTGGAACGATCTACCAGCCTCTGTGTTTCCTCATCATTACAACCTACAAACAGTTAAAGCCAACGCAAACCGGCATCTCCTCTGACTTTTTCCCCCCCTTTTCCCAACCGCCCGTGCCCTGAGAACCAGTATAAGAGTATTAATAATCCCTTTGGCACGCGCAAATTATCCAAAAAAAAAAAAAAAAAAAGCCCTAACTCGAACTACTAAGGTAACTCTTTATAAGACACTAATCATCCCAGTCCTGCTGTATGGCGCAGAGGCATGGGCTTTGACAAAACCGGATGAGGATGCCCTTGGTTATTTCGAGAGAAAAGTTCTTCGAGCGATCTTTGGTCCCGTCTGCATAGACGGTGAGTGGAGGAGAAGGTACAATGCCGAGCTATACGGCCTGTACAAGGACATCGACTTAGCCAGAAGAGTTCACATACAGCGACTAAGATGGCTGGGTCATTTGGAGCGGATGGAGCCCAACGTTCCCGCTAAGAAAGTTTTCGAATCCACCCTGGATGGACGACGCAGTAGAGGACGACCTCGCGGTAGGTGGCGCAAACAAGTGGAGGGGGACCTCAACCAACTTGGCGTGCGCAACTGGAGGCAGCTGGCTCGTAACCGTGCTAGCTGGAGAGGTTTTTTGGTTGTGGCCCAGGTCCACCTCGGACCGTAGTGCCATCTAAGTAAGTAAGTAAGTTACCTAATTGCCTCCAGTTGCGCACTCCAAGTTGGTCGAGGTCCTCTTGAACTTGTGCGCGCCACCTACGGCGATGATTCCCTCTACTGTGTCGTCCCTCGGGGTTAGATTCGTTCTTATCTGGTCACCCTGTATATGTAAGCATAACAATTTTGTACATAGAGGGTGTTTTTTAAGCCAGTACTAACTTCAGACAGTTATATCTGTCAAACCAGTTGTCAGATTGCAAACTGTCAATTGCCGTGTTTTTTTTAAACCTAGCCAGCCAGTCGTTCATTTTAACGATTTGCCAGCCAGCCGATTTTATACGAACATAACTCTAGGAACCAAGCAACCTCGCAGTGACAACAACAACAAATAACTAAAAAAACATTAGTTTTTGCGCCGCCTGAAATTAGGCAACACGAAATTCCCAGCCAGTAACTTTTTGCTGGGGATAAAATCAAGAGTAGTAGCCAGCCGGTTGTTGTATTTGTTTTATGTGTAAAATTTTACTTTACTAGCAATTACTGGCTGGCTAGTGTCATTTTTATTCAGTAGTCTTTGCAATTTTATCGTGATGACATACACGCTTCAACGTTACCAAATTTGGTTTCAAAATTATGGTTCTGTGCGCCTAACTTATAGAGCGCTTGCACCATATTACACCCGGCATAATCGACCATCTGAGACCGCTATTCACCGTATTCGCACAACATTTTCTTTGCAAGATGCAGTGGCACCGAGACGCATAAGAAGAGTGCGTACTGAAGAGAATATTGCATCCGTTCAGGAGAGTGTTGAAGAAGATCCAAATTTGTCGATTCGATGTCGTTCACAACAGCTTGGTCTTTGTCCGTCCACTTTATGGAAAATTTTATGCAAAAACCTTGGTTTGAAGAGTTACAAGATCTAGCTCGTGCAAGAATTGGAGACGAATGACCATCATTTGTGTCGAAATTTCGGTGAATGGGCACAAAAAAAAAGGCAACATTATTCGTCTTGTTGAGGACATACGGCCACAAATGCTTGAAAAAGTAGTCGAAAACTTTGTCTTCATCAGATCCAGCCATGGTGGGCATATGCCCGAAGTTGTGTTTAAAAATGAATTGCAGGATGTATTCTCTCAACTGAACACAAGTAAATGGCTATTTAATGAACTTTTATGTGTTTTGTTCAAAGTTAGTACTGGCTTGAAAAAATACACTTTATTTAGACATTCAATCATCCGCTCATCCTTCACGAGGATCGTGGTAGTAATATGTTTTTATTTGTTTTTTATAACAAATAAAGTTAGCAAATAAAGTTAGCAGCAATAAGTATTTAAATACTTCTGAATCTCTGAAGCATAAACAACTGATTTTCAAGAACCACTACACCAAAATCTTTCTCTCTCTATCTATCTACCCTTTCCAACGCTCGCACTGTGCGTTAACATGTTAAAGTTATTCATAACCCTTTGAGTGCGCGCAAATTAAAAAAAAAAATCCATACAATTTCAGCTCCAAAAGAAAGCAATAGCAAGATGAACATTCATCCGTCCTTACTTACACTACAGTCCCCTGGGTCTTTTTTGACCCATGTGGTTTTCTATTACAAATGATACTTTATTCGACTTAATTTTTTAAATTGAGCACAGCTGATATTATGTGTAATATAGAAAAGTGGGCGCCGTCGTTAGTGTGTCGGACCATTGCGCGTGAGGTTCCATGTTCGAAGCTCAGAAAACACCAAAAAGTGTTTTCACGGTCTCACCTCTCGCGAACGTCTGACCAATATCCAGGTGTTCGACAGACATCTGCAAGCATCTCGGGATGCAATCTAAGCGTATTATGTTCACCACATTCGAGGGAAGATTATAAAAAGAAATTTCAAAAGATCACAAAAACAATATAAAATATATTCCCAGTATCCAAGCGCACCATTTTGAATCTTCTTCCTTTCTCGGCAAGGTTACGATCTGAATTCATCAGATCATAACCCGCTCACTTCATTGCATTTCTACCGATCCACCTGTGGAGTTCGACTGGTTGACCTCAGGATATATCGAATCGTTTCGTCACTGAGGTAAAACAAACCATAACTTCAGACTTATCAAGGCTGAATGTGAAATACCATGCTTTACAGTACTCTTCCAACTTTCTTATCATTCCTTGCAGCACAGGAAGCTTATATGGAACAGTCAAACAAGAAAACCATTCAAGCGAGGTCCACGCCCCAAGCAATTGCCAAGTCATTCAAAAATAGTGCCAACAACAGTGGACTAAGTAAAAATCCTTGCTTTACCTCTATAACGATATTTAAATACCCTGACACTTTTCACCATCCCCTACTGTAAAAACCGTGTTTGTGTATACGTACAATCTTTTAATCAGAGCTGACTCCCGCATGTTTCTCAGCTTGTGAAATAGAGAACTTCTGTCGATTCCATCAAAAGCTGCCTTAAAATCTACAAAAACCGGAAACATCGTTTTGTTATTTTTTATTTTGATAAAGCATAAGTTTTAAATGTTGTCTACTCTGAAATAATTTTAATCATACCACAAAAACAAAACAAGAATGATTATAAACACCCATGAATGTGAAAAACAAAGAGGGAAATCATTTTCTCTCCTAGATCTGTGAATACGATGAACAACATTACAAACAAATATATCTAGATGAAGAAAATAGTTTCAGAGTTCTTTAGCAGCTGGAATAGCCCAATATAGGGATTCGGCTCAATAAGAAAAATGGGAAAAAGTTTAAAATTGGACTAAATATCGATGCGACGCAACTACTTAGAACAAGATTTCAAAAATGCCCTGAGCCCGCCTAACGACTTACCACAGCTTAGCTTTCAATATGCAGTCCCGGATACAAAAAGTGATTTCTTGGATAGACCCACAACGCAAGAAGAAGAGAGACTCTGGTTAGTTAAGGCCAAGGACCGAAAAACGCCGGGCAGTGTATTACTGACGGACTACCAGTAGAATTCTACAAATATGCGAACAAAGATCTACTAGAAATACTAACTAAGGAATTCAATCGAATTTTTGAAACAGGAGACGTCCCAATCAGCTTCCAACATAGTGTAATTTTTCCAATCTTTAAAAAAGGGGACTAGGCAGAAAACTACAGAGGTATATCATTTTTCAATTCTGCTTTGAAAATATTAATGGGTGTTTTGCCTAAGTGTTTTCAATATTTCAGGCAGGTTTTCGTGAGAATTACTCAATAATACCTGAATCAAATCTTTATTTTTACCAGCGTAGCGCAGAATTTCATCAGAGTTAAGAAAAAACTCTATGCATTTTTTTGTAAACCTCAAAGAGGCCTTCGATACAGTGAACAGGAGCGCACTTTTCTATAAACTGTATAACGTTGGTCTGTCAAGAAAATTTGGAAAACTAATTGAAAAGTTGTACGAAAAAACGTCGTCAGCTGATTGGAGCGGTAATGAACTACCGATTTTTTTTTTTTGAAACCATTACAGGACTGAAACAAGGATATAACTTTAGTCCTTAAGCATTTGTGATGTTTATCGACGACATTTCAGAATACCTTTGTGGCGGTGTCAGGATCGACGGGACTCTCATAAAAGTTTAAATGTATGCAGATGATTTGGTGTTACTTGCGGACTCTCCGGAGAGTTTACAATATGCTGATAAATCAGCTGCAAAAATACTGCGAAGAGTAGAGGTTAAAAGTTAACATGTCTAAATCCAAAATAATGGTTTTTCGAAAAGGAGACGGGAGGTATGCTTGAAATGAAAAATGGTTTTTTGATGGACAGGAAATAGAAACAGTGAAATCGTATTAATATTTGGGTATCAATATCTGCAGTAATGTAAATATGGAACAGCATTTTAAGGAGAAGCTTGCGTCAGCTAAGTTAGCCATAAGCGCAGCTTGAAAATATTGTCTGGAGGATAAACAGATATCCATGAAAATGAAATATCAGATATTCCAGACAGTTTCTAATACAATAATGCTGTATGGAGCTCAAGTGTGGGGCTGTAAGCCTTACGATACAGTAGAAAAATGACTTCAGTTTTTTTTTAAAGCGGGTATTTAATCTACCACAATGTACACCAAACAACATGCTTTTAGTTGAAACCGGTCTCTCGCCATTATTTATGGAGACATTAAAACTTCATTTCAACTACATTTTGAGAATCATGTCTTTGGACGGAGGAAGGATACTTAAATGTATTGTAAATTATGTTACACTTTATTTTATGAGGAATGAAAGTGAATTAGCAGAGTTCTGTGAATACACCCTGAGAATAAGTACTGGAAACATCACTCAATGGAAAGAATAGTTCTACAATTTACTTTCGGCGATCGATGAGAAAATGCACACAGACAGCATTGAAAATGTAAGAAGTTCTTTACATCGGGAAATACATGCCAGTCTAAATCTAATGCTTGCGAAAATAATTATTTCAACGAAAGGTTCTCTAACAATACGATACAGTTTTCAAGGCCAGGGGTGAAATTATGGACTTTAACTTTATCCCGCATAGAGAAGATTTACCAATCATTTGCTCTCGTGCAATTTACGAGAGATATCACTTCTTGGGCAGGTGTTCTATTTTTTGGGAAACGAGTTTTGGATGAATTGGAGATGAGGATCATTTTGAATGACACAGACTGAAATAAAATGCACAACTATTGTCAAAATACGTCAAAATATAGAAGGACGATAATTGAAGAATCTTTCTAAATACTTTAATAAACTTCGTTTAACTCGGGCAGACGGCTTAAAGGCATTTCATAAAATTATTACTTCTTTATTATTAAGTAATTAAATTACAATAATAATAAAAAAAAGTATATAGCACTAGCTACCAGGGCTATCGGCTCATGTCTTAAAACTAAATGTATGTATTAAACATTTTGTAAATGATTTTAAAACTGAACATAATTAAATATTATCTATCTTATCTATCTAAAATAATTTTCTCTAAACCCAGCTTGGAATTCGTTCAGAATTTTGTTTTTTCTTTTTTCATTTAAATAGTCTGCTGTCCATAATTCCCACTAATATCTTTATCACAGTTTATAAATAAAATTCCTCTATAGTTTTGCACTTCATTGGACAACTTTTAACGAAAATTCGCTCAATTTACTGCTTGGTACTCACATTCCAGGTTGCTCACAAGCTGTAAGCAACAGTGTTTTTAACAAACTGACTGCAGAAATAAACACACTTTATTGGGCGCTAAGTACAGTGTTGTGAAAAATTGTAGACTCAAACCCAAATTATAGGCTTGTCGGTTGAGGCCCAAGTTTACCTCGAACTGTAGCGCCACCTAAATAAGTAAGTACGAAAGACAATATACCATCGTGGAAAAAAGCGATGGAGGAACTGCTCTTGAAGACGGTCCACACATACCGCTTTTAAATTGAAAGCCCAACAAAGCGGCTTCGAAGTGAAAACTATTTTCATGACCAGAACAGCCTTGAAGCGATTTCGACAATATTCAAGGCTAGAGGTGAAGTCCTGCATTTGACCTATGTATATACCATATACAAAGGAGCGGAGTACAGGATGCTTTTTCTATAACTTGTGACTTAAAGAAGACGTTTACCACCTCATCGGAATCGGTCCCTTATTAAATAGTACCGATATTAAATGGGCAAAATTGGAATATTTTGTTTAGCTTTTTAATTACTGCTATACAATCTTCTTCTCCTTCTTCCTTTTATCAGCGAGGTTATGATCCGAAAATAAGGGATCACAACCCTCCCACTTCAGCGCATTTCTACTGATCCTCCTGCTATACAATATCGACGATAAATATAAGATGAAGCATTGTTATTTAATATTATATATAAAAATGAATTAACATTGCTTAATATCAATTCTTTTACGAATTTTTATGCTATACTCTCTACTGTACTTTTCTGAATTTGTAATTTTTTGTATATAATAAAAAAAACAAAATCTTTCCATATGCAATCGAACAAATAACAGAAATATTTAATTTCTCAATCTCACATTCCAGCAAATAGCAGAAGCAGAGAAATAAAAGAGAAAAATAAAATGAATAAAGAAAATGCATTTAATCGCATTCAGGCACTCAATATTCAATTGGAGCGAAGTGCAATTTACGTATGCATTTTCGAACGTTTAAAAGTCGATTATTTTCGATTCGTATTTAGGCCAGCAACATTTAAAAAATACGGCGCAAAAAAGATTCAATTTTTGAAATCACAACCTGCACTTACGACCTTAAAGTTCGAAAGGTGCTTCAAACGAATGCGTCGACCATCCAAAGGAAAAGTACTCGTAAGTAAGTAAAAGGTTAAGTGCTTACAAGCTTTTAGTGGAGGTAACAATAATCAGTGTTTATAGACATAGTAAAAGTTATCAAGTCGCTTGTGTATTTCGTTGCCCATATAAAGGACAAAAAACAAAGATTCGGGACTTTTGAATTTTCATTTCAGAGCATTTACAAAAATCTCCATTTCGGTTAATTATTACAAATGTCCTGGTTTTCCAAGAACCCGACAAAAAAAGACATTACATTTTTTTAACTCCGTTTGGTTAAATAATTTTAAAAGATCACTGTGTCTTTTTAATAACTGTGCGTGGTGTGTATATATAATATTACATAACTAAATAATTAACTTAGATCCCATCAAATGCACAGCTTCCCTGTAATACCAATGTGCGGCCAACCTGCAAAGGCCTACAGTTTTATTAACATCATACTATTTAATAAAGCAGTAACGCTCATTCTGTTAATACGTACGCGTTAAATTTAATAGCGCAGCGATCAACAAATATACTTATGAAAACTTTCGCTATCACAAGACTGACAGTGAGACCAACACTAACCTTCGACGTCCACATCCCACATCACCCTTTTTTCTAACACATACCTTATTGCCTTTTTTATTCACTTCACCAATGGCAATGCAAAAAACAAAAATTTTAAACTAGCCCAGCGGGAAAAAAGCGCTTCAGAAGGGTTTTGTAAGCACATACAAATAAGCTCGAAGCGCCTACTCACTATATGTCCCTCCGTTTGCTTTTTACTATATGATGTCCGCAGACGTAAGCACTTACGGACAGATTACTGTGAAGTTTCAATAATTATTGATGGGTGCTAGACGAAATTAAAGCGTCTTACCGTAAACCAACTAATCGAGTAAAATTGAGCCTTTTAAGGGAACCTTTTTCTGGCTTCCTTCGCAGTTTATTTTACAAAAATAAACGCATTTCACTTTTTCTATTCAGATCAATTTTTCACAAAAATCACTTCAAGAACCGGTAATGAAGAGTAAGCGCTTACGCACTGCATCCTCTGGAAGCGCTTACTATTTTTCCCGCTGGGTCTCAAGACTGACAGTGGGCCATCGCACACTGGCTGAATGTTACCCCGGAGTAACACCGGGCTATCTTTTACTTCAATCGCACACTGGATGAATAATGACGAGGGAAAATTGTGTATACATGAACCGATTTTCATTGTAGTGGTATGACTACTCATTTTTTTGCACCTAGAAATTGAGAACTTATGTGTGTTTTGGTTTACCCCCATGTTAAACCACCTCATAGCTGGTTGAAGATTTTGCTCTGTTTCATTCCATTTCATTTCATTTCTTACTGTACATTTCACCTCTCTCTCCCATAAACGCGGTATAACCCCGGGGTAATTCCTCCTGTGTGCGATGGCCCAGTGAGACCAACACTAACCTTCCACGTCTATATCCCATATCACCCTTTTTTCTAACACATACATACCTTATTGCCCTTTTTATTCACTTCACCAATACCAACGCAAAAATCAAAAATTGTAAACCAGAGTACAGTGGACCCCCGGTAATCCGACAAACGTTTTGCAGGGTGGTGGTGGACTATCGAAATTGTCGGACTATACAGTACTGCCACAGACCCCTTATAGTCCGGAATTTTGTGAAAAAGTGTACCTTGTAATCCGACAAATTACAGGTCAAGGTGATAAGATTCTATCTGAACTACAAATCACACTATGTATATAATATGAATGAACAATGAACGCACGCTAGGCCGCTATCGTAGTCAAATTCAAACTGAGACAACACGCATCGAACACAATACATAGTGGTGGCGCGTACGAGTTACAATCTGTTCAATCATTACATTTGCTGAAATAAATTTTATGTACAGCGATAGGCATGTCAGATTACAGGGGGTGCCGGATGAAACAGGGCCGGATTACCGGGGGTCCACTGTATATCCATTAATGAGTATAGGGACACTCTTCACATATGCATTTTTTTTTTTTTTTTTTTTTGGCCGAACCGCATCTCCAATGAACAACTTTATCTGAGAACGGGCCAAGAACCTATAAGCATTACTATACGAAGAAGAAAGTGGCAATGGATTGGACACACCCTACGGCGCGAAGACAACTCCATTGCGAAATACGCTATGCAGTGGAATCCGCTCACCCAGGCAGGCAGAATAGCGGGACGCCCTAGGCAAACGTGGCGCAGAACAGTTGAGGAGGAATCGAGCTCTTTAGGAATGAGTTGGAGGCAGCTCAAACGCGTTGCAGAACTCCGAACACGATGGCGCGCAGGCGTGGTTGACGCCCTATGCCCCCCGAGGGACATAAGTAAGAAAAGTAAGTAGTACTATACAAAGCAAAATTGATAAAAAAAATTTACAATAAGTGGAAGCAGGTCAAAATCACCCTGATTGTCGATGGCGTTTGTCGCTTTTCGACGATTGTCGTTTTATTCATAGCTACGATCTGCTGACCGTTAAACATTACAATTTGTTTGTCGTGTAGAATACTATTACAACTCTTTCACAGTGAAAAAGTTATGAAAGTAGATTCGTGCTACATCTGAGGAATAAAACGACAATCGTCGAAAAGCGACAAACGCCAACGACAATCAGGGTGAATGATACATTTTAACCCTTGTACAACGACCACCTGTGAAAAAAGGGTACACAACACATTTTGCCGGTACCACTACTTGCGCCGTGGTGTGTAAGACTAATGAGTGTGAATTTTTTCATAATGCTTTTTTAAAGGCGTGTCGACTTGATCATCATTGTATGGATTTTTAACTTTGGGCAATGTGACCTTGTTGATGGTTTTATGATTTTTTTTTTCAATAATTACACCTAATTATGAACCCTAACAATTAACCCTTCAGTCTAAAATATGATAATAAATGTTTTTTTTTTATAATTTGACATCCCTAAAAATAATGCAATCCAGTGTTCGGCCTAGTAATAAGAAAAAATAATTTGACTCGTTAATTGATAGTTTTCGTGGTTACTGGTTACACTGGTTTTGTAATTAGGCTGGGGTTGGTATTGCTTTCTTTTTTGCTGATGTATGTAAAAAAAAGTAAACATAATACAGGGTGACGTGTGACAATTCTCGGTGCCAACAAAATTTAATTATTTTATTTATTACTAGCTGGCCCGTGCTCGCCTTGCTTCACCTGCCTAGCACAAATATAACACACGATTACATGAATACGACTAACGTCTCTGTGTAGAGTGTACACACATATATGTACATAATGTAGAACCAAAAGAAAACAAATACACACTGACAAAACTTTTACGCTTGAGCAGACATAAATTCATTTGACTCAAGCTCAAGCATGTACACTCCGTCTCACTTGATTACGAACAGGCAGTTCTTTGTTTTAATTTTACGATATTTTTCAAACCTTTCGCTAATCTGGGAAAAACCAATTGCACAAGGAATGAAGGATATATTATGTTTATATTGTAAAAAAAAATGGGATTAAGTTGATAAATGCAACTTTTATGACGCTTTTCCCAAAAAGTTCATAAAATTGTCCTGTTTTTTTGTCTCACTTGATTACGAACAGTAGCTAAATTTACCTGTTACCATGTTTTAAATCAAATAAAAGGATACTTCGAGTATTAGGGAGTTTAGTTTAAGAAATAACTTCATACAATCCACACAACTGAACTTAGTTTCATTGAAATGGAAGAAGGAAACGTTTACTTTTTTTTAGTTCAAAGACAAATTATTGAATTTCTTGGTCTTTTACAATCAAGATCAAATATTTTTGTACGCACGAACCTGCTTCTTATCAAAACCTAATCAACAAAAAAAAAATGTCAAAATCCGTTCAGTCGTTTAGTGTGTAGGTCCTTGCAAAGAAATATTCACTTTCTTTTATATTATTAGGGATTAATATAAGAGTGCAAGTTTATTTGAAAAAAAATAAAGTTTTTGTTTGGAAAAAGAAATGAGAAAACATACTTTAAAGTGTTTGGCCTGCGGTCGGGAGGAAAAACAAAATGAAGGTGTAAAATATTTTTCTGTGCCGAAAAATAGTGAAATAAATTTAGAAAAAATCGTTTTTTCTCAGAAGAGCAATAGTTAAGTTCCATCAACAAATCACACTTAACCTTTCTATTACCTTAGGGTCTTTTTGTGACCCAAAATGACTTTTAAGTAGAAATATATGTAGGTGTTTATAATTTTTTTTAATTTTTTTCCTCCTTACTCAGTGTACATTTGAAGGAAAAATAATTGTTTATTCTGAAATTGTTTAGGTGAGACCCTACCGGTAGTTGTATACATGCGTTGCCTAACGGGTCATTACATGACCCATGCAAATTTTAAATGTGATTTGACATAAAATCAGTCGACTGCTATTTTTCTTGGTCACTAGGCGCCTTCGTAATGTTATGCACAGTACTTTTCTTTTTGTGGAGCGAATGACAAGTTTAGTGCATAAAAAAGTAAAAAAAAAAATATGTATGGCGGAAGAAGATTTGGAATTGAATTGCAATTTGACACCGTTGCAGTGAATTTAATTATTGCTGTTCTATTTTTTGCATATACATATGTATGCTTCTGAACCGATCGATCGAGATATCTCATTTCCTTGGATTCGATGGCAGAGAACTTGGAAGGTCAGGAGCTCTTGGAGATAAACTTGCGCCTATTCTGGAATTGTATGAAAAATTTGTCATTCTATGTGTTTTATACGTTCCATGCGAAAATATTACTGTCGACGAGCAACCGATTCCTTTTCGAGGTAGGTTCCCATTCAAAGTTTATATGCCAAGTAAGCCCGGAAAATACGGGATCAAAGCATGGTTCGAATCGGCTTTGTTTGAACTTCCAAGTTTACCTTAGGAAAGATTCAAGAAATCCACTTCCCGAAAGAAATCAAGCGAAATGGATGGTTTTAAATCTAGTGTCAACTTATCGTAGAAGAAACGTAACACGGTGTCTCCACGAGCCATGATTCATGCTTTGACATATGACAAGTCTTCAAAATGTCTTATGTAGACCGCATTATGTTCGCATGTTTTCATGCTCTGACATACATATATGTTTGGATTTATCGCTTGCCACTCATGTCTGCCATGAAGTTGGACATAAGCCGTCACTTTGAACAAAATTCAAGCATGGCCAGGTGGAAAACGCAAGAATTAACACAGAACCTACGTTTTCCTTATTTTTGTTCTTATTTTTCGTTGATTTGCAGTTGCTCTAAAGCTTTGAGTGCAAAAATGAGCCATAGCTGCCTGTTATACGGCTCCATCTTCAATAAAATCTTCAGACATGAACTGCCCTCCCATTAGAACATGGCAGCTGCTTGGACATTGCATGACAGATGTCCGAGCATGAATCATGGCTCGCGGAGACGCTGTGTAACGACAGATAATCTTTTTACAACCTATAAGATGGCAATGGAGTAACTGAAAATTAAAACTACTCTTGTTTACACAGTGCTAAAGAATTAAAGATTCTTGCGAGCTTGGACTACGATTATAGGACTCTTCAAGCTTCCAGTGCTACCTATCACTTTTTTTTTAGTGAAAATGTGATAAACAAAAATCCGCGCATACAACGAAAACATGATTTTTACCAGAAGGAAATCTCGAAAAAAAAGAACATTGTAATGCTTTCGACCCAACGGACGATAATATGAAAGTCAGTAATACAAATAGTAGCAACGATATTCTTAACCGCATAGTTTTGTCTCCAGGAGAAAACGAAATGATATATATCAACGTTGATGAAACTATCAATTGTAAACGCGATGAGAAAACAAGTTTGCCAATAGAGTTTCTTAATTCTTTGACGCCTCAAGGTATGCCGCCCCATGAATTATGCTTGCGAGTTGGAGATATCGTTACCTTGTTGCGAAATATTAATGCAAAAAAAGGACTTTGTAATGGTACACGTTTAATTGTGAAACAACTTGGTAAACACATCGTAAAATGCACCATTGCAGCCAGTAGCAAGGTAATATATGAATAGCGAATTATTCATCTACAGGGTAATGCAGTTAATCCTCAAACTACACTGACCTTTTGTTGGTAAATATAATAAACAGTTACTTTCTTATCTAATATTTCTGCCCATTAAACTCTGGAAAAATGTTCGTCGTTTTCGACGGGGATCAGCTAGTAATAATATAAACTAGTACTTTACTCTGTTCAATTTATATTTTCAGTACAGGGAAGATAGGATATTTGCATTCCACCCTTACTATTATGGATTTCAATAAGCTATCTCCATTTCAAAGCTCTCACATGGTTGCCGTAGTGAGCATTATAAATTGGCATAATTCTCCCACAAATGTCGGTAGGGTTACCAACTAGTTTCATGAACAGAAACATGTAGACTGTAAACTAAATGTAAAAAAATTAAATTAAATTAAATCTATCTTTTTCCACATCAGCAAGAGGTAAGATAGTAAGAGCGTTTTTTTAAGAGTCCGCCAGAAGGCCTAATATCTTTTAACGTAAAAATAAATCACAGAAAAAAAAAACGTGAAAAAAACATAAATGTATGTAATGTATGTAAATGTTTATTGCGCTGCTCTCCCTCTTCCTCCTCCACCCTCTTCTTTTTATTTTTATTTTCATGAACAAAAAAACTATTTGGCACTTCAAAACCAAAATTGCAATTAATGAACCGAACTCCATCAAAAACTTGCTCAAATAGTAATTCTTCCTTAAAACAAATAGCCAAGAAATATTGTATAGCTGTACTTTAACCGTTTTTTGAAGAAAAAAAAAACGAGAAGATCTAAGCAGAAAAACACGCAGCGACAACACCTTTTTCCTTAAACTTAAAATATATGCCCCCAAAAGCTCTAAGAAAGCTTCAATTCAATTCAAGAAATCTCCATAGCAAAAACCAAAGAAAAAGGTATTACAATTTCCATCAACGGACGAATGGTAACTCTGAATCAATGTGTGTTTTTTTTTAATAAACACAATAAGCGAGAGGCAAATTGGCGATCGAGCAAACAGGTTATGGTGGTATGAACGTGGGCTTATGGAATATTACAAAAACAATTTCAATGTAACTCAGGGGTTCTGTTTTTTATTTCAGTGGCAATTTCTTAAGTAGAGTGCCATGCAAACACCAGCAGGCACCAGTGTGTTTGAAAAAGCTCTTCCATAAGTCCTGTACTGAAAATATAAATTGAACAGAGTATAGTAAGAAATATTAGATAAATAGCTCTTATTTTTATATATTTTTATTTTTATAATTTGTGCACACTCAATGGGTTATAAACATGCACCTTCAAAATATTTTACACAAAGGATAATAAGAGAGAGAAAGATTTGTGTAGTGGTTTGAAACTCAGATATTAGGTTTCAGAAAAAAATCGGGATTGTGTCAAGAAAACTGGGGAGATTTGGTTCGTTATTTTGTCTTTGCTTCTGATTCCCAGTATTTTTTCCCCGACTAATTCATGTCATAGACATATCAATGACCAACCAGTGTTATGCCTTTACAATAGTGTTGACATTAGCTTTCGCAATTGATCGGACTGACTCTATATATATTTCAAAAGAATTATTTATTTCTATGTTATGTTTATATTTGCTGACATTAGGACATTTTTTTTATACTCGGAAATTGCATTCAAGCTGATGATAATCTGACCAACATATATGTGGAAAGACCTATCAGGCTCTGTATTTCCGAATGATTACAACATTCAATCATTTAAAACCAACGCAAACTTGCATCTCCTCTCTCCCTTTTCCCTCTTTTCCCATCCGCTTAAGCCCTGAGAACCAGAATAAGCATATTAATAATCCCCTCAACGCGTGAAAATTATAAAAAAAAAAAGAAATTAATTCAGCGAGAAAATAAGTAAGATGATCTACATCGATAGATATACACACCTACGCGCATTTACAAAGAACTGCAGGCACCCTCCACGTACTACAGCTATACAAACTTAGTCTTCATCATTGAGGCGAATCTTGTCATTGAGAAGTTGATTCGTATCACCGGTATCACGTCTGCCGAAAATGAGAACTTGGGAATCTAAGAATCCTAAGGAATTTTGAAAAAAAAACTATCAACAAGATTTTCTTGGGCTTCTTTTAATCTGAAACTGAATTGCAACTTTGCTTTGAAACTCAAAAATAAAAGATTGGTGCAGTTTTGGGTTCTATACATTAGATGGTGCTATCTATGCACCTATATATATATGTACGCGGGTGACTTGACAAATCGTTCCCAAATATCTTTTTTTTATAATAGTGACACGACAGAGAGAAGACCAATAAAGTCACCCTTTTATCACTTCATTTATAAAGTCACCCTTTTTCACTTCATTTATATAAGTCACATTCACATTTTGTAACAAAAACTATAAAGCAATCAATAAAAGTATGTATAGACACAGTTGAAAGCAAGGAAGTTATTTAGTATTTTTCATTGTGAAATATAGTTTCACTGTATATACCATACATACATCTACTGCGTACGGAATCCCGGACCAGTAGTCGCCGCTAAAAGGAGTAAATAAATAAGACAACTTGCAGTGCGTACGGTTGTCTCGGACCGCTGCTTGAGCGACCTACACGGTCTAAGTATAATTTTTCTGCATTATTGTAAAGGGAGCGAGCAGTTTTGCAACATCCCCCTATTACAATATTCCGTATTTAGAAAATTTAGCAATATGAGGCGATATGCCTTATTTGTCCCTATTGGTAATGGATAATTGAGATCTCTGTTTACACTTGCAAGCTCACCTAGTATGTATATTCATGCTAACGTGGACGCTAGCAACATTTACATACGTAAATATGTATACAATGGCGCCATCGCGCAGGGGTAATGTGTCGGACTACTGCGCGTGAGTTTCAATGTTTGAATCCAAGAAAACACGAAGAAGTTTTTTTCAGTTTTTAAGAAAGCTTCTCAAGAAACAAAATAAAAATTGGATTCGGCAGAATACTGTAGGTCCCTTCCATTCGTGCGAAAAATACAACGCACATAACACGAGTGGTTGCGAAAGGATAGGCCCCCGCCTCCCCCATTCATAAGCTGTTTGGGTCAAATATGTAAGTATGTGTACGTAGGATGCCTTAAGGTGTCAGCTAGTTGTTGCGATTGATCGGGAAACTACTGACTGCTCAAAACTGGCTTGGGCCAGTAGCGCAACAATCAAGTTCGTGATGAAGTGCTTGCTTTACCTCCTAGTGGCGGGCCCCGGGCAACTATGCGTATAAACCCTTATACGTGTAGGCTAAAATTGCAAGTGCGGGTTGTCTAGGGCCTTGATTCTAGACTAGGTAACGTGGGCCAGCAACCTGCGTTACTGAAAACCGACCGCTACAGAAATCGACACTATACCTTGGATAAGGAATGATCACATGTTGACGCCTTTTGACTATTGTACCCGGACAAAGATAAGTTTCTGGAATGTAAAGACGCTCCTCGACTCGGGAAGCAAAGGTCCTTACAATGCCAGATTCGTTCAGGTTGAAAAAGAATTCATGCGATATAAACTGGACATTTTGGGGGTAAGTGAAATAAGATGGTTAGAAGCGGGCGAGTACCAGTCCCCAACGCGTAACACAGTACTACTCTATTCTAGAAGACCATCCGGAAGTCCATGGGAATATGGAGTCGGACTACTGTCAAAAACAGTACGAAAGGGTCTAATTTCCTGGCAGATTCATGGTGACAGGATTATAACGGCCAGATTCCGGACTGGAGCACGATGCGTCACCATCATACAGTGTTACGCCCCAACGAATGATTTGAGGACGAAAAGGAGAACTTCTACAATCTCTTAAGTGCTGTCTTCAACACAGCACCAAATGGAGACTGGTCAAACGGTAGTGCACGCGATCATATGAAAACACAAGCGTTTTCACTCAGCTGAGGGCTACCAACTCCTACTCTCAACCTCCAATGTTGGTCAGAACATTGGAATAGAGATGGTGGCGGAGGAGCCCTTAATGGGCCAACGGCAGCGCTCATACTCCCGTAGTGGACTACTGGCACCGGTGTACCCGGCCCCTCGTCCTAGGGGAATAATTAAGGAACTGGCCCTCCAGGTTGGGGGTTGTGCCGTCGGGGTAACTTCCCTACCACGTAAAAACCGCATGGTTCCGAAACAACCAAAAGCCTCGGATAAGGATGACTCAACTAATGACGACCCCAGCAAACGAAATAAGGACAACGACCTTCGGATCTGTACGTGGAATGTTCTGTCCCTTTACAGACCACGTGCTGCCGAACAATTAGCAGAGGCCCTAGACTGCTATAAAGCATATATTACCGCCATCCAGGAAGTGCGATGGGATAGGCCGGGCAAACAGAGGATGAAAAACTGTGACATCTACTACGGTGATTGATACAGAGGCAACAGGCAACGCTTATTCGGATGCCGATTTGTCATATGCGGCAGACTTAGGCAAGAAGTCTTAAGCTTCCGATACGTTAGCGAGCGTATTATGACTATCCGGATCAAGGCTAAATTCGCTGACATAAGCCTAATATGTGTTCGTGGCCTCACAGAAGAAAAGGACCCTGCCACCAAAGAGTGTTTCTACGAGCTCCTCGACAAAACGTACGAGCAATGTCCTAAATACGACGTTAAAATCGTATTGGGCGATTTTAACGCCAAAATAGGAATGGAGGACGTCTTTGGTAGGGCAGTCGGTAACCATAGCCTACACGACACCACGTCTGATAACGGACTAAGGCTAATTGATTTCGCTGTGGAGCGAAATGTCACCATAGCAAACACATGGTTTCCTCATCTCGATATTCAAAAGCAGACATGGCGGTCCAATGATCATGTAACGATCAACCAAATTGATCATATTGCGATTGACGCAAGGCATGTCTCCAGTATTCTGGATGTCCGGACCTTCCGAGCGGCCAACAGAGACTCGGATCATTACCTTGTTGTAGCCAAGGTACGAATGCGGATATCCCAATCTGAGCAACAAAGAAGAATCACTGTGAGAAAATTTAACATCGAAAAGTTACAATCGCAAGAGACCGCCAGACTCCTTGCTGAACGCGTATCCCGAAATCTCTCAATCACCCCTATGCCGCCAGCATCAAGTGCCGAAGACCAGTGGCAACGCTGCCAACATGCCATCAGAAACGCCGCGACTGATGTGCTGGGTCTCGCTCGCCCACTACCGCGAAACCCCTGGTTTGACGAAGAATGCCGGCGAGTGCATGCAGCAAAACAAGAGGCACACAAAGCGGCGCTGCAAAGGAAGACGAGAGCTGCTCGTGAGCTCTACGACTAAAAGAGACGGGAAGAACATCGGCTTCTCCAAAAGAAGAAGAAAGAGCATGAGAAGCGCGCGTTTGAGAATATCGAGAGTTTATACTCCAGGAACAACGTACGGAAGTTTTACCAAAAGGTAAAAAGAACGTGTAAGAGAAGCAATACCCGTACTGAAAGCTGTAGAGATAAAAATGGAAACTTCGTAGTAGAATCACAGTCGGTGCTGAGAATATGGAAAAACTACTTCTGCAGGCAGTATAACAGCGACGAAGACCAAAATCCCGCTATCAGGCAGAATGAACCATTCAACATAGGCGATGATAGTCAATATTTCCGTCCACCTGACCAAATCGAAGTGAGGATAGCAATATCCAAGCTCAAATCCAAAAACGCTGCTGGACCTGACGGCTTACCGGCCGAACTTCTCAAGGCAGCTGGGGATGAATTGGTAGAGTGCCTACACCAACTCATCTCTAAGATTTGATCAGACGTTTGCCCGATCCACAAGAAATGAGACCCCCTCAACTGCGCCAATTATAGAGGCATCAGTCTCCTCAACATCGCATACAAGATCGATGTGAACGCCTGAAACCTATCAGTGCGGTTTCAGGCCAGGAAAGTCCACCATCGATCAAATCTTCACACTTCGGTAGATCCTGGAGAAAATCCAAGAATTCCAAATCGATACTAACCACCTCTTTATCGATTTCAAGGCCGCCTATGACAGCATCTATAGAGAAGAGCTTTATAGAGCCATGTCTAGTTTTGACATCCCTGCCAAACTTGTCCGTCTGTGCAGGCTGACGATGGAGAACGCTCGCTGCTCCATCAAGGTCGGTAATGACCTCATCGAGACCTTTGATGTCAAAAAAGGTTTTAGACAAGGTGACGCGCTGTCATGTGACTTCTTTAATATTGTACTTGAACGGATTGTGCGGAACTCACAAGCCAACACCGGAGGCACAATCTATTACAAGTCTGTACAACTGTTTGCATACGCCGACGATATAGACATTATCGGAAGAGCTCAGCGGGCTGCCACCCGTGCGTTTGCAAGCATTGAGGCGGAAGCGGCCGAAATGGGTTTAGCGATGAACGAGGGCAAAACCAAGTATATGCTGTCAACAAGAAGGGAAAGCCAGCACGGACGAATTGGACAAAACGTCACAGTGGGCAGCTATAACTTCGAGGTAGTAAGGGACTTTGCCTACCTTGGCTCTACTATAAATTCCACAAACAAGATCAGCGCAGAAATCAAGCGAAGAATAACTCTTGCCAATCGCTGTTTTTTTGGACTTATAAGGCAATTCAAGAGTAAAGCCCTATCTCGAACAACAAGGTGGCACCATGTTTGAGCAAAAGACCTGCCAAAAAGTCAGCTGGGTTTCCAACGACAGGCAAGAAACCTCCAACCAAATTTACCATTTTGCCATCAGCCGCCGCTTAAGAAGTAGTCTCCTGGACGTCTGAAACAGGCGAGGGGCAGATGTGGGGATAGTACGAGATCACCATCTTATGATAGCTACTCTCCTACTACGCACTGCTGCAGTTCGAAGATCCCACGCCAACACAAGAATTCTCAGGTTTAACATCGATAGACTTAGTGATCCCTCAGTGCGCCAACAATTAAGGAAGCACTTTTCGCAAGGTGTGGAAGCAATCAGCAGCTCACTGCCCGCAACCATCCAAGACCATTGGTGTGCTGTGAAAAATGTTTTTACATCTGGTGCTGAAAGAATCGTCGGTCGATCGCAGGGAAGACATAGGGCGTGGCTTTCCGAGGATACCTGGAGACAGATTGACGAACGAAAACAGCTGAAAGCTCGCGTTGCAGCTACTCCAGCAGCAGGGAGAACCGAGCTAGAGTCCCTATACCGCATGAAGATGAGAGAAGTTCAGCGTAGCATGCGACGTGACAAGCGCAACTACATCAAAGCGCTGGCTACAGAAGCAGAAGAAGCTTCACGGAGGTGCGACAGCAGGACCGTCCACAGTCGCAGCTCCAGCCAACACCCAGTGAAAAGCCTAGACGGCTCCTTGCTCATTTCGGATGAGGACCAGCTCAAGAGATGGAAAAAGCATTTTGCTACAGTTTTGAACCGCATATTCGCTAGCGATATGCTTCCAAATCAGACTGAGATGCCCGAGGTGAGAAGTTTCCGAATACTCACCATAACTCCCAGTAAAGATGAGATCACTACCGTAATCAAGGCACTCAAAACCAACAAGGCGGTAGGACTTGATGGTATTCCAGCAGAGCTCTTAAGAGCAGCGCCAACAACATCGGCTGAGCTTCTGCTTCCACTTATAGAGAGTGCTTGGGAAGCTGAGAGCTTTCCTAACGAGTTTAAAAAGGGAATGATCCCCAAGCTTCCTAAGAAAGGAAATCTAATGGAGTGCGGAAACTGGAGGGGTATCTGCGTGCTGCCTGCTGTAGCTAAGATAATAGCTAAAATCATCCTTGAGCGAATCAAACAACATCTCGAAGACACACTCGATGCCGAACAAGCAGGTTTCCGCTCTGGGTCTTCCTGTGCCGACCACATTAACACCCTGCGGATTATCATCGAACAGTGCATTGAATATCAATCGCCACTCCACCTGCTGTTCATCGATTTTGAGAAGGCGTTCGGTAGTGTCTACAGGGAGTTTATTTGGTGTGCCTTACGCAGGAGAGGTTCCCGATAAACTAATTGCTATTATCAAAGCTACATATGAAGGCTCCAAATGTCACGTTCTGCACAGATGAAGGTTGTCTGAGGAGTTTGAGATCCATAGTGCGGTAAGACAAGGCTGTATCATTTCACCAATATTATTCCTATTGGTGATTAGCGATGTGCTTCGTGCAGCTTTGTTGACGAGAAACGGAGGAATTCAATTAACTCTTACATCTCAACTGAAACATCTTGACTACGCTGATGATGTATGCTTATTCTCCCACAGAATTATGGACCTCCAAATGACAGCAGATGTGGAGAGGGAGGCAGGCGTCGTCGGGCTGAAAATGAATACGGCAAAAACTAAAATTATCAGCCTTGGAACAAACTCATCGGCTCAAATATGCATTGCTGGACAATCGGTAGAGAGAGTAGAGGTTTTCCAGTATCTTGGGAGTATTGTCTCGACCGATGGTGGAACCGAACTGGATATAGCCAACAGGATCGCCAAACCAAAGTCTGCGTTCGGGATGTTGTCCAAAATATAGCAAAGCAATGCAATCAGTTTGAAGACCAAGTTAAGACTGTTCCGCTCCAACGTTGAATCCGTGCTCTTATATGGTTGCAGCACGTGGAGAGTGACCACTACGTTGAGGAGTCTAGGATATCAGTCATCAAGCTGACTATTAGCGTTTCAACAGCTCCAAATTGGTTTTTATTGGGACATAAGACGGTTTCATTTAAAAGAATAATCCTAAATATTGCCGCTGCCGCTCGCTGAAATTACACCGTGGTGTGCGCGAATTCAACCTTTTAACGTTTTTATTGAAGCTAAGACTAAAAATAAAGAGAACACTCGGCTGATTCACTTCCACGTTTGTAACTACGTTCCTTTTCATTTCAATTTAGTTTGTAGTTGGTCTATACTGAAGCATACGGGAACAAAATTATATATTCACACTTGCCAAAAAATTAAGTCAACTACGAGTATTCATTCATTCTTTTATTACCTAACATCGAATAGATTTACAATATTATAAGATAAAAAAAAGAAAAAGGTAACATGGCAAAAGTGCCGTTAGGAATTGATATTGCTTTAAATTAGGATAGGATTTTAAATAAGGATATAAGAATAATCAAAAAAAAAAATATACATAATACAAAAAGCGATACTTAAGTTTAAGTTACAGGTTAATAAAGCTGTAACGATAATTCGAGGCATGATTACAAAAGAGGAAACGCAGATTCCATCCCTGTAATCCATTAAGGATCTGTTTAGTTTCACCCAGTGTGAGAGATCCCTTAGAAAAGTAAAGTAAACGCAGTCCTAATAAAATTGGACAGACTCCGACAAAGTGATAGATGTCTTCAACCTCATCACGATTACAAAGGGTGCAGATGGACCGAATGCTTTGTCTATGTGATATGTAACTGAGTCTAAGAAGCTCCGTCCTTGCTTTAAAAATTTAAAATTAAAATAGCTATTGGGGCTCAGAGAGTGATTAAGAGATTTAGGCCGGTATTCACAGACCAATCTTAAACTAAGAGCTTCATAAACCTATTCACCAACCAATATTAGTGCAGTTTTATTGGCGCTCATAAGACTTATGAATGGTCCCAACCACTCTTAAATTAAGAGCGCTCAGAACTTAGGAATTTCGAAAATTTTCGAAATCAGATGTGAACTGTTACTCAGACCAAACAAAGGACAGGCTGCATTGGCGTAATGCGAAAGAAGAAAGGCCGACGAATTTAATGCCTCCGGCATTTCCGTCAAGAGAACTGCCAATCAAATAAAAAATAAAATGTGCCTTGATTAATTCTGACTAAAATCAGGAAAATACAATGTTTACTTTTTCTTTGGCATTTCTTCCAGTTCGAAAGAGAGTTCGGAAACTCATTTTAGAACGCGTTTGGAAATCCGAAAATTAATTTTTCGCATATTCAAATTAGCATGGACAAAAACCTATTAGTGCTTGGTGAATACGTAGCAAAAATGTAAAACTAAGAGCTCCATAAACTTAAAATCGATTTAAGAGCGCTTGATAATTACCGGCCTTAAAGATAAGACGTGTTAAGGACGTTTGTGCCCTAGTTACCAATTCTCGATACCACACTCTTTTGATACATTTGTATAGCTTGTCTTCCCACTCATTTATGTTAACCTCGGCAAGACCAAGAATGATGTTATGAGAGGATGCAAGCCCATTCCATTCTTTGAAGGGCGATAAATTGCACTGAAGTGCAAACTTCATCAATCGTTTTTGTAAATTATCATTTGACCTGCGTATCACTTTAAGTATGTAGTCATACTTAAGTAAAAAGCATTGGCTTTTAAATTGCGTACATACATCTGAAGAAGACCAGACTCGACATGAATAGCACATGTTGGAGTTATAGACGGGAGTTCAAAAATACCCTTAAAGAAAAAGCGTTGGACAATTTCAAATTCGTTGAAGTATTGGTAGCCATAAACTTGATTAGCATAGCAGAGACATGCATTTATCGTTAGCGTTAAACACCTTAAACTTCGAAGAAGTTTAATTAATTTCGATTAGATTAGATTAGATTTGATCAACCGTTGAAAACCCATCTCGGAAGCCAAACTGAAAAATACTTAGGCGCTTATTGGTTTGCACCCAGACAGTCAACCTTTGGTACAAAAAAATTTGGGTGAAGATTGTTTTTAAGCCTGCAGAGAAGAGAAATGCCTTTATAATTTTCCGGCAGACTGTTATCACCTTTTTTAAAAAAAAAAATAGTGAAAATTATTGACTTTAGGAATACCTCAGGTATTATTTCAGTATTAAATACTACATTATAAAAAGACAATAGATGTTGCAGAAAAACTGGGGTAAAACGTTTATAAAATTCAATAGGAATATCATCATATTTTTTCAAGGGGTCTCATTAACTCAGGAATTTTTATACATATGTGCATCCAATTCTGCATCAGGCAAATTAGGCAAAATGTACTTAAAATTTGATTGATTGAACTGTGGACATTTGCTAAAAATGTTTATTCATTGTTTTTTATTAGTTTAAAAACCCCTAAGAAGCATATACATTTTTTTTCAAGAAAAAGTTCATAATACTAAGAAAAATGTTTCTTCGAAATTGTAACTTCGTAACTCATGTTGCTATTGCTTAATACCTTAATACAAATCAAAAACAATATGAATACACTGGAAAAGAATGAACAAAAAAAGAAAAAGTGGTTTCTTTTTCTCAATTATTTATTAAAATCCCCGTAAACATGGAGAACGGTTTTCAATAACTCCAAAAAAGGATCCAGTCTATTTTTTTAATTATCACTAATCCTCATTGCAACTGCAAGATACTGTGTACTGTCTGTAATTAGGTCACTTTTCTTTAATTATTTTAGCCCAAAACTGAATTTATGGCAAAATAAGTTTTTATGATTTTTGGTAATTATTTCGAAAAGGCCCTCCCTCAAAACTAGCCATACAGCCAACAGTGGGTAAGTGGCGAACTTCGCGCGATTCATTTATTTGAACTCCGCTTTTCGAAGTGGTTTACTCGCTTACACGACTTTGACGTTACGCTAAGGGTATGTCAATACCCTGTCGCCTGGGGCTAAGTTTATTAGAGAACACAAAATTCTTAGAAAAATGCCGGCACTTTCGAGTACTTACTGCTGGCCGTATCGTTAGTTTTAAAGGGGAGGCCATTTTTCGAAATAATTACCAAAAATAATCCAAATTAATTTTTAAATTTTTTTTATTCATTCTATTCCAGCGAATTTTTATTGCTTTTGATTTGTTTATAGCTATTAAGCAATAGCAATATGAATTAAAGTTAGAATCCGCAATGTGGGATGTGATGAATAATGTATCCTTTTTACTAAGGCCACATGCTGGCTCATTTTGCGAATAAGGTACATATGTACCTAAGTTAGAATTTCGAAGAAACATTTTTTTTATAGTATTATTCACTTTCTCAAAAACAAACATTTTTATTTGTTTTTTAAACCATTTTAAATTAATTTAAAAAATAGTTTTTTTTAGTGAATTTCCTATATTGGAACTTCAAAACAAATAAAAAATGTATACCTATAGTATTCTTTACTTCATCTCAAAATGTTTTTTTTTATGCTTTTACACTAATTAGAAACACAATCAATTTTTGGCGAATTTCCTATGTGAGAAACCTCAGCCTAAAAACCTGTTTAAAGTAATCAGCCAATATTTTAAAACTAATGGCACAAGAAGCTATTTGCTACCACCTAAAATTCGCACAATTGTCCAGAACAACCTCAAATATTTACATCGTTCTTTTTTTTTTCATAATTTGCGCGCACTCAAAGGGTTATGAATACCTATAACATGTTTGCACACAATGCGGGCGTTGGAAAGGATGGATAGAGAGAGAGAGAGAAAGATTTTGGTGCAGTGGTTCTTGAAGCTCAGTTGTTCATGCTTCAGCTATTCTCCGGTGGTGGCGTCCAGATAACTGGGGAGATTTTTGTTATTATTGTCTTTGCTTCTGATTCAAGGTACTTTTTTCCCGATAACCGATGTCGAGGGCGGTGCTGGAAAGGAAGACGAGAGCTGCTCGTGAGCTCTACGACTAAAAGAGACGGGAAGAACATCGGCTTCTCCAAAAGAAGAAGGAGCATGAGAAGCGCGCGTTTGAGAATATCGAGAGTTTATACTCCAGGAAAAATGTACGGAAGTTTTACCAAAAGGTAAAAAGAACGTGTCAGAAAAGCAATACCCGTACTGAAACCTGTAGAGATGAAAATGGAAACCTCGTAGTAGAATCACAGTCGGTGCTCAGAATATGGAAAAACTACTTCTGTAGACTGTATAACGGCGACGAAGACCAAAATCCCGCTGTAAGGCTGAATGAACCATTCAACATAGGCGATGATAGTCAATATTTCCGTCCACCTGACCAAATCGAAGTGAGGATAGCAATATCTGCTGGACCTGAAGGCTTACCGGCCGAACTTTTCAAGGCAGCTGGGGATGAATTGGTAGAGTGCATACACCAACTCATCTCTAAGATTTGGTCAGACGAGTGTATGCCTGATGAATGGAACCTCAGAATCGCTTGCCCGATCCACAAGAAAGGAGACCCCCTCAACTGCGCCAATTATAGAGGCATCAGTCTCCTCAACATCGCATACAAGATCGATGTGAACGCCTGAAACCTATCAGTGCGGTTTCAGGCCAGGAAAGTCCACCATCGATCAAATCTTCACACTTCGGTAGATCCTGGAGAAAACCCAAGAATTCCAAATCGATACTCACCACCTCTTTATTGATTTCAAGGCCGCCTATGACAGCATCTATAGAGAAGAGCTTTATAGAGCCATGTCTAGTTTTGACATCCCTGCCAAACTTGTCCGTCTGTGCAGGCTGACGATGGAGAACGCTCGCTGCTCCATCAAGGTCGGTAATGACCTCACCGAGACCTTTGATGTCAAAAAAGGCCTTAGACAAGGTGACGCGCTGTCATGTGACTTCTTCAATATTGTACTTGAACGGATTGTGCGGAACTCACAAGCCAACACCGGAGGCACAATCTATTACAAGTCTGTACAACTGCTTGCATACGCCGACGACATAGACATTATCGGAAGAACTTAGCGGGCTGTCACCGGTGCGTTTGCAAGCATTGAGGCGGAAGCGGCCGAAATGGGTTTAGCGATAAACGAGGGCAAAACCAAGTATATGCTGTCAACAAGAAGGGAAAGCCAACACCGACGAATTGGACAAAACGTCACAGTGGGCAGCTATATCTTCGAGGTAGTAAGGGACTTTGTCTACCTTGGCTCTGCTATAAATTCTACAAACAAGATCAGCGCAGAAATCAATCGAAGAATAACTCTTGCCAATCGCTGTTTTTTTTTTACTTATAAGGCAATTCAACAGTAAAGCCCTATCTCGAACCACTAAGGAGACTGGGGTGATCTTGATCACCCCAGTCCTGCTTTACGGCGCTGAAACATGGACTTTATTAAAAGAGGGTGAAGATATCCTTGGTCGGTTCGAGAGAAAAATTCTTCGTAAGATTTTCGGTCCCGTTTGCGTTGACGGGTTTTGGAGGAGAAGATTCAATCACGAACTACACGAGCTGTACAGCGACTTCGACCTAGTCAAAACACTGCGTATTGGACGTCTGAGATGGCTAGGACATGTAGAGCGAATGGACACCAAAGCTCCGGCAGGCAGAGTCTTCGAATCTAACCCCGAGGGACGACGCAGTAGAGGGAATCATCGCCGTAGGTGGTGCGCACAACTTCAAGGGGACCTCGACCAACTTGGAGTGCGCAACTGGAGGCAATTAGCTAAAGACCGAGCTAAATGGAGAGGCTTGTTGGTTGAGGCCCAGGTTCACCCCGAACTGTAGCGCCACCTAAGTAAGTAAATAAGATGTCGAGGGCAAATCATTATCAACAGAGCGAACAATTTTTCCAGCCACATGACCAAGCTACTGCCAGTGTTATGCTTTTGCAAATGATCGGACTGACTTTATATATTTCATGAGAAATAAATAAATGCTTGCTGACATCAGGCTTTGAACCATAAATCATAAGCGTGGCAATTGACGACGTTACCTAACTTAGAAGCAAGGTCTGCGAAATATTCTGCATGTTTTCTCTTGCACAGTGGCTTGTAGGCTTTGCTTGCATCAGCATACAGCAACCGCAGCTTTAGTTTTAGTAGAAATATTTAAGAATATAAACGATTTGCTTCTAAATCAAATGCACTCTCCATCAAACCACACAGGCAGAAGAAGAGTTTTCTGACACAGACCTAAGAATCGATTGCGAGAAGCATACCCTCATGTCCTCGCAGGACAAAATAATATATGCTTGGTTATCCAGTCTTCGCCTGTACTTTCGTGCCAAGTTTGGTTTCCATTTGTCAACTATCATAGTATTATATAATATTAGATCGTTCATTACAATACGAGGTCTTGCTTTTTATCAGGATAAATTTTGGTGATCGAGAAATTAGTTCGCAATATTCCTCGCTAGGTTACACTTTTGCGGATAATTGCCAAAACTCGTGTTAGCAAATTAGAACATGACTTTTTTACACCCGAAATAGTACCCTATGATTTCTATGTTTTCTTTGCATTGGAATTATGCACATAAAACCGCATTTGAACGCAAATACTTATCACAATTACTTACTTATGATTTAAAATGAATAATCATTGAGTGAAGCAAATATTATCCTGGATGCGTATAGCAAGAGCACAATTTCAGTACGAAATAAATCATATTTTAAAAGGAGTTAGATGTAGACGTGGTAGATTACGTGGCTATTGATATTAGTAAGTCAGTAACTCAAAGTCTTAGCCTTAATCTCTTTAGTCTAGTATTACAACAATTTTTTTTATTCTGCGCGCCGAGTCCCAAGCGGAATTAAATGCATTTACTACTTCATGCATGTTGAAAAACAGGTGATACCGCTCATAACGCAGGTTATGAACATATGTATGTATGTATACTATAGTTTTATGGGGTCCCATAGGCATAGAAATCACAGATCCCTTTTAATTTTTATATATGTTGTAGGGTAGGTTGCACCCAATATCAGTGTAAAATAGTAAGACGCCATTCGCCTTTGTTTTAGAGAAAAATCGATTTAAAGTTTTTAATGTAATTTATATAGTAACTTTTACAACCCTTCAACAACAGCGGTGTAGAGCAGTGGCAACGTCCTCCATTCCAGAACGGCGCACTGGTTCCACCGTAGGCCAAAAGTCGAAAAATTAATTGTAAAAGTTTTCGCAGAAAACCGTTTGAATTAGCTGAAAAAACCGTTTGGTTTTCATCTCGAAAGTGATCTCATTGCAAGCAGATCGCATTTGTTACATTTGTAAGTGTTACTGCATTTATTTTTTTAATTCTCTTTCGTTTGTGCAAATTTTGTTTTTTATAATGGAATTATTATTAGAAGGTAAGAGTTCGGTCTTATATTATTTTTTTAACCATAATATGTGTAAATATAAAATCAATGGTGCTGTGAAAGTGGGCTATAAAAAAAATTGTATAAAATTTCGTTCTGTGTTTTGAGTTCAACTTCTAACTTCGTACCCCCCGTGACCTCCTAATAACTTATACATCACCAGAAATGCTGCTTTGTCTCCTTTTTGATGAAAGTATAATCAGCTGCGGAAATTTGTGGATTCACTTTTAACTGAGCTCTAAACGACCATACCTCTTTTTTTTTTTTTATTTCAGGTGCTTTCACAAAATTCTCCTTTACTAGAATGTTTGTGTTTCAAAAGTGGTCACCTGCTTCTGGAAGCGAAGGGAATAAGTGCTGTTCCATATTAGAAGTACTTCTCGAATCTTTCAATGACGTTCCAAATGTTAATTTTAAAGAACTGAAGAATCGAATCGAACATATTTGTAAAAAACTAGCAGATTACTGGAAGAAATCTTGTCGAAAGAGATGCACTCTTATTCAATAGTATTCGGAATGGCTAAATACTATAGAAATATGTATGTATGTATGCTCTGCTGTTGATAGGAGAATTATCTAAAGAGGCTACAAGAAAAGTATTGCGAAAAGTTTGCAATACAGACAGATCTATTCTATGTTGCTTTATTTTTTGGTTGTCGTAGTCGAATAGATCACAGATGTGAAATTCTGGCGGGCTTCGGCCGGTTTCTTTACGGGTTACAGGGTTTAGTATAAAGGTCAAAAAGTCGTATAACGAAAAGTAATTTCCATATTTTAAATTTTATATGTAAATACTTATGTAGAAAAAAAAACAAACTTAGAATAAAACGAAACAACGAAAAGGAAAACAAAATATATGAAAAAAGAATCATCTGTTTATATTCACTATGAATGAATTTAAATGACGCATAAAAAGTTAATAATTCATCTGAACGTTTAAATATTGGTCCATTTTTTAATAATTCTTTAGCGAGCAATATTTGTTCCACCATATCTGAATTATGTCGGTTTCTCAAATCATCTTGTATTATATTTTTACATATGTTCATAAATTTTCAATGGCCCGCTGTTGGACCCAGTTTGGGGACATATACACTACATCACCAAGTCATCGAAGCATAGATCGTTCGGTTCGGAGAAGTAGCTGCTTACAATTGAGTGCCTCGCGTACTTTGGTATTGCGCACTCGATACCTACTAGTCAATCCACTAACTTACTTAATCGTACTTAGGTGGCGCTATAGTCCGGGATGGACCTGGGCCTAAACCAACAATCCTCTCCAGCCAGACCGGTTACGAGCCAGCTGCCTCTAGATGCGCACGCCAAGTTGTTTGGGATCCCCCTCCACTTGTTTGCCCCACCTACCGCGAGGTCGTCCTTTACTGCGCCGTCCATCCGGGTGGATTTGCAGACTTACCGGGCTTGAACGTTGGGGTCCATCCGCTCTACATGACCCAGCCATCTAAGTTGCTGTATGTGGATTCTTCTGGCTAAGTCCATGTCCTTGTATAGGCCGTATAGTTCGGCATTGTACCTTCACCCCCACTCGCCGTCTACCCAAACAGGACCAAAGTTCACTCGAAGAACTTTTCTCTCAAAGTAACCAAGGGCATCCTCATCCGATTTTGACAAGGTCCATGCCTCTGCGCCAAATAGCAGGACTGGGATGATAAGTGTTTTATACAGAGTTACCTTAGTAGTTCTAGATAGGGCTTTGTTATTCAATTGCACTCTTAGCCCATAAAAACAGATTGGCAAGAGTAATTATTCGTTTGATCTCCTCACTGGTGTCATTTGCGGAGCTCACCATAGAGCCTAGGTAGAAAAAGTCCTTTACTACCTCAAAATTATATCTGTCTATTGTGGCGTTCTGTCCAAGATGCCGATGTTGGGTGTTCTTTTTTGTAGACAGCATATATTTTGTTTTGCTTTCATTAACCGCTATCTTTGCTGCTTCAATCTCAATACTCGCAAATGTCCCACTAGTGGCCCGCTAAATTCTTCCAACTACGTCAATGTCATCGGCGTAAGCAAGTAGTTGTACAGACTTGAAAAAGTTATATGAAGTAAATAAATAAATAAAATTATGTTAAAAAGATCACATGATAGTGCGTCACCTTGTCTAAGACCTTTCCTTACATCGAACGGTTCGGTGGTGTTCTTTCCGACTCTGATGGAGCGGCGAGAGTTCTCCAGCGTCATCCTGCACAAATGAACAAGCTTGGCAGTGATGCCGAGACTAGACATGACTTTGTATAGCTCGTCTCTATAGACGCTTTCCAAGGTCTACCGGTATACCGAGTTAAAGACCGATAATCTAGCTTCAACACTTAGTTCGGCCTACCTTATAACAGATTGACTCTCTCAAAACGGTAGTGCATGGTCAAACGGTAGTGCATGCGATCATATGAAAACACAAGCGTTTTCACTCAGCTGAGGCCTACCAACTCCTACTCTCAACCTCCACGCGGTGACAGCCGGGTGCCTAGTACCTTAATCCAAGAAATGGGTAACCAACCCCGTTTGGCGGATTCTTGGTGGCAGCAGATGAGAGGGGGGGAATAGTGCTTTTCTCACTAGAGCGCTTCTTCCTGTTCCAGGCGGCAGCGGACGAATTCCCTAGACGGAGTCAACGGTGGCGTCTATAGTTCCAGTTAGGTTGAACTTAGTGAACACCTTGCGCGAGCTGCTTCGACGTATTCGGATCACAGGTCGGTAAGGAATTTCCAATGTTGGTCAGGACATTGGAATAGAGATGGTGGCGGAGGAGCCCTTAATGGGACAACGGCAGCGCTCATACTCCCGTAGTGGACTACTGGCACCGGTGTACCCGGTCCCTCGTCCTAGGGGAATAATTAAGGAACTGGCCCTCCAGGTTGGGGGTTGTGCCGTCGGGGTAACTTCCCTACCACGTAAAAACCGCATGGTTCCGAAACAACCAAAAGCCTCGGATAAGGATGACTCAACTAATGACGACCCCAGCAAACGAAATAAGGACAACGACCTTCGGATCTGTACGTGGAATGTTCTGTCCCTTTACAGACCACGTGCAGCCGAACAACTAGCAGAGGCCCTAGACTGCTATAAAGCAGATATTACCGCCATCCAGGAAGTGCGATTGGATGGGCCGGGCAAAAAGAGGATGAAAAACTGTGACATCTACTACGGTGATTGCTACAGAGGCAACAGGCAACGCTTATTCGGATGCGGATTTGTCATACGCGGCAGACTTAGGCAAGAAGTCTTAAGCTTCCGACACGTGAGCGAGCGTATTATGACGATCCGGATCAAGGCTAAATTCGCTAACATAAGCCTAATATGTGTTCATGCCCCCACAGAAGAAAAGGACCCTGCCACCAAAGAGTGTTTCTACGAGCTCCTCGACAAAACATACGAGCAATGTCCTAAATACGACGTTAAAATCGTATTGGACGATTTTAACGCCAAAATAGGAAAGGAGGACGTCTTTGGTAGAGCAGTCGGTAAGCATAGCCTACACGACACCACGTCTGATAACGGACTAAGGCTAATTGATTTCGCTGTGGAGCGAAATGTCACCATAGCAAGCACATGGTTTCCTCATCTCGATATTCATAAGCAGACATGGCGGTCCAATGATCATGTAACGATCAACCAAATTGATCATATTGCGATCGACGCAAGGCATGCCTCCAGTATTCTGGATGTCCGGACCTTCCGAGCGGCCAACATAGACTCGGATCATTACCTTGTTGTAGCCAAGGTACGAATGCGGATATCCCAATCTGAGCAATAAAGAAGAATTACTGTGAGAAAATTTAACGTCGAAAAGCTACAATCGCAAGAGACCGCCAGACTCTTCGCTGAACGCGTATCCCGAAATCTCTCAATCACCCCTTTGCCGCCAGCATCAAGTACCGAAGATCAGTGGCAACGCTGCCAACATGCCATCAGAAACGCCGCGACTGATGTGTTGGGTCTCGCTCGACCACCACCGCGAAACCCCTGGTTTGACGAAGAATGCCGGCGAGTGCATGCAGCAAAACAAGAGGCATACAAAGCGGCGCTGCAAAGGAAGACGAGAGCTGCTCGTGAGCTCTACGAGCAAAAGAGACGGGAAGAACATCGGCTTCTCCAAAAGAAGAAGAAAGAGCATGAGAAGCGCGCGTTTGAGAATATCGAGAGTCTATACTCCAGGAACAATGTACGGAAGTTTTACCAAAAGGTAAAAAGAACGTGTCAGAGAAGTAATACCCGTACAGAAACCTGTAGAGATGAAAATGGAAACCTCGTAGTAGAATCACAGTCGGTGCTGAGAATATGGAAAAACTACTTCTGCAGACTGTATAACGGCGACGAAGACCAACATCCCGCTGTCAGGCAGAATGAACCATTCAACATAGACGATGATAGTCAAAATTTCCGTCCACCTGACCAAAACGAAGTGAGGATAGCAATATCCAAGCTAAAATCCAACAAGGCTGCTGGACCTGACGGCTTACCGGCCGAACTTTTCAAGGCAGCTGGGGATGAATTGGTAAAGTGCATACACCAACTCATTTCTAATATTTGGTCAGACGAGTGTATGCCTGATGAATGGAATCTCAGCATCGTTTGCCCGATTCACAAGAAAGGAGACCCCCTCAACTGCGCCAATTATAGAGGCATCAGTCTCCTCAACATCGCATACAAGATCTTTTCTGCGATATTGTGTGAACGCCTGAAACCCTTTATCAACAGCCTGATTGGACCCTATCAGTGCGGTTTCAGGCCAGGAAAGTCCACCATCGATCAAATCTTCACACTTCGGCAGATCCTGGAGAAAACCCAAGAATTCCAAATCGATACTCACCACCTCTTTATCGATTTCAAGGCCGCCTATGACAGCATCTATAGAGAAGAGCTTTATAGAGCCATGTCTAGTTTTGACATCCCTGCCAAACTTGTCCGTCTGTGCAGGCTGACGATGGAGAACGCTCGCTGCTCCATCAAGGTCAGTAATAACGATCACCGAGACATTTGATGTCAAAAAAGGCTTTAGACAAGGTGACGCGCTGTCATGTGACTTCTTCAATATTGTACTTGAACGGATTGTGCGGAACTCACAAGCCAACACCGGAGGCACAATCTATTACAAGTCTGTACAACTGCTTGCATACGCCGACGATATAGACATTATCGGAAGATCTCAGCGGGCTGTCACCGGTGCTTTTGCAAGCATTGAGGCGGAAGCGGCCAAAATGGGTTTGGCGATAAACGAGGGCAAAACCAAGTATATGCTGTCAACTAGAAGGGAAAACCAACACCGACGAATTGGACAAAACGTCACCGTGGGCAGCTATAACTTCGAGGTAGTAAGGGACTTTGTCTACCTTGGCTCTGCTATAAATTCTACAAACAACATCACCGCAGAAATCAATCGAAGAATAGCTCTTGCCAATCGCTGTTTCTTTGGGCTTATAAGGCAATTCAACAGTAAAGCCCTATCTCGAACAACTAAGGAGACTCTATATAAGACCTTGATCATCCCAGTCCTGCTTTACGGCGCTGAAACATGGACTTTATTAAAAGAGGATGAAGATATCCTTGGTCGCTTCGAGAGAAAAATTCTTCGTAAGATTTTCGGTCCCGTTTGTGTTGACGGGTTTTGGAGGAGAAGATTCAATCACGAACTATACGAGCTGTACAGCGACATCGACCTAGTCAAAAAACTGCGTATTGGACGTCTGAGATGGCTAGGACATGTAGAGCGAATGGACACCAACGCTCCGGCCCGCAGAGTCTTCGAATCTAACCCGGAGGGACGACGCAGTAGAGGGAATCATCGCCGTAGGTGGCGCGCACAAGTTCAAGGGGACCTCGACCAACTTGGAGTGGGCAACTGGAGGCAATTAGCTAAAGACCGAGCTAAATGGAGAGGCTTGTTGGTTGAGGCCCAGGTTCACCCCGAACTGTAGCGCCACCTAAGTAAGTAAGTAAGTCTCTCAAAATTGATCCAGATTGACCAATTCTTCAGGACAGCTCGGCATTGCTCTTCCCATCACTCGTAAATAAGACCCTGAGGTACTTAAGCTTCTCGACCTGCTTCAATGGGACTCCACTAATATGCAGAGTTCACTGAACGGGAGTTCTGTAAACGACTATCACTTCCGATTTGTTCACGTTTACCTTCATGCCAGCGCCATCACAAACCGCTACAAGCGTTTTGAGTGAGCGCTGAATTTTGGTTTGAGAGGACTCACAGAGCAGCTGACTTATCCTTAAATATCCCAATTTAAAACAGTCTTGGCCACGGCTGAGCTGTAAGAGGTGACAAAACGCAGCCTTGGCGGAGCCCAACGCCCACAGTAAAAGGTATTGATGTTTTTTTTCCAAAAATTGCCGTAGCGGACGGCATTTCACGTCCTCATGGCGGGGTATTGGTTAAAGTTTGTAATGCCATCTACCCGAACACAGCTTATGTAGTTTATATATAAAGATTGAATTGGCATTGACAGGAAACCATCAATCCCATGCTCCCGCAGAACACGAGAAACATTGCCATATGGTTTCTCCAAATCCACAGTTGTAGACAGGTTTAGCTTTTTTTTCTTTTAATTAAAGTCTTAGAGACTCTCTTGTCCATTGTACTAGCAGAGCAGGGGCTGTACCAGAAAACTACAAGTTTTGTGCAAGAAGCGAATTTTAACAAATAACAAAGCTTTGTGTACCACAAAGCTACAAGTCAACTTGACACTTAACAATTGTACAAGTAAATTCAAAAGTGCAATAGCTAAAAAAATAAGCTATTTAAAATGTTAAATAGCTAAAAAGAACCTTAACGTATGAATTGAAAATTGTTAAGACGTCACAAGTTGGATTTTAAGATGTTTTAAATGGAAATTAGAATATTTTGTCTTTATATGATATTACGTAAATTACTTTGGTTCTATTTAAGCATCAATTTTGAAAATAAATTTTGATTTTCACTTTTTTGTCACTAGACCACTTGTACAACTGACTTGTACAAAAAAGGGAAATGTGCATATTTAACAAGTGTAGTGGTTGTATTTGTAGTACCGTAATTATAGTTACTTGTTAAATCTGCATTATTGACAAGTGCCTGTAGATTTGTTGAATTGTAGTTTTGTGGCACAGGCCCCAGGCAAGAACCTTTATTTAGTACAGTGATTGGAAAAACTTCGATGTTATTCGTTTTTCCTTTATAGCGCTTATAATTGCTGTTCCCCGGGGTTTATTATTATTATTCGCCGGGGCTTAAACCTGCACACATCGGTTAACGAGCAAACAGACTACCCACTGCACCATTGCCAGTGGTTGTACTGCTCCCGGGACAAAAACCGCATTGTTCATCCCTCAAACAATCATCCAGCACAGCTGTGGAACGCGTTTCTAATAGCTCAGCAAAGACTTTTCCATGAAGACTTAAAAAAAACATACGTATGTAGCTTCCGCAATCCTTTTTGTCTCCTTTTTTATTGTATTTTTAATTTTACTTTTTATTTTTTATTATTATATAAACGAAAAAAAATGTTGTTAGAGAAATATATAGTACAAGCAAATAGAAACGTAGTAGGTAGTAGTAAGAAGCAAGAGTGGTAACGCTGCAAATATTTAAAAGAAAGACATCTTCTTCTTCCTTTTTCAGGGAGGTTATGATCCGAAAATAAGGGATCACAACCCACCCACTTCACCGCATTTCTACTGATCCGCCTGTGGGGTTCGCCCGATGGTTTTTGTTGTTTGACACGTGCATTCTCCTGTTTTAGTATTGTTTGATCTTTCTTCTATGACACCAGTGATCTCCAGTCGTGTCAACCCACGGACACGCATGCACACTTTGTGTTGCTAGGCTCACTTGGGTGTTATATTGCCTAGATCTGATTTGTTCATTTAAAAGAAAGACATATCCCAGTTTAAGCCGCGTCATACACTTTGAACTGCGATCCTCCGATTTCAATTTTTCGTGAGCATTTAGAAATAGTTTTGTGATGTTCGTCCAAACGATTTGTACCTATATACGTAAATACGAGTTTTGAAGCATCAGTGAAAGGCGAAATAACTAATGCGGTTACATTATTGTGCAAGATCATCCATCAAAAATTTCATCTTTATCGCTTGCCATGGAAGAAGAATTTTATGAATTTATGCTGTCGCTATTAATCAAATTTAGCGCCACCTAAAGTTCAGATTGTTCTAGATTAGATTCTTTACAGTAAATCTCTCTCAAAAGAACAAGAAAAAAAAAAAACAAAACAGCACTACAATCGAAGAATTCCGGTTTTCAGAACTACAGGCCTTGCTCTGAGCTCTAAAGTGCATGAAGAAATTTTTCTATCGCTCACTTCCCAGTAAGGCGCAAGCTACCCCCAGGTCTTCTCCGTATCTCATCATAGGTGATATCGCTACTACCAATAATATCGAAGGTATTTGAAAAACTACTACTGAAACGGATTCTTCCGGTCATTGAAGAGAGACGCCTAATACCTGACCACCAATTCGGGTTCAGAATCAAGCATTCCACAATTGACCAGGTTTATAGAATAACCGACGAAACTGAAAAAGCCCTTGAGGAGAAAAAGATTTGTTCTAGCGCTTTTCTTGACGTATCTCAAGCCTTCGACAGGGTTTGGCACGATGGATTGAATTATAAGCTAAGACGAATCCTACCGGAGCAACCTCATAAGATCTTAGAATCTTACCTTAAAAACAGACTTTTTCGTGTCAAGCACGGAACTGAATATTCTGATTTTAAAGAAATCGCCGCCGGAGTTCCGCAAGGAAATGTCCTTGGGCCTATCTTATTCTTGCTGTACACTCGGGACATACCACAAACTGAAGGCACTATTGTAGCTACGTTCGCGGAGGATACGGCTATTCTGGCAACGGAAAGTTCAATCGAGTCAGCAACCATAAAATTCCAACGAGCCTTGGATAAAATCTGTGAATGGACAAAAACTTGGCGTATTGTTCTTAACGAGACCAAATCGACGCATGTTAACTTCACTTACAAGAAAATAATCAACCTTCCCGTTTTCATTAACTCGGTACAAATACCGCATGCAAACGAAGCTAAATATCTGGGAATGACACTAGACGCGAAACTTAAATGGAAACCTCACGTTAAAAAGAAACGTGACGAAGTCGAAAATCGACTTAGAGAAATGTATTGGCTAATTGGAAGATATTCCAAACTAAGCGTATATAACAAACTGCTTCTGTATAAGCAAGTGCTTAAACCCGTGTGGACGTACGGTATACAACTCTGGGGTTGTACCAAACCAAGCAATAGGAATCTCATACAATCATTCCAAAATAAAATTATAAGAATAATCACGAACGCTCCCTGGTATATCAGAAACAATGATATCCACAGAGACTTAGGGATAGCTACCGTGGAGGACGAAATAAAAAACTTCGCTCGCAAGCTTTGTATTCGTCTTCATGGCCATTGCAACTGTACCATACTCCAATCTTTGGATGTGACAAATCTTACGCGCCGACTTCAAAGAACGAAACCGTTCGAATTAGCGCAATAAGACAAAAAGCCGCATGTCATGACGGTTTCAACAGGTGCTTTTATTGAAAATCTACCTGCCTCACGCGAATATAAATCTGAAGCTTAAGCTACTTGATAAGGTCTAACTTAGTCGTAGTAAACAAAACGAAGGGAAGGGTGTTTTTAGTCAGTAGAAATCTGACACTACTATGAGTACACGGTCTCATAGTGTCTCATGAAGATTTTCACCTACCCACGGAAAAAAAAAAAATAAATAAATAAATAAATAGGTGTCGCTAAACACTTTGAGATTTTATGAAACTGAACGAAAAAGTCTTTCGTTTAATATTGTCATATTGGTTTTATTGTTTGCTATTCTTCCTCTTTTGGAAAATGGCGGGAGGAAAAGAACTACATGCTTTCGTATGTATTTACTGTGCCTGTATTTTTTAACACCAGTCGCCTGCCGGACAGTTGTTGACAATACCCTCAGCGAAGCGAAGAAGTTTGGAGGTTTTCCACTCCGGTTTCAACTCCATGTATACACCATTCAGATTGAAACGGGGTTAGTTGGACTTGACTACGCTTTCGGTGCTGAGTCGAGTCCAAAAATGTATGTATGTATACTTGGGTTGAGTAGTCGAAATGACAAATGTATGTTTTGGGTTTTTCACTTTACGGGTGGTTGCCGAGCAATCAGTATTCGTTCGATTGGGTTTTTATGGTCTGCTTTACTTCAATTTTAGGACTATTTTCTGAAACTTAAATCTTTTATTGGTTTTTCTTATGTATTGTTTTTTAATTTGTCTTTTTTTTTCTTGAATTTAGTCACATATACTACTCTTTACGTATAAAATAAATTAAAAAAAAAAATCCGGATTTTTTTAGATTTGTCTAGGGGGAAACATTTTGAACGTCTGTGAACACTGGGCTAAACCACCCCGGCTTAAAAGTTATATATCTCGAAACTAAACGTTTTTTCCGCACCTACATACATATACAGTGGTGTGCAAAATAATAGGTATGTATCGTTCTTTTTTGTTTTGGAATGAGTGTACATTTCTGAAAGAGACACAACAAAAATTATAAAGAAACAGTTGTAAAATGTTTCACCCTTAGTCGCTTATCGCCTCATATGATCTGACATGTCTGGCGTCATTGCATTTGGTGTCGATTTTACTTTGTATTGTACAAGCATATAATTTGGGTGTGCAAAAAATAGGTGTATTACAGGAATTTCCTATTGATAATAAAATTGAGGAAGCAAGCAGACCGTAGAAATATATTTTCGAAACTATTGGCTGCTCCCAGAATATGATTATTAATGTACTAAAATTGCGGAAAACGAAAGAATCGCGAGGCAGACCACGAAAAAGCATCAACCAAACTGACCGCCAGATTACCATTATGGCAAAAACCGATCCGTTTGTTAAAATAAAAAAGATCTGTGCTGTAAGTACACTCCTCGACCATAAGAAGAAGGTTGCTGAGTAACAAATTGCCATTCCAGGTGTCCCATGAAATGTCCCTTGTTGACCACTCGGCACCGTCAAATGCGAAAGTTATTTGCTAAACAGCATATTAATTGGAGTAGGGAAAAGTGGAGAAATATTCTATGGTCTAACGAGTCCAAAGATCAATTTATTTGGATCAGATTGTAGCAAAAGATATGTGCGAAGACCAAAAAGCAAAGAGTTTGAGCCACAATATACCGTGAAGACAATAAAGCACGGAGGTGGAAGTGTCATGGTTTTGGGGTTGTTTCTCCTGGTACGGCGTAGGCGTAGCTCCTATTCACAGGATAAAGGGGGCCCTGAACACCGAAGGTTACATTAACATATTGGAAAATGTGATGCTGCCATTTGCTGAGGAAGATATGCCTCTTCGGTGGACGTACCAGCAGGACAACTACCCTAAACACACTTCCAAAGCAGTCAAAATGTATTTAAAAACAAAAAATGATGTTATGGAATGGCTGGCACAGTCCCCGGACTTGAACCCGATAGAAAGTCTGTGGAGTAATGTCAAGAGGGCTCTCGGCAACTGCAAATATAAAAATAGGGAAGTATTGTGGCTGGATATAAAAACATGTTGGAGGTCTATTCCAAAGGAAAGATAGCCGGAAATTGGTGAACTCAATGCCCAAAAGATGTTGAGCCGTTATAAAAAGAAATGGATGCAAGACAAAATACTAAAGTCAGGTACTTATAGGAGTACATACTGTGACGCATTCAGTCTTTAAAATTTCTTGTAACTTTTTTCCAGAACGCAGTTATTTTTTTGCACAACAAAACCTCGAGTTTATAACGTCCTTTGCTTATTAAACATAAATGGTGACATATATTATTTAAATAATAGTATAGTTTAAAAGTACAAAATAAATTAAGCTAAAAATGTTCATTTCGGGGATATTACGATACCCGTGGTACCACGATTTTCAATGTTTTCTAATAGACCTCGTTGCACTGTACAAAAAATAATAAGTAAAATTATTATTTTATACACTACAGTGCAAAACAAAAGCATCAATTTTAAATAAAATGATCAAACATATACACATTTTCTTAGCTGGAGCTTCGAAAACCGAAACCCTTCGATTCTCTTGAATTTCGGAGGAACATTCATTTATGCTTAAAAAGGAAGTATTATATGTACGAGTAAAAGGTTTCTTGGAAGCTCCGAATGAAAGGGGTCACATTTTTTCTAATATTTGTTGTATTACGTAAATATACCTAGGGTTAATTTATTTCGACTTCGATGATTTTGAAATTATGTTAAAAATTCGGTTTTTCTGAGTATTTTCATAATATATAATATATACAGTAGTGTGCAAAATAATCAGGGTTATCGTGAATAAATGATCCCTCGAAATTTTCCCCCCGAACAAAAATTAGGTATCTTCAAAAAAGAAGAAACAATTCCGCGGAAAAGAAATATGTAGGTATCATGAATGACAGTTCAGGAGAATTTTCTACGCAATCGTGATAATTGCGATTTTTCCCCTATTTTTGAAGGTACCTAATTTTTATTCAGGGAAAAATTCCGAGTAAAAATTATTCCCTGAATAGGTGTGTGCTTACAATTCTCTAAAATTGTTTTTTGTTAGAAAAAAAATATAAAGCATTATAACAATATCCGTGGCACCACGATTTAATAGATACAAATCATTTTTTTTTATGTACTTTGTATCCGAAATGCACCACGGAAAGGTAGTTTCTATTGAAATATCGGTTGTCAAAAATCGATTTTTAAAGTTCGACATTTCGAAAGCTAAGCGAGATATCAAACAATTTTATTTATTATTTTTTGTTCAGTGCGTCGAGATCTATTATAAAACAAAAAAAAAATTGTAGTGCCAGGGATATCACAATCATGCCTTCATTTCTTTACCCCGGTTTTATATTGTCCTAATAAAATGTTTCTTTATCGGAAATGTAGAAAATTGGACTTTTTTTTAATCCGATATATTAGCACGAATTTGTAAAATATTGTTGGCGCTCTCTTATAGGAGAGGCGTAACCCGCCTCCAACAAATTAAGTTTAAACTTGAGCAAAACCAAATGTATGTTTATAAATGGACAATCTAATATTAATATATTAATTAATAATGAAAAAGTCGAAAATGTTAACGAAATTAAATATGTAGGAATTATAATTGATACAAAGTTAAACTTTAATAGCCACATTGAATATATATCAAAAAAATAAGTAAAAAAAATTAGCTTCTTTGGAAGAATACGGAAAAGAATGTCGATAAGAAGTGCAATAAATGTATTTAATACCATAATTAAGCCACATTTCGAATATTGCTCAACAATCATACATTTAGCAAATAACACAATGTTAGATAGACTACAAAAATTCAAAAATAAAGCATTGCGAAGTATATTAAAATGCCATTGGCTAACTCCGATTGTTAATGTTAAGTGTAAAACAAAGAACAATTATGAATGCACTCGTACTAATTTTTGTATTTAAAATGAAAAATGAATTGTTACCCAGTTATCTATGTTATGAAATATTATATGTTAGTAATGTACACAATTATAATGTGCGCAATAGAAATAATTTCCGTCTTCCATTTTTTAGAACTCAAAAAGCACAAAATATAGTTTTTTTATAAAGGTTTTAAAATGTTTAATGAACTACCTGATGAATTGAAGCTAGAGAGTCAGATAATAGGGTTTAAGAAAAATATTATCACATATGTAAAAATGAAGTTTGATCAGAGTATGTTTTTTATTTTATTTATTTATTTATTTATGTAATTATCTTGTATTAGAATAGCTAAATATTGCTAAATAAACAAAATTCAATTGAAAAGTTTCAAAAAGGCTATATAGAATAATACCAACATTTCAGAAATGGAGCACCCAAATTTTTAAATTAATCTTTTAGTAAAGATCAAGTGGGCGCCGTGGCGTAAGTGGTTAGTGTGTTGGATCACTACGCATGAGGTTCCAAGTTCGAATCCCAGGTAACACCAAAAAGTTTTTTCACGGTCCCACCTCTCGCGAGCGTCTGACAAACATCCGAGAGTATTCTTGTCACGAATAAGCTTCTCAAATCGCCGTTCGGATTCGGCTTTAAAAAACTGTAGGTCCCTTCCATTCGTTTGAAAAATATAACGCACACAACATGAGTGGTTGCGAGAAGCTAGGCCCTGGCACTTTAAAGAGCTGTTGCGCCAAATATTTGTATTTGTATTTGTAAAGATCAAGATTTAAGATTCAGATTTTCATCAAAATCGGTATTATTATTTGTTAATATCATTGACATACTATATATGGACTGCTTGTGAAATGTCAGTTCCATACAATCTCTGCCCAAAAAATGACGCGAACATAACTAACCCTCTTGGTCCGGAGCGGAAAAATGTGGAATTAAATTGCCAACTATCTTGAATTTTTCCATAGAATTGTAGACACCTCTTGGGTTTGTGTGGATTTGCTAAAGCGACATATACACACGTCAAATTCTCATCAAGCATGTGAGAGTATATACATATATTTGGCGCAACAGCTCTTTGAGTGCCAGGGCCCAGCTTCTCGCAACCACTCATGTTGTGTGCGTTATATTTTTCACACGAATGGAAGGGACCTACAGTTTAGTGCCGAATCCGAACGGCGATTTGAGAAACTTTTTCGTGACAACAATACTCTCGGATGTTTGTCAGACGCTCGCGAGAGGTGGGACCGTGAAAAAACTTTTTGGTGTTTTCTGGGATTCGAACTTGGAACCTCATGCGTAGTGATCCGGCACACTAACCACTTACGCCACGGCGCCCACATGTGAGAGTGTGTTAGTGAAAATGTCATACGTATGGGTTGTGTGTATGCTTGACCCAAAATCAAATTTTTTAGATTTTTCTTCAATCATGTATCCAGCATTGACGTAATGTATATGGGTGATTGACAGATTGATCAAGCATATGCTCATTTTCGCGTGTACAGCGACGAAGCAACATCGCAGGAAGCAGGTAGCAGAAGGAAGTTTTTATTTTTTTTATGGAGATGGAGGAGAAAAATATTATGTTAAAATTTATAGAAGTTTATCGTTCTTTACCAGCGTTGTGGAACGTTAAAGCCAAGATCTGTGGTCACGTTCCAATTTCTCGCCAAACTCCTTCCAAGACTGTTCTTTCGAGTTTCACGTTTTCACAGCTAATTTGCAAGTTCTTCGCGCCTCAGTGTACCGATTTCGAGAATCGGAGTTCCCCAAGTGAATCCACACCTTAAAGGCTCTCTTCTTCTCTCTGATGGCTTCTTGAACTCCGGGCGTTTTAAACCAAGTTATTTTCTCACCACCAGCCGCCACACCAAGCCGCTTCACTCCACAAACATCCGCCGCTACAGTTGGTGGAACAGTTGGAATTCGTTCAAACCTCTCAGATATTTGCCGCGCAAATGTCTCCCGTATCTCATCGTCCTGTAACCTCTCCCATCGTATGCGTGTAACCATCCTTGGTTTACGCTTTGGTAGGGGAGGCACTCTCTCGCTAAGATACAATTTGCACAGCACTAAGTGATGATCAGTTGACAGTTCGGCCCCTCTCAATACGCGAACATCACAAACCATTCTCTTCAGACACGATGGTACCACAAAGAAATCGACCAGCAACTTCTGCTGAAGACTCTGACGGTACCACGTGTATTTATGAATGTCTTTGTGCGGAAAGATAGTGTTCATGGTGGATAAGCCATTTTCACAACAAAAATTCAACAACCTCTCTCCGTTCGCGTTTTGATCAGGATCACCGTTCCTCCCAATCACACTCCCCCATGTCATAACATCTACACCCACATGAGCATTGAAGTCACCCATCAGGACAAAAGAATCCATATCTGCAACCTTTTCAAGGGCAACATCAACTTCATCTAAGAAAGCTGCGTACTCTGACTGAAGGTTCGGTGCATATACCTGCACCAATGCCAGAGTTGATCTTGCAAGCTTGAGCTTTAAGATCGCAACTCTCCCTCCTAATGGTATCCACTCCAATACCCGGTCTGTCAACCTGGGACTTATGAGTATCCCCACTCCCGCCCGAGCAGACATTGAGGGTGCGACTCCTGACAGGAAGAGCTTCCACCCACCCGAAAGGTCCGCAGTTTTAGAACCTCCCTGCTTTGTTGAAGAGACGCTAACTATATCTAGTCGACTTTTAACAGCCTCCCCCAACAAGCTCAAGGTCCTTCCCTGTGAGCGATGAGACGTTCCATGTGCCTATCCTAAGTCGATGCCGTTGTCGAATCTCAGAGAGTCCATCTGTGCCCCTATCGGTGCACAGCGCGCTCACCCCTTGACCCCCGTAATGGTTCGCGAGACCATTGACAGGAAGCTCGTAGCCATTTCGGATTTGACCCGGCCGGCTGCCGAGCGGGACAAGCCGACCACCAGACGCTCGCATACTGACACCCTTCAGGCCTGGCTCCAAAGGATGCCCTGGCTTACCAGGCTTGGCAATATCCGAGGCCGGTCCTTTCCTTCTTGTCATCATGGGGTGTGCGCTTTGTTAGCCGTAGCTGGATTGTATGGATGGGAGTAACTATTTAAGTTACCCCATCCGCACATCCCAGTCACGTTGCCCGCCCCCCACCACGAGGTCAGCTGCCAGGGGGGGCACATTAGTCCTTTTTGGAAATAGTATTTAATATCACTTTTGTGTATATTTCAATCACAGTTCTAATTAGTAAATACTTATGGTTCTCAAGAATATCACATTCAAGTAGGTATGTGAGAATTTAATTCATTATATAAGCTACGTACGTACATCTATATTTCTTAATTTTCTAATTCATACAATGACACATTTTTACAAATTTTGATTTTGTTTTTACTTGAGTTTTTACTCAGGAAACGTTTAGATTTAATGTTAATTATTCTTTTCCAGATATATATCTCAACCAGGTACTTACATTCCTTCTTCAGTCAATTTAGGAAAAATTGTCAGGGGAAGCAGTCGCATTAGAATTGCTCTTGTGTAGCAATTTGGCTAGAAATGTTTCGAGCAAATGCTTTTATTTTTAGCTGATGCCGTCTCAATGTACTTGGCCATTAAGACAACGTATCGTCTCAAGCCAATCCTCATTGAATTCATTATTCCTGAGCAATATAAATAAGAGCAAAAACAAAATGAATTTCCTACCTCATGCATTTTGGTAGAAAATCTTACCCATGAAAAAAGATGTTTTCCCTTTCAGAGAAAATGATTCATATTGTAAACTGCAACCAATTATACAACACATCATTTATAATTTTTAATCTATATTTAATCAATCGCAATAATAAAATAGAACACTGTTTTTTTTAAAACCCAGCTGCATCCAACGATATCTCAAACAAGTGTGAGTTTCCATTTTTTTCCGCTCTGGACCAGTAGCGGTGGCGTTAATGTTGGAACCAATGCGAAGTTGGCTACTAGCAGTCCATATATTATATATAGTATATCAATGGTTAATATAATTCTTTATCTTGGCAGAAAAAGAATAATTTAAGAATTTGGATGCTTCATTGCCGAAATGTTGGTATCATTTTATATGTTTTTTTTTTTAATTTATGGGTGGGTTACGCCTGTCTGGTAAGAGAATATCAAAAAAAAAAATACAGATTCATGCTCAGCGTGAGCTAATCTATCGGAATAATAATACAAATAATAAAAATACTTAGAAAAACCGTCTTTTGACACACATTTCAAAATCATCGAATTTGTAATAAATTACCACTAGGTACAGTGCTGTGCAAAATAATAAGAACACACATTGCTTCCCAAGTCTCTGTCAATTTTACAGTTGTTGAGTTACAAAAACAAAAGAACGAAAAGAGAAAAAGAACGGGAAATCCTTAAGAGAAATCGGCCAATTTGTTTCTTGTTCTTTAGGAATGGTGGTAAATGTCTTAAAAAACAAAAGACTGAAGAAACACGTGGTCGAAAACGCAAGACAACTTCAAAAACGGATTTGAGCATTGTTAGGTGCGCTAAAAAGAATCCGTTTATAACTTCAGCGGATATCAAAACTGAGTTTAATCTTCAGGTAGACACTTTCCTGATAAGACGAAGGCTTATAGAGCATAACTTGAAAGCCTACATTCCAAAGGAATGCCCTTTCTTATCGAAAAAAGAATATTAAGGATCGAATCAATTTCGCCAAAACACATCAACACAAAACAGTTGAAATGTGGCGCAACATACTTTGTCAGACGAAACCAAAATCAACTCGTTTGGGCCAGAAACTAGAAAACAGTATGTTAGAAGGCCGGGTGGAAAAGAATTTGATCCAAGATATTCAGTGAAAACCATAAAACACGGCGGTGGAAATATTATGGTCGGGGTTGCTTTCACTATCATGGTGTTGGACCTATTCACTGGATACAAGAAACCCTAACCAAGAAAAAAATCGAGATCTTAGAAACAATTAAGTACCTTTGCTGATGACAACTTGCCGTTGCTTTGGCTGTTTCAACAGGACAATGATCCCAAACACACGGCCAAAGTAACGAAAAAGTGGTTCGAAGACATGAATATTCAAGTTCTTGAATGGCCAGCACAGTCCCCAGACCTTAATCCCATAGAAAATTTGTGGGGATTTGTTAAGAGGGAGGTTAGTAAGACCACAAAAGTAAGAAACAGGTTTGAGCTGTGGCAAAATATCCAAAAGATTTGGTATAATATCCCAAACACACTTTGCCAAAAGCTCTTTGATTCTATGCCGCTTAAATGTAAGGCTGTGTTAAAAGGAAGGAAAGGAATAAAAGGAAGTACAACTAAATATTGATAGCCTTATCTTCCTTCAATAATATTCTATCTTTTTATTTTTAATTTTTTATTTTTCAAAGACAGTTTCTAAGACAATATTTTAAATTTTTGTATAGTGTACTTAATATTTTGCAGAACCAAAATCAGTGAATGATTGTTAAGTTTTTGTTTTCTTTATTTTTGTTTGTTGAAATTCATGTTTATGTATTTATTTGTTCAAAAAAAATGTTCAAGAAAAAATATACTTTAGTAATTATAGCAATGTCACTCAAGTTTTGTTTTTTAAATTCAAAAGCAAGGTCTCCAACTTCGCTGTTCTTATTTTTTTGCACAACACTGTATTTCTACTTAATACGACAAATATAAAAAAATAAATTGTTCGATCCCTTCCCCTCGGAGTCCGCGCAAAAAACCTTTTACTCGTACATACTTTCTTTTTATGCATAAAGAAAATGTTCCTCCGAAATTCAAGAGAATCGGAGGCTTCCGGTTTTCGGAACTCCAGCCAAGAAAATATTTGTTGGATCATTTTATTTAAAATTGTTGCTATTGTTTTGCACAAGACTGTAGTCTCTTTATGCACTTAAATTTCAAATTAATGCAGTGAGTCAAAAACCATGGTCATCGTGGGTAACTACTAAGGATTTATTCGCAATAGGACTAGTTATGCAGATACATACACATGTGTGGATGTATTTACGCATATACATACATACATATGTAATTACAAAGGTACGTACTTAGCCGCAGCAACAACACAAGTCTTTCCTTCTTTTTCAGTCATATGCAATACAATTGATAGTGAAAGTGGACAGAAACGCTGAAAGAACAAAATATATTTAGGGGATAAGACGTACCAATCTGAAGCGTAATGGCATCTATGTAGGTAGTATTGGAGCCGTTTACATCAGGTAGGTATCACTCTCGTATATCGGCTAGGTATAAGCATATGTACACGAATATCTTTCGAATAGCACAAAGTGAGCTTTTCACAATACACACACCTCGGATAAATGCCGATATTATTTAATAATTTATTTGTGCATTTCAAAATGCCAGCACTTGAAATTTAGTGTTCCACACTAAGGTATAAATTAGGCTGTATTAAAAACGCGTAATGATCACCATCGTAGTGTATTTTATATAAATAAAAAAAGCGATAGAATGTGCGAAGTTGTGTTCTTAATAACACAAAGCTCTCGCTTACACAATATAATAGCGCGACATATTCGCCTACATCTTATTTTTGAAAAAATTTCTGCAATTTCACTTGATATATTCAATATTTTCATTTTATTTTATAATGAGAGTAATAAAACTGTTGCACAAATAAAAGCTTTCGTTTTTTAGAAAAGTATAATTAGGAGAACGATGTGACACAATAAGGTAGGTAATCAAGGAAATGGAGCAATGCTTCCATAATTTTTATCTGAACTATGCCGATAGTATATTTTACACCAATTATTGCGAAAATTATAATATTATATATACATTTTTATTTCACCAGTTATTTTTGGTGTTATTTGTATTATTACTATTTTTATTAAAATGTAGGTTTGTAGGCCAAATGCACTCATACTACAAAACGAACTAACCAGAATAATAAGATACTTCCCATACAATGTTCTTGGCCATCAAAATCATTTGATGAACAAGGACGGCACTCATTGCAAAAAAAGTTCGCCGCTTAACGCAAGATAACGTGAGGTAAAGTTACGTTCACGTTGGGAGAAGAAGCAAAAAAGCTCTTGGGGCTCGTTCGGTAGGTGATAAAATTCTTCAAGAAAAATTCATGTAAAACAATATTGTGCTTGAATTTAAATACGGTCGGCGTAACGGAAAAATTAGTCCAAAAATAGTCTTGGTAAGTAATAACACACAGGCGTACTAAATCTAAAATCGATTCAAATCAACTGAATTATACTGGGGCGTAAATATAGGAATTCATCTACACGCGCTCACTTATTGCGTTTGAATGAAATTTGTGATTTATGTTTGGATACTTCGTTAGCCAGGATTAAAGAAATCAGTTCACTTAAATTAATTGCAAACATTATCGGCAATTATAGAGAGAAAGGGCTTCAGCCCCCGATTTTGATAAAATTTAAATATGTGAGAATATGCATTTTTCTGACAATTTTGGTACGTATATTAAGGTGATATTAAGGTAATAAAGATGAAGCTTGTTTCAGTTCCCTCATAGTTTCTTCTGTTAATATGCACAAATGTTTTAAATAAACACATTTTTTGCGTTCAAGTTTTTCAACTCCTAACAGTATGCAAAGATCAGCTTTCAATGGTTTAGAAGAACACTTTTGAGCATTTGAACATTTTGAACATTTTTTCTAAGAAGAAACGTGCAACAACAATGTTTACACAAATGTGAAAACCATGTTTTTTTTATAATTTGCGCGCACTCAAAGAGTTTTGAATACCTTTAACATGTTTACACACAGTGCGGGCGTTGGAAAGGGTAGATAGAGAGAGAGAGCACATGTCATAATTATAATTGACGAATGCCGTGGGAGCTCGTATCATTGCATATTGTTAGTAGTTGAAGTAAGCCTTTATTTAAAACATAGTTATATATTTCCCAGCGAAATTTAGTTGCATTTTGTATGGGAAATTTTAAAAGTTTATATCTTCGAAACTAGAAAACTCCGACCTAAAACACATATATCAAAATCGTCAGAAAAATGCCTTTTCTCACATATTAAAATTTCATCAAAATCGAGGAGAAGTCTTTTCGAAATAATTACCACATTATCTTCTGAGCATTGAATTTATCACCTGCAATAATCGCGTGCATGAACCAAATTGAAAGTTTTGCAAGAACTAGGAAATGGACTGAAATACCATACCAGTCGCACGACATTTATGTGAGCTTGAGTGAAAGCTTCTTACACGAGCTTTGGTTTCGGCAGGGCAGGAAAAATGTACGCAGAAGTTTGAACTACAAACGAAAAAAGAATTTCTTCAAATTTAAATTAATCACCCCGACTACCGTTGGCAATTTAAGCTTTTCGACGATTATCGTATTAGTCATAGCTACGACCTGCTGACCGTTAAACGCCACTAAGCATTGGTTTTGTCATGTGGAATACTATTACAACTCTTTCACATTGAAAAAGTTATGAAAATGAATTTGTGGTAGGTACATCTGAGGAATAAAACGACAATCGTCGAAAAGCGTAAAACACCAACGGTAATCAGGGTGAATTTAACGAAAACGACTAAAATCGGTAACGAAATTTGTTCTATTCATTTTCAATCATGAACGAAAAGTTTTTTTTTATTTTTGCCGCTTTTGCTTTTACTCGCTTATTTACATTTACATATACAGGGTGATTTGCATAAGATGCCACAAAAGCCTATGACGGATAGGTTGAGTCGAGATAAGAAAAAAATCGCATGGGAAGGGGGGTCTATCTCCCCCCGTTTAGGCGGGAGGGGCAATTTTGTAAAAAATTGACTTTAAATGAAAAAAATTATTATTAAAAATCAACGGAAATACGTACAATAATGTGCTATAGCCTTTTTGAAAGCTAATATTCCGTTTATTTATTTGCTTTTTAAATCAAGTTATTTCAGTGAATTGTTTTTGAAAAATTAAATTTCAAAGTCAAAATTTTTGAAAAATATTTTGAATTTTTTTTTTCAAGTTGATTTTTTTCAAAATTTTGCGTTATTAACTGCCACTGGTATTTTCATTTTTCAATGTTGTAATAGTATTCCACATGACAAAACCAATGCTTAGTGGCGTTTAACGGTCAGCAGGTCGTAGCTATGACTAATACGATAATCGTCGAAAAGCTTAAATTGCCAACGGTAGTCGGGGTGATTAATTTAAATTTGAAGAAATTCTTTTTTCGTTTGTAGTTCAAACTTCTGTGTACATTTTTCCTGCCCTGCCAAAACCAAAGCTCGTGTAAGAAGCTTTCACTCAAGCTCAAACGGGGGGAGATAGACCCCCCCTCCCATACGATTTTTTTCTTATCTCGACCCAACCCATCCGTCCTAGGCTTTTGTCGCATCTTATGCAAATCACCCTGTATACATATATAAGATTTTCAATGGCCCGCTAATCCTTCATGAGGGTCGAGGAGGTAGGATGCTCAGGTGGACTCTCCATTCTTCTCGATCCTCCGCCATTGACTCCAACTCATCAGGAGGAATCCCTAGATAACTCCAGGAGAGATGTCGGACTGGGTCCAACCATCTATTTCTAGGCCTACTGGGGAGTCGCCTACCTGATGGCATGGCAATCATGACACGTCTTCGAAGCCGGTCTGGGGGCATACGCACTACGTGACCAAACCATCGAAGCATAGATCGTTCGTTCGGAGAAGTAGCTGCTCAATACTGAGCGCCTCGCGTACTCTGGTGTTGCGCACTCGATCCCTACGAGTTATTCCAGTAATACCGTGAAGGAACCTCATTCCAGCAGCTTGTATCCGCGATCTTATTATTTTTGTCACTACCCAAATTTCATGACCATAGGTGAGAGTTGGAACATACACCGAGTCAAAAGCCGATAATTTAACTTGAACACTAAGTTCGGCCCTCCTTATAACAGATTGACCAAACTCTCTCAAAATTGATCCAGCCTGACCAATTCTACACGATAACTCGGCATTGCTCTTCCCATCACTCGTGAATAAACCCCCTTCGGCTAGGGGTTAGAATATACCCGAGGTAGGCATGCCTGTCGTAAGAGGCGACTAAAATCCAACCTCCGTATACCGAGCGTAGTGTATACACAAAATGCAATGAACAAAACAAAACGATTGATTACCCCAGGTGGCGGCCAGGTTCGCTGGAAAATCCACCCACTTCGGAGGTCGGCTCTACGGATTCTAGGGAGAGCCAGTTATTGCAACTAATAAATCCCTTCTTAAAAAGTGCAAGGGTATGTCGATCTCCTCCACCAAGATCGAATAACTCCGGAAAAAGAAGTACACCGGAAGCGCCAGCGCGCGAAATTCAGGACTCAGCGAAATACAAAAGTCTTGAGGAAGGAAATAAAACACTCCGAATCAAGCTTAACGAAATGGATCTACTCTATCAGGATCTTAAGAAAGAGAGAGACTTATTAAAAGAAGAAAATAAGGTCCTAAAGAACACGCATTTCAAGGAAGAACGCGAATGTACTCCAGCACGCTTAGCTAGTCTGCAATATCACACAGACGAAGAAGAGCTAGCACGCGAAGCGTATCGGGTTCTAAAGAAAAGACCTAGTAAGAAACGCAGAGCCGGTTCATCGCCCGAAGTCGAGCCCGTGAAAGAAGAAAATCACAAAGAACCGCAAGAAAAGCAACTTCGAGCGCAATTTCGTCCACCCCCACCAATAAACATCGTCGGGATAACGGAATACAATAAGTTGCAAAGCCTCCTTAAAGGAATAATAACATCCAAGTATAAGGTTACATCTTTGAGGGATAATGCGTAGAAAATCAACGTCGACGACTACAATGACTACCGAGCTGTGCCCCAAAAGCTAAATACCGAAAAGATTCAGTGATATACTTTCGAAATCAAGTCAGAAAGGCCACATCGTGTCGTTGCAAGGGGACTCCACCCCTCATGCACCAAAGAAGAGGTTATGACTGACCTTCAAGCCAAAGGCTTTAAAATTCTTGATGCCGTTAATATCATCAAGAAGGAGAAGCAACAAACGGAAAAGATAAAGACGTCTTGGTAAGGCGTGGACTTCCGCCTTTTATGCTTTCCTTCGATAAGTCGGATAATATCGACGATATCTACCGAATTAGAGCTATACTAAATATCGTAGTCAAAATCGAGCCCATGCGTAGAAATTTAAGAATGATTCCGCAGTGCAAACGTTGCCAAGGATTTAACCATACACAAATGTACTGCAAAAAAAACGCGATGTGTGAAATGCGCCGGAAATCACCTCTCCCAAGTCCGTGGAGTAAATAAACAAACCTCTGCAGCATGTGCTAATTGTAAGGGAAAGCACCCGGCAAATTATAGAGGCTGTGAAGTAGCTAAGGAGTTGCAAAAACGGAGATATGCGCTCCTTAAGCACCTATATGCAAAATCTAAGCCAAGGCATAAGAATGCGCAGGAGAAATTAGCTAAACTAAAACTACCGGGTTCATAGCGCAAAAGGTGAGGGAAAGAGTGACAATAGAAAAGTCCTCGACCTCAGTTCTTAAAAGAAACGGTACTGAAAAGCTAACATCGAAAAAGCCGTCAGGTAATGACCCTCGGACAGCAGGAGTGCAGACTTACGCTCAGGCCGCGGCATCCGAAGAATCAAAAAACGTTGAAATTTCGACGGACCCTGTCTCTCATGTTTTGTCGGTTATTCTCGAGAAATTTGAAGAACAAAGCAAAATAAATAAAATTATTCTCGATAGGCTGGTTAAGCTTGAAAATAATTCTCAGAAAACGCGTACTTCAACTAGAATATGAATAACAAACGAATGTTAAAAATATGTACTTGGAATGCAAACGGACTTTTGCAAAAACTCGACGAATTGGAAATATTCATGCGTGAAAACGATATTGATAATCGCTTGGCTTCTGAAACACACGTAAAAAAGGAATTGCATTCAAAAATAAAAGGCTATAATGATTACCACGCTTGTCACCCTGCAGGAAAAGCTAGAGGAGGATCATCGTTATTTATTAAAGACTGCATCGAACAATCCGAAAACCTAAAGATAGAGTGCTAAAGCCGGTGTGGACCTACGGTATACAACTTTGGGGTTGTACCAAGAAGACAAATGCAAATACTTAACAAGCTTTTCAAAATAAAGTGCTAAGAGAAATTGTCTAAGCACCGTGGTATAGTAGAAACGACGATATCCACAGGGATCTCGGAATTCCGACAATTGAAGCTGAAACTAGAAACTTCGCAAGAAAGCATAGAATCTGACTAATCGGACATGTCAACAATACAGTCCTACAAATTTTGGATGAGAGCAATTTATTGCGCCGACTACAAAGGACGAAACCTTTCGACTTGGCGAGATAATGATTAACCGCGTCTTGATTGCGGAATATGTAGGATCCTTCAGTGGAAAGTAAACTGCCAAACGTTATTATTTCGTGATAGAAAAATTGCTTGATAAGTTTATACTTAGTTGCGATATCTAACAAATTTATATGGAAGGGTGGTGTTGTAGTCAGTAAGAATCTGACACTACTATGAGCACTCGCTTGTTATTCTCATAGTGTCTATAGAAGATTTTTCACCTACCGTCGGAAAAAAAAAACTCGTGAATAAGACCCCGAGATACTTAAACCTATCCACCTGCTTCAATGGGACTCCACTAAAATGCAGAGTACACTGAATGGGTATTTTGAAAACGGCCATTACTTCCGATTTGTTCACGTTGATCTTCATTCCACGCAGCATCAACTTCACCTAAGAAAGCTGCACACTCTGACTGAAGGTTCGGTGCATATACCTGCACCAATGCCAGAGTAGATCTTTCAAGCTTGACCTTTAAGATCGCAACTCGCCCTCCTAATGGTATCCACCCCAACACTCCGTCTGTCAACCTGAGACTTCTGAGTATCTTCATTACCGCCTGAACAGACATTGAGGGTGCGACTCCTGACAGAAAGAGCTCCACACATCTGAAAGTTCAGTTTTAACGCCTCTCTGCTTTGTTGAAGAGACGCCAACTATACTCGTATCTAGTCGACTTTTAACAGCCTCCCCAACAAGCTCAAGGTTCTTCCTTGTGAGCGATGAAACGTTCCATGTGCCTTTCCTAAGTCGATGCTGCTGTCGAAAATCAGAGAATCCATCTGTGCCCCTATCGATGCATATCGCGCTCACCGCTTAACTCCCGTATTGGTTCGCAAGACCATTAACAGGAAGCTCGTAGTCATTTCGGGTTTGACCCGGTTGGCTGCCGAGCGGGAGAGGCCGACCACCAGACTCTCGCAAACTGACACCCTTCAGGCGTGGCTCCAAAGAATCCCCTGGTTTACCAAGTTTGGCAATATCTTCTTTCTGTCATCATGTCATCATTTCGGTTAAATTAACTTTTTTCGGTTAATTTTGTTTCGTTCCTGGTCCCTAGTTATTGGATATATTTCAATACTAGTGAGTACCCGGCGCATATTGCCATAAATTAAAAATAAATAAATATTTGGCGCAACAGCTCTTTAAGTGCCAGGGCCTAGCTTCTCGCAACCACTCATGTTGAGTGCGTTATATTTTTCACACGAATGGAAAGGATCTACAGTTTGGTGCCGTATCCAAAGGGCAATTTTGGTTTGAGAAGGTTTTTGGAGACAACAATACTCTCGGATGTTTGTCAGACGCTCGCGAGACGTGGAATCGTGAAAAAACGTTTTGGTGTTTTCTGGGATTCGAACTTGGAACCTTACTCGTAGTGATCCGGCACACTAACCATTTACACCACGGAACGCCACCGCACATTGCCATGCCTCGGGAAATAAAAAAACAAGGAAATAAGTTAACAAAAAAAGGAGGAATTTGTTTGAAAGCAGAATATTTTTTTTTAAAACAACGCTTTTGGCGTAAATAATACGTGGTGATCATTGGGGTGTGTGTGGGTGGCCTTAGGGAACATACAGACAGAGTTTCACTTTTATATACATATAGAAGATGTACAAAGGTATGACATTTACGGTTTTTTTCACTGGAAGATCTGCACGCCGTGCAAGTCGCGAAATGTGGACGAGAGATGAGGAAACCCTATAGTGCACGTGAAAGAGAATAACAGATAATTATTTAGAAAACGATATCCACCCCCGATTTCAATAAGATTTTAATATGTGGTAGAAGCCACTTTCCTGAGACTTGTGATATATGTAATTAAGATGATTCTTGTGCATTCCCATAAAAATGGAGCTTGTAGTTTCGTGTGGAAATAAGCAATCATGTTTTTAAATAATAACGATTTTTTTTTACTAAAAGCTACGATCTTTAATTCCCAACAGCTTAACCACCCCGGAAAATGGAGTTTGTTAAATTAATCGCACGACTTATCCACTGTGTGCCTCTACCGATCCTTGCAAACTGTTAGCAGTTAAAAGTCGTAGCTTGAAGTTAAGCACACTCGTTTTTATTTAAAACATGATTGCTTATTTCCGGCCGAAGTTATTAGTGCACGTTTTGTATGGCACCTTTGAAGGCTTATATGTATCTTCGAAACAAATCCCACCTTACATATTTATATACATATATCAAAATTCTCTGAAAATTGTGATCTACTTATATTATTAAAATTTCATCAAAATCGAAATTTTTTCTAGATGATTGCTGAATAAGACTGTCAACCAAGAAATGAAACCCAATATTATTTCATGAAAATCTTTTCTACAGCTCTCTCAGTTACTTTTGTTGTTAGTTAATCTAATGCTCCTTATTTTTTAATTTTTTTATCAACTTTTCACTTATTGTTAAGATTACTAGTTTGTGTTCAGAGAGATCAAAACTTTCCTCTACTTTCGTAGAGTTTTTGGTCACTCCTCTTGCGATGAAAAAGTTTATGAGATCAGCGTTTTTAGTCTGTTGGAAGGCCAATATGTCGGTTTTCCTGCAAAAAGAGTCAATATTAGATTGCATGCTGGCTTAGTAGAGTAGTTTATCTTTCGGTAAATTGCATCTTGACCCCAAAAAGTGTGTTTCGAATTGAAATCACCGTCAATTATAAAATTCGGTCTAAACGCACCAAAGTGAGTTACAAATAGGTTATTTTCTATCTTGCATCGCGGAAGGCAATATATGAACGCGATATTATAGTATACATAAGTGTTTATTTTTTAAACGAATTGAACCTATTTGCATTGCATCGAGCTCAATAATTGTATTCGTGAAGTGCTCGATACTGTCTTTAAGGAACAGAGAGAATCTGCCTATTTAAATGGATGGTATGCATGATTACTTTTTCTTTCCAAATAGGTTTGAGAAACCAAGCATACATACATAACATATGTCTATGTTATCTTTCTGTAGGAATACAAGTACTTCTTGTTTGACGATTTTCGGCAGAGGTCTGTTTGTGTTCCATCTTAATATTTTAAGGAACTTTTTCGTATCCATACCTTAGTTCGAGTTTTGCGAGTTTAAAGATCGATTAAATGATCAAGGAAAACACTTCTGAAATTGGATCTGTCGTATTACCACTTTCTTTAATTTCTTGCACATACGTTTGCGCGTGACGAATGGCGGCTGAACTTTTACTTGTTCAGCTTTCTTCTTTTCCTTGACGGATTTGCTTTTCTCGTAGGGATTTCGGATTTATCCTTAATTTATTTCGGTTTCGGACGTATGGTATGTTTAAGGGTATCGGGCCTTTTTTGGAGCTCTTCAGCCACTTCGCAATGTATGTATGTATGTTTATTTAGCTTATGAAAAAGCTTTTTTTGATAATGTTATAACATTTCAGTTTATTTTGGTTTTTGTTACAATTTTCAAAAATGTATGTTAAATTAAAGCTCTAAATATATTTTTTTTAATTCGTTAGTTAATTTTTTTACATTATTTGGTAAACTATTATAGCCGTGAAATCCCATGTAGAAGATGGTGCCCTGCCCCCTTGGTGTCCTGGTTCTCTGGATCCTCAGGTATACATATACAGGAACAGCGATGCCAGGTGGAGCGATTTTCCCCGTTTTCGGGATTTTTCAATCAAAAAGGGAAAAACTGGACAACAGCTTTGAAAACGGAGAAAATGAAACACTTGTCACTTACAGAAATTTTCAATAAAGCAATAAATTAAAAATATCTCGTGAATAAAAAATGTCAATGCAAACTATTTTTAACTCACGTTCACATTTTGCAGCACATGAGGCGCATCTTCTTCTTCTTCTTCCTATTTTGGCGAGGTTATGATCCGAAAACAAGGGATCATAACCCTCCCTCTTCACCGCATTTCTACTGATTCGCCTGTGTGGGTATTTTTATTTTTTTTTTATACTTTGCGAGTTCATTTTGTATCTGTTCTATTTTTAAGTTAATAAAAATATGAGTTCTATTAAAAAAAAAAAGTGTTTTATTCCTCAATATACAAAATAGTAAGAAAATGAAAACGGGGAAAAAAGCGGAGAAAACGAAGCATAGGAAAGGGGAAAAATGGGTTTGCGCACAAAAAAGGGAATTTGCTCTACAAAAAACCGGCAACACTGTCCGGGAAGCATGTTATTTTTCATTTTAAAAACAATCTCCATAATTAACTGGGTGCTTTCCTTTTAAGTTTATGTAAATGGCTGGGACCTGCTTATTTAAGTCACATTCTTCCGAGAGATGTTTATCTGTTCATTTCACGCAACGCGGCTTTTTCTAGAAGTAAGCCTGCGTATGATTAAAGGTTTGACAGCGCTTACACTGTGGGATTGATCTTGTGCTCTTAAGCAATTCATCTTTATTATCTGTCTTATCAAAACTTAGCATGAATAGCTGAAGTCAAGCCTAACCAATACTTCCTAATCTCCTTCTGATTGTTGCTTCTCTTTCTTGACAATATTAACCACGTTATGAATTTTAAAGCAATTGGCTTGAAAGTCGTTCATAATGTCTTTTTTAGTACACAATCTTCCTAACAATGTGTTAACGTAAAATAAGAAGTACACTTTACAAAATATTAGTGTAAAAGATAGAGAATACTCCTACCCAAAATTAAAGGGAATCATAAGAAAACTCGGACATACATAGGTCTTTAGTACTTGAATACTTAACTGCGAACCTAAGGGAAAATTTCTCTGTATACCTCTCTATTCATACTTATTTACGCAAGAGTGGGAAATGGGACGACATTACAATTTAATTTCACTTTCTGAAGCAAATACTGTAGGTGCCAGTCACCCCAATTCTTCAACTCGTATACGACAGTCGAATCCGATGCATAGGACTCCTGGCAGAATTTACATACAAGTGTGTTCGTAAAATACGACTTTGTAATAACTTAATGCGACCATGGTCGAATTTGACTGCCGTATACGAGTTGAAGAATTGGGTGAGTGCTTTAAGACGCCATAATTACCCTTTTCAAATCCAAACCAACGACAAATGGTTACGCACTATTTTGTAGGTACACTTGTATGCATACACATCTACATTATCAGATCTCGCGGAGAGCAAAACTGTAATGCCATTCTGTCTCTCGCAAATAAAAAATACCTGCAATACCCTCTTTTTCTTTTCTTAGAATGTATGTATGCATATATGCGCCAACAGCCACTTAATATGCATCCTTAACAGAAATCGACCGCTACGAAGACCATAGGTGCCGTTCTTTTCTCAAAACAATCAATGGCTTATCGCAATAGCCTGACCGCCTTATCGCGATGCTCATAAATCCCTTCTTCACGGGTATATACATATTTATTTTGGGTATCCTCCTTGCACAGATATTAGCGACAAGATAACACAACTCTACTGGTTAACCTGCTCGCGCGTACCAACATCCAAATCGTATACCTATCGATCACTTTTCCCTTTTTGCGAGGGATCCATATGCAATAAAAGCAAAGATATTACATCCTCTTTTCTTACCACTACACACACACATTCACTGATATATATTTTTTTTATTTATTTTAACTCACAACATTAATAACAAATTTTTACCTTTACAAAAAAACACACTACACTTTGAGACTAGGGCAATCCCACTTCTGAAATATTACGATAAAAGATAAAGTACACCTTACACAATATTAACGTAAAAGATAAAGGATACTTTAACCCAAAATTAAAGGGAATCACAAGCAAGCTCGGACATACGTGTTTCGTAGTTGCATGCCGATATTGAACTGAACAATTTCGAACACACTACACCACTCGTATGCCACTTCAGGTTACCTAGCATCAATAGAGTACTAGTTAGTACGTTTTTATGCAAAGTCAAGGATCGAGTCGGGATCGAGTTGAGATTTCGGTCTGAGTATTTCTACACACCGAGTTGAAAGATTGAAAGCTCCAAACGTGGTTGAACTCACAGATAGGTAGGTATAGCATATATTCTACTTTTAATTGTGTTAGTGTTCTGTTGTGTTTTAGTTTTTCCATTTAATAAATATAAAATAACTGAACACAACACTTTACCCGGAGCTAACCTCAAACAAAAAAAAAACAAAAAACAAACAAAGAGATCACACACACGCAACGACAACATGTCAGTTCAAGTACTTAACCTAGGTATACATACATGCATGTTTCTTACTCGACCCAGCTCAGTTAGCTGAGTCGAGTTGAGTCAACCCCATTCTAACTCGATCAGCGTTTATATGAATTTCCAGCCGGTTTGAAACCAGTTTCAGTCCTGCATATAAACGTAGTAATTATTATCATCAGACGAAATTTATTCTTAGCTTAACTTTTCGCTAGGTGGTATGTGGTCGCTTTTCTCACAGAAAAGTGTGTATCGACTATTGAGAGAACGAAGGGACAAAGCACAAAGAAGGTGAAGAAAGTAAACAAAATAACTTTTTTTTTTTATTTTCAATGCATTTTTTTTTTAAATTCAGAATATCTTACGTGCTAACAAAAACGCTTGAAATAGCTTAATTAAGTTAACTATTACCCCGTTTATATGCAGAGTCGAGTAGTCGAGTCAGGTTCGAGTCCAGATTTCGATCTGAGTATTTCTACACACCGAGTCGAATGGTCCAAAAGTCCAAATGTGGTCGATCTGACAGATGAGTATAGCAGACACACTGGTTTTGATTGTGTTAGTGTTCTGATTAGTTCTATTTTTTGGATTTAATAAATATGAAATAACTGAACAGACAACCTTACCCGCAGCTAACTATGAACTCAATCAAAACAAAGCGATTTCCCACCCCGAACAAAAAAAAAAAAAAAAAACAAGAAAGAAATCTCACACACACAGAGACAACATGTCAGTTCAACCACTCGACCCAGGTATACATGCATTTTTCGGACTCGACCCAGCTCTGTTAGCTGAGTCGAGTTCAGTCGAACCCATTTGAACTCGAAAGGCGTTTATATGCATTTGGAACCAGTTTGGAACCAGTTCCGACTCTGCATATAAACGGGGTATATCTTATACTTATACCAACAAAAAAAACACTCTTCAGGGTCATGCACGCATTCGTGTGGGTACTAGCGTGAGGGGTGACTCATGTTGGTTTCTAAGATATTAGGCGTATTTTTCTGAGACAGTAATTCTCAGTAAAGTAAGATTTAGCACGGAGTACAACAACAAAAAAAGGCTGGCAATTACTTTAGCGTTTATCTTCAGTTAAAAGTGAGTTGGGATGTTTAGTTTGCAACACTCAATTTCAGAGGGCGTTGAAACGCTTTTGTTAGTGTTTCAGAGGCTGATAGCGAGCAAGTGCACCAATCTTTAAATATTAAAAATCGCCTTTAAACCAGATTGACTGTGGATCATTTTGCTGAGAAGCTTTTACTTAGCTTTGCATAATTCTCATCAAAACACGCCTATTATGTCAGGTGGTACTTTGTTTTTTTTTTTTTTTTGTATTTAACTTAATTATCAATCAAGTTACCACTCAAGTGTCGCCATATTTAACTGTTTCTATGTGGCAATACAATAAGCAACGTTGCTATATTTCGAGTTTTGATACGTAAAGGTATGTATGTATGCACTGCACATGCAAATGCAAAAATATTTAGCACATATTATAGTGTTCTGTAACCCAATTTGCAGATTTATTTTTTAATGATTACAAACACTGTATTAAATATAGGTTATAACGACAAATTTCTTAAAAAGACACATTTGTTCACTTTTTGGAATAAAGTATCGCTTACTAATACTGATAATGCTTTATACTTGAATGTGGCTAAGTATATATGTATATAGATACAATGTATATATAGGTATAAGCACGCGTTTTTTATCTGTCCCTGGTAGGCCTATTCCTCGTTCTATTACTACTTCATAAATAATACTATTGCAATTAATAGAAGCATTTAAAAAATAAGTGATGATACGAGTATTCATAGATTATATTATTTCAATGATTAGACGTATTGCACATGCATTTAAAAAATAAGTGATAATTATATTATTGCTGTGTATTGTGTTTACATGTATACGTTAGCTGTGTTTAAGGGTTTTATAAGTGTTTCATGTTTTTCACTCCACCAAAATCTTTATTCATTTTCTTTATTGAACATTTTATCTGGCAAACTATTGTGAACTTACAAATAAAATCTTTTTGTTCTCATGTTAAGACTTTACTGACTTTAGTTTTGTCCTAGTATTTCATAAATTCAATCAGGACATTTTCTTTATGTTGCATATCTGCAAATTGACACTCAAACATTTTCTTAATCCTGTTAACCATATTTTCAAATGCTGTCAACGGGATGGTTAAATTTCCAAATTCGGAAAGCGTCTTATGTGTTTTGTATGGTCTTAACTTAATTGGTTTGCTCTCTGGATGTATTTTCTTCACTTATCAACATTTTTTTCCAACTCTCGCAATTAAATTTGTTGGTAATCTTAGAGGCCGTAAATCCGGCAAATATGTCAGATCTGTTTGGTGTATCTTTTTTTAACATCCTTTAGATATGACTATTGCAGTTTCCTTTTCATCCAAATCTTGTTTGTATTCAATTTTACTCACAAGGTCTTCTTCCAAGATATCTACCTCCATTGGAGTTTCAACGTCATAGTCTTCTAACTCTACCTCATCGTAGTTTGCTTCATTCAAGAATGATTCAACTGCAGGTGGATTTAAGGTTCTGAAAAATAATTTGGTTAAGATTTCTTATAGCTGATGGGTTTCTTTCATACGAGTATAACCCTCTATTCGTTCTAGCCATTGAGAAAAAATTCTCTACAACATCGGTATTAACCCTAGAATGCATATGGGGTGCCAGCGCACAACACTTCAAAAAACAAACTGTTACAATTTTTGAAATAAAAGTCGTTATTTGCTTAGAATGTCATGACTTTTGTTTTTTTCGTTAGTATTCATTTGTGAAAGTTGTTTAGTGCATTTCCTCTCTCCGGATGGAAGAAATCGTGGTGACTGGAGTGTGCTGACACCCCATATGTATTAATGTGATACTTTTTTTTAGGGTGAATTAAATAAAAATTTGTTAATTTTGAAGCAGAATTGCAAAAACAATTTATTATCTGTATAAGATGTCGCGAAATAAGGCCAACTATAATTTGGGCGAGGTACGGAAATTTCTTTTAGATATGGAGGAAGAAGATGAAGCTGAAGAAACACACGTGCAATGTGGTCCACACAGTGCTCACCCATCTTCCAGGCTATAATTGAAGTCAACGGGTTTGCATTACTGATTTATTGTATCCGATTCGATGACAGGGAAACAAGGGATCGCTCGGGTAAACTGGCTCCAGTCAGGTTCGTTTGGGAACAATTTACTTCAAACTGTTCAAAATATTATGCCCCTTACGAGTACTGTACGAAAACAGTTCAAAATATTATGCCCCTCACGAGTACTGTACGATTGATGAGCAGCTTTTGGTATTCAGAGGTAATTGTACATTCAAAATTTATATTCCCTCGAAGTCAGATAGTACGGCATAAAAATTATAACGATGTGTGATTCTGGAACATATTATATTACGTATATATGGTGTCTGCGACTCTTTACGAAGCAGGGAAGATGCTTCTTATGTCATAGGATACGAGATAAAAAATCAAAAACGACGTGCGTTACTTGCCAAAGGCACACTTGCCCCGACTATGGCCGCGAAGTATGTAACAGCTGCCTATGTATGTGCAACAAACAAGACTAAAAATCTACTGATATGTGAGAAGTTTCCGAATACGCACCATGACTCCCAGCAATGATGAGATCACTACCGCGATCAAGGCACTCAAAACCAACAAGACGGTATTCCAGCAGAGCTCTTACGAGCAGCACCAACAACATCGGCTGAGCTTCTGCTTCCACTTAAAGAGAGAGCTTGGAAAGCTGAAAGCTTTCCTAGCGAGTGGAAAAAGAGGAATGATCGTAAAGCTTCCTAAGAAAGGAAATTTAGTGAAGTGCGAAAACTGGAGGGATATCTGCGTACTGCCTGCTATAGCGAAGTTAATAGCTAACATCATCCTGGAGCGAATCAAAGAACATCTCGAAGACACACTCGATGCCGAACAAGCAGGTTTCCGCTCTGGATCTTCCTGTGCCGACCACATCAACACCCTGCGGTTTATCATCGAACAGTGCATTGAATATCAATCGCCACTCCACCTGCTGTTCATCGATTTTGAGAAGGCGTTCGGTAGTGTTAACAGGGAGTTTATTTGGCGTGCCTTACGCAGGAGAGGTATTCCCGATAAACTAATTGCTATTATCAAAGCTACATATGAAGGCTCCAAATGTCAAGTTCTGCACAGAGGAAGGTTGTCTGAGGAATTTGAGATCCGAAGTGGGGTAAGACAAGGCTGTATCCTTTTACTAATATTATTCCTATTGGTGATTAGCGATGTGCTTCGTGCAGCTTTGTCGACGGGAAACGGAGGAATTCGATGGACTGTCAACTGAAACATCTTGACTACGCTGACGATGTATGCTTACTCTCCCAGAGAATTATGGACCTCCACCAAATGACAGCAGATGCGGAGAGGGAGGCAGGCGTTGTCGGGCTGAAAATGAATACGGCAAAAAACTAAAATTATCAGCCTTGGAACAAACTCATCGGCTCAAATATGCATTGCTGGATAACCGGTAGAGAGAGTAGGGAATTTCCAGTATCTTGGGATTATTGTCTTGACCGATGGTGGAACCGAACTGGATATAGCCAACAGGGTCGCCACCCCAAAGTCCGCGTTCGGGATGTTGTCCGAAATTTGGCAAAGCAATGGAATCAGTTTGAACACCAAAATAAGACTGTTCCGCTCCTACGTTGAATCCGTGCTATTATATGGATGCAGCACGTGGGGAGAGACCACTACTATCACCAGAAAGCTGCAAACGTTCGTTAATAGGTACCTGCGCAATATCTTAAGGATTTTCTGGCCCATCGTATTTCTAATGAACACCTTTACGAGAGAATGGGTCAGGGACCAATAGGCACATCCATCCAATGGCGGAAGTGACAGTGGATTGGTCACACATGCCGAAAGGGTGATAGTTCCATAGCGAACCATGCCATGCAATGGAACCCTTTAACTCAGGATGGCATAAGACCGGCGGTCCGAGGAGAACATGGCACAGAACAGTCGAGAAGAAGGCACAGCAGTTGGGGAAAAGTTGAGGAGAACTCATACACTTTGCCAGAAACCATACACGATAGCGCGTAGGCGTAGTAGAGGCCCCAGAACCCACAAGGGGATACAGGACATAAGAAAGTTATATGCATTCTTCCAGAAATAAGAAAAATGTTGCAACTATTGAATTCGAAAAGCTCTATTTTCTAGAATTTTTTTAAAAACACCTTATTTTATTTTTTTCTCATTAATATGGCTGTGAACCAAAAGCAATTTTTTTGTTAATTTAACTAATAAATATATTACTTTTAAATTAAATAAATTCATTTCATTAAAATTGTGTCGTAAGATGCTGTTTTTTCAAAGTGTTGGGGTGCTCAGGAGCCCCATATGTGTTACCGTACTAAAAAACACGTATGCATTCTAGGATTAAGGTGTGAAATGAGAAGGAATTGTTGTTCGTCTTTTAATTTGTTCCATATTTGTTCTATCCCAAGCAGTATTTGCCAGTAAAGCAATATGGTTTTTTCATCATCCCGGTTGATTCTTATATTAGTATCCACCATCTGGCATTTTTAATACTCCGTAATGTGTCACTATAGTGGCTTAAAGGTTGTCGATGAGGGTTGCTTGAAGTCAAAGTATAGCTATTTGAGTTATCAAAAAAACAATTCATATTGCTTACGAAACCTGCCGTTGATATGCCGTCTTATAGCAGTTTTCTACAATAGCATTAAAAATTCTAGTCGAAACATTTTCACTAAAAACCTGCGTGGCCAACTTGACGGATAATTTTTCAAAGACATTCGGGCTTATATGGCTTTTTGCTTGTTTAAAACAAACTTGAAATTGTTCTGATATCGACCAGAAAGATCTGGCCTCTACTAGACGTAAAAACCGAAAAAACGTATATCTCCAAACAGAAGGAATATATGCTTCACAGTAGGAATAATCACAGGACACTGCCTGATAAATAGACTTGCAATTTGAATGGGAGTCCTATCAAATGATTTCTGCTAAAGTTACAGAGACGAAGAAGAAGAGGAAAACAACATTCATTTCCTTGGCACATGCCTAGCGCTAGCTACTCTGAGAAAGAGACTACTAGGTAAATACTTCTTTAAAGACCTAAGCGATCTGTCTAACATAGACATTGTAAATTTATATAGATTTATATCAAAATCGAACTGGTTTACCTGACACAATAGCTTACACTTCGCCCCCTCTTTACAACGGGAAGCAACTCATGTGGGGTATTCATAGTCACTTGAAGCATAGCAACAGGTTCCTATTGAATCAATCACCATCCCCATCCCACGCCGTATCGGTCACGATTTAACCACAGAGGCCTGTAATGTAGCAGTCACCTTCCAATGGCGACAGATGACCCTCCCAAATAATACTAGACTAGCACTGGTAAATACACAACACTACGACTGCATATCAGTAACAGGGATTGATTGAGTCAATCAACTCTACTACACGTATGCACCCTACTACATACACGGTGCACCTAGATACTAAGGGTTCGATTTATTCAGTCATCCTACCTAGCCAGACCGATTACCACAATAGCCATAGTTCGACTGCATAATAGTACAAGGGTTTGATTGAATCAGTCACCTCATTTACTATTATTTTTATAAGTTGGATTGCTTTCTTTTTTATTCGTACGCTTCTATTTTCGTACCGAAAATGAACTACGCAACTAATTCTCGATTTTTACTACACTTCAAAACACGCGAAAATCTTCACCGTACTGCAGGAGTAGCAAAATATTCAAAGGATATACAATACAAGCACGTCCACGGTTAGCTATTTCGCTGCAACTTTGTTGACATTCTTTTCACATTACATCGTAGTTTTTATTACTTACTTACTTAGCTGGCGCTACAGTTCGGGGTGAACCTGGGCCTTAACCAACAAGCCTCTCCATTTAGCTAGGTCTTTAGCTAATTGCCTCCAGTTGCGCAATCCAACTTGGTCGCGGTCCCCTTGAACTTGTGCGCGCCACCTACGGCGATAATTCCCTCTACTGCGTCGTCCCTCGGGGTTAGATTCAAAGACTCTGCGAGGCAGAGCGTTGGTGTCCATTCGCTCTACATGTCCTAGCCATCTCAGACGTCCAATACACAGTTTTTTGACTAGGTCGATGTCGCTGTACAGCTCCAAAATCCGTCAACGCAAACGGGACCGAAAATCTTACGAAGAATTTTTCTTTGAAGCGACCAAGGATATCTTCATCCTCTTTTAATAAAGTACATGTTGTTCTTCGCTTGATTTCTGCGCTTATCTTGTTTGTAGAATTTATAGCAGAGCCAAGGCAGACAAAGTCCCTTACTACCTCGAAGTTATAGCTGCCCACTGTGACGTTTTGTCCAATTCGTCGGTGTTGGTTTTCCCTTTTTGTTGACAGCATATATTTGGTTTTCCCCTTGTTTATCGCTAAACCCATTTTGGCCGCTTCCGCCTCAATGCTTGCAAACGCACGGGTGACAGCCCGCTAAGTTCTTCCGATAATGTCTATATCGTCGGCGTATGCAAGCAATTGTACAGACTTATAATAAATTGTGCCTCCGGTGTTGGCTTGTGAGTTCCGCACAATCCGTTCAAGTATAATATTGAAGAAGTCACATGACAGCGCGTCACCTTGTCTAAAACCTTTTTCGACATCAAAGGTCTCGATGAGGTCATTACCGACCTTGATGAAGCAGCGAGCGTTCTCCATCGTCAGCCTGTACAGACGGACAAGTTTGGCAGGGATGTCAAAACTAGACATGGCTCTATAAAGCTCTTCTCTATAGATGCTGTCATAGGCGGCCTTGAAATTGATAAAGAGATGGTGACTATCGATTTGGAATTCTTGGGTTTTCTCCAGGATCTGCCGAAGTGTGAAAATTTGATCGATGGTGGACTTTCCTGGCCTGAAACCGCACTGATAGGGTCCAATCAGGCTGTTGATAAAAGGTTTCAGGCGTTTACACAATATTGCGGAGAAGATTTTGTATGCGATGTTGAGGAGACTGATGCCTCTATAATTGGCGCAGTTGAGGGGGTCTCCTTTTTGTGGATTGGGCAAACGATGCTGGGGTCGTCATTAGTTGAGTCATCCTTATTCGAGGCATTTGGTTCTTTCGGAACCATCGATTTTTTTACGTGGTAGGGAAGTTACCCCGACGGCACAACCCCCAACCTGGAGATCCAGTTCCTTAATTATTCCCCCAGGACGAGGGGCCGGATACACAGGTGCCAGTAGTTCACTACGGGAGTATGAGCGCTGCCGTTGACCCATTAAGGGCTCCTCGGCCACCATCTCTATTCCAATGTCCTGACCAACATTGAAAATTCCTTACCGAGCTGTGGTCCGAATACGTCGAAGCAGCTTGCGCAAGGTATTCACTAAGTTCAACCTAACTGGATCTATAGACGCCACCGTTGACTCCGTCTGGGGAATTCGTCCGCTGCCGCCTGGAACAGGAATAAGTGCTCTAGTGGGAAAGCACTCTTCCACCCCTCTCTCATCTGCTGCCACCAAGAATCCGCCAAACGGGGTTGGTTACACACTTCTTGGATTAAGGTACTAGGCACCCGCCTGTCATCGCGTGGAGGTTGAGAGTAGGAGTTGGTAGGCCTCAGCTGAGTGAAAACGCCTGTGTTTTCATATGATCGCATGCACTACCGTTTGACCAGCCAACATTATGTCGATATTGTTTTTTGCAAGAATACTTCATCTAAAATTTCCAATATTCCGTTTTCGTTCCATGTTAATATTTTAAGCATGTTTATATTTTCATATTCGTACTTGAGTTCCTGTTTTGCGAGCTTTATGTTCGAGATTGCTCAATTTTTCAAATATAATATAAGTTTATTTGTTTTGTTTTGCTCCTCAAGTTTCGTGAGAATTATAGAGAAAACTGGATCTGGATACCGCTTTGTTTATTTTCTTGCGACGCGGCTTGCGCATGCGTTGCCCGATAGTTTTTTATTTTTTTGAGGGCAGGTGAAAATCTTCCATAAACACTGTGAGAATAGCAAGAGCATGCTTCATTGCTCGTGCAAGCTCAGCTTAGATCGTGTGATATTCACGACTAGTTGAGCGGGGTGGGTTACCTTCGCGTTCTTTAGAGCCTTATTTTCTTCTCAGAGTAGATCTACCTCTTTCTTAAGCTTCTGGTAGAGTAACTCCATTTTGTTATGCGTTACACGGAGTTCGCTGTTTTCCTCCTCAAAGCTTTTGCATTTCCTGAGTCTCGTTATTCCCACTTGGCGCTTCCGGCGATCGAGATAACCTTGAACTTTTTGTAAAAGTGTCAGAGGACTGCAATAAATGGCTGTCCCCAGAATCCTTAGAGCCTACCTCAGTAGAGGATGGATTTTCCAGTAAACCTCAACTGCCACCTGGGATAGTATATCTTTTTGTTTGGTTCATTGCATGTTTTGTATACTCTACACTCGGTATACAGGCGGTGAATTTTAGTCGCCTCTTACGACATGCATGCCTACCTCGTATATTCTGACCCCTACCCGAAGGGGGTAGGTGAGGAAAATTGTATAGAAGAAAACTCTCTTGTCTTAAATTTTAAAAAAAGGCTTATTTTCATTTGCGCCTTTTGTATGCCTTTCTATTATTACTGCCTTTGTCACAACATACAGCACTAGCAGACAGATTGCATTCCATGCATTTTGCTTTCAATATATCAGCAATATCCGCACCTGATAGGCATTCTATGTAATAAGACACCGTCTGCTTCTAAGTTTCGTTTAATCCCCGAAGGGTGAAAACCATTACTTTGGAAGCCACTGTAGTGTTTCTATCAAGCTCAAGAAACCCGTATATTAATTCTGTTTTTGTACTATATTCGAGTTCCGGCTTTACTGCCATCTCGTCGAAGAGCAAAACGCTTTTTATTTTTTCCATCCCGTCATAGCATCCGCTTTATTGTTTTAGCGGCATGGTAATTCGTTTAGACAATCTTGTCGGAAGGCTTAATGCAGAATGCCATCGATATATTGAACTTATTGTCGGCATAATTTACTTACTTACTTAGGTGCCGCTACAGTCTTTCCGGGCTGGAACGTTGGGCGCCACTAGCTCTACATAACCGAGCCATCTTAGTCGCTGTATGTGAACTCTTCTTGCTATGTCGATGTCCTTGTATAGGCAGTATAGTTCGGCATTAAACCTTCTCCTCCAATCGCCGTCTATGCAGACGGGACCAAAGATCCCTCGAAAAATTTTCTCTCAAAGTAACCAAGAGCATCTTCATTCGATTTTGAGAAAGTCCATGCCTCTGCGGCAGGACTGGGATGATAAGTGCCTTATACAGAGTTACCTTAGTAGTTCTAGATAGTTACTCAGTTACCTTCTTAGCCCATAAAAACACCGATTGGCAAGAGTAATTCTTCGTTTGATCTCTCCACTGGTGTCATTTGCGAAGCTTTTACTCCCTGAAAATTGTACTCGTCTATTGTGGCGTTCTGTCCAAGATGCCGATGTTGGGTGTTCTTTTTTGTAGACAGCATATATTTTGATTTGCTTTCATTGGCCGCTAAACCCATCTTCGCTGCCTCGATCTCAATACTTGCAAATGACCCACTGACGGCCCACTGAGTTCTTCCGACTATATTAATATCACCGGCGGAAGCGAGTATTTGTACAGACTTGTAAAATATTATACCTCCGGTGTTGGCTTGCGAGTACAATTCTTTCAAGTACGATGTTAAAGATATCGCCTGTCAGGCTGTTGATGATCGCTTTTAGGATCTTATATGCGTTGTTAAAAAGACTTATACCTTTGTACGAGTAGTTGGCGCAGTTTAGAGGGTCTCCTTTCTTCAGGATCGGGCAAACGATGCTGAGGTTTCATTCATCGGGCATACCTACTTTCTTCCGACCAGATTTTACAGATGAATTCGTGCGAGAAATAGATCAAGCTATGACAAATGATCACAGTACTCGTTTCAGTGGACATCAAGGTTTTCTAAAGACTTGTATTAAGCTTAAGACCCAATTTCAAACGGAAAAATATGTTTGCGGATATAAAACGTTTCATTGAAGCATGCAAACTGTGCCAAGTCAAGAAAAAGTCCAAATGTACCTTAATGCCTATGATGGTTTCCGTCACCTCTAAAAACCATTTGAGAAAGTATTCATGGATATCTTAGGATCCTTACCCACAACTACCAGAGGAAACAAATTTATATAGCTAATATTTGATTTCGAGGATGACTTAACACGGTTTATTGATTGCTGCCCACTCCCAAATACGAGATCGGACACTGTGCTCAGGTATTCTATGAAGAGATCATTAATAGGTATGGATTACCCAGGCAATTACTTACGGATCGTGGATCCAATTTTTGTAGTGATTTCTTCAAAAAAGTATGGAAGTTCTTGCACATAAAAAAAATTGTAACCACCGCTTATCATCCACAAACCAACGGAGCTTTTATAATTTATGGATGATTAAATCATACACAACATATATTTACACATTTAGTTCCTCAAGGTACTCCCTCTATTTTAATACCTTTTATAGTTTGTATTGAAACAATTAGAAATATTATTCGACCTGGAACTTTAGCAGTTCGTTCGATTAACTGCAAATATAATTGCAGGACACTTATTATTAACTCTTTTAGGAAATACAGGACCTTCAATATCTTCAATACTTATTATAATTTTAATTATTGTACAAATTTTATTATTAATTTTAGAATCTGCAGTAGCAATTATTCAATCTTATGTATTTGCTGTATTAAGAACTCTATACTCTAGAGAAGTAATTTAATGTCAACACATTCAAATCATCCATTTCATTTAGTAGATTATAGCCCATGACCATGAAAATTATTTTTATGAACTCAGACACAAGTTACAAAAAGCCTATCAAATAGCTAAAACTAACGTAGATAATAGCAAAGCTCAGCCAAATGAGTATTATGATAAGAAATGCAACCCACATACGTTTAAAGTAGGTGACAAAGTTTTTCTACAAGATACTCGTATGGCCCGAAAAAATAAACTTTCCTCACTTTTCATTGACCCTTTTGAAGTCAAAAATATACACAATATCATAAATACCACCATTCTACGTGAACATAAACCGGAGAAGCCTTATTATGAAAAGAATTAATACAAATAACTCAGCTTAATGATATCGAAGTAGAGCCTCAATTTCGGTTTTTTTTTTATGTTAGGTAATGTACGTTCTTGTACAACTAAAACCGTTTTAAATGAATAGAAACACATTTTAATTATCTCACAGGAAAACCATGATGATGAACCTTATAATTGGCGCATCCCTAATATTGGCGCTCGGTGGTAGCTTTGGCATGGCATTGATGATAACCCAAATAAAAGATATGAACAAATAAGCGAAGTCACACTGGACCCTCATCATTCAGTCAAATCTGGAGCAGTTCTTAGACCAACACCGCGATCTTAATAATTTATACCAAGAACTAAGTAATTAGTGTGAGAATACCAAAGTTGATAGCTATGCACGACCTAGTTGTAATAGGTTTATACACTTGTTTAATAGCACTATGAAGTTTATAAACAAACGTTTTAAAACAGCAACTAAGATCTTAGGGTTTTCCGAAAATAATTTTATTTTTATAATTCAAACTGGGAATAAAAGGGTCAAGAGAGGTTGTTTCAATGCTGTTGGAACCTTGTCCAAACATCTCTTCGGAATACTTGATAGCTCAGACGCAGATTATTACAATAATATGACAAACGGTTTGAAGCCAAATGTACAAGTTCATTCTGAATTGTTAAAAAAGCAAACGACAATTCTTCAGAACATTGTGGCTGAATTAAATGCTACAGCTAGTGGTTCCGAAAGAATTACAGCTTGAATTCAATAAATGGAGAGGCATATCGATGCAATGAAAGTAACTATCAACCAAGAAAGGCCAAATTATAATTATTAGAAAATCTTGAGGAATTTGAAGGAATAGCTAACCATTTTATTATTTTAACTAGACACCTTATTGACATTCTTCAATCTGCTAGGCAGGGAGTTATTCATCCCTGTATAGTTCTCCCGGAAAAACTTTTAAGAAAATTTTCAGAGATACAGGAGAACTTTGGGAGCGATTCTTCGTGGCCTGTGCCATTAATATAATTTACCTATTTATTGTAGATTAATGTCGCTTGTTGCATATACTACGGAACAGTGTTTAAACTTTCTTATTAAAATCTCAGTCATACAGGGGAAACCTTATTCAGTTCATCAAATGACCCCGATCCCAGTTCCGATAGGAGACAAACTTTTTTCAACCATAATTCCCTCAAAGCAGATTTTAGTTGTTGAAAGTGACCAACATTTCCATATTCTAATGAACAAAGTGGACCTAGGCAACTGCTTGACAATCAAAGACAAGTCATGCATTTGTTCGGACATTCGACACTCCAAATATCGTATGGTAAACAATGCTGCGAGTTCGAATTAATGGCGGGCAATGATCACATTCCAAAATCCTATCGCCCACGAATAATGTCCATTAATAACACTGTATTTTTCGAGCTGGCACACAGTAACTCGTGGATCTTTGTTTCCCCTTCTAGAGATCGGGTAAAATTCATTTGTGAAAAGAATTCAAGTTTCCACGAAATACACAATGTGGGGATTATACAAATTGAAACTGGATGTGAACTGCACACAACCAATGCAGTTTTATCTACACACCTTTCCTAGCAACATTTCTTCAACATTGCAATCAGCCCTCGTAAAAAAATGGTACTCACCTCCTCGATTTTAGGACACGTAGTTGACTTAAAGTTGTTAAGCATCCTTTCGCGCATCAAGTAGTGAAGTCGTCCGACTCTAATACTCACCTAACATAGCTAATCAAAGATCTTGGGGAACTAAAGCAGCTACAAAGTGCGAAAGAAATATATGTATATCCAAAATGAAACAGTGAAACGGATCAGTGTTACTTTTCATTACTTCTAGTTTGCTCTTATATTTTGGTATGAAAATGTATAAAGTACTGAAGCAACAAAGAAACTCTTTCCGAAGACATAGCTAGAAAGGATTCCAAAAGCACAACAACCTCCTCATGCTCCGCACAAGACGAAGCCACCGAGGACACTAACTTCCAAATGCCAGCCATCGTCCTAAAAGAGTGTCAAATATCTTATTTCGAAAAAAATGCACAATTTTAACCACCAATTCTAGTCTAGTAGCAAAAAGTGTAAACGTTATATAAAATAAGAAAAGAAACAAAAATAAATTAATAAACTATAGCATAATACTGTCTGTCATCTTCATTCTTTTTAATTCAAATAATTTCTGTATTAAGTTTCTTAACAAATGTGATGCCAATATTATTTTTTATTAAAAATTATCTTACAACTAGCGGGTACCCGGCGTGCGTTGCTACGCTTAACAAAAAACAACTGTCAGACAGGTGCCTGGGGCAATAACTGTCAGGCAGGCGCCTGGAGCAACAACTATCAGGCAGGCGCCTGGGGCTAAGTCTATTAGAGACCTTAAACATATGTATAAAAAAAAATAGAACTTAAATGCTATAATACTAAAGTAGTGGGCAAACTGCTGGACCAATGGTACCCGGCGTGCTTTGCTGCGGCTAGTAAAATATTTTTTTTTAGTACAATACTAAAGTACTATAGTACTATAGTACTATAGTAGTGGACCGATTTTCACAGAAACACTCTCGGACTAATATCAAAGATTATCTGAAAATCTGAGGTCAATGGGTTCCGTGGTTTCGGAGTCCATAGCATACAAACATGTATACATATGGTACATTTTTTCCCATGGAAATAAGCACTTCCAGTTTTTCGCGAATTTTCCAATTTACCGGGCAACTCTTCGATTTTTTTCCGTAAAAGCCTTATTCGGACTATTACGAACATTAAAAAAAATGAGCCAAATCGGTCCAGCCGTTCTCAAGTGATGCGATGACCAACGAACAGCATTTCATTTATATTTATATAGATTAAAACACAATTCCAATGTATCCCTTTCATAATACATATATGCATAGCTAAACGTACTCGTTTCGCCAGGCACACAAAAATGTCAAAGTTTTTTTTTAATGTTTTTGAATGTTTTTGTAATATTTTTCTTTTTTTGACTATCACCTTTATAGCGTAATTATCTACATCAAAAAAAAAAAAACTAAACTAAATTGGTAGCGGGAAACATACACATCCTGTCACTTAGTTTTATATAATATAATGTTAAGTTAATAACAATTTATAATAACCATTCTAATTTTGTCAACAGTTGCGCACTCCAATTTGGTCGGTGCCCCTTGAACTTGTGCGCATCACCTACGGCGATAATTCCCTCTTCTGCGTCGTCCCTCAAATTGGATTCGAAGACTCTGCGGGGCAGAGCGTTGGTGTCCATTCGCTTTACATGTCCTAGCCATCTCAGACGTCCAATACACAGTTTTTGACTAGGTCGATGTCGCTGTACGGCTCATATAGTTCGTTATTGAATCTTCTCCTCCAAAACCCGTCAACGCAAACGGGACCGAAAATCTTACTAAGAATTTTTCTCTCGAAGCAACCAAGGATATCTTCATCCTCTTTTAATAAAGTGCATGTTTTCGCGCCGTAAAGCAGGACTGGGATGATCAGTCTATACAGAGTCTACTTTGTTGTTCGAGGTAGGGCTTTGCTGTTGAATTGCCTTATAAGCCCAAAAAAACAGCGATTGGCAAGAGTTGTTCTTTGCTTGATTTCTGCGCTTATCTTGTTTGTAGAATTTATAGCAGAGCCAAGGTAGACAAAGTCCCTTACTACTTCGAAGTTATAGCTGCCCACTGTGACGTTCTGTCCAATTCGTCGGTGTTGGTTTTCCCTTCTTGTTGACGGCATATACTTGGTTTTGCCCTCGTTTATCGCTAAACCCATTTTGGCCGCTTCCGCCTCAATGCTTGCAAACGCACGGGTGACAGCCCGCTAAGTTCTTCCGATAATGTCGATATCGTCGGCGTATGCAAGCAGTTGTACAGACTTGTAATGGATTGTGCCTCCGGTGTTGGCTTGTAAGCTCCGCATAATCCATTCAAGTACAATATTAAAGAAGTCACATGACAGCGCGTCACCTTGTCTAAAACCTTTTTTGACATCAAAGGTCTCGGTGAGGTCATTACCGACCTTGATGGAGCAGCGAGCGTTCTCCATGGTCAGCCTGCACAGACGGACAAGTTTGGCAGGGATGTCAAAACTAGACATGGCTCTATAAAGCTCTTTTCTATAGATGTTGTCATAGGGGACTTTGAAATTGATAAAGAGATGGTGAATATCGATTTGGAATTCTTGGGTTTTCTCCAGGATCTACCGAAGTGTGAAGATTTGATCGATGGTGGACTTTCCTGGCCTGAAACCAGGGGGTCTCCTTTCTTGCGGATCGGGCAAACGATGCTGAGATTCCATTCATCAGGCATACACTCGTCTGATCAAATCTTAGAGATGAGTTTGTGTATGAACTCTACCAATTCATCCCCTGCTGCCTTAAAATGATCGGCCGGTAAGCCGTCAGGTCCAGCAGCCTTGTTGGATTTTAGCTTGGATATTGCTATCCTCACTTCGTTTTGGTCAGGTGGACGAAAATGTTGACTATCATCGTCTATGTTGAATGGTTCATTCTGCCTGACAGCGGGATGTTGGTCTTCGTCACCGTTATACAGTCTGTAGAAGTAGTTTTTCCATATTCTTAGCACCGACTATGATTCTACTACGAGGTTTCCATTTTGATCTCTACAGGTTTCTGTACGGGTATTGCTTCTCTGACATGTTCTTTTAACCATTTGGTAAAGTTTGGGATATCCGCATTCGTACCTTGACTACAACAAGATAATGATCCGAGTCTTGAGCCTTGATCCGGATAGTCATAATACGCTCGCTAACGTGTCGGAAGCTTAAGACTTCTTGCCCAAGTCTGCCGCGTATGACAAATCCGCACCCGAATAAGCGTTGCCTGTTGCCTCTGTAGCAATCACCGTAGTAGATGTCACAGTTTTTCATCCTCTTCTTGCCCGTCCCATCCCATCGCACTTTCTGGTTGGCGGTAATATCTGCTTTATAGCAGTCTAGGGCCTCTGCTAGTTGTCCGGCTGCACGTGGTCTGTAAAGGGACAGAACATTCCACGTATAGATCCGAAGGTCGTTGTCCTTATTTAGTTTGCTGGGGTCGTCATTAGTTCAGTCATCCTTATCCGAGGCTTTTGGTTGTTTCGGAACCATTGGTTTTTTACGTGGTAGGGAAGTTATCCCGACCGCACAACCCCCAACCTGGAGGGCCAGTTCCTTAATTATTCTCCCAGGACGAGGGGCCGGATACACAGGTGCCAGTAGTTCACTACGGGAGTATGAGCGCTGCCGTTGACCCATTAAGGGCTCCTCGGCCACCATCTCTATTCCAATGTCCTGACCAACATTGGAAATTCCTTACCGACCTGTGGTCCGAATACGTCGAAGCAGCTTGCGCAAGGTATTCACTAAGTTCAACCTAACTGGAACTATAGACGCCACCGTTGACTCCGTCTGGGGAATTCGTCCGCTGCCGCCTGGAACAGGAATAAGTGCTCTAGTGGGAAAGCACTCTTCCGCCCCTCTCTCATCTGCTGCCATCAAGAATCCGCCAAACGGGGTTGGTTACACACTTCTTGGATTAAGGTACTAGGCACCCGGCTGTCACCGCGTGGAGGTTGAGAGTAGGAGTTGGTAGGCCTCAGCTGAGTGAAAACGCCTGTGTTTTCATATGTCCGCACGCCCTACCGTTTGACCAGCCAAGAGGGAGTGACTTTAACGCCATGTTCATTATTATCATATGTATGGGTAAGCCATAGTCCGTTATATAAGCGATTGTGTTAGCAGTTTTATTTACTGATGTTGGAGGCCAATCATTTTTAACCTCTTCTATCGCAGCCGCAACTTTTAAAACAGTTATTTCCTTTTCCACTGTGCCCTGGAACTAATAATTCTGAAGCACGTATCGTCAATTACTCCGTCACTATATTTGCACACCATTATACATGATTTAAAAAAAAAAAATACATGATTTTGGAATTGCATTTTTAGTGAAGCATTTTTTTGTTTCCCTTGTTACCTTCTTCTTCTTCTTCTTCTTCCTTTTATCAGCGAGGTTATGATCCGAAAATAAGGGATCATTACCCTCCCACTTCACCGCATTTCTACTGATCCTCCTGTGGGTTCGCCTTGTGTGTTTCCCTTATTACCATATCTCTTAAATAAAAATGTTTCTCACAAAATCTAGCAGTTTAGTTCAAAACGTCTTTCGAGAATGCTTTAACCAAATTTCCCTTCGGTGGGCATTCGGAACATCAAAAAATTACAGAAACTGTTTGTACATTTTGTTGAAATCTGTGTACGAACATCTTATATCACTTATAAGATTTTAAAATCCATATAAATATGTAGGTACCTGCATACAAAAATACTCAATCTAAAAAATATGTACATATGTATATGCAATTCATATATGCATATATACACCTTAATTAAGAAAATCAAAAAACTATAAAGACTTATCGGCAAAAAGCACAACCAATCTTAAAGCAAACGCACTGTGCCACTATTGTTCTATAGTTCTGTTCACTGCACTGAATCTATATATGTATGTAAATAAAAATTAAATGCAGTTCGTTAGTCACCGCATCACTTGAGAACGGCTGGACCGATTTGGCTCATTTTTTTTAAATGTTCGTAATAGTTCGAATAAGGTTTTTACGGAAAGAAAAATTGGAAAAGTTGCCCGGAAAATTGGAAAATTTAGGAAAAACTGAAAGTGTTTTTTTCCGTGGGATTTTTGTATGAACTCGCGAACATTACTCACGATTCGAACGATGGATTTGCGTAATTCACAAATCGACCACAAACAAATTTATTGAAATTTTGACATGAAATTTGGTCTGTCGGGTTAGCTAGTATTAAGATAAAAGTGAACTTTCTCACAATTACAACATAAATTGCCATTCAAACAAATTTAAATGTTTTTGTTTCTCTTCTGGCATTTTATTTTTTCTATTTTATGTTAGGCAATGCTGTGACCAACCCTTAACCGCCAAAATCGTAAAAAGGAAAAGCATATAGGGTCATTCCACGACAAATCGCCTAGCCTATATGGGAGCTCTGAATGACCCCCTCCGATTTGGCTCAAATTTGGTGGAATTACTCATTGTACCACAAGTCATAAGACAAAACAGTTTTGCAAAATTGGATATATGGTAGATTGCATGTAACGGAAAAAATCGAAATTCAAGGTTTTCTATATTTCAGAAAATCATTACTTTGGCTCAGCGCATCAAAATTTAGTAAAATATACCTTGTTGAGGACGAAGGATATTCTAGAATGTGCTTTTTATTTTTATTTTTTTGATAACTCAAAAATAAATAAAATTTGTATTTTATTTATCTCTATCCTCATTTCAAATTGCAAGTTCATTTTTTATAGGAAGATCAAATATTCCGAAATAAATGTTTCCATATTGTCACACAGTAATATAATAATCACGCTATCTTCCTCAACGGACACCTGCACTTGCAGATCCCAAGAATCATCCAGCAAATATAATCTTTCTCACGGAGAAATGCTGAACATTCGTTCTCATGCACACTTGCGATACAGAGAATCGCAAGTGCATCTCAACGAACGTGTCCCATCGCAGATTCCCATCACGGATTATTATTTAAGCTCTTGGCATTTTAGAAATGAAATCAGTCTTCTCTGTTTTGGTTTTGGGAGGCAAACTTCCCGGTTATTATAACTAATAAAGAAATCATAGTTTAACTAATAAAACCCGTGGTTTTAGTTATTATTATATCAATAAAAAGTCACACTGGGGCCTTAGTGTCCCAAGGCCTTAAAAACTTAATAAAAACTCATTATTTTTTTTTTTCAGAGCATAACCATATTCTTCTGATGAAAAGGAAAAAATATTTCCCTTTAATTACTTCTTGAAAAACAGAAAAACACCCCCTTCGGGTAGGGGTTAGAATATATCCGAGGTAGGCAAGCCTGTCGTCAGAGGCGACTAAAATTCACCCTCCATATATCGAGCGTAGTGTATACACAAAATGCAATGAACAAAACAAAACGATTGAATACCCCAGGTGGAAGCCCAGGTTCACTGGAAAATCCACCCTCTTCGGAGGTCGGCTCTACGGATTCTGGGGAGAGCCATTTATTGCAATTAATAAATCCCTTCTCAAAAAGTACAAGGGTATCTCGATCTCCACCAACAAGATCGAACGTCTCCGGAAAAAGAAGTCCGCCGGAAGCGCGAGCGCGTGAAAAACGGGGCTCAATGAAATTTAAAAGCATTCAGGAGGAAAACGAAGTACTCCGTACTAAGCTTACTGAAATGGAGCTACCCTATCTTGAGCTTAACAAAGAGGTAGATTCACTCAGGGAAGAAAATAATGCCCTAAAACAACACCTATCTACAAAAAGAAAATACTTTAAGCCCACATCGCTCACCTAGTCGCGAATACCAGATGGATAAAGAAGAGCTAACATATGAAACGAATTGGATCAAAATGAAACGACCTAGCGAAAAACGCAAAGCTGGTTCCGCACCGGAAGTCGAGCGACAAAAAGATGAAAAGCGAAGGAGTTGCAAGAAAAGCCACAACAAATAAAATTGCGTACTCCGCCACCGATAAACGTCGTTGGAATTACGGACTATAATAAGTTGCATTGCCTCCTCAAAGGAACGCTGGCATCAAAGTTTAAGGTGACATCTCTCAGAAGCAAAAATTGAATGCCGAAAAAAAAATCATGCGCCCGAATCCGAAACCAATTATGAACAGACCCAAAATAGCTACGAAAAAAGCAGCGAAAGATAGGAAATCCGTCAATATTGATTTAAGATCGGATAATGAAGAATACCCCAACCGTTGTAGAGAAAAGGTGACAGAAGCAAAATCCACGAATATTGGCGTGCAGTCTTATGCTCAAGCAGCGATGACAGTTAATAGCTTCCCCCACACGTACGTTTTTTACCGCGCGAAAACGTGCAATGCGTGATTTCGCGCGTGAAAGAGTACACGTGTAATGGCACAAGTTGTGCAACGGAATGCGCATGTGCTCAATACCGAGCGATGGCGCGCGCTCCCCGTTTAGTAGTACAACTCTATCCCACGTGATTGAGCGCACCAAATTATCACTGGCTCTGGTAAATTCTACCGCACGTTCCAGCGAAAACTGTTGAACTGTTGCACACTCCAGCACGTTTCAGTTTCTCGCGGTATTTCGCGCGCGATTGCCCATTAGACACAAACACCTCGAGTGTACGCTCCAAGAACGCGTAATTTCGCGAGTGAAAGACTTTGTAACCAAATTTTGGTACCACGTTCCTGGCGCGCGCTATTTCACACGTTCTTTACCACAATCCGGCGAGTACACATCATGTGGTAAAGAGCTTGTGTGTAAAGGCCGCTAATGGCAAGTACATGACCGGAAACTCACAGGAGATCAAGGCAAGAAACCACCCAAACTTTAACGTAAAGACTCCTGCTCAAGTTACGACATTGGAAAACGGTAATAGAGGTAGCTCACAAGATCCTGTATCCCATGTTTTTTCCCTAATTCTTGCGAAACTTGAACAGCAATGCGAAACAAACAAACTAATTTTCGAGAGAATAGTTGCACTAGAAAACAACATTCATAACTCGAGCACTTTAACCAGAGTATAAAAGAAACCCTTAAAATTCTTACTTTGAACGCCAATGGGCTCATACGAAGACTCGATGAGTTGGAAATATTTATACGAGAAAAAAATATTGATATACCATATGCTTGGCTTGTGAAACTCATCTGACAAAACAAATGAATGTTAAGATGAGGGGATATAGCGTGTATCACGCCTTCCACCCATATCGCATCGAAAAGACCCAGAGGCGGATCACCTTTGCTTATAAATGAATGTATCGATCACTCAGCAGAAATAAAGATTGAATTAGATGCAATGCAAGTAAGCACGGTACGCATTAGAAATAGACATTTTGACTTCAACATTTCGACTATATATTGTCCACTGCGATGTAACCTTAAAGAAAGTGATTTCAGAGACATCTTAAACTTCCTTAAACTAAATTTTATTATTGGTGGCGACTTCAACGCGAAACACCCCTTCTGCGGTTCAAGGTATGCCTCTCAGAAAGGTAGAAAGCTTTATACTCGTAATGCGGGTATGCAATACAGTTGTGATTTTCACTGAACGGGTAACCCAACATATTGGCTGACCTATAGAAATAAGATACCCGATCTGATCGATTTCTTTGTTGTTAAAGGAATATCTGGCAACGTATAAAAGTTAAGGAAAGCTTTGATCTCTCCTCTGTATATAAGATGTTATAAGTGTTTAGTGTAATGTTTGACTTATGCGTGGCATATCAATTTTAAGTTCATACTTTTGTTTAGTATGCAATCTGTTTTTCTATTTACTTGTGCAGTCTTTTTGTGTAAGGTGTTAGGCTTCATAAATATAACAATACTAACAACTAACACCACGCTAAATAATAACTGTGACAAGCTGGATATTACTTAGTGGCTGATTTGAATTTTTCTCTCTCAGTTCAAAGCAATATTCGTCACCAAACGCTTGCCCTTAAGCAGTACTGATAGCGTAAAAAAAAGTAATATTCTTGCTCGGGTTCGTTTAAATAAAACTGCCTTTTGTGTATTTCATCTGTTTATTTATTAGCAATTACCAACTTTACTTTAACACAATATTCCAGCCACTTTATTCTTCATTTATTTCAAATTAAACCGTCTCTACTGATTTACTTTCAATCACAATGTATTCATTTTATTAACAACTGTACCGACGGTGTATTTATGCCAAATTCAAGAAGTTCTAGAACATGCTAGATGTCGCTAAGGGTGAATTGATAATTGTCGAATAATTGGTGAAATATGAGTGAACATTGGCACATTGGCCAGGCACCTGCTAGGCTTGACGAATAGGTGGCGCTGTTTCAGTTCAGCGCGGTGGTACTTTAAGTCGATGCTACAAAATACTCGTGATATACCGCAAGTAGAAGGCACTGACCTAGCTACATTTGCCGATGACACTGCCATCTTGGCAGTAGGTAAAACGGTCGAAGATACTACAGAAAAACTGTAAGAAGCTTTGGATAGAGTAAATGAATGGACAAATGTTTGGCGAATGGCGCTCAACGAGACCAAATCTGTTCATGTAAATTTTACTTATAAGAAAATAAATAATTTGCCGATCTTTTCAAACTCGATTCAAATTCCATTTGCAAACGAGGCTAAGTATCTTGGAATGACACTTGATGCAAAGCTGAAATGGAAAGCGCATGTAAAGAAAAAAACGCAAAGGACTAGATAATAAATATAGAGAAATGTATTGGTTACTTGGAAAATATTCCAAGCTTAATATAGAGAATAAACTGCTTTTATATAGGTACAAGCAAGTTCTAAAACCAGTATGGACATATGGTATACAACGCTGGGGTTGTACCAAAATAAGTAACATAACAATTTTACAAACTTTTGAAAACAAAGTGCTAAGAGGTATTGTTAATGCGCCATGGTATATCAGAAATAGCGATATCCACAGAGATCTTGGCATTAAAACAATCGAGGACGAAATCAAAAACTACGCGAGAAAGCATAAAAGTCGAAAAGAACTTACTTACTTAGATGGCGCTACAGTCCGGGGTTGACCTGGGCCTCAACCAACAAACCTCTCCAGCCAGCACGGTTACGAGCCAGATGCCTCCAGTTGCGCACGCCAAGTTGGTTGAGGTCCCCCTCCACTTGTTTACGCCACCTACCGTGAGGTCGTCCTCTGCTGCGTCGTCCATCCGGGGTGGATTCGAAGACTTTCTTGGCGGGAACGTTGGGCTCCATCCGCTCTAAATGACCCAGCCATCTTAGTCGCTGTATGTGAACTCTTCTGGCTAAGTCGATGTCCTTGTACAGGCCGTATAGTTCGGCATTGTACCTTCTCTTCCACTCAACGTCTATGCAGACGGGACCAAAGAACTCTCGAAGAAGTTTTCTCTCGAAATAACCAAGGGCATACTCATCCAGTTTTGTCAAACCCCATGTCTCTGTGCCATATAGCGGGACTGTGATGACTAGTGTCTTATAAAGAGTTACCTTAATTGTTCGAGGTAGGGCTTTGCTACTCAATTGCCTTCTTAGCTCATAGAAACAATGATTGGCAAGGGTAATTCTTCATGTGATCTCCCTACTGATGGCTTTTGCGGAGTTCACAATAGAGCCTAGGAAGACAAAATCCTTTACTACTTCAAAATTATATCTGTCTTTTGTGTCGTTCTGTCCAAGACGCCGATGTTGGGTGTCCTTTTTTGTAGACAGTATATATTTTGTTTTGCTTTCATTGACTGCTAGACCCATCTTTGCTGCCTCGATCTCAATACTCGTAAATGCCCCATTGACGGCCCGCTGAGTTCTTCCGATTATGTCAATGTTATCGGCATAAGCGAGTTTTTGTACAGATTTGTAAAAGATTGTACCTCTGGTGTTGGCCTGTGAGTTTCGTACAATCTCTCAAGTACTATAGTATGTTAAAGAGATCGCATGATAGCGCGTCACCTTGTCTAAGACCTTTCCTGACATCGAACGGTTCGGTGATGTTCTTACCGACTTTGATGGAGCAGCGAGAGTTCTCCATCGCTATTCTGCACAAATGGACGAGCTTGGCAGGGATGCTAGGGCTAGACATGGCTCTGTATAACTCTTCTATAAACACGCTATCATAGGCAACTTTGAAATCGATGAAGAGGTGGTGCGTATCGATTTTATATTCATGGGTCTTTTCCAAAATCTGCCGTCGTGTGAATATTTGGTCAATGGTGGACTTTCCCGGCCTGAAACTACACCGATAAGGACCTATCAGGTTGTTGACGATCGGTTTTAAGCGTTCACATAATACGGCAGACAGGATCTTATATGCGATGTTGAGGATCTTATAGCAGTGTAGTTGGCGCAGTTCAGAGGGTCTCCTTTCTTCAGGATCGGGCAAACGATGCTGAGGTTCCATTCATCGGGCATACTTTCGTCCGACCAGATTTTACAGATGAGCTGGTGCATGCTCCTTACCAACTCATCTCCTCTTGCCTTGAAAAGTTCAGCGGCAAGCCCGTCGGCTCCATATCCTCAGCACCGACTGCGATTCTACTACTATATTGCCATTTGCGTTCCTGCAGGCTTCTGTTCTAGCTTTGAAACCCTGGCATGTTCTTTTTACCTTTTGGTAACATTTTCGAACATTATTCCTGCAATAAAGTCTCTCAATCTCCTCGATCGAGCGCTTCTCATGCTCCTTTTTCGTTTTTCTGATAAGTCGATGTTCCTCTTTTCTCCTGCGCACGTAGAGCTCGTAAGCAGCTCTAGTCCTTCTATGCACCGCCGCCTTGTACGTTTCTTGTTTAGCTGCATGTGCTTGCCGGCATTCTTCATCAAACCAGGGGTTTCGTTGTGGTAGTGAGAAACCCAGTACATCAGAGGCAACGTTGGCTTCTCCGAGAGTCCGGACACCCAGAACACTGGAAGAGTGCTTTGCGTGGATCGCAATTTATCGATTTGATTGACAGATTTTTCGATCAAAAGAGAGCCATATTCCCTTGCGAATATCGAGACGTGGGAACCGCGTTCTAGCTAAGACAAAGTTCCGTCCCGCCGCAAAGTCGATTAGGCTGAGTCCGTTGTTGGATGTTATACCACGCAGGCTGTGCTTTCCGACCACGCTACTAAAGACTTCCTCTCTTCCTAGCTTTGCGTTAAAATCACCTAGGACAACTTTAACGCCGTGACTAGGGCATTGCTTATACGTCTTGTCCAAGAGCTGGTAGAAGTCACCCTTGGTCGCGTCGTCCATCTTCTCGTGAGGGCCGTGAGCGCTTATTAGGCTAATGTTGGCAAATTTAGCCTTGATACGTAAAGTCATGAGGCGGTCGTTCACATGCCGAAACTCAAGACTTCTTGCCTAAGTCTGCCTCCAACGACAAATCCGCACCCAAATAGACGCTGTCCTTGTTGTCTGTAGCAATCGCCGTAGTAGATGTTGCAGTTTTTCATCCTCCTTTTGCCCGGTCCATCCCATCTCATCGCACTTCTTGGCGGTAATGTTTGCTTTGAAATACTCTAGGACCTCCGCAAGTTGTTCGGCTGCACGTTGTTTGTATAGGGACCTAACATTCCACATGCAGACACGAAGATCGTTGTCCTTTTTACGTTTGCTTGGGTCGTCAACAGTAAAATCATCCATATCCGAGGCTGTTGCGATTCTCAATTGATGGAAGGCAAGATTCGGCGAGCATATTTTTTATTGGCGTAGTTCTGAAGGCCCTTAGGCTTGTTCTGATGGCTGCGTGATAAGATGGTTTTCAAATTTGCAATGTTGATTTCGGACACTTGCCGTAAATAGCCAAACCGTAGTCAATCTTGGATAAAAGTATAGCTTTCGTTATGTGGAGAAGAGTGTTTATATGTACAAAGCTATTTTTGGAGGATAGAAATTGAATAATATTTAACCTGGCAGCTGGTTTTTTCTTAGATCTAAACAATGTTCTTTAAAGTAAAACTTATTATCAAAACTTCTTCCTAAGATAACTAATTTATTAACACTTGGTATTTGGATATTCATAAAGTCAATATTTACGCTGGGGCAATTTGTTTTTTGCAAATGTGCAAAGTTTGCTTTTGTCTGGAGATATAATAGCCCCAGATTGAGTACACCAGTTGTTGAGATATAGGAGAATGTTTTGAAAAATCTCTCTAGTGCGATTTCTGTCGTTGCATTTAAATAGTATAAATAGATCATCAGCGTAAAGAATGTGGTCTATTTGATTGAAATTTGAAATTATTTCGCTGAGGTCGTTATAAGCAATAATAAACAGAGTTACTGGTTAGTGTGTCGGATCACTGCGCATGAGGTTCCAAGCTCGAATCCCAGAAAACACCGAAAAGTTTTTTCACGGTTCCACCTCTCGCGAGCGTCTGACAAATATCCGAGAGTATTGTTGTCACGAAAAAGCTTCTTAAATTGACGTTCGGAGTCGGCATTAAAACTATAGGTCCCTTCCATTCGTGTGAAAAATATAACGCACACAACATGAGTGGTTGCGAGAAGCTAGGCCCTGGCACTTTAAAGAGCTGTTGCGCCAAATATTTTTTTTTTTTTTTTACTTTATGTAGGAGTACATTTTGGGACCAACCTTCCATTTTAATAGCTGGTTTAGGATGACATGAAGGCCAATACGGTCAAAAGCCTTTACGAAATCCAGTGATAGGATTGAAGCGTGGTTCTTGCAAGACAGGGCAGACGCGACATATTCATCTGTGTGCAGAAGGGCGTCAATTGTACTTCGTCCATGTTTGAAGGCTACTTGATTCGAGTTTATAAAGCTGTTGCTCTATGTACCAAAGTAGCCTTTTGGAAATGATTTTTTCTAATAGCTTACTGGTTCACGACAGCAGAGAGATAGGCCTATATCCTTTGGTTTCAGTTGAGTTTTGATGTGGCTTAGGTATTGCGATGATACTCGCAGTTTTCCATGCCTGGGGTATGATACCGTGGTCAAAGTTGTTATTTTATAGCCTTAAGATCCGTTGTTTGGCAGAAGGTGGTGCGTTTTTTAACATCGGATAGGAGATCCGGTCGTACCCTGTTGTTTTCCCTTTGACGGAACTAAGACAACATTCTAGCTCGAGCGTATTTATTGGCGACTCAATAGATTTCGCTGACGAACTTAAGTTCTATGGTTGGTTAATTTTGTTCAGTGCCAGATGTTTAGAGTTTAAGAATTGCAAGGAGAAGTTTGAATCGCTAGAGTAATTAGACCAGGTTTTGGCAAAATGGTTGGAAATTTCCCCTGGGTTAGAGAGAACTTCGGATTCTGTATTTATAATTTTTTACAGTATGGGGTATAGTTTCCTGTGACGGTTTTTATATCCGCCTAGATTTTTTTACTGGTTGATGTTTTTCTTTTGCCCCTTTCCGAAATAGGGCATTCGCCTTGCGGAATTTAATAAGGTTAGTGTCAGTAAAATGTTTTTTGAAAATTTTCCATAGACTTTGCTTATTTTTACGCAGCTTGTCAAGCTCAGAGTTCCACCATGGTACAAACGATTTGTGTGGTATGTTCTTCGTTTGTGGGATTGAGATGTTCGCTGCAAAACGGAGAGCTTTGGTAATTGTAGCTGCTTCTTTGTTTATATTTGACGATTGTTGATTGGTAATCAAGAACTCGCATGTTTTGTCTTGGAAAGTGGCCCAGTCCGCGCGATCGGTTTGAAATTTACCTGCTGGCTTTTTGGTAATTTGATTACTTCCTATGCGAACGCTTGTGAGGATTGGGAAGTGGTCGCTCCCGTGAAGGTTATCGCATACTGACCATAAAGCGCGAGGTAGTAAATCAGGTGATACCATTGTGAGATCTACTTGAGTGAGGGTTTTGTGTGTAGAGAAGTGCGTGGGACTTCCGTCATTTAGGATAGACAAATTTGAATTTGCTATGAAACTCTCTAATTCCTTGCCTCTGGAATTACAAATGTGAGAACCCCAGAGAGGGCTCAAGGAGTTAAAATCACCTGTTAATATAATTGGTCAGTGCATTGCTTGTACAATATTGTCCAAATCTGATGCGAGGAATGGTTGGTTGGGATGGATGTACATAGATATCACTGTTATCTTGAATCTTAGTTCAATTTTAAGTGCAATAGTGGAAATATTCGAGGTAACTGGTAAGAGCTTGTGAGGTATTGATTTATGTATTAGTAAGCCAGTCCCTTGTTTCGCAGATGTATTTGTATCCAAGTTATGGTAGTACGCAGTGTACTGTTTCGGAGGTTGTGGGGCAATGTTGGCCTGAAGGTGAGTTTCTTGCAGAGATATGATCGACTGATTATGGTCCTTTATTAAAAGTTGAAGCTTGTGAAGATTATTGAAATAACCTTTGAGATTCCATTGAAGAACCTTTAATATCGATGTATTTGATAGCGTGGACTTTGGGACAATATAAACTGGATTATATCGTGCAAAGTCGTTGGTGGAAGAGTTAGAGGAGTGAAGGTTGTGACTCTGCCATCCCAAAGCTAAATCACCAGAGATCAGAATAGAATCCGGGCGATTCAGCCTTCGAACGGCAGAGTCGTATTCTTGGGTGGCAATATTGTTATCAATTGCTGTCATCATCTTCCATTACGTAGTAATTATTGGAATTCATAAGAGATTGAGTAGTTGTAGATATGGGTGATGGTGTTGGTGAAGTTGCATAGTTAATATGTTTTGTTGGAGTGTTTAATAAGTGCTGCTTTGTTGTGATGCTATTGGCAGAGTATGCATTAGCTGTATTGTGAGCATAGGATGAGTTTAAGATAATTGGAGTGGGTTGGCTGTCAGAAAATTCTGAGATGTTTGTAATGGGTTGTGCGTGAGACTTAGAACTTGTTGGCTGGTTTGTGGTGTCGGTACGAGGGTTGGACAGTGTTTTGTTGTGGGGTTCGGTATTGGCATGGGTAGTTGAGTTTTTTTGTTCGATATTTGTTATTGAAGTGGTTGGCTTGCGTGAGTTCGACAACGTGTTGGGAGAGTGAATATTGTTGGATTCGGTAGTATTATGTTTATTTGCGGTGTTATTGTTTGAAACATTTGTTGGTTTGATACCATAGCATTTTTATTTTTGATTGCTGCCAGGGGAGAAATGACAGTTATGTTGGGTGCACTGGATATGTGATTTTGTGGCTGTGCGGCATTTTTTGCAACGGTAGAGTATGTAAAGGTGGATGATGCTATTGGGTTCTGTTCTCTGCATATTTGTTTCGCTTCTGCCATGCTACATTTTTTTATAGTTTTTATTTTTAATGTTTCTTTGGCCTGCATGTAACGTTTGCATGTTCTGGAGGATGATGGATGTTCCTCAGAGCAATTTGCACATGAAACACGTGAGCATTTATCAGGAGTGTGGGGCGGAAGATAACATGTTTCGCAGGAGGCATTACCCTTACACCTTTTTGTAGTGTGGCCCAGCAATTGGCAGTTGCGACAACGCATAGGATTGGGGAAGTACTCTTCGACTTTTGCATTGTACTAACCTATTCTGACGGTACTTGGGGGGCGGAAAAGATCGAAAGTTAAGAGAACAAGACCAGTGGCACGTTCATTGCCGTCTGAGAATTTCTTAAACTTCAACACTTCCGTGACTCCCTGCGAACGCATTTCGTGCACAATTTCGCTTTCAGGTACGTTTATCAAGTATGGCGCATATACTGTACCTTTCGACGAATTCACATTTGTGTGGAGGGTTACGGAGATTGGACAGAGGTTGGATAGAGATTTTTTGGAAATGAATAGATCTGCTACTTTTTGGGATTTTGTGAGGATTAGGAGATTGCCATCACGCAGTTGAGTAATGTGCTCATAAGCAGTGCTTATATCGTCCATTGCTTTTTTTTATTTATTTATTTATTTATCTACCGAGCTTATCTCTAACAGATAACAGAATTCAATTTACCTTAAGTAAGAGTTACATTTTCTAGTAAAAGTTTTTTTAAAATCACATCTATCAAAATATAAATCTACAATATTATCATAGTTATTATACAATTTTACACATCTAGTGATTGGTTCATTCGCTGCATAATTATAAATATGTTTTGGAATATATAGAAAATGTCGAGATCGAATAGTTCTTTCTGGTGCATACATATATGGTAAGTAATTCAAGAATTTCAGGACATTTAATACGATACGCGAAAATATCATATACAAACATTAAACAATGAACAATACGTCGTTTTTGGAGCACATCTGGTGGAATATGAAGGCATATTATCTAGATTCCATTTGAGTTGCCGTATTAAAAATCTAGTAAAAGCTTTTTGAACCTTTTCAATACGGTTTCTTTGAATTTCATATGCTGGTTCCCATATTATTGAGGCATATTCTAAAAAAGGACGGACAAGAGACATATAGACAGATTTAATGGCAAAGGGGTTCGAGAAATCCTTGCAGTTCCTCTTAAGAAATCCCAACATTGAGTTGGCCTTTGCAATAATATAATCAACATGAAAATTAAATGTCATTCTAGTGTCAAAAATGACGTCAAGATCTTTGACTTCAGACTCTCTACTAAGGCTTATACCAGAAATAGTATACGTATATAATGAAGGTGTTAATGTGCAATAGACAGAAAGAAATTGGCATTTGTTAATGTTGAGTGGTAAAAAATGTTCTACACACCATTTTTCAATAATACTTAAATCATGTTGTAAATGAATGCAGTCGTCCATATTTTTTATTTTAGCAAAAATCTTTAAATCGTCTGCATACATTAAACATTTTGCAAAACGTACTAGAGAAGGAATCTAGTTAACAAAAATGTTAAATAACAAAGGGCCAAGGTGGCTGCCTTGTGGTACTCCAGATGGGACATTAATAGATCTCGATTGAACACCGTGAATTTTAACTATTTGCTTCCTGTTTATTAAATAGTTAGAAATCCATTTAAGAAGTGAAGAGTGAATGCCAAAGTCTTGAACTTTTCGTATTAATACTTCATGGCAAACAGTATCAAATGCCTTTACAAAATCAGTGTAAACTATATCTATCTGAAAACCAGATTCCAATGAATTCAGAACATAATTTGTTAACAACGTCAAATTGGTAGTCGTTGATTTACCAGAGATAAACCCGTGCTGAGAAGGAGATATCAGTTCCTTTATATGAAAATCCAATTTTTGTTTAACTATTTGTTCAAATAATTTTGGAATGGCTGAAATTTTTGAGATTCCTCGTAAATTTTCAATTTTATGTTTAAGCCCAGATTTAAAAATAGGACTTATAAAAGAAACCTTCCATTCATCCAAGAAAACTCCTGAAGATAACGATAAATTAAAAATTAAACGAAGCGGCTCTGACAGCGATTTCTTGCACTGCTTAAGTACGAAAGATGGAATTTTGTCCGGACCACAGTTCAGATTCACCTTCATTAATGAAATGCCATTTGAAACGCCATCTAGGGAAAGAAACAATGCCCATAAGCTTTCATTAGTAACTATAGGGTTATTTGATCGTAAACTTATATTCGGGTTGACCTTATATACCAATTCAAAGTAGTCGGCAAAAAAATTGCATGTATCCGCCAAATCAGTAAAGGTTCGGCCATTATACTGCATATTTTCATAAAAGCCAGATAGCTTTCTTTTTCCATTTATGAATGTCCAAAAAGCCTTGGGATTATGACCCACCTCCAATTGAATGTTCATCATATATTGCTTATACAAAAATCGATTGAGGAAATCAAATTCGCGACGTAATTGGCAGTATCTAGTTTTACCAGACTCGGCATTGGTTTTTTTAAATAACATGAATTCCTTATTTTTAACATTTTTTAAATTACTAAGTCTTTGATTAAACCAAGGTAATTTAACCACAGACTTATTTCGTTTACGCGGAACAAAAAGAGTAAAACCCTCAAATAAACAATTTAAAAACTTTTTGTAAACGTTTTCAATGTGCACATCAGAAAGAAAACTCGACCAATCGATTGAAAGAAAGTAATTATTTAGTTCAGCATAGTTAGCCCTTGCAAAATTAAACTCTTTTGTGATAGGTTTTCTAACTGAATTATTTTTAACACTAGAATACAATTCTAATTGCACAGATATAGCTTTATGACATATAGAATTCCTTAACAATGGACATAATACCTCATTAACTTCAAAGATTAAACTATTACAAGTGAAGACTAAATCAAGACATCTGTTCATTGTGTTTGGAATAGAATTTATCTGAATTAAATTAAATGACAGCATTGAATCTATAACAATAAATTCAGGTTCAGATTTAATATTATAGGGCATTAAACATTTATCATCATCTGAATAGGACCATTTTATATCACCTATATTATAATGACCAAGTATACATGGGTATTGATAATATAAGTCATCAATAACATACTCTAATGTTTTTCATATGAAAATCATAAACTAAGGGTACACTATGAGGTGGAATATAGCTTGCGATAAAAACAATTTGATCACGAGCATCAGCACCTTCGCAGACATTCACACGAACATAGCGGGAATACGCACCAACGAAAAATTAGCGAAGCACAATCAAAGCGAATTTGATCTTGCCGGCTTGGAGATTAGTCGGTGACTGGAGAAATAAATAAATGCTTGCTGACATCAAGATTTGAACAATGAACCATTAGCGTGGCAATTGACAACGCTACCACTACACCATTGCCACCCCGAAATTTTATTATAAATTTTTGTTATTTTTGTGTTTGCTTCTGATTCACTGTATTTTTTTTCAAGACCATTGATTTTTCTTATTATTGGGCTAAAACTAAAACTGTTTTATAATCACCACGGTTGAATTTTCCATTTTCGCCAAGATCTCCGATTGCCGATTGCTCTCCGACGCACTCACCGTAGCAACAGTTACCCACTTTCTCTGTCATTGCCCAGGCCTCTATCATTTGAGAAATAAGATCCTTGGACAACACTTCTTTGAGGATCTAGAAGTTGTCCAACAGACCAATAAATGACATCGCAAATTTCATCAAATCCTCTGGATGGTTTGTATCTAGGACACAGTGAGTACTTAGTTCTTTCTTTAGGATAATTACAAAGACGGTATTTTTCCACGAGGTAGGGATTTCCTTTTCTATCTCCTTTCCCCCCATGGGTATCACAATGGGTCTATACTGACCTGAGTGTGGTGTGGAGGTTTTCTATCCCCCTACACCTGTCCACTTACCTAACCTAACCTAACAGTTACCCACAGTAGGTACCCCCACGAAAAAAAATAATAAAAAAAATGTATGTGGATTTGCACTTCACAACTCTGCTTAGTTAATGCCGGAGTTATTTTTCTGTGACTGTGTTTTATAATAGTATGGCATTTCAGAACAGATCTGAGCAACATTCGTGGGCTCATATTGAATTTGTTTTCTGTGAATGTCCACTATGCCAAATATAAACCAACTGTTTTGGCTCTTGTGAAACACACCTGGGTCAAAATTCCGATCTAGGAATTCGAGCTGTCTAGATGTAGCATTGAACCATTATTCTTTCACCACTACGGTTTCGTCGTCTATAACGTAGTAATGTAGCCTACCAAATTCTCCCACAATACGACCAACGTTCCAATTCGGAATTTAATTTAATGGGGCTGTAACTGCATGTCCGTAGGCAGTTAATCCACTACTATTTTGTTTATAGAAGAACAAATATTGACAGCAATTCTACTTAAAATAATTTTGATGCGCTCAGATTGCATCCTAAGAAACGTCATTGCGGGCTATTCCAATGTCCACAATTCTAATTGGTTTTACCACTCTGGACAGACATCACCCGAAGTAAGGTATGTTGAGATCTTCGCTGAGGTAAATACCCTAACCCAGCTTGTGAATGAGCCAACACCCGTTCCGGACATTAAGGTCATACCGCCAACACTCCGGACTTTTTCCTTAGTTACTTACTTACTTACTTACCTAGGTGGCGCTACAGTTCGGGGTGAACCTGGGCCTCAACCAACAAGCCTCTCCATTTAGCTCGGTCTTTAGCTAATTGCCTCCAGTTGCGCACTCCAAGTTGGTCGCGGTCCCCTACGGCGATGATTCCCTCTACTGCGTCGTCCCTCGAGGTTAGATTCGAAGACTCTGCGAGCCGGAGCGTTGGTGTCCATTCGCTCTACATGTCCTAGCCATCTCAGACGTCCAATACACAGTTTTTTGACTAGGTCGATGTCGCTGTACAGCTCGTATAGTTCATGATTGAATCTTCTCCTCCAAAACCCGTCAACGCAAACGGGACCGAAAATCTTACGAAGAATTTTTCTCTCGAAGCGACCAAGGATATCCTCATCCTCTTTTAATAAAGTACATGTTTCAGCGCCATAAAGCAGGACTGGGATGATCAGGGTCTTATACAGAGTCTCCTTAGTAGTTCGAGATAGGGCTTTACTGTTGAATTGCCTTATAAGCCCAAAAAAACAGCGATTGGCAAGAGTTATTCTTCGATTGATTTCTGCGCTGATGTTGTTCTCAGAGTTTATAGCAGACCCATGGTAGACAAAGTCCCTTACTACCTCGAAGTTATAGCTGCCCACTGTGGCGTTTTGTCCAATTCGTCGGTGTTGGTTTTCCCTTCTTGTTGACAGCATATACTTGGTTTTGCCCTCATTTATCGCTAAACCCATTTTGGCCGCTTCCGCCTCAATGCTTGCAAACGCACCGGTGACAGCCCGCTAAGTTCTTCCGGAAATTTCTATATCGTCGGCGTATGCAAGCAGTTGTACAGACTTGTAATAGATTGTGCCTCCGGTGTTGGCTTGTAAGTTCCGCACAATCCGTTCAAGTACAATATTAAAGAAGTCACATGACAGCGCGTCACCTTGTCTAAAACCTTTTTCGACATCAAAGGTCTCGATGAGGTCATTACCGACCTTGATGAAGCAGCGAGCGTTCTCCATCGTCAGCCTGCACAGACGGACAAGTTTGGCAGGGATGTCAAAACTAGACATGGCTCTATAAAGCTCTTCTCTATAGATGCTGTCACAGGCGGCCTTGAAATCGATAAAGAGATGGTGAGTATCGATTTGGAATTCTTGGGTTTTCTCCAGGATCTACCGAAGTGTGAAGATTTGATCGATGGTGGACTTTCCTGGCCTGAAACCGCACTGATAGGGTCCAATCAGGCTAATGATTAAAGGTTTCAGGCGTTCACACAATATCGCAGAAAAGATCTTGTATGCGATGTTGAGGAGACTGATGCCTCTATAATTGGCGCAGTTGAGGGGTTCTCCTTTCTTGTGGATCGGGCAAACGATGCTGAGGTTCCATTCATCAGGCATACACTCGGTTGACCAAATCTTAGTTGGTGTATGCACTCTACCAATTCATCCCCAGCTGCCCTGAAAAGTTCGGCCGGTAAGCCGTCAAGTCCAGCAGCCTTGTTGGATTTTTCCTTAGTTCCCATCCTAATAAATACATCGTAAATATATTATCGCCGCTGGGTTCGTCAGACGACTGTGTCATATCGGCCAATTTCTCGTACAAAATTAAAGAACAAACTCTAAAAAGAACAGTTGGGTTATACTTACGAGAAACTCAATTGGAAAACAATTGCTAAGTTCTTTACCAATTTTAACTGAGCGCTATGTTCCTCGTAGGCGCCGTGGCGCAGTGATTAGTGGACAACTGCGTGTGAGGTTCCATGTTCGAATTCCAGAAAACACCAACACGTTCACGGTCCGACCTTTCGCAAACGCTTGACAAACATCCCAGAGTACTGGGGCCTCACTCTGTATTGCTACTCGAAAGTCAACATTTTGCGAAAGTGCTTTCCGATTCTAATCTTAGCCGACACTCTGTAGGAAAACAGAAGGGAATTGAAGTATTGCCAACTTAGGCTATGAAATGTGCGAATCTAGTTTCGAGTATCGAAAGTTGAATTGTCACTTTGAAGCAGCCGTTCCAAAGAATATTGTGTTTCATTTGTACAATATTTGGGAAAGAAAGTTAAATATTTGTTATAGAAATGGAACTGGATGTGGTCGAATTGTGGTTCAATGAAGATGACACACAAGGAGAAAGAATCTTCCGTCCGATTCCTTTGCGCATAGTCCTTCGGCATTTAACTCTTCTAAAATTTTCCAAAGATTTTCAGATTATTCCCTGGCTTCAGTGGTCTTTAAATAGCGTCTTGAAACTTCTGGGTGAGCTATCATGCAATCCACAAGTATTTTAAACTGCGCTGGTTTTGTATTTTGATTTTTGGTGGCCTCCCTTCATCTATATGCATATAATAAAACTGTAGGGTTTTTCTTTTGTTACCTAATGGCGTGAGAACCACTGGACAGATTTGGATGAAACTTTTTTTGAAATGTTTCTTACGACTCCGGGAAGGACATAGGCTATGTAGTTTTTTGTCAGGCTACTTTTTGGAAGGGTTTTTGTAGTTTTTATTTGTTTTTACTGACTTTACTGCCTTAATATGCCCCTTAATATTTTAAGCTATCCATCAGCTTTCTGCTTGATCTAGAAGCTGAGCTACAGACCGAAATCTAACATGATCAAATTAAATTTACTTCCTTAAATCTAAAGAATTTAATAACGGTCGTTCCTGACCGTTGTTCTGCTTTGGGGTGCTGGGAGCACATCAAAAGCACATTCACTTCAACAAATCGTTGTTTGTGTCGTTTTCTCTGTTGTATCGGAACGTAACACCGAGTCTCCACGAGACATATTTATTTCAAACATTATGTCAGACATCATGTTAGAAATTTTTATTTTTTTATACGGTGGGCAAATTATGTCAAGAAATTTCATTTTCAACCATGTCACGTAACACCGAGTCTCCACGAGACATATTTATTTCAGACTTCAAGAAATGAAAGCAGAAATCGATTTCTTGAAATGAGTCATTTTAAGAAATTTGCGGTCTCCATTGGAAATTTCGATTGCATGAAATATTTCTTGCAATGAATTATTGCCAGTGGAGACCACGGGTAAGAGAAGTATGCGCACGTGTGGTGGTGTAAAAACAAATTGAGTGCAAGTGTATTCCCAGTTTTTTTTTTTTGGAAAAAACACTCCATTTAGTGTGAGTAAAAATTATATACGCATGTGCATGCGAATATGAGACTGACACCTGCACGTTGGGTGGTGTAAATACAAATTGAGTGCAGTTTTTTGGAAGAAACACTCCATTTAGTGTGAGTAAAAATTGTTTCCGTCAAGTTTAGTGAAAATCTGTTCTCACTCACATAATGCTGAAACCTTTACCCTGTTTATATGCAGAGTCGAGTAGTCGGGTCAGGTTCGAGTCCAGATTTCGATCTGAGTATTTTTACACACCGAGTCGAATGGTCCAAAAGTCCAAATGTGGTCGATCTGACATATGAGTATAATAGACACACTGGTTTTGATTGTGTTAGTGTTTTGTTTAGTTCTATTTTTTTGGATTTAATAAATATGAAATAACTGAACAGACAACCATACCCGCAGCTAACCATGAACTCAATCAAAACAAAGCGATTTCCCACCCCGAACAAAAAAAAAACAAAAAAAAAAAACAAGAAAGAGATCTCACGCACACAGAGACAACATGTCAGTTCAACCACTCGACCCAGGTATACATGCATTTTTCGGACTCGACCCAGCTCTGTTAGCTCTGTCGACTCGAACCCATTTGGACTCGAAAGGCGTTTATATGTATTTGGAACCGGTTTGGAACCAGTTCCGACTCTGCATATAAACGGGGTACTTATAGTTGCTGTTTCCCCTTAGTGAGTATATTTACATATGTATTTTCTGGCTATCTATCCTCAATAGAATCTACGTGGAATGTTATTTATTTCTCAAACCACCACCAGTATTTTCCAGTTTCTTTTTTTAGAGCATGTTGGTTTGAGAACTTTGAAATCTGCACTTAGGGGCTGAAAATTACCCATTGAAACGTCATTGATAAATGCAATTAATCCACAAATATTTATTGTACACAACAATTTTATAGACTTAGACAAATGATGATTTGATGTTTCTTTACTCGCTCTGATATTACATATTTGAACGCATGAGGAAGCCTTTAGAGGGCGAAGCAAGGCGAGCACGGGTTCAGCTAGTATATTCTAAAACACATTTTAATTAGGTAATTACACAAAATTATTTAATGTATATCACTTCCATTGTATTTTAAGCTAAAAAAAATTTTATATCATAAAATACTTACATTTTAAAAGAAACACAATTACTTATCTCAACATCCGCAAACCAAATAGCAATAGAAAAAAGTGATGCGAATTCGAATTACTTTGACATTTCGTTTAGTAATACAGAGTGCTGGATTTGCGATAAGAAACTGACATTGAAGTTAGCAACGAATGTTTGTTCGATTTTCGTAAATTTGGATTTGTGATTCGAATTACACAGTGACAATTCTGTGAATTCGATTGATTTGACTTTAGAGTAGCAATACAGAATGAGGCAGATGTTGTCAAGAGAAAGAGTTTTGTTCGTATGAAATTTAAGTTATTTTAATAAAAATAATGGCGCAAAATAATAGTCGGAGTGTTTTTTAAAATTATTTTAGTACGTACCAAAGCTAAAATTGGTGTTATCTTAATTATAGTCGATATAATACACCCTTTATCTTTATAGCCCCGTACTAAACTTAAAAGGAACGATAGCCCGTATTATCTTTTAGGCGGGTAATTATCAAGCGCTCTTAAATCGATTTTAAGTTTATGTAGCTCTTAGTTTTAAATTTTTGCTACGTATTCACCAAGCACTAATAGGTTTTTGTCCATGCTAATTCGAATATGCGAAAAATTAATTTTCGGATTTCCAAACGCGTTCTAAAATGAGTTTCCGAACTCTCATTCGAACTGGGAGAAATGCCAATGAAAAAGAAAACATTGTATTTTCCTGATTTTAGTCAGAATTGATCACGGCACATTATATTTTTTATTTGGTTGCCAGTTGCGGAAATGCTGGAGGCATTAAATTTGTCGGCATTTCTTCTTTTGCATTTCGCCAATGCAGCTTGTCCTTTGTTTGGTCTGAGTGACAGTTCACAGCTGATTTCGAAAATTTTCGAAATTCCTAAGCTATGAACCCTCTTAACTTAAGAGTGGGTGGGACCACTCATAAGTCTTATGAGCGCCAATAAATCTGCACTATTATTGGTTGGTGAATAGGTTTATGAAGCTCTTAGTTTAAGATTGGTCGGTGAATACCGGCCTTAGTATCGGCTTTGAACCTTCTGTCATCGCGAAATTCAATAAAATGTTTTCTGAGGATATTTTTTTTTAAAAAAAGGTTATTTTTATATCAAATTCCTTTAAATTTGTCAAAAGAGCTCTCAACTTGTGTTCGTTTTCCTAAACTGTGGGTTGTTTATTTGACTAAAATTCATTGCGGATTCGTCCGAAAGCTGGTACTAGTTGTAGGTAGAATAAAAGTGTTTACAATTAGATACAAAGTTAGGATCTGGTTTTAGAGATAACATTATACTACTAAGTATGCACTTAAACTACTTAAAATGCGGTGACTATAATTTTGCGCCAATAGGCGTTTTTCTTTTTTCAGAGCTCGAGCACATCGACCGTGCTCAGAGCGCTTTGATTTGTTTATGAAACACACTTGAGCACTCTGATGTCATTTGATAAGCAATTATAGGTTGAGCTGTCAAAATGTGAATAATTTTTGATGTTATATTTACTTTCTGCACCAGAACAACAAATTTCGTCCGCCATTTCAATTGTTTTGCATTTTTTTTCTTTGCCCTCTCCTCCTGTCAAATATGAAAAGTGGCTGTGCTCAGGATGTTACTCTGAACGCTCGGTTAAATTATTCAGAGCTCATAGAGTGCGCTCTGAGCATACTCTGAAAGCAAAAAGAAAAACAAATTCAGAACTCTGATGTGTCTGAGCTAAAAAAGAAACACAACTTTCTTTTTGACAACTCAGGCTCTGCTCTGAGCTTAAAAAGAAAAACGCCTAATGTATTTATGTTAAAAAAAAAACAATGAATTCAAATACATGGCAAAGCAGGTTACAAACAAAAAACAATTGGAACTTCTGCTTTCATTTATGGAAACAAATCCTGATATCGCGAAGGTAGTTTGTGTAAACCTATTACACCTGGTATCCCACCTTTTCCCAAAACATATATTTTTGCCCGACATACTTCAATTTCTGAATAACTAAATTTGATTCATTTAGGATAAATGTAAGTTTCTAGCACTTGAAATACTTCTTTAAGCACTAAAGACTCGGTGGGCTGTGCCAGTCCAAGATAATACTCGTTGCCAACACAGGTTTGGTACGACCTACGGACACAAACTCGCAACGAGGTAGAAAGTTTTATTATACCACAACTCAATTGAATTAATTTTTTTTAAATTACTTTAAATATAAATAAATAATTACGAAAACAATAGCCAAACAACTGTCAAAATATGATGTAGGACCCTATTATGGAACACAACTTCAGTTGTAGTTTGGTTGTAAAAACAGAATTAGAATTATCGACATCAACTTTGAGACAACCAGTTGTCTATCATTACGAGACAACTGCATTTTTTTTTGGTTGTCTTTGCAGTTGTCTGCGCATTTTGGTTGTATTATGATACACAACTCAATTGTGATTTGGCTGCGCGAACTGTCAAAACCCCACAACCTCGATTTTGCAGTTGTAGTTGGTTGTTTGTGGAAAAAGAGGGTGGGTTTTGTTAAAAAATAATGGAGAAGTACAAATAAATAAAAATGGAAACATGCTGAGCATCAGTTCTCCTCCGATCATCGATATCAAGCAGCGACGAGTGCGGTTAGTACTTAGATGGGGACCGCTTGGGAACACCCCGTGTTGTTGGCATAGCAGAAACCACCCTTACAAATTGGCTACAATTCGTGACTTTCCTACAATAAAAGCACACAAAACAACAAATCCAGATATTTTGAGTAAAAATACATGTACTTACATTTTTTTTTTTTATTTTGCTTCACGTTGAAGGCACGTCGTAGCCAATTTTGAGTGCGAGCAAAATACCACACAAATATGACCATAAAACGACCAGTTGAATTCTCCGTAATAGCGAAAAAATACGACACTCGTATGCGTTGCGATGCATACGACTCCTGTCAAAAATTTCGTACGAGTGTGTTCGTAAAGTACGGACTTTGTAATAACTAAATGCGACCATGGTCGTGTTCGACTGTCGTATATGAGTTAAAGAATTGGAGTGATTGTCGTGACGATTGCTGATCGACAATCACCAGGGTTATCGTGAATAATTTTTCCCTCGGAATTTTTGCCCCGAACAAAAATTAGATATCTTAAAAAAAAAAAAAAAAAAAATCGGGGAATTGAATTGTCATTCATATTTATTTCTTTTCTAGGGAAAACGTTGCTACGTTGAAAATTATAATGAATTGTTATTCATTATCAGCCTTATTGTGAGTTTCACCCGAACAGCATTCCACGTGAAAAAATTCACTTTTCACTTTTCCCCTATCATGAGTTTCGGGCGAAAATTTGTTCATCTTCGAAAAATTCCCCTTATTGTGAGTTTTTATTTCACGTGGAATATGACGCTATTCGCATGGAAAATTTTCACTTGATTTATGTTGGCGAAAGAGAGAACAATATAGCGGAAAATGTAAGTTGTTTGAAAGCAAAAAAGTGGAAATCAATTACACATGATTTTATTTCAGGAGCAAAACTCTAAATAAGCAACAAAGTGATATTTTGTTGAACAAAATGATGGAAAAACCGGATACCTATTGCTAGGGGATTTGTAAAGGAAAATAGGGAGAAAGTGACAGTGGAGAAAACTTAGCTCGGAGCTAAACAGCGCGGGTCCACCAAGCAAAAGCGAAGCTGAATGGAAAAAAGTAAGAATTAAATGTTTTTTTTTTTTAAATGCACACAATTAAGAAAAAAATATTTAGATTTGGACAGATACGTACGTAAAAAAGCAGCGTTGAACAAAATGTACGAAAGAGGGACAGGAGGTGGACCAAACAGAACGCAAAAGTTCTCACGAACAGAAAAAGCCATATTTCAACTGATTGGAATAAATGAAGCAGTGTTTAATGTGTTAATTTGTTTAATGTTACTTTTTGCATCCATATTTGTTTCTCAACCTCTTTATTTGCCTACTGTCAAAGCACCAAATTTTATAATCGAAATGTCACAGCTGATTCGAAGTGAAATTCACAATAGCTAAAAAAAAATTCGGGCGAACAAAAATTTCCACGTGAAATATTTTTCGGGTGAAACTCACAATAAGGCTGTATATCTATTTCTTTTCCGCGGAATTATTTCCTCTTTCTTGAAGATACCTAATTTTTGTTCGGGGAAAAACTCCGAGGGAAAGTTTATTCACGATAACCCTGAATTTATAATCGATTCTTCCAATAACTCGAGATATCGTCTGAAATCATTCGAATGATTTACTATACCTGCATACTTCCTATGAAGCAGAGAGAACCAAGAACTAGTCCAAATGGTAAACATCTCGAAAGGGTAAATATCTCGAGACATGGTCTAAAATGATTCGAATGATCTACTATACCTACTTCCTACAAAGCAGCAGGCACCAAGAACGAACGCAAATGGTAAACATCTCGAAAGGGTAAATTGTATCTCGAAATGTCGTCTAAAATCATTCGAATGATTTAATAAATAAATATCGGTCATCGAAAGTCAATTTTCAAAGTTCGATATCTCGAAAACTAAACGAGATATCAAAAATGATTGCCTATTATTTTTTGTTCAGTGCGTCGATATCTATTAGAAAACATTAAAAAATCGTGACATCACAGATATCGTAATCGTGCCCTAGGTCTCACTGATTCGATCACGTTTACAATCTCACTATTAATTTCTCTAGTAACCTTTTCAAAACCACCACCAATTCGACAGACAAACACCTAACGAAATACAGTACGTTTATATGCAGAGTCGAGGAGTCGAGGCAGGTTCGACAGATTTCCAGATTTCGATCAGAGTATCTCTACACACCAGTCGAATGGCTGAAAAGTCCAAATGTGGTCGAATTGACAGGTGAGTATAATAGACACAATAGACGCCACCTTACCCGCAGCTAACCATGAACTCAATCAAAACAAAGCGATTTCCCACCCAGAAAAACAAAAAAAAAAAAGAAGAAAGATCACACACACACAGAAACAACATGCCAGTTCAACCATTCGACCCAGGTATACATGCATTTTTGTGACTCGACCCAGCTCTGTTAGCTGAGTCGAGTTGAACCCATTCCGACTCGAACTGCGTTTACATAAATTTTTAACTAGCTTCAACTCTGCATATAAACGTGGTAAAATTTCACATTCGCCATGTCATTTGAAATTCGCTTTCGGTTTTAATAATGGGCTGCATTCAAAGAGAAAATGAAGCGGATTTAGTAATGGCAAGGGCGCGATCCGGCATGCTGTGCGTAATTAAAGTCGGCAATACATTATGCAAATTCAATTTTTTAACATTGTTGGCTTAGGTACTTAACTCCCCATGCTTAATAATTAATTAATTATACAGTGTGCAGAAAAAGTAAGGGTACATAAGAATATAAGACCAATTTTTCTTTTCTTTTCTAATTTAAGTGATTTGCTCGTATGTATACTCAAAATAAACATAAAGAGAAAATGTATATACATGTGTATTAATTCATAATTATCATACAGGGGTACCTTCACTTTTGCTGCACACTGCATGTAATGAACCACAATTTCATAGCAAGAGAAATAGCATATAGTAATGCCATATAAATTTATGAATTTTTAAGACAGGACATAAAAATTAGGCACGTATTTTATTGCAACAGATGGCTACCACAATTTGACTGGTTAAAAAGAAGACACAATCTTTAAGAAGGTCTCTAAGTTGAAGTTTCTTTAGCTTTTTCAAACATATTTCTCGATATAATTAAACGCTGAATTTGTGAAGTTCCTTCATAAATTTGATAAATTTTGGCGTCCCGCATTAACTTTTCTACTGGGTAATCGGTATTAAATCCATTTCCACCAAATATTTGAACAGCGTCAGATGCTATTTTGTTCGCAACATCTGCAGCGTGACACTTCGCTATCGAAGCGTAGTAACTATTACGGCGACCTTAGAAATGATAAATGTATAAAATACCATATATAGTTTTTCATTAAAAATTCATAATACCTTGATCGACTTCCCAAGCAGAAAGTCGGTAAGCTAACCGGGAAGTCTCCACACCAATAGCCATGTCAGCTAACATAAATGAAACTGCTTGATGGTATGCTATTGGCACACCGAATGTTTTTCTTTCTAAAGAATATTTAAGTGCTTCGTCCATGCAGCGTTGGGCTAAGCCCACAGCGCCAGCAGCTACCGGTGGGCGGGTTTTATCGAATGTTCCCATTGCAATTTTAAAGCCGGCACCTTCGCCAATTAAAACATTTTCTTTTGGAACTCTTACATCTTCAAAAGTAATTCCTCGTGTATCTGACGCTCTTTGACCCATGTTTTGTTCTTTGCGCCCAGGTGTAACTCCAGGAGTATCACGCTCTACTATAAATCCAGTAAAAGCCTTATTGGCAGGAGTTTTTGGGTCAGAGTCTGTACGAGCAAGAACAAAATACCAATTAGCTACACCACCGTTTGTAATCCACATTTTTTGCCCATTCAGAATGTACTCATCGCCTTTTTTTACTGCTTTCGTCTTTACTCCGTTTACATCTGAACCCGCACCTGGTTCAGTAACACAATATGCAGCAACAAGTGGTTCTTCTAGCAGTCTTCCCAGATATTTCTTCTTTTGCACATCATTACCTGATAATAACACCGGAGTTTGCTGAAAATATAAATTTATCTGTGAGCAATTTATACATCAAATTTATTTTTTATTTTAAGGAGGCAATAGTTCGATTTGTTAAGTATTTCATATGAATAAGTTTGGATAGGGATGGTGACAAAACCTTAAAATTTGAGTAAATACAAAATCGACAAGTGAAAGTTAGTTTACGTCAAGGGTTCCGTTAAAAATGTTAGACACTCATTTTTAAACGTTACTACCAGGTACCCGGCGTGCGTTGCTGCGCCTAACAATTGAATTTTATATGTAAGATCTCCAAAGCGGTATTTTTGAATGAACGTGGTCCCTTTTTGAAATACAAGCTTTAATTCGTTCACACGAACCTTAAATAAAGAAATATAATTTATAACGCTTAAAGTGGTGTTTGTGGTGGCCTTTTTGTAAATTCTTCATGTAGGCATTGATTATTCCTATAGTTCGCTTGTGTAATATGTACATATACGGTCTTTGTATATATTTCCTAAAAAAAAAAATTAATGTAACAATAAAACAACTTGCTTCTAGAGTATGCCTCACACATAAAATCCCGTTATACTGCTTAGAAGTTGTTATATCACCATAGGTTAGTTAATTTAAACAGGACTACCCCTATTAACGGGGAAAATGTGTACTTTTTTTTTAATATTTAAAAAGAAACCCAAAGACTACTCAGACTCGTTGCGGATTATTGTACTACCAGCAGGAGTTTTTCTTTGTAGTTGGGAAAAGCTTTGATGTTATTCGTTTCCCCTTTATACTTGGTTGCTTTCCCCGCTGGGGCTTGAGCCTGAAAACATTGGCTAGCGAGTAAACACACTACATGATTGCCACCCTCGTAAAAGAAATGGATAGCCTAAACAAAAGTGATAAGATCAATGCAGCGGAAATAAATGAAGCAACACCCACTTCTAATAAGGAAAAGCAAAAGCACAAAAAAAAAAACAACAACAGCAATCAAGTGCGTTATTTCAATTCAGCACCAACTAACAACAATAATGCTCTCGAAGAAACTCCGGTTACTTCTGTAAATGCCACAAATTCAAACGAAACTATTACACCAGGTAATTTGCAATTGTACATACATTCTTAACCATAGAAAACTCGACACAAAAAACCTGAATTTTTGGTTCGAGAAATCAAGTTCAGCGACACGATGTATGTTGAAAACAATCAGATCAACTTCAAGCTCGACAGTGGTGCTGACGCAAATATCACATTTGAGGCTGTGCGGAATGTCGTTTGTAAAAACAATATTAAGCCATATACTCTCCCTGCCTCCACCGTGCCGATACTTGTTAATCGACTTGGAACTACATGGACCCTCTTCCATTGGAACACGAGGCTTGAAAAATTAAACGCCATCAACGCAGATTTTTCAACCTTCATCCTCAAAGGTGCTCCTCGACTGGCTGATGCTTCCTGGGTGCGTACAATTTTTCGTCAGAAATTTGCTATCACCATAGATGATTGCCAGAAGATCTCCCCGTCCAGTTCCATAAATCCTAGCTGTTTCAAATTCAAGATTCCAACGAAGTACCAATGGCTTTTTTGGACCTCCCCTGGCGATACTTTCCGGCTGGGTGAAATGTTTATGGTCAGATGGGTTTCCAAGGACAACAACGAACAGGTTAAACCTAACTTTATTAATAAACCTAGATCTAAGCCTAATAATACAATAAACCCTAGATCTAAGCATCACACCTTTAATGCCCCACCTTCCAACCCTTGCTACAACTATAATACTGACTCTAAGCGTACTTCTAATCCTCCGCCCTCCAACTCTAATACTAGCTCTAAGCGTACTTCTAATCCTCCGCCCTCCAACTCTTCCAACAACTCTAAACCCTCCAATAATAACTGGTCATTTCGAATGGGTTTATTTCCTAATTTTAATTACGCTACCAAACTAACAAACGTCAAGCGAGTTTCATTCGACCTCTCGCCTGTCCCTTCTACCTCATCAAATACTTAAGACATTCCCCCCGTCGACTACCCTAATTTCATCCATTCTCACACTCTTAACCCTGCTTCCTCCTCATCGTCCGCCCCACCTAGATCTTTTGACCTACCGTCTTCTAATGTCAGTTCCACTAACTCTACTATCACATCACCTGCCTTTTTAGACCCACTTTTCCCTCCCACCATTAAACTAACGAAACAACTTGCAGATTCCGGTAATGATAGTCGCTATCATCTCACGTTTAAGAGATCGAAAAATCTACGAAAATGTCCGTATTTATCTTGCTTACCTTCACGACAAAGATGATTCTGTCTGTATTGATGGGAAAACTAATACCAATATTAAGGTTTCCATCTCTCAAGAAGGTCTCCCTACTGATAAGAATGCTTTGATGAAAATCTTTGTTCAGTTCCATGAGAGTCTTAATATACCACCTCTCCATGTAACAAACGATCTCTCATCTTTCGCATCTTACATCAGCTCCAAGCGTAGGTTCCACCTCCAAAGAACTCGCGCTGACTATAATAATTACTTTCGCCACTAATCAGTTATCGTCTCACTCTCCTCCTCCTCAACATGTTTCAACCCGAAACATCCCGCATGCTACTGTTGCCTCCTCTGAGTCCTTGTCTATTTATTACCAGAACGTGAGAGGTCTGCGAACTCAAACCTCCTCCATATTTCTTAACTCTCAAAAGCTCCCCTACCATATTTTTGGTCTCACTGAAACGAACTTATCTTCTAACTTCATGAATAGTGAGCTATTTACGTCTGATTTCTTTATCTTCTGAGATGATGGCCAATTGAAAGATGACGATTCCTCTGGTCGTGGTGTTCTTCTGGCAATACATAATAGCTTCGACTCAACTTTCATTAAATCCTCACCCACAGCTGACTTCGAATATATTTGCGTCAAAATCACCTTCCCAAGGCGTAACCTCTACATTCTGTGTTGCTATATTCGCCCATCTCAACCAATCCAGGGCTATCAGCTTGCCGTAGACGCGATCGATTCCCTAAGTGACATTGTAGACCCCTGTGACGATGTCATGATTCTGGGTGACTTTAATCTCCCTCATCTCCAATGGTCCCAGTCTGAAGATGAGTCCCATTTTGTTGCTGTAAACCCTACCTCTGAAAAGGAAGTCCTCTTCACTGACTGTCCCTCTGATTCCGGCCTTTTCCAAATTAGTGGCATTACAAACTACTTGGATAGACAACTAGACCTAATCTTCTCAACCGATCCCGCCAATTGCATCGTTACTGAAAGCAACCATCTTCTTTCCACATTAGATCGCTTTCACCCACCTCTATTCTTAGCGTTTTCGTACAACAATTTCAGCACAATCCCTCACTGCGAGAACTCATATAGCTACAATTTTCGCAAAGCAGATTCCGCTAAACTCAATAATCTTCTCAGTAACATTAACTTTAGTTCTATCCAAGTTGACACCATTGACAATGCTCTAGCGTATTTCTATGACCAAATTTTTACCTGCCTCATTCAATCAGTCCCTTTTGTGCCTCAGAAAAACTTTACCTCAGCCCCCCATGATATAATAAAGAGCTGCGCTCGCTCCGTAACAGTAGTAACAAATTATGGAAAGCATTCCTCAAATCTCGATCTGACTCTGATTTTTCCCATTACCAACATGTCCACTCCCAATTCTCTGAACTCTGTGAATATCTATACACCGAATATCTTGACAGAATGCAATCCACGCTAATCAGTGACCCCAAACGTTTCTACCACTTCATTAATGCCAAACGTAAATCTGATAGCTATCCATCCACTTTGAAATTTGCTAATAAATCTTCGGCAGACCCTAAAACAATTGCAAATCTTTACGCTAATTTCTTCAGCCAATCGTTTACGGATCACGTTACTCAACCTGATTATAACTACTTCTGTTAAATAATTACATATAATACTTAAATGTATATATAGTGGCAACACTTAAAATGTTATCTATTGCATATAACTTCACCCTTTCTTTAGTTTCACTCTTTAATGTCATTCCTATATAACCTTTGTTAATAAACTGATTGAATTACTTTTCTACTTTTAAATCTACATCCATCCATAATTCAGACCTGCGCATTCTACAGGTTATGGGCCCAGCTTAATTATCAATTCGAAGTGTTTTAAAATAAGATAGCATTTTGTTAAAAATCAGTCGTAAAATTTTTTTTTTCCTTAAAATGTCCACTTCAAATGCAGTGCACGGCCGTATTGCCTTATTTAATGGCGAAAATTACCCCACATGGCGAGCACAAATGGAAGGAGTCTTGCACAAATTACGAGTTCTGAAGGTAGTAAATGGAAAGGAAATACGACCAGAATCAAATGCAGCCGAACAAGAAAAATGGGATGACAAAGACCTAGACGCCCGTAGTGAACTTTTACTGGCCATGGAATCGCACGTGGTAGCTCTTGTTAAACCCCTTAAAACTTCAAAAGAAGTGTGGGATTTCTTAGAAGAAAGTTATGACAGAAAGGGTTCGCGCAGAAAGGTGGAGGAATTTAAAAAACTACTAACTATACGGATGAGCGGTACACAGACTATGGACGAATATTTGCGAGAGTATAATGCGATAATCAGTCGATTGACGGAGCTAGATGCCAAACTTGACAACGATCTTCTTGTTGTGATACTTCTGGATAGTCTCGACGAAAATTATAAGCACGTGCAAGCAGCCTTCGACGCTCTGGAGGTGTACCCAAAGTTAGACACAGTTCGAATACGGTTAATGGAAGTTGGTGACATAAAACGGGAGTCGTCTTACAACAATGCTATGAGAGCACAAGGTAATTTCAACAATTTTTCTTTTCGCTATAAGCCAAGAGCATTTGAACGACTGCCGCAGCAATCCAATTCATATGGTACAACTTTTTGCAATTACAATTGCCGTCGGTGTGGTCGGAAGGGCCACAAGGCCAGGGATTGTAGATCACGTGTTGAAAAAGCAAAACAGGTAAATGACAACTGTGCTAGTGGTTTTCTTATGCGGGAGTATCTTAACCTATCACCAACAAGAGCACTAGAAGCCGCAGTACATCAGACACGATGGTGCTTGGACAGCGGGGCCACATCACATATGTGCCACGACGAACATTTTTTTACAGAAATTTCCAAAGGTCATATGGGTTATGTTAAACTGGCGAATGATAAGAAAGTCAAAATTATGGGTATTGGTACAGTTGACATTATCAGCGAAGTGAATAATAAGTCTCTTTTTTGCTCTCTTTTTAAAACTTTATATGTTCCAGATCTGAAAGAAAACTTGATCTCTATAAATAAGGCGACGATGAATGGTGTAAATGTTTTCTTTGAGGGCAACAACGCAAGAGTTGTTAATAAAAGCGGACAGCAACTAATGAATGCCAAAAGAAGAGACGGACTATACTTCGTGTACCCGATGAAAGAAAAGGCCTGCCGTACGAAGGTGACCCCAAGTACGAAGGTAGCAGATAGTTTTCAAGTATGGCACAACCGATTGGGACACCTGAATGGAGCATCGTTAAGGCAACTACAACGGGACAATCTTGTTTCGGGATTACCGAAGTTTAATGATTTTGAGTTAAATTGTACAGCATGCATTCGAGGTAAACAAACAAGATTACCCTTTCCTAAAAGGCAGGAGAAATCAACATCACACTGCCTGGAACTGATTCATTCGGATATTTGTGGACCCATGAAAACTGAGTCTCTGAGTAAGTCGCTTTATTTTGTTACTTTTATAGACGACTATTCTCGAAAGATTTTTGTTTACTTTCTTCGTAAAAAGTCAGAAATGATAGACAAATTTAAATTATTCAAAAATTACGTAGAAAATCAGTTAAATGTAAAAATTAAAAGAATACGATCTGATAACGGATCGGAGTATACCAGCAATTCCTTTAAGGATCTATGTCAATTGAATGGTATTAAACAAGAGTTCAGTTGTCCTTATACACCACAACAGAATGGTGTAGCAGAGCGTGCTAATCGTACGCTTATAGAGATGGCACGGTGTATGATGATCGAAGCTGGTCTGCCTGAGTTCTTGTGGGCGGAGCTGGTGCATTGCTCTGCATACATACGAAACAGGTGTCCGACTGCACCTAATCAAAACAAAACCCCTGAAGAATTATGGTCTACCAAGGTTCCTAGCGTTTCCTACTTTAAGGAAGTAGGATCACGTGCATTTGTCTTGAACAAAGGTGGAAATTCTAGTAAATTTGAGCCTAGGAGTGAAGAATTTATATTAATTGGTTACTGTGAAGACTCTAAGGCATACAGATTACGGAAAAAAGGTACTCGTACGATAATAAGAAGCCGCGATGTTGTATTTTTTGGTGGAGTAGAAACTGCGAAAGAAAACAAATTTTATGAATGTGAGGTGGAACTTAAACCAGATGACATTAGCGGGGTTAAGTGCGAGACCAAGGTTGAAGTAAACGTAAAAAGTGAGACACCAGCAACAAGTGAGCAAGAGCAAGAACAACACAACGAAAATCAAGAGCAAGACAATAAAAATACAATAGCAGAAGTCTCTCAAAACACCTTGCAACGAAACGAACAAACGAAAACAGCAGATATTGCTAGACGAAGCCCAAGACCTAGTCGGAAAGTTCGACTTCAAAGCCAGAAAGAAACTGCCAATCTTGTAGAAGACAATGACCCTAGATCGTTAAAAGAAATTGAATTGTCTGTTATGTGGACGAGTGGAGAGAATCTATGAAAACTGAAATGGATTTCTTAAATAAAAATGCAACCTGGAAATTAGTAGATCGTCCAAAGGACAAAAATGTTATCGGTTGCAGATGGGTTTTCAAAACGAAATATAAGATGGATGGTTCGGTGGAACGTAGAAAAGCCAGATTAGTGGCGAAAGGGTATTCCCAAATGTATGGCGTTGACTTTTTTCAAACGTTTGCTCCTGTTGCGGAGATTAGTTCCATTCGCATTCTATATGCAATCGCTACGGAACAAGACTTGGACCTTCATCATATCGACGTTTCTACAGCTTTTCTGTATGGAGATCTTAATGAAGAGATTTACATGGAACAGCCAGCAGGATTTGAAAATGATATGAGCAAAGTATGTAAGTTAGAAAAGTCAATTTATGGTCTGAAGCAATCTGGGCATCAATGGAATAAAAAATTGGACAGTAAATTGCGCGAAATTGGACTTTCAAACTCAAGCTATGACAAATGCCTATACTTCAAACGTAATAAAGGCAACGTTACATATATCGCAGCTTACGTAGATGACCTAATTATTGCTACTAATGACAAAGCTTCTTATAACCAACTTATAGCTCATCTTGAAAGTAATTTTGAAATTCGAGATTTGGGAGAACCCAAACTTACTGTAGGATTGGAAGTTCTTAGAGATCGTCAGCGAGGAACGTTATCAATCAGTCAGTCGGGGTATATTAAAACTTTAATAAGAAATTACGGACTTAGTAATTGCAAACCACGTACATTACCTATGCCATCTAAGACAAAGCTAGATGAGGAGCCACAAATTGATGGTGAGAAGGAGTTAGTGGATAGAAAAACATATCAAGAACTTGTGGGCAGTCTCCTTCATTTGTCCACATTCAGTCGACCAGACATCTCGTACTATGTAAATGCGTTGTCCCAGTTTAATCAAGATCCGAGGGTACAACATTGGAATTCAGCCTTATCAATCCTCAGGTACTTAAAGGGAACTCAATATACAAAAATTACTTATTGCAGATCAGGTCAACCAATCCGAGCCTATGCTGACTCAAGTTGGGCGGAAGATACCAACAATCGAAGATCACAATCTGGTATGGTTTTCGTTTTATCTGGAGCTCCAATAGACTGGGAATCCCGAAAACAGTCCATCGTAACTACATCAAGCGCTGAGGCGGAATATGTAACATTGAGCGCTGCAGCCAAACGAGCCAAATACTTCAAACTTTTGCTTACTGAACTGGACCTACATCCTGAAGAACAACCAATCGTTTTGTACACTGACAGCCAAAGTGCGCAATACATTGCCAATTATCAAGGGAAGCGTTCCCGTACTAAGCATCTCCATATTAGATACTATATCCGTGAAGCTATCGCAGATGGTATCATTCAGCTGGAGTACTTACCAACGGATGAAATGTTGGCTGATGGACTCACCAAATGTACATCAACAGCGAAGCATCGTTATTATTTTAGTAAACTTGGACTTGATTTTTAGATTAAGTTTAGATAGTTAAGTGTTGAGGGGGTGTGTTAAATAATTACATATAATACTTAAATGTATATATAGTGGCAACACTTAAAATGTTATCTATTGCATATAACTTCACCCTTTCTTTAGTTTCACTCTTTAATGTCATTCCTATATAACCTTTGTTAATAAACTGATTGAATTACTTTTCTACTTTTAAATCTACATCCATCCATAATTCAGACCTGCGCATTCTACAACTTCCGCTACCTAGAACACTGTCCCCAAACTTCCTTAGGCACAATTGATATAACTTTGGCGTCCTTAATAGAAAAGATTAAGAAACTAAAGGACGAATACTCCCCCGGTCCTGATGGCCTTCCCGCTATAGTTCCCAAAAAATGCGTCAATCACTTAGTCCAACCCCTCAATACTCTTTTCCGTTTATCTATTTCGCAGGGAGTTTTCCCCGAAATTTGAAAAAAATCATACATAATCCGCACCCACAAAAAAGGTTGTAAAAGTGAAATATCCAACTACCGGCCCATCGCTGAACTGTCCTGCATACCTAAGCTATTTGAAAGCATTGTTTATGACACAATGTTTTTCTACTGCAAGACTATCCTTTCACCGAACCAGCATGAATACTTTAAGGGCAGATCAACAACCACCAATCTTACCGGGTTTGTATCTAGCACTCTGTGTATTTTGGAAGATGGTAATGAAGTCGACGTAGTTGCCACCGACTTCAGCAAAGCCTTCGATAAAATTTTACATGCTATCATTCTTCTCAAACTTAAAGCTCTTGGTTTTCAACCGGGGTTCATCTCATGGATCAAATCTTACTTGGAAAATCGCCAGTATAAAGTCCTCTTCAGATCTTCAATTTCTGATCCCATTAAAGCTACTTCGGGAGTCCCTCAAGGCAGCCATCTTGGTAAAATGATCTTCGTCCTGACAATTAACAACGTTGATTGTATCATCAATAATTCCAACCTTTCTATATACGCTGATGATATGAAAATCTTCAGGCCAATATCATCCCCTGCCGACTCTCACTCACTGCAAGATGATCTGAACCGATTTTCAGTCTGGTGCCATAGTAATTTCTTAGAGCTAAACGTCAGCAAGTGTCAAGCTATCACATTCTCTCGTAAGCGTATCCGACCATCCGCCAGAGTGTACTCCATTTGTGGTGAGCCTATTCCCTCTGTCTCTTCACTGCGCGATTTGGGAGTTATCTGTGATAGGGAACTCAACTTCCGTTCTCATATCGATAATATTATAAATAAAGCTAACTGTGCGCTCGGTTTCGTCAAGCGATAGTCTAAGGAATTCTCAAACCCTTACGTTACAAAATCCTTATACATCACTTTCGTCAGACCCCTCCTTGAGTATGCTTGCCAGATATGGTCACCCTACTATGAAATCCATATCTTGCGAATCGAAGCTGTTCAGAGAAGGTTCATTCGCTTTGCCTTACGTGGTCTTTCTTGGGATGATAGCTACAATTTACCCCCATACACAGACCGTTTAAAACTTATAAATTTACAGTCTCTCTACAAACGCCGCGAAGTTGCTGACATCTTGTTTATTCATCAGCTATTAGCTGGCAACATTGATTCCCCCGCGCTACTGCATATGATCTCTTTTAACACCAACCCACGTAACTTCAGGTTCTCACCCCTCTTTCGTCCTATTCCTCACCGCACTTATTATGGATATAACGAACCAATGTCCAGAATGCTCCGCAGCCGATTTTGACTTTCATAAAAGGAAAGCCTCCCTAAAAAATGCCCTTCGTTCTATTAATTCCTCCTCCTGACCCATAAACTGTTAAGTGTTTAAGTTCTAGTGTAAGGTTTGTAGAAAAAAATAAAAATTAAAAAATAAGTTAGGTTAAGTGTCCATTTGTTAGATTTAAGCTACCCTTAAGTTATTGCTTGTATTAAGCGTAAATAAATAAAAATAAAAAAAAAAAATAAAAAATTAGGTTCCCGTGTACAGACTGTGGGATCTGTTCATCTATGCACCCAGTATAACAAATTAATTAATAATGCATTATATTATATATGGTATTATATCATATGCAACATAAAAAACCTTCAAATATGCATGAAAAATACTTAAAATATGGATGAAAAGTGTCAAAATATGCAACATTAAATACTAAAAAAATATTTGTTTTAAGTTTTTTATTTCTAATTCAGCATAGTATTAGTAATAGTAATACTAATTAATAGTATATACAACAAATGTAATTAACACTTCATAAATTTATTTGTTACTTTTATAAACGTAAACAATCAGGTATTGCTCCAAATGTTCGGTGGTAATGTTGAGTCTTCGATCACTCAAAATATTTATATAAGTGGAAAAGGACCGTTCCACATCCACTGAGGTAACTGGGCAGTACTTGAATTGCCGTGCTATGTTGGCACTTATCGTTTCTGGCAAAAGTTCACCCGTCCCATTGATAAAACAATTTATTTGGCACAAAGATTCAAAGCCTGGGTCATTGCTTAAATTTTTTTCATATTTCTCCTTAAGTTTAGCGGGGAATACATCTGGCAATGCGGAGTTCATTCGGCGGATTTTGTTTATTAACTCAACAGATTCCATTAACGCCAAACCCTGAGTTTCGAGCTTTTGAATACTCGCAGGTATGTGGGAAAAATGATTGCTAATCACAGCCATGTTTTTTTAATGCTGTTTAGAGTTTAATTGTTTAGAGGAAAGAGTGTCGCAGTAGGCGAATGAGAGTAAAATGCGATAACTAGAGAGTTTGTGGTAAAATGCGATAACTAGAGACTGGATTATATGTTTGCCCTACCTTTTCCCGCGTGAATCGTGGTGCCGCCAAGTAAGATTATAGCGAAAATATGCATCGCCACTAGATTTTCAGTATAATATGCAAAAACATGCAATAACCGGGCAGAATGGTCAAAATATGCAAATGTATATAATCCGGTCTCTAGTGATTATATTGTGGTAGAGAATAAATCTTACAACTGCCAGTAAGCATCCGCGTAGGATCCCGTTGGGTATAAGAGTTAGGGCTAAAGTAGTCCTTGCTGATATGGAGTGTCAGGGTATTAGCTCAATAGACGATTTTTTCTGAAGGAATGAGAGAATACTCGTACACGCTCTTCACGGTACTTGAACTAAAAGAGGGATTTTGGCACTTCGAAAACAAGAAAGAACACGATAAAAATCTAGATCAATGTCAGTGTGCGGTATCCATTCGGAGTGGGTAAAGGAGGATATGGAAAAGGCTTTTTCTAACCAAAACAAAATTAGTTATGTCAAAGTGTAACAAAAGGAAATAATAAAAGTTTTAAGGCAATTATCGAGGTTGAAGGAGGCAAAATTAATATTGGATGGGATAGATGTGCAGCATATGATTTTATTCCAGTGAAGCGATGCTACAAGTGCTGGATTTCAACCATGAAGTGAAAAAGTGTACTAATGAAATAATGTGGGTTAAATGTGCAATAAATGCAATAAAGCTAACAAAAACTTAGGTCTTAATTTGTGTGTGGGCCACGATTGTATAAGTAACTCGTGTCAAGTGTTTAAAAAGAAAATTGAAACCGAGAAAACAAGAATTGGTCGATAGCACCACCATCAATAGTATATTTAAATATTCGTAGTTTAATAAAAAAAAACGTTGATGAACTACAAAGCATAAGGTTCGCGTACTTTCCGAGCCAAAAACTAATAAATTGTCAAATATGACTTGTTGGGAGTAAAAACTCTCAGAGAGCGGAAAATCTAAGCAAAAGTACGCGAATGAAAAGCGAGCCATATCGAGCCAAGTCGAGCTAACTGTCATTAAAAAATATATAATGAACAAATTAAACTCGTGCGAAAACTAAAAAAAAATTAGATTAAGTTAAAAAGAAATGTTTTGGGAGAACATTCACACATCACAGCATTTTCTTCAACACACTTTGCATCTATTTTTTATGTCTATTGACTTTTCGAAATGGAATCAACAACTTTTTGACTCATTTGGCAGTTTACGTTCGTACCGGCAGAAATTCTTCGAGCACATTCAGGCACAGAGGGGAAATACTCTTACTCGTTACTCGTTACTTATCAATTTTTCGCTTTATTTGTCATATTCGCTCAGTACGCGAATACATTTCGAGCACTTTAGAGCACCTTAAAGCACCTTAAAGCGCTTTAGATTGTGTACGCGAATGGACCTATAGTTTGTGATAATTATTTTGACATTAAAGTACTTACCGTGTTACGAATAAAATAGACAACAGTGAAATTTTATTACATAATTACCATAGTCCAGTAAGATGTAATACTCATTCTAGTCATACGGGTGGTGTAATAACTTATGTTAAGAGATACATACAGATTTTAGAAAAAAAACTTTGTTAAAAATATGAAATATGGTATTCAAATTATCTTTTATGTCTTCATGGCTATACCTTCTCGTTAGTTGGAATCTATAGATCCCCAAATTCGTCGGCCAGAACGTTCGTGTAGAATTTACTAGATATCTAGAGCAACTTCGTGACTTGAAAACACACTTATTGATCGTAGGTGATTTCAACTTAAATTGACTGTCCTCAGCTGACACTTATAGGAAGGAAATATACAAAACAATTACGGATAATGCATGCTACCAATTGGTAAGTGAATCTACACGAATTACTCGTACTAACAGTTCAAGAACGTTATTGGATTATGCGGTGTCAAATAATAAGTGCATGAAGGTTCAAATAAACAAATATTTGAAGATTTTTTTTTTCCTCAATGGCCAGTAAGAAAGCTCACGAGCTTCTTAATACTTTCCCTATCTAAGTTAAGGATTTCCTTATAGGAGTAAGACATTTGGATTGTCTTAGACCTGGCCCATTAGTCCAGTGGTCTAGACGAAGTTTGTTTTCCCATTCGTTAATCAGCGTTGTAGTTGACGCCACAATAAGGTTCAGGACCTATGAACGCAGATTCCAGCCAGCCCTAGCAAGCTCATCTGTAGATTCGTTGCTCACAATCCCTGTCCAGGGACCCATCTGAGTTTTACCCTGTTGTATTTGGTAAGGTCTTGTAATGCATCGTAGCAGCATTTCACGGTTCTGGAGTCCATTAGGTTGGACGATAGCGCACTTGATCCCCTTGCGGAGATTGTGTCTGGCGCAGATCTCAATGGCATGGATTTTAGCCTGAAACACAGTGGGAGTCGTACCCATAGGTACCGAAATCTTTGTGTTGGGTCCAAAGCCCCAGCTCCAACTCCAGAATCCATTTTCGAACCGTCGGTGAACCAGACCAGACTTCTAGGGTCCAGTTTTGGAGCACCATTTGACCAATTTCCGCGGTCCAATATTTCAACCTCGAATAACCTACCGAAGCAATGTTGCCTACCATAGTATCTGGTACAGTGCAGAACATGTCTCTTTTAGGGATAGAGTTCAGTATCTTTAAATGGCCCACTAGGTCACCTGGTTGATACTCATAATTTAGCTGCAGCTTGATGGCATATCTTGCAGCCATCTTCTTAATGAAGATTGGTAGGGGTGATAGCCCGACAATAGCTTCCAGAGCTGTCGTAGGGCAAGTGCGCATCGCACGTGTAATGCCAAGACAGGCAATTCTTTGCAACTTCTGCAACTTGTTTGCCGTTGTCTACTGGAGAGTTTTTGGCCACCAGACGATGGCCGCATATGTGATAATGGTTCTAACCATCATTATGTACAACCAATGTACCATCTTAGGCGAGAGACCCCAAGTTCTGTCGTATAGGCGTTTACTGGCCCTGGCTCTAGTAGCACGCTCTGTGGCGGACTTGATATGTGAATTCCAGTTAAGAATTACACCAAGATATTTGACCTCACTGGAATAAACTAGTTTGGTGTATCTGATTGTTATAGGTTCAAGGTTGACCTGTGTCTTCCTTGTAAACGGCACCAGAACGGTTTCACTAGGATTGATGGATAGTCCTTCTTTGTTACACCACTCTACAACTTCAGATATTGCACTTTGCATGACGTTGGAAATTATCGTGCCGTGTATACCTCTAATAAAAACCACCAAGTCATCAGCATAACCGAAGGTGGTGTAGACTGATCTATGAAGATCTACTAACAAATTGTCGATAACTATTGACCATAACAGGGGGAAGAGAACTCCTCCTTGAGGACAGCCTTTGGCTGCAGTAATGGACACCGACACTCCCCAAAATTTTAAGACAAATGATCATGACACGATTATAGTTGAATTGAAAAATAAAAATGAAAGAAATTCATTTCACAGTGCATTATTAAATAGTAAAAATTCGTTGGTAAAAAATGTAGACAATGCTAATTCAGCAGCCGATTCTTTCGCCAACATTCCTACGAACACAACCACGAAGTTTTTAGTACAAAAAAGTAAGATACATATTGAAAACGTTTGCTTTAACAGCTACTGAAAAAATTTAAAAAGACAAAAAATTAGAAAGCACTGAAACGCTATTATGACAAATTGTAATGAGGACTGGATTGAATCACGCTTTCTAGGAATAAAAACAAAAAGGAAATAGTGAAGTGCAAGCGCAGGTTCACTAAAAGTAAAGTTGACAAGCTTAAAAAAAGTAATTTTAAGATCAAAAGTGTTATAACAGCTATTGAATTTAGTTGTGGGACATAGTAATAACAACGTTACTGCTCGAAAACTTAATGTTTTTTGTGAATAGTGTGACTAAATCTAAACAACTCCATCCCCTTGAAGCCCTTTGTGAATCTCGTAAATTCTACAGACTCAATATTTGTTTTCCGTCGTATGACCTTAATAGACGTAGATGATGCTATAGTGCAAATAAAAAACAAAAGATACTACACTTATCTGAACCCCAAGATGTACCTAGATAATTTCTAAGCAATTGGTCACGTGGTATAGTCAATAATAAATAAATCCATTTAAAATAGTGTTTTCCCCAACTTTTGCAAGAGTCTATTGTTAGTCCCATAGCTAAAGTGCAAAACACAAAAAAAATTGAAAAATATCGACCTGTGAATGCCCTCCCCAATCAGGAAGAATACATTGAAGCAAAAAAACTAATAATTGAATCTCAGTCCAGTTTTCGAAAAGTGCGCTCTTGTGAAAGCTCTGAACCTTGTCCTAACGAACTGGAAAGAGCATATCGGTAAACACAAATCTTAAACGGGCATTTGAGACAATAGACCGAAATATACTTATTGAAAAACTGAAAAAATACGGTATACAAAATCAAGAGTCCGAATGATTCAGATCATATCTCCCGGATCGAACCCAACGTGTAAGAGTGAACGGTAATTTGTCGGATCACATTGAAGTCCCCAAAGGATCAATCTTGGAGGCACTTCTGTTCATTATACATATACCTACATGAAACATTATAGACATGAAATGTGTGTCAAAATACTCCCAACTAATGCTGTTTGCAGAAGATGCTCTGATGTTTATTGACGGTGATGATGCAGAAGAGTGTCACAGCCATTATTGCCAGTCATTTTTTGTTGTTGTACTCCGTGCTAAATCTCTCTTCACCGACGACGTCTCACCAAAACGCCTCTAATGTTGCTCTTAGCAAGTAATTCTATCGACGGGTTGAGCAAAGACTGACAAATTCTTACTATCACAATGTGCTTAAGCTCCAGGATGAATTTAAGTGTGAAATTAGATAGAGAATTCGATATTAACATTGACAGTGCTGTTTTATCTGGGCGTTCTACAGGTTAATCAAAAAAAAAAAAAAATGTTAAACGAATAATCGAGTGTAATTTTGGAATATACTAGTAGAGAACAGTAAAGATGAGGGAACCATCGCAGAAGGAGAAAGTGATCATAGGGTTGATACTGGTAATGCCGAACTATACAAGTCGTCACTTCAAATAAAAGGAAGGGAAGTAGCGCAATTAAATTAGGCAAGAAACGGACTAAGAACATTAGTGAGTGGGTAGAGGAAAAGCAAAAAGTAACTCAATCTTAGATTCGAACACGACAATCAAAAAGGTAACAAAATTAAAGGACGACAGCTATGAGAGCCATGCAAAGAAGCGCGTAGGTTAAAATGTACAACTAAAGTAAATAGAGAAGACAGAGATCTCATTTTTAAGGAATTTTAGGAACTAAAAGATCACACAAGACAACGGGAATCTATTGCTCGTCAGGTGAAGATGGCGAAAAAGCAAATTACTGTTGCTGCCGAATCGCAGTCGCGTAGAAATTACTCTGGTGAATATTTTTTCTATGTTCGGAATCATGAGCAACGCATTTGCAAAGTTATGTTTTTAAGAACTCTCGGTATTTCCGAAACTTGGGTAGCTACTGCGTTAAATACCCGCTATGTATCATGTTTTTTACAAAAATCTTCAATCAAGTACTTTTGACGGTGGAGCAGCTGACATGGAGAAAGTTTTCAGTAAAGATTCAGAATAAAACACACACAAAATTTTAGAATTACTTATGAATTAGTACTTATGTTAACAAACGTTTATTGGTATTATGGTTTTTAATAAAGATTAATAGTATAGCATAGTATATACTCGTACTATACATTTGTATTGTATATTGTATTGTATACTTAACATCAAAAACCATCTTTCTTTCTTTGAATATCTCAGAAGTGTAAAAATGTAGTTACTACAGTCTTCGTTGGACGCGTGGAATTATATTATTATATTATATTATTTATATTATTATTTACATATATCCACATATTATAATATGTAAAACTGCTTTCCACCGACTTCTCTCAAATAAGAATATAAAATAAACAAATGACGTACCATATGACTTTGACAACTAGGTAGTCCGATGTAAGAGTTTATATGTGTGAGTACATTTTGAGAGCACTCCTTTAATGAAGGGTGAATTCAAAATCGTCAAAAAAGTGTGCAGTGCTGGGGCAACAGACAGGCTTTCTGTTGCTGTTGCCCTGCGCAATTTATTTTGACATTTATGAACGATTGTGTTGTAATTTTATGTACAATAGGAAAAAATAGAGAATGTAGTAAAAATGTTTACATATGTTATATAAATAGAACATTAAAATTGTTAAACGTTTACCTTTCATCCATTTCTCACTTGCAAAAAACAAACAAGAGCTCAAAACAAACAAAACAACTGGCGCACGTTGCTCTTCTTTGACGTTTGGTTGCGCTAATAGGCGTTTTTCTTTTTTCGTTCAGAGCAGAACGATTTTGCTCTGAACGCTCGGTCAATTAATTAAGAGCTCATAGAGTGCGCTCAGAGCAATGCTCTGAACGAAAAAAGAAAAACGAAATCAGAGCTCTGATGTGTCTGAGCTAAAAAAGAAACACGAATTTGTTTTTGACAGTTCAGGCTCTGCTCTGAACTAAAAAAGAAAAACGCCTAATGTTGCAAAAATAAAAACTCTTGATTTGAGCAACACTGCCAAAATGCTGCTTTTTTGAACTTGTTGCTTTAATGTTGCTGCAACACTGCATTTTTGAATTGGGCCGAAATCCGGAAAAAAAACACTCCCAGAACAGTACTCCGAACAGCCAATAGAACATGTTTGGGGATGCTTTTACTGTTCGGAACACAAGAAGAGTACTCCTTTTTGCCAATGGAAAACGGCATTAGTAATCCAGCTCTTGAAAAATGACAGCTACTTTGGCATCTTTCGTAAATTTCGCCTGACTTGGAACGCACTATCAGTTGTTCAGAGATGACAGACCTTTTGGTATTTTTCGTAAAATTCGCTTGACCTGGAACGCACTACATATTTATTTACCACCCCTGAAACCTGGCCTGGCACCGAATTGTTTGTCCATCTTGTACATAAGCTCTGTTCCCGTACTTTCTGCACCAAAATTCCACCTCTTTCAAGGAGTGGGGAAAAACAATTTCCCGGAGAAAAATTTACAAAAAAAGTACGGAAACGGTTTGAGCAAAAAATATGCACTGTTTTAAGCGTCAAAAAAATATATGAGAAAAAAATAAATAGCAGTAGTGAATATGTACATATAAGAACAAGTTAAATAATGATTTAAGTTTTGTTTGCGTATTAGGGGAACATTTTATGATCAATTCTTTACTGCTTCTCCATTGTTTCCAATTACACTAAACAACAGTGAAATGGAATTTTAAATATTTGCAAGCGATTTTTACTTGCCATGCTGAATAAAGGTTCACTTATAACAGTTATTTCTTAGTTCGGGTTTTCGCGATCCGTTATATCTTTAGTTTAGACCGTTGGCAATATCGTTATGTTGGTACTACTCGAATAACAAAGGCGTTTCATTCACAAATTTGTTGTCATTCTCCAGTACTGTTTTCTATACATAAGTTGAGTTATTAGAATGCATTATTCAAGTTTTTCTCCAAAAAATGTCCGGAAAATGTGTCAATATCCCACACAACTTTTGTAACATTTGTGATGAAGTGGTTTTTAGTGGAAAAAAGAGTTTCATAACGCCATTAGTACAAAATGCGTATTGTTTGACGAACCCCATTAAACAAGTTGTCGACTTAAAAAAAGTACCGCTCTCACCTCTGCATATAAAACTAGGGCTCATGAAGAATTTTGTGAAAGCCATGGACAAAAATGGAAAGGCATTACGATCACCCCAATTCTTTAAGTCGAATGCCCAGTCGTATTTTCTTTCGTATTTAAAGTCGTATCAAAATTAAATTCCTATTCCTCGATTCGTATGCGATGCATACAATAAAGGTCCATTCACAGCTCAGCGAACTGCGAATGCCCAAACTGCAAACAAACAGTTTTTAGCACATTTATAAGCACGCCCTTGGCAATTTTATTATTCCAAAGGAACGGAGCTTAATTTATCTATTGATTAATATATGAAAAGTTAAATTGTAATTAGTTTCTGCGAAGAATTTAGTAATTCGCCGATTTTTCCGCGAATAAGCAAATGATTTCTGCGAACTGTCAACTTTTATTCACATTCCACACATGTAGGACGCAATCCACCTTCCCGCCTCGCAATTCTTTTGCTTTGTTCTTGGTGGGTAAGACCGTGGTTGAATTTATCGAAAGAATGTAGGATATTACCTTCTGAATGAAAGCTATGCTATGTATTTATGCATTTTTCACGTTTAGGAAATTATTTATAAAGTTAATGACAACTCAAATTCGCGGATTGCCGCGACTACAAAAAAAAACGGCTGTGAATGAAATGTCAAAATTTGCGAATATTCGCTCATTCGCATTCGCAGGTCGCTGAGCTGTGAATCGACCTTTCCTCAAAAAAATCAACGCGTATCATCGCAGTTATGCAAATGTCAAGCTTTAATGGCGAATGAAAGGAAAATGTTAACATCTATAAGTGTTTTTTTAAAGCAAAGTTAAGTTTTTGGTGTGGGGGTGGGCGCCGTGGCGGTGTGGGCGCCGCGGCGTAAGTAGTTAGTGTGTGGGATCACTACGCATGAGGTTCCAAGTTCGAATCCCAGAAAATACCAAAAAGTTTTTTCACGGTCCCACCTCTCGCGAGCGTCTGACAAACATCCGAGAGTATTGTTGTCACGAAAAAGCTTCTCAAATCGCCGTTCGGATCCGGCATTAAACTGTAGGTCCCTTCCATTCGTGTGAAAAATATAACGCACACAACATGAGTGGTTGCGAGAAGCTAGGCCCTGGCACTTTGAAGAGCTGTTGCGCCAAATATTTGTATTTATTTTTTTAAGTTTTTGGTGAACAAAAAAAATCAAAAATATCAATTTGATAGACCTCTTTTTCGATTAAGAAAAGGACGAAGTGGTGCCGTTTGAGAATTTGGCAGCAGTTCGAAGAAATTTATTGTGTAATTACGTCAACGACTATAAAATGCCGAGTATCAGTTCTCCTCCGATCACCGAAATCAAGCAGCGTCGGGCCCAGTTAGTACTTAGATGGGGGACCGCTTAGGAACACCGCGTGTTGCTGGCATAGCAGAAACCAGCCTTTCAAATTGGCTACGATTCGTAACTTTCAAACATGAAAGCACAGAAAGTAGAAATTTAAATATTTCTAGTGAAAATACATGTACTTACATGTTTAATTTCGATTTGCCTTCACGTAGAAGCCGAGTCGTAGCCAACTTTGAAGGTGAGTAAAATACGAAACAAATACAACCATCAAACGATCAATTGAATGCATCGTAATAGCGGAAAAATTCAAAACTCGTATGCGTCGCGATGCATACGACTGCTGTCAAAAATTACGTACAAGTGTGTTCGTAAAATACGGCTTTGTAATAACTAAATACGACCATGGTCGGATTCGACTGTCATATAGGAGTTGAAGAATTGGGTGAATATTAACGCTAGAAATTTCCCAGACTGAGTGAAGCCAAAATCAAGGAGGGAATTTTTGTCGGTCCTCAGATTAGAAATTTGGAATGACTTCCGACTTGTGGCAAACAACTTCTTAGGAAACCAAAAAAATGAAAACCATGTTTAGACTCGTTGAAAACATGCTATCGGTCTACTAAGCACTGGGCTGTAACATTTATTTCTTACACTCTCATTCGGACTAATTTCCATACAGTTGTAGAGTGCTAAGTGATGAGCATGGAGAACGCTTCTATCAGTATATCGCTAACATAGAAAAACGCTATAAGGGCAAATCGAACGCTTCAATGCTGGCTGATTATTGCTGGATTATTACTAGAAACATCCCAGAAGCAGAATATAAACGAGCAGCAAAAAGACAACGTCAAAATTCGGCACAATAATCCAAATATGACGCTTTTTTATTATTATTTTTGTGAAAGAAATTAATAAATCATTTTCCCAAAAACTCGAACTAACTTTTTTTGTGCTCATTTTCGTATTCAGCACATCAAAATCCATAAAGTTATTCGCATGAAGAATACCGTGACGAAGTTAAAACAACAAGAACACATAACTAAACTTAAAAAAATCGACAAATCTCATAAAGCTGTCCAAAGAAACTTCTTGGGCTAAAATTCGCAGCATGGGGAAATTTCTCACTCTCTTGTTAGCTATGAACAATTCGGAAATTTAGGCTTACGGGAACAGATTTTGTATAAATTCGCAGTTTTGGGCAGTACGGAAACAGACATATTGAACTGGGATAAACGCTCTCACACAAATTTCGATTTGAATATGGAATAGCTGTCTGACATCAAAATGATCAGATGTCAGGCAATGTAATCGTGTCCCGACAGCTACTTCTACAATACTTAACGTTCTAATATTCGCTGAAATACAGGATAAATTGGAAAATATATGTCATTTATCGGGATTAAAAAAGAAAAAAAACAGGATTATTGCAGGATATGCATATTATATTTTTTTTCATCTTATTATTAATTTTATAATTAATTGTCAATATTATTGTCAATACTCAGTAGTATTGTTTAATGTTGTGTGACCTGGGATATAACTTGCTTTATTCTGACATTGAATTACCGTCCGTCTTAGCCAGATTGTTGAATATGGACTCGAACAGACACAGCAGAACGGGCGGTTGAGCGTGAACGAATATGAAGATAGTAAGTTAAATAAGAACCGCGCGGTTTCTGCCGGTTGGGACGCTATATCTCACGTTAATTTCAATGGGAATTATGGTCAGTGCCGTAATGGCTGCCTGGCAGTCTGACAAAATCAAAATGACCTGATACCAAGCAATCTGATTGTACCTTGATGACCACTTTTCCGAGCACACTCAAATAACCTACTTTCGGTCATGAGGTGACCTTATACACAGTATGATGCTGCAAGAAAAATTGTATGACCCCAACCATAAGCCACGGAGCTAGTGCTGTTAGTTTTAAGATTAATCTGTACATTTATGTTCTGATTAATAAATATTAATAATAATAATAACAAATACCCCTTCGTAGGTAGGAGTTAGAATATACCCGAGGTAGGCATGCTTGTCGTCAGAGGCGACTAAAATCCACCCTCCGTATACCGACTATGGCGTGTACAAAATATGCAATGAACAAAACAAAAGATTTAAATACCCCAGGTGGCAGTCTAGGTACACTGGAAAATCCACCCTTTTCGGAGGTCGGTTCTACGGATTCTGGGGAGAGCCATTTATTGCGTTCGTTTGACGACCCTTTTAAAAAGGTACTAGGGTAGTTAGATCTCCACCATCAAGATCTAAAATAAAAACGTGCGGAACTAGAACTCCGGCGACATCGATAGTGTCGGCGCACGAACAACGGACTTCAGCGAAAATTCAAAGCCTTACGGTCGAAAATATGGAACTCCGGACCAGGCTAAGTAAAATGAAACTTCTCTGCGAAAACCTAAGAAAAGAACTAAATGTACTTAAAACAGAAAATAAAGCTTTTAAGGATATAGCCAAACCTTGTAATGAGTCTGCTGCGAGTTCAAACGTCCCCGATAACACTGATTATAAAGCGGATGAAGAAGAACTAAGTCGGGAAACCAACTGGATTCTAAAAAAACGACCAGTTAAGAAACCAAAAGCTGGCTCTTCGCTCGAAAAAACGCGGCAAGAAAACACACAAAATAAGCGAAAATATAAAGAACAGCGTGACAAAATAAACACATGTGCAGAAGAAAATCCACGAACTAAGGTACGACCACCGCCACTAATAAACGTAATCGGAATTGCAGTCTATAATAAACTGCATTCTATTCTTAAACTTCTGTTGCTGTCCGATTTTGAAGTAACATCACTCAACAACAACAAATGGAAAGTAAACGAAGGACTCAGACAGTTACCGCTTAGTATCTAATAAACTGAATACTGAAAATATTCAGTGGTGTACTTACGAAAATAAATCTGAAAGACCGATACGAGTTGTAGCTAGGGGTCTTCATGCCTCATGCTTAAAGATGTTGTTCACGATTTGAAGAACAAAAACTTTAAAATCGTCGATGCGGTAAATTTAATTAAACGGGAAAAACTAAAATTGGAAAGCGAGGAAACGACGGTAAAGCGCGGGCTTCCTCTTTTTATGCTAACCTTTGATAAAGCTGAGAGTTTCGATAAGATTTACGAAATAAGAACAATTCTGAATGTCGTAGTCAAAATCGAACCCATGCGCAAGAATACAAGGTTGATACCTCAGTGCAAACGATGCCAAGGATTCAATCATACGCAAACGTAGTGCCGAAAAGAACCGCAATGTGTGAAATGCGCCGGAAATCACCCCTCCCAAGTTTGTGGAGTCAACAAACAAACTTCGGCAACATGTGCTAATTGTAAGGGAAAGCACCCGGCAAATTATAGAGGCTGTGAAGTAGCCAAAGAGTTGCAAAAACGGATAGATGCGCTCTTTAAGCCCCTAAATACAAAATTAAAACTGCAAACTAAGCCAAAGCGTAAGATCGCGCAGGAGAAAGTAGGCAAACTAAGACTACCGGGTTCAGAGCCCAGAGAGGTGAAGGAAAAAGTGACAACAGAGAAGTCCTCGATCTCTGTTCTTAAAAGAAACGGTACTGAAAAGTTAACGTTGGAAAAGCCACCGGGTAATGACCCTCGAACAGCAGGAGTGCAGACATACGCTCAGGCCGCAGCATCCGAAAAACAAAAAAAACCTTGAAATCTCGACAGACCTCTCATGTTTTCTCAGTTATTCGCGAGAAATTCGAAGAACAAAGCAAAATAAATAAAATTATTCTCGATAAGCTGCTTAAGCTTGAAAATAATTCACGGGAAACGCGTACTTCAACTAGAATATGAATGACAAACGAATGTTGAAAATATGTACTTTTTCGATTAAGAAAAGGACGAAGTGGTGCCGTTTGAGAATTTGGCAGCAGTTCGAAGAAATTTATTGTGTAATTACGTCAACGACTATAAAATGCCGAGTATCAGTTCTCCTCCGATCACCGAAATCAAGCAGCGTCGGGCCCAGTTAGTACTTAGATGGGGGACCGCTTAGGAACACCGCGTGTTGCTGGCATAGCAGAAACCAGCCTTTCAAATTGGCTACGATTCGTAACTTTCAAACATGAAAGCACAGAAAGTAGAAATTTAAATATTTCTAGTGAAAATACATGTACTTACATGTTTAATTTCGATTTGCCTTCACGTAGAAGCCGAGTCGTAGCCAACTTTGAAGGTGAGTAAAATACGAAACAAATACAACCATCAAACGATCAATTGAATGCATCGTAATAGCGGAAAAATTCAAAACTCGTATGCGTCGCGATGCATACGACTGCTGTCAAAAATTACGTACAAGTGTGTTCGTAAAATACGGCTTTGTAATAACTAAATACGACCATGGTCGGATTCGACTGTCATATAGGAGTTGAAGAATTGGGTGAATATTAACGCTAGAAATTTCCCAGACTGAGTGAAGCCAAAATCAAGGAGGGAATTTTTGTCGGTCCTCAGATTAGAAATTTGGAATGACTTCCGACTTGTGGCAAACAACTTCTTAGGAAACCAAAAAAATGAAAACCATGTTTAGACTCGTTGAAAACATGCTATCGGTCTACTAAGCACTGGGCTGTAACATTTATTTCTTACACTCTCATTCGGACTAATTTCCATACAGTTGTAGAGTGCTAAGTGATGAGCATGGAGAACGCTTCTATCAGTATATCGCTAACATAGAAAAACGCTATAAGGGCAAATCGAACGCTTCAATGCTGGCTGATTATTGCTGGATTATTACTAGAAACATCCCAGAAGCAGAATATAAACGAGCAGCAAAAAGACAACGTCAAAATTCGGCACAATAATCCAAATATGACGCTTTTTTATTATTATTTTTGTGAAAGAAATTAATAAATCATTTTCCCAAAAACTCGAACTAACTTTTTTTGTGCTCATTTTCGTATTCAGCACATCAAAATCCATAAAGTTATTCGCATGAAGAATACCGTGACGAAGTTAAAACAACAAGAACACATAACTAAACTTAAAAAAATCGACAAATCTCATAAAGCTGTCCAAAGAAACTTCTTGGGCTAAAATTCGCAGCATGGGGAAATTTCTCACTCTCTTGTTAGCTATGAACAATTCGGAAATTTAGGCTTACGGGAACAGATTTTGTATAAATTCGCAGTTTTGGGCAGTACGGAAACAGACATATTGAACTGGGATAAACGCTCTCACACAAATTTCGATTTGAATATGGAATAGCTGTCTGACATCAAAATGATCAGATGTCAGGCAATGTAATCGTGTCCCGACAGCTACTTCTACAATACTTAACGTTCTAATATTCGCTGAAATACAGGATAAATTGGAAAATATATGTCATTTATCGGGATTAAAAAAGAAAAAAAACAGGATTATTGCAGGATATGCATATTATATTTTTTTTCATCTTATTATTAATTTTATAATTAATTGTCAATATTATTGTCAATACTCAGTAGTATTGTTTAATGTTGTGTGACCTGGGATATAACTTGCTTTATTCTGACATTGAATTACCGTCCGTCTTAGCCAGATTGTTGAATATGGACTCGAACAGACACAGCAGAACGGGCGGTTGAGCGTGAACGAATATGAAGATAGTAAGTTAAATAAGAACCGCGCGGTTTCTGCCGGTTGGGACGCTATATCTCACGTTAATTTCAATGGGAATTATGGTCAGTGCCGTAATGGCTGCCTGGCAGTCTGACAAAATCAAAATGACCTGATACCAAGCAATCTGATTGTACCTTGATGACCACTTTTCCGAGCACACTCAAATAACCTACTTTCGGTCATGAGGTGACCTTATACACAGTATGATGCTGCAAGAAAAATTGTATGACCCCAACCATAAGCCACGGAGCTAGTGCTGTTAGTTTTAAGATTAATCTGTACATTTATGTTCTGATTAATAAATATTAATAATAATAATAACAAATACCCCTTCGTAGGTAGGAGTTAGAATATACCCGAGGTAGGCATGCTTGTCGTCAGAGGCGACTAAAATCCACCCTCCGTATACCGACTATGGCGTGTACAAAATATGCAATGAACAAAACAAAAGATTTAAATACCCCAGGTGGCAGTCTAGGTACACTGGAAAATCCACCCTTTTCGGAGGTCGGTTCTACGGATTCTGGGGAGAGCCATTTATTGCGTTCGTTTGACGACCCTTTTAAAAAGGTACTAGGGTAGTTAGATCTCCACCATCAAGATCTAAAATAAAAACGTGCGGAACTAGAACTCCGGCGACATCGATAGTGTCGGCGCACGAACAACGGACTTCAGCGAAAATTCAAAGCCTTACGGTCGAAAATATGGAACTCCGGACCAGGCTAAGTAAAATGAAACTTCTCTGCGAAAACCTAAGAAAAGAACTAAATGTACTTAAAACAGAAAATAAAGCTTTTAAGGATATAGCCAAACCTTGTAATGAGTCTGCTGCGAGTTCAAACGTCCCCGATAACACTGATTATAAAGCGGATGAAGAAGAACTAAGTCGGGAAACCAACTGGATTCTAAAAAAACGACCAGTTAAGAAACCAAAAGCTGGCTCTTCGCTCGAAAAAACGCGGCAAGAAAACACACAAAATAAGCGAAAATATAAAGAACAGCGTGACAAAATAAACACATGTGCAGAAGAAAATCCACGAACTAAGGTACGACCACCGCCACTAATAAACGTAATCGGAATTGCAGTCTATAATAAACTGCATTCTATTCTTAAACTTCTGTTGCTGTCCGATTTTGAAGTAACATCACTCAACAACAACAAATGGAAAGTAAACGAAGGACTCAGACAGTTACCGCTTAGTATCTAATAAACTGAATACTGAAAATATTCAGTGGTGTACTTACGAAAATAAATCTGAAAGACCGATACGAGTTGTAGCTAGGGGTCTTCATGCCTCATGCTTAAAGATGTTGTTCACGATTTGAAGAACAAAAACTTTAAAATCGTCGATGCGGTAAATTTAATTAAACGGGAAAAACTAAAATTGGAAAGCGAGGAAACGACGGTAAAGCGCGGGCTTCCTCTTTTTATGCTAACCTTTGATAAAGCTGAGAGTTTCGATAAGATTTACGAAATAAGAACAATTCTGAATGTCGTAGTCAAAATCGAACCCATGCGCAAGAATACAAGGTTGATACCTCAGTGCAAACGATGCCAAGGATTCAATCATACGCAAACGTAGTGCCGAAAAGAACCGCAATGTGTGAAATGCGCCGGAAATCACCCCTCCCAAGTTTGTGGAGTCAACAAACAAACTTCGGCAACATGTGCTAATTGTAAGGGAAAGCACCCGGCAAATTATAGAGGCTGTGAAGTAGCCAAAGAGTTGCAAAAACGGATAGATGCGCTCTTTAAGCCCCTAAATACAAAATTAAAACTGCAAACTAAGCCAAAGCGTAAGATCGCGCAGGAGAAAGTAGGCAAACTAAGACTACCGGGTTCAGAGCCCAGAGAGGTGAAGGAAAAAGTGACAACAGAGAAGTCCTCGATCTCTGTTCTTAAAAGAAACGGTACTGAAAAGTTAACGTTGGAAAAGCCACCGGGTAATGACCCTCGAACAGCAGGAGTGCAGACATACGCTCAGGCCGCAGCATCCGAAAAACAAAAAAAACCTTGAAATCTCGACAGACCTCTCATGTTTTCTCAGTTATTCGCGAGAAATTCGAAGAACAAAGCAAAATAAATAAAATTATTCTCGATAAGCTGCTTAAGCTTGAAAATAATTCACGGGAAACGCGTACTTCAACTAGAATATGAATGACAAACGAATGTTGAAAATATGTACTTGGAATGCAAACGGACTTTTGCAAAAACTTGACGTACTGGAATTATTCATGCGAGAAAAAGATATTGATATTTGCTTGATATCTGAAACCCACGTAAAAAACGAATCGCATTGTAACATAAAAGGCTATAATGATTACCACGCTTGCCACCCTTCAGGAAAAGCGAGAGGCGGATCATCCTTGTTTATTAAATCCTGCATCGAACAATCCGAAGACCTAAAGATAGAGCTTAAAACTTTGCAACTGGGCACGATTCGAGTTTAAAGTATTCAGCGTACTCTTAAAATCTCATCTATCAATTGTCCACCGCGTTCCGCGCTTGAAAAAAGTGATTTTACTAACTTGTTTGAATCGCTGAAACCTAATTTCATTATTGGCGGCGATTTTAATGCGAAACACATGTTCTGGGGGACCTGCATTGCGATTGATCGGGAAACTACTGACTGCACAAAACTTGGCTTGGGCCAGTAGCGCAACAATCAAGTTCGTGATGAAGTGCTTACTTTACCTCCTAGTGGTGGTCCCCGGGCAACTATACGTATAAACCCTTATACGTATAGGCCAAAATTGTAAGTGCGGGCTGCCTTGATTCTAGGCTAAGTAGGTAACGTGGGCCAGCAACCTGCGTTACTGAATATTGCCCGCTACAGAAACCGACACTATGCCTCGGATAAGGAATGATCACATGTTGACGACTTTTGGCTATTGTACCCGAACAAAGATAGGTTTCTGGAATGTAAAGACGCTCCTCGACTCGGGAAGCGAAGGTAAGTGAAGTAAGATGGTTAGAAGCGGGCGAGTACCAGTCTCCAACGCGTAACACTGTACTACTCTATTCTGGAAGACCATCCGGAAGTCCGCGAGAATATGGAGTCGGACTACTGCTAACAACAACAGCACGCAAGGGCCTGATTTCCTGGGAGCCTCATGGTGATAGGATTTTGACGGCCAGATTCCGGACTAGAGTACGACGTGTCACCATCATACAGTGTTACGCCCCAACGAATAGTTCGTCTGAGGACGAAAAGGAGAGCTTCTACAATCTCTTAAGCGCCGTCTTCAACACAACACCAAATGGAGACATTGTCATAGTGATGGGGGATTTGAATGCCAAGGTAGGCAGCGACAACGAAGGGCTCAAGCATGTAATCGGGAAACATGGTCTAGGCAACCGCAATGACAACGGCGAAAGGTTTGTGGATTTCTGCAACGCCAACCGCCTTGTGATAGGTGGCACCATGTTTGAGCACAAGACATGCCACAAAGTCAGCTGGGTTTCCAACGACAGGCAAGCAACCTCCAACCAAATTGACCATTTTGCTATCAGCCGCCGCTTTAGAAGCAGTCTCCTGGACGTCCGAAACAGACGAGGGGCAGATGTGGGGATAGTACGTGATCACCATCTTATGATAGCTACTCTCCAACTACGCACTGCTGCAGTTCGAAAATCCCACGACAACACAAGAATGCCCAGGTTCAACATCGATAGACTTAGTGATCCCTCAGTGCGCCAACAATTAAGGGAGCACTTTTCGCAAGGTGTGGAAGCAATCAGCAGCTCAATGCCCACAACCATCCTGTGCCCTGTGCTGTGAAAAATGTTTTTACATCTGGTGCTGAAAGAATTGTCGGTCGATCGCAGGGAAGACATAGGGCGTGACTTTCCGAGGATACCTGGAGACGGATTGACGAACGAAAACAGCTGAAAGCTCGCGTTGCAGCTACCGCAGCAGCAGGGAGAAGCGAGCTAGAGTCCCTATATCGCATGAAGATGAGAGAAGTTCAGCGTAGCGTACGACGTGACAAGCGCAACTACATCAACGCGCTGGCTACAGAAGCAGAAGAAGCTGCACGGAGGTGCGACAGCAGGACCGTCTACAGAATCACGAAAGAGCTGACAGGTGGTCGCAGCTCCAGCCAATACCCAGTGAAAAGCCTAGACGGCCCCTTGCTCATTTCGGATGAGGACCAGCTCAAGAGATGGAAAGAGCATTTTGCTACGGTTTTGAACCGTGTATTCGCTAGCGATATGCTCCCAAATCAGACTGAGATGCCCAAGGTGAGAAGTTCCCGAATACGCACCACGACTCCCAGTAAAGATGAGATCATTACCGCGATCAAGGCACTCAAAACCAACAAGGCGGTAGGACTTGACGGTATTCCAGCAGAGCTCTTACGAGCAGCGCCAACAACATCGGGTGAGCTTCTGCTTCCACTTATAGATAGAGCCTGGGAAGCTGAGAGCTTTCCTAATGAGTGGAAAAAGGGAATGATCGTCAAGCTCCCTAAGAAAGAAAATTTAATGGAGTGCGGAAACTGGAGGGGTATCTGCGTGCTGCCTGCTGTAGCTAAGATAATAGCTGAACTCATCCTTGAGCGAATCAAACAACATCTCGAAGACACACTCGATGCCGAACAAGCAGGTTTCCACTCTGAATCCTCCTGTGCCGACCACATCAACACCCTGCGGATTATCATCGAACAGTGTGTTGAATATCGATCGCCACTGCACCTGCTGTTCATCTATTTTGAGAAGGCGTTCGATAGTGTCAACAGGGAGTTTATTTGGTGTGCCTTACGCACGAGAGGCATTCCCCATAAACTAATTGCTATTATCAAAGCTACATATGAAGGCTCCAAATGTCACGTTCTGCACAGGGGAAGGTTGTCTGAGGAATTTGAGATCCAAAGTGGGGTAAGACAAGGCTGTATCCTTTCACCAATATTATTCCTATTGGTGGTTAGCGATGTGCTTCATGCAGCTTTGTCGACGGGAAACGGAGGAATTCGATGGACTCTTACATCTCAACTGAAACATCTTGACTACGCAGACGATGTATGCTTACTCTCCCACAGAATTATGGACCTCCACCAAATGACAGCAGATGTGGAGAGGGAGGCAGGTGTCGTAGGGCTGAAAATTAATACGGCAAAAACTAAAATGATCAGCCTTGGAACAAACTCATCAGCTCAAATATGCATTGCTGGACAACCGGTAGAGAGAGTAGAGGATTTCCAGTATCTTGGGAGTATTGTCTCGACCGATGGTGGAACCGAACTGGATATAGCCAACAGGATCGCCAAAGCAAAGTCCGCGTTCGCGATGTTGTCCAAAATATGGCGAAGCATTGCAATCAGTTTGAGCACCAAAATAAGACTGTTCCGCTCCAACGTTGAATCCGTGCTGCTATATGGTTGCAGCACGTAGAGAGTGACTACTACTATCACCAGAAAGTTGCAGACGTTTGTTAATAGGTGCCTGCGCAATATCTTAAGGATTTTCTGGCCCAATCGTATCTCTAACGAACACCTTTACGAGAGAACGGGTCAGGAACCAATAGGCACAACTATCCAACGACGGAAATGGCAGTGGATTGGTCACACGTTCCGAAAGGGTGACAGCTCCATAGCGAACCATGCTATGCCATGGAACCCTCTAACTCAGGATGGCAGAAGACCTGGCGGTCCGAGGAGAACATGGCGCAGAACAGTCGAGAAGGAGGCACGGCAGTTAGGGAAAGGTTGGGGAGAACTCAGACACGTTGCCAGAAACCGTACACGATGGCGCGTAGGCGTAGTAGAGGCCCTAGTACCCACAAGGGGATACAGGACATAAGTCAAAGTAAGTCATGTTCTGGGGCTCAAGATACAGCTCGAAAAAAGGTAGAATGCTCTATGGGGCAGGTATGGAGTACAGTTGTGATTTCTATTCGACGGGTAAACCGACTTACTGGCCAACTGATACTTCGAAAATACCTGACCTGATCGATTTTTTCGTTGTGAAAGGAATATCTACCAACCACATAAAAGTTAAAGAGAGCTTTCATCTGTCGTCTGATCATTCCCCAGTTTTGACATTGAGCGAAAAACTAGTCTATAACCTAGAGCCAGCGAGATTAAAGATAATGTAGAACTGAGCGTTTCACTTACGACGCCTTATGAACTTGAGGTTGAAGTTGACCGCTTCGTTAAGATCGTACAGCTCTCCTATTGGAATAATACTCCGAATCCAAGGAAACTGCCGGACAGATACGGTTTACGATATCCTCCGGAAATAAAAGAATTGGTCAAGGAAAAAAGAAAAGCGCGTAAAAAATGGCAACAGAGTCGTGCTCCGCAACATAAAGCACACTTGAATCGTCTGTGCAATTCGTTGAAGAAGACTATTAAAGAGAGAATCGTGCAATAGGCTCTTGCCTTGAAAGTTTAACAGCGAAAAAAGGTTCCAATTATTCACTTTGGAAAGCCGTAAAAGGCACCAAAAGGCTCAAAGTCCCCGCGCCACCAATTAAATTAAATCAAAATGAATGGGCAAGGGAAGATAAAGAAAAAGCGGACGTCTTTGCGGCCCACTTGGCAGAAACCTTTAAATCGTACGATGGCCAAGTGGTGTACAATAACATCAATAGTCCGGATTTACCATCTGACGATTTAACACTCACAAGTGCAACGCTAAGGGAACTCAAACATGAGATCGAGAAATTAAAACCTAAGAAAGCTCCTGGTCATGATTTGATCACCGGAGAAATTCTCAAAGTTTTACCTAGAAAAGCATTGATTAAGCTTCTCCATATTGTAAATGCTGCGCTCAGATTAAAACACGTGCCAAGGCAATGGAAAGTAGCGGAAGTCATATTGGTTTTAAAACCAGGAAAACCGCCAAATGATGTAAAATCGTATAGACCAATTTCGTTTCTTCCAATCATATCGAACATTTTCGAGAGGATATTATTAAGGCGTCTCCAACCGGTTATAGAAAAAAAAAAATTTTATCTCTGACCACCAGTTTGGGTTCAGAAGTAAGCATTCGACGATTGACCAGGTGCATAGAATTACTGACGTAGTCGAGAAAGCACTTGAAGAAAAAACGATTTGCTCAAGCGTATTTCTTGACGTCTCGCAAGCCTTTGATAAGGGGTGGCTTGAAATCCAAACTACGACAATTTCTCTCTGTATGCTTATACGATATTCTAGAATCATATCTCGGGAATAGAATCTTTCGTGTTAGACATGGAGTCGAATACTCCGAGCTCAAAGAAATTTCGGCCGGCGTACCGCAAGGAAGCGTTCTTGGGAAGCTTCTCTATTTGCTATATACTCGTGATATACCGAACAAAGATGGCACTATCCTTGCTACGTTTGCCGATGACACCGCTATCCTAGCAGTAGGTAAAACAATCGAAGAAAGGACTGCAAAACGCACTGAATAATGTAAATGAATGGACGAGACTGGCGGAATGCCAATTTTCCTAAACTCGGTCCGAATACCTTTTGCAAACGAGGCCAAATACCTGGGAATGACACTCGACGCAAGGCTAAAATGGAATTCGCACGTGAAAATGAAACGTGGAGAACTCGAAATCAAATATAGAGAAATGGACTAGTTACTCGGAAAACGTTCCCAGATCAGTTCTGAGAACAAACTGCTTTTATACAAGCAAATGCTAAAGCCGGTGTGGACCTACGGTATACAACTTTGGGGTTGTACCAAGAAAACAAATGCAAATATTTTACAAGCATTTCAAAATAAAGTGCTAAGAGAAATTGTCCAAGCACCGTATATTAGAAACGCCGATATCCACAGGGATCTCGGAATTCCGACAATCGAAGCTGAAACTAGAAGCTTCGCGAGAAAGCATAGAAACCAACTAATCGGACATGTCAACAATACAGTCCTACAAATTTTGGATGAGAGCAATTTATTACGCCGACTACAGAGGACGAAACCTTTCGACTTGGCCTTAAGGATTAACCGCGTCTAGATTGCGGAACATGCAGGGGCCTTATTTTGTATTGCGTTTCTATAGCAAATGTATACAAACTCAATTTCCAAGTTATTTAAGTGACGTTTTATAGATGTTTTGACAATCTAACTTTTGGAAATTTTTAATTTACAGTTAGAAGCACTTACACCCAATCCGAGAACCATACAAAATACCAATTCATTTTAGAATCGGATTACATTTCCGAATGGCAATCCGAATCCGAAAGCAGTACAGAATAAGACCCCAGGATCTTTCAGTTGAAAGTAACCTGACAAACGCTTTTATTTCGTGATAGAAAAATTGCTCGATAAGTTATTATAATACTTAGTTGCGATATCTAACAAATTTATATCGAAGGGTGGTGTTCTTTTTAGTCAGTAAGAATCTGACACTAAAAGAAAAAAACAAAAATTAGCTATCTTCAAAAAAGAGGAAATAAATCGGCGGAAAAGAAATAGGTATCATGAATGACAATTCAGGAGGATTTTGAACGCAATTTTTGAAAGTACCTAATATTTGTTCGGGGGAAAAATTCGGAGGGAAAATTTATTCGCGATAACCCCGAGTACGTGAACTCCCAAGATGATGGCCATGGTTGACAAAGCCACTACCGAAATCAAAAAGCAACATCTGGCATTGCTAAAGACACGTAATTCTGCGTGTTTTCAAAGGACACTAGTTGCTTACTTCAAATTCGCGATTAGTGCTGAAAAACATTTTATATATATGTACCTTATGATCAGGATCTTACCCCCAAGGAACTCGCTTCCATAGCAGTCATTATACCAGTACATCCATACGCCAGTTCTTCCGCAATAACGCATGTTGTATAGACATCCAATCCAAGCCCACCAAGCTCTTGAGGTATGTGGTTATTAAGTAAACCAATGCTCCATGCTTTCTTCACGATATCCCAAGGGTATTCGCCAGTCTTATCATGTTTCGCTGCAACAGGTATTATTTCTTCTCGAGTGAATTTGCGCGCAATTGATTGCATCTGCTTCTGCTCCTCGTTTAAGGCAAAGCAAGGTCCGGCAGAAGAATAGGACCTATTAGCTGCGCACCTAATAGATGCATTTACGATCTATCAAATAAACCATTACACACAGTCGAATGAATTTGCAAAACAAAGTTCTCACTTTATTTAAAAACGCCATAATTAGTAAATCTAAAGAAAAATATTTTGCTTAGAATGGTTTTTAACCTTCACTTTAAACTTAAAATAAACTATAATAAATTTAAAATGTAGGCCCTCGATCTACGTGGACTATGAACGTTGGACCACCCTCCAGTAAATATAACTAAATATGTACAGTTAAAATATGTACAGATAAGAAATCGCAGAACTGTACTCATACATACGCAGTAGCTACAGAGCTTTCCTATGTTTTAGGACGGAGCCACATGCCCTCTCCCATCCTAAGACGTAGATTACATTCTACATTACAAAAATAACTGCCACGTTCCATGCAAATCGCTAGTCTAGCGGAAATAATGTTTGCACTGGACTGACCGATTTCTCGGCCACGAATCTATTTCCCGCCATTTGGGAAAGCAATAGGGAATCTTGCAAATTACAATGAGAAAAATGTAGCTAACTGGCTGAACACAATCGTGAAGCTGAAGTACGTCGCACTACCAAAGATAAATACACACATCCAATACTGCGAACACAATGTGAAGGTGAAACTTCCCGCTGATGTAGAAGTGGAGTTAACTTCAGCTTCACTGCAGCGCGCTTTTTTGACATTTCCACATTTTCAAAAAAAAAAAAAAAAGTTGCGACACATCAGTAAACAGAGAAATTAATCGATAAAGTAAAAAGGAACAATATTCCATGTGATTTGAGTAATTCTCACTAAAAAAAAATAGCCAAGGTGTGAAAAAAAAAAAAATTTCGAAGCATTTGGATTAACAACAACTAACACCCGTGCAGCGCTTCACCATTGTGTTTGTACTCAGAGCGCGATTTTTTGACAGCGCTATAGACGTATAGCTTCAGCTTCACCATTGTATTCGGCCAGTAAGGCGCAATAAGATATATTTACTAAATGTAAATGGCAGAAATATATCGAGCCATTCCCGGCAATAAATTCGCCAATTGATGTTTCTGCTGTAACAGAACGGTTAAATTCACTCTTACCCCTTAAGCGGGAAATACACGATACATCCTTCGTACCGACTTATGTTGTACCGACATCAGCCCGACTGTAGTATGCAATACACACATTATACAATCTGCGTACGATTTGCGTACAACGAGCCATTTTATCCAATAATTTTACACATAATTACTTACTTAGGTGGCGCTACAGTCCGGGGTGGACCTGGGCCTCAACCAACAAACCTCTCCAGCCAGCACGGTTACGAGCCAGCTATCTCCAGTTGCGCACGCCAAGTTGGTTGAGGTCCCCCTCCACTTATTTGCGCCACCTACCGCGAAGTCGTCCATCCGGGGTGGATTGGAAGACTTTCTTAGCGGGAACGTTGGGCTTCATCCGCTCTACATGAACCAACCATCTAAGTCGCTGTATGTGAATTCTTCTGGCTAAGTCGTTGTTTTTATATAGGCCACATAGGTCGTCATTGTATCTTCCCCTCCACTTACCGTCTATGTAGATGGGACCAAAGATCGCTCGAAGAACATTTCTCTGGAAATAGCCAAGGGCATCCTCATCTGGTTTTGTCAAAGCCCATGCCTCTGTGCCATACAGCAGGACTGGGGTGATTAGTGTCTTATAAAAGTTACCTTAGCAGTTCGAGATAGGGCTTTGCTACTCAATTGCCTTCTTAGCCCATAGAAACAACGATTGCCAAGTGTAATTCTTCATGTGATGTCCCTACTGATGTCATTGGCGGAGCTCACCATAGAGCCTAGGTAGACAAGATCTTTTACTACCTCAAAATTACATCTGTCTATGTAGCGTTCTGTCCAAGATGGCGATGTTGGGTGTCTTTTTGTAGACAGCATATATTTTGCATTGCTTTCATTGACCGCTAAACCCATCTTTGATGCCTCAATCTCAAAACTCGTAAATGCCCCATTGGCGGCCCGCTGACTTCTTCTGGATATGTCAGTGCAATCGGCATAAGCGAGTGGTTGTACAGACTTGTAAAAGATTGCACCTCCGGTGTTGACTTGTGAGTTTCGTACAATTCTCTCAAGTACTATGTTAAAGAGATCGCATGATAGCGCGTCGCCTTGCCTAAGACCTTTCCTGACATCGAACGGTTCGGTGATGTTCTTACCGACTTTGATGGAGCAGCGAGAGTTCTCCATCGTCATTCTGGACAAACGGATGAGCTTGGCAGGGATGACAAGACTAGACATATACTTTACTTACTTATGTCCTTTTTTTTTTTTTTTTTTTTTTATGGTTGCGCCAAAGGGTGTGTAATCTTCTAAAGATACCAGTAGCCCGAGCTACTGGCATGCACGATTCGCAAACCTGAATAATCGATGCCAGGAATACGCCTACGTACTAAACCACACCCTGCACTCTTCAACCACTCTCCCCGCGGGACTACCGTTAGGTATTACTTCGCGGGGCTGGTTAGCTATTTATGCTCTTCATTCGCTGTCTTCCGCTCCTTGTTCCAAAAGTGTTGCCGGTTGGACTTGGTTGCTCTTTCTGACTCTTTCCAGCCGCCTAAGTTCCTGCACGATTATCGCTGCAACTTGTTTCACCGCGTCCCATATTGCATTCGATGCTATCATATGGTGCACAATGTTTTCGGGGGTTGGTATTTCTCCAATTTGTTCCTCCAGTTCTCTGTGCTCTATATGAAAACGTGGGCACTGAAAAAATACGTGCTGAGCGTCTTCTGAGGCCTCTCCGCAATTTGGACAGTTGGGAGATTCATCGAGCCCAAACCTGTTGAGATACGCTCGAAAGCAGCCATGTCCGGTTAGGAACTGGCTAAGATAGAAATCTGCCTCTCCGTGTTTCCGGTCCATCCATTTTTGGATATCCGGTATAAGTCGATGGGTCCATCTTCCCTTTGAGGACTGGTTCCATCGCTCCTGCCATGCTCTAATGCTTCGCTGTCTTTCTTCCAGCTTGATATTTCTGACTGACGCTTGAGGTTCCTGAATTTTGGCGTCGTCGGTCCTTTGTAGCTCGAAAGCCAAGATCTCCGCCGGTAGCATTCCCGCGATGACACATACTGCCCCGTCTGACACCGTACGGAAGGCACAGCATACTCTCAGCGCACATAGTCTGTTGACAGAGTTTATCCTTCTTGCGTAGGTCTTTTTCGCCATAGCTTTGGCCCATATGGGTGCCGCATACATAAGGATGGACTGCTCCACCCTAGATAGAATAAGTCTCCTTTGTTGCCTAGGTCCTCCTATATTTATCATTATTCTTGATAAGGCACCGCTCACCCGAGCCGCTTTGTCACACGTTCTTTGAAGGTGCTCCTTGTAAGTGAGCCTCGCGTCGATCATCACACCTAGGTATTTGATAACCGATTTTGATGTCGTATTATGATCTCCTGCTCTGATGGTGATTTCTTCTCTTTTCTTGCGGCTGCTTACCAATACTGCCTCTGTTTTATGTTCGGCGAGCTCTAACCCGACTGCTGCCATCCACCGTTTGACTTTTCGGATACATTCATTTGCAATATCCTCTATTTCCTCTAGATGTTTTGCAACCACGACAATTGCAATATCATCGGCGAAGCCTATGATTTTTCCCTCATTTGGGATTCCAAGCCTTAGAACCCCATCATACATAATGTTCCAAAGGATAGGGCCTAATACCGATCCTTGTGGAACTCCGCCAGATATGTGGTACTGCTTTACTCCATCGTCGGTATCGAAGAGCAGAAACCGTTTCTCGAAGTAGCTCAGTATTATTTTAATTAAGAACCATGGCACCATCATTGACCTAAGCGATTGCACTATGAGTCCCCAATTCGCAGAATTGAACGCGTTTTTGACGTCCAATGTTATTACGGCACCGTATTTCTTTGCACTGCCTCTCCATCTCCTGCCCTGAATGGCTTCTTCCAAGGTTGTAGTTACCCTTCTTATTGCGTCTACTGTAGAACGAGCTTTCCTAAAACCGTACTGTTGGTTGGAGAGTCCCCCGGCTTCACCAATTGCTACTTCTAGTCGGTTGCTATGATTCGCTCCAGTATTTTACCCATTGTGTCTAACAGGCATATGGGACGGTATGACGAGGGCTCGTCTGGTGGTTTTTTCCCTTTAGACAGCAGCACTAGACGTTGCTTTTTCCATTGGTCTGGAAAAACTCCTTCTGTTAGACACTTGTTGTAGAGTTCCACAAATGGTTGCGTATTTGTTTTAATGGCTAATTTAAGGGCCTTGTTCGGTATGCCATCCAATCCAGGTGACTTGGTATCCTCGAATCGTCTGCATACATCCAGGAGTTCCCTTTGCGTGACAGTTGGGATGTCCTGTACTTCCGGAGGTGGCTCTATACGCTCTGCTGGTATTTGAGGTGGAAACAACCCCGATACAAATTTCTGCATAAGGAGAGGGCATGAGGGGGAGGGTGCCCTAGTGCCTTTGAGTTTTGCCATTACTGTTCTATAGGCGGTGCCCCAAGGATTTACATCTGCTTGCTCGCAGAGTTCCTTAAAGCTATTGCTCTTACTTCTGCGGATAGCTAGTTTTAGCTCTCTTCGCCTATTTTTGAATTGCACCCGTAGGTCCTGATGTGTGGACAAACCTCTGGATCGCTGGATTAGTCTTCTGGCTCTATGGCACTTGCTGCGTAGCTCTGCTATCTCTTGGTTCCACCAGTATACTGGTGGCCGGCGATTTGTTGACGTTTTCCGGGCCATGGATGCGTCGCAAGCCCTAGTTACTTGTTCGTGAACCTCAACGGCCATAGCGTTTGCTGTTCCTGGGCTTATTGTTGACTCTGCAAAAATCAGGGCAAAAGTGTCTTTGTCCATGGTGCTTATTTTCCACCCCATTCGTTGTGCCTTCTTTGGGCGTTCCTGGGTTGGTCGCCTAGGTTGTACTTCAAACAGGATGGCAAGGTGGTCGCTGTGAGTATATTGATTACTGACTCTCCAGTTGGCGCCTCTCGATAAGGAACTAGTTGCAAAGGTGATATCAACTATGGAGCCTACACCATTTCTACTAATGGTGTGCTCACTTCCTGTATTAAGCAATATTAGGTCTAGTGACGATACGGCGTCTAGGAGAGCTTCTCCCCTTCTATTGGTCCGTGCGCTGCCCCAATCCGTGGCCCATGCATTGAAGTCTCCAGCTACAATCGTTGGGCTACGACCTCTAGCATCATCCACGAGCCTATCAAGCATACTTTGGAACTCCTCAATGGTGTTGTTTGGAGATGCATAACAGCTATAGATATGCACTCCTTTGACCTTTGCTCGCATGAAGCCTGTTCCGGGTGTCATCATTTTTTCTTCAAAGGCGCAATCTCCGCACGCCCAAATAGCAGCTCTTTTTGAGTCATCCGCAGCCCAAACTGTATCATCGAGATTTTTGTACTGCTCACATAATACGGCAACATCTATCTTTAACTCGCGAACGGTTTGTGTCAAGATGTCCTGCGCCGCTTCGCAGTGGTTTAAGTTTAGTTGCAGCACTTTCATATTCTTCTTGCGAGTTTTGCAGCTTCTTGGTATACCGGGCATACTATGCTTCCTGCCGCGTGTTTGATGTTGCTACTTCCCTTTTCTTCGCAAAGGACGCACCTTGCATCATTGCTGCAGTTCTTGGATACATGGCCTTTCTGTCCACACCGAACGCAATCCTCACTCCTATCCAACGTGTTTTTACACGCCTTTGCTAGGTGGCCGAAGTTAAAACACCTAAAACATCGCAGCGGTATTATTTTTTCCCGTATTCGGCATACCGTCCATCCGATTTTTATTTTTCCAACCTCCAGAACTTTTTTGGCAGTATTTATCTGGAGGCTAATGACGGCAGTTTGCGTCCCTGCATAGGCTCTCCTCATAGATTTGATGGATGAGATCTCTATGCCTTGTGCTTCCTCGAACTGCTCGGACAGAGCTTGGCAGATCTCTTCCTTTGTGGTGACGCCATCTAGGTCTTTGCACTCAATGAGCACCTCTTGCGTTAGGGATCTCACTTCCGCTATTTCACCGAGAACTTTTCCCTTTTCGGACTTCAGACTACCAGTTAATATTTCACTGGGGAGAGATTTCGACGGCATTTGCGAGGTTGTCTGTTCATTTATTGGTTCAGACGGCATCTCCGCGTTTGCGTTCTCTTCTTGCGTCGGTCCATCCGTTATTTTTAACGGCGGTGATCGCATCAGTACCGAGCTTTTCCTGAACGGATTTTCCTCTGTACTTTCGTCTCCTGAGTTTTGTACTTTTTTTTGTTCTTTTTTTTCTGTTTTATTTGTATTTGTTTTTGATTGATTCATATTTGGATCCCACGAGTATGGGGGAAAGAAAGGTCCACCACATCAGAGACCCCTGTAATGTGGTAAGGCTATATTACAACCAGAGGGCACCAGTTATCTGGAGGGCTCCGTTAGCGATGCTGTATGGGTTTTACGTCCCCAGCACCATTCAGGCCTCGGTACGGGTCGCATAACGCCTTGCCTTAGGGACGGGATGCTTATTTACGGGCGGCATCTACTCGCCCCGTCACAAAAATTTCACTGGTCTTATGTGTTATTTCCGCACACCCTCCGTTTTTGCCGCTTATGGTCGGGGACTGCTTATTGGTTATTCGCAGCTAACCTACATATCTGTAGGCCGTTCAGCTATCCGCCACCATGCTGACCCCCCTGGTAGCCTAAGCTCAGCCCCAGGTACTTACTTATGTCCTGTATCCCCTTGTGGGTCCTAGGGCCTCTACTACGCCTACGCGCCATCGTGTACGGTTTCTGGCAATGTGTCTGAGTTCTCCCCAACTTTTCCCTAACTGCCGTGCCTCCCTCTCGACTGTTCTGCGCCATGTTCTCCTCGGACCGCCAGGTCTTCTGCCATCCTAGACATGGCTCTGTATAACTCGTGTCTATACACGCTATCATAGGCAACTTTGAAATCGATAAAGAGGTGGTGCGTATCGATTTTATATTCATGGTTTTTTTCCAAAATCTGTGTAGTATGAATATTTGGTCAATGGTGGACTTTTGCCGGTCTAAAACCGCACTGATAAGGACCTATCAGGTTGTTGACGATCGGTTTTAGGCTTTCACATAATACGGCAGACAGGATCTTATATGCGACGTTGAGGAGACAGTTCAGAGGGTCTCCTTTCTTCAGGATCGGGCAAACAACGCTGAGGTTCCATTCATCGGCCATACTTTCGTCCGACCAGATTTTACAGATTACCAACTCATCTCCTCCTGCCTTGAAAAGTTCAGCGGCAAGGCCGTTGGCTCCTGCAGCTTTGTTGAATTTGAATTTAGATATCGCTATCCTCACTTCATTCTGATCGGGTTGACGGGAATCGTGACTGTCATCATCACTGTTGAATGGCTCATTCTGCTTGACAGCGGAATATCGGTCACCATAGCCGTTTAACAGGCTGCAGAAGTTTTCCTTCCATATCCTCAACACCGACTGCGATTCAACTACTATATTGCCATTTTCGTCCTCGCAGGCTTCTGTTCTGGCTTTGAAACCCGGGTATGCTCCTTTTACCTTTTGGTAAAATTTTCAAACATCATTCCTGCAATAAAGTCTCTCAATCTCCTCGATCGAGCGCTTCTCATGCTACTTTTTCTTCTTTCTGAGAAGTCGATGTTCCTCTTTTCACCTGCTCACGTAGAGCTCGTAAACAGCTCTAGTCCTTCTATGCAGCGCCGCTTTGTACGCCTCTTGTTTTGCTGCATGTGCTTGCCGGCATTCCTCGTCAAACCAGGAGTTTCGTTGTGGTGGCCGAGAGAAACCCAGTACATCAGAGGCGGTATCTCTGATGGCTTGCTGGCAACGCTGCCACTGGTCTTCCGCATTTGCTGCTGGCGGCATAGGACTTAGATAAAGAAACTCGGTCGGCAAAGGCTCTGGATGTCTCTTGCGATTGTAGCCGCCCGACGTCAAATTTCCTCACAGTATTTCGTTGATTTCGCTCCGTTCTGTATATCCGCATCCGTACCTTGGCTACAGCTAGGTAGTGATCCGAGTCCACGTTGGCTCCTCGGAAAGTCACCCAGATTACTGGAAGAGTGACCAATTTGGTTGACAGATTTTTCGATCAAAGGAGAGCGTACTAGCTACGACAAAGTTCCATCCCGCTGCAAAGCCGAATAGCCCCAGTCCCTTGTCGGATGTGATATCGTGGGGGCTGTCCTTTCCTACCACGCTACTAGACAACCTCTCTTCCTAGCTTTGCGTTAAAATCACCTAGGACAACTTTAACGCCGTGACTAGGGCATTGCTCATACGTCTTGTCCAAGAGCTGGTAGAAGTCATCGTTGGTCGCGTCGCCCATCTTCTCGTGAGGGGCGTGAGTGCATATTAGGCTAATGTTGGCAAATTTAGTCTTAATACGGATAGTCATGAGGCGGTCGTTCACATGCCGGAAACTCAAGACTTCTTGCCTAAGTCTGCCTCCAATAACAAATACACACCCAAATAGAGGCTGTCCTTGGTTTCTGTAGCAACCGCCGTAGTAGATGTCGCAGTTTTTATCCTCCTTTTGCCCGGCCCATCCCATCGAACTTCTTAGATGGCGGTAATGTCTGCTTTGAAACACTCTAGGGCCTCTGAAAGTTGTTTGGCTGCACGTGGTTTCTAGAGTGACCTAACATTCCACGTGCAGACAGGAAGATTTTCCATGCAATCTGTGCATGATACACACGATGAAATTATCGTACATAGCACCAAAGCTGTCAAACCGTTGGTACAACAGTTGTACCGTGTATTCTCCACTTTAGACGTTTCAGATAGAGGAACTCTGTTTATGAAATAATGAATGAAAATATGTTTGGCGTATTCGAGTTGGGGAGGAACAGAGGACCTATGGGGAAGTCGAATAGCTTTTTGCGTTTCAGAGTTGTTTATTCTAACTATCTGATAAAGCTACCATATTCTTATATTCAAATATAATTAAATTTTCTTTAGGCGAGCCTAATAAAAAATAAAGTAAATAACAGCGAAATCTAAGAAATTTTCTGTTCCTCTTTCATTTGAACACCAACCAACAATGAGCTGAAAGTGTCATTTTCGCAAGGGCTGAAAAAAAAGATGAATATTAGCCGTGTTTACTACATGCATGTTCAAGCGGTAGTTCCATATTCTAGTGGGCAAGAAATGTTGTACCTTTAGAAGGGCAAAGTACGTGGAGCACGCCGAATAGCCAGTGCTTAACCTTTGCGTCAATGCGAGTGCCGCACAACACTTGCACACCCAAATATGCACGATGGTTAGTGCGGTGTAAACTTGTAATCTAGTAGATTTTCATCTGTATTTATGTACTTAAAATTAATTGGAATTTGTTGAGTTTTCATTTTTGGTAAGCTACTGGAAGATTCAGCCCGGTTCAGCCCAGGTATGTCGTATTGACACAAGGGTTAAAGATGTACGAGAGCACCTAGAATTAACTCATCCCTACAGATATCTCGAAAGATCAAAGAGTAAAATAAAATCAACACCTTCATTTTAACTTAATAAATATCTCTTAACATGGTGGACAAGCAGTGCTTATTATTTGAGGAAAATTTAAAACTTCGAATTGCGGTGGTACCTGGGAGTCTACTATGCACTTCGCCGCGTATCGCACTTTCGAGCAATTTCGCATTTTGTTACTATTCAACTTCCGAGCAAATACTATCGTACTTTGATTAACTAGATAGATAGATAGATATTTTATTCATGATAAATACATTCTTCAGTGTTTCAAGTACATATGGTGAATAAGTTAAGGCATGACACATTAGTCGTCTGCCTGGGTGGCAAAATTTTACATTAAATACTATTTTGCATAAGTATAATTCAAGGTATTTGTACACATTTCCAAATTTAAAGTTACTAAGTATTTCTAAGCATTTTGCAGTGAAATTTAACTCGAATTCATTTTCCAAGAACTAATCAAATCTCTAGTTAAAAGAAAGATAATAGCTGTGCATATAATGTACAATATATGTAATATATTTTCCAACTTTTAGTTTGGTTAAAACAAAATGAGTTATTAAAAGCTTTCATTTACAAACTTCCGGCTATATGACATCCATTCCATGTAGTACATGTAGTCTCCATTTTACACGTGACGAAAATAGTTGAGCTCATTTAGGTTGCAATATAATTAAACCAAACAATGAACATAATAGTCTTCTTCTTTCTTTTATCAGCGAGGCTATGATCCGAAAACAAGGGATCACAACCCTCCCACTTCACCGCATTTCTACTGATCCGCCTGTGGGGTTCGCCTATTTGACCTCAGAAAATATCGGCAGGCCTGCCGATTTTGGATCACTCGGTTACTGAGGCCAATGAAATGCCGATGTCGTCGCATTTGTCTGATCCAGGCGTTTATAGGCCTGCCTTTCCTTCATCGCGATGTCTTTGGAACGTGCATTGATATTACCTTTTTAACAGGGTTCAAATGATCTCTTCTTTGAACGTGGCAATACCAACTGAGCCGGTCACGCTCTATTTTTTGTACGATGGTTTCCTTGATGTGATAGCTTCCACGGATCTTCGAACTTCTTATTCGATCAAGCTTTGTCACTCCTGCTGTCATGCGAAGCATCTTCATCTCAGCTGCCGTTAATTTACTCTCATACTTTTTGTACATCGTCCAACATTGTGAACCGTATGTGAGCGCTGGACGTACAACTGCGGTGTAGAGCCTTCCTTTCAACTTAGGGGGCATTTTTCTGTCACAAAAGATAGCGGAATTTTCTCGCCACTTCATCCACCCTACGCTTACACGATGATTGATGTCGTCATCACAAGTTGCTTTGCTATTGATCATAGATCCCAGATATTTGAACTTTTCGCACTTGGGAAGCACTGTTCCATTCAAATAAATATCTGGAATAGGCCTGAGTGGATCAGAGAACGGGCAGCACAAGTACTCTGTCTTTTTTGAACTAATGCGATACCCATTTCTCTCCAAAACGTCCACCCACACATCAAGTGCTCGTTGCAGGGATGTAGGATCCTCACTTATGATGGCTCCATCGTCAGCAAAGAATAACTGATGTACCTTGGGGTCCATCACTTTATCTTCAAGCAGATAATCAAGGACTGTAATAAAGAGCAAAGGACTTAAAACGCTTCCCTGGTGTACCCCGACTTTGATTGGGAACTCTTCGGTCACTCCAGCGGGGCATCTTACTTTTGTCTTTGCTCCTTCGTACATGTCCATAATCATATGTACATAGGTTTCTGGAACCCCTCGATGTCTTAGCGCCACCCATATCAGATCTCGTGGTTGTCTGTCGAATGCCTTTTCAAAGTCAACCAATACAATATGCAAATCCCTTAAGGAATCACGATGTTTTTCCATTATGATCCTTATACTTTGGATTGCATCTGTGGTTGATTTACCCGAGGCAAACCCGCACTGATCATCAGATACCCGCTCAACGATCTTCATGGTGTGTGACATCAGCTTGATCGAACGGTAGCTATCACAGTTTCGCGTATCACCCTTCCCTTTGTATAAAGGGAGAAGGTAGCTCTCCCTCCATTCATTCGGCATTGGATCACCTTTCACGAATTTGGAGATGAGAATTCTGAGCCATCTGAACCCGATGTCTCCCATCTTTTTCCAGAACTCAGAGGGTATCTCGTCTGGCCCAACCGCTTTTCCTTTTTTGGAGTATTTGACCGCCTCACTAACTTCTTCGACTGTAATGTCGGGTATTTCTTCACAGTTAGGGGTGGCTCTTGGAAAGTATAGCCGGGGAAACTGTTCATTCAAAAGCTCTTCACAATACTGCCGCCACCTCTGCAGAATTTTGTCGTCATCCACAAGAAGCTGGCCATGAGCATTGCTATGAACTTTGGCGAACGAATCTCCTGAGCATTCTTCCTTCTTTGGGCGGCTATTTTGAAGATAGTGGCACTCTTGTTCATATTGTGTCTTCGCAGCTCCTGGATAGCCTGGTTTGCATCAGCAACCGGGGAAAATATTTTCTCCAGCTCCCGATACAGGCCCTCCGTACTCTCTGCTTGAAGCTGAGCGCACTTCTTCTTCGCTTTTTTCTTGCAGCATCTGTATTCCATTTCGAGGCGAGCTTTTTCGTCACTATTATTAGAGGGGCACTTTGACCAAGCTTTGAAAGCCGCTTTCTTCTCATTTATCACTTTCTTAGCTTCATCACTCCACCACCATGTTTCTTTGGCGTGTTGATGGTGGCCTTTTGAAGCTCCTAGCAGTGATTTGGCCTTCTTTAAGCAAGTTCGCTGTAGGGAATCCCACATATTTTGTGCTCTGCACTCTTCATCCTCAGCTCCGTTGATGGTGTGAGAGAGGTAATTTTTCATTACGAAAACAAAAGCCTCGCCTTTTTCTTTGTCCAGATTGTACCACTTGATTTTCTCAGAGACCCTAGTTTGTTCGCTTTTCTTTGGTGTTTTCATAAAAATTTCTGTTAGCAGGAGACGGTGTTGCCGAACGATTTCCTCTCCCAGGATCACTTTGCAATCTTTTACCCGAGGCTACATGAAACTGGCTATCAAATAGTACTCAATCTGAGTTTCATCTCCACCACTGCTGTAAGTGATCAGGTGTCGGCTTTGTTTGATGAACATGGTATTTAACACGATAAGACCGTGTGATTTGCACATGCTTAGGATGTCTTCACCAGGAAGGTTCCTGGTGCCATATCCTAGTCCTCCATGGCAGTCTTCATAGTCTTCGTTTGATTTCCCGACATGTCCATTCAAATCTCCTCCAACAAACAGAAATTCTTCCTTTGGGATGTTCTTAAGGAGATTGTGGAAATCTAGCCAAAATGCATCTTTATCTATCTGATTGCACCCATTGTGGGGAGCATATGCACTGACAATATTCCACACCTCTCCTTGTATTACTAATTTGAGAGACATCAAACGGTCGCTGGACTTCGAAATGCTCAAGACGTTTCCAAGTAGCTCTGCCGCAAGGATGATACCGATTCCGTTCCTAGCCTTTTCCGTTCCGTAGTAGAACATCTTGTAATCTTTTGTCCTAACGTCCAAGAAACGTGCCCGATTCCCGGTGTTTTTCCATTTCGTCTCTTGGACACACAAGATGTCCACCCGCCTTCTATTCATCATCTCTTCCAGCTCGTAACTTCGACCGGTCATGCTTCCAACGTTCCAACTCGCGACCCTTAAATTGCGTCCAAACTGTTTCATTATGTTGCTAGCCCCCGGAATCCGCATAGCTCTGACCCGAACATTTCTGCTCGGTCCAGGATCAGTACCATGCACAGCAGTGGTAGTGCCTGGCGGGGTAGTGCCTTTCCTTTTTGCAAGTATTATCATAATGATACAGTTTTGCAATACAATTTTTGCACCATATTGCGATGGTGTTTGTTGTTTGACACGTGCATGCTCCTGTTTTAGTATTGTTTGATCTTTCTTTTATGACACCGGTGATCTCCAGTCGTGTCAACCCACGGACTCGCATGTACACTTGTGGGAGGGTTTTTATGGTAGTATATGTGTCGCTAGGCTTACTTGGGTGTTATATTGCCTAGATCTGATTTGTCCCCTTAGTCGCCTTTTACGACAAGCGCTAGTTGTTGGGGGGCGCTGCACGGGGACATAATAGTAATAATAATAATGACAATAATTATTTTTTTTTTCTTTATTTCTTTGAAGGCACACCAGTATGGCCGCTTGACTAAATAGCAAATTAATACATTTTTATTTTATGCGAATAAAAAATAAAAAAAAATAAAAAAATTAAAGTAAATAAATAAATAATCGAAAAATCAAAATTTTGAATTCTAACTGTCGTTGGTCAGGCAGAATGTTTACTTCCGCTATCACATATTTCCTTTTTGGTAATTCCACTTCTAGATGGCAGTGCTAATGAGAAAGAGTCGTTGTTGTCTTCAGTTGACGTTTCAGTTTGTTGATTAAGGTTGAAGTTGACATCAGGGTTTTAGCTGACTCAATACTGTTAAACCACATTGTTTACCACAGAGGAGACCTTTTGCATCGTGCCAAATAAACATGTTGCCTTCAATTAAAAGTCGATCGTCTATTAATGCAATTTTGGCTGTGGGGTGTTTTTTCTGTATTAGGGTCTTGTAGTCATACAGTTTGGATCTTCTCTGCCTCACAGAAAAAGGATAGTCCTTGCGGATAGTGAATCCTGTGCCACGAAGTTATTTAGCTGCTCGAAGAATACCAATCGCTGATTCTTTGGATTTAAATCGGACAATATACATGCTTTTATGTTGGCCCGCTTGGGACTTGTAATGGCTCTTCCATTACAGAAAGTTTTTCTGATAATTCGGCTTTCTCCGATCGCAGATTAGAAACCTCTTGCGAAAGGTTTCGAATGTCATCCTTTGTAGCTAGATCTTATAGCCTGCCATCAAGTGACTCACCCAAAAGCTGCTGCAGTTGACCAACGGTCAAGCTTCCTACAGTCTGTGACATTTTAGTAGTGGAATTTCGTTTGGAGGGTGTATTTGATTCAGGCGAGATATCTGACAGGTTTCTTTTACGCATTTGCACGCTTATAACAGTATACTTAAGCGGGGGACACTATACCGAATATGCACTTTACAGATTAGCACTTAGTTTTTATTTTTATTTTTTAATTTATTTTTTTTTTTTGACGGGTGCAGCCGATTGGTTCTTGACTTTTTTTCTAATAGTTGCAGCAATTTATCACATTTTTTTTAAACTTTTTTTGAAAAAAATATACGGAATAGAAAATTTCACAACTTGACAAGTTAAACCAGTGATGCCAACCCTTTGATTTACTATATTCGCATAATTGTGTAAATGCAAACGTCACTCTTATTTACATAGGTGGCGCTCCACTAGAGTGAGACTGGGATGATCAGTGTCTTATACAGTCTCCTTAGTTGTTCGAGATCAACTTTACTGTTGAGTTGCCTTATAAGCAAAAAAAAACACAGCGATTGGCAAGAGTTAGAGTTCGTCGGCGTATGCAAGCCGCTGTATGGACTTTTGATAGATTGTGCCTCTGGTCTTGGCTTGTGAGTTCCGCCCAATTCGTTCAAGTACAATATTAAAGAAGTCACATGACAGCGCGTCACATTGTCTAAAATCTTTTTTGATATTAAGGGTCTCGGCGAAGTCATTACCAACCTTGATGAAGCAGCGAGCGTTCTCCATCGTCATCCTGCACAGACGAGCAAGTTTGGCAGGGATGCCAAAACTAGAAATGGCTCTATATAGATCTTCTCTTTCGATGCTGTCATATGCGGCCTTGAAATCGATAAAGAGGTGGTGAGTATCGATTTGGACTTCTTGGTTTTTCTCCAGGATCTGTCCAAGTGTGAAGATTTGATCGATGATGGACTTTCCTGGCCTGAAATCGCACCAACAGGGTCCAATCAGGCTGTTGATAAAAAGTTTCAGGCGCTCACACAATCAGGGCTATCGTGAATAAAATTCCCCCGTAATGTTAAAAAACTTCTCCCGGACAAAAATTGGTATCGTGAAAAAGTCTCCCCCGGAATATTCCCTCACCAATTTGCTGGAAGAATCAAAAACAAAAGCAACAATTCATGGATAGCGTTACCTTTTTTTTTTTTTAGCAATTTTGTTGTTTTTTAAGCTAAAAGTGAAAATAAAGACGTCACGGGTTTGATGCGCACCAACCTCAAAGGACGTGCCATTTTAAAAGTAAAAAGTTTGATTGCTTTTATTTAAAAATACTAAAATAAACATTTACTTATTTGAATTAAGTCTGACTTAACTATTCCTAAACTGGCCGAAAATAGAAAACACTGAAATGGCACTGGCTATTTCAGGGAATACAGAATTTCCTCTTTAGAAGAAACCCTAATTGAGATACATATATTGAATGAGTATATCAGTGAAATGTTTACCGAATAAAATGGGTCACGATGGATGATCCGATGATCGAGGGTCCACTTAACGTCTTTTGGTAGTGAAATGAAGCGATATTGAACCTTCCAAAGATGCATCCCAACTGAAAGTGCACATTAGGAGTTCCATATATACCAACCATTCTAAAACATAATCTCGCCCAGGGATGGAATTACAGCCATTGCAATAACGTCACAGCTCCTTGGCTCACCATATACTTGCAGCGCCTGTGATAACTTCAAAGGGCTGGACTTGTCTATTTCACTTCTGGTTATGAATCTTTGTTAATTTTGATCTCACCGGTCTTACTCCCCGGCTGGCAATGTAAATCTAGGCTATGAATTTTATTATTTTTTGCTTTAAAGCAGATAAATTAAAAAATCTCCTAAATATGAGCTATGATTACAATCAAAAATCCCCGAATGACAACCGTCAAGATATTCGAACATAATTTCGAAAACCATTTTCAGATTCACGATAGAAGGAATAATTTCGAGGGACGAAAAAAATTCCGGTGGAACTTTTTTTCCCTCGGAATTGTCGATAACCCTGAATATCACAGAAAAGATTTTGTATGCGATGTTGAGGAGACTGATGCCTCTATAATTGGCGCGCCTGAGAGGGTGTCCTTTCTTGTGGATCGGGCGAATGATGCTGAGATTCCATTCATCAGGCTTACATTCGTCTCACCAAATCCTAGGGATGAGTTGGTGTATACATTCTACTAATTCATCACAAGCAGCCTTGAAATATTCGGCCGGTAAGCCGTCAGGTCCAACAGTCTTGTTATATTTCAGTTTGGATATTGCTATCCTCACTTCGCTTTGGTAAGGTGGACGGAAATGTTGGCTATCACCATCTTTGTTAAAGGGTTCATTCTGCCTGAAAGCGGGATGTTGATCTTCGTTGCCGTTAAACAGTCTGCAGAAGTAGTTTTTCCATATTCTCAGCACCGACTGTGATTATACTACGAGGTTTCCATTTTTATCTCTGCAGATTTCTGTACGGGTATTGCTTCTCTGACACGTTCTTTTTACCTCTTGGTATAACTTCGGTACATTGTTCCTGGAGTATAAGCTTTTATTCTCGATTGCACGCTTCTCAGGCTCTTTCTTTTTCTTTTCGAGAAGCTGATGTTCTTCCCGCCTCTCTTGCTCATAGAGCTCACAAGCAGCTCTCGTTTTCTTTTGCAGTGCCGCTTTGTATGCCTCTTGTTTTGCTGCATGCACTCGCCGTCATTCTTCGTCAGACCAGGGGTTTCGCGGTAGTGCGAGAACGAAACCCGCACATCAGTCGCGGCGTTTCTGATGGCATGTTGGCAGCATTGCCCTTGGTCTTCGGTACTTGATACTGGTGGCATAGGGGTGATTGAGAGATTTCCGGATACGCGATCGTCGAAGCTGTCTCTTGCGATTGTAGCTTTTCGACGTTAAATTTTCTCACTGTGGTTCTTCTTTGTTGCTCAGTTTGGGATAGCCGCATTCGTACCTTGGCTACAACAAAGTTATGACCCGAGTCTATGTTGGCGCACGGAAAGGCTGGACATCCAGAATGCCTTGCGTCGATTGCAATATGATCCACTTGGTTGATTGTTACATGATCACTGGACCGCCATGTCTGCTTATGAATATTGAGATGAGGAAACCATGTGCTTGCTGTGGTGACATTTCGCTCTAATTAGCCTTAGTCCGTTATCAGACGTGGTGTTGTGTAGGCAATGCTTACCAACTGCCCTGCCGAAGACGTCCTCCTTTCCTATTCTGGCGTTAAAATCGCCTAATACGATTTTAACGTTTTATTTAGGATATTGCTCGTATGTTTTGTCGAGGAGCTCGTAGAAACAATCTTGGTGGCAGGGTCCTTTTCTTCTGTGGGGACATGAGCGTATACCATATTAGGCTTATGTTAGCGAATTTAGCCTTGATCCGGGTAGTCATAATACGCTCACTCAAGTGCCGGAAGCTCAAGACTTCTAGCCCAAGTTTGCCGCGTATAAATAATCAGCATCCGAATAAGCGTTGCGTGTTGCCTCTGTAGCAATCGTTGTAGTAGATGTCACCGTTTTTTATCCTCTTTTTTCCCGACCCATCCCATGGCACTTCTTCGATGGTGGTAATATCTGCTTTATAGCAGTCTAGGGCCTCTGCTAGCTGTTCGGCTGCACGTGGTCTGTAAAGGGACAGAGCATTCCACGTTCAGATGCGAAGATCGTTGTCCTTATTTCGTTTGCTGAGGTCTTCATCAGTTGAGTCGTCCTTATCCGAGGCTTTTGGTTGTTTCGGAAGCATTCGTTGTTTTCGTGGTAGGGAAGTTACCCCGACGGCACAACCCTCAGCCTGGAGGGCCAGTTCCTTTAGTTATTCCCCTATAATGAGGGGTCGGGTATTCCATTGGCATTAGTCCTCCAAGGGAGTATAATCGCTGAGCGGTTTTTAAGACTTTTTTTCTTCTTTGATAAGTCTATCTCTTTCTTAAGATCTTGATAAAGTAGACCCATTTCGTTAAGCTTGATTCGCAGTGTTTTATTTTCTTACTCAAAGACTTTATATTTCGCACACGGGCGCTCTCGATGGACTTCTTTTTCCGGAGTAATTCGATCTTGGTGGAGGAGATCGAGATACCCTTAAACTTTTTGAAAAAGGGTCCTTGGATTGCAATAAGCGGTTCTCCCCAGAATCCGTATAGCCGACCTCCGAAGAGCTTGGATTTTCAGTAAAGCTGGACTGCGACCTGGAGTGATAGATTTTGTCGTTTGGTTCATTGCATGTCTTGTATACACTATACACTTGGTGGATTTTAGTCTCCTGTAATGACAGACATGCCTACCTCGGGTATATTCTACCCCCTACCCTCAGGGAAAATTTAATTTCTTGAATGTCAAAATGTGTAACGGTTGTTTAGCCCATTGAATCGCCCTGGCGGTACATAGCGAACCAGCACGACACAAAAAAATGTCTGCTTGTAACCTCGTGGGATAGTTTACACTCACCAACAAGCAACAAAACGAAAGTGGAGCGACTGCACAACGACTTATAGGTGACACACATTAGCACAGCAACTTTGACAGCTGCAGGAAAATTTATAGAATTGATGCTTTTAAATGGAACAGAACACATTATGGCAGCAACAGCAAGCAACATCGTCGACGTTTGGCCTAATAGGGGGTTCACATTCTCAAATTTGTTTGACAAGCACGGCATGATGAATGTTTGATGGATGAAAACCATTAGCATTCACATTTGTCAAAAACGCTGTCAAACATTAGTTCTGATTGGAATTTCAACCATGACGGATATTCTAATTACAGCTCTCGTAATCGATGCAATTTTAAAAGATAAAGAAAAAGAAGAAGAAAATGGAAAACAAGTAAGAGGAAGCGAATTTGGACTAAGAAATGGCTAAAAAAGCGACCAAATTTTTTTTAATTTGCTGGACGAATTAAGATTGACTTCTCGTGGTGATTATAAAAATTATCTCAGGATGAACGCAGAAACCTATGAAGAATTATATACGCCTTATTTTTGTTTTATTCCTGTTCCACCAACAGGCTCGTCTTTATTGTATTGGAAAAGGAATAAAGTTAACAAAATAATAAAAGACAAAAAAAGAACAAAAATGGTGTCTTCGCCGACCACGTTACTTCTTTTACAATACTTTCTTAGGACAAGGAAGGAAACTACCCTCTCTCTCTTCTCTATCTCCTTTCTCTCTTCTCTAATCTAGTACGGCTCAGGTTTTTGTTGTACTAGATTTCACATCTTATAGTTCGGCCGTCCTGCCTTCTGATCGTCCCCGAGCAGATCCACGGCTTGAGATGATTTGGTTCAGCGACCGAAACGAAGGGCTTCTGACTGTATTTACATTCGTTTATGTCTCCGACGAGATACCTGTCGTTGGGAAGAATTCGATGGATGAGAAATGGTCCTTTAAACAAAGGTTGCAATTTCTTGTTCGTGCCGGGTTCCGTAGAGTGCTGTCGTAAAGCGACCAGATCTCCTTCCCGATATTGGTAACATTCCTTTTTCGTTGCGTCGTAGTAGGCTTCGTTAAGACTTTGTGACGTTTTAATGCTTTTGCTCATGTCGTCGCGAATACGGAACAAGTCGCGATTGGTGTTGTTGACCTCATTTACCAAGTCTGCAACTACATATAAATTTACTTCAACACCTCGTTGCTTCACGCCGAACAGAGCAATAGCCGGCAATTCCTTAGTGGAGACATTCTTCGCATTATTCATGGCGTACTCGCACCTATTTAATACCTGGTCCCATTCTAACTTGACGTCACTGAGCTTGGCGAGCATTGGTCGTAGTGTCCGGTTGTATCATTCAACTTGGCCATTGGCCCTAGGAGTGGCAGTAGCGTTAAGCACGTGCTGGATGTTATTATCCTGAAGAAACCGACGAAATTCACCAGATGTAAACCCCGTTCCTCGATCGGAAACGATTCTAGCTGGCCGACTATACCAACTAAAGTAGTTATTTAGATGTTTAATAACTTCGGTCGAACCCGTAGATTTACATGCAAACAGTTTCACCATCTTGGTAAACCCATCTACGACGACGAGTATATGTCGGTTCTTTCGTTTTGTCAACTCCAAGGGACCGAAATGGTCTACGTGAATGGTTGAAAATGGTTCGTTGTGCTTTTCGATACTTCTCAAATATCCCTCTGCCTTCCCTGATTTCGGGGAATAAATTTTGCACTTTAAGCAGTTTGCGATGTGCTCGTTGACCTTCGAAATTAACTGCGGTATGAAGTATATACGTTTGATGGCAGTGATCGTTTTCTGTGGTCCCATGTGACCGAACTCATCGTGATACTTGTAAAGAACCCTTTCCTCCATAGACCCTGGCACGTAAAACAAGAGTTGTCGATCGTTTCTCTTGTAAACCAGGTCATTGTGGATTTCGAATTCGCTAGTATTCCCTCTCATTACTTTTTTTCTCGCCTTTAGAACGCCCTCGTCATCTTTTTGAGCCGAGATTAAAGTACGCGTAAAAGGGTCATCGTCTATCAGAGCACATTCAGAACACTCAAACAACCTTCTTAAGGCGTCCACGTGACGCATTCTGTCTGAGGGTCGATGCTCCATAGTAAAATCGTACGACTGTAACCATAGCACCCACCGGGAGATCCGCGCATTGACATCTTTTTTATTCATGGTAAGTGCCAGTGAATTGCAGTCCGTCATAAGTTTGAACCGGAGACCATAGACGTAGGGATGAAACCGTTTCAATGCGTTGACCACCGCAAGGGTTTCCAATTCAAACGAATGATATTTTTCTTCAGCCGGTGTCGTTCGGGCACTATAGTACATAACGGGGTACGTTTTGCCGTCGTTATGCCGTTGAAGGAGCATCCCCCCATAACCGTGCTTAGAAGCGTCCGTGTGTACCTCAGTGGGTAAATTTACATTAAAAAACTTTAAGCATGGCTGTTCGCACAATCGTTTTTTCAAAAGCTCAAACGAACCTATTTCGTCTTTGCCAAATTTAAAAGTCTGTGATTTGCGTAAATTATGAAGCGGGATACTAATTTTCTGAAAATCTTTTACAAACCGGCGAAAATATCCACATAGCCCGAGAAAGCGTTGTAACTCCACTATATTGCGTGGCAAAGGATATTCCCTAACCGCTTTTATGTGACTGTTCTTTGGTTTAATCCCTTCCTGACTCGCTTCGTACCCCAAATAGTCAATTTTGTTTTTCATGAAACTACATTTCGCTTCGTTTAATTCTAATAGATTTTCGTTTAAACGTTTGAGGACCTCTCGCAAAACAGATAAATGATCCGTAAAATTATCCGTGGCTATTAATAAGCCGTCCATATAAATAACTAAATCTCCTCATTCGGCCAGATCCTTGAAGATCTTGTGCACAAACCGTGAAAAAACCGATGGACCGTTTTTTAAACCGAAAGGAAGCTTGTTAAATTCGAATTGTCCGGCGGGACTAATAAAGGACGTGAACTTCTTAGAATTCTCATCAAGCTCTACATGAAAGAATCCGTCTTTTAAATCTATTAATGAATAAACCGATTTATCTTTCAAACGATCCAACAAATCCTCGATCAGAGGAAGCGGATATCCATCTCGCACGGTTAACACGTTCAGCTTCCTGTAATCAATATACATTCTGAAGCGTCCGTCGCGCTTCCTAACCATCACGATTCTACTAGTGTACGGTGATTCGCTTTCTCGTATTATGCCTCGCCTCAGCCAGTCGTCAATGGTATTCATAATGCTAGTTTTTTCGATATGAGATTACTTACGTTGTGCACATGCTACCGGAGTTCTATCATCCACTAAGGAAATCGTCATGGTATACTCTGTAATCGGCTTATCGGGTTTTGGTTGGGCACGATATTCCTGCATAACTTGGTGAAATTGAATACGTAGTTCTGGATCGATCGTTTCGTCTATCTCTAACACATGTTCTGTATCTATTTCGAAATCGATGCTCAAAATATCGTTCCATGTATTCCGTGTAGGAATGCTTTCAACATCTTCCACGTTGCTCGCGCTCGTAAGTTTTACTGACCCATTCTTGTCAACTCCCACCTGCAATCCAGTCGCCTTCAAAAAATCTCTGCCAAGGATCAAATCAGGTCGCATCGAGTCGTCGGCCACTACAGAAACAACTATCCTGCAACTAACATTAACAATCGTTATACAAATTTCAACGTTACCGAGAATAACAAGAGGTGAATTATTGATGCCTTTATAGGTCGTTGTATTAGGATCGAATTTGAATGGTCCCAAGACGTTGGACACTTTAATCAGATTAATACCACAACCCGTATCGATCAATGCGCGAGCATCAATTATTCCCTCTTCAAATTTACAAACGCAATTCCTAATTATCTCGTGCGTTACTGGTTTTTCCTTCTGTGCAGCGGTGGCTCGTTCTGGCTGTTCTACTATGCTGACTCCAGTGGTGATCGTCGATGGCGCCTTACGGTTGGTACAATTTGTGGCTGTATGTCCTGTTCTCTTGCAGACGTCACATCTTTGTTTCTTGGCAGGCTCCGGGCAATTGATGGAGATATGCCCTTCCTTATTGCAGTTGAAACACTTTATCGTAGTCCGGGATGGTTTCGTCGATTTCTCAAACATAGGCACCGACACTGCAGATGCGTGAGATCCCCTGGATGTCACGTCAATGGCTTTCTTACTAGGAGGCTGGTTGTTGACGAACCGCTCGACTGCCAACTGGAAATCCCGGAGGGAGGAGAATTCCTGCGTTGCGGTGTTGTCCTGGAATCTGACGTCGTCCATTCCAAGCCGAATATACTTTATAATGGACTTGTCATCCAGACTGAACTTTCGACCCATTGCAATCATTTTGTGCACGTACTCCAGGATATTTTCTGTCTTTAGTCTTCCTCGTCGCTGCATTTCCAAATGATAGTCGGCTTCCACTTTGACGTTTGGGAAATCGTGTTGCAGCTGATCAGCAAAGTCATCGAATCCTTCAAGAATATCTGACAGCCCGTCGACCCAGATTTTGGCAATGCCTCGTAGGTTTATTTGTGCGGCTATCAACGTGGAGATATCGTCCCAATCGTAGTTTGTTGCGAATCGTCGGATTTTCCTTATGAACAGGTCGCTTGTTGGTGACGATGGATCGTTTGGGTCGAATAAGGGAATGAGAGAGCAGATTTCTTTTATACGGAATCGGTTCCTGGAATTGTCGTGTATCTGATTTGCTTGCCCGAGAATTGATGACGGCGACGTTCCCCTGCGAGATGTGACGTTTGTCTCTAATTCGTTGTCGTGAGACTCTTGCGTTGGGAGTGTGATACGATGAGCTGGCTCCTGCGTTTCCCTTTGAGGTGTGGCGTTCGTTTCCAGGAGTCGTTTTAAAGATGACTGCAGAACTTCGACTGATTCCCTCAGCTGCCTGGTTTCGTTGATGGCGTCTACGTTCGGCTCACGTTGAATCGTAGTAACATCGATAGACCTACGGACAGTGGAGTCATCATCGTCGTTGGCTGTGCTGTTGAGCCTTGCCACTAGTTCCCTCTTCGGACCGGTCGTTGGTAGCTCCAGATCTTTGCAGCGTCGCTTCAACTCCGCCATATTCATTTTACTTATTTTCGGCGTCATTCTTCGTTGTTTCCAGGTTTCGTGGTTCCACTCTCTGGATTCCCTCAGAATCCCACTTCTGATTTATAAAATGGTTTAATACTCCTGTTCCACCAACAGGCTCGACTTTATTTTATTGGAAAAGGAATAAAGTTAACAAAATAATAAAAGACAAAAAAAGAACAAAAATGGTGTCTTCGCCGACCACGTTACTTCTTTTACAATACTTTCTTAGGACAAGGAAGGAAACTACCCTCTCTCTCTTCTCTATCTCCTTTCTCTCTTCTCTAATCTAGTACGGCTCAGGTTTTTGTTGTACTAGATTTCACATCTTATAACTATATTTTTGGAAAGCTTTTATATAAAATTCTCTCCAAAAATCACAATTTCCGATTACAGCCATATATTTACGATGCGACCGGTTGAAAGCTTTTGAAAATTAAATTTCTTCCCGGCATGTCAAGCAAGCTTTCACATTCTCAAATTTGTTTGTCACGTCAGCAAAATATTAAAACATTGTGAAATCCATCCAGCATATTTGACATGCCGCTGAATAGAGCACTCACCACATTATCAAAATCAAGGCAATCATGCCGTGCTTGTCAAACAAATTTGAGAATGTGAACCCCCCTAATAGTAGGCACACATTAGCACAGCAGCAGCGATTTTCATTTTTGACAGCCCACAGCAAACGCCAGCTGTTGTGACGTGAAATACAATACGTTGATAGTTCAACAGCGCACAGCATTCCTATTTCTTCCGGTCAATATTTTTAAAGCGATTTACTTGATTTGTCATACAAAAATGGATGTTCTTAAAGGAACTCAACACAGTTTTCTCAATTGCGTCGAAAAAATTCAAGGGAAGAATATATGTGTGAATATATGACATTTGAAATGAACTGAACAACAGCGAATTTAGGACTTGACCAGGCCTAGCGCTAAAGTTGCTGTTTTTGTTGCTGTGCTATTGCGTTTTCTTCCAATGAAAAGTATTGGTCACTGACGTATAATGTCGTTTTCCATTGGGCAAAAAGGAGTACTCTTTTTGTGTTCCGCACAGAAAAAGCACTCCCAATCATGTTCCATTGGCTGTTTGGAGTGTTATTCCGAGTGTTTTTCTCTTCCGGATTTAATTTGGGCGTGTTAAATGTAAAATGCACTCACACATATAAACCCTTACATCGGACTACTTGTCAAAGTCATATGGTATAATACACATTCTTTTATATTATTTTCTCAGTTATGGCAAGATAGTAGAAACAAATATTACTTCTTCTTCTTCTTCCTTTTATCAGCGACGTTATGATCCGAGAATAGAAACAAATCTTATATAGATATAATTAACAAATTGATAATATTGTAGTATCAAGTACATTGTCAGGTACTGCGTGCAACGACATCTATTGCAGAAACCTGCTAGCAGTAAATATTCCAAACTGACGTGGTTACGTTCCACAATTGTTCCACACAATATCCCAATTATTCCAGGATCATCAATTCATCCCGGGCGACATCTAGTATACTCTAGAAGGACTTGTATTTTATATAAATACCCATACCACAACCATCGTCCACACAAGTATTTATAAGTGAATACAGCGATTACAAGAGATATTCGACAAGTGGTAAAAACAAGCGACATATCGAAAGTAAATCTGTAGCGATCGTTTAATTTGAAATAAATAAAGAATAAAGTGTTTGAATATTGTCTTGAAGTAAAGTTAGTAGTTGACAATACATGAACAGTTTAAATACACAAAAGACAGTTTTATTTAAACGAACCCCAGCAAGAATATTACAATATGTTAATAAAAACATGATGGAATTGCTAATGTCGTTTTCCATTGTTCAAAAAGAAGCAATTTTTGGCTTTGTTTTTCACTAAACCATGTAAACAAAAAATCAGACATTGACCATCACACACAGAAGTAAGCAAAAGACGATTTCACATGTTCCATTGGAATCAAAAAGGAGTGAAATCAGGAGTGAAACCAATGGAAAACGACATAAATAGAGTTGGGTCGTTCCGGATCTATGTATATAGTTCCCGGAACTATGTTTGTCCTCCGTCGAAAACATTTCCTATCTTTCCGTAAACTGCACCTAAGCATGTCCATATACCTAGCAGAGTTGTAAAAGAATGCATTCTTTTGGGAATGCATTAACCGAATTAGAAAAAAGAATTCAAATTTTTGATTGATGCAATCGAATTCAAGAAAGATTGCGATTTGGAAAAACTTAAATCACCATTCTTTTGAAGTCAATGATTGGTGCATTCAATTTTTAGCAATCATAGAATTGAAATAATTTTTGAAAGTCAGTTGAATTCACTTAATGTAAGTTGAAGTCAGCAGTGAATTCATGTATTTCGTTGAAGTCAGCAATGAATTCATTTTAAATCAGTCGAAGTCATTCAACTAAAATTTAGTGAATTCATTTGAAGTCAATGAATTCACTTCAAAACTATTTGCTCCTGTAATCAGTAAGACTAGAAAAAAAGTAAAGATCGTAAGCGAGATTACTCGTGAATCATTCAAAAATTAAGAAATAGCCACCCATTGAAGTCAAATGAATTCAAATTATTTCTCTTGAATTCACTGACTTCAACAAGTTTTATGTGAATTCACTGCGGACTTCAGCTAACATCAAGTGAATTGCGTAATGTAATCCAAAAGAATGCAATCATTTCACTTACTTCAATGATTGTTAAAAATTGAATGCACTAATCACTGACTTCAAATGAGTTAAAATCATTCTAGATGAATTCTATTGAATAATCCTTCCAAAAGATTTAATTCTTTTACAACTCTAATACCTAGCATATAGTTCTGACTTCACAGAACCAACGAACGAAAGAAAGAAAGGAAACAATACTAATTGGAGTGGAACTTAAAGGAACTATGTCGCTAAAGGACCGAGATAGCTATGAACGTACCATATAAATACATACAAAGAACGATTACGATGTATTTAATTTATGAACTATGGTTTGTACATATACATATTGTAGCATATTGACTACAAGATGGTTTGTCTACCAAAAACTAAATCACTGTATCTCAAACTGTAGCAACGACATCTATTGCAAAACCTGTTAGCAGTAAATATTCCAATCTGATTAGCTTATGTTCCACAATTGTTCCACACAATATCCCAATATTCCAGGATCCTCGATTCACCCGGAGAAACATCTAGCATGTTCTAGAACTTACTTACTTACTTAGATGGCGCTACGGTCCGGGGTGGACCTGGGCCTCAACCAACAAACCTCTCCAGCTAGCACGATTACGAGCCAGCTGCCTCCAGTTGCGCACGCCAAGTTGGTTGAGGTCCCCCTCCACTTGTTTGCGCCACCTACCGTGAGGTCGTCCTCTACTGCGTCGTCCATCCGGGGTGGATTCGAAAACTTTCTTAGCGGGAACGTTGGGCTCCATCCGCTCTAAATGACCCAGCCAACTTAGTCGCTGTATGTGAACTCTTCTGGCTAAGTCGATGTCCTTGTACATGCCGTATGGCTAGGCATTGTACCTTCTCCTCCACTCACCGTCTATGCAGACGGGACCAAAGATCGCTCGAAGAACTTTTCTCTCGAAATAACCAAGGGCATCCTCATCTGGTTTTCTCAAAGCCCATGCCTCTGCGCCATACAGCAGGACTGGGATGATTAGTGTCTTATAAAGAGTTACCTTAGTAGTTCGAGATAGGACTTTGCTACTCAGTCGCCGTTTTAGCCAATAGAAACAACGATTGGCAAGAGTAATTCTTCGTGTGATCTCCCTACTGATGTCATTTGCGGAGTTCACCATAGAGCCAGGTAGACAAAATCCTTTACTACCTTAAAATTATATCTGTCTATTGTGGCGTTCTGTCCAAGACGCCGATGTTGGGTGTCCTTTTTTGTAGACAGCATATATTTTGTTTTGCTTTCATTGACCGCTAGACCCATCTTTGCTGCCTCGATCTCAAAACTCGTAAATGCCCCATTGACGGCCCGCTGAGTTCTTCCGATTATGTCAATGTCATCGGCATAAGCGAGTAGTTGTACAGACTTGTAAAAGATTGTACCTCCGGTGTTGGCTTGTGAGATTCGTACAATTCTCTCAAGTACTATATTAAAGAGATGATAGCGCGTCACCTTGTCCAAGACCTTTCCTGACATCGAACGGTTCGGTGATGTTTTTACCGACTTTGATGGAGCAGCGAGAGTTCTCCATCGTCATTCTGTACAAACGGACGAGCTTGGCAGGGATGCCAAGATTAGACATGGCTCTGTATAACTCGTCTCTATACACGCTATCATAGGCAACTTTGAGATCGATGAAGAGGTGGTGCGTATCGATTTTGTATTCATGGGTTTTTTCCAAGATCTGCCGTAGTGTGAATAATTGGTCAATGGTGGACTTTCCCGGCCTGAAACCGCACTGATAAGGACCTATCAGGTTGTTGACGATCGGTTTTAGGCGTTCACATAATACGGCAGACAGGATTTTATATGCGATGTTGAGGAGACTTATACCTCTGTAATTGGCGCAGTTCAGAGGGTCTCCTTTCTTCAGGATCGTAAAAATGGTAAAATTTTCGAACATTATTCCTGCAATAAAGTCTCTCAATCTCCTCGATCGAGCGCTTCTCATGCTCCTTTTTCTTCTTTCTGAGAAGTCGATGTTCCTCTTTTCTCCTGCGCACGTAGAGCTCGTAAGCAGCTCTAGTCCTTCTATGCAGCGCCGCTTTGTACGCCTCTTGTTTTGCTGCATGTGCTTGCCGGCATTCCTCATCAAACCAGGGTTTTCGTTGTGGTGGGCGAGAGAAACCCAGTACATCACAGGCGGCATCTCTGATGGCTTGTTGGCAACGCTGCCACTGGTCTTCCGCATTTGCTGCTGGCGGCATAAGACTTAGATTGAGATTAGAAGAAACACGATCGGTAAAGGTTCTGGCGGTCTCTTGCGATTGTAGCTTTTCGACGTCAAATTTCCTCACAGTATTTCGTTGATTTCGCTCCGTTGTGGATATCCGCATCCGTACCTTGGCTACAACTAGGTAGTGATCCGAGTCCACGTTGGCTCCTCGGAAAGTCCGGACACCCAGAATACTGGAAGAGTGCCTTGCGTCGATCGCAATGTGATCGATTTGGTTGGCGATTTTTCGATCAAAGGAGAGCCATGTTCCTTTGTGAATATCGAGACGTGGGAACGGCGTACTAGCTACGACAAAGTTTCGCCCCGCTGCAAAGTCGATTAGCATGAGTCCGTTGTCGGATGTGTTGTCGTGCAGGCTGTGCTTTCCGACCACGCTACTAAAGACGTCCTCTCTTCCTAGCTTTGCGTTAAAATCACCTAGTATAATTTTAACGTCGCGGCTAGGGCATTGCTCATACGTCTTGTCCAAGAGCTGGTAGAAGTCATCCTTTGTCGCGTCGTCCTTCTCCTCATGAGGGGCGTGAACGCATATTAGGCTAATGTTGGCGCTCGTTCACATGCCGGAAACTCAAGACTTCTTGCCTAAGTCTGCCTCCAATAATAAATCCGCACCCGAATAGACGCTGTCCTTTTTGTCTGTAGCAATCGCCGTAGTAGATGTCGGAGTTTCTCATACTCCTTTTGCCCGGCCCATCCCATCGCACTTCTTGGATGGCGGTAATGTCTGCTTTGAGACACTCTAGGGCCTCCGCAAGTTGTTCGGCTGCACGTTGTTTGTAGAGGGACCTAATATTCCACGTGCAGACACGAAGATCGTTGTCCTTCATCCGTATCCGAGGCTGTTGGTTGCTTCGTAACCGAAGGTTTTTTACGTGGTAGGGAAGTTAACCCGACAGCACAACCCCCAACCTGGAGGACCAGATCCTTTTTTAGCAACCCCTAGGATGAGGGGCCGGATACACCGATGTCAGTAACCCAGTTCGGGGATATGAGCGCTGCCGTTGGCCCATTAAGGGTTCATCCGGCACCATCTCTTTTTCAATACCCTGACGTAGTATTGAAAATCCTTACGGACCTCAGCTTCAAATATGTCGAAGTAGCTCCGGTAAGGTTTCCGCTGGCCTGTAGACGTCACCGTTGATTCCATCGGGAGAATTCATCCGCCGCACGTCCTCTCTTCTGAGGACCTCTTGTTGGACTTCTGAGACGCATATTTCAGCCGATCAGGTCAACAAGAAATGCCTCGTCCGGTTAAACATATGCGCGCTGAAGTTCACCCAGATGTGCTGACGCAGGTCCGAGTGTTAAGCTACCCATATATCGTCAGACTCAGCATACGCTCATCGTTAGTTCACTATCAGATAGCTATCCAGCGGGCACCACGGGGAGGTGATGATGCGATTTTGCCCACCAGGAGCATGTTCTAGAACCCCTTGCAATTTCCTATAAATACCCATACCACAACCACCATGGGGACAGTTGTTTATAAGTGCATACAGCGATTACAAGAGGGATATTAGACCAGTGTAGCGACAGTTTAATTTGAAATAAATAAAGAATAAAGTGATTGAATATTGTGTTGAAGTAAGGTTGGTGTTTGATAATAAATAAACGATTAAAATACACAAAGGACAGTTTTATTTAAACGAACCCCAGCAAGAATATTACATTGGTGTCAGAAAAGTGGAATAAAACAAATTTTGTGTATTGCTTTTTGGGTAAGTGAAAAATAAAAATGGTTCGGAAGTTGCTGGAAGATTTGTCAGTGCCGCAACTAAAGGAAGTACTGAGCCAGCGGAATCAGCTTACGACTGGTACAAAGAGAGAATTGATCATTAAGTTGCGGAAAATAATGACGGACGAGGGTACAGATCCCGATACGGCTTTGTTCGACGTCGAAGAAGAACAAGTAAGTATGACGAATGATATGTCGGCCTTAATGAAACTGCTTTCCGAAAAGTTCGAGAAGCTAGACAATTCTCTGGATGAGCAAAATAAAAAGCTCGATGAACAAAAGAATTCTCAGGATGAGCAAAATAAAAAGCTCGATGAACAAAAGAATTCTCTGGATGCCAAGCTGGATGTGCAAAACAAGAAGTTCGAGCTTCTAGAGAATTCCCTAGATGCTAAGTTCGACGAACAAAAGAACTCTCTAGAGCAACAGCTATTCGATCAAAGGAGTGTTCTCGAAAGCAAATTCAATGAACAAAATAAAAGTTTGGAAACAAGGTTTGGAACAATTGATGAGAAGATTGAAAATGTAGGGGCCAAAATTGAGACATTCGAAACAGCCATTGAAGGAAGATTCGAGAATGTTGAAACAAAATTCGAGGCTGTTGAAGGAAGATTCGAGAATTCGGCAAAGGAACTCGAATGCGTGAAGAAACAGAAAGTTCGGGAGTATTCAACCGACTGCCCGAGAAGGAAAGAGATGCAGCCTCCCGTCTTCGATGGACAGACATCATGGCCGATATATAAGAGGCAGTTCGAAGCTGCGGCAATGACGAACAACTGGGACGACAAAGAGAAATCCATTGCCCTCACGCTTGCGCTTAGAGGATCAGCTGCAGACCTACTACAAACTATTCCCGAGGACAAACAACGCAACTACGACAGTCTGGTGAAAGCCATTGAGATGCGATTTGGGGACGACCACATGCAGCAAGTATATAGGGTCCAGTTGCGCAGAAGGTCCCAGATGAAGGGTGAGACGCTCCAGCAGTTACAAGCGGACATCGAGCGGCTGGCACATTTGTCCTATCCAAACGCCGGCGAGGAGATCATTAACGAGATGGCAACAGAAGCATTTACCCATGCCATAGCTGATGCAAAATTGCAAATGGCTGGAAAGAAAACTCTCGCCGAAGCTTTGGCGTTTGCTCTGACAATGGAGGCCGGGAAACGCCTAAGAGCCAGCTTCGCCGGGCAAAAGTGGGCTAATGGAATCGACGCCCCCAAGACCACTATCCAGGTCTCCCAAACCAAACGATGCAACAAGAGTCTAACAGTGGAAGCATTCATCGGCAAAAACAAGTGCGTGGCTACTATCGATACCGCCGCCACGGCTTCCATTGTAAGAAGAGATCTTGTCCGAAGTCTTGGCTGCACAACACCAGCTGCTACTCTCTTAGGACTGCGACAGGGGAAGCGACGAAAGTATACGGAGAAGTTCGCCTCACGTTACAACTAGCAGGGTTGGCCTTTTCTCATGCGTTCCTGGTGGCCGACATATGTGATGAATGCATCATCGGAGTGGACTTTATGAAAGAACATGACGTAATCATCGACATCGGGATGCAAGTTCTGCGGTACAGGAACGTAGAGATTCCAATGGTGTACGGGAACGAGAATGCAGCACATTTAAGGACAATAGTCAGCAAGGACGAGGTCTTACCACCATCTTCCGAGACTATCATTTGGACAAAACTAGAGGGCGATCCTGGGAGCCACCGATTCTATCTATTGGAGCCAGATTTAGGAAGGAGTCCCCCAAATTACATCGTGAGAAAAGTTTTAGTGGAGCCAAAGAATAGCCTGGTCCCATTAAGACTCATGAACTTAAAGAGCCACAGCGTCAAACTAAGACAAGGGGAGGTTATTGGTAAATGTGTTCCGATATGTTCAATCTCAACAATAACTGGAAAGGAATTTGCGGGGCCTGTTTCATCAGCCAGGTTGGCGGAAGTAAGGGACATGATCCTCAAGCACTGCGAACTGGATCGGAATCAGCGAGCCATGACAGAAAATCTAATCGGTGAGTACGCTGACATATTTGCCTCACAGGATGGAGAGTATGGCCGAACACATCTGGTGCAACATCGCATAGACACTGGGGATGCCAGACCAATTCGTGAGCCTGCCAGACGACTACCATTGGCAAAGCAGACAGCGGTTGCGGATATGGTGTCAACGAGGGAGAAGGAAGGGCTCATCGAAAGTTCTAAGAGTCCGTGGGCCTCACCTGTTGTACTGGTTAAGAAGAAAAACGGCAGCACTCGATTCTGCGTGGACTATCGCAGACTTAATGATGTCACCAAAAAGGATAGCTACCCTCTGCCACGGATCGATGACACATTGGACACACCCTCAGGAGCTCGATGGTTTTCCACCCTTGATTTAAAGAGCGGTTACTGGCAGGTACAGATCGATCCAACGGACCGAGAGAAAACTGCGTTCACTGCAGGAAATGGGCTGTGGCAATTTACAGTAACGCCATTTGGATTGTGCAATACTTACTTACTTAGGTGGCGCTACAGTTCGGGGTGAACCTGGGCCTCAACCAACAAGCCTCTCCATTTAGCTCGGTCTTTAGCTAATTGCCTCCAGTTGCGCACTCCAAGTTGGTCGAGGTCCCCTTGAACTTGTGCGCGCCACCTACGGCGATAATTCCCTCTACTGCGTCGTCCCTCGGGGTTAGATTCGAAGACTCTGCGGGCCGGGGCGTTGGTGTCCATTCGCTCTACATGTCCTAGCCATCTCAGACGTCCAATACGCAGTTTTTTGACTAGGTCGATGTCGCTGTACAGCTCGTATAGTTCGTGATTGAATCTTCTCCTCCAAAACCCGTCAACGCAAACGGGACCGAAAATCTTACGAAGAATTTTTCTCTCGAAGCGACCAAGGATATCTTCATCCTCTTTTAATAAAGTCCATGTTTCAGCGCCGTAAAGCAGGACTGGGATGATCAAGGTCTTATATAGAGTCTCCTTAGTTGTTCGAGAGAGGGCTTTACTGTTGAATTGCCTTATAAGCCCAAAAAAACAGCGATTGGCAAGAGTTATTCTTCGATTGATTTCTGCGCTGATTTGGTTTGCTAAATTTATAGCAGAGCCAAGGTAGACAAAGTCCCTTACTACCTCGAAGTTATAGCTGCCCACGGTGACGTTTTGTCCAATTCGTCGATGTTGGTTTTCCCTTCTAGTTGACAGCATATACTTGGTTTTGCCCTCGTTTATCGCCAAACCCATTTTGGCCGCTTCCGCCTCAATTCTTGCAAAAGCACCGGTGACAGCCCGCTGAGATCTTCCGATAATGTCTATATCGTCGGCGTATGCAAGCAGTTGTACAGACTTGTAATAGATTGTGCCTCCGGTGTTGGCTTGTGAGTTCCGCACAATCCGTTCAAGTACAATATTGAAGAAGTCACATGACAGCGCGTCACCTTGTCTAAAGCCTTTTTTGACATCAAAGGTCTCGGTGAGGTCATTACCGACCTTGATGGAGCAGCGAGCGTTCTCCATCGTCAGCCTGCACAGACGGACAAGTTTGGCAGGGATGTCAAAACTAGACATGGCTCTATAAAGCTCTTCTCTATAGATGCTGTCATAGGCGGCCTTGAAATCGATAAAGAGGTGGTGAGTATCGATTTGGAATTCTTGGGTTTTCTCCAGGATCTGCCGAAGTGTGAAGATTTGATCGATGGTGGACTTTCCTGGCCTGAAACCGCACTGATAGGGTCCAATCAGGCTGTTGATAAAGGGTTTCAGGCGTTCACACAATATCGCAGAAAAGATCTTGTATGCGATGTTGAGGAGACTGATGCCTCTATAATTGGCGCAGTTGAGGGGGCTCCTTACTTGTGGATCGGGCAAACGATGCTGAGATTCCATTCATCAGGCATACACTCCTCTGACCAAATATTAGAAATGAGTTGGTGTATGCACTCTACCAATTCATCCCCAGCTGCCTTGAAAAGTTCGGCCGGTAGGCCGTCAGGTCCAGCAGCCTTGTTCGATTTTAGCTTGGATATTGCTATCCTCACTTCGTTTTGGTCAGGTGGACGGAAATTTTGACTATCATCGTCCATGTTGAATGGTTCATTCTGCCTGACAGCGGGATGTTGGTCTTGGTCGCCGTTATACAGTCTGCAGAAGTAGTTTTTCCATATTCTCAGCACCGACTGTGATTCTACTACGAGGTTTCCATTCTCATCTCTACAGGTTTCTGTACGGGTATTACTTCTCTGACACGTTCTTTTTACCTTTTGGTAAAACTTCCGTACATTGTTCCTGGAGTATAGACTCTCGATATTCTCAAACGCACGCTTCTCATGCTCTTTCTTCTTCTTTTGGAGAAGCCGATGTTCTTCCCGTCTCTTTTGCTCGTAGAGCTCACGAGCAGCTCTCGTCTTCCTTTGCAGCGCCGCTTTGTATGCCTCTTGTTTTGCTGCATGCACTCGCCGGCATTCTTCGTCAAACCAGGGGTTTCGCGGTGGTGGGCGAGCGAGACCCAGCACATCAGTCGCGGCGTTTCTGATGGCATGTTGGCAGCGTTGCCACTGGTCTTCGGCACTTGATGCTGGCGGTATAGGGGTGATTGAGAGATTTCGGGATACGCGTTCAGCGAAGAGTCTGGCGGTCTCTTGCGATTGTAGCTTTTCGACGTTAAATTTTCTCACAGTAATTCTTCTTTGTTGCTCAGATTGGGATATCCGCATTCGTACCTTGGCTACAACAAGGTAATGATCCGAGTCTATGTTGGCCGCTCGGAAGGTCCGGACATCCAGAATACTGGAGGCATGCCTTGCGTCGATCACAATATGATCAATTTGGTTGATCGTGACATGATCATTGGACCGCCATGTCTGCTTATGAATATCGAGATGAGGAAACCATGTGCTTGCTATGGTGACATTTCGCTCCACAGCGAAATCAATTAGCCTTAGTTCGTTATCAGACGTGGTGTCGTGTAGGCTATGCTTACCGACTGCTCTACCGAAGACGTCCTCCTTTCCTATTTTGGCGTTAAAATCGCCCAATACGATCTTAACGTCGTATTTAGGACATTGCTCGTATGTTTTGTCGAGGAGCTCGTAGAAACACTCTTTGGAGGCAGGGTCCGTTTCTTCTGTTGGGGCATGAACACATATTAGGCTAATGTTAGCGAATTTAGCCTTGATCCGGATAGTCATAATACGCTCGCTCACGTGTCGGAAGATTAAGACTTCTTGCCTAAGTCTGCCGCGTATGACAAATCCGCATCCGAATAAGCGTTGCCTGTTGCCTCTGTAGCAATCACCGTAGTAGATGTCACAGTTTTTCATCCTCTTTTTGCCCGGCCCATCCCATCGCACTTCCTGGATGGCGGTAATATCTGCTTTATAGCAGTCTAGGGCCTCTGCTAGTTGTTCGGCTGCACGTGGTCTGTAAAGGGACAGAACATTCCACGTACAGATCCGAAGGTCGTTGTCCTTATTTCGTTTGCTGGGGTCGTCATTAGTTCAGTCATCCTTATCCGAGGCTTTTGGTTGTTTCGGAACCATACGTTTTTTACGTGGTAGGGAAGTTACCCCGACGGCACAACCCCCAACCTGGAGGGCCAGTTCCTTAATTATTCCCCTAGGACGAGGGGCAGGGTACACCGGTGCCAGTAGTCCACTACGGGGGTATGAGCGCTGCCGTTGGCCCATTAAGGGCTCCTCCGCCACCATCTCTATTCCAATGTCCTGACCAACATTGGAAATTCCTTACCGACCTGTGATCCGAATACGACGAAGCAGCTCGCGCAAGGTATTCACTAAGTTCAACCTAACTGGAACTATAGACGCCACCGTTGACTCCGTCTAGGGAATTCGTCCGCTGCCGCCTGGAACAGGAAGAAGTGCTCTAGTGAGAAAAGCACTCTTCCCCCCCTCTCTCATCTGCTGCCACCAAGAATCCGCCAAACGGGGTTGGTTACCCATTTCTTGGATTAAGGTACTAGGCACCCGGCTGTCACCGCGTGGAGGTTGAGAGTAGGAGTTGGTAGGCCTCAGCTGAGTGAAAACGCTTGTGTTTTCATATGATCGCATGCACTACCGTTTGACTAGCCTGATTGTGCAATGCTCCGGCAATTTTTGAGCGCCTAATGGAAAACGTCCTGCGTGGATTGACCTGGAAAACTTGCTTGGTCTATCTGGACGATGTAATCAGAAGGAGTGCAAACCGATCCAGACAAGGTGGAAGCTGTGAAAAACTGGCCAGTTCCAAAAGACAAACACCAACTCAGGAGCTTTTTGGGCCTCGCCACGTACTACGGACGATTAGTAAAGGACTTTGCCGGATTCGCGAAGAGCTTGCACCAGCTGACGGAAAAAGGAATTCAATTCAAGTGGTCAGGTGAGTGCGACAATAGCTTCAAGAACCTTAAGCAACAACTATGCGAAGCACCAACACTAGCATATCCCATTCCCGGAGAAATGTTCATCGTAGATGTAGATGCAAGTAACGACGGTGTCGGAGCAGTTCTTTCGCAGGTACACAACGGCCAAGAGAAGGTAGTAGCATACTTCAGCAAAGTGCTCTCCAAGCTGGAAAAGAACTACTGCGTGACCAGGCGAGAACTTCTGGCGCTGCTTCTGGCGACAAAACACTTCCATAAATACCTCTACAGCCAAATGGCTGCTGCAGTTCAAGAATCCGGGGTGCCAGGTCGCAAGATGGATTGAACGGCTGCAGATGTACGATTACGAAATACAGCATCGTAAAAGGAACTTCATTCTAATGCGGATGCCTTATCCCGGCGACCATGTAAGAGCGACTGCAAGCATTGTGTGCGGCAGGAAGAGAAGAACCTTCTTTCCATCCAAAGGGTAAGAGCTGAGATTATCGCCGGCTGGAGTGCAGAAGAAATCCGCAACGCTGAAAAAGAAGATCCATCCATCGAGCCGATATTACTGTGGAAGGAGTTTATGGAAAAGCCAAATGGACAAGATATCTCGGAGAGGAGCCCCACTCTCAAGGCATACTGGGCTCAGTGGGACTCCCTTCATATGCAAGATGGTGTTCTGAAAAGGAAATGGGAAAGGCCGGACGGGAAAGATTTCATAATGCAGCTTGTCTTGCCGCGATCAAAAGTACACGAGGTGCTACGGGAGATGCATGATGGAGCATCCGGTGGTCATTTGGGTGCAAACAAGACGCTGGAAAAGGTGCGAGAACGTTTCTATTGGCTCAGCGCAAGGGTAGACGTAGAGAGTTGGTGCCGCAAATGCGTCGTGTGTGCCGCCAGCAAAGGACCCAGAACGAAAACGCGAGGCAAGATGCACCAGTACAACCAGAAACCGACAATGGTAACCGTTACATCCTAGTCGTCATGGACTACTTCAGCAAATGGCCGGAAGCGTTCGCCATCCCTAACCAGGAAGCGAAGACCATCGTGGAACAGATCGTCAACAACTGGGTGAGCAGATTTGGCGTGCCCATGGAACTGCATTCTGACCAGCGACGAAACTTTGAATCGAAGATATTCCAAGAGGTATGTCAACAACTAGGAATCAAAAAGACGAGAACTACCCCGCTTCATCCACAATCCGACGGGATGGTAGAGCGATTCAACAGAACCTTAAACGAACATCTCTCCAAGGTCGTAGAAGACCACCAGCGCGATTGGGATCGACAAATTCCTCTTTTCTTGATGGCCTACCGAAATGCAGTGCACAGTACTACTGGACATACTCCATCCGAAGTCTTGTTTGGTCGAGCAGTTCGGCTACCTAGTGAGGTGAAGTTCGGATCCCCTAACGATGAGCCCAAATGTGAAGAGGACCACGTGGCAGACCTCAGGGAAAGGATCCGAGACATACACCAGAGGACTAGGACGAGGATAAGGATAGCGAGTGACCGCATGAAAACAAGGTACGACACAACGGCAACAACGTCCAGCTTCCATGAGGGAGACCTAGTATGGTTGTACAACCCACACCGGCAAAGGGGAGGTCACCTAAGCTGCAGCAAGACTGGGAGGGCCCTTATAAAGTGGTCAGACGCATCAATGACGTCGTCTTCCGGATCCAGCGTGGAGTAAGAGACAAGATGAAAATTGTCCACCTGGATCGTCTTCATCGTTACCATGGCAGTAATCCAGATGATCTTGTTCGGGACGAACAAGTTTAAGAGGGGGGCAGTGTAGCATTGACTACAGGATGGTTTGTGTACCAAAAACTAAATCAATGTATCTCAAACTGTAGCAACGACATCTATTGCAAAACCTGTTAGCAGTAAATATTCCAACCTGATGTGCTTACGTTCCACAATTGTTCCACACAATATCCCAATATTTCAGGATCCTCGATTCACCCGGAGAAACATCTAGCATGTTCTAGAATCCCTTGCAATTTCCTATAAATACCCATACCACAACCACCATGGGGACAGTTGTTTATAAGTGCATACAGCGATTACAAGAGGGATATTAGACCAGTGTAGCGACAGTTTAATTTGAAATAAATAAAGAATAAAGTGATTGAATATTGTGTTGAAGTAAGGTTGGTGTTTGATAATAAATAAACGATTAAAATACACAAAGGACAGTTTTATTTAAACGAACCCCAGCAAGAATATTGCAATATTATAGATCCACTCAGGCCTATTCCAGACATTTATTTGAATGGAACAGTGCTTCCCAAGTGCGAAAAGTTCAAATATCTGGGATCTATAATCAATAGCAAATCAACTTGTGATGACGGCATCAATCATCGCGTAAGCGTAGGGTGGATGAAGTGGCGAGAAAATTCTGCTATCTTCTGTGACAGAAAAATGCCACCTAAGTTGAAAGGAAGGCTCTACACCGCAGTTGTACGTCCAGCGCTCACATACGGTTCACAATGTTGGACGATGTACAAAACGTATGAGAGTAAATTAACGGCAGCTGAAATGTAGATGCTTCGCATGACAGCAGGAGTGACAAAGCTTGATCGAATAAGAAGTTCGAAGATCCGTGGAAGCTTTCACATCAAGGAAACCATCGTACAAAAAATAGAGCGTGACCGGCTCAGTTGGTATTGCCGCGTTCAAAGAAGAGATCATTTGAACCCTGTTAAAAAGGCAATATCAATGCACGTTCCAAAGACATCGCGATGTAGGAAAGGCAGGCCTATAAACGCCTGGATCAGACAAATGCGACGACATCGGCATTTCATTGGCCTCAGTAACCGAGTGATCCAAAATCGGCAGGCCTGCCGATATTTTCTGAGGTCAAATAGGCGAACCCCACAGGCGGATCAGTAGAAATGCGGTGAAGTGGGAGGGTTGTGATCCCTTGTTTTCGGATCATAGCCTCGCTGATAAAAGGAAGAAGAAGAAGACTAACTTTACTTCAACTAAGTATTCAATCACTTTATTTTAATTGTCGCTACAGATTTACTTTCAATACGTCGCTTGTTTTCACCACTGGTCGAATCTCCCTCTTGTAATCGCTGTATGCCCTTATAACCAACTGTGTCCACGGTGGTTGTGGTATGGGTATTTATAATAAATTGTAAGGGGTTCTAGAACATGCTAGATGTTTCTCCGGGTGAATCGAGGATCCTGGAATATTGGGATATTGTGTGGAACAATTGTGGAACGTGAGCACATCGGGTTGGAATATTTACTGCTAACAGGTTTTGCAATAGATGTCGTTGCTACAGTTTGAGATACAGTGTTTTCGTTTTTGGTACATAAACCATCCTGTAGTCAATGCTACACTGCCCCCCTCTTAAACTTGTTCGTCCCGAACAAGATCATCTGGATTACTACCATGATAACGATGAAGACGATCCAGGTGGACAATTTTCATCTTGTCTCTTACTCCACGCTGGATCCGGAAGATGACGTCGTTGATGCGTCTGACCACTTTATAAGGGCCCTCCCAGTCTTGCTGCAGCTTGGGTGACCTCCGCTTTTGCCGCTGTGGGTTGTACAACCATACTAGGTCTCCCTCGTGGAAGCTGGACGTTTTTGCCTTTGTGTCGTGCCTGGCTTTCACGCGGTCACTCGCTATCCTTATCCTCGTCCTGGTCCTCTGATGTATGTCTCGAATCTTTTCCCCGAGGTCTGCCACGTAGCCCTCCTCACATTTGGGCTTATCGTTAGGGGATCCAAACTTCACCTCACTAGGTAGCCGGAATGCTCGACCAAACAAGACTTCAGATGGAGTATGTCTATTAGTACTGTGCACTGCATTTCGGTAGGCCATCAAGAAAAGAGGAATTTGTCGATCCCAATCGCGCTGGTGGTCTTCTACGACCTTTGAGAGATGTTCGTTTAAGGTTCTATTGAAGCGCTCTACCATCCCGTCGGATTGTGGATGAAGCGCGGTCGTCCTCGTCTTTTGATTCCTAGTTGTTGACATACCTCTTGGAATATCTTCGATTCAAAGTTTCGTCCCTGGTCAGAATGCAGTTCCATGGGCACGCCAAATCTGCTCACCCAGTTGTTGACGATCTGTTCCACGATGGTCTTCGCTTCCTGGTTAGGGATGGCGAGCGCTTTCGGCCATTTGCTGAAGTAGTCCGTGGCGCCTAGGATGTAACGGTTACCATTGTCGGTTTCTGGAAATGGACCAGCGATGTCAGCGGCAATTAGTTCAAAGGGTGCGCCAACGTTGTACTGGTGCATCTTGCCTCGCGTTTTCGTTCTGGGTCCCTTGCTGGCGGCACACACGACGCATTTTCGGCACCAATTCTCTACGTCGTTCCTTGTGCTGAGCCAATAGAAACGTTCTCGCACCTTCTCCAGCGTCTTGTTTGTGCCCAAATGACCTCCCGTAGCACCTCGTGTACTTTTGATCGCGCCAAGACAAGCTGCATTATGAAATATTTGCGTCCGGCCTTTCCCATTTCCTTTTCAGTATACCATCTTGCACATGAAGGGAGTCCCACTGAGCCCAGTATGCCTGAGAGTGGGGTTCCTGTCCGAGATATCTTGTCAATTTGGCTTTTCCATAAACTCCTTCCACGTTAATATCGGCTCGATGTCTGGGTCTTCTTTTTGAGTATTGCGGACTTCCTCTGCACTCCAGCCGGCGATAGGCTCAGCTCTTACCCTTTGGATGGAAAGAAGGTTCTTCTCTTCCTGCGGCACACAATGCGTGCAGTCAATCTTACATGATCGCCGGGATAAGGCATCCGCATTAGAATGCTGTATTTCATAATCGTACATCTGCAGCCGTTCAATCCATCTTGCGACCTGGCACCCCGGATTCTTGAACTGCAGCAGCCATTTGGCTGTAGAGGTATTTATGGAAGTGTTTTGTCGCCAGAAGCAGCGCCAGAAGTTCTCGCCTGGTCACGCAGTAGTTCTTTTCCAGCTTGGAGAGCACTTTGCTGAAGTATGCTACTACCTTCTCTTGGTTGTTGTGTTCCTGCGAAAGAACCGCTCCGACACCGACGTTACTTGCATCTGCACCCACGATGAACATTTCTCTGGGAATGGGATATGCTAGTGTTGGTGCTTCGCATAGTTGTTGCACTCAGCTGGCCACTTGGATTGCCTTCCTTTTTCCGTCAGCTGGTGCAAGCTCTTCGCGATTCCGGCAAAGTCCTTTACGAATCGTCCGTAGTACGTGGCGAGGCCCAAAAAGCTCCTGAGTTGGTGTTTGTCTTTTGGAACTGGCCAGTTTTTCACAGCTTCCACCTTGTCTGGATCGGTTTGCACGCCCTCTGATGAGATAACGTGGCACAGGTACTTGACTTCGGATCTGAAGAGGTCACATTTCCTTGGGTTCAGCTTCAGGTGAGCAACCTCCGTCTGTTTTTCCAATGGTAGTCGTCTGGCAGGTTGGCGAATTGGTCTGGCATCTCCAGTGTATATGTGATATTGCACCAGATGTGTTCGGCCATACTCCCCATCCTGTGAGGCAAATATATCAGCGTACTCACTGATTCGATTTTTTGCCATGGGTCGCTGATCACGATCCAGTTTTCAGTGCTTGAGGACCATGTCCCTTACTTCCGCCAACCTGGCTGATGAAACGGGCCTCGCAGATTAGAGAAGACTTCATCCTTGCTGGGTATTGTCCTTAAATGTGCTCCATTCTCGTTCCCGTACACCATTGGAATCTCTACGTTCCGGTACCGCAGAACTTGCATCCCGATGTCGATGATTACGGCATGTTCTTTCATGAAGTCCACTCTGTAGTAGTAAATATCCACAGCAACGTGATTATACATGTTAACGTACACGTAGTACAGCCACCCTATCTATCCTAAGATCATTATATATTCCCTCAGTGAAAGGGAATACACACACAAATGTAAATCTCTTAGCTTTAAGTCTCTTAGCATTAAGCACATAAATAAATGTAAATCTCTTAGCTTTAAGTCTCTTAACATTAAGTATATATATATAAAGCCAAATGTGAAAATGTCCTAGTCATAAGTATGTACAACAAAAAGATGAGATCACAAATAAACAAACGATCGAGCAGAACGGACGTGGTTGTTTTTTGCTCCAGAGTATTTTCACAATAGATTCCGTGTGCGAACGACTGTACCTTGTGTGTGCGCGTCTACAGTTCATCAGAAGTGGGATACACCACAGTGAAAAAAAAAATATTTGCAAAATTTTTTCTAGATTACCTATCGTTTTTTTTATTTTTTTTATTTTATTGTCCTTTGTCGTCTGTGTATTGTCGGCGTAGTTTTCGAAAAAATATGCAAAAGTCGATTGCGGCAGCAGACTATTCCTCCACGGAGTTGCGGAGATGGCTACAACGGTTGGGTCTCGCCACCACAGGCAAAAAAAGTGCGTTAGTGTCGCGACTGAACGGTGTGCCGGTCGAAAAACGGAGCGAAATGCTAGAGAGTGCCGACGGTGAAGGGGACACAATGGCGTCACAACAACAACCGTTGGCGCAGCAAGAGGACGACAGTGATGACGAAGCCGATGTACTGGTAGAGGACGATGAACATCTGCAGCTCAACGAGGGAGAGTGTACGAGTGTGCAACAGAACCAAGGCGAAGAAGACGTCGAACGAGTGACTATGTCTAATGACAAAGAGTGTGCAGAAAAAGAAAAGAAAATGTTCGAAAAAGAGATTGAATTGTTGCGGCGGGAGAAAGATTTAATGACAAGGGAAAACGAACTGTTGAAAAGATTGCTACAAATGAGTGAACAAACCAACGAGAAGTCAAAGGAGAGGAGTCAAACGAGTGAAGAAACGGGATCGAACGCGAATGATCGAGATGATCGTCAGTTTGGGATGCTAAAAGACATGTTGCCGGAGTACAACGGGAACACAAGGGTAGACATCTGGGTGACGCAACTGAAGAGTTTGAGGACGACGCATAGCGTTGGAAAACAAATGCTGCGGACGTTGCTGGTTACCAAATTGAGAGGCAAAGCTCAACAGTGGTTGCACTCAAAACCCAATTTTTTGGAGGAAGATGTGGACAGCCTGGTGTCACAAATGGAAGAGATGTTCGACACAAAAGAGAGCAAGTTGGAAATGAGAAAAAAGTTCGAGGCGCGTAAATGGAGGGTTGCTGAGTCATTCTATGACTACTTTAGTGAAAAAGTTTTGCTGGCTGGAGCGATAGAGATGAGTGAAGAAGATTTGGTGGAGTATGTCATCGAGGGCATAACAGACGACAATATCCGGCTGTACGCTCACGTTCAGTGCATTACCACTAAAGCACACCTCGTTCGAGCGCTGGGAAAGGTGATGCAAAGCAAGCCGAAGCTGGAACCAGGGACCTCGCGACCGACATCATCATTAGCCGTCAACGAAAAGCAAGTTGCGGGTCTCCGGTGTTACAATTGTAACTCAGTGGGACATTTTGCGGCCGATTGCAGGAAGCCGAGGAGGGAGTATGGCGCCTGTTATGCGTGCGGCTCCCAGGGACACAGAGCATCCACTTGTCCAGAGAGGAAGAAGGCGGTTCAGCTGGTGGAAGAGGATTCAAACGACTATGTAAGGTATTTAAACATTAGAGTAGAGGGTGAAAGTAACGTTGATTTTTTCCTAGATTGCCTCATAGATACCGGCAGCCCCATCAGTTTCGTTCGACGGTCGTGCCTACCTAAAAATGTAATATTTTCCCCCGCATGTAAAAATGTTCAGTTTTTTGGAATTAATAAAAGCAAATTGATAGTTTTTGGTAAAATTTCGTGTTGCGTTAATTGGGATGATAATAAAATCTGGGTTGAGATGATGGTAGTTGGTGATACATCCATGGGTTATGAGGCAGTCTTGGGAAGAAATTTTTTGAAAGCCGGTAAATTTAAGTTTATTTCCACAGTTAAGGAAACTAAAGATGGTTTTGATAGAATGCTTAATGATAGCGCTAGTTTTGAGAATGATATGCTAATGATTAATTATGAACCAAATGATTGTCCGGATGATAGTCTTCAAGTAGGCAAAAATGTGAGTTTTGAGACGAAGCGGCAGTTGCATGAGGTTTATGATAGATATTATTTGGTGCCCCGACGCCCCGCAGAGCCAGTAGTAAAGACGGAAATGAAACTAACTCTTAATAGCTTAAAGCCCTTTTATGGTCCACCGCGTAGACTGTCGTATGCTGAAAAGTCGGAACTAAACAAATTGATAGACGAATATTTAGAGAAAGGGTACATTAGGACGAGCGAGTCAGAATTTGTGTCCCCCATAGTCTTGGTTAAAAAGAAAACAGGAGAGCTGAGAATGTGTGTGGATTATCGAAGTTTAAACAAGGTGACGGCGAAAGATTGTTTTCCAATTCCTTTAATAGATGATTTGTTAGACCAGCTAGCAAACAAACGACTGTTTTCGAAGCTAGATCTAAAGAATGGATTTTTTCACGTACACGTGCACGAAGACTCAATAAAATATACTTCGTTCATTACGCCGCTAGGACAATACGAATTTTTAAGAATGCCATTTGGGCTCAAAAACGCCCCTTCTGTTTTTCAGAAACACGTCAATAGGATATTTGCCGACATGATCAAAAGAGATGAGGTAATAATTTACTTAGACGACATAATGATAGCGACAAAAGACTACGGTGAACATTTCCGAATACTAACAGAAGTTTTTAAGAGGTTAGTAAGCAATAAGTTAGAGTTAAGGTTAGACAAATGCGAGTTTCTACAAACGAGTGTAAAATATTTAGGTTATACCATCACAGGAGAAGGCATACAGGCGGATGAAAAAGGACTTGAAGCGATAACGAATTTTTCGTTGCCTCAAAATGCGCACTCAGTTCAAAGTTTTTTAGGCCTGTGTTCGTATTTCCGCAGGTTTGTTAAGAACTTTTCGACTATCGCTAAACCACTGTATGATCTTACGAAAAAGGATAGAAAGTTTCAGTTTGGTGAAAAAGAATTAGAATCGTTCGAATTCCTTAAACAGAAATTGTTAGAAGCTCCCATTTTAGCATTGTACGACCCAAAAGACGATACGGAGTTACATTGCGATGCGAGTGCCATTGGTCTAGGAGCTATTTTGCTACAAAGAAAAGAAGACGGATAGATGCATCCAATATTTTATTATTCAAAAAGAACGACGGATGCCGAAGCAAAATATCATAGTTTTGAGCTGGAGACGTTAGCTATAGTTAGTGCACTAAAACGATTTCGTGTATACCTTCAGGGTAGAAATTTTAAGATAGTAACGGACTGCAACTCTCTGACGATGACCCTTAATAAAAAAGAATTGAATCCCAGGATCGCAAGGCGGGCTCTTGAATTACAGAACTATGATTACGTTCTCGAGCATAGAGCCGGCACTCGTATGCAACACGTTGACGCACTTAGTCGCTCCACCAATGTTCTAATGCTAGAAACCAATGCTTTTGAAGAAAATTTGATTATATGCCAGGGAAAGGACAAGGATTTAATAAAAATAAAAGATATACTTTTAAAGTCAGAGCACACGCTGTACGAAATGCGTAACGGTATAATATACAGAAAAAAGAATGATGGAACGATTTCATTTTGCGTCCCAGAAAGTATGGAAGAACATGTCATGTATAAGTACCACGATGAAATCGGACACGTTGGTACTGATAAAATGATCGAGCTGATTTCAAAGAGTTACTGGTTTCGGAAAATGAGAGAAAAAATAGGTAGACATATTAAAAACTGTCTTAAATGTATAGTGTACTCTTCCAAGCAAGGAAAAGAAGAAGGTTTTCTTCATAATATACCGAAGGGAAACATTCCATTCGAAGTAATTCACATAGATCACTATGGGCCAATAGACCGGTCTAGGGCAGGAAAAAAACACGTCTTAGTAGTTGTCGATGCATTCACGAAGTTCGTTAGACTGTATCCAACCAAGACCACAAATACGAAAGAAGTCATTCGAGCCCTAGCAGAATATTTCAGGTCTTACAGTCGACCCAAGTGTATAATATCCGATAGAGGAAGTTCTTTTACGTCTAATGAGTTTAAAGAGTTTGTAGAAGAAAATAATATACAACACATACTAATTGCGACAGGGTCACCACAAGCAAATGGTCAAGTAGAGAGAGCAAACAGGAGTTTAGGGCCAATGTTAGCAAAGTTAGTCAAACCGGAAGAGGGAGTTCATTGGGACCAAGTGATAGAAACAGTAGAGTACGCACTAAATAATACAGTACATCGAACGATAGACCAACATCCAAGTGTTGTGTTGTTTGGTATTAACCAGAGAGGCAAAGTGATAGATGAACTTAAGGAAAAATTGATAGAAAAAGAAAAACGGATAGAAGGGAAACAGATAGGAGTAAAGGGCGGTCACAAAGAAATAAGGAAAAAGGTAGTTTTACGACAAGAACAAACACAAGTGTATAACAAACAATACTTCGATAAAAAGCGACGAAAACCGACAAAATACGAAACAGGAGATTATGTGGTGGTAAGAAATTTTGACTCTCATCCTGGTGCGTCTAAAAAATTGATACCAAAATTTAAAGGACCATACCGGGTAGAAAAAATTTTACGGAACGATCGTTATATACTCAAAGATGTAGATAATTTTCAACAGACCCGTCTGCCGTATCAAGGAGTTTGGGCTGTTGGAAACATGCGTCCCTGGTTTGGGGGAAGTCGAGGTGCCAAACAATAAAAGCCAAGTACGTAAAATTTCGACAAGATCAGGAGATCTTTTATTTATTCAGGATGGCCGAGTTGTAGTAGTAAATATCCACAGCAACGTGATTATACATGTTAACGTACACGTAGTACAGCCACCCTATCTATCCTAAGATCATTATATATTCCCTCAGTGAAAGGGAATACACACACAAATGTAAATCTCTTAGCTTTAAGTCTCTTAGCATTAAGCACATAAATAAATGTAAATCTCTTAGCTTTAAGTCTCTTAACATTAAGTATATATATATAAAGCCAAATGTGAAAATGTCCTAGTCATAAGTATGTACAACAAAAAGATGAGATCACAAATAAACAAACGATCGAGCAGAACGGACGTGGTTGTTTTTTGCTCCAGAGTATTTTCACAATAGATTCCGTGTGCGAACGACTGTACCTTGTGTGTGCGCGTCTACAACTCCGATGATGCATTCATCACATATGTCGGCCACCAGGAACGCATGAGAAAAGGCCAACCCTGCTAGTTGTAACGTGAGGCGAACTTCTCCGTATACTTTCGCCGCTTCACCTGTCGCAGTTCTAAGACAGTAGCAGCTGGTGTTGTGCAGCCAAGACTTCCGGACGAGATCTCTTCTTACAATGGAAGCCGTGGCGGCGGTATCGATAGTAGCCACGCACTTGTTTTTGCCGATGAATGCTTCCACTGTTAAACTTTTGTTGCATCGTTTGGTTTGGGAGACCTGGATGGTGGTCTTGAGGCCGTTGATTCTATTAGCCAACTTCTTAGGCGTTTCCCGACTCCTGGTTTCGAGGAGCATGACCAACAGGATGGATGTTGTCTCTGTTGTATGGTTCTTCGTTGCGTTGCCTATTCGCACAATGTGGACAGTTTCCGCGTCTGGGTGGAGTTCTGCATTGCCGTTGCAGGTGTCCTAGTTTTAGTGCAGTTCCAGCGACGAATTTGCCCTTCGCGAGCGTTATTTCGGTCTTCGACGTGCATCCTCTGGCAAGAGCATTCGACGGCGGCTACTTCCCTCACACGGTGGATTCCCTGACAGGCCTGGTCTGCGGCCTCCATTGTCAGAGCAAACGCCAAAGCTTCGGCGAGCGTTTTCTTTCCAGCCATTCTTACAGCCAAATGCAATTTTGCATCAGCTATGGCATGGGTAAATGATTCTGTTGCCATCTCATTAATGATCTCCTCGCCGGAGTTTGCATAGGACAAATGTGCCAGCCTCTCGATGTCCGCTTGTAACTGCTGGAGCGTCTCACCCTTCATCTGGGACCTTCTGCGCAACTGGACCCTATATACTTGCTGCATGTGGTCGTCCCCAAATCGCATCTCAATGGCATTCACCAGACTGTCGTAGTTGCGTTGTTTGTCCTCGGGAATAGTTTGTAGTAGGTCTGCAGCTGATCCTCTAAGCGCAAGCGTGAGGGCAATGGATTTCTCTTTGTCGTCCCAGTTGTTCGTCATTGCCGCAGCTTCGAACTGCCTCTTATATATCGGCCATGATGTCTGTCCATAGAAGACGGGAGGCTCCATCTCTTTGCTTCTCGGGCAGTCGGTTGAATACTCAAGAACTTTCTGTTTCTTCACGTATTCGAGTTTCTTTGCTAAATTCTCGAATCTTCCTTCAACAGCCTCGAATTTTGTTTCAACGTTCTCGAATCTTCCTTCAATGGCTGTTTCGAATGTTTCAATTTTGGCCTCTACATTTTCAATCTTCTCATCAATTGTTCCAAAACTTGTTTCCAAATTTTTATTTTGTTCATTGAATTTGCTTTCGAGAACACTCCAGAGAGTTATTTTGTTCGTGGAACTTAGCATCTAGAGATGTCTTCTGCTCAGCTAAGGAATTCTCTAGAAGCTCGAACTTCTTGTTTGCACATCCAGCTTGGCATCCAGAGAATTCTTTTGCTCATCGAGCTTTTTATTTTGCTCTTCCAAAGAATTGTCTAGCTTCTCGAACTTTTCGGAAAGCAGTTTCATTAAGGCCGACATATCATTCGTCGTACTTACTTGTTCTTCTTCGACGTCAAACAAAGCTGGTTCAGGATCTGTACCCTCGTCCGACATTATTTTCCGCAACTTAATGATCAATTCTCTCTTCGTACCAGTCGTAGGCTGATGCCGCTGGCTCAGTACTTCCTTTAGTGGCAGCAATGACACGAACTTTACTTTAACACAATATTCAATCACTTTATTCTTTATTTATTTCAAATTAAACTGGCGCTACAGATTTGCTTTCAAACTGTCGCTTATTTTCACCACTGGTCTAATCTCTCTCTTGTAATCGCTGTATTTACTTATAAACAACTGTGTCGACGATGGTTGTGGTATGGGTATTTATATAAAATTGCAAGTCCTTCTAGAGTATACTAGATGTCGCCCGGGATGAATTGATGATCCTGGAATATTGGGATATTGTGTGGAACAATTGTGGAACATAAGCCCATCAGGTTGGAATATTTACTGCTAACAGGTTTTGGCAATAGATATCGTTGCACGCAGTACCTGACGATGTACTTGATACTACAATATGTATATATTTCATTTTTTCTCTTGTACAATGCATATAGCTCCGATTTCATTAACGCGTGAATTTCACCATGTCCATGTTTATAGTTATATAGTATTGTTTTTTTTTTTTTTTCTTTCGTTTATCCATTCTGTGGAGTCGGAACTATATGGTAAGTATACGGACATGCTTAGATGCAGTGTCCGACTGAGGACATAGTTGCAGGCGCTATATAGGTCCGGAACAACATCTTCTAATTGGAATGAATGTGGCGTTTCCACTTTCTTTCTTAATGTGATGGAAAGTTGCATTCTCTTTTGGTCTGTTTATGAAATAAATAAAAAGTTTTCATTTTTTTATGCTTTTATGCTATTGAAAGCATATTATTATCACTTTCTTCATCAATATCTATCTATTTACATATTTCCAAGCACAACCTACCAAAACATTATTTGTCTCCATGTACAAATTTCAGTGAAACTATATAGTTCCGTTGAGATTTTTTCGGTAACTACTTCCTATTAAAAAAAGAAACGTTACTTGTTCGTTCCATCATTGGAACTTTTTCGCGTAATTCTAGCTAGTGCCCAACTTAACGTGTGTTCCAACACCTCTTGCTCCTTCGTTTGAGGACGGGAAAAATTGGAAACTGCTACTTTGTCTGGCCGTTCGCAAGCGAATTATTTTTTTTTTTTGTTGATGAAGGTGAAAATCTCGAAAGACACAGTGGGGTTAGAAACCCAAAGTAGTGTGGGACTCTAACCGCACTAAAAACACTTTCTTAATCATGACCAATCAACTAGTGATCGACAAAGATTTTATTTTCAACGTTAAGTCGGGTTTGAGAAGGTATAATTTAAATACGGGCTCTCGTAATTGTCAAAAAAATTCATGGGGCTTGGTTCTTATTTCGTACATTTAAGACATCCTCTATCTCAGGATTGATATGCATCTGCAAACGCTCGTTGTGACGCATTGCGTACTTTTTAATTGTATCTGCTACGAGGTGGATCTGCAAATCTCGATTCAAGTCACTATTTCTAATGTACCATGGGGCATTCACTATTCCCCGAAGGACCTTATTTTGAAATGTTTGCAACATTTGAACATTTCTTTTCTTTGTGCAACCCCATAATTGGATACCATATGTCCAAACGGGTTTTAATACCTGATTGTATAATAGGATTTTATTCTCAATGGACAGTTTTGAGTTATATCCTAACAACCAATAAAGTTTTCTATATCTAATATTTAGATCTTCTACTTTCTTTTTCACATGTTCCTTCTATTTCAGTTTAACATCCAGATTCATACCGAGATACTTAGCTGTGTTAGAGTAAGGAACTACTTGATTATTAATAACCACGGGAAGATGCGTTATTTTTTTATTTGTAAAATTGATATGGATGGACTTTAACTCATTAAGTTTAATTCGCCATCGCTGCGTCCAATCACATATGCATCTCGTTAATTGAATTTTGTAGCTTTTGCCACACATCCATCTGTTGATAGAAGAGCAGTGTCGTCTGCAAATGTGGCTATCATGGTATCACTCGCATGCGGTATATCACTCGTATATAATAAATACAGGGTGGGTCCTAGAAACTTCCCTGTGGAACACCTGCTTCTTCTTCTTCTTCTTCCTTTTTATCAGCGGGGTTATGATCCGAAAACAAGGGATCACAACCCTCCCACTTCACCGCGTTTCTACTGATCCGCCTGTGGGGTTCGCCTATTTCACCTCAGAAAATATCGGCAGGCCTGCCGATTTTGGATCACTCGGTTACTCAGGCCAATGAAATGCCGATGTCGTCGCATTTGTCTGATCCAGGCGTTTGTAGGCCTGCCTTTCCTACTCTTTGGAACGTGCATTGATATTGCCTTTTTAACAGGGTTCAAATGATCTCTTCTTTGAACGTGGCAATACCAACTGAGCCGGCCACGCTCTATTTTTTGTACGATGGTTTCCTTGATGTGAAAGCTTCCACGGATCTTCGAACTTCTTATTCGATCAAGCTTTGTCACTCCTGCTGTCATGCAAAGCATCTTCATCTTAGCTGCCGTTAATTTACTCTCATACTTTTTGTACATCGTCCAACATTGTGAACCGTATGTGAGCGCTGGACGTACAACTGCGGTGTAGAGTCTTCCTTTCGACTTAGGGGACATTTTTCTGTCACAGAAGATAGCGGAATTTTCTCGCCACTTCATCCACCCTATGCTTACACGATGATTGATGTCGTCATCACAAGTTGCTTTGCTATTGATCATAGATCCCAGATATTTGAACTTTTCGCACTTGGGAAGCACTGTTCCATTCAAATAAATGTCTGGAATAGGCCTGAGTGGATCAGAGAACGGGCAGCACAAGTACTCTGTCTTTTTTTAACTAATGCGATACCCATTTCCCTTCAAAACGTCCACCCACACATCAAGTGCTCGTTGCAGGGATGTAGGATCCTCACTTATGATGGCTCCATCGTCAGCAAAGAATAACTGATGTACCTTGGGGTCCATCACTTTACCTTCAAGCAGATAATCAAGGACTGTAATAACGAGCAAAGGACTTAAAACGCTTCCCTGGCGCACCCCGACTTTGATTGGGAACTCTTCGGTTTCTCCAGCGGGGCAACTTACTCTTGTCTTCGCTCCCTCGTACATGTCCATGATCATCTGTACATAGGTTTCTGGAACCCCTCGATGTCTTAGCGCCACCCATATCAGATCTCGTGGTTGTCTGTCGAATGCCTTTTCACAGTCAACCAATACAATATGCAAATCCCTTAAGGAATCACGATGTTTTTCCATTATGATCCTCATACTTTGGATTACATCTGTGGTTGATTTACCCGAGACAAACGCGCACTGATCATCAGATAGCCGTATTATTTTTCACAGTCGGCCACCTAATACCCGCTCAACAATTTTCATGGTGTGTGACGTCAGCTTGATCGAACGGTAGTTATCACAGTTTCGCGTATCACCCTTCCCTTTTTATACACGGAGAAGGTAACTTTCCCTCCATTGATTCGGCATTGGATCACCTCTCTCGAATTTGGAGATGAGAATTCTGAGCCATCTGAACTCGATGTCTCCCATTATTTTCCAGAACTCAGATGGCATCTCGTCTGACCCAACCGCTTTCGGTTTTTGGAGTATTTGACCGCCTCACTAACTTCTTCGACTGTAATGTCGGGTATTTCTTCACAGTTAGGGGTGGCTCTTGGAAAGTATAGCCGGGGAAACTGTTCATTTAAAAGTTCTTCACAATACTGCCGCCACCTCTGCAGAATTTCCTCGTCATCCACAGAAGCTGGCCATGAGCATTGCTATGAACTTTGGCGAACGAATCTCCTGAGCATTCTTCCTTCTTTGGGCGGCTATTTTGAAGATAGTGGCGCTCTTGTTTATATTGTGTCTTCGCAGCTCCTGAATAGCCTGATTTGCATCAGCAACCGGGAAAATATTTTCTCCAGCTCCCGATACAGACCCTCCGTACTCTCTGCTTGAAGCTGGGCGCACTTCTTCTTCGCTTTTTTCTTCAAACATCTGTATTCCATTTCGAGGCGAGCTTTTTCGTCACTATTATTAGAGGGGCACTTTGACCAAGCTTTGAAAGCCGCTTTCTTCTCATTTATCACCTTCTTAGCTTCATCACTCCACCACCATGTTTCTTTGGCGTGCTGATGGTGGCCTTTTGAAGCTCCTAGCAGTGATTTGGCCTTCTTTAAGCAAGTTCGCTGTAGGGAATCCCACATATTTTGTGCTCTGCACTCTTCATCCTCAGCTCCGTTGATGGTGTGAGAGAGGTAATTTTTCATTACGAAAACAAAAGCCTCGCCTTTTTCTTTGTCCAGATTGTACCACTTGATTTTCTCAGAGACCCTTGTTTGTTCGCTTTTCTTTGGTGTTTTCATAAAAATTTCTGTTAGCAGGAGACGGTGTTGCCGAGCGATTGCCTCTCCCAGGATCACTTTGCAATCTCTTACCCGAGGCTTCATGAAACTGGCTACCAAATGGTACTCAATCTAAGTTTCATCTCCACCACTGCTGTAAGTGATCAGGTGTCGGCTTTGTTTGATGAACATGGTATTTAACACGATAAGACCGTGTGATTTGCACATGCTTAGGATGTCTTCACCAGGAAGGTTCCTGGTGCCATATCCTAGTCCTCCATGGCAGTCTTCATAGTCTTCGTTTGATTTCCCGACATGTCCATTCAAATTTCCTCCAACAAACAGAAATTCTTCCTTTGGGATGTTCTTAAGGAGATTTTGGAAATCTAGCCCAAATGCATCTTTATCTCTCTGATTGCACCAATTGTGGGGAGCATATGCACTGACAATATTCCACACCTCTCCTTGTATTACTAGTTTGAGAGACATCAAACGGTCGCTGGACTTCGAAATGCTCAAGACGTTTCCAAGTAGCTCTGCCGCAAGGATGATACCGATTCCGTTCTTAGCCTTTTCCGTTCCGTAGTAGAACATCTTGTAATCTTTTGTCCTAACGTCCAAGAAACGCGCCCGATTCCCGGTGTTTTTCCATTTCGTCTCTTGGAAACACAAGATGTCCACCCGCCTTCTATTCATCATCTCTTCCAGCTCGTAACTTCGACCGGTCATGCTTCCAACGTTCCAACTCGCGACCCTCAAATTGCGTCCAAACTGTTTCATTATTTTGCTAGCCCCCGGAATCCGTATAGCTCTGACCCGAACATTTCTGCTCGGTCTAGGATCAGTACTATGTACAGCAGTGGTAGTGCCTTTCCTTTTTGCAAGTATTACCATAATGATACAGTTTTGCAATATTACCATATTGCGATGGTGTTTGTTGTTTGACACGTGCATGCTCCTGTTTTAGTATTGTTTGATCTTTCTTTTATGACACCGGTGATCGCCAGTCGTGTCAACCCACGGACTCGCATGCACACTTGTGGGAGGGTTTTTAACGTAGTATATGTGTCGCTAGGCTCACTTTGGTGTGATATTCTTAACCCGTCCCTGCACGGAAATGTGGAACACCTATATTTCTTTAAGTTCAGAATACGCTGAGCGTTAACGAACTCTAAGGAATCTATTACCTATATAAGATTTAAGGATCTCATAGTACTGTCTAAGTAGATCCCTATGAAGTTTATACTATCAAAACCTGTGCAACGTCTAAGAATATTGCAGAACAAATTAATTTTTTCTTCCAGTGCCTTTTCTATAACATTAGTTATACGATGCACCTTGTCTGTCGTCGAGTGTTTATTCCTAAGCCCTGGGTCTAACCTTTTAAGAAGGAGTTTCTCGAAAAGTTTGAAAAAAACGGTAAAAGTGAGATTGGCCTATATGAGGTAATTTCTGATAAAGGCTTACCTGGTTTAGGAATAACAATAATTTCTGCTATCTTCCAGTGAAATGGGACATACATTTGTTTAAAGCAAGCATTAATTATAAGCTTGAGTTTCAACAATGCAGTTGGAGGAAGGTCCTTCAAGATTTGAGCAGTTATAAGACCAGAACCTGGTGATTTTCTATTATTTAGCTTATGAATACATGTCTCGATCTCTCTTAACGAAACATAAGGAATTTCCTTTTCGTCTACTCTGTTATAGAAATCAACATCTTCATTTGCTACCCTAGGTGGAAACGGTTTGAAAACATTTGAAAGGTGCTGACAAAAGAGTTTAACCTTTTCCTTTTGATCGCCGATCCATTTCCCATCAGATGTTTTCAACGGGGGATCTTGCGCTTGAAGTCTCTTTAACCCTACACTGCGCGATTTTCTATTTTTGACTAAAAAAAATATTTTCTTATATAATTTGTTCCTGCAAATACTAAAAAAATAATTAAAAAAATCAACGTTTTGTACCCGCTTATAATTGCAATACCCGAAGTCAGCTCTTACAAAGTCGAATAAGCCAAATGTCAAAGTTTACCGTTAGTTTACGTTAATCAAACATACTTATGGACTTACAAAATGAATGTAGCAGATCATCTACAAAGTGCAACAGAGGAAAATTTTGATTCCACAGTGTAATGGCGACGTTTGAATTTTGTTGTATCAGATCTGCTACACTGCGCAGTGTAGGGTTAAACGTTTAGCAGCCTTCCAAAGGGAGTAGTCCGTGACTTTGTCAGCCGTTATATTACAAAGGTATTTAACTAGAGAATCATTTTTGAATTCCGTAATAGTTTTTTTAAGCCTATTATTGAGTCAATTAAAAATGATTTTATCGCCAGGATATCTTGTCGTTTGTCATTTTCTACGAGCTCTTCTCTTTTCAAGTATAAGTTGCTTGATTTCTGTGGGGTATTTCACCGAAGCCGGTTTTTTTGTTGATAAGTCGGTGCGGTCGGTTGGTACTATCTTCTGTTACCTGTTGCACATCGGCAATGAATTGTTCTGTTTCAATGTCAATATGTTTTGTTGTGACTAAGTGGACCTAAGGTTAATAAAACCTTCGAGAAGTTCTCTGAATTTATACCAGTTCGTTCTTTTGTTTGTTAGTCGTGTGTTTTTATCTGTTCTATCGTTTGCGAGCGAATGAAAATAAAAAAAGTTGTGTTTTTGATTGTGAAAAAATAAATTGGAAACATTTAATTGCAGAATAAAGATAAAATAAAGTACTATATGGTTGGCTGTAATTCACAATTCAGATTGTGTTGCAACGAGGCAGAACGTATATCATTTCACAGGCAAGTTTTGATTAATGTACTTGGGTATATTTAAAACTAAACACAGATTATTTGGTAAGAGAACATGGGTTAATGCCATACAATTGTTGTGTTCTTTCTGGGGCTCGTAATAATAACATAATCTAATAATATTTATAATATTTTTCTTTTTTATTGATATTTATTTATTCATTATAATCTTGTTCAATTATTAATAATACAAAAACTTAAGTTTTTTGGCTAAGTTAAAAGAAATAAACAAAAATGTGGCTAAATGGCTTTTTTACCATGGACAAAATTATTTTCACAGCCAATAATATTTTTTTTTTTTAATTAATCCCTTAGTTTTTTGTGGACCAGCCGTTTCTTTTTAAAACATTTTTCAATCTTTCTGGCATTGGGCACAGGTTTTTTGTAAGTTCAATTGCGATATTTTGCAATTCTTGCAGTAGAAATAGCTTGAGTCGATCTCTTCACGAAATATTATGTTTTCCACCCTTCTACTAAGCTCTTCCCACAGATGTTCTGCAGGATTCATATCTGGGCATTGGGGAGGAGTTGGAAGAATATGGGGCACTTGGTTAATTATCCGCATACGCATTATATGAGCAAGATATTTGGGATCGTTATCTTGTTGAAAAGATAATCTTTTAGCAAGATTTCATTTTTGCACACTCTGGTGAAGATTTCTTTTAAAATGTTGATGTAGACGATCTTATTCATAGTCCTATCAATTAATATTAAGTTGCCAATACCACTTGCCGCCATACAGCCCCAAACCATAACCCCCCCATCCCCATGCTTGATCATGCGCACTATATCATTTTTGTCGAATTCGGTATAGTTGTCATTGTAAGTTTTCAGAAATAGGCCGGCGATTCGTTCAAAGGGTGCTCCCACATTGTACTGATGCATCTTCCCTCGCGTCTTAGTTCTGGGTCCCTTGCTAGCTGCACACACGACACATTTTCGGTACCAACTTTCTACGTCGTCCCTTGCACTGAGCCAATAAAAAAAAATTCACACTTTGGCCAGCGTCTTGTTTGCACCAAAATGATCTCCGGTTCAGCTCTTAACCTTTGAATGGAACGTTTGCAGTCGATCTTGCATGGTCGCTGGGATAATGCAACCGCACTAGAATGGAGTTCCCCTTACGATGATGTATTTCATAGTAGTACATCTGCAATCGCTCAATCCATCATGCGACCTGACCCTCCGGATTCTTGAACTGCAGCAACCATTTTAGAGCCGCGTGGTCTTTGCGCAAAAGGAACTTTTGGCCGTAGAGGTATTTATGGAAGTGTTTTGTCGCCAGCAGCAGCGCTAGAAGTTCTCGCCACGGTGGTTCCTCTCGGCTTGGAGAGCTCTTTGCTGAAGTATGCTTTTTTTTTTTTTTTATGGTTGCGCCAAAGGGTGTGTAATCTTCTAAAGATACCAGTAGCCCGAGCTACTGGCATGCACGAGTCGCAAACCTGAATAATCGATGCCAGGAATACGCCTACGTCCTAAACCACACCCTGCACACTTCAACCACTCTCCCCGTGGGACTACCGTTAGGTATTACTTCGCGGGGCTGGTTAGCTATTTATGCTCTTCATTCGCTGTCTTCCGCTCCTTGTTCCAAAAGTGTTGCCGGTTGGACTTGGTTGCTCTTTCTGACTCTTTCCAGCCGCCTAAGTTCCTGCACGATTATCGCTGCAACTTGTTTCACCGCGTCCCATATTGCATTCGATGCTATCATATGGTGCACAATGTTTTCGGGGGTTGGTATTTCTCCAATTTTTTCCTCCAGTTCTCTGTGCTCTATATGAAAACGTGGGCACTGAAAAAATACGTGCTGAGCGTCTTCTGAGGCCTCTCCGCAATTTGGACAGTTGGGAGATTCATCGAGCCCAAACCTGTTGAGATACGCTCGAAAGCAGCCATGTCCGGTTAGGAACTGGCTAAGATAGAAATCTACCTCTCCGTGTTTTCGGTCCATCCATTTTTGGATATCCGGTATAAGTCGATGGGTCCATCTTCCCTTTGAGGACTGGTTCCATCGCTCCTGCCATGCTCTAATGCTTCGCGGTCTTTCTTCCAGCTTGATATTTCTGACTGACGCTTGAGGTTCCTGAATTTTGGCGTCGTAGGTCCTTTGTAGCTCGAAAGCCAAGATATTCGCTGGTAGCATTCCCGCGATGACACATACTGCCTCGTCTGACACCGTACGGAAGGCACAGCATACTCTCAGCGCACATAGTCTGTTGACAGAGTTTATCCTTCTTGCGTAGGTCTTTTTCGCCATAGCTTTGGCCCATATGGGTGCCGCATACATAAGGATGGACTGCACCACACTGGATAGAATAAGTCTCCTTTGTTGCCTAGGTCCTCCTATATTTATCATTATTCTTGATAAGGCACCGCTCACCCGAGCCGCTTTGTCACACGTTCGTTCAAGGTGCTCCTTGTAAGTGAGCCTCGCGTCGATCATCACACCTAGGTATTTGATAACCGATTTTGATGTCGTATTATGATCTCCTACTCTGATGGTGATTTCCTCTCTTTTCTTGCGGCTGCTTACCAATACTGCCTCTGTTTTATGTTCGGCGAGCTCTAACCCGACTGCTGCCATCCACCGTTTGACTTTTCGGATACATTCATTTGCAATATCCTCTATTTCCTCTAGATGTTTTGCAACCACGACAATTGCAATATCATCGGCGAAGCCTATGATTTTTCCCTCATTTGGGATTCCAAGCCTTAGAACCCCATCATACATAATGTTCCAAAGGATAGGGCCTAATACCGATCCTTGTGGAACTCCGCCAGATATGTGGTACTGCTTTACTCCATCGTCGGTATCGAAGAGCAGAAACCGTTTCTCGAAGTAGCTCAGTATTATTTTAATTAAGAACCATGGCACCATCATTGACCTAAGCGATTGCACTATGAGTCCCCAATTCGCAGAATTGAACGCGTTTTTGACGTCCAATGTTATTACGGCACCGTATTTCTTTGCACTGCCTCTCCATCTCCTGCCCTGAATGGCTTCTTCCAAGGTTGTAGTTACCCTTCTTATTGCGTCTACTGTAGAACGAGCTTTCCTAAAACCGTACTGTTGGTTGGAGAGTCCCCCGGCTTCACCAATTGCTACTTCTAGTCGGTTGCATATGATTCGCTCCAGTATTTTACCCATTGTGTCTAACAGGCATATGGGACGGTATGACGAGGGCTCGTCTGGTGGTTTTTTCCCTTTAGACAGCAGCACTAGACGTTGCTTTTTCCATTGGTCTGGAAAAACTCCTTCTGTTAGACACTTGTTGTAGAGTTCCACAAATGGTTGCGTATTTGTTTTAATGGCTAATTTAAGGGCCTTGTTCGGTACGCCATCCAATCCAGGTGACTTGGTATCCTCGAATCGTCTGCATACATCCAGGAGTTCCCTTTGCGTGACAGTTGGGATGTCCTGTACTTCCGGAGGTGGCTCTATACGCTCTGCTGGTATTTGAGGTGGAAACAACCCCGATACAAATTTCTGCATAAGGAGAGGGCATGAGGGGGAGGGTGCCCTAGTGCCTTTGAGTTTTGCCATTACTGTTCTATAGGCGGTGCCCCAAGGATTTACATCTGCTTGCTCGCAGAGTTCCTTAAAGCTATTGCTCTTACTTCTGCGGATAGCTAGTTTTAGCTCTCTTCGCCTATTTTTGAATTGCACCCGTAGGTCCTGATGTGTGGACAAACCTCTGGATCGCTGGAATAGTCTTCTGGCTCTATGGCACTTGCTGCGTAGCTCTGCTATCTCTTGGTTCCACCAGTATACTGGTGGCCGGCGATTTGTTGACGTTTTCCGGGCCATGGATGCGTCGCAAGCCCTAGTTACTTGTTCGTGAACCTCAACGGCCATAGCGATTGCTGTTCCTGGGCTTATTGTTGACTCTGCAAAAATCAGGGCAAAAGTGTCTTTGTCCATGGTGCTTATTTTCCACCCCATTCGTTGTGCCTTCTTTGGGCGTTCCTGGGTTGGTCGCCTAGGTTGTACTTCAAACAGGATGGCAAGGTGGTCGCTGTGAGTATATTGATTACTGACTCTCCAGTTGGCGCCTCTCGATAAGGAACTAGTTGCAAAGGTGATATCAACTATGGAGCCTACACCATTTCTACTAATGGTGTGCTCACTTCCTGTATTAAGCAATATTAGGTCTAGTGACGATACGGCTTCTAGGAGAGCTTCTCCCCTTCTATTGGTCCGTGCGCTGCCCCAATCCGTGGCCCATGCATTGAAGTCTCCAGCTATAATCGTTGGGCTACGACCTCTAGCATCATCCACGAGCCTATCAAGCATACTTTGGAACTCCTCAATGGTGTTGTTTGGAGATGCATAACAGCTATAGATATGCACTCCTTTGACCTTTGCTCGCACGAAGCCTGTTCCGGGTGTCATCATTTTTTCTTCAAAGGCGCAATCTCCGCAGGCCCAAATAGCAGCTCTTTTTGAGTCATCCGCAGCCCAAACTGTATCATCGAGATTTTTGTACTGCTCACATAATACGGCAACATCTATCTTTAACTCGCGAACGGTTTGTGTCAAGATGTCCTGCGCCGCTTCGCAGTGGTTTAAGTTTAGTTGCAGCACTTTCATATTCTTCTTGCGACTTTTGCAGCATACTATGCTTCCTGTCGCGTGTTTGATGTTGCTACTTCCCTTTTCTTCGCAAAGGACGCACTTTGCATCATGCTGCAGTTCTTGGATACATGGCCTTTCTGTCCACACCGAACGCAATCCTCACTCCTATCCAACGTGTTTTTACACGCCTTTGCTAGGTGCCCGAAGTTAAGACACCTAAAACATCGCAGCGGTATTATTTTCTCCCGTATTCGGCATACCGTCCATCCGATTTTTATTTTTCCAACCTCCAGAACTTTTTTGGCAGTATTTATAGGGAGGCTAATGACGGCAGTTTGCGTCCCTGCATAGGCTCTCCTTATAGATTTGATGGATGAGATCTCTATGCCTTGTGCTTCCTCGAACTGCTCGGACAGAGCTTGGCAGATCTCTTCCTTTGTGGTGACGCCATCTAGGTCTTTGCACTCAATGAGCACCTCTTGCGTTAGGGATCTCACTTCCGCTATTTCACCGAGAACTTTTCCCACTTTACTTTGGTGTTCTGATGTTCTTCCATCAGCTGCTTTCTTGAGCTCAAGCAGTAGCTCTCCCTTGGCTGTCCTTCTTATGCGGGTTACATCACACCCCAATCCATTCAACTCGGGGTTGGTCTTCACCTTTCGGAGTATGTCGCAATAGGAAATTTCTCCGATCTTTTTAATCACCAGTGCGTCAGGCTTAGCATATATCTTGCCTCGACTTTTGTCCAAACGACTTTATTAGTGGTTTCTGCACTTGGTTCTTCGATCCGGGGTTTCACTGTCTGTCCATGGTTTTTCCCCGTGGCCTTTTTTTTTTCTTTTTGGCCCTTATGCATGATTTGTTTCACCACCATTTCCGTTTTTTCCGCAACAATTTCGGCGTATGACAGTGTGGAGGGTTCTTCGGTATTTGGAGATTTGCTGAAGTATGCTACTATCTTCCCTTGGCCTTTGTGTACCTGCGGAAGGACCGCCCCGACACCGGCGTTACTTGCATCTATAATACATCCACTATGAACATTTTGCTGAGACTGGGGTAAGCTAGTATTGGTGTTTCGCATAGTTGCCTCTTAAGAGTCCTAAAGCTTTTATCGCATTCACCTGATTATTTGAACGGCCTCTCTTTTTCTGTCAGTTGGTGCAAGCTCTTCACGATTCCGGCAAAGTCCTTTACGAATCGTCTGTAGTACGTCACAAGCCCTAAAAAGCTCCTGAGCTATTGTTTATCTTTCGGGTCTGAAGAAAGCACATCTTTTTCGCATTCAGCTTCAGGTACGCAGCTCAAAGTCGCTCCACCACATTCTTCAAGTTGTCACGATGTTCCTCAAATGTTTTTCCTACCACGATGAAATCGTCCAAATACACCAGGCAAGTTTTCCAAGTCAATCCACACAGGACATGTCCCGTTAAGTGCTCGAAAGTTGCCGGAGCGTTGTATAGTCCCAATGGCATTACTGTAAACTGCCACAGCCCATTTCCTGCAGTGAATGCAGTTTTCTCTCGGTATTCTGGATCGACTTGTACCTGGCAGTAACTACTCTCCAAACCGACGCGACGGTTCAAAAATGGACTGCGGAATAGGGGCGGGGATATTCTCTGATTCCCTCAATATTTCCAGGTCTTACCGGATTCCTGATTCGTGCAGTGTCTTCCACGCGGAAGTTTTTGTTGTACGTGAGACCTGCCGACTACTTAAGCAAACCTCTACACCCCTAAATACCATTGCTATCCCCCCAGCCAGGCCGTTATCAAGGCTATAGTATCTGCCACTACATCCTCGAGGCTAGTAGAACAGTGTAAATATTTGGCGCAACCACTCGTGTTGTGTGAGTTATATTTCTTCACACAAATGGAACGGACCTACAGTTTTGTGCCGTATCCGAGATTTGAGAAGCTTTTTCGTAACAACAATACTCTCGGATGTTTGGCAGACGCTCGCGAGAGGGGGGACCGTGAAAAAACTTTTTGGTGTTTTCTGGGATTCAAACATTGAACCTCTCGCGCAGTGATCCGACACACTAACCATTTCCGCCACGTTGCCCACTTACCTAACCCTAACTTATGCAGATGACATTGTCATTGTGTCTGAAGGCCCAAACGAAGCAAAGACGAAACTGGATAAATGGAGAAAAGCCCTAGAGGCAAATGGCCTACAGATAAGTCGAACCAAGACCGAATACATGCACCTCCCCCTCAAAGACCACATCAGAGGTACCCTTAAGATAGCACCCATAGCCGAAAAAGTAACGGAAGGCAGACTACGCTGGTATGACATTATACGCAGATCGGAAGACCATATGTCTCGAAAGGCGCTGTAGATCGAAACCCCGCGGGAAGGACCCGGAAGACCGAAGACAACATGGTATCAAACAATTCCAATGATCAAAAAGGCATCAGGTGGACGTCTCGAGAACGCAAAATCGAGTAATCTGGAAGCTCAAGACCAGAAGGGGCGACCCCAAATGAATGGGAAAACTGCAAGGAAAAAGAAGAAGTAGAAGTGCCTATATGTATCTTTCCCCAATCGAATACAATAATTTTCTCATAGACTACAAATAAACAATTAAGGATGCCCACTGCCATCCCCTCCCTGCAGGACATTGAACAAAACTATTCATATTCTGAGGCAATGAGCAGCAAACCCCAGCCGCCCCTACATGTTTTTGCCTACATTAAAGATTTTTAAATACATAAATACATTTTAGACAGGTTTTGTGTACATGAAATGTGAATGCTCAGAATTTGCAACTTCCATCTATCGCTATCTGCAGAGCTTCACTGGATACAACATCCTAAAGCTTTTTTCCCTGAGCTTTGCAATATGTCATACGCAGACTCATTCAATAAATTTCCAGATTGGCAAGTTATTCACAGCGCCATTATGAAGTAATAGTTGGTGTACACACCGGAGTTTTTCTTGAGTAACCAACAACTTCAGTTTTTTACAGAATTTGAATGTAGAAGTCCTCTTTTATAGTTCTTGTTATAGAGTACAATCGCTTACTGCGAAAACTCGGTGAAGTAATTATTATCTTGAGCGCGGGGACTATTTTAAGATCCAAATTTAGTATTATATTTTTCTCGGAAGATGGCACAGTTTGTTACTCACATACAACCGACTTTAGTAGAAGCTTCACAAGGTCATATGCCACACCATCATGGTCATCAGGTTGGACTTCAACATCAATCTCATTTACCACATAGTGGACATAATATGCCCTCTCCTCCTACTCATAATCATCACAATCAGCATGTTCAACAGCAACAAATTTCTCAATCTCATAACAAGCACCAAAACAGCCAGCATGCAAAATATTCTCATGAAAATTTTTCAACAGGGCATTTTGGGGTAAGTGCAAATATTAGGAAAAAATAAATAAGCTACATATTATAATGTTATACATTGCTTATACATCTTACTACCCCTTACCCAACTTCTATCTATGAGAACCTCTTCTTTTTTTAAGGAAAACCTCTCTTAAATTGTATCTGTATTGAGAATCTTAGAGGAATAAAACACAATTTTGTTTAAACTTTTGCATCTAAAAATAAACTTAAAATCATTTAAACTGGTTCAAAAGCTCGTGTACAGAAAAATCTGTACACAAATAAATTTAGTATCACTCGATAGAGAGCAGAAAGTCGTTGTTGAAACAAAATAAATAATTTGCTTCCAAGAAGAATAGTGCTCTGTATGTTAATATTAATAAGGATAATAAATTCATGCTGAGTTTAAAGAAAAGATTTCCATCACTTTCTAGTTTAGGCGTAAGTTAAATATTAACATATTTATTCATACTCGAAAAAATTGCACAAAAAAACTTGCTTTTTATAAATTGTTAATATTATTTTTTACTTGTTTGGTTTTTAAAATGAATATAATTCAGAGGACGGCTAAATGGCACCTGCTTGATTGAAGGTAACCAAGTGGTTTATTCTTAGGGTTTCAAAATCTTCAAATATAGGAAGTGTTAGTATTATGTTTACATACAACGTTCTTACTATGATATAAGTGACCTTATTGAACATAACAAAACTCCCAGTTCAAACAAAAATAAATCAATCGGACGTGAAGTATGTATGTACGTATGTACATAAATAAATATAATAAATAATACATTCAAAATTAAATTGGAAGTGAAGTACATACAATATGCACAAACATATGAAAATGCAAAATATTCTTGTTCGCATAAAATGCCTATTTACATATTTTGTCGTTGTCTTTACAAAATCGGTTGTGCGTTCTTTTGTCAAATGCCACTGGCGTCTACCAATTGTGAAGTTATACAATTTTGAGTATATGCCTTATATGTAGTTATGTACGTTTTGACGAACGTACTGTTTATTTACATATATTTATAAGATTCATATTTTCTGTTTTTAAGGAGAGTAGAAGTCGAGAAGTTTGATGAAATATTTCTGTAAATATCACAGCAAGTGGTAATGGTGTAGTGGTAACGTTATCGATTGCCGCGCCAATGGTTTATGGTTCAAATCCTGACGTCAGGAAGTATTTATTTATTTATTTTCTCATGTAATAGAGAGTCAGTTCGATCAATTGCGAAAGCTTGTGCGAACACTGGCTAGTAGGTTGGTCGTATATGGTTGAAAAAATTGTTCACTCTGTTAGATGATTGATATGCCTATGACATCAGGTGGTCGGAAAAAAATACTGTGAATCAGAGTAAGGACAAAAATAATAAGAAAAAGCACCACAGTTATCTGGACCCCACCCCCGAAGTTTTTCTGAAACGTAACATCTGACTTTCAAACCACTACGCCAATCTTTCTCTCCCTCTATCCTTTCCAAAGGCAGCACCGTGTAAAACATTTTAAGGATATTCATAACCCTTTGAGTACGCGCAAATTATAAAAAAGGAAATTCGTCGATATTTACAAGTGAATACCTAAGAATTACAGTTTCGATTTTTGGGGGACTTAAGCAAACGAAATCACTGTCGGTTAAGATTTGAATTGTGGCTTGTGAATTATCAAACAGATTCATCAAAAAAGTATGCGAATTGAAGTCGAATTCTCTTAGAAAATTTCAACTCTCTTGGGAATTTCAACAAGACAATGACCCGAAACACACTTCGGGTCTAGCCAAGAAGTGGTGTACATCTCATGACTGCGCAATCCTCCCGGCTTAAGTCCAATTGAGAGTTTATGGGGGATTGTAAAGGAAAAATCAGACCAATAAAACCAAAAACCAAGAGAGAGTTGTGGCCAAAAGTAAAGTCAGCTTGGTATGCTATAATAAAACGTACTTATAGGGCGTTGGTAGATTCAATCCCCTTTAGATGTAAGGCTTTATTGGATAAAAAAAGTCCAACCGACAAAGTTTATTTTTTACGTTTCGACCCTAATTTATTGTGGTTAAAAAGAATCATTTTTATTGCGGTTATAATTTTTTAAATTTAATCAATAAAGTTGATATTTAAGCCTAAAACAAAAATTAAATTTAATGTGATTACAATTAATTTGCAGACTTTCTTGGGTAGTAGTTAGTTAGTTATTTAGACATTTATTTCATAAAAAGGTTGATACATTATCATACATTGTTTCAAATCTATTTAGGTTTGGCCATTATTGACCGTCTACCAGATTGACATTTAGGCTCCGTACATAAAATATATAATCACTTTCATAGTACATTATAAACTTTAACCATTCGCATAAAGAGTTTAATAATTGCATAATGGAATCGAACTATATTGACATTTCTATCCCAAAAGTTTCTGGATATACTCTTTTGAAATGTAGCTTTCTGTTTTTTTGTGAAGTTCCTCTGCCCATGCTGGATCCCGTTTCATCCTTTGTTGAAGCATAGTAACCGTCTTTTGGCCATCGAGAAGCTTTCTGGAAGTTGGGTGTCGTCGTATTTCCATAGAAGCCCGGTCTCGAACCGTCCCTCTATTCGCTGATTTCGAGATTGCAACAACTCTAAAGCTGGTCTTCTGAGGACTGCAAGATGCTGGTGCGTTCCGAATCTCCAAACCTCTTGGTACACAGGAACTCCTTGGCGAGTTGTTCGAGAATGCAGTCGCATATGTGGAAGTTGGTATGGAAACTTAGACATCCTTGCTCTTGTAAATTACGAGCGCAAGGGCCGTGAATTGTCCATCCTAACTGGGTCTTTTCTCCTGCACTGTAGTGGAAGACCCAGCTTCCAATTATTAAGCCCGATAAGCAATCGAAGGGCGGCGTTAGCATAGGAAGCGATAGGCAGACCGCTTAAATGTCCGTACCGCCTCTGCAGCTTCTTTGCGTTCAGGGATTGAAGTGGAAGCTGGAGAGTTCTTACGGTATGCACGTTCAGTAACGCTTATATCTTGTTGCTATCACCAGTTCCAGATATGCAAAAAATCATCAATCTTGAGTCATTTTCGTACCTGTGGGTGTTAGCGGTCCATTTAATGCACAAAGAGTCAAGCTTACCTTCGATGTTCAGTTCAGCTGCCAAATCTTCGTCCATCAGCGCCAATGACGAATCGTCATCCAGGAAAGCGTACGTTTTGGCCTGGGTGTTGTTGCTGTATAAAATAACTGGAACTATCCGGTTCATAACTCCCTGAGAGTTCTGGATGTGCTTGTTGTTGGGTTGTGCTATGGGTCCGATATGGGGCTGTTGTTGTATTTGTTGTGCTACAATTGTCTTTTCCACATAAGGTATCTGATTTGCACCGGTAGCCACTATATCTTTTAAGACAACGCCTGCATAGCTTACAGTCACGTACGACTTCCCATTTAGATGCATGTCGAATTGGTTGGTTGGTTTTTTATTATTTTTTTATTCTGATTTTTGTTCAAGTTACTAATGACTGAGGCAGGAGCCTCGCCAGAAAAAGAATCGCAACGTTTCTGTGTTACACATTGCACACATCTCCAAGATTTATTGTCTTTTTTCATATAGTCTAAGCCTACGGGAAAATATTAACACAAGAAGCATGAAAAATGTCAATGCAGTCACAGTAGTCTACTTTTAATTCCGCTCTTTTAACTTTATTTTTACAAAAATTGCAAAACATTTTTAAGTAGTTATATTGAAAGACGACTTATAAATGTTCGCGACGCGTGCGTACCCCACAACAGACAGTGACGAACTCTTTATGTTATACCCCTAGGACGCGTGGTCAGGTATACTAGTGCCAGTAGTAAACTATGGGAGTGTGATCACTGCCGTTGGCCCATTAAGGGCTCCTTCGCCACCATCTGTATTCCAAGGTCCTGACTAACCTTGGAAATTCCTCACCAACCGGTGATCCGAATATGTCGAAGGTGTTCAAGGTCGCGCAAGGTGTTCATTAAGTTCAAACTAACAGGAACTCTTGACGCTACCGTTGACTCCATCTAGTTAATTCATCTGTTGGCGACAAGAATCTCCTAAAGGGGTGGGTTACGCAAGCTTCGTCCGAGGTACTAGGCACCCAGCTGTCACCAACGTGATTGTTGAGAGCGGGAGTTGGTAGGCCTAAACTAAGTGAAAACCCTTGCCTTTTCATGTCATCGGATGCACTATCGTTTGACCATCTTTAAAATTAACTGGTCAATGATTAAAATCCGGCCAACCGTTTTCTCAAAATTTTAAGAACCGACAAATGGATTATCAAATTAAATATTTGTAAGATGTACGCAATAATTTAGAAAGAATTGAAAAGTTTTGCCTTTAAAAATTTAATAAAAATATGCCAAGCTCCATAAAATCCGGATCCAAAAGCAACCCTACTGTACGTGTGTTAGGCTTTAACAGTACGGTTAACACAAGATCACAAGTTCACAACAGTTGGCACCCACTCAGTCGACCCGTGTACAAACAACGAACATCTATATACTATACCTATAATAAAATGATAACAAGGGCTCTTGATGGGCGCGTATTATGCAGAAACTACTGTAAATATTTTAACGAATCTTTTGGCGTTCTACACCTTAGGATATTGGTCCTATTTCCAATAAGAATATTCACGATAGTCCTTAAAGGGATTAAGATATTAAAAGAAATAAATACAGATTAAAATAAAACAAACAAAACTAGGCATTATAAAACTATACATTCGGAAAGTTAGAGAGCTACTGAGTTTTTTTTTTGTTTGCATACTTTTGGGTGCTGTATAACAAATATAAATACATTAATTTCCTGTTTCACATTCATTTCCCGTATTTCCGAACTGTAGCGCCTTCTAAGTAAGTAAGTGATTTATTTCCTTGCCTACCTATAGGCGCAAATTTATACATATGGTATGCACATGTGCATTTTGACGTAGTAATTCTGGTAGCTAAAAACATACATATGCGGCGGTTAAAGTCTGGTGTAAGTCATTTCTCAATGAATACTGCACATGCCAAACTGTTGCATGAAAATGCGAAGTAAATTAAAATGTTACCACTTCAACAACAGACGGTAGCACAAACTTGATAGATAAAGGAAAAGCTGATATATATTGTTGGAAGTTACAGCGGGACAAATCTTAAATTCTTAAGCTAAAAATGACTTACACCACTAACTTTAACCGCCTCACATAAAGTTATTGTGGAGCACGCAAACAAAGTTGCGGGTATCTGATAGTCTATAATAAGAAGGTTTGATTTCAGTTGATTATTTGGTCGAAGGTTCACATCCTTCTTGGAATGTTCTACCCCATGTAAAACTATTGGCTTGAATGTTAGCGAAATGTAAAGATTACTTACTTACTTAGGTGGCGCTACAGTTCGGGGTGAACCTGGGCCTCAACCAACAAGCCTCTCCATTTAGCTCGGTCTTTAGCTAATTGCCTCCAGTTGCGCACTCCAAGTTGGTCGAGGTCTCCTTGAACTTGTGCGCGCCACCTACGGCGATGATTCCCTCTACTGCGTCGTCCCTCCGGGTTAGATTCGAAGACTCTGCGGGCCGGAGCGTTGGTGTCCATTCGCTCTACATGTCCTAGCCATCTCAGACGTCCAATACGCAGTTTTTTGACTAGGTCGATGTCGCTGTACAGCTCGTATAGTTCGTGATTGAATCTTCTCCTCCAAAACCCGTCAACACAAACGGGACCGAAAATCTTACGAAGAATTTTTCTCTCGAAGCGACCAATGATATCTTCATCCTCTTTTAATAAAGTCCATGTTTCAGGGTCGTAAAGCAGGACTGGGATGATCAAGGTCTTATATAGAGTCTCCTTAGTTGTTCGAGATAGGGCTTTACTGTTGAATTGCCTTATAAGCCCCAAAAAACAGCGATTGGCAAGAGTTATACTTCGATTGATTTTGTTAGAAGAATTTATAGCAGAGCCAAGGTAGACAAAGTCCCTTACTACCTCGAAGTTATAGCTGCCCACGGTGACGTTTTGTCCAATTCGTCGGTGTTGGTTTTCCCTTCTAGTTGACAGCATATACTTGGTTTTGCCCTCGTTTATCGCCAAACCCATTTTGGCCGCTTCCGCCTCAATGCTTGCAAAAGCACCGGTGACAGCCCGCTGAGATCTTCCGATAATGTCTTTATCGTCGGCGTATGCAAGCAGTTGTACAGACTTGTAATAGATTGTGCCTCCGGTGTTGGCTTGTGAGTTCCGCACAATCCGTTCAAGTACAATATTGAAGAAGTCACATGACAGCGCGTCACCTTGTCTAAAGCCTTTTTTGACATCAAAGGTCTCGGTGAGGTCATTACCGACCTTGATGGAGCAGCGAGCGTTCTCCATCGTCAGCCTGCACAGACGGACAAGTTTGGCAGGGATGTCAAAACTAGACATGGCTCTATAAAGCTCTTCTCTATAGATGCTGTCATAGGCGGCCTTGAAATCGATAAAGAGGTGGTGAGTATCGATTTGGAATTCTTGGGTTTTCTCCAGGATCTGCCGAAGTGTGAAGATTTGATCGATGGTGGACTTTCCTGGCCTGAAACCGAACCGATAGGGTCCAATCAGGCTGTTGATAAAGGGTTTCAGGCGTTCACACAATATCGCAGAAAAGATCTTGTATGCGATGTTGAGGAGACTGATGCCTCTATAATTGGCGCAGTTGAGGGGGTCTCCTTTCTTGTGGAAATGTAAAGATTGCATTCTTTTATTTCTTTTTATTTTATTGAATTTTTATTTAATATTCCTTCTTCTTTATTCTTCAAGTACAAGAATGCTTTTAAGTTGTTGAAAAATAATAATAAAGAGTAATGAGGTGACTAGAGGCGAATGACATTTGAAAATACCTAACACCGATAAATTTTGTGGTAAACTTAGCAAATAGGCGAACCCCACAGGCGGATCAGTAGAAATGCGGTGAAGTGGGAAGGCTATGATAATTTAATTTCATTCATATACATAAAAAAACGGTTTATAAATTTAATAGTTACATTTTAGTAAGCTAAATCCAGTATCACCTCTAAGTCATCCATTGCGAAGAGCCATTTTTATTAAGTAATTTAAATAGATACAGATAACGTAGATTCAAAATTCGTACATATATCGTCATTTTTAAAGAGCATTGGTACTGAGACAGTACAAACAAAATTTGTAGGTTGAGTTTTATTTCAAACTGACAGATTAACTAGGGCTTTGTTTGAACTTCTGATAGTAGAGGTTTAACCGCTGCGCTTGAGAAACACTGAGTACTTTATAAACATAAAGATGCTTTAACGGCAAAACCCGAGGATAATGAAACAGTGGCAAACCACTGGTTAGCCTATTCTTTTTACAAATAATCCTAAGATGATAGACTCAGTATTATTATAATAGGCCCCTCTCCAGCTTGATATATAATACTACACGGTAGGTTCAGGTTTACGAGTCCATAATATCTGTGGCCACAAGGTAAAACCGCCTAAGTCGATTTTCACAGATTCACAGAAAACAAGTTTAAAGTTTTCGTTTTCGTTTTTCCCGAAAAAGTATGGGAATTTGGAATTTTAGTCCTGTTCTTTTGCCTATAACTCGCTAACGATAACAAGTAATAAGGTAAAAATTTGGCAGCATAGACCTCGATCAATAGAGCATCTTCTGTATATCATTAGTAAAAGATCTTTTGAGCACTATGGAAATGATTTACTTTGAAATTCTAGAAGCCAAAGAAATTCAAAGAGTACAGATAGAATAACTGCAAGCCAAAAACAAAGAGTGCTAACACAGAATCAATTTGCTGGAGGATAAAGTCAATTAAGTATTTAGAACAGCTATCGATAGCCAACACAGTTGAAATTTATAGCGTCCGACCGAAGCTTCGGCTTCGGCTTCGGTCACATCCGGCTAAAAAAAACTACAATCGGCTAAACCTAAGTTTTGGCCGAAGCCGAAAGTTTAGTTTATAGTTAATTGGTTGTCCTGCGTCGTGGTAGGCGCCGAAAATGATTGATTGGATAAATGTTTTTTTTATTATTGCTAATGAATTACTTGTTTTTTTTTTTTGTTATTTAGGAGTTATTTCTTGTTTTGTTTTGAATATTTACTATTTCAATTAAATATTAAAATTGATACTAGTTTAATTTGTTATTATTTTTGAAAAGTTAACTTATCCCGTTAGTTTGCTTATTGCATGCATACATTCCAGAAAAACTTCCAAAAAATCATTATTTTTTTTATTTTAGTCAATCTTAAACGGAAATTCTTTAAGTTATTAAAGCTTCGGCTTCGGCCGAAGGTTGTAGTTTAGCCGAATATTCGGCTTCGGCTTGGGCTTGGGCTTGGGCTAGAAATCAACCTTCGGTCGGACACTAGAAATTTATTTATATTTAGAAATATAATATATATATATTAATATTTATGTTAATATTTATGTTAGTGATCTCATCATTTCTGGGTGTCGTGATGCATATTCGGGCATTTCTCACCTCAGGCACTTCAGTCTGATTTGAGAGCATATCGCCAGCGAATACGCATTTCAAAACCGTAGCAAAATACTCTTTCCATCTCTTGTGTGGTCCTCATCCGAAATGAGCAAGGAGCCGTCTAGGCTTTTCACTGAGTGTTGGCTGAAGCTGCGACCACTTGTCAGCTCTTTGGTGGTTCTCCAGACGGTCCTGCTATCGCAGCGCGTTGATGTAGTTGCGCCTGTCACGTCGCACAATACGCTGAACTTCTCTCATCCTCATGCGATATAGGGACTCTAGCTTCACTATCTTTGCTGCTGAAGTAGCTGCAACGCGAACTTTCAGCTGTTTTCGTTTATCGATCCGTCTCCAGGTATCCTCGGAAAGGCACGCCCTATGTCTTCCCTGCGATCGACCGACAATTCTTTCAACACTTACTTACTTACTTAGATGGCGCTACAGTCCGGGGTGGACCTGGGCCTTAACCAACCAGCCAGTGCGGTTACGAGCCAGCTGCCTCCAGTTGCGCACGCCAAGTTGGTTGAGGTCCCCCTCCACTTGTTTGCGCCACCTACCGCGAGGTCGTCCTCCACTGCGTCGTCCATCCAGGGTGGATTCGAAGACTTTCTTAGCGGGAACGTTGCGCTCCATCCGCTCCAAATGACCCACCAATCTTAGTCGCTGTATGTGAACTCTTCTGGCTAAGTCGATGTCCTTGTATAGGCCGTACAGTTCGGCATTGTACCTTCTCCTCCACTCACCGTCTATGCAGACGGGACCAAAGATCACTCGAAGAACTTTTCTCTCGAAATAATCAAGGGCATTCTCATTCGGTTTTGTCAAAGCCCATGCCTCTGCGCCACACAGCAGGATTGGGATGATAAGTGTCTTATAGAGAGTTACCTTAGTAGTTCGAGATAGGGCTTTGCTACTCAATTTCTGTTTTAGCCCATAGAAACAAAGATTGGCAAGAGTAACTCTTCGTGTGATCTCCCTACTGATGTCACTTGCGGTATTCAGCATAAAGCCTAGGTAGACAAAATCCTTTACTACCTCAAAATTATATCTGTCTATTGTGGCGTTCTGTCCAAGACGCCGATGTTGGGTGTCCTTTTATGTAGACAGCATATATTTTGTTTTGCTTTCATTGACCGCTAGACCCATTTTTGCTGCGTCGATCTCAAAACTCGTAAATGCCCCATTGACGGCCCGCTGAGTTCTTCCGATTATGTCAATGTCATCGGCATAAGTGAGTAGTTGTACATACTTGTAAAAGATTGTACTTCCGGTGTTGGCTTGTGAGATTCGTATAATTCTTTCAAGTACTATGTTAAAGAGATCGCATGATAGCGCGTCACCTTGTCTAAGACCTTTCCTGACATCGAATGGTTAGGTGATCTTACCGACTTTGATGGAGCAGCGAGAGTTCTCCATCGTCATTCTGCACAAATGGATGAGCTTGGCAGGGATGCCAAGACTAGACTTGGCTCTCTATACCTCGTCTATATACACGCTATCATAGGCAACTTTGAAATCGATGAAAAGGTGGTGCGTATCGATTTTATATTCATGGGTTTTTTCCAAGATCTGCCGTAGTGTGAATATTTGGTCAATGGTGGACTTTCCTCACGTCATTCTGATCGGGTTGACGGGAATCTTGACTGCCATCATCACTGTTGAATGGCTCGTTCTGCCTGACAGCGGAATATTGGTCATCACCACCGTTTAGCAGTCTGCAGAAGTGTTCGTTCCGTATCCTCAGCACCGACTGCGATTCTACTACTATGTTGCCATTTTCGTCCCTGCAGGCTTCTGTTCTGGCTTTGAAACCTTGGCTTGTTCTTTTTACATTTTGGTAAAATTTTCAATTTCCTCGATCAAGCGCTTCTCATGCTCGTTTTTCTTCTTTCTGAGAAGTCGATGTTCCTCTTTTCACCTGCGCACCTAGAGCGCGTAAGCAGCTCTAGTCCTTCTATGCAGCGCCGCTTTGTACTCTTCTTGTTTAGCTGCATGTGCTTGCCGGCATTCCTCATCAAACTAGGGGTTTCGTTGTGGTGGGCGAGAGAAACCCAGTACATCAGAGGCGGCATCTCTGATGGCTTGTTGGCAACGCTGCCACTGGTCTTCTTAGATTAAGATTAAGGGAAACTCGATCGGTAATGACTCTGGCGGTCTCTTGCCATTGTAGCCGCCCGACGTCAAATTTCCTCACAGTATTTCGTTGATTTCGCTCCGTTGTGGATATCCGCATCCGTACCTTGGCTACAACTAGGTAGTGATCCGAGTCCACGTTGGCTCCTCGGAAAGTCCGGTCACCCAGAATACTGGAAGAGTGCCTTGTTCTGACCGGTTAGCACCGTGCTTTCTTCCAACGAAGAGAAGAGTGCAAATCGGGAGAGTAAAAGACTTTAAATACGGTTTAATTAACTTATTTATTGCTGAACGGTCCGCTGTCGAGGCTAGGCTGCAACCGTCAGTATCTAGTTATTATCTTACACTCTGCCTCTTACTTTCAATCCTTCCCTTTTATACCTATTTTCTGTCGGGAATCTATCCCTTCCACCATTGCACTATGCCCATGCCTTACGCAATTTCCATAGCCATCGATCAGCTATTTTCGGTTCAGTTTCTAGTTTAAAACATTCGGCAATCCTCAGTCACAGGCACAAGTGCATTATCAGCATTGTACCTATTTCTGATTATTGAACCCAAATGTTGTTTAACGCATTCAAGTGCATCATCGGCATTGTACCCAAATAAACCGACTCGGTTTGTTTACGTTTTGTTTCCGCGTACTTTGTGTATATTGTATTGAGCGGCACTGCGAAGCGTACTCTTAAATATGAAAGAATGTATACCGAAAGAGAGACCTATTTATTAGTGATGGGATAATTAGCATTAGCAAAATGAATTCACGATGAAAGATTTTTTCGCATTAGCAATATGAAAAGCAGTTGCTAAATTTGATGAAATGTGAAATTATTTTTTTCGCAGTGTGCGTTGCGTTCACAGAACAGAGAAAGAGAAGTAGAAGAGAAGGAAGTAGCCTCATGCAAAACGAATACATACATTAGCGTACACACTCATCCCTTATGTACATTTCCATTTTAAATTGTTTCACTACTCTAGCTTCATTTTCATTTCAATGTATTGAATGAATAACGGCAAACTAAGCTTTTCTTCATTCTTGTTCTCATTTGCATTAGCACATACACATTATGTTATGCATGGAAATGTGAAATATTGTTGTTAAATGTGAAAATTTGTTAACAGTAGGTGTGTTTTGGTGAGAATTATGCAAAGTAGAGTGAAAGCTTCTCCATAAAACGATTCTTAGTCAATCTGTAAAAAAACTTTTTTAATTGTTTGAAGATTGGTGATTGAATTGAAATTGAAGTAAAAAGTATGAAAAAGTTGTGCTTAAATGTATGAAATACTACTGAATTATTCCAGTTGAACGAAATAACTTTTCTCAGGGAAAAAGCTCTTCCCATCCATCCCAACTCATGTTCGACTGAGAAGAAAAGTTAAAGTGGTTCCAAGTCACTTTGTGTTGTTGTACTCCGTATTAAATCTTACTTCACTAAGAAGCGAGGTTTCACCAAAACGCACCCAGTGTGAGTGAATGTGAAATGAAATAGCATTATGCGATTCACTTATAAGGCATCTCTTAGACTTTCAATGATATTTCATATTAATTTAGCATTAGCATTTCACATGCTAAGTATAAAATAATAGCATGCTAATTAAATTAATAGAAAATAGCATTAATTTCCATCACTACTATTTATGAGGTCATCACTTTGGTATTTTATGGGTGTGAGCTAAGTGATAATACGAGCGAGTCGTAAGTCACATTGGTTGAGCTAGGTTGTGTGGGAACCAAGCGATACATTGGTTGGTCTGGTTTGTGTGGAACCAAGCGATAGTGCACTGAGCGTAATTCGGTGGCGATTGGTTGGCAGGTCATGGTGTTGGTGGAAAATGTAGTGTGCACTTAGTGCATGTAGTGTATTCACTACACCTTGCTTCGATCGCAATGTGATCGATTTGGTTGACAGTTTTTCGATCAAAGGAGAGGCATGTTCCTTTGTGAATGTCGAGACGTGGGAACCGCGTACTAGCTACGACAAAGTTTCGCCCCGCCGCAAAGTCGATTAGCCTGAGTCCGTTGCCGGATGTGATGTCGTGCAGGCTGTGCTTTCCGACTACGCTACTAAAGACGTCTTCTCTTCCTAGCTTTGCGTTAAAATCACCTAGGACAACTTTAACGTCGTGACTAACGCATTGCTCATACGTCTTGTCCAAGAGCTGGTAGAAGTCATCCTTTGTCGCGTCGTCCTTTTCCTCATAAGGGGCGTGAACGCATATTAGGCTAATGTTGGCAAATTAAGCCTTGATACGGATAGTCATGAGGCGGTCGTTCACATGCCGGAAACTCAAGACTTCTTGCCTAAGTCTGCCTCCAATGACAAATCCGCACCCGAATAGACGCTGTCCTTTTTGTCTGTAGCAATCGCCGTAGTAGATGTCGGAGTTTCTCATACTCCTTTTGCCCGGCCCATCCCATCGCACTTCTTGGATGGCGGTAATGTCTGCTTTGAGTCATTCTAGGGCCTCCGCAAGTTGTTCGGCTGCACGTGCTTTGTAGAGGGACCTAATATTCCACGTGCAGACACGAAGATCGTTGTCCTTTTTACGTTTGCTTGGGTCGTCAACAGTAAATTCATCCATATCCGAGGCTGTTGGTTGCTTCGTAACGGAAGGTTTTTTACGTGGTGGGGAAGTTAGCCCGACGGCACAACCCCCAACTTGGATGACCAGATCCTTTTTTAGCAACCCCTAGGATGAGGGGCCGGATACACCGATGTCAGTAACCCACTTCGGGGATATGAGCGCTACCGTTGGCCCGTTAAGGGTTCATACGCCACCATCTCTTTTTCAATACCCTGACGTATTAAATATTTCGAAGTAGCTCCGGTAAGGTATCCGCTGGTCTGTAGACGTCACCGTTGATTCCATCGGGAGAATTCATCCGCCGCACGTCCTCCTTCTGAGGAGCTCTTGCTAGACTTCTGAGACGCATATTTCAGCCGATCAGGTCAACAAGAGATGCCTTTCCGGTTAAACATATGCGTGCTGAGGTTCACCCAGATGTGCTTACGCAGGTCTGAGTGTTCAGCTACACAAATATCGTCAGACTCAGCATACGCTCATCTTTAGTTCACTATCAGATAACTATTCAGCGGGCACCACGGGGAGGTGATGATGCGATTTTGCCACGCCATTTTTTCGACACCAGATGTAAAAGCATTTTTCACAACCGCCAATGGTCTTGGATGGTTGCGGACTTCCACACCTTGCGAAAGGTGCTCTTTTAATTGTTGGCGCACTGAGGGATCACTAAGTCTATCGATTCTTGTGATGTCGTGGGATTTTCGAACTGCAGCAGTGCGTAGTTGGAGAGTAGATATCATAAGATAAATAAATAAATATTTGGCGCAACAGCTCTTTAAGTGCCAGGGCCTAGCTTCTCGCAACCACTCATGTTGTGTGCGTTATATTTTTCACGAATGGAGGGGACCTACAATTTAGTGCCGTATCCGAAGGGCAATTCGTTTTGACAAGTTTTTTCAAGACAACAATACTCTCGAATGTTTGCAAGACGCTCGCGAGAGGTGGGACCGTGAAAAAAACTTTTTGGTGTTTTCTGGGATTCGAACTTGGAACTTCACGCGTAGTGATCCGACACACTTACCACTTACGCCACCGCGCCCATCTAAGATGGTGATCTCGTACTATCCCCACATCTGCCCCCGCCTGTTTCGGACGCTCAGGAGACTACTTCTAAAGCGGCTAATGGCAAAATGGTCAATTTGGTTGGAGGTTGCTTGCCTGTCGTTGGAAACTCAGCTGACTTTGTCGAAGGTCTTGAGGTCAAACATGGTGTCGCCTATTAGAAGGCGGTTGGAATTGCCGAAATCCAAACCTTTCGCCGTTGTCTTTGCGGTTGCTTAGTTCATGCTTCCCGATTACACGTTTGAGCCCTTCGCTGTCGTTGCCTACCTTGGCATTCAAATCCCCCATCACTATGACAGCGTCTCCATTTGGTGTTGTGTTGAAGACGGAACTTAATAGTGCTCAGACGAGCCATTCGTTGGGGCATAACACTGTATGATGGTGACGCGCCGTACTCTAGTCCGGAATATTTAAACGCTATCAGTACTGCTTAAGAGCAAGCATTTTGTGACGAATATTACTTTGAACTGAAAGAGAAGCACTCAAATCAGCTACTAAGTAATATCCAGCTTGTCACAGTCATCATTTAACGTGGTGTTAGTTGTTATTATTGCGAATATATATAAAGCCTAACACCTTACACAAAAACCAAATAGTATGAACTAAAAATGAATATGCTACGCATAAGTCAAACATTACACTAAATACTTACAATAAAGAAGTTAGTATCGTTCGTAAAATTTATGTTTCAAATTTAATTTACTATGGTTGTAATCAAATTTGTTGCGGTTACTATCTACTTCCTTCGCCATACGCGTAAGAAGTTCGTTAGAACCGTAGTTCGTTCGGTCGAAATTTACGCGGAAAATTTCGGTATTTCTGGAGTTGTAGCATCTTACGTTTAAACCGACTTCATTTAAAAGATCCGGCGAGTCAATAAAAGCATTTACCAGCTGCTGTAGAAATACTACATCACATACTTCCCTACGTTTCTCCAAAGAATAACGATTTAAGAGAAGAAGGCGGTCGCAATATGGTGGAAGACGTGTAGAGTCATTCCGGTTTAAGTGGCGAGGTGCAAATCGGACAAACTTGCGCTGTACCGATTCAATACGGTTAATGTTTACTGCATACATTGGATACCAAATGTTACACGCATACTCTAACTGCGGACGAACAAAGGTATTATAAAGCGTGGATGTTATAAGAGGACACTTGAATTCTTTACTCCAACGTTTTATAAAGCCAAGCATTGAATTCGCTTTATTGACAATCTGTTCAATGTGAAAATCGAAGTCGATATTTTGAGAAAAATGCATTCCTAAATCACATGTTGATGTGACTTTGTTAAGTACAGATTCATTGAGATTGTAATCATAACTTATTAAATTACGTTTTCTTGAAAAGATCATCGACTGACATTTAGATTGACATTCAAAAATAAATTGTTATTACAGCACCATTCAGCGAACGTATCTAAATTATTTTGCATAGCTATACAATCAGACTGACTGCGTACAAGTCTAAAGATTTTTATATCGTCAGCATAGATAAAGATTCGAGTACTCTTAAGTATTGCCACCACGTCATTGATCGCAATGATAAATAAAAGAGGGCTTAAGTGACTTCCTTGGGGTACACCGGATGTAGCGAGGATTGCATCGGATGTTATACCCCGAAATAAAACTTGATAAGTTCCTTCTTCAAGGTAAGAACATATCCATCGAACGAAATGATTTGGAAAGCCCAAAGAGGTCATTTTAAATAGAATTAAGCTGTGAGAAAGTTTGTCAAATGCCTTGCTAAAATCTATATAAATACAGTCGACCTGACCACCCTCTTCGACAACTTTGTTTGTAAAAGAAGTAAACTCCAACAATTTGGTAGCAGTGGATCTTCTATTCATGAACCCATGCTGCTTGGTTGATAGAAATAGTTTGCAAGCAAAATAAAAACCCTTACAAATTATACCCTCGAACAGTTTTGGCACACAAGATAGCTTGGCAATAGGTCTATAATTAGAAATTTCACCTCGATTTCCCTTTTTGTGTATTGGAATAATAAAAGAGTTTTTCCAAATTTTAGGAAAAATGTTCTGCTTTAATGATGCCAGAAATAGCACGGCTAAGGGTGTTGCCAAGGTATTGCAACAATATTTTAGCACGATCGGAGGAATTCCATCAAGGCCACAGGTAGTATCGCTGCTAAGAAAAGCTAAATGCTCTCTCACATCTTCATCAATTAATGAAATCTGGCCCATTGAGCTGCTAGAGAAACCTTCAAGGTGGGCAAAATTACTTTGGGTAGGTGAATACGAGTAGTTGTCGGAACAGAAAGATAGGCCAAAGAATGAAGAGAACATATTGCAGATTACAAGAGGGCTGCTGCTTGATTCACTTAAGTAAAACAAATTAGCAGGATAACCATCCGTTTTTTTCTTACTGTTTACAAATTCCCAGAAAACTTTGGGATCGTAAAGAAGTAAGCCACGCATTTTATTAATGTAACTGTCATATAGATTTTTCGATAAGATTTGAAAGTCTGTGAGGGTATCTTTCTTCAAAGGCTGAGGTGGGCTCGCCGGCCCCAGGGTTAACCCAAAGGAACACCCTAGACTTTGGGAAAGAGGTACTTTATTTTACGGATTGGTTTCACAATAGTTATTTGGAACAATGCTAGTACGGTTTTATTAATTTCTTAACAATTTTTATACTTAATAATAATAGCACTAATACGCTTACAACTATCGTCGTCCTGCTGCTGGTTCTGGTACGGGCCGGGGTTATGCGTCCTGTTGTCTGGCTCGGTTCGGTACGTCGTCTGGAAGGAGTTTCAGTCCGCACTTAGGGCAGGCTTCGAAGGTCGCAGTCCGCACTTAGGGCAGGCTTGCGATGACCCAGTCCGCACTTAGGGCAGGCTTAGGAAGGATCCAGTCCGCACTTAGGGCAGGCTTAGGAGGGATCCAGTCCGCACTTAGGGCGGGCTTAGAAAGTAGCCGTCCGCACTTAGGGCAGGCTTAGGAAGGATCCAGTCCGCATTTAGGGCAGGCTTAGAAAGTAGCCGTCCGCACTTATTGCAGGCGTGCTGTGACCCAGTCCGCACTTAGGGCAGGCTTAGGAAGGATCCAGTCCGCACTTAGGGCAGGCTTGGAAAGTAGCTGTCCGCACTTAGGGCAGGCGTGCTGTCACCCAGTCCGCACTTAGGGCAGGCTTAGGAAAGATTATGGAAGATTATGGATTATGGAAGAACTTACGTCAGCAAGGCATTTGTGTTAAAATTGATTCAGGAGTTGATAATGTTTTGATCCAAACCAGCTAAATCGTGATTTCATCAAAATTCAATCGGCAAACACTGGTATATCGCCGGTAATCGCACCAAGCGGTTCCTTTGAATTTTCCAGAGTTGAGCAAATGGATATTGTTAGAGCTGTCCTCAAAATAAAATCGAAAGCCATTGGTGTTGACGGGATCCACCCCTATTTTATAAAAATGATTCTACCGTATGTCCTTCCAGCATTAACTCATCTTTTCAACACAATCATAACAACATCCAATTTCCCAAAGTCCTGGAAAGCTGCAAAGATTATACCAATTCTTAAAAAGAAAGCAACACATAGAGCCCCAGCAGAATACCGACCTATCGCAATACTTCCATATTTATCCAAAGTCTTAGAAAAAACTGTTCACTATCAGCTGTCTGCTTATCTTCGACAAAACAACCTACTTTGCATGTACCAGTCCGGTTTTCGGCAGCATCACAGTTGTACTTCAGCATTGCTTAAAGTAACTGACGATATAAGGGCAGCAACCGATAAAAACTACTGTACTTTTCTAACTTTGCTAGACTTTTCAAAGGCTTTTGACACGGTTGACCATAGACTTCTTGTCGCAAAACTTCAAAATTTGTTTGCTTTCTCCTCGTCCGCTGGAAAATTAATTTTGTCCTATCTCACAGGTCGCGTACAAGCAGTTTTCGTAAACGGTATTCAATCCGAGTTCTTAGCGAGTTTCACAGGTGTCCCCCAAGGATCCATATTGGGCCCACTGCTTTTCACAATATTTATTAATGACCTCCCAAACGTTGTTCATAACTCTGCTGTGCATATGTATGCCGACGATGTCCAACTGTACATAAGTAGTGCGCCTGGTCTTATCAATAATGCTGCTTATAAACACAATGAGGATCTCAAGAATATCCTTACTTGGTCCAAGGACAATTTTTTAAGAATAAATCCAGATAAATCCAAATGCCTTGTAATCAGTAGAAATGGTCATGATCCAAATTTGTTACCCCCCATTTATCTTGGTAATGCTCAAATTGGATTCGTCCACAAAGCCAAAAATCTGGGTGTTTGGTTCAGTAAAACGCTGTGCTGGGATAACCATATTTTGACGTTAATTGGCAAAATCTATGGATGTCTGCGAAATCTATCTTTATCGCAAAACTTCACACCGACAAGTACAAGACTAATTTTGGCACGAACTCTACTCGTGCCGCTAATTACATACAGCTGTCAAATTTTCTGTTGCAATAACACTATCATAACACGCAAATTACAAGTTGCATTTAATAATATAACGCGTTATGTTTTTGGGTTAAGAAGATATGACCATGTTTCCGCCCATGCTAAGAAGATACTTGGTTGTACATTAGAAAAGTATCTTGACTTTTGCACAATCAAGTATTTACACAAAGTCATAACCACTAAACAGCCTCAATACTTATACGAAAAATTAAAATTCGCACAATCACAACGCTCTTTGACGTTGGTTCCACCTCGCGTAACATATCAGGTCTCGGAACGCCAATTCTTTATTCATGCCATTCGCCTTTGGAACGCACTTCCTCTTAGCGTAAGAAGACTCCACGATGCGAATAATTTTTGTGATGCTCTCTTTCGGCATATTACATGCACATAAATTGCAGATACAAATAATACTATCTAAGATTATAAATTGTCATACTTTTCTATTGAATTTACTTTAACCGCAGAATTTAACATGAAGTTTTAAAATAATTCTAATTTTGTCATGTCATCTCAATTCTAATTTTAAAATAATGTAATGAAATGTCAACATTTATGCCTTAAAGATTGTTAAAGTCTATTGTAAGTGTTGTTGAAACGTTAATAAATGAAATGAAATGATCCAGTCCGCACTTAGGGCAATCCTGGAAAGTAGCCGTCCGCACTTAGGGCAGGCGTGCTGTGACCCAGTCCGCACTTAGGGCAGGCTTGGAAAGTAGCTTAACAAAGGGCGGCAAATCCGCTTTGGTTAACTCGGTTTATTTCTCTCAGAAGGAGAGAAACCTATCGGACGGGCCGGCTATAGCTAGTAGCAGACCCGTGTGTTATTGCCCAATCACCGAGGTGAAGGCAGAAAAATCGGTGGAAAGTCGTAAGACCAATTCCTAGAGAGGCTGTCAAAAGTACACTGGATTGGTACTACCACGCTTGAGCAGACTCTCCCGACTGACTCTCATCCACTCTCCTTTATGAAAAAATCCTGCAAGACAAGAATGTGAATTTTGAGCCAATACAAAATTTCCTCCACATTCTCGTCTGCGACCTTTGTATTTACTTTTCCTCATATTGTACTATTCTCCTTTTCCTCCGTTTCCTCTTGTTTACTGAGGATTGGGAGAATATTCGTTGTTTCGCTACCTGCCAACAGATGGCGGCCACCGCATTAGGTGGTTAGAGAGGTGTGCATAGAGTGTGAATGATCGCTTCTGTGGTCGTGGATTATGTCACTTCGTTACAAGTCTCTATAGAGAATAGCGAACTGGTTATAATCGCTTGTTCTGTCGTTAAATAATTTTTCCACGCTTTATTTTTTTTATTACGCAGACTCCGTAATTGGTTATTGTACCAAGGTGCAGTTGTAGACATATCCTTACCTGTGTTTCTTACAAGTACGGACGAGATAAAACAGTCAAATATACGTATGTAAATATTTTCAGTCATTTGTTCAATATTACTTTTGCTGTTGAAGATTCTTACAAAATCAATGCTAGATATTAGTTCGTTTAGTAAATTAAAGTCTGATTTCTTAAAATCAAATTCAAGAGTAAGATTTTCAAAAGTATCATGAACTACGTCGTCACGAGAAAGAATAACGTGAAGTGGAGGATGATACGCGTCAATAGTACCTACTCATCGTGGTGGAACTAGGTTCCACAATACAACTGCTCGAATTTGTATAAAAAACCAGGTCAAGCTGTCTGTCAAGAAAATTTTTTTATACTGCTTAGTTGCAGTAATCCACAAGATATCACATTGTCCACCAAAATTGTTTCTTGAGGTAAAGACGCATATGCTACCACAAAACTAAGTTCGTCGTCAGAAAGGGTCCACTTTAAGTTGGGTATATTTAAATCACCCACCAATAAAATCTCGTCGAGAAGATTACAATTTTCCGATGCATAATTTATGGCATCAGTAGCATGCTTATATACCTCGATTGAGCTTTCAGGAGGAATATAAATGTTAATAATTATAACGAACTTATATCCTAGATTTAATTTCACACAGATAACGTCTAGCGAATCTGTATTAGGAATTGGAAAGATACAACTTTGCAAAGAATTTCGAACAGTAATTAGAACACCACCACCTCTTAGATGCTCAAAATCTAAGTATCTATCTTTACGATATACCTCAAAGTCTGTGGAGAATAGCTCCGTGTTTAAAAAGGTAAAATTGAGCCAAGTTTCCATCAGTGCAATCACATCATGGATCGATGCATGAGATGCCAATAATAAATTTCTCGTTTTCTTGCGGAGGTCGATTACATTTTGGTACTAAAGGGATAAGCGCTTTGGTTTCTTGGAGAATTGAGAACAGGGCGAGTGTTGTTATTCTGAGGCTTAGCAACAAACTCTCTAATGAATACATCCTGAGGCCACATCTCTTTGTTCAATAGTTTTCAAAGAGATATAACTCAGTCATAAGTTTAAACGAAGCGAAAGGACTACTCTTTTTATTCATTTTTTGACATTTAATTTTAGTCACGTCAACAGAATATTCCTTTAAATTATTAAGTATGTTCTTCTTCCTTTTTTTTATCAGCGAGGCTATGATCCGAAAACAAGGGATCACAGCCCTCCCACTTCACTGCATTTCTACTGATCCGCCTGTGGGGTTCGCCTATTTGACCTCAGAAAATATCGGCAGGCCTGCCGATTTTGGATCACTCGGTTACTGAGGCCAATGAAATGCCGATGTCGTCGCATTTGTCTGATCCAGGCGTTTATAGGCCTGCCTTTCCTACATCGCGATGTCTTTGGAACGTGCATAGATATTGCCTTTTTAACAGGGTTCAAATGATCTCTTCTTTGAACGTGGCAATACCAGCTGAGCCGGTCGCGCTCTAATTTGTGTACGATAGTTTCCTTGATGTGAAAGCTTCCACGGATCTTCGAACTTCTTATTTGATCAAGCTTGGTCACTCCTGCTGTCATGCGAAGCATCTTCATCTCAGCTGCCGTTAATTTACTCTTATACTTTTTGTACATCGTCCAACATTGTGAACCGTATGTGAGCGCTGGACGTACAACTGCGGTGTAGAGCCTTCCTTTCAACTTAGGGGGCATTTTTCTGTCACAGAAGATAGCGGAATTTTCTCGCCACTTCATCCACCCTACGCTTACACGATGATTGATGTCGTCATCACAAGTTGCTTTGCTATTGATCATAGATCCCAGATATTTGAACTTTTCGCACTTGGGAAGCACTGTTCCATTCAAATAAATGTCTGGAATAGGCCTGAGTGGATCAGAGAACGGGCAGCACAAGTACTCTGTCTTTTTTGAACTAATGCGATACCCATTTCCCTCCAAAACGTCCACCCACACATCAAGTGCTCGTTGCAGGGATGTAGGATCCTCACTTATGATGGCTCCATCGTCAGCAAAGAATAACTGATGTACCTTGGGGTCCATCACTTTACCTTCAAGCAGATAATCAAGGACTGTAATAAAGAGCAAAGGACTTAAAACGCTTCCCTGGTGCACCCCGACTTTGATTGGGAACTCTTCGGTTACTCCAGCGGGACATCTTACTCTTGTCTTTGCTCCTTCGTACATGTCCATGATCATCTGTACATAGGTTTCTGGAACCCCTCGATGTCTTAGCGCCACCCATATCAGATCTCGTGGTTGTCTGTCGAATGCCTTTTCAAAGTCAACCAATACAATATGCAAATCCCTTAAGGAATCACGATGTTTTTCCATTATGATCCTTATACTTTGGATTGCATCTGTGGTTGATTTACCCGAGACAAACCCGCACTGATCATCAGATAGCCGTATTATTTTTCGCAGTCGGCCACCTAATACCCGCTCAACGATCTTCATGGTGTGTGACATCAGCTTGATCGAACGGTAGTTATCACAGTTTCGCGTATCACCCTTCCCTTTGTATACAGGGAGGAGGTAACTTTCCCTCCATTGATTCGGCATTGGATCACCTCTCACGAATTTGGAGATAAGAATTCTGAGCCATCTGAACCCGATGTCTCCCATCTTTTTCCAGAACTCAGAGGGTATTTCGTCTGGCCCAACCGCTTTTCGTTTTTTGGAGTATTTGACCGCCTCACTAACTTCTTCGACTGTAATGTCGGCTATTTCTTCACAGTTAGGGGTGGCTCTTGGAAAGTATAGCCGGGGAAACTGTTCATTTAAAAGCTCTTCACAATACTGTCGCCACCTCTGCAGAATTTTGTCGTCATCCACAAGAAGCTGGTCCAGATTGTACCACTTGATTTTCTCAGAGACCCTTGTTTGTTTGCTTTTCTTCGGTGTTTTCATAAAAATTTCTGTTAGCAGGAGACGGTGTTGCCGAGCGATTGCCTCTCCCAGGATCACTTTGCAATCTTTTACCCGGGGCTTCATGAAACTGCCTACCAAATGGTAGTCAATCTGAGTTTCATCTCCACCACTGCTGTAAGTGATCAGGTGTCGGCTTTGTTTGATGAACATGGTATTTAACACGATAAGACCGTGTGATTTGCACATGCTTAGGATGTCTTCACCAGGAAGGTTCCTGGTGCCATATCCTAGTCCTCCATGGCGTCTTCATAGTCTTCGTTTGATTTCCCGACATGTCCATTCAAATCTCCTCCAACAAATAGAAATTCTTCCTTTGGGATGTTCTTAAGGAGATTGTGGAAATCTAGCCAAAATGCATCTTTATCTCTCCTTGTATTACTAATTTGAGAGACATCAAACGGTCGCTGGACTTCGAAATGCCCAAGACGTTACCAAGTAGCTCTGCCGCAAGGATGATACCGATTCCGTTCTTAGACTTTTCCGTTCCGTAGTAGAACATCTTGTAATCTTTTGTCCTAACGTCCAAGAAACGCGCCCGATTCCCGGTGTTTTTCCATTTCGTCTCTTGGACACACAAGATGTCCACCCGCCTTCTATTCATCATCTCTTCCAGCTCGTAACTTCGACCGGTCATGCTTCCAACGTTCCAACTCGCGACCCTCAAATTGCATCCAAACTGTTTCATTATTTTGCTAGCCCCCGGAATCCGTATAGCTCTGACCCGAACATTTCTGCTCGGTCCAGGATCAGTACCATGCACAGCAGTGGTAGTGCCTGGCGGGGTAGTGCCTTTCCTTTTTGCAAGTATTACCATAATGATACAGTTTTGCAATACAATTTTTTGCACCATATTGCGATGGTGTTTGTTGTTTGACACGTGCATGCTCCTGTTTTAGTATTGTTTGATCTTTCTTTTATGACACCGGTGATCTCCAGTCGTGTCAACCCACGGACTCGCATGCACACTTGTGGGAGGGTTTTTAAGGTAGTATATGTGTCGCTAGGCTCACTTGGGTGTTATATTGCCTAGATCTGATTTGTCCCCTTAGTCGCCTTTTACGACAAGCGCCGGTTGTGGGGGGGGGGGGCGCTGCAGTGATATTCTTAACCCGTCCCTGCACGATGTTAAATTATTAAGTATGTAATAATAAATAATCTGGGCGCAATAATCCTATCACCATGATGCGCCAGGAAATTAGGCCCTTGCGTGCGGTTGGTGTTAACAGTAATCTAACTCCATATTCCCGCGGACTTTCGGATGGTCTGTCCGAATAGAGTAGTACAGTGTTATGCGTTGGGGACAGGTACTCGCCCGCTTCTAACCATCTGATTCCACTTACCCCCAAAATGTCCAGTTTATATCGCATGAATTCATTTTCCAATTGAAGGAATCTGGCATCTGTAAGGACCTTCGCTTCCCGAGTCGAGGAGCGTCCTTACATTCTAAAAACCTATCTTTGTCCGGGTACAATAGCCAAAAGTCGTCAACATATGATCATTCCTTATCCGAGGCATAGTGTCGGTTTCTCTAGCGGTCGGTTTTCAGTAACGCAGGTTCCTGGTCCACGTTACCTAGTCTAGAATCCAGACCGTAGACAACCCACACTTGCAATTTTAGCCTACACGTATAAGAATTTATACGTATAGTTGCCCGGGGACCACAACTAGGATGTAAAGCAAGCACTTCGTCACGAACTTGATTGTTGCTCTACTAGCCCAAGCCAAGTTTTGAGCAGTCAGTAGTTTCCCGAATAAGAAGTTCGAAGATACATGGAAGCCTTCATGTCAACAAAACCATCGTACAAAAGATAGACCGGGACCGGCTCAGCTGGTATTGCCACGTTCAAAGAAGGGATCATTTGAATCCTGTTAAAAAGGCAATAGGTATCAATGAACGTTCCAAAGACATCGCCAGGCAGGAGAGACGGGCCTATAAACGCCTGGATCACACAAATGTGACGACATCAGTATTTCATTGACCTCAGTAACCGAGTGATTCAATATGCCGATATTTTCTGAGGTCAAATAGGCGAACCCCGCAGTAGAAATGCGGTGAAGTGGGAGGGTTATTATCCCCTGTTTTCGGATTATAGCCTCGCTGGAAAAGGAAGAAGAAGAAGAAGTCGTTTCCCGATCAATCGCAATGCAGATCCCCCCTGGATGACTAACTTACTCTTAAGTCAAATTAAAAGAAAAAATTGTTACGGGATTAAATCTGGAAAACATCAACAAAACAGAAGAACAAAGAGGCATTATAACAAACTGTACAAAAAGATTCATAAAAAGGTTATAGAAACGCCAAATAATAATTATTTTGATATGTTTGAAAGAGCAAATGGTAATAGTAGAGAGGAATGGAGAGTTATGGATAGCAACTTGGTGCAACATAGGCAAGTTATAGAAATAAATGATCTAGAAGTTGATGGAGTTCTGGTATCCGAAAGTATCTCTAACTAATTCAATGAGTATTTCACGGAAATTTTAGAACAATTAAGGCCATCTTTTGAGCCCTATAGTTCCTGCAACTGTCTCCAAATGTTATTGTTGATAACGTGCAAATAAATACCTTTGTATTTAATACTATTAAATATTTATGCTAATGGAGTTTATAAACTTATAATGTCATTAAAAAGTAAAAATTCGTGCACTAGTGGTGGTACAATATAATAAGCATTTTACTAAAAAATATTGCTTCGCAAGTGCTTGGTGTATGGAGTTACATGTTTAAGTATAAGTTCTGGTTATTTTCCTCAATCTCTGAAACGTGCTTAGGTAATCCCACTTTTCAAAAAAAGTAATAGAAGAAGTACATATATCTAACTATAGACATATATCTCTTTTTTCAAGTTAGAATGTTAAATTTTTTGGAACATAATGAGTTTTTCTCTATTAATCAATTCGGTTTTAGGTCTGGATTATCAACAGAGGACGCTTTTCTCGGGGTATGCACTCAGTTATATGAAGGTTTGAACAATAATCAATCCACAATGGCTTTATTCATAGATACAACTAAAGCGTTTGATATGGTTGACCATCAGTTATTACTAGATTAATATTATATTATATAATGCCGGATTTAGAGGAATAATGTATGATTGGTTCAAAATGTAGTTAAAAGATAGAAAACAACGAGTTAAAATAAATGGATTCTTTAGTAAACCCTGTGTTATAAAAAGTGGTGGCCCTCCAAATATTAAAATCACACATAAATCTAGTAGCTCGTAAGCTCTATCTTATTGAACCTTATTGCTGGAATAAAGTTTTATCTAAAATGTATTATGGTCTCGCACATTCGAAGCTGCAATATGGCATTATCAGTTGGGGATGTTCATATATGAGTATACTCCAACCTATTTCGATTGCGCAGAAACGTCTAGTCCGTATTCTCTCTAGCCGGAATCGCAGCACCCATAGTTGGCCCTTGTTTAACAGACTCAAGATTTTGCCAATAAGGCACTTGTATGTCTTTAACCCCTAGTCTCCACTGGCAATAATTCATTGCAAGAAATATGTCAAGCAATTGAAATTTCCAATGGAGACCGCAAATTTCGGTACTTAGGGAATTTTCTAAGCATTCCAAGTAAAAGTAATCAAACGTACGATTAACGAATAAATAACATGGCTCTTGTTAACATACGACGTACAACTTACTTTTCTCATTTCTACACAGTTACAGTCGCAACATATTTTAGTAGACTACCATACTTCATCCGAAAGATACGTAATTTTAAAGCATACAATAATAAAATAAGGAACTGGTCATTTATTATTGATCTTGCTAGAATTGAATCTCTGTTAAAAATTATATCTTAAAAGGCGGTATAATAAGACTGTTAATATTGCTCAGCGCTTACTTTCCTTCATAACAATATATTGAGTTTTCGATTATATATTGTAATATAATATTATTAGAATAAATCTTATTTTTTCCCTTAAATATCAGATAATGATTGTCACCTCGCATCAGAACTTTATGTTGAAGTGTCGCTTAACACTAATTTAGGACAAATTGTTCCTCAAATTATGCAACGATAACTATTTTTTATTCATTAGTGATAACTTATTAACAATATTGTAAATCTTATTCTTAAGTTAAAATGAAATGAATAAAACAACAACTAAAGCTAAAAGAAAACTAAAACTAAAAAGGACTGGCACTCCAGGTTGCGGGTTGTGCCGTCGGATTAACTTACTTACCACGTAAAAAACCTTCGGTTACGAAGCAACCAACACCCTCGGATGCGAATGATTTTACTGTTGACGAGTCTTGAGAACGTAAAAGAGACAACGATCTTCTTGTCTGCACGTGAAATGGTAGGTAACTCGACAAACATGCAGCCGAACAACGTTGAGAAGCCCTAGAATACTGCAAAGCAGACAGAAAGGAGGATGAAAAACTGCGACATTTACTACGGCGATTGTTGAAAACAACAAGGGTAGCGTCTATTCAGGTACGGATTTTTTATTAGTGGCAGACTTAGGCAAGAAGTCCTGAGTTTCCGGCATGTGAATGAGCCCCTCAGGACTATTCATATCAAGAATAAATTAGCCAATATTAGCCTAATATGCGCTCACGTATGAACAGTGCCCTAGCCACGGCCTTAAACTTTGCGTTTAACGCAAAGCTAGAAAAAGAGGACGTCTTTAGTAGCGTGGTCGGAAAGCACAGCCTGTATGAAAACGCATCCGGTAACGGATTCAAGGTAGTCGACTGGGTGCAGTGGCTAGTGTGTCAGACCACTGCGCGTGAAGTTCAATGTTCGAAATTCGAATCCCAGGAAACACAGTTACATCGGAGAATTCACTTCTTTTTGGCATATCTACTGCCCCCCACACACTTTATCATTCGCCATTTTTTACTGGTAACAGCACTTCCTAACGGAACTGCCACCTCCCGCCCCCTCTCATCATAAGCCAGTAACATGCGCAGCTCAAATGTTCCGTTATGAGCATGTACAGCCCATATGACGTTGCAAACACGCGCAGCTATTTTTTTTCGCATACACCGCATTCGCATACACCTGCATTCCATTCCCACAGCGGCTTGATGCAGTGTCATCAAAATAGAAAACGTAAAAGATACCTGCAGAAAAATTCAAAAGTTAAGTTTCCAGTAGTCAGTTTTTAGTTGCATTTTACTCAGTTAAGTTCAGTTTATTGTATTAGGTTAAGTGTGATTTTTCAAATAAAGATTTTTTTTAACTCCACCGCTCGGAGTCTACATAACTGGCGCAGTCGGTTTCCAGTTAAGGAAGTATAAAACCCGTCCGTTTAAGAGCATCAGTTCAAGTTCGTTTAAGAACAACGTTTAAATTCGTTTAAGAACAACGTTTAAATTCGTTTAAGAACAAAGTTCAAGTTCGTTTAAGAACAAAGTTCAAGCTCGATTAAAGTGCAAATTCGTTTAAGAACAAAGTTCAAATTCGTTCAAAAGCAAAGTTCAAACTCGTTTAAGGTGCAAGTTCGTTTAAGAACAAAGTACAAGTTCGTACAAAAAGAAAGAAAGTGCAAGGATAAAGAGCAAATTCACCTAAGATACATGAATCAAATTCATCTTAAGATAAAGCGCAAATTCCTAAGAAATAAAGTTAAAAGAAAAGCTATCAAAACATAGTGCTTGTAAACAATTTTTATTTTTTTTTTCTAAAATCCTTTGCACAAGAAGTTAGAAACAATACCGAAAATCCCTCAGTACACCAACAGTGAAGGTAAAATAATAATCGTATAAATAAAACAAAGTGATTAGGAAGAAACTCGCCACAAGTGGAAAATAAAGCAATACAAATTAAACCAAGTGCTTGGAGACATCATATATGCAGGAAGTCAGCAGCATTGAAGAGCTGGAGGAACTACTACAAGGACTATCAATCAACAAAATGACACAACCAACACAGGCAGCAACATCTCAACAGACAGCAACAACGGTAACCCCTTTAAATATCAATCTAGACCCAATTAAGTATTTAAATAATCTGCCAATTTACGATGGCAGTAGAGATAACTTGTATAATTTTATAGACCTAATAGACAGGATTTTTCCGACATTAGGGCAGTATAATGAGGCTCATATATTTGCACATTATAAAAAATAAATTAACAGGGAGAGCTCGCGAAGCCGTCGAGATAAACAATTCGGTAAAAAATTGGGGCGAATTAAAAAGTATTTTTATCAGTACTTAGGTGACAAGAAATCCATAGAACAGTTGTACGATGATCTTAGGGCTACCCCGTTTAGAAGTAATTGCCAAGATTTTTAAAACGATCTCAAAGCCATGTTTAGACGTTTGAATAACAAGGTAAGGATAACCAAACCAGAAAACTCACCCGCAGAAACACCACAGAATTGCAAGACAGCGCTTAATTTATTTATTAACAAAGTCCCAGAACCTATGAGGGGGCTACTACATTGCCGAGACCCGAAAATTTGGAGGGGGTAATGCAAATCCTCTACGAAACGGGATATGCATATGTTAGGCCGAGTACATGGTCAAATAATGGTCAATATCGATTAAACTCTGATATGAATCCTTACAAAAACGCCTATAGACGAAATAACACCCAAACGCATAATAATAACGCTAACCATCAGAATAGTAACGCCTACCAGAGTAGTGGACAATATAGGTATAACTCGGGTACAACTAGAACCGATCAAAACAGTACTAACGAAAGATTTAGCGGCCAAACTTATCGATCTAGAAATAATGATAACCCCTTTAGGAATCATAATAATGATGTAGGAGAGCCAATGGATACACTGTCTGCCTCGTATCAGAGACAAATAAATAACACCCAAGCTCAAAATTTTCCCAGCAAAGGCCCAGTAGACTTCCCTTTATAGTAATCCAAGCAAAAAATAACAAATTCACCCTAAGACTTTTGATAGATACAGGTGCTGACACAAGCATCCTTAACCCCGGGCTATGTCACCCTAAATGGCATGTGCAACTCGTTGAACCGATAAAGATTACAACGACTAGCACACCGGTTTTTATTAGAAAAAAATTCGAATTCCTCTATTCAAGGAATTTAACACAGACAAAACAGCAGCATTTTTGGAATATAAATTCCAAAATCAATTTGACGGATTAATCGGCAACAATATTCTTTTACCTCTGCTCGCAGAGATAAGCTTCAAAGAAAAAGTTCTGATCGTAGGCAATACTAAAATACCAATGTTCTTTGATAAATTAGAAGAGAATGCTAATTTATACAACGAAAATATCTCCGATCTAAATATTTACCACACTGAGACGAGTAAGGACCCAGTGATGGAACAAATACGCATTGATCATCTCAATACCGAAGAAAAAAGCAGCATAAAAAACCTTGTTTCGCAATACTCAAATATCTTTTATCAAGATGGTAATGACCTTTCGTTCACTCATGCGATAAAGCATGAAATCAGAACTGTCAACGACATACCGATATATGTCAAGAACTATAGATATCCAGAGGTGCACAAGCAAGAAGTGCATAAACAAATTACATACATACATACATAATCCGTTCCTCTTTTACCCTAGGGTGTCGAGGTTTCTCCTGTCTTCCGTCTTCCTCTCGTTCAAAAATTTCTTCCAGTTGGATCTGTCTCTTGCTATCGTCTTGCCCGAGTTCCACGTTTGTCCCGCTGCTTCTAAAATAGTTTCCAGCGTCCTGTTCCACGATGTTTTGGGTCTTCCTCTCCTGTTTTTCCCTGCTGCTCTCGCCTCACTTGTCTGTCTTCTTTCATTCTTACGAGGTGGCCAAACCATCTTAATTTTTTGTTCTCCACTATTCTTCTGGCTGATTCTATTTTTAACTCATTTCGGATATCTTCGTTTCTTCTTCTGTCTATTCTTCTCACACCTAAAACTCTTCTTAGATATTTCATTTCCATTGCTTGGATGCTTGAAGTTTGCCTTTCTGTAAGAACCCAGTTTTCTGCTCCGTGTAATAAGATGGGAAGATACATTGTTTTGTAGATCGACATTTTTGTGCTTCTACTGATCTCCTTATGTTCTATAAATTTCTTCTGCAGGACTGCGAAAATTCGGTTTGCCATTTTGATTCTCGCCCTTAGTTTCATTTCTATATCACCGTTGCTATTGAAAATGCTACCCAAATATTTGTAGTTTGAAACTTGTTCTAAATTTACTCCATCAACTGCCAGCTCAATGATTTTTTCTTTTCTACCGATTACCATTACTTTCGTTTTCTCTGTATTGAGTTGTAAATTTTGTGCTGCTAAGATGTCTTTCCAAGTTTTTATATTTTCCTCTAAATTCTTCTCTGAGTTAGCAAAGAGTATGATATCATCGGCAAAAGCGCAGGCATATAATTGTATGGGTTGCAGTTGTTTGTATCCCACTAAAAAGCTTTTCATATTATTTTTACCTTGCTTAATTGCTTCATCCACTGCACATATGAAAAGCAAAGGGCTTAATACGCTCCTCTGTCTCACTCCTTCTTTAGTTTCGAACTCCTCTGATAAGCTGTTACATGTTCTAATTTTGTTGTATGTCTCTTTGTAAATGCTTTTGATCGCACCAATGAGATCATCTCCGACTCCTTTGCTACGAAGACTTTCCCATATCGTCCGCCTGTTTATCATGTCGAATGCTTTTTTCATGTCTATGAAGCAGCAGTATATTTTTTTATTTTTCGCCAGATTTTTTTCAGTAATTTGCTGTACTACAAAAGTGTGATCCTGGATGCTGTGGGCTGGTCTGAATCCACTTTGTAGATCAAGAAGTTTTTCCTCTACGATTAATCTTACTCTTTGTTCTAGTATCGTCTCGTATACCTTGAGCGCAATGGGTAGCAGGGTAATTCCTCTATAATTACTACAATCTTTAGTGTCTCCTTTTTTGTAGATATAAACAAATTAATGAAATGTTAAAGCAGGGAATCATTCGTCCTAGTAAATCTCCATATTCCGTTCCAATTTGGGTGGTCCCAAAAAAACTGGATGCGTCCGGCAAACAAAAATGGAGAATTGTCGTCGACTAACGGAAACTAAACGATGTTTCTCTAGATGACAAATTCCCCATTCCAAACATGGACGATATTTTTGACAAGCTCTGTAAAGCGCAATACTTTACTACACTCGATTTGGCGAAAGGATTTCACCAAATCGAAATAGCTGAAGAAAATATACGGAAAACAGCGTTCTCAACAGACAATGGCCACTACGAATTTATCCTCATGCCATTTAGCCTCAAGAACGCCCTGGCAACTTTCCAACGCCTTATGAATTCCATCCTTGCAGAATACATTAACAAGACCTGTCTGGTATATCTCCTTTCTTCCCTATGTCCTGTAACCCCTTGTGGGTCCTAGGGCCTCTACTACGCCTACGCGCCATCGTGTACGGTTTCTGGCAATGTGTCTGAGTTCTCCCCAACTTTTCCCTAACTGCCGTGCCTCCTTCTCGACTGTTCTGCGCCATGCTCTCCTCGGACCGCCAGGTCTTCTGCCATCCTGAGTTAGAGGGTTCCATTGCATAGCATGGTTCGCTATGGAACTGTCACCCTTTCGGAACGTGTGACCAATCCACTGCCACTTCCGCTGTTGGATGGTTGTGCCTATTGGTTTCTGACGCATTCTCTCGTAAAGGTGTTCGTTAGAGATTCGATTGGGTCAGAAAATCCTTAAGATGTTGCGCGGGCACCTATTAACAAACGTTTGCAGCTTTCTGGTGATAGTAGTAGTCACTCTCCACGTGCTGCAACCATATAGCAGCACGGATTCAACGTTGGAGCGAAACAGTCTTATTTAGGTGCTAAAACTGATTGCATTGCTTCGCCATATTTTGGACAACATCGCGAACGCGGACTTTGCTTTGGCAATCCTGTTGGCTATATCCAGTTCGGTTCCACCATCGGTCGAGACAATATTCCCAAGATACTGGAAATCCTCTACTCTCTCTACCGGTTGTCCAGCAATGCATATTTGAGCTGATGAGTTTGTTCCAAGGCTGATAATTTTAGTTTTTGCCGTATTAATTTTCAGCCCGACGACACCTGCCTCCCTCTCCACATCTGCTGTCATTTGGTGGAGGTCCATAATTCTGTGGGAGAGTAAGCATACATCGTCAGCGTAGTCAAGATGTTTCAGTTGAGATGTAAGAGTCCATCGAATTCCTCCGTTTCCCGTCGACAAGGCTGCATGAAGCACATCGCTAATCACCAATAGGAATATTATTGGTGAAAGGATACAGCCTTGTCCTACCCCACTTCGGATCTCAAATTCCTCAGACAACCTTCCCCTGTGCAGAACGTGACATTTGGAGCCTTCATATGTAGCTTCGATAATAGCAATTAGTTTATCGGGAATTCCTCTCCTGCGTAAGGCACGCCAAATAAACTCCCTGTTGACACTATCGAACGCCTTCTCAAAATCGACGAACAGCAGGTGCAGTGGCGATCGATATTCAACGCACTGTTCGAGGATAATCCGCAGGGTGTTGATGTGGTCGGCACAGGAGGATCCAGAGCGGAAACCTGCTTGTTCGGCATCGAGTGTGTCTTCGAGATGTTGTTTGATTCGCTCAAGGATGATTTTAGCTATTATCTTAGCTACAGCAGGCAGCACGCAGATACCCCTCCAGTTTCCGCACTCCATTAAATTTCCTTTCTTAGGAAGCTTGACGATCATTCCCTTTTTCCACTCGTTAGGAAAGCTCTCAGCTTCCCAAGTTCTCTCTCTAAGTGGAAGCAGAAGCTCAGCCGATGTTGTGGGTGCTGCTCGTAAGAGCTCTGCTGGAATACCGTCAAGTCCTACCGCCTTGTTGGTTTTGAGTGCCTTGATCGCGGTAATGATCTCATCTTTACTGGGAGTCGTGGTGCGTATTCCAGAACTTCTCACCTCGGGCATCTCAATCTGATTTGGGAGCATATTGCTAGAGAATACACGGTTCAAAACCGTAGCGGGAAGAGGAGCTCATCCGAAATGAGCAAGGAGCCGTCTAGGCTTTTCACTGGGTATTGGCTGGAGCTGCGACCACCTGTGAGCTCTTTCGTGATTCTGTAGACGGTCCTGCTGTCGCACCTCCGTGCAGCTTCCTCTGCTTCTGTAGCCAGCGCGTTGATGTAGTTGCGCTTGTCACGTCGCACGCTACGCTGAAGTTCTCTCATCTTCATGCGATATAGGGACTCTAGCTCGCTTCTCCCTGCTGCTGCGGTAGCTGCAACGCGAGCTTTCAGCTGTTTTCGTTCGTCAATCCGTCTCCAGGTATCCTCGGAAAGTCACGCCCTATGTCTTCCCTGCGATCGACCGACAATTCTTTCAGCACCAAATGTAAAAACATTTTTCACAGCACACCAATGGTCTTGGATGGTTGTGTGCATTGAGCTGCTGATTGCTTCCACACCTTGTGAAAAGTGCTCCCTTAATTGTTGGCGCACTGAGGGATCACTAAGTCTTTCGATGTTGAACCTGGGCATTCTTGTGTTGTCGTGGGATCTTCGAACTGCAGCAGTGCATCATAAGCTATCATAAGATGGTGATCACGTACTATCCCCACATCTGCCCCTCGCCTGTTTCAGACGTCCAGGAGACTACTTCTAAGGCGGCGGCTGATAGCAAAATGGTCAATTTGGTTGGAGGTTGCTTGTCTGTCATTGGAAACCCAGCTGACTTTGTGGCAGGTCTTGTGCTCAAACATGGTGCCACCTATCACAAGGCGGTTGGCATTGCAGAAATCCACAAACCTTTCGCCGTTGTCATTGCGGTTGCCTAGACCATGTTTCCCGATTACATGCTTGAGCCCTTCGTTGTCGCTGCCTACCTTGGCATTCAAATCCCCCATCACTATGACAATGTCTCCATTTGGTGTTGTGTTGAAGACGGCGCTTAAGAGATTGTAGAAGCTCTCCTTTTCGACCTCAGACAAACTATTCGTTGGGGCGTAACACTATATGATGGAGACGCGTCGTACTCTAGTCCGAAATCTGACCGTCAAAATCCTATCACCATGAGGCTGCCAGGAAATTAGGCCCTTGCGTGCTGTTGTTGTTAGCAGTAGTCCGACTCCATATTCCCGCGGACTTCCGGATGGTCTTCCAGAATAGAGTAGTACAGTGTTACGCGTTGGAGACTGGTACTCGCCCGCTTCTAACATCTTACTTCACTTACCCCCAAAATGTCCAATTGGATGAACCTGGCATTGTAAGGACCTTCTCTTCCCGAGTCGAGGAGCGTCTTTACATTCCAGAAACCAATCTTTGTCCGGGTACAATAGCCAAAAGTCGTCAACATGTGATCATTCCTTATCCGAGGCATAGTGTCGGTTTCTGTAGCGGGCAATATTCAGTAACTCAGGTTACTGGCCCACGTTACCTAGCCTAGAATCAAGGCCTAGACAACCCGCACTTACAATTTTGGCCTATACGTATAAGGGTATAAGGCAATGCAGGCCCCCTGGTATATCTCGATGATATCATAGTGTTCTCGACAAGTCTTCAAGAACACATAGATTCACTTTCGAAAATCTTCGAAACGCTTAAAGCTGCCAAGTTAAAGGTCCAACTCGATGAAAGTGAATTTTTAAAAAAGGAAACAGAGTTCCTAGGGCATGTAGTCACGACAGAAGGAATCAAACCGAACCCGAACAAGATAGCCGCAATACAGAATTACAAACTGCCAAAAACAGGCAAGCAAATCGAGGCATTTTTGGGAATCACGGGATACTACCGGAAGAAGTTCATTAAAGACTATTCAAAGGTTGCCAAACCTATGACAGCCTACTTAAAAAAGAATGAGAAAATTGATCCCCATAACCCGAATATATAGATAGTTTCGAAAATTTGAAAGTATTAATCACCTCAGAACCCATACTAAAATACCCAAATTTGAACAAAAAATTTTTACTAACCACAGATGCGTCAAAATTTGCTATAGGAGCGGTTTTCTCCCAAGACTCTCATCCCATCTGCTACGCCAGTAGCACACTCAATGAGCATGAAATAAATTATTCGGTCATCGAAAAAGAACTCCTTGCAATCGTTTGGTCCACACGATATTTCAGGCCTTACCTATATGGAAGGAAATTCACAGTACGGACAGATCATAGACCTCTACTCTGTTTAAGCTCCCTCAAAGAACCAAATTCAAAACTAGAGAAGTGGAAGGTCAAACTGGAAGAATTTACTTTCGATGTTGAATATGTCAAGGGAAAGGATAATTTAGTAGCTGATGGACTATCTCGTTTAGAGATTAATTTTCATGAAAATAAAGGCCAAGAGCCTGAGCCGGCGAATGTCGACAATGAATTAATTACTCCTTCCATTCACAGCGCTCACGAAGATAGCAATGATTACATTCCCATTATTGATTCACCAGTCAACATTTACAAAACACAGATAATCTTAAACGATTCCGAAGGCCTAGATAACCATAAACTATATGAAGCATTTAACAAAAGAAGAATTGTGGTCGAGTTCAAACAATATACAAAAGAACCTTATGTTAGAAATCATGAAATCATTTTTTTCCAGTAAGGGCATTGTAGGTATATTTTCCAGTGATGATCACCTTGTAACGGTTTAAAAGCTGTTCTTCCCCTTCTACCCTGTAGCTACAGGACTCTACTGATGGAGTGGGTGGAAGGGTGTCCGGTCGACGAAGGGCATGGTAGGCATGCTAGCTGGCAGCACGTGCTTAGCTCGTCAGTGGGGTGGGTTCTTATGCCAGTCACCGGACTACCGTACATATTCATGCCTCGATTAAAAAAAGAGATACAGCAAACAAAAAAAAAATTTAACTAAACTATGGGAAAAGGACGGGAATGGGAAATCAAAAGGAATAAAAGTGGATGAGGAATATAAAGGAAAAAAAAAAATTAATGCACAGCACCACTAACACCAGTAGCTGCTATCAGCCTAATCAGGCCAAAAAAAAAAAAAAACACACCGGTCGAACTTCCTTGCTTCTCGGTACCTATGGTGGTATTGGTACTAATGAGCTACCCTCCCCTCTACCATACCTATTGCTAGGTAGGGTACCATGGTTGCCACATGCTCGTTGTTTGTGGCAACCCCTAAAATAAAAAAAAACAACATACGTCTTACTTACTGTGTTGTCTCACCATTATCGCGGCCCTACACCTTCGCCACCCCTACTAGGGTCTTTACCACACCATTTGGACCGTTGACCATTGACCTAAAACAACCTGCAACATCCCTAAGATCATCACCGAATCTCAAAACCTAATCAGAAACACGTTCATTGTGATAAGCATACATAAATTCCAGAATTTATTATAAACGAAAGGGTACATAAGAAAAAATATGAGAGAAAAAAAAATAAAAATAAGGAAGGAAGAAGAGAAAAACGAAAGGTAAGGGAAAAAAAAAAAAAAAAATTAAGGGAGGCTGCTCGAACCTCCTTTAGCATAGTTTTAAGAAAGCTTAAATACTTCTTTTTTCTCTTTTCCCTTTTACTAACTTATATGTATATAATTATTATAATTAAGTTCGTATGATCAAGTAAACCAAATGTATATCAAAACAGAAGTATATATATATATATGGCGTCCGTGTACGAAGAGAGGAAAAAAAAAAGGAAAAGTAATTATTTACCTGTTCATCCGGAAGTGTTGTGCACAATACTATCAGGATCGGCTGGAGGGAGAGATCAATAAAATTGTTACGCGCACGGTGATTTGGTTTACTTCAAACAAAAGAAAACTGAGCTTACACTAATGTACATAACTATTAAGACCAAATATTTAATTAATTAATTCCTTTAAGAAAATGAACACTTTTAGGAACACAAAAAAAAAAGGAACAGCTGCCTCCTTGTGACGTCACTGCAGTCTTTATGATGGTAGTCCCCCGAAGACTCAGTGAAATCGTCCTTTCACGAGTGGTTGTAGGTTTAGGTATTTGTACCACAAGTAAAAAAAATCTATACTTCCGGGCGGAATGTCGACCGGATCGAAAGTAACTTTTCACACACGTGGGGGGGAAGGGGTTTTTTTTTTTTTAGGTTTTAATTTTCAGTCCTACACCACACGATCTTAACCCCGATCCCAAGACCGATTCCACGAATCTTTCTCGACTTTTTTTTTTTTTTGAGAGGTAATTGGAGAGGCACGTCCAATTCTACCAATGGCTTCCAGAAAAAGAGAACGATGTTGGTTCCCGGAAAAAACATCTCCCATCTTGGGCAGGCCTACCAACCTTCTCCAATTAGCCAAAATATGTTTTTTTTCGATGCATTTGTAGGGTTTCATACTCTTGTCACACGAAGCAACATTATTGGCCGAAGAACGACCCTACAAACCTTTTTAATTTTAGGTGCAACCCGCAACCTAAAAATAAAATGACAAAAGGGTTACTGTCAACTTACAGTATTAAGGCTTAATCAGATAAAGGGAAAGGAATAAAATGGAAATATTGAACCCAGAAAACTTTGCGTACTACCTTCTGATATCTTTCGCGTGGAAGACACCAATGGGTTCGCCTCTAAGATCTTCAAGTTCGTAAAGGTTGTTGCTGCGAATAGCTCTTACTTTTGCCTTTATGAACTTCTGGCACAGTTTGGCACTTATGCGCTTAGTAGCGTCACTCTGAGCAAAATTCCTTTTAAATACTTCATCTCCTACCCTAAATTTCACTTCCTTGCTGCGGGTGTTATATCTTTTCTCGTAATCCTGGTGTGTTCTTTGCGATGACTGTTTCAAATGGGTATGGATAACATTCATTCTCGATGGTTTGGGCAACAGCTGAAACTCTGGATTGTTGACGCTTCTCAGACACTTTAGCAGATGGTAATCGGTACCGTACTCTACCTTGCACTGTTTAAATAACGCCTCATATGGAGACATACCTATAGCGGAGTGTATGGTCGTTCGGAGAGCACTACCTATGGACGACAAATGCCTATCCCAGTGCCTTTGGTCGTTTTCTAGGTACGATCTAATCGCAGCTAGAACCGACCGATTCACTCTCTCGCTAGCGTTAGCTTGTGGTGAATAAGCAGCCGTTTTGACGTGTGTCACCCCATACGAGTTCAGAAATTTTTGAAATTCCTTACTCAGGAATTGTTTCCCGTTGTCAGTCATTAAGGTCTCTGGTACGCCGAAAACAGCGAAAATCTGTTCTTCCAGGAACTTGATTGCACTTTCGCTTGTTGCCTTTCGTAGTGGTTGGATGTGCACGAACTTCGTTAGCTGATCCAAGCACACAATCATGTAGAGAACGGGGATAGGGTCCTAAAAAGTCGACAAAGACATGTTGGTACGGCCTATCTACCACAAAAGCTTTCCCCATTTTCGGTCGCAGCGTGACGTTTGGGGCCTTCGTACTTTTACACACGTCACAGTCCGCTATGATCGATTTGACCTGACCCGCCATATTAGGCCAGTAAAACCGGTCACGCAGACGATAAAGTGTCTTAGCAACTCCCCCATGCGCCGCTTTTGGAGGTCGATGTGCCAGAAGGATCAAAGTTTCAGCCAGCGTTGATGGAATCCACAGCTTCCACACCATGTCGTCTTCAATGGGGTTTCCTGTGCAGTGTCTGACCTTCTTGTACACAAAATTTTCTGAGACTTGAAGGTCGGGAAGTTGATCTTTATTGTCTTGGATTGTCTTAATCAACCTTTCGTATTCTTCGGATTTGAAACTCGGATCTGAGAGGTCAATGTGCAGAACATCTTGAGGACTACTGGGGGCGGGAACACCTCCAAGGGCATCAACAGCGTATACTCGCGATAGCGCGTCAGGGACAACGTGTTGGGATCCTTTGCGGTGTTCGATGTCAAAGGTAAACCCTTGAAGCTTCAAGCTCCATCGAGCCAGCCTACCATTGAGGTCCTTCTGACTCATCAACCACTTAAGGCTTGTCAGTCACTATTTTGAAGGTCTGCCCTTCCACATAAGGTCGAAACTTTTGCACTCCTAAGACGGCTGCCAGGCATTCTAATTCTGTAACAGAATAGTTGCGTTGGGCGGAATTTAGCTTATGGGAATAGTAATAGATAGGCTGCTCCAGCCCTTCTTCATCTTCTTGGCACAATACACACCCGACGCCGGTGTTAGATGCGTCACATAAGATCGTGAAAGATTTCGCGAAATCAGGGTTCACCAGTATGGGAGCGGTGGTAAGTGCCTCCTTTAGCTCATTAAATGCCATAACCGCATCTGGCCCAAATATAAATTTACAACCCTTCTTTAGAGTATTCGTTATCGGCGCAGCAAGAGCGGAATAATTCTTGACGAACCTTCGGTACCAACCTGATAGGCCCAAGAATCGTCTAACTTGCCTAGCGGATTGAGGAATTGGGAATTCCAAGATGGAAGCGACCTTGTCTGGGTTGGTTTTCAGGCAACCCTTACCAACAATATATCCGAGGTACTCTAGCTCCTTAAAACAGAAGTTCGACTTGTCTAGGTTAATAGTAAGCCCAGCTTCTGTCAGTCTAGTAGCCACGATCTTAAGCATCCTCAAATGCTCTTCAAAATCTCGGGATGCAATCAATAGGTCGTCTAGGTAAACGAAGATATTCTGTTTCAATTCATGAGGTATCACCTTGTCCATAAGTCTGCACATACGTTGAGGCGCATTGCAAAGGCCAAACGGCATTACCTTGAATTGATATAATGGTCTGCCTGGAATGGTAAACGCAGTCTTTTCCCGTGAGGATTTCTCCAGCGGAATCTGCCAAAAGGCATCCTTCAGATCCTCACTCGAAATGAAATGAGAATCTGAGAGACGCCCTAGCAAACCCTCAATATGGGGAAGTGGATATGCATCCTTCTTTGTGACGGAATTGACTTTCCTAAAGTCCAGGCAGAGTCGGTTTTTACCGGCTTTCTTCCGCACTAGAACTACAGGCGAGCTCCAAGCACTGGAGCTTTCCTCGATCACATCCAAATGAAGCATACGATCCACCTCCTCATAAAGTGGGTTTTGGATCGCTGGAGATACGCGATAATGCCTTTGTTTTATCGGGGCAGCATTACCGGTGTCGATGTAATGCACTTCGGTCTTTGTTTGCCCAAGACCATGTATGGCGAAGGACGGAAACAAAGACTTAACCTTTTCGAGCGCCATTGTTTGATTCGGCGTTAGATCATGCGCATTCTTGTCTACTGTTGGAGTTTGGGAAACCGGAGCTAACTCCGAAACAATATGGGGAGCGAGTTGGAAAAGCTTCCAAAAATCCACTCCTAGGTAAAGCTTTTGTTCGAGCGAGGGAACCACGAAAAGGCACATTTCTTTTTCCAGGCCGTTATATTTGATATTGGCATTTACCAAACCAACGATTGCTTGCTTCTGACCGCTAGCTGTGCTTATGTCAGATGAGAATGGTTTGTAGAAAAGGTTCTTTTCCCGAAGAAATTCTAGGGCTCCAGAACCCAGGCAACTAATTGTAGCTCCCGAGTCTAGGAGACCAAACATTGGGCTGTTACATAACTGAACATTAGCATATGGTCGAGGGTCGTGAGTATTTACAAGTGTTGTAGAAGATATGGCTTTGTAAATGCGCCTCTTCTCATCAAAGCGGTGTCGTAGTTTGGTAATCTTTTTGGAGATTTGAGGTTGGAAGGTGAAGATTCGAGAACGTACCCGTTCGTAGTTCGCCAATCGTTCATGTAGAGAAGGTTTTGGCTGGTGCTGAGGCTCGTCGGGGCTAACAGGAGTGTCTAAGGGTCTTACAAGAATTTGTACTGGCTGTGGCTGTGTCGTATAGGTCATGGCAGTATTGTTTTCAATACGAGAGGGGTTTACTTCGAGTCCGGGCTCTTGGGGGAAGAGCAATTTTCCCCGGTCACTAGATTGCTCCTCTGCCGGTTTTCCGAACATTTTGGACAGTGGGGAGTGGTGGTGTTAGACAACCCCCATTTGTAGCAAAATAACGCCCGTTGGGGACTTGGGCATTGGTGGTAAATATGACCGGAGACCTTACAATTCCAACATACAACGGCTCCTGGTCCTCTTGAGGCATTGGAAAGTGATACGGCTTCCACACTTTCTGGGTACCTACTAACATGATCCTGATACTCCATCTCGTGCACTCTTCTTGGAAAGTATGACTGGAATTCTGGGTTCTGCTGTCTGGATCGGGGGAAATGCGAATAGCTGTACTTTTCGATATTACGGCAGGTATAAACCATCTCTGGAAGACTATCAGTCTTGTACGTTAATAGCCGCCCACCAATGTCAGAACGGACATTTTGCCGAATAAGAAAAATGAGCCTCTCAGGACCCTTGGGAGTACGAAGCCTAGAATTGAGTTTCAGAAGGTCGGAGTAAAATTGGTCAAAAGACTCGTTTGGACCTTGGTACCGATCATCCATTTTCCTGGCCAATTCTTCATCACTCTCCATACTTCTGAAGTGTTCAACTAAGGCCACTTTCAACTCAGGCCAACTTAAAGTAGGATTCGTTCTTAGGTGAATCCAAAACCAGGCGCTTACGTCACCTTCGATGAAGTGGTGGAAGTTACGGACAATGTCTTCCCATCCAACATAGTATGATTCACGTAGGTGTGAAAGCCTAAATAAGAAGTCGTCCACGGTCATATTTCGGTTGTCATACTTCAACCCCCATTTGTGGAAGTCTCGGTAGCCAGTGGTATATCGACTAGAAACATGACCAGGGTTTTCGTAACATGGGTCATTAAGCCTCGGATTATGACTGCTGGTATCGCCCAAATTCATGTTCTGAAGCTGGCGGATAAAATCGTTAGTGGATGTGCCACTGGCATTGGCTTGATTAAGTTGACCCTGATGAGCAGGCACTTGAGGTCTTATGTTAGGTAACGGTGGTGGTATTGGCCGTTGAGGCTGTTGGATAAGGGGCCTATTGGTCAGGTTTTCCGGAGTGGAAGAACGGAGGGTCTCGCGGATTACTTCCGCAACCTCTTGCCTAAGTCTACCTCTCTCTTCTTCTAATTCCTTCCTGATGCTACGCAGATCCTCAGCCCTGTTCACACCAATGGTGGCCGTCACCAGTTCCCGAACGTAGCTATTGAGCGACACGTTACCATCATATTTGCCCTGCATCCACAAGCTTTCTCGGTTAGAGTTCGTAGGTATAGGGATATTAAATTGTTCGGACTGACACAGCCCGCTAACAAGTTGGGGTGCATTGGCGGTCATAGTGGACGCTGCAGTTCCACTGAGATCGTGGGCGGCTGAGAAATAGCTTGGGCTAGGTAACGGGTTACCGAAGCTCGGGCGGCTAGAGTGCTGCGATGGCAGCTGCCTTGGGAGAGGTTCAACCGGTGTCTGTAGTTCCGACGGGAGACTATACCGTGGGTTATCACGGGGCAAGGTAGACTTGGGAACAGCTCCGCGATGGTCGGAATACGACGGCGGTTGGTGTTGACCCGGCTCACTTCTCAAATTATAGGGCATCTTATTTGCCTGCCTACCCCCACGTTTACTTGACATTGTATGTAAGTATTTATGTGTTTAAAATAAGCAGGATACTAGATACTAGATATGCAGGATACGGATTAATCAATGGCAGGTTTTGTCTTAGTAAAAAAAAAAAAAAAACCGAAAAATATACGTATAGATAATATAGGTGTAGAAAATAAAAAGTATGATACTCAGATGGCTTAGAATATAAGTGTGAATAAGTATAGAACTAAAGAATAATAGGGAGGAAGAATAACTAAAAAAAATATATATATAAATATATGTATGTAATACTATAATAAATCAAAATAATAGAAAGCAAAAAAATAAAAAATAAATGATTCACAAGGGGAAAAAAATTCGAAAGAGTCAGGAACACGGCCTTGCTATGATCTAGGAGATTCAATAGCCACGGCGGGGTATGTTCGTAGAGTTACACGTTGAAGTGACTGGGGTGACTACTGGTGATACAGGCAAAACGAATTGGGACAACACAAAACTCGCAAGTGATTGGAGAGAAGCAAGGGAAGCATTCATAGCAACCTATACGCACTCTGGTGACCATGACGGGTACAGCAGCTTATATAGCCAATCATGCCATTAGAGGATACCCGAAAGATATTGAGCACTAGGTGGTATTAGCGCGGGAGATAATCGCGATCAAGCACCTGCTGCAGCTGACGAAAAGGAACCAAATAGTTGTCCTATCCCGGTCAGCAGGATGCTTTATGCCTGAAACTCCCAACGTCAGGATATAAGTTCGCGTAAGTAGCAGTACGAAGATTGATTAGGGCAATCATACGCAGACTCTTAAGCAACTCCTCTTGCTATTCAAGACCCTTGATCCTGAGCAAGACATATTGTGTCACAAGAGAACACTATAGGACTCAGAGGAAACTGAACAACAAGAAAAAGGTTTAACATAGCGGTGCCGATGCGGTGGAAGTGGTTATGTGCATGTTTGTACTGAAGAAAATCAAATGAGGGAAATGGAAATTTACTTAAAGAAAAGGGGACAGAAAAAGAAATATATACCGATTATGTACCCCACACAGACTATGGAGCCCAAAAGAATCGGGCCCCACGTTGGGCGCCACCTGTAACGGTTTAAAAGCTGTTCTTCCCCTTCCACCCTGTAGCTACAGGACTCTACTGATGGAGTGGGTGGAAGGGTGTCCGGTCGACGAAGGGCATGGTAGGCATGCTAGCTGGCAGCACGTGCTTAGCTCGTCAGTGGGGTGGGTTCTTGTGCCAGTCACCAGACTACCGTACATATTCATGCCTCGATTAAAAAAAGAGATACAGCAAACAAAAAAAAAATGTAACTAAACTATGGGAAAAGGACGGGAATGGGAAATCAAAAGGAATAAAAGTGGATGAGGAATATAAAGGAAAAAAAAAAATTAATGCACAGCACCACTAACACCAGTAGCTGCTATCAGCCTAATCGGGCCAAAAAAAAAAAAACACACCGGTCGAGCTTCCTTGCTTCTCGGTACCTATGGTGGTATTGGTACTAATGAGCTACCCTCCCCTCTACCATACCTATTGCTAGGTAGGGTACCATGGTTGCAACATGCTCGTTGTTTGTGGCAACCCCTAAAATAAAAAAAAACAACATACGTCTTACTTAATGTGTTGTCCCACCATTATCGCGGCCCTACACCTTCGCCACCCCTACTAGGGTCTTTACCACACCATTTGGACCGTTGACCGTTGACCTAAAACAACCTGCAACATCCCTAAGATCATCACCGAATCTCAAAACCTAATCAGAAACACGTTCATTGTGATAAGCATACATAAATTCCAGAATTTATTATAAACGAAAGGGTACATAAGAAAAAATATGAGAGAAAAAAAAATAAAAATAAGGAAGGAAGAAGAGAAAAACGAAAGGTAAGGGGAAAAAAAAGAAAAAAAAATTAAGGGAGGCTGCTCGAACCTCCTTTAGCATAGTTTTAAGAAAGCTTAAATACTTCTTTTTTCTCTTTTCCCTTTTACTAACTTATATTAACTTATATATAATTATTATAATTAAGTTCGTATGATCAAGTAAACCAAATGTATATCAAAACAGAAGTATATATATATATATATGGCGTCCGTGTACGAAGAGAGGGAAAAAAAAAGGAAAAGTCATTATTTACCTGTTCATCCGGAAGTGTTGTGCACAATACTATCAGGATCGGCTGGAGGGAGAGATCAGTAAAATTGTTACGCGCACGGTGATTTGGTTTACTTCAAACAAAAGAAAACTGAGCTTACACTAATGTACATAACTATTAAGACCAAATATTTAATTAATTAATTCCTTTAAGAAAATGAACACTTTTAGGAACACAAAAAAAAAAGGAACAGCTGCCTCCTTGTGACGTCACTGCAGTCTTTATGATGGTAGTCCCCCGAAGACTCAGTGAAATCGTCCTTTCACGAGTGGTTGTAGGTTTAGGTATTTGTACCACAAGTAAAAAAAATCTATACTTCCGGGCGGAATGTCGACCGGATCGAAAGTAACTTTTCACACACGTGGGGGGGAAGGGGTTTTTTTTTTTTTTAGGTTTTAATTTTCAGTCCTACACCACACGATCTTAACCCCGATCCCAAGACCGATTCCACGAATCTTTCTCGACTTTTTTTTTTTTTTGAGAGGTAATTGGAGAGGCACGTCCAATTCTACCAATGGCTTCCAGAAAAAGAGAACGATGTTGGTTCCCGGAAAAAACATCTCCCATCTTGGGCAGGCCTACCAACCTTCTCCAATTAGCCAAAATATGTTTTTTTTCGATGCATTTGTAGGGTTTCATACTCTTGTCACACGAAGCAACATTATTGGCCGAAGAACGACCCTACAAACCTTTTTAATTTTAGGTGCAACCCGCAACCTAAAAATAAAATGACAAAAGGGTTACTGTCAACTTACAGTATTAAGGCTTAATCAGATAAAGGGAAAGGAATAAAATGGAAATATTGAACCCAGAAAACTTTGCGTACTACCTTCTGATATCTTTCGCGTGGAAGACACCAATGGGTTCGCCTCTAAGATCTTCAAGTTCGTAAAGGTTGTTGCTGCGAATAGCTCTTACTTTTGCCTTTATGAACTTCTGGCACAGTTTGGCACTTATGCGCTTAGTAGCGTCACTCTGAGCAAAATTCCTTTTAAATACTTCATCTCCTACCCTAAATTTCACTTCCTTGCTGCGGGTGTTATATCTTTCCTCGTAATCCTGGTGTGTTCTTTGCGATGACTGTTTCAAATGGGTATGGATAACATTCATTCTCGATGGTTTGGGCAACAGCTGAAACTCTGGATTGTTGACGCTTCTCAGACACTTTAGCAGATGGTAATCGGTACCGTACTCTACCTTGCACTGTTTAAATAACGCCTCATATGGAGACATACCTATAGCGGAGTGTATGGTCGTTCGGAGAGCACTACCTATGGACGACAAATGCCTATCCCAGTGCCTTTGGTCGTTTTCTAGGTACGATCTAATCGCAGCTAGAACCGACCGATTCACTCTCTCGCTAGCGTTAGCTTGTGGTGAATAAGCAGCCGTTTTGACGTGTGTCACCCCATACGAGTTCAGAAATTTTTGAAATTCCTTACTCAGGAATTGTTTCCCGTTGTCAGTCATTAAGGTCTCTGGTACGCCGAAAACAGCGAAAATCTGTTCTTCCAGGAACTTGATTGCACTTTCGCTTGTTGCCTTTCGTAGTGGTTGGATGTGCACGAACTTCGTTAGCTGATCCAAGCACACAATCATGTAGAGAACGGGGATAGGGTCCTAAAAAGTCGACAAAGACATGTTGGTACGGCCTATCTACCACAAAAGCTTTCCCCATTTTCGGTCGCAGCGTGACGTTTGGGGCCTTCGTACTTTTACACACGTCACAGTCCGCTATGATCGATTTGACCTGACCCGCCATATTAGGCCAGTAAAACCGGTCACGCAGACGATAAAGTGTCTTAGCAACTCCCCCATGCGCCGCTTTTGGAGGTCGATGTGCCAGAAGGATCAAAGTTTCAGTCAGCGTTGATGGAATCCACAGCTTCCACACCATGTCGTCTTCAATGGGGTTTCCTGTGCAGTGTCTGACCTTCTTGTACACAAAATTTTCTGAGACTTGAAGGTCGGGAAGTTGATCTTTATTGTCTTGGATTGTCTTAATCAACCTTTCGTATTCTTCGGATTTGAAACTCGGATCTGAGAGGTCAATGTGCAGAACATCTTGAGGACTACTGGGGGCGGGAACACCTCCAAGGGCATCAACAGCGTATACTCGCGATAGCGCGTCAGGGACAACGTGTTGGGATCCTTTGCGGTGTTCGATGTCAAAGGTAAACCCTTGAAGCTTCAAGCTCCATCGAGCCAGCCTACCATTGAAGTCCTTCTGACTCATCAACCACTTAAGGCTTGTCAGTCACTATTTTGAAGGTCTGCCCTTCCACATAAGGTCGAAACTTTTGCACTCCTAAGACGGCTGCCAGGCATTCTAATTCTGTAACAGAATAGTTGCGTTGGGCGGAATTTAGCTTATGGGAATAGTAATAGATAGGCTGCTCCAGCCCTTCTTCATCTTCTTGGCACAATACACACCCGACGCCGGTGTTAGATGCGTCACATAAGATCGTGAAAGATTTCGCGAAATCAGGGTTCACCAGTATGGGAGCGGTGGTAAGTGCCTCCTTTAGCTCATTAAATGCCATAACCGCATCTGGCCCAAATATAAATTTACAACCCTTCTTTAGAGTATTCGTTATCGGCGCAGCAAGAGCGGAATAATTCTTGACGAACCTTCGGTACCAACCTGATAGTCCCAAGAATCGTCTAACTTGCCTAGCGGATTGAGGAATTGGGAATTCCAAGATGGAAGCGACCTTGTCTGGGTTGGTTTTCAGGCAACCCTTACCAACAATATATCCGAGGTACTCTAGCTCCTTAAAACAGAAGTTCGACTTGTCTAGGTTAATAGTAAGCCCAGCTTCTGTCAGTCTAGTAGCCACGATCTTAAGCATCCTCAAATGCTCTTCAAAATCTCGGGATGCAATCAATAGGTCGTCTAGGTAAACGAAGATATTCTGTTTCAATTCATGAGGTATCACCTTGTCCATAAGTCTGCACATACGTTGAGGCGCATTGCAAAGGCCAAACGGCATTACCTTGAATTGATATAATGGTCTGCCTGGAATGGTAAACGCAGTCTTTTCCCGTGAGGATTTCTCCAGCGGAATCTGCCAAAAGGCATCCTTCAGATCCTCACTCGAAATGAAATGAGAATCTGAGAGACGCCCTAGCAAACCCTCAATATGGGGAAGTGGATATGCATCCTTCTTTGTGACGGAATTGACTTTCCTAAAGTCCAGGCAGAGTCGGTTTTTACCGGCTTTCTTCCGCACTAGAACTACAGGCGAGCTCCAAGCACTGGAGCTTTCCTCGATCACATCCAAATGAAGCATACGATCCACCTCCTCATAAAGTGGGTTTTGGATCGCTGGAGATACGCGATAATGCCTTTGTTTTATCGGGGCAGCATTACCGGTGTCGATGTAATGCACTTCGGTCTTTGTTTGCCCAAGACCATGTATGGCGAAGGACGGAAACAAAGACTTAACCTTTTCGAGCGCCATTGTTTGATTCGGCGTTAGATCATGCGCATTCTTGTCTACTGTTGGAGTTTGGGAAACCGGAGCTAACTCCGAAACAATATGGGGAGCGAGTTGGAAAAGCTTCCAAAAATCCACTCCTAGGTAAAGCTTTTGTTCGAGCGAGGGAACCACGAAAAGGCATATTTCTTTTTCCAGGCCGTTATATTTGATATTGGCATTTACCAAACCAACGATTGCTTGCTTCTGACCGCTAGCTGTGCTTATGTCAGATGAGAATGGTTTGTAGAAAAGGTTCTTTTCCCGAAGAAATTCTAGGGCTCCAGAACCCAGGCAACTAATTGTAGCTCCCGAGTCTAGGAGACCAAACATTGGGCTGTTACATAACTGAACATTAGCATATGGTCGAGGGTCGTGAGTATTTACAAGTGTTGTAGAAGATATGGCTTTGTAAATGCGCCTCTTCTCATCAAAGCGGTGTCGTAGTTTGGTAATCTTTTTGGAGATTTGAGGTTGGAAGGTAAAGATTCGAGAACGTACCCGTTCGTAGTTCGCCAATCGTTCATGTAGAGAAGGTTTTGGCTGGTGCTGAGGCTCGTCGGGGCTAACAGGAGTGTCTAAGGGTCTTACAAGAATTTGTACTGGCTGTGGCTGTGTCGTATAGGTCATGGCAGTATTGTTTTCAATACGAGAGGGGTTTATTTCGAGTCCGGGCTCTTGGGGGAAGAGCAATTTTCCCCGGTCACTAGATTGCTCCTCTGCCGGTTTTCCGAACATTTTGGACAGTGGGGAGTGGTGGTGTTAGACAACCCCCATTTGTAGCAAAATAACGCCCGTTGGGGACTTGGGCATTGGTGGTAAATATGACCGGAGACCTTACAGTTCCAACATACAACGGCTCCTGGTCCTCTTGAGGCATTGGAAAGTGATACGGCTTCCACACTTTCTGGGTACCTACTAACATGATCCTGATACTCCATCTCGTGCACTCTTCTTGGAAAGTATGACTGGAATTCTGGGTTCTGCTGTCTGGATCGGGGGAAATGCGAATAGCTGTACTTTTCGATATTACGGCAGGTATAAACCATCTCTGGAAGACTATCAGTCTTGTACGTTAATAGCCGCCCACCAATGTCAGAACGGACATTTTGCCGAATAAGAAAAATGAGCCTCTCAGGACCCTTGGGAGTACGAAGCCTAGAATTGAGTTTCAGAAGGTCGGAGTAAAATTGGTCAAAAGACTCGTTTGGACCTTGGTACCGATCATCCATTTTCCTGGCCAATTCTTCATCACTCTCCATACTTCTGAAGTGTTCAACTAAGGCCACTTTCAACTCAGGCCAACTTAAAGTAGGATTCGTTCTTAGGTGAATCCAAAACCAGGCGCTTACGTCACCTTCGATGAAGTGGTGGAAGTTACGGACAATGTCTTCCCATCCAACATAGTATGATTCACGTAGGTGTGAAAGCCTAAATAAGAAGTCGTCCACGGTCATATTTCGGTTGTCATACTTCAACCCCCATTTGTGGAAGTCTCGGTAGCCAGTGGTATATCGACTAGAAACATGACCAGGGTTTTCGTAACATGGGTCATTAAGCCTCGGATTATGACTGCTGGTATCGCCCAAATTCATGTTCTGAAGCTGGCGGATAAAATCGTTAGTGGATGTGCCACTGGCATTGGCTTGATTAAGTTGACCCTGATGAGCAGGCACTTGAGGTCTTATGTTAGGTAACGGTGGTGGTATTGGCCGTTGAGGCTGTTGGATAAGGGGCCTATTGGTCAGGTTTTCCGGAGTGGAAGAACGGAGGGTCTCGCGGATTACTTCCGCAACCTCTTGCCTAAGTCTACCTCTCTCTTCTTCTAATTCCTTCCTGATGCTACGCAGATCCTCAGCCCTGTTCACACCAATGGTGGCCGTCACCAGTTCCCGAACGTAGCTATTGAGCGACACGTTACCATCATATTTGCCCTGCATCCACAAGCTTTCTCGGTTAGAGTTCGTAGGTATAGGGATATTAAATTGTTCGGACTGACTCAGCCCGCTAACAAGTTGGGGTGCATTGGCGGTCATAGTGGACGCTGCAGTTCCACTGAGATCGTGGGCGGCTGAGAAATAGCTTGGGCTAGGTAACGGGTTACCGAAGCTCGGGCGGCTAGAGTGCTGCGATGGCAGCTGCCTTGGGAGAGGTTCAACCGGTGTCTGTAGTTCCGACGGGAGACTATACCGTGGGTTATCACGGGGCAAGGTAGACTTGGGAACAGCTCCGCGATGGTCGGAATACGACGGCGGTTGGTGTTGACCCGGCTCACTTCTCAAATTATAGGGCATCTTATTTGCCTGCCTACCCCCACGTTTACTTGACATTGTATGTAAGTATTTATGTGTTTAAAATAAGCAGGATACTAGATACTAGATATGCAGGATACGGATTAATCAATGGCAGGTTTTGTCTTAGTAAAAAAAAAAAAAAAACCGAAAAATATACGTATAGATAATATAGGTGTAGAAAATAAAAAGTATGATACTCAGATGGCTTAGAATATAAGTGTGAATAAGTATAGAACTAAAGAATAATAGGGAGGAAGAATAACTAAAAAAAAATATATATATAAATATATGTATGTAATACTATAATAAATCAAAATAATAGAAAGCAAAAAAATAAAAAATAAATGATTCACAAGGGAAAAAAAAATTCGAAAGAGTCAGGAACACGGCCTTGCTATGATCTAGGAGATTCAATAGCCACGGCGGGGTATGTTCGTAGAGTTACACGTTGAAGTGACTGGGGTGACTACTGGTGATACAGGCAAAACGAATTGGGACAACACAAAACTCGCAAGTGATTGGAGAGAAGCAAGGGAAGCATTCATAGCAACCTATACGCACTCTGGTGACCATGACGGGTACAGCAGCTTATATAGCCAATCATGCCATTAGAGGATACCCGAAAGATATTGAGCACTAGGTGGTATTAGCGCGGGAGATAATCGCGATCAAGCACCTGCTGCAGCTGACGAAAAGGAACCAAATAGTTGTCCTATCCCGGTCAGCAGGATGCTTTATGCCTGAAACTCCCAACGTCAGGATATAAGTTCGCGTAAGTAGCAGTACGAAGATTGATTAGGGCAATCATACGCAGACTCTTAAGCAACTCCTCTTGCTATTCAAGACCCTTGATCCTGAGCAAGACATATTGTGTCACAAGAGAACACTATAGGACTCAGAGGAAACTGAACAACAAGAAAAAGGTTTAACATAGCGGTGCCGATGCGGTGGAAGTGGTTATGTGCATGTTTGTACTGAAGAAAATCAGTAGGCATGCTAGCTGGCAGCACGTGCTTAGCTCGTCAGTGGGGTGGGTTCTTGTGCCAGTCACCAGACTACCGTACATATTCATGCCTCGATTAAAAAAAGAGATACAGCAAACAAAAAAAAAATGTAACTAAACTATGGGAAAAGGACGGGAATGGGAAATCAAAAGGAATAAAAGTGGATGAGGAATATAAAGGAAAAAAAAAAAATTAATGCACAGCACCACTAACACCAGTAGCTGCTATCAGCCTAATCGGGCCAAACAAAAAAAAACACACCGGTCGAGCTTCCTTGCTTCTCGGTACCTATGGTGGTATTGGTACTAATGAGCTACCCTCCCCTCTACCATACCTATTGCTAGGTAGGGTACCATGGTTGCAACATGCTCGTTGTTTGTGGCAACCCCTAAAATAAAAAAAAAACAACATACGTCTTACTTAATGTGTTGTCCCACCATTATCGCGGCCCTACACCTTCGCCACCCCTACTAGGGTCTTTACCACACCATTTGGACCGTTGACCGTTGACCTAAAACAACCTGCAACATCCCTAAGATCATCACCGAATCTCAAAACCTAATCAGAAACACGTTCATTGTGATAAGCATACATAAATTCCAGAATTTATTATAAACGAAAGGGTACATAAGAAAAAATATGAGAGAAAAAAAAATAAAAATAAGGAAGGAAGAAGAGAAAAACGAAAGGTAAGGGGAAAAAAAAGAAAAAAAAATTAAGGGAGGCTGCTCGAACCTCCTTTAGCATAGTTTTAAGAAAGCTTAAATACTTCTTTTTTCTCTTTTCCCTTTTACTAACTTATATTAACTTATATATAATTATTATAATTAAGTTCGTATGATCAAGTAAACCAAATGTATATCAAAACAGAAGTATATATATATATATATGGCGTCCGTGTACGAAGAGAGGGAAAAAAAAAGGAAAAGTCATTATTTACCTGTTCATCCGGAAGTGTTGTGCACAATACTATCAGGATCGGCTGGAGGGAGAGATCAGTAAAATTGTTACGCGCACGGTGATTTGGTTTACTTCAAACAAAAGAAAACTGAGCTTACACTAATGTACATAACTATTAAGACCAAATATTTAATTAATTAATTCCTTTAAGAAAATGAACACTTTTAGGAACACAAAAAAAAAAGGAACAGCTGCCTCCTTGTGACGTCACTGCAGTCTTTATGATGGTAGTCCCCCGAAGACTCAGTGAAATCGTCCTTTCACGAGTGGTTGTAGGTTTAGGTATTTGTACCACAAGTAAAAAAAATCTATACTTCCGGGCGGAATGTGGACCGGATCGAAAGTAACTTTTCACACACGTGGGGGGGAACGGTTTTTTTTTTTTTTTTTGTTTCTTATTTTCACTCTGGTAAGCGTTTTTTTTTTTGGAGGAGAAGGTTTTTAATTTTTTTTTTTAATCCCCTTGTTAAACCATATTGCAACAAACAGTTTAATTTACACGTTACTTAACCTCTCCTGTATACATATGTATATCTTTTTAAATAGGTATATATTATTTTAACTTTGACGTGTAGGTTAGTATGCACAATTGTAGTTTCCTTGAGTTTGTATTTTTTCTTAACGTAAAACAAAAAAAAAACCATAAAAGGGGAAAAAAAAACGCAGCACTACGCGGGTTAGGTTTTAATTTTCAGTCCTACACCACACGATCTTAACCCCGATCCCAACACCGATTCCACGAATCTTTTTCGATTTTTTTTTTTTTTTTGAGAGGTAATTGGAGAGGCACATCCAATTCTACCAATGGCTTCCAGAAAAAGAAAACGATGTTGGTTCCCTGAAAAAACATCTCCCATCTTGGGCAGGCCTACCAACCTTCTCCAATTAGCCAAAATATGTTTTTTTTTTCGATGCATTTGTAGGGTTTCATACTCTTGTCACACGAAGCAACATTATTGGCCGAAGAACGACCCTACAACCTCTTCGCTCAATTCCAAGATACCTACATAAAGTATTTCAGTAAAAATAAACTTCTACGTTTAGTTAAATGTTCTAAGTTTCTAGGCGACTTAGAAGATGAAGAGAAAGTAGCAGAAGTCATTCTCAAAACACATAAACTACTTAATCATCGCGGCATTAATGAAACTTATGAGGAAATCAGGAACATTAACTATACCCAAAACTGAAATAAAGAGTAGAACAGTTCATTAATAATTACGAAATATGCAATAAAGCAAATTATGAATGCCAACCCCTTAAAATTCCAAATGTAATGACAGAAACACCCGAAAAACCAAACGAAGTTATCCACATCGATATCTGGTATGCAAACATTAATCTCACGTTTGTTACCATGATAGATAAATTTTCCAAACATGTAACAGTTCAAGAGATCAAGCATAGAACTTGGATATCTCTTCTAAACACTCTCAAGTATAGATTTGCTAATTTTGGCATCCCCAAATAAATCGTAACCGATGGCGAATCCGGTTTTTCGTCTGTCCTCATCAAAGAGTTCTTAAAAGAAAACGAGGTAGAATTACATATCACAACTCCATATAAGAAGACAGGGAACGCGGATATTGAAAGGAACGAACATTTGAAGCAGATGAAAATAACAAAAACACACTCCGAAATAGAATTTTAGAAGCAATCAAAATCTATAACAACACCGTCCATTCCACAACCAAGCAAAGACCAAACGATTTCCTTAACAGAACACTAGGTAAAGAAGCTTTCCCCAAGATTGTAGAATTTGTAAAACGAAACAAAGAAAAATATATAAATAATCTTAACAAAGGTAGGGAAGATATAAACTTCATAAAAGAAAAGCATACATTCTTAAAAAAACAGAAGCTCTAAAAAACTTAAACCTATTCACAAAAAAGAAAACCCCGAGATAATTAACGAAAATTATATAAAAGATAGTAGAGTCAGCAAAAATTACAAAGGTCAAGTTAAACGCAAATATAAATACGAAAAATGATTTTACAGGTCATCATCTGGTCCACAATTTTTATATTGGTATCCGGACAAAAACTTGATACACAACACCTAAACAACGGACAGGGATACGTGACAATAAGGGACAAACAACTACGAGTTATAACTGGATATACTAAAATTCTCCATAACATTAACTCTACAGCATGGTCGGACAATTTAAACATCATAGAAAACAACATATGTAAATAAACTTAACTATAAGAACAACTATCCAGCAATGGTACATGACTTTGATTCATTAGCACAAGAAATAGAAAGCTTTTTAGGGAATAACCATTATAAAACTAAAAGAGGTTTAATTAACATAGTTGGAAAAGGGCAAAAATATTTGGCAGGGACCATGGACTACGATGACGAACAAGAAATAAAGAGAAACTTAGAGACAAACGAACAAAATAACGAACGACTAATAGACGGACTAAACGAACAAATACATATAAATAACCATTTTAACGAGGTTATAGACAACATTACTAGACATATTAACGAACAGCAACTTGAAATACAAAAAACAGTTAAGTACTTTAGGCAATGCAGTCAACCAGGAGTTTTCCGAGATAGCACATATGCAAACGGGTATTTCAGATACAGTACGACATTCAATTACTAAGAGCACAGGTTAGGAAGGTGAAGAAAAATTTACTAGCAAGTTTAACTAGGAGTCTTAGGAACGGATTTGTTGCCACCAAAGGAAATTAAAAGATTTAATATTACATTTAAAGAATTACCCAATATAAAGAGCTCAGTGATCTTGCACGAAGACCGAATAATTTTCATCTTAATGCTTCCCAAGTATTCGAACACAAGATTTTTTTAGAGTGCTAATTGAACCAGTCCCTAACAAGGAAAACCTTGAGCTAGTAACGGAATATAATAATTTCATCACTGATAACAGTAACAATTATGAAACCTCAATTGACTGATATTGATAATTGTATAAGTAACATTTTTAAAGAAAATCCTACTTGTAACTTTAGGGAAAATAAAAATATAGAGATTAAGCAAATAGCTAATAATATTATAATTACCAAGAATATTCCATACACCCAAGTTTTTTACAACTGTCATAACTATAGTATATAATTTAATGGGTGCAAATTTAATAAGATTTGAAAATTGTAACGTTAGAATTAATGATATTAGCTATGAAAACTTTATGTACTTTGACAACTTTTTAATTCCAAATTTTAATAATATATCAATCAAGAATATTGTGATGAAATTTTCTGCAGAAGAAATGCATATAAAACATTTAGAAAATCACAAACTGATTGAAAAAATAAACGTAAGAAGCGAAGCGCATGAATACATAAATTCCGGAGTAACCATTTTTATAATTTTTACCTTGATTCTAATAATGATTATTCATAAAAAACGTAGAAATGGCAAAACTAATGTAAAAGTCGAGATTCAAAATCAGAATATAGATTCTCCGGAGAAGAATCGTAAGGGGGGAGAAGTTACATCGGAGAATTCACTTCCTTTTGGCATACCTGCTTCCCCCCACACACTTTGTCATTCGCCATTTTTTACTGGTAACAGCACTTCCTAACGGAACTGCCACCTTCCCGCCCCCTCTCATCATAAGCCAGTAACACGCGCAGCTCAAATGTTCCGTTATGAGCATGCACAGCCCACATGACATTGCAAACACGCGCAGCTATTTTTTTCGCATACACCGCATTCGCATACACCTGCATTCCATTCCCACAGCGGCTTGATGCTGTGTCATCAAAATAGAAAACATAAAAGATACCTGCAGAAAAATTCAAAAGTTAAGTTTCCAGTAGTCAGTTTTTAGTTGCATTTTACTCAGTTAAGTTCAGTTTATTTTATTAGGTTAAGTGTGATTTTTCAAATAAAGATTTTTTTTAACTCCACCGCTCGGAGGCTACATAACTACACCGAAACGTTTTTCACGGTCCCACCTCTCGCGAAAGTGTGACAAACATCCGGGAGTATTGCTGTCATGAGAAACATTCTCAAAAACCAAATTGCTCTTCAGATACGGTATAAAACTGTAGGTCATTTCCATTCGTGCGAAGAATATAACGCACACAACACGAGTGGTTGCGAGAAGCTAGGCCTAGGCACTTAACGAGCTGTTGCTCCAAATGATGCTAGTCAAGATTACCGTCAACCCGATCAGAATAAAGTAAGGGTAGCGATATCTAAACTTTAATCCAACAAAGCTGCTGGAGCCGACGGCCTTGCCGTCGGACTTTTCGAGGCAGGAGAAGATGAGTTGGTAAGGAGCATGCACCAGCTTATCTGTAAAATCTGTTTGGACCAAAGTACATGGAATATCACCTCTTCATCGATTTTAAAGTTGTCTATAATAGCGTGTTGTCTATAACGGGTGCCATTAGAACATGTCCAATCGAAGCCTTGAACGTTATCCTGCACCTTTTACCACTCGATCTTCACATTATGCATTTATCACAGCTAATCTGACCGACACAGTGTACTTTAGAAATGACTTCACGGTCAGATTCCCAACCAGGGCGGAATGGGAAACTGACGAACTGACAAATGAGTTCGAAACAACAATCTTCACCGACGGTTCAAACATGGACTGCGGGGTAGGGGCGGGGATATTCTCTGATTCCCTCAATATTTCCAGGTCTTACCGGTTTCCTGATTCGTGCAGTGTCTTCCAGGTGGAAGTTTTTGCTGTACGTGAGGCCTGCCGACTACATAAGCAAACCTCTACACCCCTAAATACCATTGCCATGCTCATTGATAGCCAGGCCGCTATCAAGGCTATAGTATCTGCCACTACAACCTCGAGGCTAGTAGAGCAGTTCTTTGGGTTCCGGGTCACAGCAACGTTGAGGGAAATGAGCGAGCTGATGAACTCGTGAGGCAGGGATCTGCCCTTGAGGTTTCCCTAGCATAGGTGGTGAACGTCCCGTTGGGCGTCCTTAAGGGAGGCATCTTCGCGCTAAAGGCAGATACAGGCAGAACGCAAGATCTACTAAACAGAAACCGTGCAGATATCGCAAGAGTTGTGGCAGTTAGTACTGGCTATTGGCCCATCGGGGTTTATGCGGCCAGAACAGGTATTCCTTTTAATGTTCACTGTCGCAACTGGAATACTGCTAACAACAAAGAAACTATCTTACACTTCCTTTGTAAGTGTCCGGCTCCAGGCAAGACCAGACAACTCACATTCGGTAAACCCTTTTTTGACAACCTGATAGAACTAGCGGAGATAAGCGTTGGGGAGATTATCAGTTTCTTCAATGCAACGGGGTGGATTTGAATAATCTTTACTCTTTCTCCCTTTCCCTACAAGTCACGCCCGTTTCACATCCGTTAAGGTCACTTGAGTTGTGGTATTAAAACGGCACTTCTTGTGCTAATTATGCATCAGCATAGTTTGCTATTACAACCGGTTCTACCTACCTACCGGGTTCTTTGTACCCTGTTCATTAGTTTGATGTTATAAACTTAACGCAGGCCACCAGACTAGCGATCCATAGCAAAGAATGGGACGCACCACGGCAGTGTACATCCATAAGACCATCTTCGGGCGAAGTCCCCACTTCTTATCAAAGGTCTTGCTGCAACCATAGAAAGCCACACAGGCCTAAGCTGTATGTCATTTATCGGGATTAAAAAAAAAAAAAAACAGGATTATTGCAGGATATGCATATTATATTATTTTTTTTCATATCTTTGCCATTTTTTCAAATTAAATTCATTTGAAATAGAGACAGTTTACATGAAACACGGTCCACTTACATATCTACGAATATTTCTCGATTACAAGAGGAGAACCAAAATCTTACCAACGGTATTTGAATAACACAGACAAGACACACACAACGACGAAACATGTAACTGTTCAGACTGATAAATACGCAAAAGTACATATGTGTGGAAAAGCACATTCGCTCACGGACACAAAATTAAATTATAAATAGAACACTGTAAACAAATGTGTTTCGAGGTGTAAAACAATTAAAGCTTTTGAATCTTGGTAAGAAAGATCTTTGGTGGTGAGTTTTAAAGTGTAATGGTAAAGTTAAGGAGATGAACATAAAGTAATTTAAAACTCTGTGAATCTTGAATAGGGAGTTGTGAGTTGAAATGATGCCTGCATTGGATTATAGGGTTTTCGTAATAATACAGGAGTGATGTATTGGCATGAGAAAACAGGATAATCCTGCGAAATACAGGATAGATGGAACGTTACTTATAAGCCATAGAAGGGGAGATAAGACCCCACATTGAAGAGTTGCTCTAACAACAGATATGGTAGAGCTGCTGTTACCGAGAGTCGATTGAATGATTCTATTTTTTTGCATTGTCAATATCCATTTACTAATAAACTCTTCCACACCCAGTTGGATCAGAGCTTCCTGAATCGATTCCATACTAACATTATTGAAGGCGTCTTCAACGTTTAAGAAGGTAGCTTGGGTATATTGTTTGAAGTGATTGTCTATTCTATCGTTCGCACAACTTCGCGCCGTCTCTGTCGATCGCCCCTTAGTGCAATCATGTTGAGATTTGGGTAGAAGGGATTTATCTAGGATATTTCGGATATGTGTATCTAAGATGCGTTCCAACGTCTTCAAAAGAAAAGAGGATAAGCTGATGGGTCTGAAATCCTTTGCGAATCCACCACCGTGCTTCCCAGCTTTCGGGATAAACACAACACGAGCACGTCACCAGCAAAGGGGAACGTGGTTTAGGAGAATACAGCTTCTGTAGATCGGTGCTAGCCATAGGACCACCTAGTCCAATGTTTTTTGCAGCATAATTAGAAGAATGCCGTCAAGGCCGGCCGATGTATGAACTGCTGTAGCTGTTGTCTTAATATCATTCCAGGAAGAAGATTGCGCGGCCTGAGAAATTGGTGGAAGAGCAATCTCATTTTTACATCTTGGAAAGTGTGTTTGCATTAAAAGTACCAGGGACTCGCTAGAGGAGTCCGTCCAAGTCCCATCTGGCCGTTTAATAAAGGACGGGCTAGAATGTTCCTTAGACAGAATTTTACTCAGTCTGTCTTTTACGGTTTCAATGAACTGACAGTGGTCTTTCCAGGCAAAAAACTTGGCGCTTTTAATGGACTTCTTATATTCCTTCCGACCCTATACGGTTGCCAGAACTTGCTTTTGAAGCAGATATTGAAGATATCTCTAGTAATCTTCCTCAGATTGGATAGATCTTCGTTCCACCAAGGGGAACATTTTTTCTTGCTGTATTTAACAGGACACGAAACCTTAAAAGCCGTACCCATGGCCGTTTCGACGGTCCTAATTTTGGCGTCTAGTTCCTCGACTGATTCAAATTTCAGGTCGGGTATTCTATGAAGTTTTGATTTAATAACCTGCCCAAACATCTTCCAGTTAATGCTCTTAGGGTTTCTAAATGGCTTGGGAGCCTCGACCTCGAGGCACACATTGTAAAGAATCCATGCGTGGTCGGAGAAGGACATTCGATCGGATACCCACCAGTTTACTACCCTAAGGTAGTTGTTGGTTTTTAAATTGATGTCTAAAACTTCCTCCCACCCTCTGGAATTTTCCGTACTCGCAAAAACAAAAGTTGGTGTGTTACCCACGTTACAAACAGAAAGGTTGGACATCACTAAAAAATCAAATAAGGACTCACCGCGTTCGTTGATTTCAGAGCTGCCCAATAATGTGTGCCTGGCATTTGCGTCGCAGCCCAGAAGCAGATTTTCCTTTTTTGCCGTTGTCTTTGATGTTAATTGGCACAACTCCTCTGGCGGTGATGGCCTATACCGACCCATATAAACGGAGGATATAAAAAGGGTACTATTTGCAACCTCTAATTTAACTACCGTTAAATCGGCAGAGCTAAAATCAAGACATAGAAATACATTCACTCTTCCAAAGGAAGAGTTTCTGTTTGTTGGAGGAGATTTGAATGGACGAAACCCAGATTGAGTACTATTTGATAGCCAGTTTCATGTAGCCTCGGGTAAAAGATTGCAAAGTGATCCTGGGAGAGGCAATCGTTCGGCAACACCGTCTCCTGCTAACAGAAATTTTTATGAAAACACCGAAGAAAAGCAAACAAACAAGGGTCTCTGAGAAAATCCAGTACAATCTGGACAAAGAAAAAGGCGAGGCTTTTGTTTTCGTAATGAAAAATTACCTCTCTCACACCATCAATGGAGCTGAGGATGAAGAGTGCAGCACAAAATATGTGGGATTCCCTACAGCGAACTTGCTTAAAGAAGGCCAAATCACTGCTAGGTGCTTCAAACGACGCCAAAGAAACATGGTGGTGGAGTGATGAAGCTAAGAAGGTGATAAATGAGAAGAAAGCGGCTTTCCAAGCTTGGTCAAAGTGACCCTCTAATAATAATGACGAAAAAATTCGTCTCGAAATGGAATACAGAGGTTGCAAGAAAAAAGCGAAGAAGAAGTGCGCCCAGCTTCAAGCAGAGAGTACGGAGGGCCTGTATCGGGAGCTGGAAAAAATATCTTCCCCGGTTACTGATGCAAACCAGGCTATCCAGGAGCTGCGAAGACACAATATGAACAAGAGCGCAACCTTCTTCAAAATAGCCGCCCAAAGAAGGAGGAATGCTCAGGAGATTCGTTCGCCAAAGTTCATTAGCAATGCTCATGACCAGCTTCTTGTGGATGACGACAAAATTCTGCATTGTACAGGAACACTGGGTGAAGGGTTCATCCATAAAAGGGCTTAAGGACAACCGTTACAACATCTTCCATAAGAGCACCAACTAGTTTAGTAATAAACCTAGGACTTGCACCCTAGCTAAAAAGCATTTGAATGTATTTCTATCTTCTTCTTCTTCCTTTTATCAGCGAGGTTATGATCCGAAAATAAGGGATCATAACCCTCCCACTTGGGAGACATCGGGTTCAGATGGCTCAGAATTCTCATCTCCAAATTTGTGAGAGGTGACCCAATGCCGAATCAATGGAGGGAAAGTTACCTTCTCCCTGTATACAAAGGGAAGGGTGATACACGAAACTGTGATAACTACCGTTCGATCAGGTGGCCGACGGCAAAAAAATACGGCTATCTGATGATCAGTGCGGGTTTCTCTCGGGTAAATCAACCACAGATGTAATCCAAAGTATAAGGATCATAATGGAAAAACATCGTGATTCCTTAAGGGATTTTCATATTGTATTGGTTGACTTTGAAAAGGCATTCGACAGACAACTACGAGATCTGATATGGGTGGCGCTAAGACATCGAGGGGTTCCAAAAACCTATGTACAGATCATGGACATGTACGAAGGTGCGAAGACAAGAGTATGATGCCCCGCTGGAGTAACCGAAGAGTTCCCAATCAGATTCGAGGTGCACCAGGGAAGCGTCTTAAGTCCTTTGCTCTTTATTACAGTCCTTGATTATCTGCTTGAAGGTAAAGTGATGGACCCCAAGGTACATCAGTTATTCTTTGCTGACGATGGAGCCATCATAAGTGAGTATCCTACATCCCTGCAACGAGCACTTGATGTGTGGGTGGACGTTTTGGAGGGAAATGGATATCGCATTAGTTCAAAAAAGACAGAGTACTTGTGCTGCCCGTTCTCTGATCCACTCAGGCCTATTCCGGACATTTATTTGAACGGAACAGTGCTTCCCACGTGCAAAAAGTTCAAATATCTGGGATCTATGATCAATAGCAAAGCAACTTGTGATGACGGCATCAATCATCGCGCAAGCGTAGGGTGGATGAAGTGGCGAGAAAATTCGGCTATCTTCTGTGACAGACAAATGCCACCTAAGTTGAAGGGAAGGCTCTACACCGCAGTTGTGCGTCCAGCGCTCACATACGGTTCACAATGTTGAACGATGTACAAAACGTATGAGAGTAAATTAACGGCAGCTGAGATGAAGATGCTTCGCATGACAGCAGGAGTGACAAAGCTTGATCGAATAAGAAGTTCGAAGATCCGTGGAAGCTTTCACATTAAGGAAACCATCGTACAAAAAATAGAGTGCGACCGGCTCAGCTGGTATTGCCACGTTCAAAGAACAGATTATTTGAACCCCGTTAAAAAGACAATATCAATGCACGTTCCAAAGACATCGCGATGTAGGAAAGGCAGGCCTATAAACGCCTGGATCAGACAAATGCGACGACATCGGCATTTCATTGGCCTCAGTAACCGAGTGATCCAAAATCGGCAGGCCTGCGAATATTTTCTGAGGTCAAATAGGCGAAAGCCCACAGGCGGATCAGTAGAAATGTAGTGAAGTGGGAGGGTTATGATCCCTTATTTTCGGATCATAACCTCGCTGATAAAAGGAAGAAGAAGAAGATAGAAATACATTCAAATGCTTTTTAGCTAGGGTGCAAGTCCTAGGTTTATTACTAAACTAGTTGGTGCTCTTATGGAAGATGTTGTAACGGTTGTCCTTAAGCCCTTTTATGGATGAACCCTTCACCCAGTGTTCCTGTACAATGCCGATATCTACATATATGCTCTCGCCGAGGAAGAGAAGCAAATTATCTGACGCACTCTTGGGGTGGTGCAGATTATTGTGGATGATGTTCAGCATTGGTAATAGGTGGAATGATGTCGACCCCCATGTCCTCCGACATCCTGTCGGAACCATCGGTTTCGCCTGAATCTTCATCAGGACCAGAGGGGCGGAAGATCTTGGGTTTGGCATGCCTTATGCCGAAACGCAGCTGGTGATCTGTTTTCTCGAGTGCCACCAGGCTAGCCTCGTTTATCAGCACCAGGAAAGATGAGCTATTTTTCTGAGGTTCCTCTGCCTTGATGACTTCCCAGTCATCCATCGGAACCATCGGATTGTGCAGTTGGAGAAGCCTTCCTCCATCAATCTGCATATTGGGCAGCCAGATGAGGGCCCTAGGTCTCCTGGGGATATCATTAGCGGCGATAAGTTTGAGCGTCAAGCCCTAACTGTCACTAACCTTAGTGACACACTCGCTAAGGAAATCCTTGGAAAACTGGTCCTCGCATCTTATGACCCGATAACCCCTGACCAAGTCGGCGGAATCGAAGCACGGCAGATGTCCCCCAAGACTTCCCAACAGGTAGTCCATGACCATACGCAATAGTCTGGCCTCTATACTACCCCACGTTTCACTGATCGTCTTGCTTATTTGAAGAGTGCTCGTCCATGAGGCCGACCTGCAGATGGTCTCTTACCACTTCGGAAAAGTTTCGCGTTGTCTGAGTGGGGCAGGCCGAGGATGTACCCGGTTGATTTTGTATCGAAGTCGGGGTCTTGACAACTTCGACTTTTTTGCCTCGCGATTGGTCTCATCCGAAGACCTGTTCCACTTGTTTGCCGTGGTGTCCTTCTTCTTCTGTTGTGGATGCTGTTGTTGTTTCTCAAGGTGTGCGATGTACTCATCGACCACAGCTTGATACTTGGCCTTATCTGCTGGGCCCTTCTCATGAACGGTACCACCTGCTACGTTTTTGGTAACCTTGGCAAGAACAAATCCAGCCGTCTTGTACCTGCTCGTTATGATGGCGTCTAGGGTTTTATTTTTCTTCGACGAACCAACGGCACTAACCATAGTGTCTTTGGTTGCCATTTTGGTGTTTACTGTTGTTACTGTCTGATGAGTTGCCCTCTGTACGCCAGAGGGAATACTTTGCCTTGTACTTGCTGCGGCTGAAGCGAAGACTGAAGACTCCTGACTGGAGGCTAAAAGCTCGTCTACCGATGAGGAGCCAATTTCGGGCATCCCCACAACATTTTTTGCATTAATTTTAATTTTTTTTTGGTTTTTTTGTTTTCTATTTTTTTTTTTTAAAGATTTTTGGTCCCACGAGTAGATCTGGAAAGAGCCGACATGCCAGGATAAAGCAATTATACTACAGACCTCGCCTGGGCATCGATGGGGACCGTTCGCGACCAGCAGTGTTTTATCACCAGCTGGCCATGCAGCTCTCGGCACGAGTACCTACACACCTTGGTTTAAGTGAGATTTTATGGGGTTTACTCCCCACCTGCGTCTTAATGAACCACAGCGCACGATTGAGTACATGTGTGCAAATTCTTAGCTGACACTAGACACCTGAAAGGTGAATAGTCTTTTTCGGCGGGCGCCCACGGGGAGGACCAAAGACGAGGAATTTTTGGCCACCTAGATCGTTCGTCTATGCAGGATGATGATGGAGAACTCTCGCTGCTCCATCGAAGTCGGAAAGAATACCACCGAACCATTCGATGTCAGGAAAGGTCTTACAAAAGGTGACGCGCTTTTGTGTTCTCTTTAACGCAATACTTGAAAGAATTATACGAAATTCACAAGCCAATACTGAAATACAATTTTTTACAAGTCTGTGCAACTACTGGCTTACGCCGATAACATTGACATTGACATAGTCGGAAGAACTCAGCGGGCCGTCAGTGGGGCAGATCGAGGCAGCAAAGATTAGCTTAGCGGGCAATGAAAGTAAAACAAAATATATGCTGTCTACAAAAAAGCACACCAACATCGGCATCTTGGATAGAACGTTGCAATAGAGAGATAACATTTTGAGGTAGTAAAGGACTTTGTCTAACTAGGCTCTATGGTGAGCTCCGTAAATGACATCGGTAGGGAGATCAGACGAAGAATTACTCTTGCCAATCGATGTTTCTATGGGCTAAGAAGGCAATTGAGTAACAAAGCCCGATCTCAAACTAATAAGGTAACTCTTTATAAGACCTTAATCATCCCAGTCCTGCTGTATGGCGCAGAGGCATGGGCTTTGTCAAAATCGGATGAGGATGCTCTTGAATACTTTGAGAGAAAAGTTTTTCGAGTGATCTTTGGCTCCGTCTGCATAGACGCCGATTGGAGGAGAAGGTGCAATGCCGAATTATGTGGTCTATACAAGGAAATCGACTTAGCCATACATTCATACTGCGACTGAGATGACTGAGTCATGTAGAGCGGATGAAGCCCAACGTTCCAGCCCGGAATACCTTCGAATCCAACCCGGATGGACGGCACAGTATAGGACGACCTCGTAGGTGGCGCAAACAAGTGGAGGGGGACCTCAACCAACTTGGCGTGCGCAACTGAAGGCAGCTGGTTCGTAACTGGTCTGACTGGAGAGGTTTGTTGGTTGAGGCCCAGCTCCACCGCAGACTGTAGCGCCGCCTAAGTAAGTGAGTAACTTAGATTTAAGGCCAAGGGTCTCAAGATATTTGCAAAATTTATTTTCCTCAAATGCAAATACAACTGATCAATACAGTAAGAAGGATGTATTTTTCTACACCACGATTTTGGATGTATTTTTCTTCCCACGATATCCAATTTTTCATTGTTATTATATGCAGTTAGAGTAATCCGTATTTGAATTGCACGATTTTCAAAGGAATAATGATTTAGCACTCATTTTAAAGCTAAGGTTCACCGAAAATGTACATACCATATACACGAAATTGTAATTATTACAAACTCCATATAATAGGATGAATTATGGACTGCAAGGTCCGATTAGCCGAAAGTATGATGCATATACGGTAAAATCGATTTTTAAGATTAGTCTTTAGTAAGATTAGTCTTAAAGAAGTACAACGCAGTAATAATTGACGTCATTAGACGATCTTTTTTTTAGCTTGTTATAATTCTTGATATTAATAGAATTGTGTTTTTTATAAGATTTTTAATATTTTTAATTTTTTTATTTGCTCGTGTTATTATTGTCTGAAATAATATACTATAGTTATATCCCCAACTATTAACACTAGCACTTGTATGCTTAGCAAATCTCTGCTCGTGGTAGCCTCTTGTTTTAGAAGCTCTACGATACAGATTTGAAAGCATTAATTAAGTACTTCAAACATAAAGGCAGTGGAACACGTATTTTTTCAGATATTCTTTCTATTCAAGCATATATTCCAAATATAGAATACGAAAGAAATTACATAATCTGGATATACACCTAATTCTGTTTTTACACGACAGATACGTTCCTGAAGAATTCGTGTAAAAAAAAATTGGAGTTTGTATGTATATACATATATGGGAAAACAAAAGATTGAGTCCACACTAGCACAAGTAATACAATAACCCTGTGAATATTCCTTGCAATTTTATCTTACTTACCCTTATTATCTCATAAAATTGTACAGGATGCTATAATGAACTGAATTATTGTTGAAAGCAAAAAAGGGTAATAATTCAAAGGTACAAACAGCGAAATAATTATTATATGATCGCTTTATTCGTTGTCGCCGTCTGACAAAAGAAGTGCAAGAGCATTGCTTACACCAGAAATATCATGTTCATTGTCTTCTTGGTCCATTTCTTCAATCTCGGCGCTAGAATTAGCAGTCGCAACACCAGCTTCAGTGGTTCTATGAACAAATTCGGTTATCAATCGCTGTATTCCTGTTTTGACTAATCCCTTATACATATAATTCTCTGTAAGGGGCCAATAATAACATTAGATCACGGTGAAACCTTTTTGCTCGCTCCTCATTAGGATCGTGTGTTGTAAAATGAGTGCCCAGTTTATTGGCCAAGTCAAGACCCACTTTAATTATACGTGCATTTAGAACGTGCATCAGCATCATCGCTTATTTCGTTGGAATCAGGGGTCTAAAGGGCACACTCTATTACTTCACCTTCGCTAAGACCTTTTTCTACCAACAGTTCATCGATATCTTGAAAAGACAGATCATCAAATCCTTCTCCACCAATTTCCAGCGCCAGAGTTATGATGTTGGGAAATTCTGTTGTGTTGGGAAGGGTGGTATCAGTGGTTTTAATACATTCTGGCCAAACAGCTTTCCAACATTTATTCAAAGTTGATGGTCTTACTTCAGACAATGCTAATTTATCTTGATTGATGCAATCCATAATTGAAAATTGTTTCCACACATCAATGACTGTTAGATGTTCTTTCACGTTGTAGTTTGTCCAAAATGAATTGAAATGATTGCTTTACGTAATAAGTTTTAAATGCTGCAATTATTCCTTAGTCTAGCGGTTGTATTATAGATGTTGTGTTTGGTGGCAGAAAACAAAATTGCACATTTTCATGTTCCAAGACCGGATGGCTGGGTGCATTGTTTAAAATCAGTAGAACTTTCAATTCAAGACCTTTTGAGTTCATATAGCGTCTTACTTCGGGGACAAAACATTTATTGAACCATTCAATAAAGATGTGAGTGGTCACCTAGGCTTTTTTATTTGCCATCCAGTGAACTGGTAATTTACTGATATCCACACCTTTCATTGACCGTGGCTTCAGGGACCGATTAACCAGCAGTGGTTTCAACATACGATCACCTGAAGCATTGGAGCAAAACAAAAAGGTCACACGATCCTTAGCTACCTTAAAACCACTAGCATTTTTTTGCGATTTGGACACATAGGTTCTATTTGGCATTCTTTTCCAGAAAAGACCAGTTTCATCTGCATTCCAAACTTCATCTTTAATTATCAAATCAAGTTTTTGAGGAAATTCTTTTGCAGCCGTTTCATCTGCAGATGCAATCTCACCTTTAATTTTCACATTATGAAATGCATGTCTTTTCAGAAACCCAGTCATCCAACCCGCGCTTGCACAAAATTCAAACTTTCTATTTGACTGAGATGAAGTGCCTGGCTCCAATTCCTGGATGCGTTTAAACAATTTTATTGCTGTTTGTTTGATAGCATTTCCATCAACTGGTATTCTTTTCTGCGAGTTATCTTCCATCCATATTAAAAGAGCTTTTTCCATTTTCTCAGTAATAACATCTCTTGTGTATGATGAAGTTTTAGAACTTATGTTGGTGCCAGAAATTACTGAGTTCCTAATTGCGGCTTCGTTTTTTTTTTTATTGTTCTTATGGTAGCTTCGTGCACGTCAAAATGCTTACCAACCGCCGTTGCGCCCTGTCCTGTTGCAAGATGATCTAAAATTTTAATTTTAGTTTTCAGAGAAATGGTCTTCCTTTTAGGCCAGGAGTGCCAAAAATTTTAGTTGTTAAAAATAAAGAAAACATTTCAAAACTGTAACTTACAATCTATGTATGTAATAATTTTTCACTAAAAGTAACAAATTACACTTCCACAAATAAACATCAAAGAGAGATACATACTTTTCACGGCAAAAACTTACTTATTTAAAAAAAAGAGATCGTCTAAAAAGAGATTTAAATTCTTTTTCTAATTTGTGTAAAAGCAAATTCGTGTAAAAAAAATTCGTGTATAAACAGAACTGGGTGTACAATACAGTAAATTACAGTAAATTTTGCCAACTTTCGTAAGCTGTAAGTTGAGAAAAAAATGAAATGGTATAAACACGTTCGCAATGGTAGATACAATAGCCTTGATAGTGGCCTGGCTGCCAATAAGGATCGCTATGGTATTTAGGGGTGAGAGGTTCGTTTGAGTTGGCGGCATGCCTCACGAATATCAAGAACTTCCGCCTGAAAGACGCTGTACGAATCAGGAAGCCGGTAAGACATGGACATATTGAGGGAATCAGAGAATATCCTCGCTACTACCCCACAGTCCATATTTGAACTGTCGGTGAAGATTGTTGTTTCGAACTCATTTGTCATTACGCATATCTCCCATTCCGCCCTGGTTGGAAATCTGAACCTGTCTTCATTTCTAAGGTTCATTGTGGGAGTTATATAGATTAGCTACCAGATCCCATGGTAGCAGATTCAGGTTACTTTTGCAATTATAAAGACAAACAAAAAAAAAACCCATTAAATGCGATCGCCCACATTTTCGATACTTGTGCAGAAGACATAAATAGAAAAATGCACAATTTAAACGGACAGTTTCTTCAACAGCTAAACAAAATAAAACAAAGAAAAGCGGCAGTGAATCAGTGGTGGACATTTATGTTCCTAGCATAATTGTTTGCTCTGTAATTTACTCGTAAGATAGTATAAATGGTTTTGTAAGTGTTAACGTAAGTTGAACTTACTTTTAACTTACGTAAGTATTTCTTACCGTAAGTTAATCTATATTGTAAACATTCTTGTAAATTACTTTTGTAAGACTTACGTAAGTCGTAAGTAAGACTTATAAGTGTTATCCTTGGCTAAGATTGTCCTTATTTGTAAAGATCTTTTCAATGATATGCTCGTACATACCCATAGAACATGCGATTATACAAAGAAAATAAATTGTCTCTAATTTTGCCACCTTCAGAAAAACGGTGGTTTTTAAAATCTAAGTTCATCTTTAAAGCTTATTAGAGGTAAAGATTAAAATATAGCCCATGTTATCATATTATTATTAATTGAGTAAGTAAATAAAAAAAAAAGTTAATTATTTTCCAGATTTCGTAAGACTCTCGCTAACTCCCGAGTCACCAAACACAAAAAACAAAAGATATGATTGTCTAGTTTTAGTTGTTGACTTCACTTTTTGCGACTTTCTGCGATCTTGAGAAATATTTAGGTACTAGTAATTCTCTCCAAAAAACGGATTAAATTAGCGAAGACAAAATTAATTTTCATGCCCCGTTATCTCGACAACCGTTCGGCCGATCTTAAGCTATTTGCCACATTTGTCCTTTATCTCATTCCTAAAAAAATGGGTGAAGAATTTTTCGAAATATAAAAAAATAACTTTAAAATAAATGGTTAATTTGTTATTTTCTTGCGACTTAAAATTAAATTCCCATATTAAAATATCCAAACAAGATTTTAAAAACTCCTCCACCCAGTTTAAAGTTAATATTGCCTTTATAAAAAAACAAAAAAACATCCAGATATCTCTTGTAGTTCCGGAGAAATTTGAATTTAAAAATAAAAATCTCTAACAAGGAACTTTACAACTTGCATGCCAACATTTTTTAGTGCCTGCTTCACATTTCGTGTAAATTGGGATTTAAGAAATTGACAACTAGATCTCCAGAACAAAAAGCATTTCAATCTGCATCAAAATTATCGATTCAAAATAAATTTCACATGCAACTAAAATTGATTGTAGATCAAGTGCGACAGGGAAAAGGAACTACAAATGGTGGAAATACTGCCCGCAAATTCTTCTAAAATTCTAAAATTTCATCCAAAATCACTGGAATTGATGAACGTTTGGTATATAGATTTGCAGCGATTCTCCAAGCTATGTCCTCTGGAATGGAAATTCATGCAGAAAAGTTCGGTTCCTTCGCCAGAGAAACGGCCCATCTGTTTGTGTCTTTATACCCATGGTATTATATGCCATTAACTGTCCACAAAGTTTTAATCCATGCCGAGGAAATCATCAAGAAAGTGTTGGTACTAATTGGACAATTATCCGAGGAAGCGCAGGAAGCTCATTATAAAGGTTTTCGAAAGTTTAGACCATTCAAATCTAGAAAATTAAGTCGACAAGCTACTAACGCAGATATTTTTTATGCATTACTTTTAACATCTGATCCCTATATTTCAAACATGAAGCCAAAATGGTCAATAGATTCCGGTAATAAGCATTTCCCGGAAGCGCTTGACATTTTAAAGATTGAAACTCATCGTCAGTCTGAAACTAGTGATACTGAGAGGGAATGCGAGAAAACGGCACCTAGTACGTTAATTTAGAAAAGCACTACTAAACAAGCAAGTTAAGGTAGGTAAGCTCTTGTGTTTGATTTCTGAATCAGATTTTAGAGAACAGTTTTCAGAAGACAGTTTTAATATATTTTTTCAGATTCGGAGCAAATAGTAGTAGCCATTCTTTGTGGTCGCCGTAGCGTAAGTGGTTATTCTGTCCGACCACTGCGCGTGAGGTTCCAAGTTCGAATCCCGGAAAACACCAAACTGTTTTTTCATGGTCCCACCTCTCACGAAGATCTGACAAACATCCGAGAGTATTGTTGTTTCGAGAAAGCTTCTCAAACCAAATGGCCCTTCGGATACGGCACTAAACTGTAGGTCTCTTCCACTCGTGTGAAAAATATAACGCACACAACATGAGTGGTTGCGATAAGCTAGGCCCTGGCACTTAAAGAGCTGTTGAGTCAAATATTTATTTACTTAATTTATTTTTTGCGACTACTTATGTATGTACCTACATTTTTATTTTCTCTTTTCTTTTATATAATTGGATTAGTTTAATATTATAAATGAGTAACTTAATCCTTCAATATAATTTGTATTTATAATTTGATCATTTTAGATAATAGTTGTATTGCTTAGTTCAATACTTTCTTTTGTATTTTTTCAATAAAAAAATAAATCATAGGCACATTTAAAATGAAGCTAATCATTGCGTGATTATTTTTGTAGATTATTAAATATAGATTTCGTTTAAATTAAACACGATTTTAGTTGACTAATAATTAAAATAGCTCACAAAATTTCATCAAAATCGGTTTACTGAAATTCGAGTAATTGCCATGTCCACATTAGTCTATGTTTCGTTCCACTGTGTGGCGCCCAGATAACTGGGGAGCGTTTTTTGTTTTTCTTTTGTCTTTGCTTCTGAGTCACAGTATTTTTTATTTTTTTTCGATAACCGATGTCATAGGCAAATTATCATCAACAGAGCGAACAGTTTTTCCAACCATATGACAAAGCTACGAGTACTGCCAGTGTTATGCCTTCGCAGGAGTGTTCACACAGGCTTTCGGAATTGAACGGACTGACTTTATATATTTCTTGTGTTGAGTTATACTCCGATACTTATCCAAATATAAAAAATTAAAGACTTGTTCCGAACTTCTAGAAACTAATCTCTTTAATTTTCCTATAAAATATTTCGGTAAATTTATATGTATATTGCTTTGTGTCTTACGTTTTAGTCTTTTTTATTTTTAGTTTTTATTTTTTTATTTGTTTTAATTAACTTTATTTCAAATGACTTTATACAAAATTCTAATTAACTTTTAAAGGGAAAAAATGGTGAAATTGAAATTCCAATAAGGCACGATCATGTGCAACTTGTAAAAAGGAAAAAATCCCATCCAAGTTCCAGTTAGGCGCGAGCATGTGCAACTTGATGAGAGAGAGAAAGCTATTTTCTTTAATGCATGTTGCAATCTGTCCCTTTTAGATCGATAGATTATTTGATCGATTTAAGTGGTACCAAGTTCGCTTAACACTCCCCCCTGGTAACTGGGTGAGGGACCCGGCTTACCACCTTCTTCGAACTTGCGAACGTCCAATACCGCCAGTTTAACAGCCGGACGGGTGTAAATACCTCCAGGGGTTTGCACAACTGCGCTACGTACTGTATCGTCTTTTCCAGCTATCACCTTAAGAACTTTTCCCTTTGGCCAAGATTTTCTCGGATTGTTGTAGTCTACGACTATGACAATATCTCCTTCCTGCAACTGCCTCTGTGGAGTAAACCACTTGGTACGTCGGGTCAAATCAGGTAAGTATTCACGAAGCCATCGTTGCCAAAAGGCTTGCGCGTACTTTTAGCGGTTACCCAATTTCGTCTTATCGCAACTCCATCATCTATTGGCTCAGCCGTCAGTCGTTCTTCATTAGGATAGCCGATCATCAAATGATTGGGGGTGAGTGCTTTAGTACTCTCACAATCGATTGGCACATAGGTAAGGGGTCGCGAATTCACAATGCTCTCCACCTCCGTCATCATGCTCAATAATAGTTTTTCGCGAGGATTGCGTGTTGGCGATATTTCAGCGAGTGTTTGCTTAACAGATCGAACCATACGTTCCCAACACCCACACATGTGGGGCGCTGCTGGCGGGATGAAGTACCTCTTTAACTCCAACTCAAATTCTTTAGCTACTGCGCGTTTGTTTAAGTCTCTTATTGCCTGCTTCAACTCTTTACTGGCACCTCTAAAATTTGTTCCAATGTCAGAGTATACTTCCTTTGGCATTCCTCGTCTTGAAATAAATCTTTTGAAACCCAATATGCAGGAATCACTGGAAAGGCTGTGGACTATCTCGATGTGGATTGCTCGTAAGGTGAGGCAGGTAAGTAACATACCCCATCTTTTCTCTAGACGCCTCCCGATTTTTACATAGAGCGGTCCGAAATAATCCACTCCTGTGTACGAGAATGGTCTCTGGAATGGCAGGAGACGGGCGTGTGGTAGTTCTGCCATACGTGGGGGTTGCGGAGCGGCTCGTCTGTTCTTGTATTGTTGAAAATCTTTTATGACTTTGCTTACACACGTCTCAAATTCGGAATGAAGTAGTATTGTCGGAGTTCGTTCACTACGGTTTCGTTGAAGAGGTGATAAAATTGATTGTGAAATTCGCTTACAATAAGGAAAGTGATTGAATGCCGTTTTGGTAGAATAATTGGTCTTTTAGTTTCCGTAGGCACGTTCTTTATTGCATCGATTCGTCCAGCAATACGAATCACACCATTTTTATCTAAATATGGAGAAAGAGTATAAAGGGGACTGGTTTTGCTAATATTGACTTCACACTCGGAACTTGCTGCGTAGGCTACGGCTTCGTACTCGTTTGGAAAACTCTCCTTCTGACATTGTTTGTAGAGCAAAGCCTCAGCTGCTTCCCTCTCGTCTTGGATAAATATCGGTGGCCTTGAAGGTTTTCGCCATCTGCGGGCAAAGAATTTGATGTAGCGATAAATAAACATTAGTGTCTTTAAAAGACATTTCCATCTCGAAAAGCGGTTATAGTCCAATACAAATGAGGGTGGTGTCTCGCAGTGAATAAAACATTCCTTTACTTCTTCACTGCCCTCATCATACGTAGGGACTTCCGAGAGTTTTGCTGATAGAAGAAGTGAATTTTGGTACAGGAAGTCTGGTCCAGTATACCATCTGCCTGAAGAGCTGAATTCACAATTACTTTTATACTTTGAGGCATCGTCAGCGATGTTCTTTTTGCTGGAGACCCAATTCCAATTATTTGCGTCCGAACTTTCAAGTATCTCGCCAATACGGACGGCCACAAAACTTTTGTATTTTTTACTGCTTGATCTTATCCAACTGAGGACAACTTGAGAGTATGTCCAAAATGTTAAACTTTCGAAGTGAATTGTGTGTCCACTCAGAATAAATTTCGAGAGTCTAACTCCTAGCACGGCCGCTTCCTTCAAGCTCAAGCCGGGGTATTGAGAGTGTCTTGATGGGAGCTACTTTCGTCTTTGCACTGATGAGCGAACATTCAACTTCGCTTTCCGTAGAGACTCTAATATAGGCGACGGCAGCAATAGCTTCTTCACCCGCGTCCACGAATACATGCAACTCAACGCGGCTTCCATTTTCAAATTGAAGATTTAGATATCCTCTTTTAATGGTTACGTCTCTTATTTTAGGAATCAGGCTCAACCATATCTTCCATTTTTGAAACTGTCGGTCTTTGATCTTCTCGTCCCATCCTACTCCAGAGCGCCAAATCTCCTGGAGAATGATTTTAAGATGAACTGTGAAGTTGGCAATAAGACCAAGAGGGTCGAAAATGCACATGAGTGTCCTTAATACCTCGCGTTCCGTTGGGACTTGTCTGCCGTTTATTAAGTCGTTCTGCAGTTTACTTGACTTGAATGTATAGACAAACGTCTCTGTGCCTGAAGACCACCACATACCCAGTAGCTTTTCGAAATCATTTTGAGCATAATCCATGAAGGGCTTGTTACCTTTTGAAGCTTTGTACTGCAGAGTGTTTAAAACGTTTGTAGAATTCGAGATGAAATTTCTAATATCAAAACCCGCTTGCTTGTGGATGTGTATCACGTTTGTTGCCAAGGCTACCGCTTCTTCTTCCGTGTCTACGCTGTCTAGCTAATCATCCACATAGTGGTTTTCGATAATCGCCTTTGCTGCCCTGGGAAACTGATTTTCAAATCTCTTAGCGTTTTTGTTTTTTACGAATTGAGCGCAAAAGGGTGAACAAGTAGGTCCGAATGTCATAACCTGCATCTGGTACACCTCAACCTTTCCATCTTCTACATTCCGCCACAAGAACCTTTGAGCATCTTTATCCCCTTCGAGAATCTTTACTTGATGAAACATTTCGCGTATATCACCTGATATCGCGATCTTCTTTTCGCGAAATCGAAATAATACTGATGGCAGTGCTGGTACAGTATCTGGTCCTGTCATTAGACACGAGTTCAGAGACACTCCTCCAACTTTCGCCGCCGCATCCCAGACTATTCTCAATTTGTCAGGCTTATTAGGGTTTATGACAGAAAATATAGGTAAATACCAGATTCGCGACTTGGAGTTATTCACCTCATTCTCATTTAGCTTTCTTGCGTACCCTTTCTCTAGATATTCTTTGATTTGTTTATTAAGCCTTTTAACTAGTTGAGGTTGGTGTAGAAGGCGTCTTTCAAGACAGCGTAATCTTCTTTCAGCCATAGCCTTAGTGTCCGGTAGATGGATATTATCATACTTCCACAGCAAGGGTACGGCATAACTATTCCCCAAGAAAGTAGTTTTTTCTTCTAATAATTGCACGACTCTATAGTCTTCGTCCGAGAGTCTTCGCTTTGTTAAGCATTTGCATCTGTGTCTTTTTTCGGTTCAGTACCAGCCGAAGCAACGCCAAAAAGAGTCTATCCTAACCTGGTTTTAACTGCTGCCGGCTGCGAGTCTTCACCCTCCCGAGTTTTCAGAGGCATACCTAATCGCCAATGCTGAATGCCAAGCAGGACTTGCGACCTCACATTCCAATATGATTGTATTGGTAATCACTTCAAGTGGGCGTATTGTTGTATCAGGCTGCTTATATCCAGTGACTGTATCGGAAGATCTAGGAACTTGACTGTATGTGCATTTGGAAGTGAACATTTATGATTGCTATTTTGGGCCACCACCCTTCGATATAAATTTGTTAGATATCGCAACTAAGTATTAACATATCAAGCAATTTTTCTATCATGAAATAAAAACGTTTGGCAGGTTACTTTCCACTGAAAGATCCTGCATATTCCGCAATCTAGATGCGGTTAATATTTATCTCGCCAAGTCGAAAGGTTTCGTCCTTTGTAGTCGGCGCAATAAATTGCTCTCATTCAAAATTTGTAGGACTGTATTGTTGACATGTCCGATTAGTCGGTTTCTATGCTTTCTCGCGAAGCTTCTAGTTTCAGCTTCGATTGTCGGAATTCCGAGATCCCTGTGGATATCGTCGTTTCTACTATACCACGGTGCATGGACAATTTTTCTTGGCATTTTATTTTGAAAAGCTTAGCTTTTCTGTTAACGTGACCTCTGACGCACCTCTGCATACTTCGCAAGCCAAACGTTGAAAACCGTCAGGTCAACAAACGAAACAGTCTGCTTAAACATGCCCCAGTTCAGTTTTATTACTGCTGGTAGCTTCTCTATCAGTTCTTGCAGCAAACAAGGGTTGTTGAGATGGGCATAAAGTCCGGTAGCTTCCATCATACGACATATATTATCCACCTCGAGGGAGAAATTAATTATGGTTTCTAACTTGTCATATTTTGGTGCGGGCTCATTTCTAATCTTCTTTAAAACCGATTGAATAATTATCTCGGGCCTACCGAATAACATTTTCAATGGAGTTATCACCCCATTGACCTGATCTGGATGCAGGAGTCTGAACTGTACTGCTTCGAGTGCCTTCCCTTTCAAGCATCGTTGGAGCCGAATCATATTCTCATTGTTGCTGAACGCGCAAGCCTGCGATGAATTATTCCACCAGCTTATAAAAGCGGCCACTCTTCTGGTCGTCCTGAGAATTGAATCTGCTCTTTTGACATTAACTGTCTAGCAGCTATCTGGGACTTGCTCAAAACTGGAGCTGTACCCATTGTACCTATTTCCGTTTCACCCCGTCTTGCGCTCGGTCTTGCCTCTGATGAATTGTTTTGCGCCTTATTATTTACACTTGCACCTGTTCCCTCCTGCACCCATTCATGAACACGGTCACTGACACTATACGCTGTCGCGACTGATTCCTGGTCGTGGTCGTCTGTGGAGCATTTTCCAAGGATGGCATATATTTTATCGATGTACTCTCGATCACGCTTTTCCTGTAGTTGTCGCTCTTCTTCTAGTTTTTTTAATTGTAATCTGGATTTTCTTGTACTCGATGCTGTAGATACATAGTTGCTTCTTGACTTGATGATGACTCGGTCCTTTTTATTTGCGACCGGTCTACACAGCCCTTGCAATATTACCTTCCACGGAAGTAGCATCCTTCGAGGAAACTTGGATGTTGACGTCTACAGCAGCAGCATTATCTTTTGATTTGTCCTTCAAGGCTGAATCATGAACCGCTTTAAGCTTGATAATGCAATCGCTGCAGTGCCAATCTACGTTCTCCACTTCCTGAGAAACACCAACGCAAGAAAAATGAAACCAATTTTCACACGTGCCGCACTCTACCATAGAGTTCTGACTATCGGGAGCAGTACATTTTTTGCAATTTTGAGCATTTGATGACGAAGATGTGTGAGCATTGCGAATAGTTGACCTATCTCTACTATGACTACTATAATTACGACGCATACTGAATCACCTTGTGCCAATCGGATGGGAATGATGATGTTGTTCTTTGACGAAGACGATGATGATAATCTGATGTTGAACCAGCTGAAGATGAGGATTACGATGATCAAGGACGATGAAGAAGACGATGATGATGTGAAGCAGTTCGTCCACGTGCTGTGACTTTGTTGTTCGTTTAAAACGAAAATTAAAGGATGTTGCGTTATACTCCGATACTTCTCCAAATAAAAAAAATTAAAGACTTGTTCCGAACTTCTAGAAACTGATTTCTTTAATTTTCCTATAAAATATTTCGGTAAATTTATACATAATATGTATATTGCTTTGTGTCTTACGTTTTAGTTTTTTTTATTCTTATTTTTTTATTTGTTTCAATTAACTTTATTTCAAATGACTTTATACAAAATTCTAATTAACTTTTAAAGGGAAAAAATGGTGAAATTGAAATTCCAATAAAGCACGATCATGTGCAACTTGTAAAAAGGAAAAATCCCATCCAAATTCCAATTAGGCGCGAGCATGTGCAACTTGACGAGAGAGAGAAAGCTATTGGCGCAAAATTATAGTCGCAAAAAGCACACTTTAAAAGGATTTTAGCACGTAACAAAGTCAATATTAGTGTTTTCCTATTTATAGTCGACATAAAACCCACTTTATACATATCACCTCGCGCTAACTTTAAAACCACCTAAAGCACCTTTTAACATTTAGAGTAGGCTTTTAACCATCTGTCATCCGCCATTCTTTTTCACTTTTTCAAATCCAAATTTCAGCCAACCAACGGCTGAAATTCATATACGACATTGGTCCCTAAACTGTGTTTTTGTTCTCAAACTTTAAATTTTTGGGTTTGGGTCGATACTAGTTGTAGGAAGGTTAAAATTTTGTTATAATTCAATTCAAAGGTAAGTACCGGCTTTAAAGTTAAAGAGATGTTAATTAGTGGCTACTAACATTCTTTAAAATCAGATGACTATAATTTTGCGCCATTTTCTTTAATGCATGTTGCAATCTGTCCCTTTTAGATCGATAGATTATTTGATCGATTTAAGTGGTACCAAGTTCGCTTAACATCATGAGAAATAAATAAATGCTTGCTGGCATCAGGATTTAAGCCATGAGCGTGGCAATCGACGACGTTACCACTTCACCAGGGAAGAATACGAAAATGATGGTGAAAGTTAAGGTAGTTCGTGTTCAATACAGACGTGAATTTTAAGAAATATGTAGAACAAGATAACGGTACTCCGGAGACTTGGTGGTTCAAAGCTCTCAAATGACAAGAAATAGCTACAAAGCTGTATTGGAATAAGCTTTTCCAAAAATTCATTATCTCTTCGGAATACTTTCATGAATATTTCAACATGACAACGCTCCTATACACACTGCTCGCGTAGTTAAATCGTTTGCTGCTACTCAAAGTGTTGAACTACTGCTATAGTCACCATATTCGCCAGACCTTAACATTATAGAAAATGTTTGGGGCTGACTCATACGTAAAGTATACGAAGATGGAAAGCAATACGATGATAAGGAAGCGCTGATCGATGCCACTAAACTTGCCTGGAATGAGATTCGACGCCCCCACGGATCAAATTTTTGAGGTTATTTTGAAGAAAGGTGGTCCTAATCATTATTAAAAATTATACCTGCAGTATAAATTCGAAATAAAAATTCAATTTTCATAAAAAAAAACGAAGAAATGTATTTTTTTTCATTTAGTTGTAAGGTGCTTCTAGTCTTATGAATCGATTTCAATGCATGACATTCTGATAATGTCCGACCGAAGCTTCGGCTTCGGCTCTGGTCACATTCGGCTAAAAAAACTATAATCGGCTAAACCTTGGCCAAAATAGGCCGAAGTTTTGGCCGAAGCCGAAGGTTTAGTTTATGGTTGATTGGTTGCCGTGCGTCGTGGTAGGCGCGAAAATTATTATTATTATTGGCGCAAAATTATAGTCATCTGATTTTAAAGAATGTTAGTAGCCACTAACTATCATCTCTTTTACTTTAAAGCCGGTACTTAACTTTGAATTGAATTATAAACAATTGTTAACCTACCTACAACTAGTATCGACCCAAACCCAAAAATTTAAAGTTTGAGAACAAAAACACAGTTTAGGGAACAATGTCGTATATGAATTTCAGCCGTTGGTTGGCTGAAATTTGAATTTGAAAATGTGAAAAAGAATGGCGGATGTCAGATGGTTAAAAGCCCACTCTGAAAGTAAAAGGTGCTTTTGGTGGTTTGAAAGTTAGCGCGAGGTGATAACTATAAAGTTGGTTTTATGTCGACTATAAATAGGAAAACACTAATATTGACTTTGTTACGTGCTAAAATCATTTTAAAGTGTACTTTTTGCGCCATTATTATTATTGCTAATGAATTACTTGCTTTTTTGTTATTTATGAGTTATTTATTGTTTTGTTTTGAACTATTTACTATTTCAATAAAATATTAAAATTGATACTAGTTTAATTTCTTATTATTTTTGAAAAGTTAATTTGTCCCGTTAGTTTGCTTATTGCATGCATACATTCCAGAAAAACTTCTAAAAAATCATTATTTTATTCACTTTTAGTCAATCTTAAACGGCACTACCCCGCCAGGCACTACCACTGCTGTGCAGAAATGTTCGGGTCAGAGCTATACGGATTCCGGGGGCTAGCAACATAATGAAACAGTTTGGACGCAATTTAAGGGTCGCGAGTTGGAACGTTGGAAGCATGACCGGTCGAAGTTACGAGCTGGAAGAGATGATGAATAGAAGGCAGGTGGACATCTTGTGTGTCCAAGAGACGAAATGGAAAAACACCGGGAATCGGGCGCGTTTCTTGGACGTTAGGACAAAAGATTACAAGATGTTCTACTACGGAACGGAAAAGGCCAGAGCTACTTGGAAACGTCTTGAGCATTTCAAAGTCCAGCGACCGTTTGATGTCTCTCAAACTAGTAATACAAGTAGAGGTGTGGAATATTTTCAGTGCATATGCTCCCCACAATGGGTGCAATCAGATAGATAAAGATGCATTTTGGCTAGATTTCCACAATCTCCTTAAGAACATCCCAAAGGAAGAATTTCTGTTTGTTGGAGGAGATTTGAATGGACATGTCGGGAAATCAAACGAAGACTATGAAGACTGCCATGGAGGACTAGGATATGGCACCAGGAACCTTCCTAGTGAAGACATCCTAAGCATGTGCAAATCACACGGTCTTATCGTGTTAAATACCATGTTCATCAAACAAAGCCGACACCTGATCACTTACAGCAGTGGTGGAGATGAAACTCAGATTGACTACCATTTGGTAGCCAGTTTCATGAAGCCTCGGGTAAAAGATTGCAAAGTGATCCTGGGAGAGGCAATCGTTCGGCAACACCGTCTCCTGCTAACAGAAATTTTTATGAAAACACCAAAGAAAAGCGAACAAACTAGGGTCTCTGAGAAAATCAAGTGGTACAATCTGGACAAAGAAAAAGTCGAGGCTTTTGTTTTCGTAATGAAAAATTACCTCTCTCACACCATCAACGGAGCTGAGGATGAAGAGTGCAGAGCACAAAATATGTGGGATTCCCTACAGCGAACTTGCTTAAAGAAGGCCAAATCACTGCTAGGAGCTTCAAAAGGCCACCATCAACACGCCAAAGAAACATGGTGGTGGAGTGATGAAGCTAAGAAAGTGATAAATGAGAAGAAAGCGGCTTTCAAAGCTTGGTCAAAGTGCCCCTCTAATAATAGTGACGAAAAAGCTCGCCTCGAAATGGAATACAGATGCTGCAAGAAAAAAGCGAAGAAGAAGTGCGCTCAGCTTCAAGCAGAGAGTACGGAGGGCCTGTATCGGGAGCTGGAGAAAATATTTTCCCCGGTTGCTGATGCAAACCAGGCTATCCAGGAGCTGCGAAGACACAATATGAACAAGAGTGCCACTATCTTCAAAATAGCCGCCCAAAGAAGGAAGAATGCTCAGGAGATTCGTTCGCCAAAGTTCATTAGCAATGCTCATGGCCAGCTTCTTGTGGATGACGACAAAATTCTGCAGAGGTGGCGGCAGTATTGTGAAGAACTTTTGAATGAACAGTTTCCCCGGCTATACTTTCCAAGAGCCACCCCAAACTGTGAAGAAATACCCGACATTACAGTCGAAGAAGTTAGTGAGGCGGTCAAATACTCCAAAAAAGGAAAAGCGGTTGGGCCAGACGAGATACCCTCTGAGTTCTGGAAAAAGATGGGAGACATCGGGTTCAGATGGCTCAGAATTCTCATCTCCAAATTCGTGAGAGGTGATCCAATGCCGAATGAATGGAGGGAAAGTTACCTTCTCCCTGTATACAAAGGGAAGGGTGATACGCGAAACTGTGATAACTACCGTTCGATCAAGCTGATGTCACACACCATGAAGATCGTTGAGCGGGTATTAGGTGGCCGACTGCGAAAAATAATACGGCTATCTGATGATCAGTGCGGGTTTGTCTCGGGTAAATCAACCACAGATGCAATCCAAAGTATAAGGATCATAATGGAAAAACATCGTGATTCCTTAAGGGATTTGCATATTGTATTGGTTGACTTTGAAAAGGCATTCGACAGACAACCACGAGATCTAATATGGGTGGCGCTAAGACATCGAGGGGTTCCAGAAACCTATGTACAGATGATTATGGACATGTACGAAGGAGCAAAGACAAAAGTAAGATGCCCCGCTGGAGTAACCGAAGAGTTCCCAATCAAAGTCGGGGTACACCAAGGAAGCGTTTTAAGTCCTTTGCTCTTTATTACAGTCCTTGATTATCTGCTTGAGGGTAAAGTGATGGACCCCAAGGTACATCAGTTATTCTTTGCTGACGATGGAGCCATCATAAGTGAGGATCCTACATCCCTGCAACGAGCACTTGATGTGTGGGTGGACGTTTTGGAGGGAAATGGGTATCGCATTAGTTCAAAAAAGACAGAGTACTTGTGCTGCCCGTTCTCTGATCCACTCAGGCCTATTCCAGACATTTATTTGAATGGAACAGTGCTTCCCAAGTGCGAAAAGTTCAAATATCTGGGATCTATGATCAATAGCAAAGCAACTTGTGATGACGACATCAATCATCGTGTAAGCGTAGGGTGGATGAAGTGGCGAGAAAATTCCGCTATCTTTTGTGACAGAAAAATGCCCCTAAGTTGAAGGGAAGGCTCTACACCGCAGTTGTACGTCCAGCGCTCACATACGGTTCACAATGTTGGACGATGTACAAAAAGTATGAGAGTAAATTAACGGCAGCTGAGATGAAGATGCTTCGCATGACAGCAGGAGTGACAAAGCTTGATCGAATAAGAAGTTCGAAGATCCGTGGAAGCTTTCACATCAAGGAAACCATCGTACAAAAAATAGAGCGTGACCGGCTCAGTTGGTACTGCCACGTTCAAAGAAGAGATCATTTGAACCCTGTTAAAAAGGCAATATCAATGCACGTTCCAAAGACATCGCGATGAAGGAAAGGCAGGCCTATAAACGCCTGGATCAGACAAATGCGACGACATCGGCATTTCATTGGCCTCAGTAACCGAGTGATCCAAAATCGGCAGGCCTGCCGATATTTTCTGAGGTCAAATAGGCGAACCCCACAGGCGGATCAGTAGAAATGCGGTGAAGTGGGAGGGTTGTGATCCCTTGTTTTCGGATCATAGCCTCGCTGATAAAAGGAAGAAGAAGAAGTCAATCTTAAACGGAAATTCTTTAAGTTATTAAAGCTTCGGCTTCGGCTTAGACCGAAGGTTGTTGTTTAGCCGAATATTCGGCTTCGGCTTCGGCTTGGGCTAGAAATCGACCTTCGGCCGGACACTACATTCTGACTCGTTTACTAAAGGTGGTCACCAAGCTGCCGTTCGTTTGTTCTCTTGCCATTTTTATATTTGCTGGCTTATTAAACTTAAGCAACTCTCACATTCATCACAAAAGTTTTTTTTTCGATACCATATAACGGTTGAAAGATCATTTTCACTTGTCCAAATCATTTGATTCTAATCCGGTGAACCGCAGTGTATATTTACGAAATTACTGAAAACTAATTAAATAAGTCTTTGAGGCGAACAACCCATATAGTTTCTTAACAGTTTTGGATATCAGGAGTTTATCAAATGATCGCCGAAGTCGCATTTTTTTAATTTTATTTTATTTTATTGAACCCTGAACCTCGCACGCAGTAGTCCAACACACTAACTACAGCACCACGAAAGCCCACTATCAGCGATTTTAAAATTTCAATATTGATTATTGATACGTACTACATCACTTTATCTACTAGACGTTATTTGAGTAAAGTGTGCGTTTACTACTAGGAATCGCGCTTTGCTTTAAGGAATAATTTTGAATAAATAAGTTTCTACAAATGTAACGTCTAGGAAACGAAAACGTAATGCCACTAAACATTATGTTGGTAAAGTCCTGCAGTTTTTTTCAAATTTTATTTGAAGCAGTATGCATTTACCATGGCAGCGGTTACATGTTTTCCTTATTCGTAGGTGCAATATTCGCATACTCACATTCACACATACTTGCATAAATGTATCCTTTCGTGTGTAGAATAAATGCGTTTAGCTACATGGTGTATATGAATTGCAATTTCTGTAAATTGTTGACTCAATTTCGTTTCAAATATTAAAAGTAATCGGTTATCCTTTATACATATATGCATTTACTCAATTAATTTCTTACACAAAATAATTGCATCCCTAATATATGTACATAGATATGAACAATATATGCATCCATTCATAGATACATATGTACAGTACATAATGTGGCTTCTAAAAATCGTTTGTCATGTTGTGCAAAAATTTCTTAAATTACGAATATGTGCATTCAACTTCGAATGCGTCAATCTATTGCTGTCGTACCGATGTGCATGACATCATCCCTCGCCATGAAATATGATATGCGCATGCGATGAATTTGTACATACATGGGTACATACGTACATATTGTGCATGAAATATCCTTAGCATTGAAAAGGATATGCGGTTATTACGCCCAGTCTGCGTTTAACTGTTAAAGTACGAAGAAGCAAGTTCCAAGTAAATTCTTACCAAATACAAACATACGAGTACAGAAAATATTAATATTCGTGTAACAACTATAAACCTTAAAGTATGGGAGAGAACTAAAAAGGATTTGAATAACTTTTTAGCTCGTTTATAAATACCTACGTGCTAAATTAGACAGAAATTCTATTGTCGAAAAATGGTGACTGAAAACGGAGTTCAGGTAAATAGCTTGTAAATTCGTTTCTTAATTTCTTTATTTTGTTATTAAAATACATAAAAAGGTATAACCACTTTATTCGATAAGGTTATTTCAAGTTACAAAAAGGAATATTACTAGAAAAAAAAAAGTTAAATCATCCCACATAGCTGTGTCGAATAGCGTCCATTTTGTCAATCGATACTCAAGTTCTTATGGGTGGTAGCAACACAATATAAAATGAAATTCTAATGCTGCTTTTTGTTGATGTTACAGTAAATTTTTAATCTTTGGCAGAATAACACGTTTGATTGATTTTTAACAACCAACATTATATTCAAAATTACCACGGAAAATAAATTTATACGCTGATTTCTTTTGATGTCAAAGGGTGGGGCCTTGTCATGGAAGTAGTTTTTAATATAGTGTAGGTGTATGAGTAGTATTTTTTTTTTTATACCCAAGTACATGTAGTAATAAAATATTATTGGCATAATTTGAGTTAAATATTTTAAAACCGAAATAGTTTCTATGCATTTAATGTTTCTATATTACAGCAGTTTTTTTCTGCAACTGCGCAATGGCTTTGTCGGCATTTGAAATCAGTGTTGGCAAAAGCTAGCTAACACCAAATTTGTGTCTATACATATATGTATGTACAATGTACATACCTGTGCACAATAATATCAAAATCAATGCGAATTTTTTTTTTGCCAAATTAAAATAATAGTTTAAGCTACATAAATATTCAGGCTAAATTTTAAAATAAATTGATATACATACATACATATATATGTATGTATGTACACCTGTGTGCAAAATAAAAGCACTGTTATATACCAAAGGTTTTCTTACAAAATAAAACCCAATTTCGAAAACGCAAATATTTTAATTGATTTTTGCTTATACTTCTACATGTAGTCTATTCAAATTATCTCAAAATAAGAAACACATTTGATATAACAATATAGACCTTTTAGAAATGATTTGGGATATATTCTAGATGCTAGTTAATAAGTAAAAAAAAAAAAAAAACCCGGTTGTAAGTTTTTCCGCCATTTTGCCCAAAAAAAACTTCTCAATATTACATATTTTCTAAATGCAAATGGAATGAGCTACATACATATGTAGGTTTACAACAGCTCACAATATTTATATCAATTTAAAAAATGTACATGGATGTGTTTATTTTCAGTCTTCCTTCTTTCTTGATGCAATTTTCGAATATAAGTGTAAACTATTGTAATTGAATTTCAGAGCAATTATAGGCATGCGATGCTCAATTCTAGATCGTTATTACGGTACAGTGGAAAATATTTAACATACTTTTTTAACCTAAAAAATTGTGTTTTCGTGATAGTGTATAGTGTTAACTCTTCCAGTATTTTACCAAAAACATAAACATTGTACGAGTATATTCATTAGCATATTAAATTCCTAAAATATTCTCTTAGAACGCTTTAAAGCTGCACGCTCAAATGTCTTCTACCGTTGTACTCATAGTGCATTATAGTACGTACCTATAATGAAGTAGAAAGAAAATAACTATTTACTTGAAATTTTTAATCTGTTTTGCATACCTTTTTAATTAAGAACGGGGTTTTGTCAAATTGAATAGCTATGTTATCAACTTCACGTAAAGTGCCGTACACACACGCCGATTTCAACATAATATGCAGGAACTCTGCAAATTTGATCGTGTGTAGGTTAATTGATACTTTTTTTTTTGCTCAAGTAATGAGCCAATTTCCCTGCATCCCTCCTATGTTTCTTGAACAGTTGTACGAATCTGGAAATGCCATTTGTCACTTGGAGTTACACGCGAGTGAGCTAAATGCTTAAGACGAGGCGAGGAGCACAAAAAAGTAAAACATTTAATGAAAACCTAGGCGACTTGGTACACACGAATTACGCAATAACGTTTTTTATGTTGACGAGGGCTACACTAAATTTACACTAACTTTGCTGCACTGTGTTCGATGAGCGCACTGTAGTTGAACTACGTGCACATCTAACTATCCACATTTTAAGAGTTCAGCTTAGTTAAACAGTGCTAAAAGCAAATATCTTGAGCTACGCCACATCAAAAAGAGCTATGGTAGGTCGTAGGTTGAAAAACAAAAAGAAGTGAAATAGTGAAAAGCAAAACACCTACTAATTATTTCCTATATTTTTCATAATGAATGTATTTTTTGTTTCTTTCTAGGGCGATGGAAATACCTCATTTCTTCGTTCAGCCCGTGCCGGGAATTTGGAAAAAGTATTGGAGCACTTAAAAAATAACATTGACATAAATACCTCCAACACTGTAAGTTTTCTGAAATATATAAACTTTTTTTTCTTTAACTTAAAACATATAAGGGTTATCGTGAATACATTTTCCCTCGGAATTTTTTCTCCGGACAAAAATTAGGTATCTTCAGAAAAGAGGAAATAATTCCCCGGAAAAGAAATAGGTATCGTAAATGATAATTCAAGAGAATTTTCACCGCAATCGCGATATCTACTTTTACCCTATGATTTTTTGCTTTTTTTTTTAAAGATATCTAATTTCTGTTCGAGGGAAAAATTCCGAGGGATAGCCCTATATAAAAAATTGCACATACACCAATTCATTGTACAAATAACCGTCCAATTTGTCCAAAAATAACGTAACAATTAAACAAGTTTACTAAGTACATTATGTTGTGCAAAAAATAAAAAATTTAAGTTCTTAGACAAGAAACTGAAAAAAAATTATTTGAACCCTAAAATTCAATTCAATTAAATGCAATACACTCTTTATTCCGTTAAGTCATCGAATAGCGGTAAATATTTTTGCTGATGCCTGAAATCAATACAAGATTGAGATATTTATTAGCAAACAGTTACTTTTGGTAGCGTTCCATTTTACACGTTGATGTACAAAAAGGATAAAATGCAAAAGAAGCATACAAAAGTGCTCGTCGACGTGAAGAAGCTACTTTTAAGTAAACAAAATCAAGGGAACAATTTACGCAGAAATAGGCAACATACTCGTAGTTGATAGACCCCATCCGTACGCCGTAAAAAACTTGAAAAAAAAAAAATAAAATTCGTATGACATTGCTGTTGGAAGAAGCAGGAAAAAATCTTACCTGCACGGGATGAACAAATTATTATAGGCTTACGAAGGCTGCGTACCACGTAAAAAACCTTTTATATATAAGAAAAATGCACTCAAGCGCTTAGAATACGCCAAAGGGTATGGTAATAAGCCCGATGTCTTTTGGAACCAAGTAATTCTTGTTGACGAAAGTTAATATTGTACAATATATTTGGTTCCGACGGTCGACGTTTCGTATGGCGAAAATCCAACACATCCATGAACAAAGAAAACTAAACCCCAACCGTAAAACATTGTGATGAAAATGTCATGGTTTGGGGTTCCATGGCAGCCAATGGTGTTGGAAACTTGGTATTTGTTGCAGGTGGTCATGCACAATGGACAGATTTCAACATTTATCAATCTTAAAGCCAGTGGCGAACAGCTGGGAATAGGAGATAGATTTCTGCTGGTACAAGATAACGACCCTAAGCATAACACCAAATTAATCCGAACTATTATTATAATTATTAATATTCTTTATTGCAATTCATTAAAATATAACATTTTGATTGACAAAGGAATTTCCAAGCATGGCATAAATTGCCGTCTGCCGAGAATTGACTTCATTATTAGCTATGCTATACAATTCAGAAATAAATAAATAGTAGATTATAATATATAAATAATTAAAGTTACAAGTTTGATTAATTCCGTTCATTAATAAATATAGTTAGATTTATGAAACTATTGCGATAGTTATAGGCATGACTACAGTAAGATGAGCGTCGTTTCCAACCATATGAACCGTTTAGAGCTTGCTTAGCTTCTTCAAGTGTGAGGCAATTCCTGGAGAAATACAATCGGCGTATCTCCTGTAGTATGGGGCATACTGCTAGGAAGTGGTAAACATCTTCATTTTCATTTCTATTGCAAAATTGCTCGAAGATTTTGCCTATGCGGGATGTAATTGAGAGCTAAGACCTCCGCTCTTATTTTAAACACTGAGCTTATCTGACTGGCTGTTAGTTGCTTGCAAAAATAGTTGCTTGTACCTAGAGAATGGCAAAGTTCTTTATAAATAAGCCTACTTGTTGACTCCCGGGCTCTGCTCAGACATTGTTGGTATAAATACTCATCGATCTTTGCTATGCTGCTATAAAACAAATCTTGCCAGTCGTTAAGGTTTAACTCATCCAGGTCAAAGCTAACACCGTGTTCATTTACTATATCATACCACTCTTTGAAGGGTGTTGAGCGGCGTTGAAGCGCAAATTGCATAAGCCTTTTTTGGAGATTGTTATCCCTCCTGAACTAGGTTGGTCTATAACTGCAAATCAGCCTTTCCACACCGTCCTCAATCTCCCGATCTCAATGTGGTTGAGCACCTGTGGGATTTATTGGAGTGAAAAGTGCGGCAGCATATATAACTAACAGAGAGCAAAAAAAAAATAAAAATAAAAAATTAGAGAAACAGGAAAAGTGGTGGCAACTATGAAGAAGCGGTTAAACGTTAATTTGAAATGAATTTAACCCTCTGCATGAATTATTGCACGTGGAGAAAAAAATAAAAAATGGCTTAAAATACATATATTCTTTTTTGTTATTCTTAAGCAACTTTTCTTTAAAAAATTGAAAAAAATTTATTTGTTTAATAAATAAACAACCAAGCCAATCAGTAATAAAATTGCTCGCACAACTAAGCTAATACTTCTTTTTTATTCGAAATACATCTTTAACATTTTAAAAACATTTTTTAAAACACTATTCAAATGTATTTTTCTTATTCACTTTACTTACCGATTAATTACAGTAATTGACATTTCAAATCAGTTGTCTTTTTCTATCACTGCTGTTTTAAAAGCAATCACGTGATAGACTTGTCTGCGAAATTGAATGCCCCGGGCTAAAGAAACACACTAAAGAATTATGTGGGGTGGGTTTCCAACTTAGGAAATTCGCTAAACATTTTTTTTTAGTGTAAAAGGGCTTAAAAAGCATAAAAAAATGTTTGAGAGGAAGTTAGATTAGGTTGAAGTGGCTGCTTGCTAAGAATCGCCAACACACTTAGACCAATAATAGGTCCATTGTGATGCCACGTGGATCATGGGAGAAAATCTCTCTACCTACTTGCTAAAACCGTTTTGAGCTTCTTATGAAGCGTAGGAGGCTCTTAATATCAATATCTATCAGATCGCCTAAAATAGGGGGCTCCTAAGTGAAGCTTCCTTCTACGGGAGAGAACTGGGCAGAAACAAAGAAGGTGAGGAATAGTTTCTTCCTCTTCTTCATTCATGCAGCTTCTTTAAAAGTCGTTCGCATAAAGGTCTAGGTCTAAAGGTCATGCTTCCTATAAGACAGTGTCCAGTGAAGACACTTATTATACGAGTAGCGCCGATATGCAATTTGTTGAATGTCTTCAGAATGGAAGCGTGGTCAAATTCTTTTCTTGACCACTGTTGGGTAGCTTCAAAGCGAACGGCTGCATTCGCTGCTATTTGCTTGTTAAAAATATCGAGGGGTATCAGATGAAACAAAATGTCCAGTGGCGCAGAAGGAGTTATACGTAGTGCTACGCTTATGTACAGACAAGCTGTACGCTAGACATTACTTAGACAATCACGATTTATAGCTTTTTCTAAGGCTGTCCACCAGACAATCACCCCGTATGTAAGTATCGGTCTAATGACCGAGATGTAGAGCCAGTGAGTGATTCGAGGTTGTAAACCCCATTTATTCCCGATAGCTTTTTTGCAAGACCAAAGTGCTAAGGTAGCCTTCTTTACCCTTTTTTGAATATTAAGTTTCCAGCTTAATTTCTTATCCAGGATAAGATCCAAATACTTTGTTGTGTCAAAGAAAGTTAAGCTGATACCATTTAGAGAAGGATGGTCGACTAACGGAATTTTATATTTCCTGGAGAAGAATACTAGTTCAGTTTTGTGGGGGCTTACACCCAATTCACACCGAACCGCCCATCTAGTGAACTTGTTTAAAGCGTTTTGTAGAAGTTCTTTTAGAGTATTTATGTGCTTTCCCGAGACGGCCAAAGCAACATCATCTGCATAAGCGATTGCCGTGCATCCCTCGCCTTCCATGATTATCAATAGTTCATTGAGCATCAAATTCCACAAAAGGGGGGATAGATATGGTAGACGTCCCACCCAGCTTAGAGTTGATAATCCGACCATTAAGCAGTAGATTAATCAATTCGCAAAGTGAGCTGTCGACCTTCAGGTCTGATAGTGCTTCTGCTATCGCAGATGCATTGACATTGTGGAAAGCGCTTTCTTTATAGAAAAGCAACTATTGTACATATACTCCTTATGAAACAGGGAATACTCAATATTATGCACCAGTGAGTGTAATGCCGTTTCCACTGATTTACCTTTGCAATGTGCATGCAGGCCGCTGACAGTAGTTTCTTATCAATACTTTTGCGTAAATGGATATCAATCAGTCGTTCTAATGTTTTTAAGAGGAATGATGATATACTTATTGGTCTGAAATCTTTTGCATTTGTGTGAGAGCACTTACCCGCTTTGTGTATGTATATCCCATATCTTTGGGATATACAATATACCAGATCTACAGAACTTTTTAAAATTGTCTCAAGCACTGGCAAGATTATGTCCGATGACTTCTGCAACTCTGCAGGTATTATGCCGTCTGATTTATATGGTTTGAAGCTATGTAGTGCCCACTGGAGTTTGCTCTGTGTAATCAAATTTGAGGAGTTGGTTATTTGTGGTTGGTTATCATGTTGCTAACAACTTGGGAACTGCCTGGGAAATGAGTGTCAAGCAGTAAATTTAGCAATTCTTCGCTGGAAGTCGTCCAAGACCCATCGGTTTTCTTAAGGTAAATATGTGTTATTTGCTTTGAAGAGAGAATTTTCCTCAGCCTAGATGCCTCAGAGGCTTCTTCTTTTTTACCACAGAAGAGTCTCCAAGAATTACGTTTGGCTTTCCTTAATTCTTTTTTGTATATGTATTAGGGATGCCTTGTACAAGTCCCAATCTAGAGCGTCTCTCGTACTTTTGGCATTATTGAAACGTTTTCTACAATTATTTCTTAAAGGGCCTAAGCATGCAATCCACCAATGCGGCTTCTTTTTGTCCCTGAGTTGAATAATAGAGCAGGAAGAAGTCATCGCTGTACTTAGGGCTGAGGTTAAATCTTCAACCATGCGATCAAGTTCTTGCGGGTTGCAGGGGGCGATTAAAATGATTTGAGGTAACTAAATTGCTTGAAGTTGACCTATACTTGAGCCAATCAGTTCTATGGTAATTCTTAAAAACTGGCGGGCTAATAGAATCTACGTATAAAGAGAATTGGAGATACCTGTGATCCGAAAATGATGGTTCACGCCTTCCTATTCGTGATGCGTTGGACGATAATATCTCTCCGATAGTATCGTTCAATACAATGTCCAATACTTCTTGCCTATTTCTCGTTACCTATGTTGCACAAAATAAGGTGTGTACTTGGAATGAAATCAAAAAGTAGCTCACCTCTTTTGTTGATGTCGCAACTGCCCCATACAGTATGGTGAGCGTTATCATCACATCCTATAATGAGACCAGTCTTTTGCCTCCCCGCATCTGCGATCAGTCTTTCCAGGTTATCCCCAAGAAGATAGTCCATGTTATCATGGTCGAGATACGCCGAAACCAAGTAGTAAGAACCGCCACGAGTTTCTATTTTTACTGCGGTTACATCTCGATCGCTCTAATTAGGGAGTAAAGCTACATTTAGGATTCATTTCACCAGTATGCACGATCTGGGTTTACCTTCGTTACGCACATACAGGGTGTAGTAATTTGGAGTCTTGAGTCCACATACCAAGTTGTCCACAACCCAAGGCTCCTCGACTAAGACTATATCTTCCCTGCCCTTTAAGAGACGGACAAGAAGGCCGACAGATGCTGTAATGGAGTGGTGGAGGTTAATCTGAACTAACTTCAGCATTAGCGCTACAATCAGACAGAGAAACCTCCACCACTGTGGTATTCAAGACTTCCAAGTCCGGGAATGATTCCATCAATTCGTCTCTACTCAAAAGCAGTGGACGTAATTTATCGAAGTTATCATCCGTCTCCATGTCAGACAATTTGTCCTCATCGACTAAAGACGGATTATTCTTAGAGAATGACGCTTGAGAGTCATAACTATCCAAAGAAGAAAAAGTGATAGACGACGGTTCATTGTTTGCGGGATTGGGGTCCAAAGGATGGGGGAGGGCAAAACACCCAAATCAGACTTCGTTCCTTTTATATATCTTGACGGTGATAGGTTCGAATCCGTAATAGACAACACCTCCAGTCCTCGCCAAAGGAGCCAGAGATTCCTTATTATTGATGACAATAAGTGCACATCTATAAAGTCTTCTTGGCTCATCCAGCTTAGCGACTTTCCAATTGTACGATTGCTAGTTTTAAGAATCTGTAGGATCGTATCCGTGTATGCTGTGGCGTAAGTGGTTAGTGTGTTGGATCACTACGCGTGAGGTTCAAAGTTCGAATCCCAGAAAACACCAAAAAGTTTTTTCACGGTCCCACCTCTCGCGAGCGTATGACAAACATCCGAGAGTATTGTTTTCTCGAAAAAGCTTCTGAAAAAAACAAATTCCCCTTCGGATACGGTACTAAACTGTTGGTCCCTTCCATTCGTGTGAAAAAAATAGCGCACACAACATGAGTGGATGCGAGAAGCTAGGCCCTGGCGCTTAAAGAGCTGTAAAAAAATATTTATTGTTTTTTTTAGGATCGTATCCGTCTTGGAGGGTTCGGCTGGGATCCAAGTGCGAGTTCTCGGTCTACTCGGGATATCTTCCCTCACAACAACCTCGAGCTTAGCACCTGGCCATACTACCCCTAATTTGGCTATAGGAAGTTTATTGAGGTCGTGTCCTTTGATCTTCGCAGGGGATCAGATTCACGTGGTCCTGATGCTATCCGTCATCGCAACATCTAGGAGGAGGATCTGGATTCTCCTTCATGATATTCAGGAAAACTGAAGGCAGTTTAATTGGAATTGTCTTCCATTTTTCTGGGGTGATAGATCCGTCCGTATCGCTTCTGTCAATGACCGCCAGCACTAACTTGTCCTTAAGGACATCGCTGTAGAACTTCGATATGGCGTTGGAAGACCTGGAGAGGTACTGATGTTGTGAACCCTGGCTCTTTTAGGATTAGACACGGGTTCCTCCAAAGACCGTTACACCAAGGCGAGGTGTGCAGTCATGTAAGGGTTGAGAGGAAATTAATAATACTATAAAAAACAAAATAGCGAATTTTTCTATAGTGGAATATCGAAGAACTTTCTACACAAAACAAGTTTTTATTTCTTTACCGAATTTCCTATGTTAGAAATATCAGCCAATTATGTTGTGTTTTTATAAGTGTAAATTAAATACTCGTAAAGCAGAGAAAATAGTCAAAAACATGCAAAGCCAAATATGCTTCGTATGCGGTAGAGAAGTTAAATTTATTTTTTTGTTTTTTATCTTACGACTGAAATATTCGATTTTTTAGATTAGATTGATTTTATTGATGTAAACATTGTAAATACATGATCAAAATACATAAAAATCATTAGGCATGGCATTGCCGTCTGCCAAGTTGACAACTAAATTAATAACATGTTTTTAATATGAATTCTGAAGAATTGCAAATAAAATGAAACTAAATAATATGTTTCTATGACAATAAGATAATAAATTTTCCTTTAGAAGTTCTCATTTAATATCCTTCCTCTGTGCAATAGGGCAGCTTTACAATACTGATAGAGTTTGGGTACTTCCCATTCGTTGAGTAAAACTAAGGTTTCGTTATCACTTAATATATCACAGGTGAAGAAATACCTCCTTATTTCATTCAGGATTGGGCACCTTCCAACAAAATGTAGAACGTCTTCTCTTTCCCCCAGGTTGCATAAACCGCATAAATTTGGAAGATCCACTCGATGCGGCATATAATTCAAATTAAGCATTTCTCCTCGTGACTTGATCATCATTAAAATTTCGCCCACACTGAGTTCATCTCGAAAGTAGTTCTTGAGCTGCAAGTTATGGCATAATCGGTTGTAAATCATCCTGTGCTGTGATTCCGAAGGTTCATTTAGGTAACGTTCTCTATATTCTATGTCTGTTGCTGCGATTAGTTGATAAAGTGCTGGTTTCGAATCTGCTATGTCTGGGATATTCAAACTAAGTTGAATTCCACAGCCCCTTGCTAATTCCAGCTACTCGCGCACTGGTCCCGTTCCTGTATCGTGTGTACTTCAGGTAAATGTGATTCCGTACCTACTCGAAAAACGATTTGGTTATGGGCCACCAGCTTCAGTATTGAAAGGAAAATCAAGCGGACGGTCACATTTCACATGAAACGACTCCCTGAGACATGTATATCTTTCACAAACGTCTTCAACAATTAACATTGGAAATCGTAGATTGAAATAAATAGCTAGCAAAAGTGATCAAATAATATTAAAAATTGGAAACTAATTCATAATTTTTTATTTTCTTTCGTACAAAGTTTTTATTATAATAATCTACAGTCTATAATAAAAAACTAAAACTAAATATTTTTTACCATATACTGGACAAAAAAAAACTCGCTTTTTGTTTTTAATCTTTAAATTTTTAATATTTTGTCCAAAATCCTTTATTTTTAACTACGCTCTTAACTCGTTTGACATACTTCCTACCAATTTTTCTATTAGTTCGTGGGGATTACCCGCCCAACCCTGTTCTACTCTCTGCCAATGTTGGTCGATAGTCTTCGGCATCTCATTATACCGCGATGGACATTTTTTTGCAATTGTCCCTACCTTTTAAATTGTCCACACACCATCAAACTTCCTCCATCCTGTTTCATAGTCTGATTCAACTGATATTTTTAAAAAGTTTGATCTTACTAGTTCTGCGGAAGAATACATTGACCTGCTTTCGTTTTGTCACAGAATAGACTGTGTACTGTACTTGTACTTGTCTACGGCGATATCTAAAAATATTTTTAGCTTTAAGTCCTTACGTTTGGTCTTTAAACTTCTTCTTCCTTTTATTAGCGAGGTTATGATCCGAAAACGGATCACAACCCTCCCACTTCACCGCATTTCTACTTTTCCGCCTGTGGGGTTCGCCTTACGTTCGGTCTTTAAACATCGGCAAATTTTCAGTACCGTCGAATAAAACCTTTTCACTTGACCGTTAACTTTATTATGATTAACGGGTGTCAGGTACATACATATGGTATATCCAGCATCTTGATGAAATTGATCATGACTGGGCTGCGCAAGCGCCGCTCGTTGTAACGAGTACTCTTGGTGCAATGAAATAATATACGATTTTTTTATGAGTTTCTCTTTTAAGTGGAGGGATGATTTGTTCTTAATATATGAAAAGGTTTTAGTAAATGTAAAAAAGAGAGAAGAAATTAATCTCTCCCCTTGCATTTCCATTATATGTGCAGTGTTTTGCAAGGATATGATGGTACAGGAGTGGGTTGAATCTCAGGAGTTACTGGGTGTGTGTCCTGGTCTGTAAATCAACTCGCAGTTGTGTTCTTCTATTCTTGAATTCCAACACTTCAATTTATATATATATTTTTTTTCCATTAGTATTAACTTATCAAGCAATTTTTCTATCATGAAATTAAAATGTTTGGCAGGTTTCTGTCCATTGAAAGATGCGGCATATTCCGCAATCTAGACGCGGTTAATCCTTATCTCGCCAAGTCGAAAGGTTTCGTCCTTTGTAGTCGGCGCAATAAATTGCTCTCATCCAAAATTTGTACGAATGTATTGTTGACATGTCCGATTAGTCGGTTTCTGTGCTTTCTCGCGAAGCTTTCTCTTAAAACTTTATTTTGAAAGGCTTGTAAAATGTTTGCATTTGTTTTCTTGGTACAACCCTAAAGTTGTATACCGTAGGTCCACACCGGCTTTAGCACTTGCTTGTATAAAAGCAGTTTTTTCTCAGTACTGAGCTGGGAATGTTTTCCGAGTAACCAGTACATTTCTCTATATTTGATTTCGAGTTCTTTACGTTTCATATTCACGTGCGAATTCCATTTCAGCCTTGCGTCGAGTGTCATTTCCAGGTATTTGGCCTCGTTTGCAAAAGGTATTCGGGCCGAGCTTAGGAAAATTGGCAAGTTATTAGTTTTCTTGTAAGTGAAATTCACGTGAACAAATTTAGATTCGTTGAGGGCGATCTGCCAGTCCCTCGTCCATTCATTTACATTATTCAGTGCATTTTGCAGTTTTGCAGTCGTTTCTTCGATTGTTTCGCCTACTGCTAGGATAGCGGTATCATCGGTAAACGTAGCAAGAATAGTGCCGTCTTCGTTCGGGATATCACGAGTATATAGCAAATAAGGAAGCGGCCCAAGAACGCTTCCTTGCGGTACGCCGGCCGAAATTTCTCTGAGCTCGGAGTATTCGACTCCATGTCTAACACGAAAGAGTATATTCCCGAGATATGATTCTATAATATCGTATAAGCATACAGGGAGAACTTGTCGTAGTTTGCATTGCAAGCCATCATGCCACACCTTATCAAAAGCTTGCGAGACGTCAAGAAATACGCTTGAGCAAATCTTTTTTTCTTCAAATGCTTTCTCGATTACGTCAGTAATTCTATACACCTGGTCAATCGTCGAATGCTTACTTCTAAACCCAAGCTGGTGGTCAGGGATGAGATTATTTTCTTCTATAACCGATTGGAAACGCCTTAGTAATATCCTCTCGAAAATTTTCGAAATGATTGGAAGAAGCGAAATTGGTCTATACGATTTTACCTCATTTGGCGATTTTCCTGGTTTTAAAACTATTATGACTTCCGCAACTTTCCATTGGCTCGGCACGTGTTTTAATCTGAGTGCAGCATTTACAATTTGGAAAAGCTTAATTAATGCTTTTCTAGGTAAAACTTTGAGAATTTCTCCGGTAATGAAATCATAACCAGGAGATTTCTTAGGTTTTAGATTCTCGATCTCATGTGTGAGTTCCCTTAGCGTTGCACTTGTGAGCGTTAAATCGTCAGATGGTAAATCTAGCCTATTGAGGTTGTCGTAAACCACTTGACCATCGTGCGGTTTAAAGGTTTCTTTCAAGTGGGCCGCAAAGACGTCCGCTTTTTCTTTATCTTCCCTTGCCCATTCATTTTGATTTAATTTGATTGGCGGCGCGGGGACTTTGGGCCTTTTGGTGCCTTTTACAGCTCTCCAAAGTGAATAATTGAAATCTTTTTTCGCTGTTAGACTTTCAAGGTAAGAGCCTATTGCACGATTCTTAAAATCCTTAATAGTCTTTTTCAACAAATTGCACAGACGATTCAAGTGTGCTTTATGCTGCGGAGCACGACTCTGTTGCCATTTTTTACGCGCTTTTCTTTTTTCCTTAACCACTTCTTTTATTTCTGGAGGATATCGTAAACCGTATCTGTCCGGCGTTTTCCTTGGATTGGGCGTATTATTCCAAGAGGCGAGCTGTACGATCTCAACGAAGCGATCAACTTCAAGTTCATAGGGTGTCGTAAGTGGAACGCTCAGCTCAACATTATCTTCAATTTCGTTCTTAAAGCCTTCCCAGTTGGTTGTTCGACCAGTTAATCTCTCTGGCTCTAGGTTATAGACTAATTTTTCGCTGATTGTTAAAATAACCGGGGAATGATCAGACGACAGATGAAAGCTCTCTTTGACTTTTATGTGGTTGGTAGATATTCTTTTCACAAGGAAAAAATCTATCAGGTCAGGTATTTTCGAAGTATCAGTTGGCCAATAAGTCGGTTTACCCGTCGAATGGAAATCACAACTGTACTCCATACCTACCCCATACAGCATTCTACCTTTTTTCGAGCTGTATCTTGAGCCCCAGAAAGTATGTTTCACGTTAAAGTCGCCGCCGATGATATAATTAGGTTTCAGCGATTCAAACAAGTTAGTAAAATCAGATTTTTCAAGCGCGGGACGCGGTGGGCAGTAGATAGATGAGATTTTAACAGTACGCTGACTGTTTTTAATTCGAATCGTGCACAGTTGCAAAGTTTCAAGCTCTATCTTTAGATCTTCGGATTGTTCGATGCAGTCTTTAATAAACAAGGATGATCCGCCTCTCGCTTTTCCCGAAGGGTGACAAGCATGGTAATCATTATAGCCTTTTATTTTTAAATGCGATTCCTTTTTTACGTGGGTTTCAGAAATCAAGCAAATGCCCATATCTTTTTCACACATGAAGATTTCCAATTCGTCAAGTTTTTGCAAAAGTCCGTTTGCATTCCAAGTACATATTTTTAGCATTCGTTTGTGATTCACATTCTAGTTGAAGTACGCGTTTTCTGAGAATTATTTTCAAGCTTAACCAAGCTATCGAGAATAATTTTATTTATTTTGCTTTGTTCTTCAAATTTCTCGAGAATAACCAACAAAACATGAGAGACGGGGTCCGTCGAAATTTCAACGTTTTTTGGTTTTTCGGATGCCGCGGCCTGAGCGTAAGTCTGTACTCCTGCTGTCCGAGGGTCATTATCTGGCGGCTTTTTCGATGTTAACTTTTCAGCACCGTTTCTTTTAAGAACAGAAGTCGACGACTTTTCTGTCGTCACTCTTTCCCTCACCTTTTTGCGCTCTGAACCCGGTAGCTTTAGTTTAGTAATTTATAATTGCGATGATCCATGTGGTAACGTCGTCAATTACCACGCGAATGGTTCAAATCCTTATGTCAGCAGGCATTTATTTATTTCTCATGAAATATAAAAAGTCAGTCTGATCATTTGCAAAAAGCTTCTGTGAACACTACTGTAAAGGCATAACACCAGTAGCTTGGTCATGTCGCTGGAAAAATAGTTCAGTCTGTTGATGATGATTTGCCCTTGACATCGATTATCGGGAAAAAAGTACTGTGAATCAGAAGCAATGACAATAATAACAAAAATCTCCCCAGTTATCTGGACGCAACCCGCGGAGAATAGCTGAAGCATAAACAACTGAGCTTCATGAACCACTACACCAAAATGTTTCTCTCTCTCTATCTATTCATCCTTTCCAACGCCCGCACATATTGCCGCGTGTGAGGCGTATGTAATGAGGTCGAAAGGCATATCGAAATCAGGCAAGAACTCAACTTAAACGGAAGTTAGAAGTGTCTTTAAATCATTAGATGCAGTCATTGCACCTTTAATGAGCTTCTTTCTATTTCGGCGAGGTTATGATCTGAATTAAAGAGATCATAACCGCCCACTTCATTGCATTTCTTCTGATTTGTCTGTCGGGTTCACCTGACATATTGTCTAGAATGCGCTGAAAAATCGCTGAGGTATTTTTCTGTCCAAAAAGTGGCTACATGAACTCGTACTTGCCGTTCATTGTTGAAAATGCCGTTTTCGGTACGTCTGAAGATTTCATGCGGCGCTTAAGCTTTTTCGACATCATTCTCATAGGAGAATTAGACGCAGGGGCCTTTAGAAGAACGGTTGGTGCCTTCTTCCAGAAGCCTCTCTATTTCCTTCCCTACCCCCTCCCTTAGTCAAGCTCAATAAGGGTAGCGTTTTGTGCACAGATGTTCTTTGATATTTGTTCAAATTTCAGCCTGAACGGAAGTGTCCATTTTTTTTTTGTCGATTAGGAAACGCTCGACTGGAGCACTCAGACGCAACTGGTCCATTGTACTACTAGAGAGCAAACCGTGATTTACCCATTTTATTAGAATTTCCTTGTCCTTCTAAGAAAGCCAAGCAAGCACCTCAGTGATGAGGAGCTTACAGTACCAACACTCACCACATCAGCACCGAGGATCTGCCACCTGATACGAGCAAAGGCCTGACACTCACAAACATAATCTTCCGCGGTATCGTCGCTCTCTCCACAAGCGTCGCAGATTGTGGTGTCACTCAAGCCCAGCATGTTAAGGTGCTTGGCGAAAGCAAAATGGCCTGTCAAGACGCCAATAAGTTGTTTACAGTCTTTTCCGCTGAGATACAGCACGAATGCCACTGATTTCTTAGAGACGTCCGGGAGCATACGTTTAGTTCACCTGCATCATGGAGAGTCATACCACACACAATTGTGCTCATGAGAGAACCAATCGTCAAAGGAAGCCTTAACCGAGGACGCAGGGAAACCCAACGCGGGTCCGGGACCTGAGAAAGCCTCCTCTGTGCATTGTCTAGTAACCTTCCGAATGGAGACACCCCTAAATACCATTGCCATCCTCATTAACAGCCAAGCGGTTATCGAGGCTATAGTATCTGCCACTACATCCTCAAGGCTAGTAGAACAGTGCAAAAAAGGACTCGCCTCGCTTGGTCACCGGCTAAGGATCTGTCTCCTTTGGGTTCCGGGTCACAGCAACATTGAGGGGAATGAGCGGGATGATGAACTCGCGCAGCAAGGATGTGCCCTTGATGATTCCCTAGCTAAGGAGGTAAACGTCCCGTTGGGGGTCCTTAAGGGAGGCATCTTCGCGCACTATCTGCTAAAGGCGGATAGTAGATGACAAGCGATGCGGAACTGTGTCATCTCCAGGCAGATGTGGCCCAAATACTCCCGGAAAAGAACGCAAGATCTACTAAACAGAAACCGTACAGATATCGCAAGAATTCTGGCAGTTAGTACTGGCCACTGGCCCATCGGGGTTCATGCGGCCAGAATAGGCGTTGCATTTAATGCACACTGTCGCATTAAGGCATTAAGGCATTAAGCGCAGCCTGACTGTCACTACAGACACAAATGTGTCTGTATGGAAGGGCCGTACCTTCCGCCTGTTCTTCACAACATAGTTCATGGACATTAGGACTACATAAGTTTCCGCTTGGAAAACGAACGCATATTTGCCTAACGAGAAAAGAAGTCTAATGTTGTCGACAAAGACACGAGCGCCAGATCCTTGACTGGTTTTGGAACCGTCCGTGAAAATACTACTGCAATCCATTCCTGGCTTATACTCCTTCCGAAGCCAGTCCTGATCACAAGGAAAGTCGACTCTGAATTTGCGCATCAGCTGAAGTTCTGGTGCCATTGCGTCAGACAGCATACGAGTATCTATAAGACCGGAGTCGTAAGATAATTGTGGTGCAAGTTCATCAAAATTCCAGTGTGAAATTCTACCAGTCACCCCATACGTTTCAGTAAGAAGGAGATCAAACTTATAGGTCTGAAACTCTTGGGGAGCGAATAGTTCTCCTTACCAATTTTCGGTATGAAAGCTAATCTGACTGTCCGCCAAGGTGTAGGAATATATGCCAGCGGCAAGCCAGCGGTGAAAATCCTTTTCAGAGTTGGCAGCAGCTGATCTATACCCTGTTGCAGCACAGCTGGATATATTCCATCGGCGCCAGGCGATTTGGTGAAAATCCTTTTCAGAGTTGGCAGCAGCTGATCTATACCCTGTTGCAGCACAGCTGGATATATTCCATCGGTGCCAGGCAATTTGAAACCGTCAAAAGATGCAACATCATATTTAATGGCCTCAACTGTTACCACGGCTGATGCAATATACCAGCTGCGCCGAGTTTTTCGACTTAGATCAAGCTCAACCTGGATAAGCGGACCAAGCTCCGACCTAGTGGTTATCTGATTGCCAGGAAGTGAGTCTCCAACAGAAGACTAAAAATGTTCGCTTTCGTCTCAGTAAACTTGCCATCAGACTTTCTGAGTGATTCCGGTTTGGTCGGCTTGCCCCTTTCGAGGACCTTAACCAACCTGCTGGTTTCACCGAGTGTCTCGATCTTTTCACAAAAATCTCTATAAGAAGCACTTTTCGACAACCGAATTAGCTTCTTATAGTCTTTCTGCTTTGATCTGAAAAGATCCCAGTAGCCCTCTAAATTTGTCTTGAGTGGACCTATTTAGAACTTTTCTGGCTTCTTTCCTAAGTCGCTGCAGTTCTGGGCTCCACCAGGGAACCGGCGTTCTGCAGGAGTTTTTTTTGTCAATGGGCACGTCAGTTCAAAACAGCTGGTAAGGACGCTAGTCAGGTTTTAAACAGCATCCTCAACCTTTCGTTTCGTTCTGAGTTTAGTTGGAGTTTTGACAGATCTGTCTAGCTCTTCTCTAAACCGCACCAGTTGGTTTTCCTCGGATTCCTCCTCCCCTGCGAAGTTATAGCCTCGCATTCGATTTGGAAAGCGATATATCTACGGTCTGACAAGGACACCTCCGGCAGTACCCTCCAGTTAGTATTATAATTGACTTGAAATACCTATTAAATAGAATCGAGTCAATTACCTCCTGCTTCGTTACCGTAATAAAAGATGGTTTCCTCGTATGTTACATTTGCTGCTGCCCCAGACTGTATTCTGAGCATTAGCGTCGTAACACATGACTAGTCCTATCTCCCAAGTGTCACAGTACCTTATAAGTTCGGCAACCGCCGCTGGTGGAGGCATTACCGAATCATAAGGGAAGTAAGCCGACGCAACGACGAAGGTTTTCCAACTTCCAGTTGTTTCGTAGCTTACAGCTCCATCAACCAGGTCCTGTCCACAGAACTGTCCAAGCTTGGTTACTGAGATGGAATTCGGAACAATTAGACATGCTCTCGGTCCTTCAGATCGCTCGTCACATAGCACCATTACTCCACGAACACCTCCAAAGCCACATATGCGCTTGTTCCGCACGTATCGCTCCTAGATAGAGCACCACGAAAGTCTGCTACTTAAGAGAGCAGTAGCAGCCTTTGAGTGATAGAGGTTTATCTGCGAAAATATTAAAGACATAGTTGTTATTTTATTAGTAGAAGGGCGCGCACGCTTCCGTCGAGGCGAGCGCTCCTACCCGTAGCTTTGCCTGCGTCAGCCATTTCCTGTCCGCTAGTGCTAGGCCCTTTAGAGGTAACAGCACAAGCATCCACCAGATTTTGTGCACAGATAACGCCACCGGTAAGAGTGTGCCCAGCAGAAGAGCGCGCATCAGATGCGCACACGCTTCCAGCAAGGAGAGCAGGCGAAACTTGCTTCGTCAGATTGGACCTGTTCGAGCTGACCGAAAAGTAGCCAGCGTTGGGTCTGAGGGATTGATCGGCTGCAGTTGGAGTACTTTCTGCCGACCTAGGCCTCTTTCCTGTTGCTACTGAAGGATGACGGCTTTCGGCGCTTGCGCCTTCAGCTGACTCTGCAGCCTCTTTGCACCGCACCATCACCGCCTTCCTTCTTCTCCTTTTCAGTTGACTCTTAGTCAGGAGCTTATCGGAGTGCGCCACTTCAGGAGCTCATTCAGACTTATTGTTTTCCCGAGTCAAACCGTCACCAACACAACTTCGATCAGTTGCCCATCTATTGAGACTTAGATTAGACGTTCCAGCCGAAGCCTTTCCGACACTTTCTTTGTCATTCCAGCCCAGTCTATCAAACGAGCTGCAGGAGCCTTCTAAAGCAAGCATCGCTACTACTTCCGGGTCAACGCCAGATGGGGGGAGTAAGAGTATGGTGGTTGGGACCTCCAGAATCCTCGTCCCGGCCGTAGTCGAAAACACCACGGGTGGATTATCGTTTTCACGAGTACTACCGGGAGTAGATATCTCATTTGTTTTCCCCATCATTCATGTATAACATGTTTTATGTCACAGTCAGGACGTCTTCAACTTTTAGTTCGATGTCTCATCTGGGGTCCTTTCAGATCCTTAGGGTCATTGACTATTAAGCCCTTTCGCCACGTCAAGACAGCGAAACGGTAAAAGTGTCAATTACTTCTTAATTACATAGTTCGTGTAGTTTACTACGTTATGTGAAATATTTCCCTCGGGGACTATGTTAACGTGCTTAGACGGTTTTCCTTTCAAATATTGTGACGTGCAGCTTTAGCTTTAGTACATTTTATTTCCCGTCTATTATGGCCTCCAACCCTTTTAGTGGATCATCTCCGATGATACTGTTGAAGGATTCGAGGCGGGGTAAGAAATAAAGCATTAGGAGTGAATTGTCGCATATAGCCGTATATTTATTTTCTTCTATCTGTTCATCAGTGCTTCCTTTGCTGTTTCGTAGTTCTTGTCCACTATCGGCAAGTGCAAGTATAATTTTTGCAGCAAAAAGTACAGAGTAATGAATTCTTCTTTTACTAAGCGGTTTAAAATCAATTAGAGCACATCTAGCTTCGTATGTAGGCATTTCACCATTCCACAACATCTTTCGAAGAGCAAATTTCGTAAACCGTTTTTGAATTTTCTTAATACGAGTTTCAGTATTGCAGTAGTAAGGATTCCAAACTACGCAGCAGTATTCAAGTACAGAACGTATTAACGAAATATAAAGGGACTTAAAAGTATATGGGTCCTGAAAGTCCTTAGAGTTACGAAACAGAAAGCCTAACATACGGTTAGCTTTACAAATAACGTAATCAAAATGCAAGGAGAAAGTAAGCTCATCATCAAAAACAACGCCTTAATCTTTCTGACTAGAAGCTCTATTCAGTAAGGAATTCTGAATCCTATACTCGTAGAACACAGGCGATTTTATGCGTTTGAAAGATGTAACCAAACATTTATCAATGTTAAAGAATAAGCTGTTTAAATAACACCATTCACTAAGACGGTTGCAGAAACGGATCTCACCGACCTAAAAATTGTTACGTCATCTACATATAAAAGGCAATTAGAGTTTGAAACAAAATTTGGTAAGTCATTGATAAAAAGGAAAAAGAGAAGCGGGCCGAGATGACTTCCCTGGGGTACCCCTGAGAAATTCAGAATCTCCTTAGAAAGCAAAGGACCTGTCTTCACATGCTGCTTGCGATTAAATAAATAACTTGTAAGCCATTTGAAGAGACTAGAGTGAAAACCAAGTAATTCCAGTTTCTTAACAAGATCACTGTGATGAACCCGATCAAATGCCTTAGAGATGGCAGTGTATATGCAGTCCACCTGAAGACGTTTTTCCATATTAACATTATTATTACAACAGCTTCAAATATTTTTGGAATTAATTGTAGCTTGACTATAGGTCTATAGTTATCCACTTTGCTCTTAGACCCAAATTTATGAATTGGTATTATAAATGAATACTTCCAGCAATCTAAAAATACACCAAAAAAACATATTATATATAATTCTTAAAGGCTGGACAAGACTTAGCTTACACACTTTAAAAAATTAAGGTGCAAAATTATCAGGCGAAACACTTGCACTGGAATCGAGGGAGGACAATTCCAGCAGAATTTCATCTTCAGTTAAGGAAAAGAAATCTAAATCAGTAATTGGTTCATTATGAAGTAATGAATTGCAATCAATGGAATTATCAACGAATTTTGATTGAAAAAACGATGCAAACATGTCACAGACTTGCTTTAAATCATCACTAGTAATTCCATTATAAATCATATTAGATGGCCAAGCGATTTCCGTCTGCTATTGAAACGTCCAGAAAGTTTTAGAATCAAGTTTTATATTCGACTCAATTGATGAAATGTATTGCCTATACACGAACTTCTTTAAGAACCCATATTCTTAATTGACGAAACTCGCCTTGCAAAAGTATATTGATTTTACTTCTTTTATGACGTTCTTATTCATGACGTTCTTCAATCTAGATAAGCTTTTATTAAACCAGATAGGCTTACTAGAATCAATCACACGTTTAACCGGCACAAACCTAGAAATTGCAGATTCAATTATATTTCTAAATACTGTGAAAGCTACATTTAAACTAGGACATTCGAGAATGTCCTGGCAGTTAATTGAACTTAAAAAATTATTTATTGCAGTATAATCTGCTTTTTTTAAAATCAATTTTAACATTTTCTCTGAATTTATCCGAACTAAATGAATTTAAAACAGAAAAATTAAACGAAACATGCAAAGCATTATGAAAAAAGTTATTATTTAGCAACGGAAAATCGACTTCACTTACAGAAGCTTCAAGTTCCTCATTAATAAAAACATGATCTAATATTCTTTCCATAGCATTACGTTCATAATTTCTAACAACATTAAACGGAAGAACATATTTACCGTCTTCAGTGAAAATCCATTTAACATTGGATATATTAAAATAACCTAAAACTACGGCAGAAGATGTACTATCTAAAGATTTCACAATATTTTTAATATTATGCACATGAGCTTTGTAAATTGCATTATCTGCATAAGGGGGAATATATGAAATACATAAAATATATTTGAATTAGATCTGCCTTTCCAAAACTAAGAAAATCAATGCATACACCGCCACCTCTCTCAAATCCAGTATGAATAGGACATCGATCTTTTCGGTATACATCAAATTCGGTATTAAGCAATTCAGCAGAGAAAATATTATCGTGCAACCAAGTCCGCAGCGGCGAAAAATAATTCATTTGTCTTTGTTCTCATTCCCCCGCAAATCCAGATTAGAATGCATAGCAGGTTCAGCAGAAGTACTGGATGATAATATGTGAGATGCCTTTTGTGAAGATGTAGGATTAGCCAAAGCAGGAGCAGCAGTAGGTGGAAGTGTAGCATTAGCAACGACAATAGCAGGTGAAGAAGAAACATTACCAGCAGCAGCATCAGAGATGTTGGAGACAATTGACTCGGGTTCAGCAATGGAAGCAGTTGAAGTCTTAGATTTAGCAGCGGCAAAAGTAATACGGGGAGTGTGTGGAAAGTTAAACTTCGGTTGCTTTGCGACAAAATCGTGATGTAAGGCCGATATTTTAGCACGAGCGGGTACATTGACCTTACCCGCTGCTTGAGAACGAGTAACTACTTGGGATTTCGTCCCAGTATTCAATGAAGAACGCAACACTAAATCTTAATTCTAAATCTTATATCTATAATTCAGAAATCTCTTTATGAACTTGAAACTATGACAACATTTGCGGCACTGTAATGTGTCCATTATAGCAAATTTAATATGATTATATTAGCACTTATTGAGAGTAGAGAAGAGCAAAAAAAAGACACGTCTGATCACTGTAGTGGCTAATCGTACTCGATGAAAATATTATATATAAATAATATAAATATTGTTTCCCTGGCGTGAGACTAAAGACAACCTTGACAAGGTCAAGTACTCCGTAAAAACTCTTTTCAGAGCTTTTGTTGCACTACCACCACCAACTTATGCCTGTTCCACAGATAGTATGATGGAAGGTGTTCTGACGAACTTAATGGAATAATCCCTAAAAATATGAATTTTCGACATCATACCAGGCAGTTCACAAGGACCCACTACCTCCACGTTTACCTACCAACCGCAAACATCTCTCTACTAAAATACCCTTTGCTACAGAACAGGATTCTATGGAGCTCACTGTCTAGGATAATATTCCCAGAAGCCTTCAATCTACAACTATTTTAGAACAGAATCAACAGGTATCTGGAGACAATTCGAGGTGCCGGCGCAGCGCAGTAGGCTCGCATCTCCCAACAAATAAAAATAAAGTCGGTTGTACAAACAGACTGACATACAGAAAAACCGGCAGAATTAAGAGACCCACTTTTTTAGTTCCTCTATAACAGTTTTGCTAAGTTTTATGAAAACTAGTACTCGTATATGTATAGGTATCTGTAGGCACAGTTAAAATGATTGATATCTTCTCCTACAGGTAAGAGCAGCACAGATTCACTTCTAAGACATTGATTTATAGATGCAGATGTGCACGTGCTTTCTCATTTTCACACTAATCAAATTTCGGGAATTTCATTTAATTAATTTTACTATATGACGATTTCATAGCAAACATACCTTTTTTCTATCTATTTACAGAACGGCTTGAATGCTTTACACTTAGCATCGAAAGACGGCCATGTGCATGTTGTATCTGAATTGCTAAAAAGGGGAGCGATAGTAGACAGCGCTACGAAAAAAGGAAACACAGCTCTGCACATTGCATCTTTAGCGGGACAAGAGGAAGTGGTGAAACTGTTGCTACAATCATCAGCTTCTGTAAATGTGCAATCTCAAAATGGATTTACTCCATTATACATGGCTGCCCAAGAGAATCATGATTCAGTAGTCAAATTACTTCTAGCTAATGGAGCTAACCAAAGTTTAGCAACCGAGGACGGATTTACACCACTTGCAGTTGCAATGCAACAGGGTCATGATAAAGTTGTTGCTGTTTTATTAGAAAGCGATACACGAGGAAAAGTAAGATTACCAGCTCTGCATATTGCCGCTAAAAAAGATGACGTAAAAGCGGCAACTCTTTTACTTGAAGTAAGTTATACTTTCTTTTGTATAATAAAAAAAAAAATTATTAAAATTAGTATTTGTTTGTGGCAAAATATTGTAAAACCCAGAAAGTTGTGATCCAATCACTGGTGCGAAAGGACGTATACCTCCTCACCGTGCGCTATTATGAAAGAAATGAAAAATACAGAAAATAAAGCATACGAAAGGATCCGGAAGTAAGAAAGCTAGAGTGCAATGGAAAAAAAGCTGTGTTACCCTCCAACATTAATTACTTACTTAAAGCGGTCTACAAGCGATCAACTTGGTTGCCAATCAAACACTTTTGACTTTACTTTAACCATTCGACCAACACAGAATTTAAGCTGTAAATCCATTTACAAACGACCAACAGCGACACCAACATAGCATGTTGACAAATTGGTTGATAACCAAGTTGATCGTCCGTAGGCCGCTTAGCGGGAGAATCTCTCCCTTTGACACTGCAGCCTTCATCGGTCCCGGGCTCGCGACTTCGCGACCAGTTGTGCAGATTAAGCTTTTTGGCACTCGCGATTACTAGTCTTTATACCGAAAGATCGGTCTTATTCGTCATCTTGAAACTGGGTGCTGTGATTCGAAGATCGTTTTTACTGGAGCATTATTGTCCATTTACTCGATGTGGCCGAGCCAATGAAGTCGACGTTACATTTTTGGACTACATTCACTTTTTGGTATAGCTCATAGAGTTCGCGATTATATTTTCTTCTCCAGGCGGGACTTATTGTCTGACTAAGTATTTTTATCTTCAAAGAGTTCCATATTTGTTCCGTTTTCTTATTTATCATCCACCACTCCGCGCCGTACTGCAGGGCTGACAGGGTTGGCGTTTTATGCAGCACCCTCCTATACCACCATAATAAAAAACACACAAGATTTAAAGAGTCCCGTACGTCAAACCCCGTTTTTTTTCTTCGTTTGCGTCACTACACCTGTACGCCAAGCCGTAAGCGTTTAAATCATTGTGCGGCAACAGTGAGTTGTGCATTTGTGCATCATTGAACCATGACACTAACAGAAAAGTTGCCGTTGGGTCTAATTTTGCAATCGCTTTGGTGTATTTTTATTTACCAGTTTTTAATTCATTTGTTCTTTATCGAGTCGAATGGTAGTATTTTAGGGTGTGCTAATTAACACTCGTGGTTTAAAATGCAACTTCAATTAAGTGACTGCCTATTTGTCTTTGCTAAAACTCAGCCGAGGTATGCTTTTTGCTTTGAACGTTGGAAATCTTTTAAAGACGAAACTGATCCCGCACCCAGTGATAGTGTGGGCTTTCCACGCACTAAATCCACTTCCCATTTCTTCTGACCCTTGCCCTCATTGCCATAACAACATGTGTCTGCTCCACCCGATTACATTTAAAACTTCCCGTGGTAATAGGCGTATTAAATGGGTAAAATAGTGATGACGATGTAGGGCTTTGCACAAATGTATTGTTGAAGTTATTTGAATCAATTTCGGAGAAATCAAACCCATCTAGACTACCAATTCCAATATCGCGAATGTTTTCCCACAGGTCCTAGGTAGTAAGTTACTATTACGGTGCTTGAAATAAAAGCCACGCTTAGCCTTACGTATTTTAAAGTTTACGACACTTCTTACTCTTCGGGTAGGGGTCAGAATATACCCGTGGTAGGCATGCTTGTTGTAAGAGACGACTAAAATCCACCCTCCGTATACCGAAAGTAGAGTATACAAAACATGCAATGAACAAAACAAAAAGATATACGATACTATCCAGGTAGCAGTCCAGTTCTACTGGAAAATCCACCGTCCACTGAGATCGGCTCTTCGAATTCTGGAGAGAGTCATTTATTGCTGTCGTTTGATCCTTTTCCAAAATTTCAAAGGTATCTCGTCTCGATCGCCACTACCAAGGTCGAATGCATTCCGGAAAAGACCGAAAGCGCCAATGTGCGAAAAAAGCGACTCAGAGAAACGCAAAAGCTTTTAGGAGGAAAACAACGAACTGTTTGAAAAGCTTACCAAAATTGAGTTACTCTACCAAAATAAAGGCTCTAAAGAACTCTGATCTCCAAAAAGGACGCGAAGGAAGCCCGCAGCTGGAAAGGCCATTGCGTGTTGAAGCAAGAGGTCTCCACCTTTCGTGTACCAAAGAAAACATTATGAATGATCTTCAAGTTAAAGGATTTAAAATTCATGACGCTGTAAATATTATCAAGAAGGAGAAGCAGCAAACGGAACGACAACAAGAAATCATGGTAAAGCGCGGACTCCTGCTGTTTATGCTTAGCTTTGATAAGAACGAGAAAATAGATGATATTTACAATACTAAAAGTATACTAATCATTGTAATCAAAATCGAGCCATTACGTAAGAATAAAAGATTGATCCCGCAGTGTAAGCGTTGTCAAGAGCTCCAAAAAAGGCGCGATGCGATTAAAAAAAACTTACGCCCGAACCCGAAATCAAAGGAAAAAACTAAAGTTTCAACGGGGAAAGCAGCGACAGAAAGAAATGTTGTCAAGAATATGACGAAAGTTGTGCAAGAAAAGCCGCAATCTTCTGGCGGGCAAACGTATGCACAAGCCGCGTCGCAAGAAAATAAACAAAGCGGTATTACTCCAGACCCAATCCCACAAGTCCCTTCGACAAAAACAAAGGAAAAGTCGCAATCTATATGGGCGCTAACATACGTATATGCTCAAGCCGCGTCGCAAGAAAACAAACAAAGCAGTGCTATGGCAGATCCAGTCTCCCAAGTTGTCTCTATAATTCTTGTGAAACTTGACGAGCAAACCAAGATAAACAAAGTCATATTTGATAAATTGAGCATGCTTGAGTTAAAACCTCGCCAAAAAACAACTCCAATATGAATATGAAACAGTTACATTAAATTTTTATACGGAACGCAAACGGGTTTCTACAAAACATTACCGAACTAGAAGTATTCTTGCGGAATGACAATGTTTACATTTGCTTGATCTCTAAACTCATTTGACAAAGGGATCCGGAGTAAAAATAGGAGGATATTGTGCTTATCATGCATACCACGCTTTCGGAAGAGCTAGAGGCGGATCATCTCTAACTAGCACCAAAACAAACTGGAACAGCTTTAAGAATGGTTGCGAAAAAAAGATTGTCTTGAATGTTTCGCTCAAAACACCTTCCTAAATAGAATAGAACTCGGTAAATTTATTTACAATAAAAATAAATACATTAGTGTCCGAGCTACCAAAAAAATTGTTGCACACTCATCACCCAAGCTAATCCCATAGGAAAATCAGCTAGAAAGATTTATTTAAAAGAAAGATATATGTATCAAGAAATAATTAAAAAGGTCGCTGCGGGGATCAACAAAAAAAGGCGAGGAGGAAAAAAGATCCCCAAACAATGGAAATTATCGCCGTTGGAGATGGCCCGTTACGACAAGTCTCGAACAAAAAAGGCACGAAATCACGGGTTGCGTGTCTGGCTTTGATCGGGAAATATAAAAGAAAATTCATCCAGTCCTAAACAAACGGCTTCATTGCACTAAGGTTGCTAAGGCAGCTGGCGAAAATGCAGATGCATTCCATTCACTCATTTTGAAAAAAAAAAAAAAAAACCAACTCAACACATTCTGATTTGTTTCTTCCTGACCTCCGTCTTATATTGTGTATCCATACCCACCAAGCACACATAACATTAACTAGTTAATTACCATTTGTGATCCGACAGTGTGCCGGATCATAAAGTATATTATGTATTGGGAAAACGCAGAAGAATTTTTCTGGAGATGCCAAGACGCTCATTAAGCATTTCCTGCGACCTTGTACCGTAATAAAGCAATTAAACCTTTCAGGCAATCCAATATCTTAATTGCAATGGAAATGGCAAACGTCACAGCAAAGTGACAGCTGTACGAGTACTGGCGATACCATCTATCGCTTGCTCTGAAAAAATAGCTGCTATAACGGTCTCCACTTGCGATACTGAAAGTATGATTTAAAGCATGCTAGTCGAGACCGCATGTTAGAGTCAAGAGCAGCTTGTTGTGCACTATTCCACTTATTGGCGTAAGTGTGCAACCGTTCTTGAACCACCACTATTTTCGTCTCTTTTTTTCATACTTACAAGGAGAAAAGCAACTCAACCAAGCTACCCAATGAAGCTCTGCGCAGATTAGGGGGCTGGGGGCGAGCCCTTAACGCGCCATTCTGCGCTCGTAGGCTACCTTTTCTATTCGTATGTTTAAATGCGTATGTTCCCTGGGACACCACGCCCCTCCAGTTATAGGTGTGTTGGTTTTTCTGTGTGTGTGTTACGAGTATATGTGGTGTGTTTGCGATGTGGAGTCGTTCTGGGATTCCTCGATTGTGAAGTGTTGGTTTCATTTTGTGGTGTTATCTGGCATTGTGCATAATATAAAAAATGGAGAAAGTTGGTGAGAAAGTGTCCAACGCCTAGAATCTTAGAATAAAATGTCGTAAAAATGCTAATATTTTATTTATATTTACTGTACTCCTTAGTTTTAGTATGTTTTAACAATTTTTTTCTTTATTTCAAGAATGACCACAACCCTGATATTACATCAAAATCTGGCTTTACACCATTGCATATTGCTTCGCACTACGGCAATCAGTCTATTGCAAATTTACTTATTCAAAAAGGTGCTGATGTTAATTACCTTGCTAAACATAATATTAGTCCATTACACGTTGCTGCAAAATGGGGTAAAACAAATATGGTATCCGTGCTTCTTGAAAAAGGGGCCAATATTGAAGCAAAGACTAGAGATGGACTTACACCCTTGCATTGCGCCGCGCGTTCTGGTCATGAACAGGTGGTTGATATGTTGTTAGAAAGAGGTGCCCCTATAAGTGCTAAAACTAAGAACGGATTAGCGCCCCTTCACATGGCCGCACAGGGGGAACACGTTGATGCTGCCAGAATTCTTTTATACCATAGAGCGCCAGTGGATGAAGTTACGGTTGACTATTTGACTGCTCTGCACGTTGCAGCTCACTGTGGACATGTGCGCGTTGCTAAATTGTTACTAGATCGTAATGCAGATGCAAACGCCAGAGCTCTAAATGGCTTTACACCACTGCACATTGCTTGCAAGAAAAATAGAATAAAAGTAGTAGAGTTGTTATTACGACATGGAGCTAGCATAAGTGCAACTACTGAAAGTGGCTTAACTCCATTACATGTTGCAGCTTTTATGGGATGTATGAATATTGTAATATATCTTTTACAACACGACGCCAGTCCAGACGTTCCTACTGTGCGTGGAGAAACTCCACTTCATTTGGCTGCTAGAGCGAATCAGGTATGTATTCGAAATAATAGTACACATTATACAAATACATTTGTATTTCTTTTTCATAGACTGACATAATTCGAATTTTACTTCGGAATGGCGCCCAGGTTGATGCCAGAGCTCGGGAACAACAAACACCTTTACATATTGCCTCTCGTTTAGGAAACGTTGACATCGTCATGCTTTTGTTACAACATGGTGCCCAAGTGGATGCTACCACGAAGGATATGTATACAGCTCTCCATATTGCAGCTAAAGAGGGGCAGGATGAGGTAAAAAAGTTAATTGCTAAGAAAATAATGGATCACGTAGACACAGTTTATCTTATGCAACTCTTTTGGATTCGACACCAAGAATATTTTTTATAAATCCATACTGGCTTCTGTTTTTTAGTTTCTACTGCTGTTTCTGTTGCATTCTTTTCCAATGAATGTTTTGTTATATTGTTATGATTTATTTATAATTCTAATTGAAATTCATTTATAATTTTCGTTAAATAAAATTAAGTTATTTTGTTTTAATTTTTTTTTGTTTTCTTTACTCTCAATTGCACAATTATTCTCAAATTAAGTTATTTATAGCATAAGGTCAAAGAAAGCCGCCTGAAAAAAAATATTTTACTTGAAGGTGGCTGCAGTTCTAATAGAAAACGGAGCTGCTTTAGATTCTTCTACTAAAAAAGGATTTACGCCATTACATTTGGCAGCGAAATATGGACACATAAAGGTCGCTCAGCTTCTTTTGCAGAAAGATGCTGACGTAGACGCTCAAGGGAAAAATGGAGTAACCCCGCTGCATGTTGCATGCCATTATGACAAGCAGAATGTTGCATTACTCTTACTTGAACGGGGAGCAAGTCCACATGCTCCAGCCAAGAATGGGCATACACCATTACATATTGCGGCGAGAAAAAATCAGATGGATTTAGCCACAACATTACTCGAGTATGGTGCTTACGCTGATACAGAAAGCAAAGCTGGATTTACGCCTTTACATTTAAGCAGCCAGGTAATTAACTTAATTTCAAATTCACTTGAATTTAATTCAATAAATTAAAGTTTCATTAAAATTACAATTAAGGAGTTAACTGGGTTTCTCGTTTATCTTTAACAAATGTATGTATCATACATACATTTGAATTAATATCTTGTGAGTTTTGCACAACTATCCAGTCTTTAAAATCACAGACCATATTAAAATAAAAATTTTGGAAGAAACACGACTTTTTTAAGATGTCATTTTCCAGTGAATTTTTGCCAAATATATTGGGTATATACAATACATAGTGAATTGACCTTTTACACCATCCTATGGAAACTTATTACGCAATCATCAAATTTTCTGACTATGTCAGAGCAATTAAATGAGAACTTTCATCACAAATGTAATTTATTTACTTTTTCGGAGATTTTATTAAGATCCTTACTTACTTACTTACTTTCTTAACCAACAGGCTTCTCCATTTAGCTCGGTCTTTATATAATTGCCTCCAGTTGCGCACTCCAAATTAGTTGAGGTGCCCTTGAACTTGTGTACGCCACCTATAACGAGGAGGCTTTCTACTGCATCCTCCAAAAGAGTTAGATTCGAAGACGGTTGGTGTCTATTCGCTCTACACGTCTTAGCCATCTAGAACGTCCAATACGCATTTTTTGACTAGGTCGTCAACGCAAACGGAGCCGAATATCTTACGATGAATTTTTCTCTCGAAGCGAACAAGGATATCTTCATCCGCCTTCAATCCATGTTTCAGCTCCGTAAAGCAGGACTGGGATGATCAGAGTCTTATACAGAGTCTCCTTAGTTGTTCGAGATAGGGCTTTACTGTTGAATTGCCTTATAAGTCCAAAAAACAGCGATTGTCCCTTCTTGTTGACAGCATATACTTGGTTTTATCCTCGTTTATTGCTAAACCCATTTTGACCGCTTCTGCTTCAATGCTGGCAAACGCACCGGTGATAGCCCGCTGAGTTCTTCCAATTATGTCAATATCGTCGGCGTATACAAGCAGTTGTACGGACTTTTGATAGATTGTGCCTCTTGTGTTGGCTTGTGAGTTCCGCACAATCCATTCAAGTAGAATATTAAAGAAGTCACATGACAGCGCGTCACCTTGTCTAAAACATTTGTTGACATCAAAGGTCTCGATGAGGTCATTACTGACCTTGATGGAGCAGCAAGCGTTCTCCATCGTCATCCTGCACAGACGAACAAGTTTGGCAGGAATGTCAAACTAGACATGGTTCTATAAAGTTCTTCTTTATAGATGCTGTCATAGGCGGCCTTGAAATCGATAAAGAGATGGTGAGTGTCGATTTGGACTTCTTGGGTTTTCTCCAGGATCTGCCGAAGTGTGAAGATTTGACCGATGGTGGACTTTCCTGTCTAAAACCGCACTGCTAGGGGCCAATCAGGCTGTTGATAAAAGGTTTCAGGCGTTCACACATTATCACAGAAAATATCTTATATGCGATGTTGAGGAGACTGATGCCTCTATAATTGGCGCAGTTGAGAGGTTCTTATTTCTTGTGGATCGGGCAAACGATGGTGAGATTCTATTCATCAGGCATATACTCGTCTGACCAAATCTTATAGATGAGTTGGTGTACCAGTTCATCACCAGCTGCCTTGAAAAGTTCGGCCGGTAAGCCGTCAGGTCCAGAAGCCCTGTTAGATTTGAGCTTGGATATTGCTATCCTCATTTCATCTTGGTCAGGTGGACGGACATTTTGACTATCATCGTCTATGTTAAATGGTTCATTTTGCCTGACAGCGGGATGTTGGTCTTCGTCGCCGTTATACAGACTGCAGAAGTAGTTTTTCCATATTCTCAGCACCGACTGTGATTCTGTACGGGTATTGCTTTTCTGACACGTTCTTTTTACGTTTTGGTAAAACTTCCGTACATTGTTCCTGGAGTATAAGCTCTCAATATTCTCGATCTCGCGCTTCTCATGCTCTTTCTTGTTCTTTTGCAGAAGCCGATGTTCTTTCCGTCTCTTATGCTCGTAGAGCTCACGAGCAGCTCTCGTCCTCGTGTGCAGTGCCGCTTTATATGTCTCTTGCATTGCTGCACTCCTCAAACCAGGGATTTCGCGGTGGTGGGCGAGCGAGACCCATCACGTCAGTCGCGGCCTTTCTGATGGCATATTGGCAGCGCTGCCACTGCTCTTCGGCACTTAATGCTGGTGGCACAGGGGTGATTGAGATTTCGGGATACGCATTCAGCGGTGACCCTGGTTGTCTATTGCGATTGTAGCTTTTCGACGTTAAATTTGCTCAGAGTGATTCTTCTTTGTTGCTCAGTTTGGGATATCCGCATTCGTACCTTGGCTACAACAAGGTAATGATCCGAGTCTATGTTGGCCGCTCGAAGGTCCGGACATCCAGAATACTGAAGGCATGTCTTGCGTCGATCGCAATATGATCAACTTGGTTGATCGTTACATTATCATTGGACCGCCAAGTCTTCTTATGAATATTGAGATAAGGAAACTATGTGCTGGTTATGATGACATTTCGCTCCACAGCGAAATCAATAAGCCTTAGTCCGTTATCAGACGTGGTGTCGTGTAGGCAATGCTTACCGACTGCTCTACCAAAGTCCACCTCCTCTCCTATTTTGGCGTTAAAATCACCCAGTATGATTTTAACGTCATATTTAGGACATTGCTCGTATGTTTTGTGGAGGAACAAATGCTCGTAGAAATAATCTTTGGTGGCAGGGTCCTTTTCTTTCATGGGGGCATGAACACATATTAGGCTTATGTTAGCGAATTGAGCCTTGCTCCGGATAGTTATAATACTCTCGTTCACGTGTCGGAAGCTTAAGACTTCTTGCCTAAGTCTGCCGCGTATAACAAATCCACATCTGAATAAGCGCTACCCGTTGCCTCTGTAGCAATCTCTTTTTTCCCGGCCCATCTCATCGCACTTTACTCCAAACAACACCCAGTGAAGAGGCTAGACGGTAACCTTCTGATTTCGGATGAGGATCAGCTCACTAGATGGAGAGAACATTTTCCTACAGTGCTAAATCACTTAGACGATGGCGGTATGATCTTGAATTCGAATGAGCAGTTCGAAGCAACAAATTCCCGAATTCGCACCGTACCTCCCAGTAAAACTGAAATAATAACAGCAATCAAGTCCCTCAAGAAGAACAAAGTGGTGGGTATTGGTGGTGGGCATCCCTGCCGAGCTATTTCAAGCGGCGCCAAATACATCGGCAGATTTGCTGCATCCCCTAATACGGAGAGCTTGGGATCGTGAACAATTTCCACAGGAGTGGAAAAGGGGGATGATCATTAAGCTTCCAAAGAAGGGAAACTTGATGGAGTGCGGTAACTGGAGAGGTATATGCATTCTACCAGCTATAGCCAAAATAATAGCTAGAACAATTCTAGAACGAATTAATGAACATTTAGATTCAACTCTCGATGTCGAACAGGCAGGCTTTCGCGCTGGATCCTCCTTCATCGACCACATAAATACCTTACGGATCATAATCGAGCAATGCGTTGCGTATAGGTCTCCGCTATATTTACTGTTTATCGACTTCGAGAAGGCTTTCGACATCTTGGATCGAGATGCTATCTGGTTGGCCTTGCGCAGGAGAGGCATTCCAGAAAAACGTATAGCTATAATCAAGGCTGTATACGAGGGCGGTAAGTGTCACGTCGTGCATAATGGGAAGGTGTCGGAGGATTTTGAAGTCCAAAGTGGAGTACGTCAAGGGTGCATACTGTTCCCACTATTGTTCTTGGTGGTTATCAGCGATGTACTCCGTGCAGCATTGACGGAAGCTAATTATGGAATTCGTTGGGCGATGACATCTTACCTTAAACACTTCGATTACGCTGACGATGTTTGTCTACTTTCACATCGGATAATGAATCTTCATTTGATGGCCCAAAATCTAGAAGCTGAGGCAAACAAAGTGGGGCTAAAAATAAACACAGCCAAAACAAAAGCCCTGAGCATTTCTAATACCCGCGCTCAACTTAACATCGGCGGACAGGAAGTCGAGAAAGTTGATAACTCTCTATATTTAGGAAGTGTCGTCTCGGTTAATCGCGGTGGCACCGAACTGGATGTGTGCAGCAGAATCGGGAAGGCTAAAGCTGCATTCGGAATGCTATCTAAAATCTGGAGAAGCAATGTTATCAGCTTAAGAACCAAGCCAGGACTGTTCCGCTCCAACGTAGAATCAGTGCTACTTTATGGGTCCAATACTTAAAAGCTGGACACCATTAACACACGCAAGCTGCAAGTCTGCGTAAACAAATGATTAAGAATCATCTTGAGGATTTTTTGGCCGAACCGCATCTCCAACGAACAACTTTATACGAGAACGGGCCAAGAACCCATAAGCATTGGGAATGCAGAAAGTGATTTGGATTATGAATACAGTTCTTTTACTGTACTAAGGTTGGACGATAGATCGCGGTTCTTGTACCGTCTCTATCAGTGGGATTGCCAGTACATAAACTAGAACACCACACCAGAACAGCTTTCAAGCAGACTCACTTGGAAAGATGAATAAGAGTCTTAATTGGAATTTTATTTCTCGTTATTTATACATATTTTTTATTTTTTTTTATATAATTTGTGCGCACTTAAAGGGTTATGAATACCTTTAACATGTTTACACACAGTGCGGGCGTTGGAAAGGATGGATAGAGAGAGAGAGAGAGAGAGAGAGAGAGAGAGAGAGAGAGAGAGAGAGAGAGAGAGAGAAAGATTTTGGTGTAGTGGTTCTTGAAGCTCAGTTGTTTATGCTTCAGCTATTCTCCGGGGGTGGCGTCCAGATAAATGGGGATATTTTTGTTATTATTGCTTTGCTTCTGATTCACAGTACTTTTTTCCCGATAACCGATGTCAAGGGCAAACCATCATCAACAGAGCGAGCAATTTTTCCAGCCACATGACCAAGCTACTGCCAGTGTTATGCCTTCGCAGTAGTGTTCACAGAAGCTTTTGCAAATGATCGGACTGACTTTATATATTTCATGAGAAATGTGTAAATAAATGCTTGCTGACATCAGGATTTGAACCATGAACCATTAGCGTGGCAATTGACGACGTTACCACTACACCATTGCCACCCCCAGTATAACTAGCTAACTTTACACTAATTAACAGTATTGAGAAGAATAATAAGCATACAAATATTGATGATATTAACAAAATTACAAAGAATAAAGAAAAGTAATAAGCATAAGACTATTGATGAAGTTGCAAAAAGTAAAAAGCAACAGCTCTTTAAGTGCCAGGTTCTAGTTTCTCGCAACCACTCATGTTGTGTGCGTTATATTTTTCACACGAGTGGAAGGGACCTACAGTTTAGTTCCGTATCCGAAGGGCAATTTGTTTTGAGAAGCTTTTTCGAGACAACAATACTCTCGGATGTTTGTCAGATGCTCGCGAGAGGTGGGAGCGTAAAAAAAACTTGTTGGTGTTTTCCGGGGTGGGCGCCGTGGCGTAAGTGGTTAGTGAGTCGGATCACTACGCATGAGGTTTCAAGTTTTTCACGGTCCCACCTCTCGCGAGCGTCTGACAAACATCCGAGAGTATTGTTGTCACGAAAAAGCTTCTCAAATCGCCGTTCGGATTCGGCATTAAACTGTAGGTCCCTTTCATTCGTGTGAAAAATATAACGCACACAACATGAGTGGTTGCGAGAAGCTAGGCCCTGGCACTTTAAAGAGCTGTTGCGCCAAATATTTGTTTTATTTTTTTTTGTGTTTTCCGGGATTCGAACTTGGACCCTCTCGTGCAGTGATCCGACACACTAACCACTTACGCCACGGCGCCCACAGTGGTGACGTTGGATAAAATGAAATAAACTAAATTCAAACTACAAAAATGAAGACAACGAATAGGTTTCTTGTTTCAATTCTGTGGCCGTTGGCTTGCCGTCACTCAATGCAGTTGGTTTGAACTAACCTATCTCAACATCCTGCCCCCGTTGAACTGGGTTGAATGCTGTGATGACGGTTCCTGTGGGTTAATATTACTGGTACTGATCTTGGAGCAGCAACTCTGCCGGTTTATTGCTGCAACTATATACCTACTCGGAATTTCCAAACTAGTAAAATTATCATAGTGATGATGATGAGTAGTCCTGTCGAGCTTATAATGGTGTGTTGTATTGCATCTATCTGTGCTGCTAGCCTTTTTAACTTAATTTCTTGTTCTTCAGACCAAATTGGATAATGGTGTGTCGGCTCCAAATGTTTGTTTATATGCTCGAATGGCGTGTTATTCGCCATGTCACTGAGTCTCATCATGGATGAACGGATAATGTGGGAATGGTAGTTGACCAACGTCGCCAGAATTCGATCTTAACATGGTTGACGAGCTTTCATCGAGTGAGTATTGCCGATTCTTCGGGTTTTGTTGTACGAAGAATGGAACTGGTGATTGGCTCGCTAATGAAGTGTCCTAGGGTAGGAGCATCGAAGTCATTTGGAGACGATGACATTGGTGTCAGATTTGGTCGAGAATTAAGTATAGCCTCGACTTCAATTATGACCTTCTCAAGTTCTTCAACGGTTAGCGTTGCCGAAGCCAAGGTATGTTGCAGTAGATATTTAGCTGACTTGACAGCAGCATCTCACAACCCCCCGAAGTGTGGTGATCGTGGAGGTATAAATTTGAAGTCGCACCCCTTCCTTATACAGGAGGCCACGATCTTCTCTCTATCTCTTGCTGAGAGTCAGTTATCCGAATTATCCCATAATTTGTGTTAACTCGAATAACTGATTCTGGGCTCCAACGAAATTGGTAGCTTTATCACAGTAGATGTTATTGCAGTGGCTTCTACTTGCCATGAATCTCTGTAGTTCGCCAATGAACCCTTTTGATGTCAAAACCGTTACCAACTCAAGATGACAAGCCTTGTGGCAAAGCAGCAGAACACTGATACGTAAGACCTTTGTGGACGTTTTCCCCTTAGCTTTTAGTGAGTGTCAACAAGAATCGATACCTACATATATTCAAGAATAGCTGTGCTGGTTGAATTATATCGGCTGATAGGTTTCCATCATTTGCGATAGCAATTTGGGTCTTGACTTTGAGCGGAAAACACAGCTGTGAGCGATAGATCGAGCGAGTGTTTAGATCCTAGATAGTTTGAGGTCCTGCAAGCTTGTTTTTCTGATGAATTTCTATCAGCAATAGTTTTGTAAGTGGGTGGGAGTAGGGCATCAATACTTGTTCCGCACTGAGGGAAGCGGGAATTAAAAGGTTGGGCTTGCAATAAAGGATTGACAAGCGGTAAGCCAAAAATACTTCAGTTGGTTGAGTATTTGGAGAAGAAGTAAAAGAAAGGAAACTCGATATTATATGTTTAAAATAAACTTCGTTGTTGCTAACTGACGAGTAGTTTAACATCTTCATTTTGTCCTTCCATGACTTATTTACCGATCAGCTGTTTCTTCTAAAGGTCAATCACCCTGGCCTATTTACTGCGAAAAAGCTGTCTGATCTGTGGTAGTGTGGTCGTATTATATTTCGTGTAAGTAGTTCAGTTGATCCTCAACAATGCCCCCATTTTTGGAATGTGTGTTAGACTGCATTGTTTGTAAGGTGCATCTCACTCACATCCAATTTGGCCATCTTGGAATTTCAGAGCTGTTGGTCAGAGGTTATGGTTATCTATTATTCAAATGGTGTTGCCATGTGTTGAAGTGGGATAGAAACTCCTTTCTCTATCGGCCTGTGGACCAATTCTCCTGATGTTTTGACGGTTGTCAAGTTTTTTCTCGTTGATGTGAGTGGTGGTGTTTTTTATAAATATTTTATTTTAAATTTGTTAATTCATTTGTGTTGTGTGCATTAGAGCTAGTTACTCGTAATATTAAGCACTTGGTGTGCTTGGTTTTCGCTACATTTGAGTAACTAGCTTCCTGCAAACACACACTTTCTTCTCATGAGTTTGTGTTACTTTTGTTGGGATACAACAATACTGGATGCTTGTCATCATATTGTAATGCAGATGATTCCATTCGTCCACCAACGCGAATGATTCCCTCCTGATCGAGAAATGGTGTTAGAGTTGTTAGGAGACTCTTTTTCGATACTTCATTGTATTTTTGGAGATGGGTTAAGTCATCTTGGAACTCTACCTTCTGCATCAGTCTAGTCACAGTTCTCCGAGCTTGATCAAGTTCGCTGCTGCTGAGAAATACATCGTGTGTATTGCCCTTGTCAGCATTGCACTGTCCGTTCTTGGATCTCTTGAATCGGAGCATGTATGTGACGATGCGTATCGCTCTTTGAAATGAGTTCTTGTGGTGGATTATGTCCAGGATGTTGCATTCTGAAGACTGAATATGTTTAGTGGTTGCTGATAAGAAGATGTTGGCTGCTGACTTGGCCTTTGGACCATCTGGTGATCTTTCGAATTTGATTGGCCACATAGCTTCGGCACCGTGCAGGAATCGTGGTCCATAATACCATAGGAGATTCCCTTCTAGTTGTTTGGGTGCTAGTCCTCTTGACAAAATGTCTGCGGGATTTTCCTTGGAGGATACATGTCGCCATTGATGTGATGCAGTTAATTGTTGTATGGTTGCTACCCGATTGGTAACGATTGGAAGTGTATCTGACGAGATTAAGTTTATCCATTTGAGGACTATCGCCGAGTCTGTCCATAGAAATATGTTATTATTTTGAATATCTCAGCCAGTCTGTAGACGGAACATCAGCCCAGATGCCAGATTGGCTGCACATAATTCCAGTCTGGGGATTGTAGTTTGAAGTGATAACTTCGTTTTCTTTGATGGAGCTTTTCTTGATTTGGCGCAGAGTAGACGTACTGTAATCACATTGCTGATATTCACGGCTGCTGCCCCAAATGGCTTTTCCGAAGCATCTGCAAATATATGGTATTGTACGATTTTTGGAACCTTTGTAGAGAAAACATAAAAGATTATTTTTTGATTCAATTTATCAACAAAATACAAGACTTTCTTAGATAGGATTATAATGAGTTTAAAAAGAACAATTGAAACAGTAAATTTAGCAATAAAACAACAAAAGAGCATTCATAACTTTTCTTTTTATAATATCGACCGAAGAATTATAGTCGAAGAAATGAGCATTTGCATTATACAACTTCATAAGCCCATTTATCGATGAAGAATGGCCGTAATTAGCTCACGGGTGAGTTATATTAAAAAATCGTTGATTTCTTAGGCCAGCAACTGGAATATTTATATGTATTTAAAAGCCTTAAGATCTCAGGGGAGTCAATCTCACCAATAAGTCGATTATGAAGGAAAATGGTTCTAGCCACCACTCTTCTAATACCAAGCGGTTCTTACCTAATCAGGCTAAGTCTCGATTGGTTGAGGGTAACGTGTTAGGGTCAAAACAGGGAAGTCCTCTAAGGGCAAATTTAAAAAAAAAAATGTGGATGGCTTCAATTTTTAAGATATGTACATTATCAAACAATTTACGTATGGTATATTCCAAAATGGACCTAACAAATGATACATATAACAATAACGTACGGGTTGGTAAATTCACCAGCACAGAGTCTTATCATTCCCCAAGCTCTATAAGCCTTATTTGTGATAAATTCAATATGATTTGTGTAGGAAAATTTAGAGTCCAGCAAAACGCCCAAATCCTTAATTTGATCGACTCGAGAAACACTTACTAACATTTAAGGACAACAAGTTTTTTGAGCACCAAAGAGAACGTTTCTGTATGTTAGTATTAAGTATTTGGAAGCTTTGTGTGTTTTTCCCGGATGCAAACAATTTAAAGTCACCCGCAAACATTAAAATATCACATTGAGGTATAAATTTAACAACATCATTTACAAACAGGACGAAGAGGAGTGGACCAATGTGGCTTCCCTGCGGGACACCAGAAGTAACTACAATTGTATTTGAAATTGTATTTCGGAAGTTTACAAATTGGTATTTATTACATAAATATGATGACAACCAATCAATAAAGGAAATCGGAAAACCCAGGCGTTTAAGCTGGGAAAGCAATAGACTATCACACTCGTACTTGGTTATCTTTACTTATTTCAGAGACAACAAAATTTGTAAATAAGATTAGGTTTATTACAGTACGGGGCCGCCGTGGCGTAAGTGGTTAGTGTGTCGGATCACTACGCATGAGGTTCCAAGTTCGAATCCCAGAAAACACTAAAATTTTTTTTCACGGTCCCACCTCTCGCGAGCGTCTGACAAACATCCGAGAGTATTGTTTTCACGAAAAAGGTTCTCAAATCGCCGTTCGGATACGGCACTAAAACTGTAGGTCCCTTCCATTCGTGTGAAAAATATAACGCACACAACATGAGTGGTTGCGAGAAGCTAGGCCCTGGCACTAAAAGAGCTGTTGCGCCAAATATATATATATATATATATTAGTACAGTACGAGTAGAGCGCTGTTTTACAAGTCCATACTGGTTATTACAAACCAATAACTTACAAAAAAAGCTAAAACTTTCGGTAACTAATTTGTCAAATAATTTAGGAATTACAGATTGTTTACATACGAGTATACCACGATAGTTTTTAATTTTGTTTTTCCTGCCAGACTTAAATATGGGTATTATAAATGATTTTTTGCAAATAGATGGGAATGTACATAGATGATTTTAATGACAAATTAAAGATGTGTCAGAGAATTTCGTGTAAGGGTTGTGCACAATTCTTTAGAAAAGCAGAGGGTAAACCGTCAGGCTCGGCACTTAAGTTTGATTCCAATTCCAACAAACCCTTCAATGTACTATCATCACAAATTTCAATATTATTGAAAACAGGACACTCAGATTCCTGAAGATAACTAAAAGATACATTTTTTGACATTTTATTCGCTTACATAGATTGAAAAGAATGTCCGAAGTTGTTTCATATAGTTATCGATGAGTCGAACGATTGATCCTTGTAGGAAAGAGAGGTCGGATAACCGTCGGATTTATTTTTGGTATTAATGAAATTCCAGAATTCATTAAGCTTGCATTTAATATAAGTCTCAATATTTTTGTTATATACAAGATAAGCATGATACACTTACTTACTTACTTAGGTGGCGCTACAGTCCGGGGTGGACCTGGGCCTCAACCAACAAACCTCTCCAGCCAGCACGAGCCAGCAGCCTCAATTTGGAGGTCCCCCTCCACTTGTTTGCGCCACCTGCCGCGAGGCCGTCCTCTACTGCGCCGTCCATCCGGGGTGGACTCGAAGATTTCTTGGCGGGAACGTAGGGCTCCATCCGCTCTACATGACCCAGCCATCTTAGTCGCTGTATGTGAACTCTTCTGGCTAAGTCTATGTTCTTATATAGACCGTATAGTTCGACATTGTACATTCTCTTCTACTCACCGTCTATGCAGACTGGACCAAAGATCGTTCGAAGAACTTTTCTCTCAAAATAACCAAGGCATCCTCATCCAGTTTTGTCAACACCCATGCCTCTGGGCCATACAGCAGGACTAAGATGATAAGTATCTTATAAAGAGTTACCTTATTAGTTCGAGATAGGACTTTGCTACTCAATTGCCTTCTTAGACCGCAGAAACAGCGATTGGCAAGAGTAATTCTTCGTGTGATCTCCCTACTGATGTGATTTGTGGAGTTCACCATAGAGCCTAGGTACACAAAATCTTTTACTACCTCAAAATTATATCTGTATATTGTGACTGTCTATCCAAGACGCCGATGTTGGGTGTCCTTTTTTGTAGACAGCATATATTTTGTTTTGCTTTCATTGACTGCTAAACCCATTTATGCTGCCTCGAACTCAATATTCGCAAAAGTTCCAATTGACGGCCCACTGACTTCTTCCAATTATGTCAATGCAATCGGCGTAAGCAAGTAGTTGTACAGACTTATAAAAGATTGTACCAATAAAAGAAGGACCTATCAGGTTGTTGACAATCGGTTTTAGGCGTTCACATTGTACGGCAGACAGGATCTTATATGCGATGTTGAGGAGACGTTTACCTCTGTAGTTGCGGCAGTTTATAGGTCTCTTTTCTTCAGGATCGGGCAAACGATGCTGAGGTTCCATTCATCGGGCATACTTTCGTCCGACTAGATTTTACAGATGAGCTGGTGCATGCTCCTTACCTGCTCATCTCCTCCTGCCTTGAAAAGTTCAGCGGCAAGGCCGTCGGTTCCAGCAGCTTTGTTGAACTTAAGTTTAGATATCGCTATCCTCACTTCATTCTGATCGGGTTTACGGGAAACTTGACTGCCATCGTCACTGTTGAATGGCTCATTCTGCCTGACAGCGGAATATTGGTCATCATCGCCGTTTAACAGTCTGCAGAAGTGTTCCTTCCATATCTTCAGCACCGACTGCGATTCTACCACTATATTGCCGTTTTCGTCCCTTCTGTTCTGGCTTTGAAACCCTGGCATGTTCTTTCTACCCTTTGGTAAAATTTTCGAACATCATTCCTGCAATAAAGTCTCTCAATCTCCTCGATCGAGCGCTCCTCATGCTCCTTTTACTTCTTTCTGAGAAGTCGATGTTCCTCTTTTCTCCTCCGCTCGTAGAGCTCGCGAGCAGCTCTAGTCCTTCTATGCAGCGCCGCTTTGTACGCCTCTTGTTTTGCTGCATGTGCTTGCCGGCATACGTCATCGAACCAGGGGTTTCGTTGTGGTGGCCGAGAGAAATCCAGTACATCAGAGGCGGCATCTCTGATGGCTTGCTGGTAATGCTACCACTGGTCTTCCGCATTTGCTGCTGGCGCCATAGGACTTAGGTTAAAATTGAGAGATCTCTGGCGGTCTCTTGCGATTGTTGCCGCCCGACGTCAAATTTCCTCACATTATTTCCTCGATTTCGCTCCGTTCTGGATATCCGCATCCGTACCTTGGCTACAACTAGGTAGTGATCCGAGTCCACGTTGGCTCCTCGGAAATTCCGGACACCCAGAATACTGGAAAAGTGCCTTGCGTCTATCGCAATGTGATCGATTTTGATGATATTTTTTCGATCAAGGGAGAGCCATGTTCCTTTGTGAATGTCGAGACGTGGGAACCACGTACTAGCTACGACAAAGTTTCGCCCCGCCGCAAAGTCGACTAGCATCAGTCCGTTCTCGGAGGTGATGTCGTGCAGGCTGTGCTTTCCGATCATGCTACTAAAGACGTCTTCTCTTCCTAACTTTGCGGTTAAATCACCTAAGAAAATTTTAACGTCGTGGCTAGGGCATTGCTCATACGTCTTGTCCAAGAGCTGGTAGAAGTCATCCTTCGCCGCGTCGTCCTTCTTCTCGTGAGGGGCTTGAACGCATATTAGGCTAATGTTGGCAAATTTAGCCTTGATACGGATAGTCATGAGGCGGTCGTTCACATGCCGGAAACTCAAGACTTCTTGCCTATCATCAGCGCAATTTTATGTTACTGGGAACGGCAAGAGTTAAAATAATAGGACCTAATCAACAAATCCTGGATTGCTGAGCGCTATTGGATTCAGGATCTCAGATCAACCTCATCAGCCGAAGAGTAGTAAGGGCACTAAATTTCACGCCTGAAATTGATTTCCTTGCTATAGAACGAATATGCCAAGGAAAACGAGAATCAACCCAGCGAGTAAATACCAGATTGCAATCCAACACAACCAGTGGCGTCGCGTCCTATTGTTCATTTCGTTCATGAATGCCTAACTTTCAGAGAAGAATATTTTTGTTTCCATAATTTTCTTAATTGACATCAACCACCCACAAAAGGCGTTTCAACTTCTCTAAGTTATAGCTTTAGTCAATTTCTCTGTGTATTTCCCAACTCGTGCACTTGAGCCACATCACAATTCGTAGCAGAACAAAATGCAGTGGACGCTCGATATAGTGAACATCGATACAGCGAATAATCCAACATAGTGAACACACAATATTTTATACAGGCTATTCTAAATAGTAAACAAAAAAATCTCGCTACAGTGAGCTTAGAAGTTAAAAAAAGTGCCATGCAGTCGCCAGTTAGGCTCGCTGGGAAGTATATCAGTACGTTCATAGATATGCATACCCATATACAATCGTCCGAATTTACCGTTTGTTCTACTCATCGTCGTGTGCAAGTATCTTGCACGATTATATGCTACGCAGTTTGGGCTTGTTTATAGTACAAATGCAAACTGCCTGTTGATTGTTCTTGTTAAAAATAAACTATTCTGCTCAATAAATATTGGCTTGTTTTTTAAGTAATTGCAAAAAAAAATATTGTAATTATATTTGAAATTTGCTTCAAGGAGTCCACGCTCGTTACAGTGAACAATCTCGTTCCAGTGAACAGGCCCGATTTTTATTAGTTCACTATATCGACCGTCTACTGTACATACTAACCTACGAAAGCAATGCTTTCCATGCATTTGACTCGTTCAGTTGAGTTGGAAACGAAATGTATCCATCAAAAATAGGTGTAACAAAAAAAATTAACACACATCGTATCAACCAATTCGTTCATCTTAGCTGTGAACGAAGTTAAGCAAAAAGGGTGGGTTTTGCTCAAGTCAAACTGACATGCGGATATGGAAATTTTATACATAGGTAGTATAGGGCACGTGTAGGTACTGTTGGAGGTAGGAGTATGTGTGGTCGTTGTGTGTTGGGTGTAGTCAAAACAAAACCTTGAGTTGCCTTTACTTTCTATTCGTCGTGGAAGAATATGAACGCAATGCGAAATTTATATAGGATATGTGATGAATTGAGTTTACTTTGAGTTTTTATTTTGAGTGCAGGTGTGAAAAGGAAAATCATCTCAAAGTTAGTTATAGTTTTAGTGGAAAAGCTGTTTTTTGTACCTTGCGGCTATCTAATAACTTAAAAAATGGCATCTGGTAGTGAAAAACTTATAAATAAAGACAGTTGTGAATGCATAATTGAAAAATGAATTATCAAACCGTTTTCGAAATGCAATTCCACAGAAAAATGTGCAATAATAGGCGTTTTTCTTTTTTAGCTCAGACACATCAGAGCTCTGAATTTGTTTTTCTTTTTTCATTCAGAGTATGCTCAGAGTGCACTCCATGAGCTCTGAATAATTTGACCGAGCGTTCAGAACAAAATCCTGAGCACAGCCATTTTTCATATTTGACAGGAGAGGACAAGGAAAAAAAATTGCAAAGCAATTGAAATAGCCGACGAAATTTGTTGTTCTGGTGCAGAAAGTAAATATAAAATAAAAAATAACTATTAATAGATATTCTATTTATATTTTGACAGCTCAACCTATAATTGCTAATCAAATGACATCAGAGTGCTCAAGTGTGTTTCATAAATAAATCAGAGCGCTCTGAGCACGCTCGGTTCAGAGCACGTTCAGAGCACGATGTGCTCGAGCTCTGTTCGCCTAATAGCAACAGAGAAACCAACTCCCTTGCTGCCGAACTTAACAGCAAAACTGTGGAACAAAAATAAAGTGTTAATAAAGAAACTAGCTATTCGTCATTTGAACTGAACGCCTACACTTTTTACTCACTTTTTACTCATGAACACAACCAACTACTCTTCGACGGTTGAAGAGTTTGTACTTAAGGAAATTATTTCACCTCAACCTGCCCGGCTTTTGGAAGTTTCATCGTGGAAAATCCCGGGAAATATTAAGCTCGCAGGTCCCGAGTTTAACCGACCTGACAAAATAGACTTGTTGTTAGGTGTCGAATTTTATCAGTTTTATCAGAGTTCTTCAGAGTTACTGGCATCAGAGTTACGAACATCTTTTTCGAAAAATCACGTGTCTTATAAGCTTGGCTATAGTATTAATTTTGAAGAGATGTGTTTTTTTAGTGAGTAAAAATCTCACACTACCATAATCACGCGCGGTCGGGCCTTATGGTGTCTTTAGAAGATTTTTCACCTGCTCTCGGCAAAAAAAAAAATAAATTAACTGACTGTCGGACAAATTAAGCCTAAGGATAACCTACCAAGATTACAAAATATAGTGCTCGGGTGGATAATGTCTTGAGGGATCTGATGCTGAAACAGCCACGTGTGGGATATGCACGGGAGATGACCCACTAAACGAAATCGTCGAACAATTCTGGCGACTAGAGGAAATTGCAGAAGACAGAGCCAACTTAACTCCAGCCGATCAAAAATGCGGAAAGCATTTTGACAAAACATTCCAACGGGACAAGCAAAATGGAAGATTTGTAGTGAGCTAACTTTTTGCACCCCAACCAACAGAGTTAGGTAGCTCCCGGGAATTAGCCGATCGACGATTTTTTGCCGTGAAGAAAAAAATTAAGTAATGACAACCAGCTGAAAAGCTTAAGCCCGACAGTAGTACAACTAAATTGAGAGTTGTATTTTATGCATCAATGAAAACGATCCGTTAATAACTGCAAGAAGAACGACCATAGTCAAAGATCCAACGAACATCTTTCTCTGTGTGAGCTTGAGGACACTAGCCATATAATACTCGTAATAAGAGAGGTTCAACGCACGGAAATCAAAGTGGAGTTGAAGCAACTATCCAATGAAAAATATGTCAGAAGTCAAAGTCCATTGAGCAGTTTGTCTCCATTTTGTAATGGGGAAGGAATTATTCTTGGAAGGAATTATAATTGGTTTTTATAATTATATATCAACTAAGCATTTGTCGATTAGTTTAAATAGGGCGAATGAGGAAAAATAAGTTGAGTCGTTTTCAAACAGTTAACTTAAGACTTTTGTTTTACCTGAAGGGAGTCTGCTTTGGGGACTATTTATTTAATCCTGTACAACCGATACAAGAATCGGATTGTACATCAACTGCCTGGATGTCTAGGTTTACCATATGTACCTACGATGACCTATCTACCTAGTTTGGGTAAAGCCACCCAATCTTAAGCAATATCCTAACAACTTTTTCTACCGTACTGCTTAGCCCCACTTTTGTGCTGCATAAAAAAAGGACTTTTGAAATTATCTTGAAAACTTGGTATTTACAGCTGTGAGCAATACTTTTGTAGGTAAAATATCTCTTCCACGTTACACTGATTGCTCCTATGAAGAAAACGCTATACTAGAAGTTGCTTTAAATTGAATAGTGAACATTTTAAAGCTTTTCGGTACCTGTTAACTTTTTTCCGATTAGACTAACATTTTTCAAATCCCATTTTTTAAACACATTATTGACAAATGAGCAACATGAATACATGAAGTTTAACTGTGTTCATATTGCTCAGGGTTAACTAAAGTTTTAAAGCTAAAACTAAAATGCTATTTGAACTAACTTTACCATAATATATAATACATGTATACATATGTCTGTTTTTTTGCTTAATTTTAAAGGAAGGCCATTCTGAAATATCGAGCCTTCTAATTGAACATAAGGCTAACTGCAACCATGCCGCTAAAAATGGATTAACACCTATGCATTTGTGTGCTCAAGAAGATAATGTGAATGTTGCTGAGGTTATATTTAAAAACGGTGCAAATATAGACATGGTTACCAAGGCTGGATATACACCTCTACATGTGGCGTCTCACTTTGGCCAATCTAATATGGTTAGATTCTTGCTGCAGAAGTCTGCTAATGTTGATGCCGCAACTGCTATAGGATATACTCCTCTTCATCAAGCTGCACAACAAGGTCATTGCCATATAGTAAACTTGCTTCTTGAACACAGAGCAAATGCAAACGCTCAGACCGTAAACGGACAAACGCCACTTCATATCGCCAGAAAATTAGGATACATAAGTGTGTTGGATTCACTTAAATCAATTACCAATGAAGACGATCTCGAACCAAAGGACCAACCAGAAGATAAATACCGTGTTGTTGCACCGGAAGCCATGCATGAAACATTCATGTCTGATTCAGAAGAAGAAGGTGGTAGGTTTAAACAAAATATTTCTTACATCCTCTTAAAAAAAAACATGATATTATATGGCAATAATGTGGTCTAAAATTAATTCACATAAAATTAGAATATTTTACCAAAGAGCAATTTACCAAATTCCTATTTACCCAAAAACAATTCGCCGAATTTAGTGCATATTGGGGAGTTTGGGAATAATTTTCTTAAGATTAGTTATTTTTTGTATTTTTTAACATTTTTCCGTGTATAAGAAGGCTTTTTTCTTCCTACATGATTTTTTCAATATTTGGTGCGCCCATCTGGATGGACAATCCATTGCGGTATATCAACTTCTTCGGTGCTCTTGCACAATGTGAACTAGCGTTATTCTTCATCAGAATAAAATCACATCCAATGAAAGAACCGAATGACAGGGCTGCCGCTGCAAAATTTAAAAAAGTCCCAAAAAAAGAGTCACGGCGCAAAAAAAGTCACAACAAAAATAAATAATGCAAAAATTGTAACGACGTTAGAACCACAGAACTGCGTGAATAAACTCATTTGTAATTGTGAATCATTCGCTAAAACAATAGCCGTCCACAGTCTCACGCACCAAGAAAACAAGCAAGTATGAATCGACACTTATGAATATTTGAATACGTAGTAGGCTCGCACTCAATAAGAGTAATCACAAATGTATAAGTGATTCAAGAGCCTTTGAATGGTTTTAAGTAGCTCGTATTGAATAAGCGTAGAATTTTCAGGATACATTATTATGGAGGCAATAAAGTGTGAGGGTAGCTAATCATTTCTTGGAATGAATGTGAATATGTGTGAAGGCAGTGAATGTTTAGAGTGGCTCATAACACGATCTACTTGCCGAAGTTCTCTGGTTAGAGTTCCATATCCATTAAAATTAAAAACTTAGAAACTAACATAACAGCTTGTATTTCGCAAAACAAAACAAAAATATAAAAAAAAAAAAAACAAAACGCATTAGATTATACAAAGAAAATAAATTAAATTAAATTAAATAAGCACAATTTTGTTGTGAAGGATTGTGATTAGCAACTAAATGGAGTTTTTGTTGGAAGAATATGTTTTATACGAAAAAGTATCAAAAAAATAAAAAGGGTAAAAAAGAGGTGTTTTTAAAAAAAAGTCGGATTATAGTCTCTGCGACTAAAGTCGTATAGCGGCAACGTTGGTCATGTATCTGACTAAATCGTTTCGCTAAGTCGTAGCAGATTCCTCCTCAGTACATAACTGATCTACCTCCAAATGGCTGCCGATATGAAAACAGACCTCTTCTCCCTTTCTTTTATACGCGGTTACGAGTAGATCAGTCCGGTGAATGCATACTTACTATGGTTTCTTCTGAAAAAAGTACTTGCCATCCATTGTGCAATGAACATACATATGTTATTCATGTGCGAACCGAAGTCGGGCTATCCGATGCTGCTGGTGAGCAGTGAACAAGTCGCTTATCAAACGAGATAAGTAGGATATTTTTATCGGAAATAGCACAAATATCTTACTACGAGTATGTCAATTCAATTTACACATTTTACACTTGACGGAGTGGGAACGGGAGGAAAAAGTGCAGGGGGTAGATCCACTCGGAAGACAAAGAAAATCGTAGATGATTTTCTTATGTTCTTTTCATCTTGTTCTGTTTTTGTTTCCTTTTTGAGTAGGCCTCGTGCTATCTTCTTGAATTTACACAAGTTGCCAAATTATTTTCCACTTGTATTGTATGCTTGAATGAGTAGAAAAAGAGAAATGGAAAAACAAAATAGTAAGAGCCCTGGTTTGAAGTCAACGCCTGCAAACTGGACTCTTCCAGTCTATTTGAGCGGTGCTTAGCGCTAGTTTTTGGCAACACATCACCATCATTGGTCCTTCTTTCTTTCCAGGACCGTTTACCTACTTACTTAGGTCATTTGTCTTCTTATATATCTTAGAGTATCTACAACGCCTATGCGCCATCTTTTCGACCGTGTTCCACCAAGTGCTTTTAGGACGACCAGCTGTTCTTCCTTCTTGGGTAAGCGGATTCCATTACGCAGCCTGACTTGTTTATGCAATTGTACTTTCGGAGAGTGCGACCAATCCACTGTCACATTCTCTTCTGAATAATCGCATCTATCCGTTCTAGGCCCGTTCTCTCATATAGCTGTCCACTTGAGATACAGAACACTCGCAATATGTTTCGAAGTCAACAAAAACTTGCAGGTTTTTTGTGACAACGGTGCTCACCTTCCAAGTACTGCACTGATAAAGCAGTACTGATTACACGTTTGAACAGAAAAGCCGAAGCTTCATGTTTATGCTGATTGTACTGCTTTTCCAAATTTTTAAGAATGTACCAAAAGCAGCCTTGGCTTTCCCGATTTTGTTGGACACATCCAATTTAGTACCACCTCTCTCCGAGTAGAAAATAATTTTCAGGTATCATGTTCAGTCATTTACTCTCTCGATCTATTGATCAACAAGGCTTGTTGGTGATGTTGAGGTGTTATGATATATAAACCAGACATATTTGTCTGTCTCACTGAACCAATGTTCATACAGTGTAGGTTCAATTTACGATGCGATAATAGGAAAATGTCATCGGAGTAGTCTAGATGTTTAAGATAGTATGTAAGACTCGAGTGTATTCCACCGCTTTCCTGCCTTTCCTGCCTTACAATGGAGCTCGACGAGTCTGAATACTCTTAAAAAATAATAATATGATCATGGTAATAAAAAAGGTTTTAACATGATCAATTGCCTTATTTGTTTTTCAAATTCATTAAAGTTTGTTTAGATGGTAAACTATTATATAAAAAGGGAGACAACATAATTAGAATAATTGTCCATTATTGCTTAAATCCATATACTGTTTTACATTCTGATTGTTTTTGAAAACTTATTTATTTATTATAAATTTTTGTTTACTCACCTTAGGAGAAGATAATGCACTGTCTGATCAGCCATACAGGTATTTAACTGTGGATGAAATGAAATCGCTTGGTGATGACTCACTACCAATTGATGTAACTCGGGATGAAAGAATGGACTCCAATAGAATGACTCAAAGTACAGAAAATGCTCCAAAACAGGCAGTTGAAGAGACAATAAGTCCTCATCGAGCTCAAGTTCATGGTAGAGGCAAACATATTGTGGATGGAACAAATTTTAATGTTTGCAATCAAGAAATAGTTCATTTAGGGTAAGAATAATACATACTTATACACGTTTTTAGTCCAAAGTTATTGTTAAAATATCTTTTCCTGTACTCAGCCGCAAACTTCAATGGAAAAAGTAAGAAGGATTTTTTAAACTATATACAAAGAGTATTTTTTAAACCTCTGTTCCTAAACAGCTTCTTGGTGTCCTTTCTGGTTGACGCTCGTGGTGGAGCAATGAGAGGTTGTCGTCACAGCGGTGTCAAAATGATAATTCCATCCAGATCAACATGTCAACCAACTCGTATAACATGCAGATATGTGAAGCCGCAAAGAACGATGCACCCACCACAATTAATGGAAGGTGAAGCTTTAGCAAGTCGAGTTTTGGAACTTGGGCCAGTTTCGGTGAAATTCCAGGGACCGGTTGTAATGGAAGTTCCACATTTTGCCTCACTTCGTGGTAAAGAAAGAGAAATTATAATTTTACGCTCTGACAATGGGGAAACGTGGCGCGAACACAGCATTGATAATTCAGAAGAAATATTACAGGACGTTTTAAATGAGTGCTTTGAGACAGAAGGTAATATAAAACTAGTGTTATGTTAGTATTTAGTTTAAGCAATAATCTTTCAGAAATAAATCAACTGAACGAACAATCTTCCGGTCACGTATGTCGATTTGTGACCTATGACTTTCCACAATATTTTGCTGTTGTTTCACGAATTCGTCAGGAGGTGCATGCTATTGGTTCTGAAGGGGGCATGGTCTCGAGCACTGTTGTTCCACAAGTTCAAGCTGTTTTTCCACAAGGAGCTTTAACGAAAAAGATTAAAGTTGGCCTACAGGTAAATCTCTTTAAACCACGAAAAGGTGTTGCTCCCGAAAAGTTACGAAAAATAAGTGTTAATCATGTACCTAAGAAAAAGCGTTTTTCTCTAATTTGGTAGAATGAAATATGTCGTTGATCATAACAATTTCAAACAAACTTTTTAAATTTTAAATAATGTATGTAAATATGGTGAATCCATAAGTTTTCATTAAAAAAAGTATTAAAACGCATTCTAAGTAATAAAACATATTTCAGTTAGTGGCGTACTTGCAATACTAATTTTATTAACCTTCATTAAATACGAGTAAATATAACATGTATACAGTTTTTTCCCCGACTTTTAAGAATGAAACTTAGCTAAGTGGTACATTTGCTTTCTTATTTTACCAATATGTATAAGGGTCAATTAGGCTCTGAATGTGCTTGAAATCGGAATATGACTGTGTTCGTGATTAAATGTAAGAATTCAATCGAAGCCAAATTTTTTCAAACAAACAAAAAAACTAATTTTACTTCTACTGCACTAAGCAATGACATGACTAGCCACACTCTCACACACTAATAGATATGATCAGCAGTCACATAAGTAACGCATTGGAATAACTGTTTTGTCCTATTTTATAATTTTTTTTTAAACTTTAAAGGACTTTTAACTTTTTTACAACTTTTTCCTTAATAATAATAAAAATCTACATAATGTATAAATTTTAGTCTAGTAGTGAATTTAGATATTCCAGAAAAAAAAGTTATTCGAGCTAGGAAGGGAAGTTGGAATACACACCCATACCAGTTCCCTTTGTGAAATGTTATACATTGGCATCTTGGAAAATGGCGCCCAAGATGTGTTTTTTCTTCTTTTTTTTTCAATTTTTCGATAATAACCCACTGTTAAAGTTATTAGGGGAGAAATCTATAAATTTGTTTGCCATAGTTTTATTGATCTTCCAAATCCAGGAGGCACGAAATGGCATCGATCTTTTCTTCATATACACATGTATATACAATACATACTCGTATATATAATATAGCACTGTAAATTGTGTAATATTACCCGTGAGATTTGTGAAATTTGTATTTAACAAAAAATAAAAATGTTTTTAGTGCACCCACTAGGAAGGTGAAAATTATGTTTACATAAGCACTGCAAGCGTGCTAAGTTTTGTCCAGAAATCATAGATGATCGATCTTGTATTACTTACTTACTTAGGTGGCGCTACAGTCCGGGTGCACCCAGGTCCTCAAACAACAAACCTCTACAGTCACCATGGTTACGAGCCAGCTGCCTCCAGTTGCGCACGCCAAGTTGGTTAAGGTCACCCTCCACTTGTTCGCGCCACCTACCGCAAGATCATCGTCTACTGCCATCCATCCGGGGGGATTCGAGGACTTTCTTAGCTGGAACGTAGGGCTCCATCCGATATACATAACCCAGCCATCTTAGTCGCTGTATGTGAACTCTTCTGGCTAAGTCGATGTTCTTATATAGGCCGTATAGTTCGGTATAGTACCTTCTCCTACACTCACCACCTATGCAGACGGGACCAAAGATCGTTCGAAGAACTTTTCTCTCAAAGTAACCAATGGCATCCTCATCCGATTTTGACAAAGCCCATACCTCTGCCCCATACAGCAGAACTAAGATGATTAGTGTCTTATAAAGACTTACCTTAGTAGTTCGAGATAGGGCTTTGCTACTCAATTGCCTTCTTAGACCGCAGAAACAGCGATTGGGAAAGGTAATTCTTCATTTGATCTCCACACTGGTGTCATTTGCGGAGTTCACCATAGAGCCTAGGTAGAAAAAGTCCTTTACTACCTCAAAATTATATCTGTATATCGTGGCGTTCTGTCCAAGACGCCGGTGTTGGGTGTCCTTTTTTGTAGACAGCATATATCTTGTTTTGCTTTCATTGACCGCTAAACCCATCTATGCTGCCTCGATCTCAATACTCGTAAATGCCTCACTGAGGGCCCGGTGAGTTCTAGTCCGACTATGTTAATGTCATCCGCGTAAGCGAGTAGTTGTATAGACTTGTAAAAGATTGTACCTCCGGTGTTGGCTTGTGAGTTTCGTACAATTATCTCAAGTACTATATTAAAGTTATCGCATGATAGCGCGTCACCTTGTCTAAGACCTTTCCTTATATCGAACAGTTCGGTGATGTTCTTATCGACTGTAATGTAGCAGCGAGAGTTCTCCATTGTCATTCTGCACAAACGGATGAGCTTGGCTGAGATGCTGAGACTATACTTGGCTCAGTATAACTCGTCTCTATACATACTATCATAGGCAACTTTGAAATCGATGAAAAGGTGATACGTATCGATTTTATATTCGTTGAATTTTTCCAAGATCTGCCGTAGTGTGAATATTTGGTGTCAATGGTGGACTTTCCGGCCTTGAAACTGTACGACAAGCCAAGATCTTATATGCGATGTTGAGAATACTTATACCTCTGTAGTTGGCGCAGTTCAGAGGGTCTTCTTTCTTCATATTCGGGCAAACAATGCTGAGGTTACATTCATCGGGGATAGTTTCGTCCGACCAGATTTTGCAGATGAGCTGGTGCATGCTCCTTTACAACTCATCTCCTCCTGCCTTGAAAAGTTCGGCGGCAACCACGTCGACTACAGCGGCAATGTTGTATTTAAGTTTAGATATCGCTATCCTCACTTCACTCTGATCGCGTTGACGTAAATCTAGACTTTCATCGCCATTGTTAAATGGCTCATTCTGCCTGACAGCCGAATATTGGTCATGGTTGCCGTTTAGCAGTCAGCAGAAAGCTTCCTTCCATATCCTCACCATCGACTGCGATTCTACTACTATCTTACTATTTTCGTCCATGCAGGCTTCTGTTTTGGCTTTGAAACCCTGGCATCTTTCTTTTTACCTTTTGGTAACATTTTCGAATATAATTCCTGTAATAAAGTCTCTCAATCTCCTCGATCGAGCGCTTCTCGTGCTCTGTTTTCTTTTATCTTGTGTCACTCTTATAGAGAAACTCAAAAGAGTCTCGCAGTTGCGTCTGTCTGTTTGCCTGTTTGAGTGCGTATGTTCGACTTCAGCCTAAACAGGCCGATGGATTTGCTTTAAACTTTATAATTGGAGTTTTTATCTTTTTTTTTTAATTTTTTTAAAAAAGGAAAACTAAATCCATGAGCAGTCAGACTCTCCGGTCTCTCAGGTACCAGACTTTGGTACAATGGTTCAAGAAACTTCGGCCCGATTCGTTTTCCTTTTTATACTCGGGTGGCTGATGATTGCCATTCCCCGCTGGGGTTTGAATTTGCATACATCGGTTAACGAGCAAACGCGCTTTCCACTGCACCATTGTGACCCACATATTTGGAGTCAGTGGGCAATTCGAATTTCCCCTGAAAATTAACGGTACTTTATTTAAGACCGATTCAGAAAAAAGAAGTTTGTCCTTAGATATATGCCACCATTTTTTGTTCAAAGAGTTCGTATAGCGGTACTTTACTTAATGATCGGTCCTCGAAAGTTGGCTACTCTCGATTACATATAATGTGTACGAAAATATTTGCCGATCTTGATTCATATTTGACCAACCTTTGGTACATACTCGTATCTGCGAAAATACTGCATACTAAGATTCGGGAAGTTGTTAAAATACTTCAATTTGCAACAATCGATTTTATCATAAATGGCTGCTACATTTTTTTTTTAAGTTTAATATTAAGGTTTTCTTTGAAAAAGGGGAAATCCAAATCCCAGAGCACTCAGACTCAGTGCGATCTATTATAATATTTAGTTTAAATGAGATATGCTTCAAGTTGGCATACCAAAAAAGTCGTGCTGTTTATGGTGAATGTACTTTATCAAAAGTAATAGCCAAGATATGTTTTGTTTGATTCTATTCTGGGAATTTTGATATCAAAGATGAAGACCGCTCTGGTTGACCAGCGACTGAAAAAGTCGATGAAAGATAAGCAGTCGTGACATTGCTCGGAATCAAGCATTAGCCACACATCAGTTTTAAATCATTTGAAGAATACTATTTAGCTACACAAATAAACTCGACGTTTAGGTATTTCAATTTGTGAATCGCTGGTAAACCGAAACGAAATCGAGTAATTTTTGAAAAGATTGTTTACCGGTGATGAAAAGTGGATCGCGTGCAATAATTTGATGCGAAAAATATCGTATTCGATAAGATACTAATGACGCCAAGGAAGGTGAAGTTGAGTATTTGGTGGGACTGGAAGGTACCCATGCATTATGAGCTGCTGCCGCCGGGCCAAACGATTAATTCTAAGCTCTGCTATCAGCAGAAGCAGAAGCGTTTCAGGAAAAGCGGCCGGAGTTGATCAACAGAAAGGGCATTGTCTTCCACGACGACTATGGCTGACCACATATTTCTTTGGTGACCTGTCAAAAACTGAGAGTTTGACTGGGAAGTTTTGATGCATCCACCATATAGTCCAGACCTCGCACCGTCGGATTACCATTTGATTCGGTCCATGCAGAATTATCTTAATTTCGCAAATTCCAGAAGGGACTGCGAAAATGACTTGTCAGAGTTTTCGCCACCAAATCCCAGTCATAGTCATATAGGAATTATGATTTTGCCCGAAAAATGGCAAAAGGTTGTTAATCAAAATGGACAATATTTGTTTTAATAAAATTTATTTAAAATATAAACAAAAGTTATTTGAACTTTCTCTACATAATATAACATTTCCCAGAAGTGCCACCTTCTTCAAGATATGTCGATTGCTATATGCATTATTCATTATAAGTTAACCTAATCCATCAAGCAATTATGTTTTCAGCGTCTAGAATATTATGAGAAAAATAATTGATTTTATTTTCTTATATCAATAAAACTACCAAGTCTTACAATTTTGAAAAAGGGCTTGGCTCAAATCCATCTCAATCCCACAGCCGCGGGCTAATTCGAACCATCCGCTGTATCAACTTGCCTTACGTTGCAATGTTTCAAGAGCTTTTTTCGGCAACCGTTGGACTGGGGCATCTAACGCTTTTAGAACATAATACAACTGAAACTTTAAAGTATTGATCGCGAGTGGAGACAAACGTTTAATATTCAAGGTGGCGCAAAAGTAATGATCCAATTTGATTTAGCATAACATTTTTTCTAAATTAAAAAAAAAAAAACAATGATTTTTTTTTATTATTTTTATGTGAACTTTGAGTTTTGTTCAAATAATGAAGGACTTAGTCCTAGCCTCTCGCAACCACTCTTGTTGTGTGGGTTATATTTTTCGCACGAATGGAAGGGACCTACGGTTTTGTGCTGGATTTAGAGGGCAATTTTTATTTTGTTTTTGAAAAGCTTTCTCATGACAACAATACTCTCGGATGTTTGTCAAACGTTCGCGAAAGGGTGGGACGACTCAAACGAATAATCGGAAAACTTTCATCTAAGAACGAACCAAGATAATAAGCTTACATTTTACTGTACAGGATTATTTATTCTGTTCCTTAGAGTCTTAAATTTAAATAAATCAAAACGTATTAAGGATTTTAATGAAATGTGTTTACTGTTTTAAACTTTGGACTATGCTATTATGTATGGAATACAACATCGGTTACCCGGGAGTTCTTGCGAACTTCGATTCTGTTAGGTTATCTTCGATGACCTTTCGGCACATTTCTGGCTGTATTGCTGTCATAACTTCACGTATGTTGGTTTTTAAGTTGGTTTTGGGGCATAGACACGATCTTTAGCAAAGCTTCCAAAAAGAAATCTAACGAGTCGCTAAATGTCGAAATTAAACGAGTGGGGGACTTTTCATGCAATAAACACAAATTTGCCTGCATTGTGTAACACACAAGTCCGTTCTATTGTCACCAACATTAATGTCTTCAATCTCTGGTCTAAATAAGTTGGTTATCATTTTATCAATGCGCAGAGAATTGACCATAATAGTGGCGCCTTCGTCGTTTTCAAAAAAATGCAGCCCGCTCACTCCGCCCCGGTCCACAAGGCGCACCAAACTGTCACCCGTGCTAGGTGCAATGGCCCCTTAACGTTCACATTTGGATTCTCAGAACTCCAAATTCTGTTTTTTTTTTTTGTTTTCTTAACCACCGGCCGAGAAATGGGCTTCATCGGTGAAGGAGATTCTGTTCGAAAAATTGGCGTCAACTTATTGATTTTCCAATCATGTTCTGTGCATTCTATGTTCAGCAGGGTTTAGTTGTTGTGTAAACGGGACTTTATAGGGATGAAGATGCAAATTCTAACGCAAAATACACCAAACGGAGCTGTAGGAAATGCCCATTTGCTGAGCGTGGCGTGGAATTGACAATTCCCGGTCTTCGGACTAAGACACTGTGGCTATGTTTTCAGTTGATCGAGCATTACGATGACGCATATGCTTTACGATATTATAAAAACTACCAATTTATTGGAATTTGGTGATTGCGTTTTGATTCGTTTGCTCAGTTGGGCGATTATCTCTCATTCCAATGTACTCGGCTGTTTTGGCATAGGGTACAATTTGGTTGTTAATGGATTTCGGAAGTTTATTTATCTTTTTTAAGTGAGCTAATTAAGTCTCATTGAGTTTGATACGCCATTTTTGCGTCCATTCATTTACTACATTGACTGCATTCTGCAGTTTCTCTGCTGCATGCACAGTGAATTTATCAGATACTCATAGTGCAGTGTCATCTGCAAAAGTAGCCATCATGGCATTGTTGTCCACCGGTATAACCATGTTATATGCAACAGATACAGGGTTGGTTTAAAGACACTTCCTTGTAGAGCACCTGCTTCAATTTTATGATATTTAGCATAGACTTAAAATCTCTGATTCTTTGGAAAAATTTCAAGCTTATCATTCTCGCGTTCTCAATTGTACTTTGGTGTTTAGCTCGGAATATACTTATTCGTATCGTACTCGGAATATTAACAATAAATACTTTTTTAGATGTATAATATCCGTAAATAAATTAAAATTTTTTTTTTTTCAAAATGGGCCCTTAAGAAAATTTATTATTTTCATCTTTTATTGTTTTTTTTTTTCGTGTGTGTGCATGTCCACATTCTCGATTCATTCAGCTCGATTTTATTGCTACTTCTACCACTATTTGAGTGTACCTCACTGGCTCAATCACGCGTGCTTATGCCGCAACATCAATTTAATTGGTAGTCTAGGATACTTTTTTTTCTTTCTTTAAATGAAGTCCATCGGTTTTCAAAATAAGCTAAGTCATGGTATTTAAAATTGATAAGCAATAACAGTTTCGTACCTACATAAAATAATTTACACATGTACCTATAGGTAGCTAAGTTTTTTTGAACATTCTGCAATTTTGTATGTACTCCACTACACAAACACTTAGTATTACGAATATCATTATTTATAGGTATTTAACTATCGCCCCATCAAAGTTACATTATAGTATATTATGCTCCAAAGATTGACAACTTTATATTAATTATAATTATTTTTAACTACTTCAAACTAATAGAATTAACTTATTCGATGATTGCTGTGCTTAAAATGTATGTTTTAAAAAAATGATTTCAGTGTACAATGAGCAAATAGTAATAAAATAAAAAGGGGAAGTTGTATCTGAGATGTTACATTCATATATTTATGCAAGTATAGGGTGCTAAGTATGACGAAAATTGTATAATATAACAAACTACATGTGTTTGTAATCAAAATTTGAATTTATTTGTGTAAAGACTGATGACTTTGTAATCATCAAATAAAATATTTTTTAATTATACCATACTCTGTTAATATATTACTATACTGCCCAATAAATTTAGTTTACAAAATGAAACCCAAATATGTTTTAATTTAATAACAGTAAATGCATTTTTCAATCAAAGGCTGCATTCAATTTAGGGTTGCAATTTTCATAATTTATTGTATTTGTTTTCGTGGTATTCTTAGTTCAAATTTAAAACTCTAAAAGTGAAATTTTATTTGCTTACAAATAAAAACTAAATTTATTGGGAAACGGGAAAGATATTCTTAACTTTACTGTAAACAAAAAAAAAAAAATTAACAACGTGCATATATAAGAGAATACGTACATGCTCGTATGTGCATGTATGTGAATCAACAAGATGAAATTGAAAAATATTAAGACTTTAATGAAGGGAAACCACCGTTTTGTTATGAATTTTAGAACGATCTAAGAAAACGGTTGGAACGCGTGATTTGTGATGTGATTTTTTCTTACTATCAATAGGCGCAACCTGTCGATCCTGATTTGACAGCTAAATTGCTAGGGCGTGGTGTTGCCGTTTCCCCAATCGTAACCGTTGAACCAAGGAGGCGTAAATTTCACAAAGCAATAACTTTGAGTATGCCTGCACCAAAGGCTCATAGTCAGGGAATGATCAATCAATACTCTGGAAATACGCCAACCCTTCGATTGCTGTGCTCGATAACAGGTATAAATATAAAACTCTTATTTCAGTTATATATTAGTTAGCATTTTCTTGTGACGGCTTTAATTTCTGACGCATTAACACACTTATATATGTAACATATGCGTATTTGTATATGTTTTGAAAATAGGGAATGCTTCGCGCATTATAATTTACTAATCTTTTTCGAAAAATAAACTAAAAAAGCTTTAAAAATTAGGATTTCAGCAAAAAAAAAAACTGGTTTTATTCTTATGTTATGTTATATATTTAAATGAAAATTTGTGTAAAATACACATCATATTGTTAGAGCCGCGATCTATAGATTATAAAAATTAGTATAGCTTAACGTAAAGATGGCACTTTAACCATTTTTTTTACAATTGTTCAGATTCATCATAAATCTTTAAATTTCCCGACGCTAACGATAACAATAAAATCAGTTGACCTTCGCAGTCTTGTAATAAATCTTGCAGACGAGTTCTATTATAAAATAGCATTGTATATGCATATGTTTATATATGTACGTGTTTGTAAATCTAAGGTGGTCCAAGCAATAAACTTTTTCGTTATGCTATAATGTTTTCAGAATAACATTTTGTTTCCATCGTTTTTCTGATTCGTTAGTTTTATTATTTGTTTATTAATCTTTTAAAAGATAATATAACTAGTTGATTGTACTAATGCGTTAATGCATATGTGCACGCATTCCATTCTTTTTTTTCATCATTGAAGGTGTGTTTCGGAAAAGATCTCTAAAAGGTAACTAACAAACAAAGCAAAAGAACTTAACAAAAATAAAAAAAATAAAAAATAAAAAATAAATTTAAAGCATACATAAACAACAAGACATTTTAAGCGCAAATTTTACTCTGCATTCTACAACCTAACAAGTTGCAAATTTCTTAAATTAAAAAAAGCTTTGGCAACTTTATTATTTTCAACAACTTCTTACGAAACCAATAATGACATTTTATTTTTCCTTTGTTTCAGTACATTTTTTCTTAATTTTAATATGTGCATTTTGAAATAGAGCAATAATTGTTAAGATATAATTTCATTTAAACTTCCTTTTTGTTAAAAAAAAAATATCTGGTACTTGTATATTTCCACCTTTTTACATTCAATCAATGCAAATACATGTTATTTTTATAAGTTCATAGTAAATGAAATATATACAATACAATATACAAAAATATATAAAATAGTTAGTATTCATATTACACACAGTGTGATTGGGAATGGTTTGGCGAAGGTGCATGTAGTTTTAAGGCAAACGAAAAAGTATTTATAATTTTTTGTCCGATTGCATATCGTTTTTGGGCCGGACACCGTCTTATGATTTTTATTACTATAAAATTCGGCTGACACTATCTTATTCATATCTGTACGGATTCTTGCCGACCAAATACTGTTTGTTGCTTACAATTTTGGAAATATTTGATAACGACAGATTACCAGCTCCTGTAAAATTTCAAGACAAACTTAATGCTTGGTGTTTTTCCAACGCCGTTCTACCTTAAAAATTTTAACCAAAATGGCTTACATATTTTTATTTTTTCAACATATGAATGATAATCTAAAAATTTAGTTCTTTTGTTAACTTAGTGTTTACATAGGCGTAATGTCCCGAAAGTTAGCGTCATTTAATTAAAAGAAGTTAAGATGAAATAACGTTCTTGAAAAGAATAACTATAAGAATCGATATAAACCTGAAGAAGACAGAGTCATAAAAACTGCTGTAAACTAAAAACGGCAAACAATCGGGTAAATCTTTTCAAACCTATCGTTTGCCTTGATGCGTGACTGCATATAGCCAACCTAACCTTTCTGAAAAACTCTGTACCTGTATAAAGGGTGTATTGGAACGTCGCACAGTGGGATAAATGTTCTCTATATTTGGCGTAAAATAACAGGCACATCAAAATAATGTTTAAAATATAAAACATTAATTAGGTTTTTCAAATCCGCTCACAGTAGACGCCTCTTTTAAAAATGTACTTTGTTTATATACTTGTTAAGTTAAAACTGAAAAAAAGGTTCCTTACGATATATACAGACCGCTAATCTCTTTACTATTCTGCCATACATTTGTAGTGCTACACTACCTCAGCAAGTGTAGTTTTTAGAAAACTCATATATGCGAATGGGAAGATATAAGAAATATTTTATATAAGGTGTAAGAATAATGCCACTTACAGTATCATAAGGATTATAAACATAATTTAAACCTGAGGGCACCATTTTCGAAATAGTCATTACTATACGTCTAGTAAAACATCATCTTGAAGTGCCCTAGCAAAAAAAAGTTATCGTTAATTAGATAATAGCTATCCATGATAACGACGTCAAAATCGGATACGATTGCTATCTCTGAGGGTTAATGGCTTCAACTAATGCACTTTGTAGAGTCTAGTGAAAATAAGTGAAACTCAAATAAATAAAACGCTCATAAGAAGCAATGTAGTGTTGTTTGATAAGTCAAAAGAAAACATTTTGACTGATTATGTGTGTTTAGCCTTAGTATTCACACACATTTACAATCATTCCAAGAAACGATTAGCTACCCTCACACTATTGCCTCTCATATAAAGAATCTGAAACGAGCTCACATTGTTTTGAATAAGGCAATGAATGTTTCGAGTGGGCTGTGCGATCTTCTATGTATATACATGCAGTGCTGTGTATATGTGTGTCTTCTGTGTTTATGTGTGCTCTACACTTATTCAAATACGACCTACTTGAAAGCATACGAAGACTTGTGAATCACTTCTACATTTCACAACTATTGTGTATATTCTGATTGAATGAATACTTTGAGTGCGAGCTTGCTTGTGTTCTTTGTGCGTGAGACTGGGAACGGCTCGTGTTCTAGTGAATGATTCACAATTGCAAATGAGTGGATAATGGCAGTTCTCCGGTCTAGAATACTAGAACATTCTAAAAATATAATACTTGTATTATTGCATTTACATAAGCAAAGTACGGTTTTGCGAATTTAATTTCAAAAAAAGGTATGCCTAGTCTAACTCAAATATGAAATGTAAGTCAAATCCTTAGAGCCATTATGAAGATAATATTTTTTTCCAAAATCGACCGTAAGCAAACTACCATTAATTTAGGGGTTAGAAGAAAACTTCTAATATCGAATTTAAATTTGAAGTAAAATCATTAAGCCGTTTAAGTTGCAGTCAGCTATGCATACTCATAGACATAGAATTCCCGGACTCACATAGGCACAAGTAAACACTTATCATAATTTTTAACTGCCATTCAGAATGTAAAACCAAGAAAGTAATTTATTTTCAAAAAAATATATTTAAGTGAAAAAGTTGTAAGCCATTACAAAAAAGTTATAAGCCAACAAAAACAACATTTAACTTAAAATAAAACTGTACATATAAGGCTTTTAGAATGTTCCAAGATAGTTTGAGTTAGATGATGGTGCCGAACAAGAGGTAATAAAAATAAGAAAAACTGGTATAAATCCATAATAGTAAATGTCAGACCTGTAATTACAAGATATTTTTTGTTCGAAATTGGTCTACCATATTCCAAAGAAGCGGCGTGACCTTGCAATATACCCTACATGCATGTGTAATATAAATAAATGCCAGAACGTATTAATTAATACGTGCTAGAATGTATAGTATATACATACGTATATGCCAATATGTATGTTATATTCTGCCTCTGAACAAATTTTTTTCTTTGGCAAATATCTTACAAATGTACATATATATATGTATACATATGTATGTTTGTATGTATGTATATGCATATTATGGTATGCACATAAACTAGTATATATTAACATTAGGTAAATAAATAAAAAGTAGTGCAATATAACGTATATTTGCATTTACTTATATTATGGTTTGAGTTTATTGTTACATGAATTTATTGCAGCTGAAGTTAAAAATTAACAATAACAAACATAACACATGTTCCCGTTTGAATTTTTATTTCATACACATTTGTCTTTATTATCCTATTTTTTAAAAAGATTCATCAGCAATTCAATAGGTTTCGCTTAAAACCTAGGATTCGTTAAAAAAAATATCAGTCCATATAGTTAGTGGCCCTTAAGGGAACTTTTCTGAAACCAATGATAAAATATATAATAGATTATGAACTTATTAATAAGTCTTTCGTTCAGTGATAAGTTTACTTATCTGAATTTTATTTGTTGTTTATTTATGCAGAAAACCACTGTTGACAAAATTATAATACTCGTACAAATGGCTTTATTCACGCTTAATGTGAATTGTATTTAATTGTACAAAGAAGCAATAGTAAAAGTGTACATGAAGAACATTGGTTTCTCTAAAAATACATTTATTTGCTAATAATTAAATATATTTACTTACGTCTTGCTTATTAAACATAAGCATGTAGTAGAATGCTTAAAAACATATTTGTTTTGTGATTTGTTCGTATTAATATCTACCTGTCGCTTGCGTGCATTTTTATTACATATGTATGTACATAATGTGTACCTATACAGTTTTGTTTTAATTTTTATTAATTTTTTTTCACTGAACATACAGGTTTACACCATGAAATTTTAATTACTTATACTTATATGTATGCCTGCAGTTATTGTTTCTTCGTTAAACTTTTTAATATTAATCGAATATAGTCCTGGCGAAATAAATTAATTTTATGTGTTTAGGTGGCGCATCTAGAGCTCAATGGGAAGACGTTACCGGATCGACTCCACTTACGTTCGTGAATGATTGTGTGTCATTTACAACAACGGTTTCAGCAAGATTTTGGTTAATGGATTGTAGAAATATTTCTGAAGCTACGAAAATGGCCACAGAACTTTATAGGTAATAGAAACTATGAACAATTTTTGATTATTTTTATACTGGTATACATATATGTACACTTCTGATATACGCGGAAGATTTTTTCTGAAAAACGTATGCATAAGTTGAACTCGCGTAAGTTGAGATGTTGCTAATATACACGCAGGTAGATACGTTCCAAGAACAGAAGAGTTCATGAAAACTGGTACATACCATATATGGTATATTACTTCATAAAGTGTGTGCAAAACTTGCCTATGTGCATAATACATTAAAAAAAATGCATGCTTATTAGAAATCCAAGACACAACAATTCAATAAAACATACAAAGGATTAACATAATATAAAGAAAATAATCCAATTAAGAAATGTAGTCATACAAAAAACATCGGGATATTTGGTTGCTTTATAATTTTTGTTCTTTTATTCCAATATTAATCTGTGTACATAATATATGGTGCAATGGAGTTTAGCAACAATGTGGTGGTTATTGAACGTCTACATAGATATACGTATATGTAGGTAAATAATATGATACTCGTACATCAGAGTCGATTGTCAACCGTTACAGCCTCGCTTATTAATAAAATTAAGTTTGCCAAGTTCTTAAAGCTAACACCTCTGGGTATGCATTTGCATCTACGCGAATTCGCGTACGCTGAGAACGTCTACATGTAGGTATATTGGGGGGTAAATGTAATTAGAGATGTATCGCAAAATAACCTACAAAGTAATAGTAATAATTTTAATTCTTATTTTTTACTGCGCATGTGCCACGAGAATTCAAGCATCTAGTAGAACAAAGCATGAGAACAAAATAAATCCATTATTTTTTGTATCTTTATACCTGCAATCAACGTTTAAGTACCTCTACCATACCCATGCATTATCGTGTACTGTTTCGAGACATGTATTAAAATAATGTTTAAAGTAAAAACATTAATTAGGTTTTTCAAATCCGCCTTTTAAAAATGTACTTTGATTATATGCTTGTAAAGTTCAAACTGAAAAAAAGGTTCTTACGATATATGGTATATAGACGCTTATCTATTTACCAATCTGCCATAAATTTGTAAGGCTACCATACCCGAGCAAGTATAGTAGTTGACGTCTTTTTAGAAAATTCATATATGCGATAGCGAAGATATAAGAAATATTTTATATAACATGGATTATAAATATAATTTAAAACTGAAGGCACCATTTTCGAAATAGTCCTTATTAAACGTCTACTAAAGCATCATCGTGTGTCCAAGTGTCCATGCAAAAAAGTTATCGTTAACTAGATAATAGTTGTCCATGATAACGACGTCAAAACAGTTTAACCAAATACAATTGCTGTCTCTGTGAGTTAATGGCCCCAACTGATGCATATTTCGTGGGGTCTAGTGAAACTAATGGTCTTTAGGTTAGTCAATTGAGTGGACAAAAACAATAGTAACGGATCTTCATATATCATTTAATTCCACGATTTTAGGCCAACTTTGAGGGCTTTTAGCCCCATTGTGCTAATTGGGGTGTGGTAAGTTATTCAAATACGACCAAAAAATGTCTTAAACGCATATGTCCAAGTTTTAGCATTATGAGTTGCTTAAGTTTTAAACCTTATTGTTACAAGATCGTATGATTCTTGTCCGCAACGAATAGACTATATACACTGTCTAGAATTCTAGAACATTCTAAAAACATAACACTTGTATTATTGCATTTACATAAGTAAAGTACAATTTTGCGAATTTCATTAGTTTCGAGACATATCATATATGAATGAATGCCTCGACTCCAGTCAGATTTTTCTTAAAATATTTCTCTTCGGTCCATCCTGCACAACCTACTTTGTATCCGAAGTTTCTAAATTTCAAATTCCGAAATGGAAATGGAAACAAAAGCGTTAGCAAAGGTTGTGATAGACGAATTATCTTATTGCCTTTAATACAGTGAGTAATGGCACTGCATATGGCTGCTACATCGATTTAACTAAGACATCTTGGAATTCTTTGTCGGCCCTTTTTTTTAGTTTTTTTGCCGATGGAAAAACACTAATACGCACGAGAAACAGTCCCGTTCTGTTTCAAGTAGTGTGAGACTCTTATTCAATAAAAAAAAAACACCTTTTCAACCTGACACCATCCACTCCGGAACCGCTTTAACATTACTTCAGAGTGATGTCGCTCTCTTCCCACTCTGGGGACCAGCTTTTTTTACATTTTTTTCCTGATGCGGGTTTATAATATCTTGCCGGTAAGGCTTACACCAATTTGGTAAATTTAAAGAGGGTATTTTTACTTCCTCCTCTCTCTTTTTCGATCTGAGTGCCGTCTCAATGAATAAAGATATCTTAATCCACATCTTGTTTATGGTATTTCCTAGAGAAAACCTGCCTATCTCCGACTCCAGGCTATTTCTTTCTGCTGCCCAGGTGAGAATGGTGTTATATGCATCATCTTCCAAAGAGTCTCCATATTGGCAGGCTGCGCTCCCTACTTTTCTCATCTTATTGAATAGACCATGTCCGGTAAGGAACTGGGTGATATAATAATTCACTTCACCGTTCCCCCGCTCCGTCCATGCAGCAACGTCTCTGATCAACCGGTAGATCCACCTTCCCCTCGTTTCGGCGTTCTATCTGCTTTGCCACTTCTGCTTCGAGAGTTGCTTCGCTTCTATAGCTGCTGTTGCCGCGCCTACTTCCATCTTCTTGTCGTGGACGTACTTCCTTGCTGCTGCTAGGAGATTAATGGGCGTCACTCCTGCGACTACTAGGGCTGTTGGCTCCGACACTGTTCGGTATGAGCTCGTTATCCGAAGGGCTCCTATAAGTACGTTGCAGCACGGCCACTTTCGTTCTGTTTATCTCCTTTTTGAGCGCATCAGCCCAGATCTCGGAGCCATACAAGAGTATTGAGTGCATAACCGACATCAGGAGTCTTCTTTTACTTGCCGTGGGACTCCCTATGTTCGCCATCAGTCTGCTTGGCAATAGACATGTTTTCGTGGCTCTTGCGGATGCGGACTTAATTTGTTGCCAGAACGTGAGCTTCGTATCTAGCCTAACTCCTAGATATTTTACAGCTTCCTTAGGGTGTATGATTTCCGGACCCAGTTGGAGCTCGATTATTGCGGGTATCCGGTTCCTCGTCAGCAGGACTATCTCGGTTTTCTCCACTACTAGGCCGTGGTCCTCCATCCATGTGTGCACCCATCGCATAACTTGATTTTGTCTTCTCTTAGCGACTTCGGTGTCCCGTGCGGTGATCACTGCAGCGATGTCGTCTGCATCCGAGTAGCTAACCACAAAGTTGTTTTTGGGCATATCCGTGCGAAGAATTCCATCGTAGGAGATGTTCAATAAGTCCGGTCCCAGAATTGAGCATTGCGCTGCTTCGGCCGTTATTTCTTTCCTGTGGGGTCCTTCTGTGCTGTCATAAATTAGCTCTCTGTCGCTAAGGTAGTTCCTTATTACCCGTTGAAGATACTGTGGTACCCGAAAGATTATTTCCAGGGCGTTCATCATGTCGCATCATCTGGCCGAGTGAAGGCATTTCTTATGTCGAGAGTTGCCAACACAACAACTTTCCTAGAGTAGTGGATGGTCTGATGGGTTACTTGGGCAGCCCTAACCACAACACCTACTGCAGAATGACCTTTTCTAAATCCATGCTGCCTCTCAGATAGGTCTCCTGCTCTTTCCACCGCTACAGAGATTCGAGCCTTCAGAATTCTCATGTGCTCGTATTGCTAGAAAAACTCAAAGTTTACGAGTATATGATACAATTGAAAGAAATAGTCGAATTTTTTGAAAAAGCGAAAAGGTACAGAAAAGCATTGTCTGATTGTTTATGTACCAAACGAGAAAAATTCCCAAGATTAGATTGATTTTATTTATGTTTCCAGTATGACCACATAAGTTACATACAAAAATCATAATTATGGTAAGTATGCCACATTAGCAATGAATATCCAAAGTTTATTTTACTATTTTAAGGTACACAATTTAAATAGATTTATAACAGAGAATTGGAGATCTTCGTTGACTATTCTTTCCCGGTACGCTAAGGAAGTTTTGCAGTAATGGTACAGCTTAGAAACATGCATCTAAGTAAAAAGAGCTATAACTTGATCCTCGGATAAAAAATCGGTACCAAGTACATATCTTCTGGCTTCTCGATAAGTTGGACACTTGTTGATAAAAAGAAAATTATCTTCTCTGTCCGCCAGATTGCATATGCTGCACCTCAGAGGTAAATCTTCTCTGAGAGGGATATATTTTAGGTTTAAGAGCTTTTCCCGTAGTTTAAACATCATTGATATTTGCTCTACTACCTACTCACCGCGAAAATAGTTTTTCTGCTCCAGATTGTGATTTTTGCCTCCGTTTGCCTCCTCTACGAATCTAGCCCTATAATGCTCATACAGTTTGAAGATACTCGTAAGCTTATAGAGCTGACTTTTCCAGTTTTATATATTCGCAATATCCAGACTGATTTTTAATCTACACTCCTAAGCCAGCTCAAGCCAGTCATTGTATCCGTTCACTGTGTTCCATTACTCACCGGCGCGGTCCGTACATTAAGTTCAAATATGGTATATTGTATATATGGACTCTAATTTTTTTTTTAAACTAATTATACCTGACGAATTTCGGTATATTAATTTCAGTTTTGCGGTTGCGTTGAAATTCATTTTTTTGTTGGGAATTTCCAGATATTTCCATTGCTTGCGGAGCAGCTATGTCAATTTGTTCGAATACATCGATATTATAACAGACTATGAAAGCGATATACGAATAAGCTTTAAAAGGCATACCATATATTGAGATGCGAAATTAGAAGGCAGTTGGTTTTACTGCCAAGCTATTAGGCGAAATACATCTATACAATTTAGAAGCTTATAAACATATATTAGAAATTCTAATGATGCATCACTTATATACTATATGTATGTTATAACTACCATTGTTTCTAAAAGATTTTATTGAGATCATATTTGTGAAATTAAAAAAAGAAAAAAGAAATACATTGGACAAAGATACAACATTTTCCGAAATCATTAATACATACTACGAAAACCACTGACTGATATAAGTTTGGATTATACACAGGCTTAAGTAATTTTCTATTATTATTAACAGGTCAGTCCTAAAAATATATCCGTTCTTAAAGAAGAAATAAGCACTACATCTGCTGTTAAAGCTTATAACAGTATACTAGCGTGTATTATTCAAAAAAACCGGCATTATTTTCAAAGTTGGTGAAGGCTTTTCGGAATAAAGAACTCTTCTAATGTCGAGTACTTCAATTGTTTGTCGAGTGCGAGGGAACCAGTGAACAGTGACAAAATCAGAAAACAGCTATGCTAAAATGTTGATGGCCAGTGAGTTATTGAAAGAGTTTTTTTTAATGACTTTTTGAAACCACAGCATTTGTGCGGATATGTAGCATATCGATGACATTTTTAGGAAAATCTTGACGACGATGACTTCTTCTTCTCTTCTCTAGTCGAATTTGAAGAAAATTCACAGAAGATATTATGGGGTCTCAAAATGTAAGCACTACTTGCAAAGATTTGACGCCAAGCATTCTTTTAATCCCACGCAGACATCGTAAACTTTGCTATGAATGCACTTTAAAATTGCCAGGCACAGTCAATCGCTTAAAGGCTTGCATTCATAAATTCCCTCTACTGTAGAAGTGAAGCAAAAGAGTCCATACTTGTATTACCATAAACAAATTTGCTATAAATTAATAAATGTACATAGTTATAATATGTAGCATTGACATTATTGTTATATAATAAAACCAAAAAACTCTCCAAAACTCAGGTATTTATTTTTTTATCTTTTGGGGGCTCATTTCATACCTATTTGGGGACTAATTTCATTTTCGGTTTTGGTTTGTTTGGTGTTGGTGTCCTTTTTGTCTATGCCAATTTCCATAGTAGATGTCGTAGTTTTTCATCCTCCTTTTGCTTGGCCCATCCCATCGCACGTCTTGGAGTGAGTGCGGTGATGTCTGATTTAAAGCAGTCTAGGTGTAAAATACAAGCGATAACAGTTGTACGTACTGTGAAAGTTCTTTATTTGACTGCGCCCTTCTTCTTACAATTATAGTCTTATAGACTACTTAACTCTGACCTAATTACTAATGACTTACAATTACCGTCAACTATTAAATCATCGGTATACAATCAAGGACACCTGCTTGGGTTGCGCTCGAACTTACTTATGTGTTCCCCTTTCGAGCACTTCATTATATCACGTTACCCAATTAAAGTGTGCTCTGTGCAATACAGTCGATCATATTACGTGACAAATATGAGCAATGTTCTACGTGTTAGTAGAGCAGGGTTTACTATTTCCTTCACATAGGCCATAACGTTTGCAGGAGTCGTCAACAGTAATATCATCCGTATCCGAGCCTCATTTTTTTTACACGGTAATAAAGTCGGCGCTGTCGCGCAATGGCTAATGTGTCGGACCATTGCGCATGAGGTTTAATGTTCTAATCCCTGAGTTTTTCTTAGTCCCGCTTCTCAATGAAGTTATCTCGACGGCACAACTCCAAACCTGGAGGGCCGATCCGTAATCACCGTCATAGTGGCGCTATCGTCATTCTAAAAACCAGAATGGCCCTATGACGCCGCCGGTCCACAGCGCGGACTAAACTGTCACTTGTGGTGAAGCCAATGACCTCTCAACGATCACAATTGGATTCTAAAACGGTAAATTCTGCAATTTTGGTTCGTTTACGTAGCCGCGGAGCCACTCATAGTGGCTATGTGTTCAGTTGATCGAGCATTACGACGATGCACATGCTTTACGACACCGCAAACACTACCGATTTGTTCGAATTTTGTGACAGTGTTTTGAATTGGTTGCTCAGTGCCCAGTGGGCGATTATGACGAATAAAATCTGTATTTAAATCATAATACACAAATATTACAGAACTGTTATTTTTGTAGTAAGACGCAACAATTTGAATGCCCTTCGGAATTTGAACTGCCTGGATATAGCATTGAGTAATTATTCTTTTACCATCACGGTCTCGTCGTTTATATATATGTCTACCAAATTTTCCCGCAACACGGCCAATGTTCCAATTCAGAATTTAATTTGTGGAATGTGGCAATCCTAAGAATTGTATCCCTGTACCCACATTCTGAAATCCTCATTGCGGGCGAATTCAATGTCCACAATTTCAATTGTCTTCGCCACTTTGGACAGACAACACCCGAAGGAATGTATGTTGAGATCTTCGCTGAGGTAAATAACCTGACCCAGCTTGTAAATGAACCAACACATGTTCCGGGCATTACTGGTCATACCGCCAACACTCTGAATTTGTTTCCTAGTTCCCATACTAATAAATACACGGTAAATCTATTATCACCTCTAGGTTCATCAGACCATTGTGTGATATCGGCCAATTTCTCGTACTCCAACTACAAAGCTAAAAAACAAACAAAAGAATAGTTTAGCTATACGAGAAAGCCAATTGGAAATAATTAGATAAATTCTTTAGGAATTTTAACTGGTTGCTATGCTTCCTCGATAGCGAAGTGGACGCGGCGGCTGATATGATCACTAATACAATTCTCCTACGTTTGAGAACTTATATCCCTCACAGGATAAAAGTTATAAAACCTAATGATAACGCGTGGTATGACTCGAGCTGTAAAGAATCTGTTAGGTTAACGGAATCAAGTTTTCGGTCTTACAAGGCCAACCCAACTGAGGAAAACCTAAAAAAGTTTAAACGAGCCAGAAATGACTGCAATGCCCATATTAAGCGTGTTAATTCTCCCACGATCAAAAGTCGAGGCAAAAAATACTACATTCATTGTCGCAAGGGGTAGTAAAAACTTTTGGTCGTTTATAAAAAACATTAAGAATTCAGCCTCGTCATCTATACCGACGCTTATTTATAATGATGTACCAACTATCTGCTCCTTAGACAAAGCTAATCTGTTCGCTGCTCACTTTGCAGCAAACTTCGCACTGACAGATAGTTCTTTGTGTCCACTTGTACTTGAGAGCGTCAAATTTTTCATGGCACAAGTCCACTTTCGCACTCGTACAGTTGCAGGAGTACTTAAATGTCTTAAAATACACAAATCCGCTGATCCAGATGGTATATATTGTTCTGAAGAGGAGTTCTCTTCGCTGGTAAAACAACTGCGTAAGATTTTTCACCGATCCTACTCTTCAGGGCTCTTCCCGAGTAGGTGGAAGACAGCATTTGTCCAGCCCATACATAGAAAAGGCGATTCTTCTTCTCTCTCCAACTACCGACCTATTGCACTTGCGCCACTTCTTTCCAAGGTCATGGACACGCTGATAAACCGTCAGCTAATGAAATGTCTTGAATCGCAATAAGCGACAGTATGGCTTTCATCGCAATAGGTCCACTGGTGATTTGATGTCATATCTCACGGATAAGTGGAACCAATCTAGTGAAAAGAAAATTATTTCGCTTGATTTTTAAAACGATTTGACAGAGTTTCGCATCAAGCTCTTTTGTCGAAAATGCGTGCCTTTGTGATCGATGATACTCTACTTCTATGGATTAGAATGGTTTAATTCTTCTAAAACTCAATTATGTCTTCTATTATTAAAGCAAAATCCTATTTATCAGCCATTACCCATGAATGGCACTTGAAACCTCCAACTCGTTGAAACTGAAAATATTTCCATGCTCGGTATGTGTGTCAACAACAAACTCTGGTGGAATGACCATATATTCGAAATATCTAAAGAATGTAGCGAAATGTTTAGGTTTCCTAAAGCGGTGCAAAAAATATGTCACCCCTTCTGATCTGGGTTTAACTAATAAGACGTACATTCGCCCTAAGTTAGAGTATAACGGTCACATCTGGTCAGGTGCACCAAAAGCCATATTGCACTTGCTAGATAGGATACAAAATAGCGCGATAAAGCTTATAGGAGACACGAGTATTGCATGCAATTTTGCTTCGCTCGGACACCGCCGTAATGTCTCCTACCTATCTCTGTTTTATCGATATTTTCACCGAAAACAGTCAAATGAAATAGTCAATAGCATTCCTCCCCTTCTTCGTTTTAATCGCAGTACTCGCCACGCCTCGAATGCTCATCAGTTTACCCTTACACCTATCTTCGGATGTACCATGAAATATAGAGGTTATTTTAAGTATGAGCCGCACAACAAGTTTGTGGAATGCTGTCCATGAGTCTGCTTTTCTGTTCCATTATAACCCACAGACATTTAAGACCAATGTGCATCGGTGCTTCCTTTCTCACCCTCTTCTTTAATGATCACACTATGTATCGAAATACATTAAAAGGGTAGTCATAATCTCTTTAGCGCAAGTAAATTATAAAAATAAAAATAAAAAATATAAATCAGGTATTAGATGTTTGTCCGAAAGACCATGTACGACTATACTTGGCTAGTCCCCGGCTATTGAAAATTTCCTTAAAAATGCATACATATACGAAGGGCGGCTGATAAGTTCGCGGCCTAAGGCCGAAGATATGAACGAAGATATCTGATTAAAAAATTTTATTTCTCAATATAATTTTCCTCGGTTTCCCTTAATAATACCGAAAAAATATTATTTTCCTTTGCCTTCGAAATTACTTTCTACGGCCGCGTTGATCTCGGTCTTATTTGCAAATCTTCGGTTTCGTAGCCCCTTTTCAAATTGGAAAAAAGGAAAAAGTCAATCGGAGCCAAGTTTGGGCTGTAGGGTGCGTAGTCTATCGTTGAAAAATCTGTGGCTTTTACAGCCTGTCTCGAAAAACGGACTCGAGCCGTCGTTGCTTGTTAAACGGTGTGAGCATTTTCGGTACCCAGCACGCACACATTTTTTTATGTCTAAATGCTCGTGCAAAATTTCTCTAATCCATTCTTAGCTAATCCGCAACTCGTCCGGTAACTGCCACACTGCCACACTCTTCAGTTAACAACGATCAACTCCGGTCACTTTTCCTGAAACGCTTCTGCTTCTGCTGACAGTAGAGCTTAGAATTAATCGTTTGGCCAGCCGGCAGCAGCTCATAATGCATGGCTGCCTTCCAGTCCCAACATCACCTTTCTTGGCGTCAGTAGTATCTTATCGAGCACGATATTTTTCGCATCACATTGTTGCACGCGATCCACTTTTCATCACCGGTAAACAATCTTTTCGAAAATTACTCAATTTCGTTCCGGTTCACCAGTGATTCACAAATTGAAATTCTGTCCAGCAAATTTTTTCTGTCAGATCGTGTAGTACCCAAAAGCCGAGTTTAGTTGTGTAGCTAGCATCCTTCAAATGATTTGAAACTGATGTGTGGCTAACGTTTGATTCCGAGCGATGTCACGACTGCTTATCTTTCATCGACTTTTTCAGTCGCTGGTCAACCAGTGCGGTGCGCTTCTTTGACATCAAAATTCCCAGAATAGAATCAAGCGAACCATCTCTTGGCTATTACTTTTAATAAATTTTTTCACAAGCCTTCGCAGCATTTTCGCTTTTCTCAAAATAAAATTGTAAAATGTATCGAAATTTTTCGGAAATTTAACTCATCTTTACTGCGCGAGAACAGCTGATTGAATGGCAAATTGATCTACAAATGTCGTTTTCCATTGGGCAAAAAGGAGTACTCTTTTTGTGTTCCGCACAGAAAAAGCACTCCCAACCATTTTCCATTGGCTGTTTGGAGTCCTATTCCGGGAGTGATTTTCTCTTCTGGATTTCATTTGGGAGTGCTTTCAAAATGCACTCCACATATAAACCCTTACATCGGACTACTTGTCAAAGTCATATGTACAAGACGCATTGCTTTGTTTATTTTATTTTCTCAGTTGGGGCAAGTTAATAGAAACAAATTTTACATAGATACAATTAAAAAAATTGATAATAATATTAATAAAACATGATGGAATTGCTAATGCCGTTTTTTATTAGCCAAAAAGAAGCCATTTGTTGCTTTATTTTTTTGTGAAAAATGTAAGCAAAAAATCATCATTCACCAACACACACAAAACTAAACACAAGACAATTTCACATGTTCCATTGGAATCAAAAAGGAGTGAAATCGGGAGTGAAACCAATGGAAAACGACAAAAATATCATATTTCCAACACTGATAAGAACTGCCAGATCGGATGATTTTACCAGAGAATTTTCACATTAATGCCATCTAGTGACATAAAAGCTAAGTACTTTCTTTCCAACCCAATTTTTCTTAAAAGAAAATGCTTACTAGTGAGTATAGAGTTATTTTCCATTGTTTCGCATTTGAAATTTACGCAAAGTTGTTAATTAATTTTGTTTTAACAAAATCGGTCCATAAAAAGCAGGGAAATAGCCAACCCTTGAAATCCAATCAGTAAGTAGAGTACTATTGTACGAATTGTTTGCTAAAGAATTGGCATGCTGTCTTGAAGCATACATCCCAATGAAACTTAATATTGGGTTGGCAATGTTGCAGTGGGTAGTGTGTTTGCTTGTTAACCGACGTGTGCAGGCCCCAGCGGCGAGGAATGGCCATCATCAGCCACCCGATTATAAAAGAAAAACGAATAACATCGAAGTTTTTCCAAATCCACTGGTTAAGTTTTACTTGACATCGAAAAAGCTGATTCAGTTTGGCACAACGGACTAATTTACAAGTTGATTAAATTTCATTGTCCGAAATACTTAATTCAAATTATACAAAGTTTTCTATATAATCGGACATTCTTAGTCTCATTAAAAGGAAGTTATTCTTCTGCAAAAATTGTACCAGCTGGCGTTCCCCAAGGATCCCAGCATACCAAACTGTGATATAGCGCTTTATGCCGATGATTTTGCTATTTACTCATCACACGAGTTTGGTTCGGTTATAGAAAGCAATTTACAAATTGGTCTAAATATAATTTTGGAGTATTATAAGCATTGGAAAATCAAAATAAATGCCGAAAAGAGCCAAGCTATCTTTTTGACGAGAAAAAGACTGAGTTGCTTTTTTCCAAATGGCACTCTTAATTTGGACCATTGTGATATACCGTGGGTTGGTTCTGTTAAGTACCTACTTGACCAGAAATTAACCTTCGCCGTCCACACAAAACATATTTTAAAAAAGGTTGACATTGCAATTAAAATGCTGCAGGCGAACCCCACATGCGGATCAGTAGAAATGCGGAGAAGTGGGAGGGTTGTGATCCCTTGTTTTTGGATCATAGCCTCGCTGATAAAAGGAAGAAGAAGAAGAAGATTGCAATTAAAATGCTATATCCCTTGATAAATCGCAGTTCACTGTTGAGTAAACAAAATAAAATGATCATCTTTAAAGTTGTTTTTCAAGCATTGATGACATATGGCTCTTTCGTTTGTGGGAACTGTGCTAAAACTCATATTAAGAAACTGCAGATTGCTCAAAATAAGATCTTAACAATTATGTTGGGTCTACCATGGGACTTTTCAACAACTGTTCTGCATGAAAGAGCCGGTGCTATCCAGATTGCAAGAAGAATTCAGAATCTCAATGAAAATTTTGTTTCTAAATGTCTAAATGTAGAAAACAATCTAGTCAACGAGATAGAACTATTATAACTTTTGCCTTTTGTTTAATATATTTGAATTTTTGTTTTCATTTATTTATTAATATTCTCTTTTTCATAATTATTTATTTACCCAATGTTCATGTTCATTTATTTATTCTGAGTCTGAGTGCTTTGGGATTTAGGTTTCTTCTTTTTCAAAGAAAACATAAATATTCCGAATCTTAGTATGCAGTATTTTCGCATATATCTACCAAACATTGTTCAAATATGAATTTTAGCAAGATCGGCAAATATTTCTTTTTCCGCATTTCACTTCTATTTCTGGGCATCATATATTTGTTTTTTGTATTTGCAAATTTATGGTTTGATACGCTCATTTCTATTTGTGCGCTTGCTTTAGAATATCTTACTTAAAATGTGTGCTCTTTGTATTGTGAAATCAAACAAGGGAAGAGAAAAATTATTTTTGAATTGATATGAGTACAATGGGAACTGTGGCGCAAGTGGTTAGTGTGTCGGATCACTGCGCGTGAGGTTCCATGTTCGAATCGCAGAAAACAAAAAAATGTTCACGGTCCTACCTCTAGTGTGAAAAAAACGCACACAACAGCAGTGGTTACGAGAAGCTAGGCCCAGGTACTTAAAGAGCTATTGCGCCAAATATTTATTTTGTTTATGCTCCTTGTCAAATCATCTCCTCTTGCCTTGAAAAGTTGGCCTCAAGGCCGTTGGCTCTAGCAGCTTTGTTGGATTTAAGTTTAATTAAACTTCAAAAATATTTATATGCCCGTATGTTATACGATTTAAATTTCCAATAAAAAACGATTAAAGATTGTTTAACCAAACATTACTCTAGGTATTCACTCAGATCTAAGTGTCTGACGGCATATGTCAAAAATGTCCAACATTTAGTTTAATGTTTGGATAAGATTTTATATGGTAACGGCTCGGCCTTTCTGAATTTAAGAGTCGCCCCCACCTCAGTATCATCGGTAACATCAGTAAAACCATCATCATCCAAGTTCTGACATCAAGCTTTCATGATGTCAAATGAATAGACAGATTTAAATGTTCTATGTGTCTTCTGATCACCTGGGATATCTCCTATGACATATCTGTTATGGTCCAACACTGGCCTCACCATGTAGGGGCTTTTATGTTTTGGGTATAATTTACGGGATTCTTCGGTAAATATCGATGGTCGCTCAATTAGGATTAGATCACATTGCTTGTACACACGCGGAGACTTATGATGCATGCCATTTCTTTGTTTCTGCTTCGCTTGAGCTTTGGTAATCGCCGCCGCTGCCTCCTAACACACAGCCTCCAAATCCATTCGCTGTTTTTCGTGCTGATATTTGATATTTGGCAAGTTGTTTGGCGAGTTCAACTCTACATTCGTAACAGAATTTTCGTCATTGTCAAATGATGCGTTATCGCTGACGTGATCGTCACCAAATTGTTGAATACCGATGGTCTGTGTATCAGAAAGTTTTAACTTACCATGGATTTTTGTAAGCGTAGCGTGCTCTTGATCTAAGAAATCTCTTCTGACTAACAATGTTTAGTTTAATGCCTCATCGTCCGCCACACGTAGGAAAAAAGAAGCCACGACATCATCGACCCTTAGATTAACTCTGAACTGAACTGAACTGAACTGATAATTCTCAGTAATGTAATTATAATTATTGACACTTGTCGACGAGTATTGCTTTGATAGAAATTCACTTTAGAATGACCCGTTTTTTTGGCATATTCCGCATCCATTGAGGTTTCGGATATTCTCGTGAGAAGTGCCCCAACTCTTTACAATTGAAACATTTTCTTTTATAATTCGGCTGCTGCTGTTGTTCAGCTGTTGCAAACTGATATTTGGTTCGTTTTGGTGAAACGTCACTTCTCAGTGAAGTAAGATTTAATACGGAGTACAGCAACACAAAGTGACTTGGAACCACTTTAACTTTTTTTCTCAGTCGAAAATGAGTTGGGATAAATGGGAAGAGCTTTTTCCCTGAGAAAATCTTTTTCATTCAACTGGAATGATTCAGTAGTATTTCATGCATTTAAGCACAACTTTTTCATACTTTTTACTTCAATTTCAATTCAATCACCAATCTTTAAACAATTAAAAAAGTTGTTAACCAGATTGACTTAGAATCCTTTTGTGGAGAAGCTTTCACTTTGTTTTGCATAGTTCTCACGAAAACACACCAATTGTTTTTTAACTGCATACGTTGGTTTCGAGTGCGCAATTCTCTCGTTTCCTCGGTCCATAGTGAATTCTAATATTTCTTCGTATCACTTGAAGTGTTCAAGTAATTCCACCAATTTCATAAAATGGTGACGTGACAGACAGCGTTCGTTTTAAATCGTTATTATCTACTCTGTTAATAATGTATTTCAAAATGGATTGAGTACTAAATGTTGCGCAACTAACTATAGATAACATCTCGGGGAAATTCTTTCGGAACTTTCGTTTACCTGTTTTCACTATTTCAGGAGTCTCATATGGACATCAGATTCATCTGCGTAAGAAGGGAATGTCTTTAAAATGCATTCTTTAAGCTATTTCTAATCCGTGATATGAAATTGCTGACTGGAAAACCATCATTTTGCTGCCCCTTGGAGCTTCGATGAGGCGATTAATATAGTCATATGGTCCGTAACGTTACGCCTTGGATTCCGACATTCGTTGCTACGCTACCATTGTCAAACATAGTTGATTCTGCTAATGGTACCATTGTATTATCCGTTCGTGATTCTTCGCTGTGCATCGTGGTTAAACGCAGGAAATCGTGAATGTGGTTAAAAATCAGACTGCGAAAATTAAAAAAAAAAAATCCCCAAATTCAACTATGAAATAAGTCTCCAAACTTGGGGAGTTATTTTTCTCTCTATTCTTATGTGAATTTTAATTTTCGCAGTGACTGTAACCATTTTTATTAAAAATAAAACTAGAAGAATAACGGCTGCTGTAAATCGGAGCGTCATTCAACAATTGTTTGAGAAGATAGAAGGTGCACGCTTTGATATTGTAAGCTGCAAAAGGAGCAGCATTTTATACATGTTTTATGAGAAGCAACTATGGAAAAGAATAATAAAATAGTAAATAGTATTTGTTTTTGTGAATATAGCCTCATGGCTTATTATTATTTTGCGTTATTTTTATTGTCTATTTTAATTACATCGTTTATGCTTATGCTGTATTTACTTACATATATCAAAATCTTCTATATGTGTAGATACTTTGCGGTGATATTTGGGGTAGGTTTGTGAGGGAGTTCATTGCTTCTATTGGTATAAAATTTTCGAAATGATACATGATCGGAGTATAGTTGTATCTTGAGGGTATACTTCGTTGGTTACGACTTTGTAGTATGGGCTTATGGTTAAAATTCCGCTGTCTGAAAGTTTGACGATTTGTTGGGAGTCGCCGCACCGAATTCTTATATTAGTGGGTTCGAGTATGACGTAAAGCCATGAGTTTTTACTTTTTAGGTTAAACCATATATCGTGGTTTAATTGGAATACTTTGGTTTCGCAACTCGTTGGGCTTGTATTGCCTGAAATCAATTGTATTGCGCAGTTATTGGTGTTATGGGTTTGAATGACAAAATTTTGTTGTACACTTGTTAAGGTCTTTTCCGTTCAGGAATATGTACAGTCTGCAATTTTCGTTTATCGCTACCATTTCATTGTCGATGGATACAAACTGAAAAGTATTTTGTTTCAATCGGACTGGGAGTGTTGTGATTTTGAACCATTTGAACTCTTCATTAACCAGTGGAATACTAACTTGTATCATGAAATTGTTGTTTACATAGATGGGCGACGTAGTTGCCATCGAGTTGATTATGGGTAGATTTAGTTTAGATATTTTTTGGGTGAATCTTATATTGTGTGGGAGTTCTTATTGAATCTATTTTAATGTTGACATAAATATTTCTGAATTCAAGAAACGGCTATCTAATTTACTTAATTTTGCTTCTTGCATGATGTCTAGTAACTCGGACTGTTTTTCTAGAATCTTTGAGGCGCACACGGATATTATATTTGACATTTCGTGAAAATGGTGTAGGGTTCTCTCGAAATTATTGAGATTCGTCAGAGCATTTTTCCTGACAATGTCTGCTATGGATTTAAAGTTATTGTTCATGTGGCGTGAAGATTCATTGAAAGCGTCTACTAGGTTTGAGATTATTGTTACTTGAGTTTCTGCTTAATTTTGTCTGGTGTAATTTGTTCTGACTGCGGGTCATTACTTTAATTTCAGCTGTATTTAACCGTGAAAGGGCATCTGCATTTCTGTTCAGATGTCCAGATTTTTGGGTAACTGTTAAATCGTACTCTTCAGTTTAATGCGCCAGCGCATTATCCTTGAAGAGGGGTCTTTCAAGTTAAACATCCATACGATTAGCTTCTAATCGGTAATGACCTCAAAACGTCGTAGGGTTGGAAGTGTGTCACTGCCCAAACAACTGCTAGTGCTTCCTTTTCAATGGTTGAATCATTTTTGTCTGCTATATTTAATATTCTGCTAGTTCTATTTTGTTAATGGCCGTAATCTTTTCTGGGTCAGGTTTTACACCGTCTGACGTGATTACGCGCCCGAGAAACATTACTTCTGTTTGAAGAAATTTGCACTTTGATAATTGAATTTTTAAATTAAATTTGTCTTACGATTGGAAAACTTCTATTAATTTTGTATTATGATCTTGCAAGTTCTTTCCGTAGATTACTATATCGTCGAGGTAGACCAATGATTCCTTTTCTTCTTTACTTAGGTGTTCTAGTTTTAACTCTGACTGTAGTTTCATCAGTCTTTCTTCTATAACTTGTGTGATGATTGTTGAGCTTAGGTTATAAACTTCGTAGTTGCTCACGTTCTCGGATTTAAGTTGCAGGTTTTCGATATTTGCTTCTTCATTGTTTAAAACCGATATGTCTACGTAACCATCTGTCGGTGTGGTTATTGCTGATGAAATACATATATACTCCTGGTTGAATTTCTCTAGCGAAATATATTTGATCTAAGTTTTCTGTAATTGGTCCATATTTTATAAATTTGTCGGATCTTGCGGTCAAGGTTCTGTGTTCGAAGCAGAAGTCTACCATATAGTGTCTGTTTTTATAGTTATATTTAAATGTGTTGTCATTGTAGTCCACTACTGCGTTGAATTTTCCGAAGAATTTTTCACCGATTATGCCATCTTGTGTGATTGGGAAGTTATTTGGAATTATGTGGAATGTGTGAGCGATCTTTTGACCAGGAATGAACTTTAGATTTAGGTTTTCTTGGATTTGAACTCCTTTAACGATACTCTGATCTGACTTTTGAAATTCGAGGTTCTGTTAGCAGAGCTGAAATTGACGATGGATTTGTGGTGCTCACTAGGGTTAATGAGGTTATTAGGAGTAAGATCTTGTGTTAAGAATTGTTTTAGATTTTCGATTTGAGCTCCTGGCTTTCTGTACATTTCGTTTTTGTTTTGAAGACAGTGAATTTGATTTCTGACTTTGACTTTGTGAGATAAATTTAGGTTCATTGTCATGATTTAGATTATTTGAACGCGCTTTTTGATTTTGTGATTCCGTATTTGGAATTCTTAGATTCTGTGAAGCTCTGAGATTTTGAGAATTTGTTTCTCGATTTAAATTAAGATTTAGTGAGTTAGTACCTCGATTTAGTCTATTTTGATTTAGGTCTGGGGTTTAAGCATCCCGATTTGGTATACTTGGATTTTGTTTTCGATTTTGATTTAGGTTTAGAGGTAGTAGATTTTGATTTGTGTATTTATTATTTGAGGTACTAAGATTTTGTGGTTGATTATTTACGCACCTTATTTTAGATTCTTTACCTGACTCCTCGAGCTGGAAGTGCCAGGTCGCGAGTAGTTTCCTTGATTTAATTTAGGGTCGTTGCTGGAATTTCTGTTATTGTTAAAAGCCCTTTTTCGACACTTGTCTAAAGAGGGCCCTTGCTTTTTGCTTTGTACAGTGTTAATATTGGTCCTATCTAAAAATGGATGCCCATTATTGTAAACCGTTCTATGGTTCGTGAAATATCTATTAGGCGTAGGTCTTATTGTCGGGGAGTATGTGGATCTCGCACGGTGGTCCACATTGTTTGATCTTCTACACTCGTAAGTGTTGTGTGTTTTTGTTTTGTAGTTATGGCAATATTTGTTTGTACGTCCCTGGCTCGAGTTTTGTCTGGGTACCGCCAGTTTTTCTTCTCCCATGGTGATATCGATAGCTGTGTCGGGATCTTCACATCTCGTACTTTTTACCAGAATCTTTAGCTGGGGTACAATGCCATTGCAAAAACTGCTTAAGATAATTTTTTCATTGAGTAGGCTGATAGCTTTGTTTGCGGATGCATCCTGGGTCGAGGGTTTCGCATTGTTCAGTTCATCGAGCAATGCATGAGCTCTCTTCGTATAAGACATGACCGATTCATCGAACCTTTGCTGAAATTAGAAAATCTCACTGGTATAGACCGGGTTTTCCTGAAGCTTTTGACAAGTGCGTCTTTCAACTATGGCAATGCATTATAATCACTATATTTTACTATAGTGTTGTATGCCCTGCCTGTAAGTTTTGACTTTACTATGTCAATGAGTTCAAGCTTTTCTTCTTCTGAACCAGTCTTCTTTTCCTGGAGGTCGACCAAGTAAACAAAGCGGTCTAGAGATCCTGTGGAACCATCAAACTCGGATATGAGTTTATGATGAATTAAAACCCATTTTAGTTTAAACGTAAGAAGTCTGTGGGGTGTCTGAGTGCGTTTGGTTACTTCCCGAGGGAGTTTAGCGCTTTGATTCCAGAGAACCGTTTTCGAGAGCAAGTGGATCAGTACCCATTTTAGTTTGAACGTAAGAAGTCTGTGGGGTGTCTGAGGGCGTTAGGGTACTTCCCGATGGAGTTTGGAAATTTGATTCTAGCGAATCGTTTTCGAGAACAAGCGGATCAGTACCCGTACCACCGGGGTTGGATAACTGTTTAATTTCACCTTTTGGCTGTTCGTCTTTACGTGGGGAGTGTCCAACTGTCATTGGCCCTAAATTTGTGGTTTCAGACACTGTTTATGGGTTTAAGAGTTCTGATCTTTTCACCTTTTTACCGTTTCTCAATGATATATACATATGGTATATTTATATTAAGATCCGACATATATCATCAGATGTGCCAATGAGAAACAACGAGAGGAGAGAATAACAACAAAAAATTATTGTCTTGCGGGAATGAATGTGTGGTTGTGTGTTTATAAAGAACGGCAAGGAGAGGAGAAGGAGTACACACAAAAAAAAATGTTCGATAGAGATTGTAATTACAAATTTTTCTTAATCCCTTTTTTTCAATTTTACTTTTAATTCTTTATTTCAAATTTGTTTTATTTAAAGTTAATATTCCTGATTGAAATATTGTTTACTGCAGTTTCATGTAGGACATATTGATGATGATGTTGGCGATGCTCTTGATTTGATGACGCTGCTTGATGTTGGATGCCCTCGGTTGTGGGTTGTAGTGAATGATAATGTTGTCTTGGCTGTTGCAATGCCTTCACTGGAATTTGGTTGCGATGGACTTGAAGCTTTATTTGGTCTCGTCTTTGTGTTTAGTTTTCTTTCCACTGAATTTTGCTTTGTTTTTGTATTTCTGTTGTATTCTTTCTTTATTTTTTTTCACAGTTTTTATTTTTTATTTTATTTTTTTTGACTTGGATTTTTGTCTTCACACTTGTTTCATAAAAAAAAATTGAGTTTAAGAGAGTTTTTGTTCGGGACTCTAGGCAGACGCTTTACGTTAAATTATCCCACCGCTGCCACCAATTGTTGAGTTACGGGAAAATATTGATAAGAAGAGTGAAACACAAAGCACTTGTTTTAACGGATCATTTATTACCGAACTATTCACTAAAAATGCTGAATTTAATAGATAGTTTATTATTGAACTATTTACTATGACCGTTCAGATAAGAACACTACTCGTAACTGCATTCATCGTCGTTCCTCATGCTTCCTCCATGCCTTCACTATTCGCTATTCACCCATTGTTCTATGGCTCAGCTAAGTAATCCAATCCATTCGACGTATATTCTTGCACTAGTTTGTTTATACAGGCAGTCGCAAGAATACGTAACATTTGGTATTGAATACTCGGTGACCTTTTTGTTGATTGATTGCGGGCACTTGAGTGGGTCAGTGTGACATGGTTGCACATGTGCGGAACTGGGTTTTCGGTGCCAGCGCAATGGGAGATCGGGTGACAGTGTCACCGAATTGGGAACTGCGTTTTGGTGTCGATGCGTTGTGTGTGGGCACAGCAGTAAACATGGAACCTTAACATTACTGTAATATAAAAAAGATCAAAACTCTCCGAAAATTCAAAATCTGTTTGGCAATCTTTTGGGGAATTATTTCATTCCTATTTGGAGACTTGTTTCATCTTCGGTTTTGGGGTTTATTTCACAATGGGGAGTTATTTTCCGTTCGGGGGATTATTTCCCAGAAGCCTCAAAACGTCATAAAATTGGCTGTATTTCACCGAAATTCAGAATTTCTTTTGCAGCGTTGTCTAAATTCTGCCCTTTTTCTGTGTGTAATTGAATTTTAACTGGACAGCAAATACAGGATTAATGCAACAGAGAATAAAGCATTTTGTGACTAACGGCCATATTATTCACTCACTTTGACCCGGGTTCAAATTTACATCCGGGTTAAAGTGAGTTTAACCCAAAAATTAAACCCAAGTCCATAATATTCACCCGTTAAACCCGAACTTAAACCCAGTTGTATAAACCTGGTTGGCGTTTAACCCGATCAAATTTAAACTGAACTCCGGAGACCAGTTTAAGTACTTTAAATCGGATTAAAACACAATTTTATAATATTGACTCGTTTTGTTCGAGTCACATTTGACATTGCTTTGTTCGCAGCTGGCAGGAAAAGTGAAATATATATAAAAAGTAGCACGAACCAAAAAAAAAATTGATTTCATTCAGGAAAATGATGAAATGTTGATGTGGTCATCGTTAGAAGACGAATTTCTGGAAGAGCTGATAGAACAGCAGATGGTGAACCACCCTCCTCCTCGTCGAATGTACCGAATGCATAAGCGGGATTGTGTCAACGATTACGATGAAGTGGATTTCCGCAAGAATTTTCGGCTGAAAAAAGAGGGTTTTTAGTGGCTACATTCTTTAATGCGACGGCTACATTTGTTGCTCAGGCGCCCAACTCTGCCGTTGTTTGTCCTTCTATGCTAATAACCTGCTAATGACGGAATTTTCCCCATGTGTCGTCGTCTTGTGTTGCTGTGACCAACTCTGTTTCTAAACACATACACACAAACAAACAATCACAATCACAAAACCAAATCAATTTCAATTTAAAATTTCGACAATACGCAGAGTGCAATGCAGCTATTTATGCTGATGACACTGCTATTTTCTCATCGCATAAGTTTGCTCTTGCCATCGAGACAAATTTAAGCAATGCGATGGAAATACTAATAAGATATTACCACAAATGGAAAATTAAAGTGAATGAAAATAAAATGCAAGCTATCTTTTTCTCAAGGAAAAGGAAAGCTGGCTATCTTCCTCGTGGCCGAATCCGAACTAATCGTACTGAAGTACAGTGGGAATCATACGTGCAATACCTTGGAGTAACTCTTGACACCAGACTAACATTTAGTTATTAAATCACCAAAACAATTAAAAAAGTAAACATTGTTACTAAAATGTTATACCCATTAATAAACAGGAAGTCTTTACTTAGCAATGATAATAAAATTATAATTCACAAAGTCGTCTTCCAAGCGATATTGCTGTATGGATGCCAAGTATGGGGAGACTGTCCAAAATGTTTTAATATGACATGACGGTTACAAGTCTCTCAAAACAAATTACTTAAAATGATGCGAAACCTCCCTTGGCATCACCCTACTATGGACGTTCATAAAAAAGGGAATGTTGAATTGATCGCTGGTAGAATCCAAAAACTTAAAAGTAAATTTGTTATGCGCTACGGTTTGGCTGACAATGAGCCCATAAACCAATTACTTCAATAAGAAAGACGAGTGTTATTTTTGGAATTTACATATGCATATCAATGTCACTTATGTACATTTATTCATTGTTATTTATGTGTCGCATATACTTATTTGTCTATTGTTCTATTTATTTACTTATTTATTTATATATATATTTTTTTTATTTATTTATTTGTTTATTTATTTATTTGTTTATTTGTTTATTTTTTTTTTTTATTTGTCTATTTTTTTTTTTTTTCATTTATTTCGTATTTATTATTAAAAGAGACGAATTGTTCCGCAAATGGAAAAATAACAGACAAAATAACACCTTCGCGAATGAATATAAGCAGTATAGAAACCACCTCAATAAAGAAATTTCAAACCACAAATCAAGTTTCTACCTATCCCAATTTAGGCATGCATATAAAGATCCAAGAAAAACTTGGACATTGATAAACGAGTTATTGGGCAGAAAAAAAGCATCCATTGATGATACAATCATTAGAAACTTTTCACACGAGAAGGATATGTGCTTTATTGCCAACGAGTGTGCTAATTATTTTTCGGCTGCATCCTTAAAAATTCTGCATCAATGTAATAGTACTACAGCACACCATACAAACCGGGTTATTCCAAACTCTATATTTGTTGAAAAGACAAACGAAGTTGAAGTCTACAAAATACTACAAACACTAAATGTAAATAAAGCACCAGGATTAGATGGAATCAGGAGCCAGGACCTTAAATCAAACGCGGATATTTTTGCACCAATAGTGTCTAAATTAATAAACCTAAGTCTAGCACAAGGAAAAGTTCCTAAAACTTTAAAAACTGCGATAGTAAGACCGATATATAAAGGTGGTGAGAAAAACTGCATTGAAAATTATAGGCCAATATCAATATTACCTACAATCGACAAGTGCCTAGAGCAAGTTGTAGTTTGCAGATTATGGAAATTTGTTGAAAAATATAAAATTTTACATAAAAACCAATATGGTTTTCAGAGAGGAAAATCTACAAACCAGCTGTTAGGAGAATTCGCAAATTTTATTAACAATAGTCTGGATCAAAACAAACATGTACTTGTTCTCTTCCTAGACTTTAGTAAAGCCTTCGATACATTAGACCATAACAAACTAATGGAGGCTTTGGATCGAGCAGGTATAAGGGGCCCATTGTCAATCTGGTTAAGAAACTATCTCAGCAACAGGAGATTCGTTATAAGGATTGAGGACAAAGAAAGCAAAGTAGAAGAAGTGCATTACGGTGTTCCGCAAAGTTTAAAACTAGGACCGGTACTCTTCATTTTATATACGAATGAATTACTGAGAACACTAAAAAATAGCTTCTCCATAGCTTTCGCAGATGATACTGCTATCGTAGTTTCACATAAATCGCTTCAGACAGCAAAAAACCTTATACAAGAGGAGTTCAATAGAGCAGTACAATGGTGTCATGATATGGGACTTGTTTTAAATGCATCTAAAACGAAGGCTATGCATATTCGCCAGCCATACTACAAAGAGAGTGAGCTACAAATTATGTTCGAGAACCAAAGCTGTCCCAATAGTCGGATAGAAATAATAGAGGTAGTCGAGGAATATAAATACCTCGGAGTTATTATCGACAGTCACTTCATATGGCATAAGCACATAGAAAAGGTAAGAGGGGACCTGAAGAAGGCAATGTTCGCAATCTCTTATCTAAAGAGGTTTTCAACGTTTCAAGTGCTCAAACAAGTGTACTATGCATTAGTTGAATCGAAACTTAGGTATGGTATCCTAGCTTGGGGCAACGCAGCTAAAAGCCATCTAGAAAAGTTGCAGAGATTACAGAACTCAATCATCAGCTTAATTTCTCAGAGCCAACACGGTGAAACCTTTAAAGTTCTATCGGTTGAGGACATCTTTCGAATGACGGTCACACTGGAGTACTACGAAGACGAACGTTTCAATGTACCGATTCTTCACGAGGTCAACACACGAAGACGAGCTCAAGGTCTACTTCACATTCCATCATTTCGCAACAACTATGGAAGAAGACAGCTAAATTACACATTTCCAAAAATAATAAATGGGCTACCAGAAAACTTAAAAAATATAAAAGACTTATGTAAACGCAAAAAAATTGTGAAAACACATTTCATATCTTAAATTAATTGTTTTCTGCTTTACTTTTTTTTTTTTTTTATACACTTAAATCAGAACTGTCCTTTTTTCTAAAGAATTTTAACTCTTTCTGTAAAAAATCACTTTATTTTAATTATTATTACTAATGCATATAATTCAGAACGTTAAGTTAAATGTATTGAAAATATATTAAATATATATTAATATATTGTGTAGTCACAAAAATTTAATATTGATTGTTAAATAACCGCCTGCAGACAAACCAAATGGTTTTGCGGGTAAATCAAATGAAACTATAAAAAATGTTTGAACAATAAAAACATACATACATACATACATATTTATTTATTTATTTACATATATATTTATTTATTAATTTATTTATTTTCTATTTGTGTTTGTTTATTTATATATATATATTTTTTGTGTTTAATTGAATGTTTTTATGGTAATTTCCTTCAGAATTGAAATAATTGTTTTATATAATATGTACCATTGATTGCAGCATACATAAATATTTCAGTTGGAAGATATAAGATAATATCATATCTCTGTATTTTAAATGTGCGGTAACAAACCAATTTTGTAAATTGATACCAAACAAATATCTATCTATCTAAAACGTATGTGCTCGTACGGCCATATTATTTACTCCGGGTGTAAAGCAGGTTAAAGTGAATTTTGAACCCGACCGTTTAATCCGCATTTTTTAAACCCTAAAATTTAAACCTTTGTTCATAATATTCACTCAAAAACACGCATTAAACCAGGTGGATTAAAAATGTATTTAACTTGGATTTAAAATGTAATAGTTTAAACTCGTTTTTAAACCATTTTAAACCAACGTATTGTCAAATTTCACGGAAAATTAGATTTGACATGTGTTACCATTTTTTTGGTCTTGTTGATTGTTGTCTTCATGCATGTCACTCGAAATTAATTTAAAAATGAGAAAATTGAATTTGAAATTGATGTGTGTATGAATGCAATGCGACGTCTATTACCATCCAATTTGTGTCCAATTAACGAATGTAGCCGCCAGAATTCCTCTTTTTTCAGCCGAAAGTACTTGCGAAAATCCACTTCATCGTAATCGTCGACGCAAGCCCGCTTATGCATTCGAAATGGAATACATTGTTATGAGTAAAGCTTAGTAAGCCTTATGTCTGTCTGTCTGGACTTACCATAATTATCGGGTTTTCAAATTTAAAGTTATATTAACATTAACAAATTAAGTCTTACGCAAAGATTTCATTTAATTTTATTGTTTCAGCCAAATTAAACATTGTCTTTTTTTTTTAAACGACATCAATCGCACAATTTACAGACATATGGTATCATTCTACCTTACTACTGGAAATATTATATAAGTTAGCGAAGAGAACAAATATCACAAATCTAAGAACAACTTTCATTGAATTACTTAGATTTAGTTTCTTATTTTAGCCTTTGCATAAACATACATACATCATTTTTCTTTTCAGGGAGGTAATACATGTTCCCTTTATGGCCAAATTTGTTGTGTTTGCGAAGAGGATCGAATCTAATGAAGCAAAACTACGAGTGTTTTGCATGACTGACGATCGAGAAGACAAGACTTTGGAGAAGCAAGAGCTATTTACAGAAGTTGCAAAAAGTCGAGATGTAGAGGTTCTCGAGGGTAAGCCGCAGTACATAGAAATGGCTGGCAATTTTGTTCCTGTGACAAAGTCTGGAGATCAATTACAATTGATGTTTAAGGCGTTCCGCGAAAATCGTTTAGCATTTACAGTCCGTGTAAAGGATCAACACGCTGATATTGTCGGTCGTACACTGTTTATGAAAGAGCCCAAAGTTGCTAAAGGCGAGCCACCACAGCACCCTATTTGCATATTAAATATCATACTTCCAGAAATTATAATTCCCGATCAGTCAGTTCCGATAAAGCAGCTTCATAGTGATTATTTGCAATCCGACAATTTCAATTATCGTAACAGTCATTACATTGGAGATATGAGAATAGTTGACCTCTCTAATCTGTTAGGAAAGGATTATATCAATTTAGCTCCAGAAATTGGAATATCGGAATCAGAAATCGATGCAATAGTAAACCGATATCCCAATAGCATAGCACGACAAGCACAAGATATGATTCGTATTTTTAAAGATAAGCCACATTATGATATTTTCATATTAGAGTGTGCTCTTAAAAACATTGGGAGAGACGACATTCTTCAAAAGTGCAAGATTGCACAAAGCCATCATTATACCACCGCATCAGAAACTGATTTCCAACCAACTGATTATGAAAAAAGTGAGTATTGTTCATATTATAAACATTTAGGTTAATGATTTATTAACAGTTTCATGTAAACAAATAAACTCAGATTTACAGGGAAGTTGTGTCTTACATCAACTTTAAGCAGCATGTTCTATTCTGTCGAATTTGGTTAAGCAAAACCTCTAGAGTCTAGAGACTTCTTTTTTGGTTCTACTCAGCGTTACCAGATGCTGAAAATATTTCTTCCAGACAAATCTTAAAAACCTTTCGGTTTAGCTTCTTTTTTTCAATTAATGAATTTCAAGAAAAATACAAGTTCAAAAACAATAAATAGAAAAGCCGATAAATAAAAAGAATTAAGTTACAGGAAATAGTCTTCAATTCAAGTAAAAAACGAGGACAAAAAAAAAAAAACTAAGCAATGGAAATAGGAATACTGATTGCTCGGCAACCACCCCTAATGAAAAATAAAATAGATTTTATCATTTCGACTATTCAAACCAGGTATATTTACATGCATTTTTCCGACTTGACTCGGCACCGAAAGTGTCGTCGTGTCGACTCAACCCTGTTTCGATCTGACTAGTAGATACATGGAGTTCAAACCGCCTTGAAGCCATCTTCAACCCTGTATATAAACGAAGTAATTGGTATCACATTCTACCTTTCAGTGTTCGTATACGAGTTGAAGTCGCTCTCAAGTGAGCAAAAATAGTTTAATTTCAGATAACCAAGAACGAGATAATAATAAATTAAAAAAAAAGAATGTGATACAAAAAAAAAGATTCCACCCTAGATATTTTCTCTCCCCGTCGATCAAAAAAAACCCCTAAATCTGGGGGAAACCTCCAAATGGCAGCTCTTATTCCACTTAAGGAGATGCCCCAGTTTGAATATTCTATCTCATTATTATGGGTACATACATATGTATGTACTATATCATATTAATTTATTAAGCTTTATTTATAGCTTGAACCAAATCACTTGAAATACCCCAACGTGCGCAGAGACAAATTTCCCAAAATAATAAAGGGGATGAAATCTCTCTTAATACTTCTAAGAATGGTTAAAGATTTTCTCCACTTTACTCTATATGATGTTCTTTTTCTAGTTTGGTAAAACTTCTTTTCGTTTTTATAAATCGGAAAGCGATAGTTATGAGCAAATATTTTATAAATATAATTAAAGTGGTATGTTTTAATACGTAATAATTTATTTATTTGTTGTATTAGTTAATTAAGTATATATTGTTATATTTCGGTAGGCCAAATAAATTTGTTTCTTAAATTTTCAAAAATAAGATAAATACAACAAATACAATACAAGTTTATATTTAAAAACCAAATAAAGTCGACATACGAAACTACAAATGAAAAAATTCCCTTCAATTGATATGCATCCTTCAAGCAAGTAAATCTGAGAAGCAAGAATTTGATCCCTTTGGTCCTTTTCTCAAATTCGGCATACTCATCACGCAACTTTATTCTGATTCGTCAGTAGTGATGTAAAATGTGAATATATTTGACTACTCGTACTCATTCGTTACTTTTCCATAAGTACTTGGATAAAAGTAACGAGTATTTAATACTCGCGACAACAAAACATATTATGGCAACAATGCAAATACGATACTTACTACGTTTATATGCAGGGTTAAAACTTGTTTTCATTTCTCACATTTGAATACACGGTCATACCCGGCTACTTGCAAAGGCGAAACAGAAAAAAAAATATTCTAAATAATTTGCTTGCTATAGACCGTGTTTAGATGTTAACTAATGAGTGCGCTATGTCGAGTAGTTTATTGGTGAGAAGAGTGAGGGAGTTAACATGTAAACACGGTCATACTCACTCACTAAAATGAAAAGAAGAAGGAAAAATAAGAGAATGAATCGTTTATAGTATTCATGTATGGTGAATAAGATAATCTCTTAGAATGCTACTTGTGGTGTGCGTGTGTGTATGGCAAGAGAATGAGTACCTGTTTGAATACATATCTGTGGTGAATAAGATTCCTTTGCAATGTTACGTGTATTGGGCATTGTTAGTGCACAATGGAATGAGTAGGTATATATTGGAAGTAACGAATATTTTGGAAGTAACGAGTACGAGTACATGGCAATAACGGATATATTGTACCGAATGAGTACTTTTTTTACACCACTATTCGTCAGTAGTTCCGCAGCTTTGGATTGAAAAACGACGAAGTACGGGTATACTACAGCCTGTTTTCCTTTCGTTCTCTCGAATTTGATTTTTTAGCTGTAGCTGTTGTTTCTTTATCTCTTAGGAATGAAAATGAGTAAAACTCGTGCAAATAAAAGAGACGTGCGCAGAAACCCGATCAAGTGATTTGGTTCAAGCTATACCATTATATTCTTAGCTCATATCAGAATTAGCTACGAGTCGTAGGCTGTAGGCTACGACATTAATTTATACTTTATCTCTTACTTACTTACCAATCGAGTTGATTGAGCCATCTAAATCCATCCATATGCCACCAACGTTTTGAGCCTTAAATGTTATACGAGTATACATTTACTGGCTTCTGCGAACAGTACAAGTGCAATCACTTTAAATAGTTATAAAAAAAAAAAAACAAAAAAAAAACTAACACTTTAAAAATCCGGTCATTTCTCGGAAAGTGGCGCAACAGCTCTTTAAGTGCCAGGGCCTAGCTTCTCGCAACCGCTATCGGATGTTTGTCAGACGTTCGCGAGAGATGAGACCGTGAAAGGTAAGTTTGTCGCTCCGTTGGCCTCTTGGTGCTTGGATTTAAGGACTGTTATTGAATTAAGAGGCGGGTATAGATATAGGTTAGGGGAAGTGGAGCATTTAAGAGAAAAAAATATTATGGTGGTCGTATATCGGGAAGTGCTTTGTTCCACTGATAAATTCCGGAAATTCATGTCTATCTGAGCTGCGTTAGGTCTGATTTCTTTGGCGATCACAGCAGTTTTGGCTATAACCTCTCTTGTTTCCGGGCAGGGGAAAAGTTCCACATCTTCCATTTCATCGTCCATATAAAGTTAAAATGTCCACTTTCCAAATGCGTGCATGTAAAATCGACGTAATTCTTTTTTCATGAATTAGAAATAACCTTTTGGGGCGTTCAATTCAGACTGTGTTAGATAATTTCAAGTCTGTACTTCACCAAACAAATGCTGGTGTTCCCCAAAGTTCCGTTTTGTAACCAACTCTCTCTCTCATTTTTATAAATGATCTTTTGTCTGCAGGTAGGTAGGTAAAGTGGCGGTCCAAAAAGAACCCAATTAGCGCTTAAGGTGCGCCGTTTTGTTACCACGGACTCGTGTCGACCTGTTGTAGTGGTTAGTTAAAAAAGAAAAAAGGGATGTTGAGCCAAACAAACCCAGCCCGTGGAGTTCAAGAAGAGAATTAGTTCTCCAATCCTCTTGTCCGCTATCTCTCTCAGATCCTCGAAGAAGGGTTTGCCAAGAGTTTGTTGTCTGATCCTCGCCAGGGCCGGACATTTGCAAAGGAAATGACATAGAGATTCTTTCTCATTAATATCCTTGCAGCTCCTACAAAAGGTGTTGTGGATACCAAGCTTGGCTGCATGGTCTCCAACTGGCCAGTGGCCTGTGATAATAACTACGATTTTGGCAATAACTGGTCTTGGTTTGCCTAGTAACTCTTTTGACCTGGGTTTGTTGAAACTGGGCCACGTCTTCCTAGATATGACACAGCTTGTGAGGTTGTTCCACCCGCGATTGGCTAGCTGGAGGAAGTGAAGTTGAATATAGCCCGTAAGGGCACCAAGCGGAATGTCGACTCTTTCTGCTAGAGAGCCGTTAAGGGCCGACCCTCACCTGGCCAGCTCATCAGCACTCTCATTTCCCTCATGGTTGCTGTGCCCTGGGACCCAGATGAGAGTGATTCTCGAGTAAGTGCTTTATTGATTCAATTCAAACCGGCATTGCTCTACCAGCCTGGCTATCCGAAAAAATAGCGATATTGTGATTAGATGTTGGAAGATTGTTTAGCAGGCGGCAGGCTTCTCGAATCGCAAGTAGCTCCGCATGGAAAACGCTAGCAGAGTCTGGGAGACGGAAGGACCTTGATATATTCAGCTGGTCAGAAAAGATGCCTGCGCCGACTCCGCAGTCCATCTTCGAACCGTCCGTGTATATCCCTATATCATAGTTGCAGGTAACGCTTCCGTTCTTCCATTCTTCTCTGGAAGGGAATTTTGCTAAGAAAGATTTTCTGAAGTTGAGTTTGGGTATGGTGTAGTCAGCCGAGGGCGCAACCAGTTCACTTGGAATCGTCTCCAGGACATTTCCGTGACCATATGGCCTTGTGGTCTAGCATCCATATTCCCTGAGCCGGACTGCGCTGCATATAGCTGTGTCTATGATGTGTAGTTCGAGAGGGATCAGATGCAAGATCACACTGAGAGCATCTGTTGTCATCCGCGTACGCAACCACCTTAAAACCCTCCCTTTCTTGATCGCCATTAACCAGAGCAGGGGGGAGATGACTCCGCCTTGTGGAGTTCCTCTGTTTACCGTCTTAGTTGTACTACTGTTGCCTAGTGTTGCATGGATTATACGAGTACTGAGCATAGAAACTATCCATTGTGAAAATCTTGTTGAAGGCTCCTTCTATATCAGGAAATGTGGCGAGAGTATATCCTTTGTAGTGAAGAGTTTTTTCACTGTACGCACGACCTCATGAAGAGCAGTTTTTGTGGACCGCCCTTTGAGGTACGCATGCTGGGATTTCGACAGTGGAGAACTCAGGTTATCGCGGATATGGAAGTCTAGGATACGTTCTAAAGTTTTCAAAACAAAGGAGGACAGGCTTATGGGTCTAAAATCCTTCGCGGATTCATGTCCTCGCCGGCCCGCCTTGGGAATGAAAACCACTTTGACACGTTTCTTGGGGAACATGGCTTAGGTTTAAGCAACTCCTATAAATCGGTAATAGCCAGGGGATTGCTATGTCTTGCAATTTCTGCATCATAATAGGCATGATGCAGTCAGGGCCAGGTGACTTATAGGGAGAGAAGCTATTTATAGCCCAGGAGACTTTATCCTCCGTAATAATGTTTATGATGTTATCCCAAGCTGTCAGTGCGTACAGGTGGAACTAGCTTGTTCTACTCTAATCTCACTGCAGCCTGGGAAGTGAGTACTCATCAGGAGTTCCAGAGATGCCGCAGAAGAATCCGTCCAGCTTCCATCCGTCTGTTTAAGAAAGGACGGGTTGCTATGCCCTTTGGACAAAATTTTGCTGAGCCTTGCGGATTCTTTCGATAGACTGGCAGTAATCTTTCCAGCCCTGTTTTTTGGCCATTCTGATGAACTCCTTATATATTTTTAGGCAGTCCTTGTAGGGCTGCCAGAAGTTGTGAATGTAGTAGATATTGAAGATCCCTCTGGTCATCTTCCTAAGCTTTGATAGATCTTCATTCCACCATGTTGGGACTTTCTTTTTACCAAACTGATTGGACACGAGACTCTAAAGGCAACGTTAATTGCTTTCTCAAAGATTTCAACCTTTGAATCCAGTTCCGTGGATGTGCTACCCAGTTTTGACTTAACTATACGATTAAACTTTTGTCTGCAACTTCTAATAAAATTCTCAAATTCACATTTTAGCAGGAGAATAAGAACGGCAATATAATATTAAGCTCAGCGTAATAAAATTAATAAAATGGGGGTACAACCAATAGAGTAGAACATCATCCTTGCAAAATAAAATGTTGTCTACTGTTATTAAATTGTAATCCAAACTTCAAGCCACTATCCACAAGCGATGCTTTCATTGTTGAAACCATTATGTGTATTAATGACAACCTTTGTTAGAATGACCACATATTCGAAGTCGTTAATAATGCAATTTAACTGTTGAAATCGCTTCAAAAAATATTTCACACTGTGATCTGGCTACAATCTATACGACAGTTGCCTTCATGCTTGAGATACCGCAAATTCTACAGATTTGCTGATGCACTGTAGAAATGTCTCATGTCTTCCGTTGTTTTATAGTTTTTATAGTTTTCTTAGAAACAGTATTATATCACTCGCAATTGCCAGTTGCAGTCCCTTCGTTAATTCATGCTCATCAGTATACCATTAAGTCCGTCTTTTAACGTAGAATAATGTATAGGGATTTCTTCCGAAGCCGCACCAGGCAAATGTGGAATGCTTTGCCAAGCTCAATTTTGTCGCCTCAATACAATCTACGACGCACGGAACTGCATCGGTACCTCCTTACTTTCTAGTTCCTTTTTGTTTTAAGCTGGACATCCACGGTCACTCATGAGCGCCATTCCTGGCGTGATGGTCAATAGGTCAGTGTCGCTGTAAACCTCGTATACATATGTACATAGTTCATCATTGAATCTTCTCCTCTAAAACCCGTCAGCGCAAACGAGACCGAATATCTTACGAAGAATCTTTATCGCGAGTAAATATCTTCATCAGCTTAAATAAAGTTCATATTTCAGCGCCGTAAAGCAGGACTGGGATGATTAGGGCCTCCTTAGCTCTGATGTCGTTTTCAGAATTTACAGCAGAGCCAAGGTAAATAAAGTCTCTTACTACTTCGAAGCAACTGGCAACTCTGTCAAGTTATAAGGCTGTGTTTTAAACCAGTGCTAGATCAAACTTAATTTTTCTCACTATAAATTCATACCAAAAATAGAGAGCATATACCAAACACATAGCGTTTGGTTCGCGCATCGCTGGATACTAAAGTTCTCATCCAGTGCTTGCTTATCTTGAAGTAAATAGGTAAATTATCAAACACCAACAATACCATATTCTTCAGTGACAGCTGATTTGGCGCAAAGCTCTTTGTGGAGGTGTGGAACCTAATCACCGAAATATCAGTACTTCTCAGTATTAAAAGCTGCACAAGCTTAAGGGTTTGGACCTACGCTAGGCATAGCGAAAAACCTCTAAAAAAGCTTACAAAAGATACACTTATCCAATTGCATACTTCTAGGCTTGTACTGCAAATTAGATGAGTGTTGTACGATCGCCCCCAACGGGGCGCGATCTTAACGCATTCCCGGATCTCCATGTCCATAATAACTTCATCACAATGATGACTTCAACAACCTCGACATCTACTAGCGTCATAACAACACTTGCCTCAGCAAGTACTACATCAACTATGACAACACATATAGGACAAACAAAAACAACACCCTTCATAACAACTTCGATGAATGAAACACAAAAACCAAGCTACAGCAACAACAGAACATCAATCAACCGTGCAAGTACTCAAACTCCAAAATCAAAGACCCCTACTTCTGCCCACATGGACCGCAAAAATACAAATTATTCACAAAACCAAACTATTTCCAAACCCATTGTCGCCACTGATACCATGACAAATATCGACAAACACAATCCTACAAGTCAAAAAAGAGACAGATCATCCCCAATCAAAATAACAGACAACAACAACAACCAAAAGAAACTTAAAACAAAAAACCAACAAACTTTGAACTACTGGTTAAGCAAACCCAAGGAGTTATCCTCGTCAAATCGTTTCGACATCCTCAGCGTGGACGAAGATATCGACTACAATAATACAAAAAACGAAACAACCGATAAAATTAACCAACCTAGCAAAACGCAATTTAAGAGACCCAGTAAACCACCGCCGATTTACGTGCAAAGTGTTGAATGCATTAAAATTCTAAACAACGCGCTTAACGAAGTTGCAAAAGACAATTTTGAATTAAAAGTATTAAAGAACAATGAAATCCGAATACAACCCTCTGACTCGACTCACTACACGGCTATAATAAAAATGCTACGAAAAAATGACACAAAATACTTCACATTTAGACCAAAAGAAGAAAGAGGATTTAAAGTCGTACTAAGAAACATGCACCACTCCACTGACACAGAAGACACCAAGAATGAGCTAGAAGAAAAAGGACATAAAGTCATGAATATTCATAACATTCTACAGCGAAATACAAAAAAACCATTGCCACTTTTCAATGTTGAGGTAGCCATGGGTGACAATAACAAAAACATTTATGACATTACACATTTACTCCAATGCAAGGTTTCCTTCGAACCACCACATTACAAAAGACCTATATCCCAGTGCACAAATTGTCAAAGGTATGGACACACTAAAAATTACTGCACAAAGGACCCAGTGTGCGTTAAATGCGCGGGATCCCACAAGACCTTGGACTGCCAAATGTCATCAGAAGAAGGTACAGTAAAATGTGCTTTATGTAATGGTAGCCACACGGCAAACTACAAAGGATGCGAAATCTATAAAGCTTTAAAAATAGAGCGCTTCCCCCCAATGCGTAAAAAGGATCTCCCGACAGCTAGAGAAGAGACAATTGCTGAAACCCTCACGAACATCAGACCAGATACAACCTACGCCCAAGCAGCTTCATGCAAAAGACCCCACCATATCAATCCCCGAGATTGCGGCAAGCTAACTGAAAGCGTCAGTGCAACCAATGACACACTAGGTATTCCTGTAGTAGAAGCTAGAAGACAAATTTTCCCACAAACTACCAGCAATAACAACAAAGAGGACTTCGCTGAACTAAAAGAAATGATGAAGAACCTTATTCAACAAATGACGAATATGCTACAAATATTGACCATCCTAACGACGAAACTTAATGGACCACGTGCATAAAGAACTTAATATCATCATCTGAACCGCGAATGGACTTAACCAACATGCACTAGAACTAAAACAATTTATAAAAGACAATCACGTCGACGTTTTAATGATAGCAGAAACACACTTCACTGCTAAAAGCGTTTTCAAAATACCAGGATATAGCATCTACAACACAAATCACCCTGACGGAACCGCACACGGTGGCACAGCTATTATAATTAACAACAAAATCAGCTGCATTGAATTAGAACATCATAACTACGAACACATTCAATCGACTACAATCCAAATAGAAGACAAAGACGGACCATTAGTACTTTCAGCCCTATACTGCCTACCTAAGCATATTATTACTACTCTACAGTACGAAGACTACATCAAATCACTAGGGTGCAGATTTATAGCAGCTGGAGACTTCAATGCAAAACACATCGACTGGTGTTCAAGGATATCCAACACTAAAGGCAAAAACCTCCTAAAAGCAATCCGTAAAAATAACTGTAGATATCTAAGCACCGGCGAACCTACCTACTGGCCTACTGATCCAAATAAAACACCGGACTTAATCGACTTTTGCAACATTAAGAACATCCAACTAAAGACATTAAGCATTAAGTCTAGATTTGAACTTTCATCGGACCACTCCCCTATCCAACTCAAATACTCGTGTAAAATAACCCCCATAACTAATTCGTCCCAACTATACAACAAAAAAACCGATTGGGACTCTTTTCGGGAATATATAGGACGACATCTACTACTTAATGTACCACTACAATCGCAAAATGACGTCGAACGAGCTGTAGTTCACATTAACGACATAATAACTGCTGCAGTATCTAAAACAACCCCAATCAATACACCAAAAATACACAACAATATTACACCAACTATAATTCGACAACAGATAGATGAAAAAAGAAAACTCAGAAAACGATGGCAAATTACTAGACTACCCCAAGACAAATCAAAATACAACAAAGCAACCAAAGAACTCAAAGCCAAACTTAAGGCAATCCAAAACAATCAATTTAATGACTACTTAAAAAGTCTGACCCCAACTTCTGAGACCAACTATTCACTTTGAAAGCTACTAAAAAGTTCAAGAACAAAATAGTTTATCAAACTCCTCTAAAGAAACCAGACGGATCTTGGGCCAGAACCAATCAAGACAAAGCAAATATTCTGGCTAAGCACTTCGAAGAAGTATTCACAAACGACAAGGGCAATACGGCTGTCCCACCTTCACGCCCAAACACACTCATCACCAACGTAAAAAAAAAAAAGTTACAATAAATGAAATTGAACACTGCATCAAAAAAAGGATTGACCACAAGAAGGCTCCAGGATATGACTCTATTAACGGAAAGATATTAACCCAACTACCCAGACAAGCCATGATATACTTACGAAATCTCTATAATGCATTAATTCGACTTAAATATTTTCCAAAAACTTGGAAAGTTGCGCAGATAATTGCAATACTTAAACCTGGTAAAGACGCAAAAACTACTTCATCCTACAGATCAATAAGTTTACTCCCCATATTAGGGAAAATATTCGAAAAATTAATCTATGATCGACTACAGCCAATACTGACTAATAATAAAATGATACCAGACCACCAATTCGGCTTTCGCAGACAACACTCGACTATCCAACAAATTCACAGGGTAGTTACCAAAATCACAACGGACCTAAAGGAAAAAAGATACTGCATAGGGGTGTTTCTTGACGTAGCAAAAGCCTTCGACAAAGTTTGGCACAAAGGACTACTATACAAACTTCAAAACTTACTTCCACTAGACTTCTACCAAATCATTGAAAGTTACCTAAGCGAACGCCACTTCTTCGTAAAATATAATGACCAACAATCCAAAATACTACAGACAAGAGCTGATGTACCGCAAGGATCTGTATTGGGACCACTACTATATGTCCTCTACACTGCTGACATCCCTCTACCGAGTGGAGCTACAACCATGATGGCAACCTTTGCTGACGATACTATTCTGCTGATATCCGATGAAAACCTGGACACTGTAACTACTCGAGCACAACGACTTCTGGATAAGACAATGCAATGGTTTGACGAATGGAGTATACAAATTAACGAAGACAAAACCCAACAAGTAATATTTACCACTAAATCAAACTACTCTCCAATCCCAATAAAAATAAAAGGCAAAACTATTCCAATCGACAATGTGGCCAAATATCTTGGTATGCACTTGGACAACAAACTTAACTGGAAATACCACATACAAAAAAAAGGGACCAAATTAAACTAAAATATAATCAACTGTACTGGCTCCTGCGTAAAAATTCTAAACTTTCGACAACCAATAAATTACTACTATATAAATCCATTATCAAACCTATCTGGACATACGGGATACAACTCTGGGGAACGTCAAAGAAAACAAACATCGCCATAATCCAAAGACAACAATCAAAAATATTACGAACCATAATCAATGCGGACTGGTACGTACCTAACATCGACATCCATCGCGACCTAAAAATACCAACAGTGGAAGAAGAGATAATAAACATAAGCAGAACACATCACATAAAAATAGTAGTTCACCCTAACATCGAAGTCAATTCACTACCAATGAAGGAATTCTTCGGAAGACGACGACTAAAGAGAAATAGACCCAGTGACTTGATAAGAGGGACCACAAGGTCAACATACTAAAACATCCTAAATATAAAAAAATTCAATTTCTATTATAACTAACATACTTTACTCGTTCAATAATTGTTACAACTGTTTAATTGTTTTTGTTTTTTTTTTGTTTAATTGTTAAACTGTTAATAAGTTTAAATTCCTAGAAAAGGGCTAAGAACATTGGTCACTTAGTCCAAATTATATCCCAAAATTCAAATTGTACAAACAAGTATTAGATGTCTTTTTCTAAGACAGATGTATTTACTGCATTGGGAAATAAAAAAAAAAAAAAAAAAAAAAAAAAACTACTTCGAAGCTGTAGCTGCCCACTCTGACGTTCTGTCCAATGCGTCTGCGTTGATTGTCCCTTCTTTTTGACAGCATATAGTTGGTTTTGCCCTCGTCTATCACTAAACCCATTTTGGTCGCTTCTGCCCCAATGCTTGCAAACGCACCAGTGAAAGCCCGCTGGGTTTTTTTAACTCTATCAGTACTGCTTAAGGGCAAGCATTTGTGACGAATATTACTTTGAACTGAAAGAGAAAATCTCAAAACAGCTACTAAGTAATATCCAGCTTGTCACAGTCATCATTTAGCGTGGTGTTAGTTCTTCCAATGATGTCGATATCGTCGGCGTATGCAAGCATTTGTACAGACTTTTGATAGATTGTGCCTCTGGTGTTGGCTAGTGAGTTCCGCACAATCTGTTCAGGTACAATAATAGAGAAGTCACGTGACAGCACGTCACCTTGTCTAAAATCTTTTTTGAAATCAACGGTCTCGGTGAGATCACCGACCTCGATGGAGCAGCGAGTGTTCTCTATTGTCATCCTGCACAGATGCACAAGTTGGTCAGAGATGTCAAAACTAGGTATGGCTCTATATAGTAGTACCTCTTCTCTATAGATGCTGTCATAGACGGCCTTGAAATTGATAAAGAGATGATGAGAATCGATTTGCACTTCTCGGGGTTTCTTCGTGATCTGCCAAAGTGTGAAGATTTGGCTCATTAATGTTACGCGGTACGACGCTGCTGATTGTTTTTGTCCCTTGAACAATATGGTCTCTAAGTTGTTGGCGAACTATGGGATCCAATACCCTGTCGGTGTCATATTTGGTTGATCGAAGCGCGGTGTTATTGCCTGTATGGACGGCTTCAGTTTGAAGGTGGATGTTAGCTACCAAAATGTCGACATCGCCGTTCCTGTTCAAAAACGTCTCCACCCCTTTTTTTAGAGAGAGGTTTTAAAACTCTAGCTAATAGCAATAAGATCAATTTGATTGGAAGTTCTATGCCGATCAGTAGACACCCAGCTAATTCTATGGTAGGTCTTGTGTTCGTATAAGGTACCCCCTGTAGAAATCGACGAACCTTTCATCGTTATCGTTGTGGAAACCGAGGCCATGAGTCCCGATGACATGTCGGAGGTTCGTGTTATTATTGCCTACCTTGGCATTGAGGTCACCCATCAACATGACGTTATCTCCATTGAGTGTTGGCTTTTGTGCAGCTTGTAATTGGCTGTAGAAATTCACTTTACCATCCTCAACCGCTAAGTTCATGTAAGCGTAACACTGAATTATCGTGAGGTTTCTTTTCTCATTTTGGTGGAAAATAACTCCACATTAGAAAAGTGAATTTATTCCGACCAGAGTTGGAATAAATTCCCATGCAGAATAAATTCCCGTGAAATTATTGCCCTGCACTAACGAATAACATCTAAGTTCAAAGTTTTTTTTGTATTTTAATTAAAAAAACATCCATTGTTCTAGACAAACTGTTAATCATGAATACACATGTATGTATGTGAATAGTAATAAGTTTCCTCTAGAAACAGATATAAAATCTATTATTATTATATGCTTCTTATGATTTAACCTCAAATCTTAAAATAATTATGATCTTTCAGATACCACAATACAAAGGATTCATGAGAGTGAGGAAATTAAGTATTCTGCCGAAGAAAAAGATGTTGGAGAGTCAGAATCCGATGAGGAGAATCAAAAACGGACTGTTGCTGAGAGGCGTGAAAAAATTGTTAAACGGTTATCGATTGAGCGTCAGATTCCTGCCTCGAGCCAGAAAAAAGAAATTGTTCAAGAAATAACTGAAATAAAGCGAAAAAGTCTAATCGAAGACAAAAAAGCTATACATGAAGAGGAGATTATGCTTCAAATGCCCACAGATAATATAATAAAGTCAACAGTACCGGAGCACGTTGTTAAAATGAAATTAAATAAATTAGAAGCGGCCGAAGTCTCTAAGACAGAGTTTGATAAAGAATTAATTTTTAAGTTTAAAACTACAATGAAAAGAATGGACGGAGACGAAAATTATACAGAGGAAAATTCAAAGATCTCTTCCAAAAATGACACTGCAGAGAAGGAAGATAAATACACTACCAACGAAATGATTCGCAAGTCTTCCCCGAGCAGGATTAATAACATTGTAACTAAAGAAAGTATAGAAAAACCGTTAGAAGAAGTAGGTATAAGCAGAACAGAAACCATAACAGCGAATGAAATGAAAGTTGAAATCCTACCAAAAGAAACCAAATCTTCCGATCTTAGGACAGAATCCACTACGAATGATTTCCATGGCTCTCAACCTGAAAGTAGTGTAAATTTACAAACATTTTCTGATAAGCTGAGCGAACCTATTGAGGATATGGTACCCAGACAAATTAGTGAGCGGAATGCAACAATTAAGGAGAAAATAAAAGGTGACATTTTTATTTTTTTAGATCCCTTATTAGCATATTCATTATTAATATTATTTTTGTTTGACTTTTGTACTTCACCGGCTTATTCGAGGAATATGGCACAGGTTCGCTCGGTTCCTATTGGAACCGTCATTTTGGTGATATTTTTTAATTTAAGTAAACTAAGGTTGCAGGTAACACAAGCTTCTTTATTTGCTTATATAGGTCCTCGTTCAGTTGGAGAGCTTACAGATATTTTAGGACGGTTTTTGGTACTACTCCAGTACTGATGATTATTGAAACTATTGTAAGGCTTTTCATTCACCATTGGTTCTTAATTTCCTCGCGTAGTTCCGAGTATCTTCTCATATTCTTCAGATACTTCTGCTGTGAATTCTTGGTATTTGGAATTGATACATCTATCAGCGTTACCCTTTTCAATCTTTTGTCGACGAATGTTATGTCGGGTTGATTGCTAACATTGCTTCTGTCAGTTAATAACATATAGAACGGTCCCGATATACCTTACAGTTTTCGTTATTTAATACAGGTTACGGGCTGTATTTAAAATATGGCATTTTGTCTTGTTTGAAGGTCATACTTGTGGACTAGTTCTTGGTTTATAATCTTTGCTGCCGCATCATGTTGTTGCTTCCCCCCTTAGGGTACGGGTTAGAATATACCCCAGGTAGACATGCCTGTCGTAAGAGGCGAATAAAAATCCGCCCTCCGTATACCGAGGGCAAGAACCATGCAATGAACAAAACAGAACGATCTAATACCACAGGTAGCAGCGCACGTCCACTGGAAAATCCACCATCTTCGGAGGTCGGCTCTATGGATTCTGGGAAGAATCACTTATTGCAATTAATAAATCGCTTCTCAAAAAGTACAAGGGTATCTCGATCTCAACCAACAAGATCAAAAGTTTCCGGAAAAAGAAATCCGCAGGAAACGCAAGCGCGTGAAAAACGGGGCTCGGTGAAATTTAAAAGCATTGAGGGGGAAAACGACATACTCCGTACTAAGCTTGCCGAAATGGAGCTACTTTATCTTGAGCTGAAGAAAGAGGTAGATTTACTCAGGCAAGAAAATAATGCCCTAAGACACACCTATCTACAAAAAGAAAATACAGTCAGCCCACATCGCTCACTTAGTCGCGAATACCAGACGGATGATGAAGAGCTAACACGCGAAACGAATTGGATCGAAAAGAGACGACTTAGCAAAAAACGCAAAGCTGGTTCCTCACCGGAAATTGAGCCACAAAAATATGAAAAGCGCAAGGAGTTGCAAGAAAAGCAACAACAAATACAATTACGTCATCCGTCACCGATAAACGTCGTTGCAATTACGGACTATAAAAAGTTGCATTGCCTCCTTAAAGGAACGCTGGCATCGAAGTTTAAGGTCACATCTCTCCGAAACAATACGTGGAAAATCAATTTCGATGATGCCGACGGTTACCGAGCAGTGTCTTAAAAATTGAATGCCGAGAAGATTCAGTGGTATACTTATGTAAATAAGATAGAAAGACCACTGCGTGTAGTCAGAGGCGGATCATCTTTGTTTATAAAAGAATGTATCGAACACTCACCAGAAATAAAGATTGAATTAGATGCGATGCAAGTAAGCATTTTACGCAATAGAAACAGACATTTTGCTTTCAACATTTCGTCTATATATCATATATATTGTCCACTGCGATGTAAACTTGAAGAAAGTGATTTCACAACACCTTCAACTTCCTTAAACCAAATTCTATTATTGGTGGCGACTTCAACGCGAAACACCCCTTCTGGGGTTCAAGGTACGCCTGTCAGAAAGGTAGAAAGATTTACAATGCGGGTATGCAATACCTTTGTGATTTTCACTCGACGAGTAAACCAACGTATTGGCCGACTGATAGAAATAAGATACCAGATGCGATCGATTTCTTTGTTGTTAAAGGAATATCTAGCAGCTATATAAAAGTTGAAGAAAGCTTTGGTCTCTCCTCTGATCATTCTCCAATCATTATGATGATAAGCGAAGCTCTGATTAGAAAGTAGGACCGGCCAGATAAACCAGCGCGAAAATTAATTGGGATGGTTTCGAAAAGGATATCGAAGCAAATATTGAGCTGAACGTATCACTTAAAACTCCCTATGAACTTGAAGTTGAAGTTTATCGCTCCGTTGAAATCTTACAGGATGCCGCGTGGAAGAATACTCCCAAGCCAAAGAAAACGCCGGCCAGTTACGGATACATTCAAACTTATCCACAGGAAATAAAAGAGATGATTAAGGAGAAGAGAAAAGCATGCAAAAAATGGCAACAAACTCGGGCTCCGCAGCATAAAACACATCTTAACCGTTTGTGCAAAATACTAAAAAGATCCATTAAAGACCTTAAGAATAATGAAATACAAACTCAAATTCAAGCCGCGCCAATTAGGAAAAATTAACACGAATGGGCCAGGCATGATAATGAGAAAGCGCAAGTTTTTGCCACCCACCTGGAAGAAACTTTCAAACCGTTTGATGGACAAGCTCTTATTCAAAATATAAATACGTCATATATAGCCAATAGCGTAATAAGAAATACAACACTAACCGAACTTAAGGAAGAAATAAGAAAACTTAAACCTAAAAAGGCTCCTGGATACGGCCTAATCGCGGGAGAGGTTCTTAAAGCACCACCAAGAAAAGCTCTAATTAAGCTTCTGTTCGTTATAAGCGCCGCGCTTAGACTAGAATATGTTCCCAGTCAATGGAAAGTCGCCGAAATCATAATGGTTCTTAAGCCCGGAAAACCGCCAAATGAAAAAACATCTTGTAGGCCGATTTTGCTTCTTCCAATTATATCCAAAGTGTCCGAGAGAATATTGATTAAGCCAATACATCCGGTAATAGAAGAAAGGCATCTCATTTCAGATCATTAATTCGGATTCCGAAGTAAGTATTCTACAATTGAACAAGTGCATAGAATAACACATGTAATCGAATAATCACTTGAAGTAAAAACGATTTGTTCAAACGTATTCTTTGACGTCTCTCAAGTCTTTGACAAGGTCTGGCATGAAGGGTTAATGTTTAAATTACGACAAGTTCTGCCAGAGCACTTATATAATATTTTGAAGAACTACCTTATGAATAGATTATTCCGCGTCAAATGTGGAAACGAATATTCCGATTTAAAGGAAATAATGGCTGGGGTGCCGCAAGGAAGCCTTCTTGGTCCAGTTTTATATATATTATACACCTTTGGTATACCTAAAGTCGCCATCTATCCTTTCTTTCACGGGATACTCCTTTTTTTCAGCTCCCAAAAACCTATCCCGCGAAAATTTTCTAAATCCTTTTTTTCATACAAAATTCCTAACGCATATATTATAATATCTTTAATTTGATAGTACTGTCAATAGCAAACGTAGCCCATAATAGGCGTATGTTTTCGGAAGCAATTGTGTGGTTCATAGCCATTCACAGTTGTGCAACTGTCAAATTTTCATATGAAAGAGCGAATGGATTCGTTTTTCTTTTAGTTCAGCCTTAAACCATACACATTCGTACTATCATTTATGTGCACGTTACTTTTTTTTTAATTGGCTGCATGTCAGTTTTAGTGAATTTTTTCGCATCAGTGTTTCGTTAATCTAAGGAAAAATGAATGTCGAAACTGAAAGGAAATGCATCTTCAACGCAAAAGTTCGCGAGAGTCGACTTTGAAAACTTTTGAAAACAAAACCAAATTTACTCCTCCAAATTGCTAAAAAGGAGAAATATTCCACCAAAAGTGATGCCAATGCGAGTGCGATTGACGTTGGAGACGATGACAAGGAAGTTGTAACAATGTTGGTTGATTGGTTGGTATAAGCGTATAAGTATTTTTGACGAATAAAATATGAATTTGCGGCAGAAAATTGTTTATATTTGATATCCTTTTATTATCCTTTTTTTCTTCATTTCGATATCCCGCGAAATTGCCGAATTTAATGGATGTTTCCTTTTTTTCGACCAAATAACCATGGTAAGTTTAGATATACCGCAAGTAGAAGGCACTGAGATAGCTACATTTGCCGACGACACTGCTATCTTGGCAGTAGGTAAAACGGTTGAAGATACTACAGAAAAACTGCAAAGGGGTCTGGATAGAGTAAATGAATGGACAAAGGTTTGGCGAATCGTACTCAACGAAACCAAATCTGTTCACGTAAATTTTACTTATAGCAAAACGCAAAGAACTATATAATAAATAGAGAGAAATGTATTTGTCACTTGGAAAATATTCCAAACTTAATATAGGGTGCAAACTGCTTTTATATAAGCATGTGCTAAAGCCAGTGTGGTCATATAGTATACAACTCTGGGGTTGTACCAAAATAAGTAACGTTACAATGTTACTAACTTTTGAAAACAAAGTGCTAAGAGGTATTTTTAATGCGCCATGGTATATTAGAAATAGCGATATCCACAGAGATCTCGGCATTATAGCAATCGGTGACGAAATCAAAAAGTCCGCGAGAAAGCATAAAAGTCGACTAGAAAGTCACGTAAATATTACAGTCCTCCAAGTTCATTAATGCAGTATGACTGCTGTACTGCTGAATCGGTAATGTTTTAAATCGGACAAATTTAGTATTTAATGATTCGTATTTCTATTTATGCCAAATATAATATTTTTCATTTTTTTTTATTACTGGCAACACTGGTGAATACAAGTCAAAGTTAGAGCTGTGTCGTAATTCAAAACAATTATTCGAACGTTTCGAAGACAAATAAAAATTTACCCACTCAGGAGCTTCATCTGCTTCACCGATCTGATACACAAATATAATATAATGCAGTAATTTCACATAAAGATACATACTGTATTGATAGACATGGTAGATTTGAAGATATTTACCCTTTAAACTTTTCCGATTCGGCAGTACTGCAATCATCCTGCATTTACGAAATCGGGGTTTACTACTACTACAAAGAACCAAACATTTAGACTTAGCGTTATAAGTAACGGTGAATCGAAAACTGCTTGTTAAGTCGAATACTTAGTTGTAGTAAAAAAAAAGGAAAGAACAATTTTGTTCTGAAGGGAAGTTTTTTAGTGGGTAAGAATCCCACAGTATTATGAGCACGCGCTGGCAATCCTCATAGTGGCTTATTGAAGATTTTCTCCTACCCTCGGAAGAAAAAGCAGATGCTTGTACTCATAACCTGTCAATGTTTGACAACCTGGTGTTATGTGGTGAATGGTTTCTGATGCAAGGCACCCACGTCGACATATTATCATCTCGAGGCGATAGTTCTCGAATTATGTATCTCATATATGTAGTTTTGTGTAGCCATGACTTAAGGCCCAGGCCCATAGAATCCGTTGATCCGTTGCTCCGTCGTTCCGTTGAAGGTTGTCGTTGAAGTTGACGTATTGTCGGAGAAAACAGTCCCATAGAATCCGTCGCATACGTTAATTTTGTTTTATTTGATTGTGCGAAAATTACCAAATAATTATAAAAAAAAATATATTACGGACGACGAATTCTTTTCAACGATTATTTTCATACTGCTTTTATCAGAAGCACTTGAGTAGGTACATGAAAATAATCATGGGTAACAGTCGCCGGTTTTGGGTTTGTCGATTGTACGCGGACTAAGATCTTAATGGATTTATTAATCTCAACTTGGACCAGCTATATAATGATGATCCGGAACAATTTAAAGTGACGTCTCTCACGCGCCAGACGGGTCATTGAAAATGCATTCGGCATTTTAGTGTCCCGGTGGAGAATCTTGCTTGGCCCGCTAAATATGGCCCCGGAGTCAGCGGAGAAAATTGAGAAGGCAGCTGTTTTACTTCACAATTTCGTGAAGATGCATGATGCCACCTACATTCCCCCAGACTACGTGGATCAATACCACGGCGAGGAAATAACGCTTCAATGAACGCGTTCAAATTGCGAGACCAATTAAAAGATTACCTTCTGTACAATTATGTAAAAGTCTTTGCATCTCTGTATTTTTATACTTTTTTATTTAAAACATTATAACACAAATTTCGTTTTGTATTTTCCAATTTTCTAAACGCACAGAACTTGATATTTTCCTTTTCCACTCACAAAATAATTTCAAATTGAATGTCAACCGATTTTCTACGGCGATGATAATATCTCGTCATTCTGGCAATGCTTCCACCAATGAATATTCTTACTCCCAATTTATGAATTCATGCTTCCACCAATGAAAGTGCTCACTCGCAATTTGTGAATGCATGAACTACAATTTGTGAATGTGTGAACCTTCAATGCGTGAATGTGTGAAACTGTCAACGAATCAACGGACGGAAAAAGTAGAAAGTAAACCTAATTTCATCCGTTAAAATTGATTAATCCGTTGGTATAGGCCACCTTCCATAAGAATGTGTGTATTTTATCTAGGTGTCAGTTAAAAACGATGGAGCAACGGATCAACGGATTCTATGGGCCTGGGTCTTTAGTCTGGGATTCGAATTTCAGGCTCGGCTATTAGATTTCAAAAACACTGAGCAAACAATCAGCGCCGCTTTACCATGAAGTATAAAAGAGTAGTGGAATGTTGTGAACGTACTTTCAGCTTCAAAATTCGCAGTTTGTCAAATTTCAAAGAGTGCGGGTAAAACTCTCAGAGAGGTAAAATTACGAAAAAGTTGCCCACTTTTTAAACGTCAAACCTCAAACCCAATTGTATGCGAAAGAAAGAAAGAGAAGGAACAAGCCAACAAAAAATTACATACATAGTAGTTTAATAGATTTGACAGATTTCACAAATTGAATTGTATCTTTAACTTTTTTTTTGCTCAGTTGAAACTTAAAACGGGTACACCCTACTGCCATTTTTGGCGCTGTTTTCACGCTGGTGGCATCACCTAACCTTATTTCTTTAACAATGGACTTGCTTTACTTCGAGTCTCCACGAGACATATTTATGTCAGACTTCATTTCAGACATCATTTTAGAAATGTCTATTTTTTCATTTGCTGGGCAAATTTTATCAAGATATTTCATTTTCAACCATATCTTGTAGAGTTGGGCTAAGTCGTGAATTTATGTTCACAGCTATAACTGTGAACGTGATTTCGTATTCACTGTGAATATAACCTGTGAATCCGAATGTATGAGAGTCATTTTTTTTAAGAATACAAATTATTCACTTACTATGATAATAAAGTACAATTTAAATATTTTTCTGTTATCTATCAATGAATTATTATATTATTGACTTCTTGTATCGTAAAATGTACTCGTAGGTAATTCGTTAATACACATGCGTTGATGTATGCACAATAAGTAATAATACCATTAAAAATATTTCGACCCAATAATTCAAAAAATAAACTTAACCCAGAAACTAATGTCACCAAAGGATGCTTGACTTGCATATACATACCTGTCACAAATTACATTTTGCGAAAGTCTCATCCAATTCCGTAAAAAAATCAAAATAAAACTTATCTTTTTTCGCATATACTCGTACTTGTACACACCAAACACAAATCTGTAAATTTTTGCTTTGAATATAACTACATACAAGAGAAATACATATTTCTATTATCTATGGTATATCCACCGAATAATATACATTTCATATACCTGAATGTTGTTTTTGCACCCAAGGCATTTTTTTCACCACGTTTTGCTTTGTTCTATCCTTCGTTGCCTGCCACTTCAGAACAATAAATGCGATGTAAAAAAGAGTTCCTCCCTTATGCGCATTAGGTATACACATTTTCCTTAATCGTTGATCGTATTTCATTGCCAGCTCTGAACAGTCATGTTCGTTATCCGCTCCTCGCTCTTCATTGAGCAATAGCAGCACTGAGCGGTTAGATCTTCGTTATCCGCTCGTCGCTCTTCATTGAGCAATAGCCGCACTGAGAGGTTAGAAGTGTACATGTTCGATATCCGCTCGTCGCTCTTCATTGAGCAATAGCCGCACTGAACGGTTAGATGTGTACATTTTCTTTCTTCATTCGTCGCTCAATGTATCTTTTGTTGCTGTGTTGGAAGGAATGTGTTTTGTGTAAAAGTGTATCGAATATTAATTTTGAGTTTGGGTAAATATGTAATGATTTATTAAATAAATTTGTGTAGTATAAATATGTTGCGTATAAATGTCTTGTGTATTAATGGCTTGTGTATAAACGTTTACCAATGCGTCCACACTCGGTAAATTTTTAAATCGAAAAAGAACGAAATAATTTACAAAAGGCACATTGAGCAATAAAGAATATGAATGTAAAAAGAAACTATGGAAAATTGAACGTTATATTCGGATTAATTCAAAGAGAGTGTAGCTGGAATGCAATTTAATAGAGAAATGGAGAGTTATCAATTAAGGTTTTGCAAATAATGTGCTATGCGTTTACTTGGCACTTGTGTTACATAGTACTAAACAGTAGCGGACACAAAAATGTGATGTGAAAAATAATTCCATATTCACGTTTTAAACATTCACAGTTTATTTTTAATTCACTCACAGGCTGCGTATGTGAATTTTCATTCGCAGTGAATAATTCACAGGTAGTGATTTTTTGCCCATCTCTAATATCTTGAAAGATTAAGCAACGACCAATTCTTGCTTGACACCTGCTCTCCACGAGACATATTTATTTCAGACTTCATGTCAGGCATCAATCAGCCATGTTTTCTTTGCAGTAAAGCTCAAACTGACAGTACCTGTCAAATTTATTTCAGGGTTTATGTCCACAGAGATGGCAAGAAATAAAAGCAGAAATCTATTTCATAAAATGAATGATTTCAAGAAATTTGTGGTCTCCATTGGAAATTTCGATTGCTTGACATATTCTATGTATTTCTTGCAATGAATTATTGATAGTGGAGACCAAGGGTTACGTTCAATGGAAATGAATAATTCTTTAAAAATATGGATGACACTGATCCAAATAAGATGTGCTCTTAATAGGTAGCCGCCACGTGACCGAAATCATCGACTAATTGAAATCAGATTTTGACGATAAGTCAATTATTTGCTGTGGAGCTTTAACGCATAAATCTGAAAGTTATTGCGAATACTTGAATTTCAAATAAAATACAAGTATTTCCTGCACGCGAATAGTATGAAAAAAATAAAAGTTTTGGTGTGTTGCTAGGCAGGCTAAAGGTGGATCACTGATAAGGTATTCTCAGTAGCGGATAATACAAATCTATTGAAATATAAGTATGTACGTACATAAAGGTGGATCTTAAAAGGACCAACTTTTTTTTTTGTGTATGTAGATGATAATCATCATGAGGCACTATGAGACACCGTGTACTCATAGTAGTGTCTGATTTCTACTGACTAAAACACCCTTCCCTAATTCTTGTTTACTACAAGTAAAGACCTTATAATAGTTTAAGCTGCAAACAAAAATATTCGCGTGAGACAGGTAGATTTCCAGCAAAAGCACCTGCTGATACCGTCATTACATGCGGCTATTTCTTATTGCGCTAAATCGAACAGTTTCGTTCTTTGGAGTCGGCGCATAAGATTTGTCACTTCCAAAGTTTGGAGTATGCCACGGTTGCAATGACCATGAAGATGAATACGGAGCTTGCGAGAAACCTTTGTTATTTCGTCTTCCACGGTGGCTATCCTTAAGTCTCTGTGGACATCATTTCTTTTTAACGTGCGGTTTCCACTTAAGTCGCTTAAGTCATTCGCAAATATTTAGCTTCGTTTACATGTGGTATCTGTACCGAGTTAATGAAAACGGGTAGGTGGATTAATTTCTTGTAAGTGAAGTTAACATGTGTTAAACGAGAGAACCGAGTGAAAGCGAAATAAAAACAACACTTTATTTTTTTTTTTTCGAGGGTAGGTGAAAATCTTCAACAAGATACTATGAGGATCGGCAGCGCGTGCTCATAGTAGTGTGGGATTCTTACCCACTAAAAAAACTCCCTTCAAAACAAACTTGTTTATATTTTTTACTACAACTAAGTATTGAACTTATCATGTGGTTTTCATTTCACGAAATAAGGACGTTTTGCAGGTACCTTCCCATTAGAAGTTCCTGCTAGCTCCGCAGTTTAGACGCGGTTACTTATCGCGCTAAGTCTAAAGGTTTGGTTTTTTGTAGACGGCACGTAGTAAATTTCTTTCATCTAAAACTTGGAGGACTGTAATATTTACGTGACTTTCTAGTCGACTTTTATGCTTTCTCGCGGACTTTTTGATTTCGTGTTCCATAGTTTTAATGCCAAGATCTCTATGGATATCGCTATTTCTAATATACCATGGCGCATTAAAAATACCTCTTAGCACTTTGTTTTCAAAAGTTAGTAAAATTTCAATGTTACTTATTTTGGTACAACCCCAGAGTTGTATACCATATGCCCATACGGGCTTTAGCACTTGCTTATATAAAAGCCGTTTGCTCTCTATATTAAGCTTGGGATATTTTCCAAGTAACTATATTTATTGCCAAGTTCTTTGCGTTTTTTCTTTACGTGCGATTTCCATTTCAGCTTTGTATCAAGTATCATTCCAAGATACTTAGCCTCATTTGCAAATGGAATTTGAACCGAGTTTGAAAAGATCGGCAAATTATTTATTTTGTTATAAGTGAAATTTACGTGAACAGAATTGGTCTCGTTGATTGCGATTCACCAAACCTTTGTCCATTCATTAACTCTATCCAAAGCTTCTTGCAGTTTTTCTGTAGTATCTTCGACCGATTTACCTACTGCCAAGATAGCAGTGTCGTCGGCAAATGTAGCTAGCTCAGTGCCTTCTACTTGCGGTATATCACGAGTGTATAATAGATATAAAACTGGACCAAGAACGCTTCCTTGCGGCACCCCAGCCATTATTACCTTAAAATCTGAATATTCGTTTCCACATTTGATGCGGAATAGTCTATTCGTAAGGTAGTTCTTCAAAATATTATATAGGTGCTCTGGCAGAACTTGTCGTAATTTAAACATTAACCCTTCGTGCCAGACCTTGTCAAAGGCTTGAGAGACGTCAGGGAATACGCTTGAACAAATCTTTTTTCTTCAAGTGACTTTTCGATTACATGTGTTATTCGATGTACTTGTTCAACTGTAGAATGCTTACTTCTGAATCCGAATTGTTGATCCGGAATGAGATGCCCTTCTTCTATTGCCGGCTGTATTCGCCTAATCAATAGTCTCTCGAACACTTTGGATATAATTGGAAGAAGCGAAATCGGTCTATAAGACGTTTTTTCAATCGGCGGTTTTCCGGGCTTAAGGACTATTGTAAAAAACCTCTGTTGGAACTCTGAAAATCGAATGGTTTCGTAAAGATTAAAAGACCGAACTTGAACGTAATGCAAACTTTATTAGATCCACGCTTGAAAATGAAGTACTTAAAGATGGGTATCATACAAGTCCTTTTATAGGATGACATGTTCAAATGATTCAAGATAAATGTGTGTATGAACGAACAATATAATAAACTTATGTATGTGAAATCCAGTATGTATATAAGATGAATAAAGAGAGTGTAAATATAATATAATGAAAGTGTTGCCAGTACCAATAATTTTTAACATCCTCCGGGCGGGCCAGATAGGGTGAGTTCCAGCGGGTACAGCAGCTGTACAGGCCGACGTGTTCGTGCTCCATCTGAGTATCGTATTTCGCAGGCTCTAACCTTACCGTCACGTCCCTTATACACATTCTCAACTATAGCCATTTTCCAGTTGGTTCGAGGTTTTCCAGAATCGAATACTAGGACAACATCATTTGGTTTCAGCGGTTCTGAAGAGGCCCCTTTAGTATGGTGAAAAGATCGCAGAAGCTGCATATACTCCGATCGCCAACGGTTCCATAACATGCCAGTGTATCTCATTCGCTGCTTTCAAAGTGTTTGAATCTCGCTGGAACCTGGTTCCCCCTCACTTGCCTTAGGGATTCCATCGCGACTTAGCAAAAAATGAGCGGGTGTAAGAGGAGTAGCATCAATCGGATCGCTGCTCATATACGTTAATGGTCGAGCATTCACCATCGCCTCAGCTTCAGCAAGAATAGTTCGTAGTTGCTCGAAAGTTAATTTCGCTCTTCCAATGACCACCTTAAGAACGTTTTTTTATAGAACGAATGAGATGCTCCCAAAATCCGCCCCACCACGGGGCTCGCTCGACGATAAACTTCCATCGTATACGGTGACTTGACAGGAAGCTATGAAATTGTTGTTCTTTAAATACAGTCCCTTCTAGCTCCAAGGCTGCCCGTCTGAAAGTTCGAGCATTATCGGAAAAGATGACGGATGGGAGTCCTCTTCGGGCAATAAAACGCCTGAGGCCCATCAAACAGCTTTCGGTGGTCAGATTTGTCACTAACTCTAAATGCACAGAGCGAATGGCAGCGCAGGTAAATATCATGAAATAAGTTTTACTCATTTCTCCATTAGATCTATCAAAACAATTGAGAGGACCTGCGAAGTCCACACCCACATTTTCAAAAGGTCTAGACAATGTGAGTCTTTCTATCGGAAGGGGTCCAAACGGTTGAGTTGCTGGCTTCCCCCACAGCTTCTTACAGATGACGCACTGCCTTAAAATCTTCTTGACGAGTGGGCGTCCTTTCAGGATCCAGAATTTTTCGCGGAGCTGGGACAGAACCAGATTGGACCCTCCATGTAAAGTTCTTTGATGGTAATCCTTAACTATTAGATAGGTAATGTACGAATCATGAGGCAGTATGACAGGATGTTTGAAATCTGTAGATTCGTTCAGTGTTTGCAGACGACCACTTAAGCTTAACACCCCCTCCTTGTCAAGAAACGGGCACAGCTGAGCGATCTTGGAACATTTGGATATTGGTCGTTTTTTCTGCAAAAGAGAAATCTCATTAGAAAATTTATCGAATTGAATGTACCTTAGCCAATATGACTCAGCGGCATTTATCTCCTCTGCCATCAGATCGATAGATGTAGGCCTTTTTTTCTTTTTACAGGACGTCGAGAAACGCAGTGTATATCCTGTAACTCTCAGCAAGCACTTCCACGTGCTAAAACGTTGAAAGTTAAGAACATGCTCCATGATTTCGTACTCCAATACAGAAGTCTCCGCCGGCAATACCAAAGAAGTAACATCATGAACAATTGCCAATGGGTCGCATGTGTAATCGTCACTTTTGAGCCAAACCGGTCCTTGGATCCACAACGAAGATGTTTTTAGGGATTCAGCCGTTATCCCCCTTGTGAGCAGATCTGCAGGATTCTCCTTTCCGGTACAGTGACTCCAATCCGATGTTGATGTAAGGCGCCGTATTTCGCTTACACGGCTCTGTACATACGGCTTCCATCTGTCGACTTCTCCTAGTATCCAACTTAATGTTATTTTGGAATCTGTCCATAGATGAAATTTTTGGACAGAGATCTTGAGTGAACGTTTCATGTATGAACACAACCGTGCTGCTATTAATGCAGCAGTAAGCTCTAATTTCGGCAGCGTTAACTCATTTGTACCATCTTGCTTTAGGGGTGCCACACGACTCTTCGCACATAAAAAGGAAATAAAACTCTCACCTGATAGAGACGTATTTTTCATATAAGCCACAGTGCCATAGCCTTCATACTCGCGTCAGCAAAAATATGCACACTTATTTTGTGTGGAAAAGTTGACAAAGCAGATCTCGGTATGGTGTATTCCATTAACTGCAGAAGGTTCTCAGCGCAACTTTCCCATTCGCACATAAGATCGGCAGGAAGTACTTGATCCCAGGGCAGCTTTCTTTTCCATATGGACTGGAACAGAATTTTCAACTTGATAACAACTGGTGCAACCATTCCCAACGGGTCGAATATCCTGGCAATCGTTTGTAGTACCATGCGTTTAGTTACCTTAGATAACCTGCCTTCAACCATTTGTATGGGTACAGCTATTTCATCACTGCGGACATACCATTCTAGTCCCAACACCTTCTGCTTAACTGGAGAATCGATACCAAAAGCCTTTCTAATCTCCGGGCTGTTTGAGTTCCATTTTCGCAGATTCATGCTCGCACTTCTCATAATCGAAACAGCTTCCTTGTAGATTCGTTTTCCTTCCTGTTCCGTGTTGACACTTGTAATAAAATCGTCCATGTAAAACCCACTTCGTAGCACATCGCATGTTGTGCGAAAACGATCTTCTTGGTTGGATAAATTTGTATAGTCGTAGACAAAATAAAAGGACTACTCTTAACTCCAAATGTTACTCTCGTCATTCTATAATCTTCATATTGCAACGTGTCGTCTTGGGATTTAGCTCGAGATATCCAAATAAAACGGTGGCAGTCGCGGTCCTTCTCATTTAGCATTATCTGAAGAAAGGCTTTTTCCCAAAATCCGCCCCACCACGGGGATCGGAGTGCAGTGAGAGTGCGACAACTAGATGTAATTGAATTGTAGAGATTACGTAAACCTGCAGCATCGGTCTTTGAATGAATTGCGCAAAGGGAAAGTAGCTGCTGCATGTTTTTGTCAATTAATCGCTCGCTGTCACCGAATTGCTCTTGTAGAAGGGAGACCGCTGCTTCATAACACCTACCCGAAGCGGTAAATCCAGCTATCACTTTCTTGGCGCTACCAACCAATACATACTCAAGGTAGCTTAATTTGTCAGCTGATGTTAAACCGCCGGTTTCATGTACCGCAGCGCGGAACTGCTCCCAAAACGGCAACCGCTCATGCAAACTTCCTTCCTCTTTGTCCAGATCGTCGACTTTGAGGAGTGCTTTGTTCTTCACCTCCTCATTCGTTGTATTCAAGCTATCATGAGCCGCCGTTAAACGCTGTATAAACGCCACAAGTTGCTCCTCTATGGCGTCGTAGAACTCTTCAGAGGTTGGTCTGGACTCTTCGGAGTCAAGAAATTCTGAGGCAGTTTTGACAATTTTCGTCACCTGACCTCTGTAGGCGGACCGCGCGGATAATTCCATTGTTTTGAATTACGAACCTGAATTTACGAATCTAACCCGACCAACCCGTTTCGGCACCAAAATGTAAAAAACCTCTGTTGGAACTCTGAAAATCGAATGGTTTCGTAAAGATTAAAAGACCGAACTTGAATTTAATGCAAACTTTATTAGATCCACGCTTGAAAATGAAGTACTTAAAGATGGGTATCATACAAGTCCTTTTATAGGATGACATGTTCAAATGATTCAAGATAAATGTGTGTGTATGAACGAACAATATAATAAACTTATGTATGTGAAATCCAGTATGTATATAAGATGAATAAAGAGAGTGTAAATATAATATAATGAAAGTGTTGCCAGTACCAATAATTTTTAACAACTATTATGACTTCGGCGGCTTTCCATTAACTAGGAACATATTCTAGTCTAAGCGCGGCGTTTATAATGATCAGAACTTTAATTTCACAGACGTATTTTATTCAATTACTAAGACAATTGTTACTGTCGCGACTGTCGGTGATTGACCCCCAAGCAGTTACAGTGTTGGTTTAAATACCTTTGGAGAGTCTGCATGTACCGTTGATCTTGCACATGTGTCGATTTGGTCTCGTTAAGAACAATGCGCCAAGTTTTTGTCCACTCGCTTTTATCCAAAGTTCGTTGGAGTTCTATAAGTGCTGACTCGATTGAACTTTCCGTTGCCAGAATGGTACCAAGGACACTTCCTTGTGACACTTGATAGCTTCACTGCGTGTGCCTTCTTTTCTCCTTAAAGGAGTATTTTTCCACGCGGCATTCTGTATGGATTTAATAAATGTGCCGAGTTTATCTTCTATTTGGAATGGTGTTTTAAACGACATATTTAAGATGATATTTTTTCCGCATTCATTCTTAATTTCGTTTGTTTTGTTGCTAGTTAATCTAGATGCACTATCTATTTTCATTAGTCGGTCACTTATTGTCAAAATTACATGTGAGTGGTCTGAGGAGAGATCAAATCTTTCCTCTATTTTCGCAAATTTTTTAGATACTCCTTTTGCAACAAAGAAGTCTATTAGGTCAGGTGTTGTTGCTGTATCGGAGGGCCAATATGTCGGTTTCCCCGTCGAAACCGGGGAATTGCATCGATTTCAATCGTTGTATTCATGGAGTGTTCATTGCAGTCCTTATTTAATAAGAAGGATCCACCTCTAGATCTTTTGGAAGGGTGGTATGCGTGATAAGCACCATATCCTCTTAATTTTACTCTGGATTCCTGTGTCAAATTAGTTTCAAAGATCAAGCAAAAATAAATGTTGCCATTCTACAAGAATACTCAAGGTTGCTCAATTTATCAAATATGACGTTGTTTATCTCGGAAGGCTTGTGAAAATTTTGAAAATTGGATCTATGGTAACACCGATTTATTTGTTTTCTTGCGACGCAACTTGAGCATATGTTAGCGCACGTGAAGTTGCGGCTTTTCCGTTTTTTTTTGTCTAAGAGACTTACTTAACTCGCCTCTCGCCTTCACTTTGAAGAAATTATTGACGGTCGTTACCCTTACCTTAGCAGTTTTACGACTATCTTTTTGGTTTTGCGTTCGACGTAAAATATTTTTTAATGTGTTGCGCCTTTTTTGAAGCTCATTCGCCACTTCGCAACCTCGATAGTTCGCTGGGTGATTTTCTTTGCAGTTTATGCAGGTAGCCGGGGTCTGCTTATTTAGGTCACACCTTTCCAACAGATAGTTACTGGCACATTTTAAGCATCACAGCTCTTTCTAGCAGTACGACTGTGTGTGATTAAGGCCTGGACAGCGTTTACACTGGACACGAGTGGTGAAGCCCCCTGGCTATAACACACAATGGTCTTTCTGACTTATGTTTTTAAGTGTACCACTGGATCTTTTCCATGTTCAATTTTTGTGATATTGCTCGGTAACCATCGGAGTCATCAACATTAATTGTCCAAGCATTGTTCCTGAGTGTCGTTACCTTGAACTTCGATGTCATCGTTCCTTTGAGAAGGCAATGCATTTTATTGTAGCCCGTTATGCCAACGATGTCGTGGTCAAGCGGTAGTGCATGCGATTTTAAGAAAACGCAAGCGTTTTCACTTGGTTTAGGCCTACCAACTCCTACTATCAACATTCTCGTGGTGAGCGCTGGGTGCCTAGTACCTTGATCCAAGAAATGGTAACCAAACCCTTTTGGGCGATTTTTGGCGGCAGCAGATGAAAGAGAGGGAAAAGAGTGCTTTCTCACCAGAGCTTTTCTCCTTATTCCAGACGGCAGCGAACGAATTCCCTAGAAGGAGTCGACGGTGGCGTCTACAGGGTTATTCAGGGGCTTGGAATAGAGATGGTGGCAGAGTAGCCCTTAATGTGGCAGCGGCAGCGCTCATACTCCCGTAGTAGACTATTGGCACTGGTGTACCCGACCCGAATCCTAAGGGTATAATAAAAGGAACCGGCTCTCCAGGTTGGGGGTTGTGTCGTTGGGTTAACGTCTCTACCACATAAAAAACTTGTGGCTACGAAGCAACCAACAGCCTCGGATACGGATGATTATATTGTTGACGATCCTTACAAATGCAAAATGGACAGCGATCTTCGTAGCTAAACGTGGAATGTTATGTCCCTCTACAAACCACGTGAAGCCGAACAACTTGCGGTGGCCTTAGACTGCTACAAAGCAGCCATAACCGCCATCCAGAAAGTGCGATGGGATGGGCCGGGCAAAAGGAGGATGATAAACTGCCACATCTACTACGGCGATTGCTACAACAGAGACAACGTCTTTTCGGGTGCGGATTTGTTATAAGAGGCAGACTTAGGCAAGAAATCTTTGCGTTTTCGGCATGTGAACGAGCGCCTCATGACTATCCGCATCAAGGCTAATTTCGACAACATAAGCCTAATACAGAAACACAGCACACGACATCACATCCGACAATGGATTCAGGCTAGTCGACTTTGCGGCGCAGGAGGAAACGTTAGCTAGTCCCTATGCCCTATGTTCAAATCATACAGGAAACATTTTCTTGGAAGTAATGAACTTCACCTTAGGATTCTAAGCGGAAAAAAATTTGTCCAGTTATAAAATCTCCTGAAACACGCTCTTAAATACCGTACCTTCCTAATGAATGAATGTATTTAAATAATTCTCAGTAAGCTTAAAGTAATAAAATAGAACAGCTTTAACCTGACAGGAAACTTTTAAAGTTATTGTCATGTACTTAATTTTTGAATAATTTGAATTAATTTGAATACTATGTTTTTATAACAACTTTTTTAAGAAAATAAAATTATTTTATCTATCTATCTATCTATCTATCGTAGCTAGTACACGGTTCCCACGTCTTGATATTCACAAGAGGACATGGCTCTCTTTTGATCGAAAAGCCCTCAACCAAATCGACCACATTGTGATCGACGCAAGGCACTCTTCCTATATTCTGTTCTGGGCTTACGAACTTTCCGAGGAGCCAATGTGGACTCGGATCCCTACCTAGTTGTAGAAAACATCGACTTCTCAGAAAAAAAAGGAGCATGAGAAGCGCTCGATCGAGGAGATTGAGAGACTTTATTGTAAGATTGATGTTCGAAAATTTTACTAAAAGGTAAAATAAACATGCCAGGGTTTTAAAGCCAGAACAGCAGACTACAGGGACGAAAATTACAATATAGTAGTAGAATCGCAGTCGGTGCTGAGGATATGGAAGAAACACTTCTGTCGACTGCTAAACGGCGATGATGACCAATATTCTACTGTCAGGCAGAATCAGCAATTCAACAGTGACGATGATAGTCAAGACTTACGTCAACCCGATCAGAATGATGTGAGGATAGCGATATATAAACCAAAATCCAACAAAGCTGCTGGAGCCAATATACTCGCCGCCGAACTTTCCAAAGCAGGAGGAGATGAGTTGGTGAGGAGCATCACCAGCTCATCTATAAAATCTGGTCGGTTGAAAGTATGGTCGATGAGTGGAACCTCAGCATCGTTTGCCCGATCCTGAAGAAAGAAAACCCTCTGAACTGCGCCAACTGCAGAGATATACGTGTTCAAAACAGCGCATATAAGATATTGTCTGCCGTATTATGTGAGTGCCTAAAACCGATCGTCAACAACCTGATAGGTCCTTATCAATGCGGTTTCAGGCCGGGAAAGTTCACCATTGACTAACTATCCATGCTACGGTAGATCTTGGAAAAAACACATGAATAAAAAATCGATACGCATCACCATTTCATCGGGAACTTAACATGTTCTATATCACAACAAATTACTGCAGGAATTTTTTGATATTATTTAAATAAGCTTTAGAGGTCGCTTCCGCTCGTACAACTCTCAAACAATAAACAACTACTTGCTTGCTTTGTAAACTTCATCATCGTTCCAAATTTCTACATCCGTTTTCAAAAACACAGAGAACAAGTCAGCTATGCTAAAAAAAAATTCAATGTGTTGCTCGATACAAAATCTTCGAGGTTTTTATTTAGTATCAGAGCTGTAAATCATTTCTTTGAGGTTAGGTTTCGTTTAATTTTATTTAAGTACTCATTATTATAATTACATTACTTAAATACGAAAATCAGTAAACATGGGCTTGCCGTCTGCCCGATTAGCAATTTCTAATTCATTCAAAATAGATAATTCAATTATATTGATAAATACGAATATTGTTTTTTGGTTTTAAAATCATTCCTATGAGGTATGAAGTTAAGCTTAAGAAGTTCTCCCCGAAGCTTCAGCACCATTGATATTTCGTCGACACTGTACTCATCACGGAAATAATAAAGCTGCAAGTTATGATTTAAGCGGCTGTAGATAGTCCTGTGCAGTGAACCGGATGCTTCCTCTAAGAACCTAAGCCTTTCTTGTTCATCGACCTTGGAGATAAGCTGATACAGTTCGTATTTCCAACTCCCGCTGCCATTGAAAGTTAGTTCGATTCCACAGCCACAGCTCCATCCACTCGTTGAACCAGCCTGTTCCGCTATGTATTGCTGGAAGAGCTGTTTTTTTGGTAACAAATGGTCGGACATACCAAGCACTTTAATTATGTAGTCGACTTACAGTTTGAACATTCTTATGAATAGTGGAGATAGACCCGTTTCGACCATGATCATATAATTTGGTGTATTGGGTGGCAGATGAAATGACCTCTTAATATAATACCTCAGGAGCTTTTCGACGGTGTCATATTTCCTGCATCCCCATACTTGCGCCGCGTAAAGCATAATCGATTCGGAGACTATTTTAATTACCCTGTATTTACTGCTATGAGCAATATTCCTGTTGTTGAAGCACCTCCCCAAGCCGGATTTATTGCAGTTTTAGATTTGGTTAACTTTTCCTTCAGATGTCTTTTCATGTTAAGATTCTTAGTAAAATACACTCCAAGATACTTATACTCGTTAACTACCTCAATTACCTCTCCATTGTAGTGCCATTTTTTATTAAGACAATTCCTACCACCACCTTTTTTAAAGATCATGACCTTTGATTTATCCAAATTAACGATTAAGCTCCACAGCTGACAGTATTCATAAAGTCGATTGATCATTAGTTGCAAAGTTTCGGAAGAGTGAGCAAGCAAAACTATAACGTCTGCAAGTAAAAGTATTTTAACCAGCACACCTGCATACATTATGCCACCTGGTAGAAAATCGACCAAATCCTCTATGTTGAGTGCAAAGAGGCTTGGGCTTAATGCACATCCCTGTCGTACTCCTAATCCGGCCTGGAACCATTCAGACTTTGCTTTAAAATATACGAAGAATGCAAAAAGCTTCTTATGCTGTGCGAACAAATTTTCCACAATACTCCTCAACATAAATATATGATCAACCGTAGAATATCCTGATCTAAAGCTGGCTGGCTTTAAATCATTTCTATGAGCAGACTATCCTACAGGCGCTTGTAACCAGTACTTTGCATAAATTCTGACCGTAAAAACCCAGATGTATTTTATTACTTTTATTTATCTTTCTTCAACATCGTGAATTGATCTCTTAGTAAATAAATCTTAAGTGAATACCTAGATGTCTTTTGTAATCCAGCAGGCGCTCGAAAAGAAAAGAGCCCGTAGCGACCCTACACGCAAATGGAATTTGAAAAAAAAAATTTCATGCGTGTATCTTTCAGACAGAAGAACTACGCGTAAATAACAGGGCGCCCGGAAATAATTTCAAAACTTGGATTTTAAGAACCAGCCTAACGCATATTGTTTGTGGATATCTTGTCTGTTGAAAATTCATTCGAAGAAACGAATACGAGTTAATAGTTGACAGTAACGGATACATTGAACAGAAAGGGTACTATTTTTACATCATTAGCCTGAGCCAAATAGGGTTGAAGGTTATCACAAGAAATAGTCTAACTGTAATTCATTCAACTCTAGGTAGTTATATGAGAATTTGTAATTCTAAGTTACTGTTTAAATGTTAAGGACATTTTAATATTCGACAGATTCAGAATATAAGAAATATTTTGTTTTCCTTCTATTTAAGATGTTCCTGCTTTCACAATTTCAAAAGAAAAGTACAAACCTGGTGAGGAGTGCACTGATGTCACCGACCTTGTCCCTTCAAAAGGTATGTAATGTTGCATTATTTCGCTTAAGCTGTTGGTGCTTTTAGATTATGAAATAGCATTTTTTTTTCAATAGTGTTACAATTATCGCATATTTTGTACAACTGCTTTATACGCAGCATTGTTGTGTATTTTTTTTAAGCCAAAAACATGTATTATACCATACCTACTTTTAACCAACAAATTTGTCATTGCTTATAAACAGTTTGATAGTTTCGTTATTTGATGTCCTTCAAATGTAAGCATTTGTGCAACCCATATGGGATAAATTACACTTTTTTGGTTTCTTTATACATATGTATGTATGTAAGCAAACCTCTACTAAGGGTATATGTGTATGTACGTAATAGAAAGTTAAACTAATCCAATTATAATTTCTATTCATTCTTTTGACTTCGTATTCTGTTAGGTGCCAAGTTGCAATATATTCCATGGTTCATTATTTTTAAATAGTCTATTGGCTGTACGCAGATTAGACAGAGCTTAAACCATAGTTTTTAGGGTAAACTTGTCTTGTATTATAATACAACAGACATTTAAAAATACAAATTAAATAATTTATCAGTGATAAAAAAAAAGTGTGATACGGTAAGTTTTTTTCTTCTTGTATGTATATTATGTATGCATATGTATATTAAAACAAAGAAAATCAGTTTATATCAAAATGGTGTGTATCGCAACATGACTAGACACAACCTGGCTTTTAAAAAATGTACGATAGGAAAAAATATGGGTACTACGTAAAAAAATCAAAATGGAATAATTGTGTTAATTAAATTATAATAAATAATTGTCTCTTTGAATGTCAATTGTCCAAAGAAATTATTGTATCATATTAACGTAAGCGTAAATTAAATAGAGCTTGTGTATGCCTAAATAAAACATTAATTTATTTAAATCTGATATAATAGTACAAGACATATGCACAAAATATACTATGTTTCACAACTTCTTATATTTAGAAAGCTTGACGTGTATGTACATTACACACTTATGTACATACATCTCGCGGAAAGAAAACTGCATTTTAACCCTTTAGTTAATTATTATTCCATTTCATTTTTCATAAAGGAAGTAGATGAATTTCATTACGGAGTTAATATGTTAGCAGTTGCTTGCTTGCTTCGGTGACGCTACAGTCCGAGATGGACCTGAGCCTCAACCAACAAAGCTCTCCAGCCACCACGGTTACGAGCCAGCTGCTTCCAGTTGCGCACGCCAAGTTGGTAAAGGTCCCCCTCCACTTGTTTGCGCCACCTACCGCGAGGTCGTCCTCTACTGCGTCGTCCATCCGGGGTGGATTCGAAGACTTTCTTGGCGGTAACCTCGGGTTCCATCCGCTCTAAATGACCCAGCCGTCTTAGTCGCTGTGTGTGAACTCTTCTGGCTAAGTCGATGTCCTTATATAGGCCGTACAGTTCGGCATTGTACCTTCTCCTCCATTCGCCGTCTATGCAGACGGGACCAAAGATCGCTCGAATAACTTTTCTCTCAAAATAACCAAGGGTATCCGAATCCGATCTCAACAAGGTACATGCCTCTGCGCCATAAAGCAGGACTGGGATGATTAGTGTCCTATACAGAGTTAACTTAGTAGTTCGTGATAGGGCTTTGTTACTCAATTGCCTTCTTAGCCCGTAGAAATAGCGATTGGCAAGAGTAATTCTTCTTCATCTCTCCACTGATGTGATTTGTGGAGCTCAGCATAGAGCATAGGTAGACAAAGTGCTTTACTACAAAATTAAAAAAAAATTATATCTGCCTATTGTGGCGTTCTGTCCAAGACGCCGTTGTTGGGTGTCCTTTTTTGTATACAGCATATATTTTGTTTTGCTTTCATTCACCGCTAAACCCATCTTCGTTTCCTCGATCTCAATACTAGCAAATGCCCCACTGACGGCCCACTGAGTTCTTCCGACTATGTCAACGTCATCGGCGTAAGCGAGTAGTTGTACAGACTTGTAAAAGATTGTACCTCCGGTGTTGGCTTGTGAGTTTCGTACAATTCTCTCAAGTACTATGTTAAAGAGATTGCATGATAGCGCGTCACCTTGTCTAAGACCTTTCTTGACATCGAACGGTTCGGTGATGTTCTTACCGACTTTGATGGAGCAGCGAGAGTCCTCCATCGTCATTCTGCACAAACGAACGAGCTTAGCAGGGATGTCAAGATTAGACATGGCTCTGTATAACTCGTCTCTACACACACTACCATAGGCAACTTTGAAATCGCTAAAGAGGTGGTGCTTATCGATTTAATATACGGCAGACAATATCTTATATGCAATGTTGCGGAGACTTATACCTCTGTAGTTGGCGCAGCTCAGAGGGTCTCCTTTCTTCAGGATCGGGCAAACGATGCTGATGTTCCATTTATATTAGCAGTTAGTGATATGGTAAACTGGGGAACATTCGTTAACTCTTTTTTAAAGCTTCGTATTGCAAAAAAAATTTTCGTGTTTCAAAAACTCAAGTCATTTTTTTGAAAGTGCCCCAAACCGGGGCAGCTTCGGCATTTGATGGAACACATTCAGCACTGAGGTTATTTAAAAAAAAATACGAAAGGTTTGGTTCTTGTTTTCTATTTGTTTTATTTTTAACATAATTAATGAAAAAACAAGAAAAAAATCAATAAATGTTGAATTCAGGCAACAAAGTAAGGGATAAAAACATCGCATAGTTACAGAAAGCACGATAAAGTTAAAATCAGCAGTTTTTGCTAAATTTAATTTCTGTCCGAAACTTCCTTAAAAACATCCCAATTTGTTGGATGTGATATATTATTTTGTATTACATATTCATATACCAATTTTCGAAAAGAAGCACATGTTAAGCCAAATGATGACACGCCAAATGATGACACGCTAAATGATAACTGTGACAAGCTGGATATTACTTAGTAGCTGATTTGAGTGTTTCTCTTTCAGTTCATAGTAATTCGTCACAAAATGCTTGCCCTTAAGCAGTACTGATAGCCTTTAAAATGATGAAAGCGTTCATTCGAGCATAACGAACAGTTCATCTTCTTGGCCCTTAGACTATTTGGACTGAAACTTATTTTCTTCATCGCTTTCCGAATCAGAATTAAAGGGCCTTACTTATGAAGTTTAGATTGTAAAGTCGGACATCCTAGATCGTGCTTCCTGGCCACATGTGAAATGGTTTCTTTCTTGTTAACGACATCGTTCACAGCTTTTTTTAATTTCTCCATCAATATTGTTCTTGTTTGTTTTTCTTAGACAGTTTCGAACCGTATCTGCGTTAATAAAACACAATTTAAGCTGCAATTAAAATGTGTTGTCCATATTTCTTTGCTATTTTACAATAAAACAATCAATTAAACAGAAATATTTTTTTGTATACTTTGTATACCTTCATCTATTGATTCCATTTCAAAAATATATGACTCTCGATTAACTTATATTACAGGATAAACAACTTTGGTTAATATTTTCACTGCTTTAATCACATGGGACTTGCACTTAAAAACAACAAAGTTTTGCGATGATACTGTGGTCCGTTTGATTAATCAGTTGACCGATTGTTGTGTTTTTCTTATACTCGTAGTTTCATTATTGACGATGAAATGTCAATGTTTTATTTCATACACTGCGAATTAAAATTTTGTTTTGGCGCGGATTTGCTTCGCAGTCATTTCGAGTCCAATTGACAAGAACTGTCAAAGTCATGTGGAATTTTCGCATTTGCAGTTACAACGTTATTCGCGTAACCTATTCAAATTTGGTTCGCCGCGCTTTGCATAGTTGGTGCCTGATGTACATACATATGTATGTATATACTTAGGACAGGAACAATTACTTACCATATCACAGGGTTGCCATTCTGATTGCTCTATAGCACAACTGCTTAGGATTGCATCATGGTATAACTAATCGCCTCAGAGGGCTCACTGGTAATTATATTTACCCTTTTGCTTGGTCTAGGGAGATTAAGATGGCCACATTTCATCGCGATCGATAAGAGATTTTTTCCCGATTTCTTCTAAGTTACACAACGTTGAACGTTCTCCATTTCGTGATGGAGCAATCAATGTTCTAGCATCGAATTAGGGAAAGCGGGCAAGAAATTATTGTGAAATTTTTGGCCAAGATACTCAACGTCACTAAACTACCTAATAAATCTGTAGCACTTGAATGACATAACATCAATTTGTGAGGTTTGCTTTCGCAATAGATCTACTCGCTTTTCATTTTCGTCATCACTATCCAACAGCAATATATTTGAATGGTGAAACATAATTTCACTTTTAAATACATATAGAAAACACCCTTACACTTTATGCATGACAATGATATAGCTATCGTTCAATCGTCGAGACGATTATATTTGACAGTTTTCCACGTTACGCGAAGCAACGAGTAATCACCAGAACGATATCGTAACGATTTTATTTATTTTTTTTAATGAAGCAATACTATCGACAAAGCAATATTATCAGACGATTATCGTCGTATGTGATGATAGTCCAGCTAACATTTTTTTTTCTACATGAATATAGAATTTTTCAATAAAGACGCCAAATTTTTCCGAAAAGGTTTATCGGCTATGCATGAAGTTAGCAGTTTTTTTGACGTTTCAACTCTTCTACTCTTCTACAGTAGCGCTTCTTCCATGTTGAATTCGATGACCCTTGGGTTGAAATTCAATTCCAAATTTCCAATTTTTTCAATTCAAATCATTTCAAATTAAGTTCAATGGTTAAGTACAATGGCATGGTTTAAAACCGTCTGCCAATAACCATCAACAATGTTTTATATTATTATTATATGTATATAACGCTTCCAAAGCAAAACCTCCTGATATCACGGAATACTGGACAAATTCCTAGGAAGTTTTCTACGCTTTCTCTTTGAGATAGGTTACATAATGAACATAGAATTGGAGGATCTTCTCTGTGTGGCACGAAATTGAAAATCAATAACTCTCCCCTTGCACGAACAATTTTTGATATGACTGATGAACCTTGTTTTGTTTGAATCATGAAAGTAGTTCGATGATCCTAGATTTGAATTCAGAGTCTTCTAAATTTCTCTGTGGGTTGACACTTCTGCTTCTTCAATGTGCTTTACGTGAATACATGTACCCACATCATCACATTCCCGTCCAATTCCCATAACTTTATAATTTATTTATGCCAAGGACTCCTAAATTTATAGCGTATATCTTCCTATATATATATATGTATATATAACTTCCTTGGTTATCGCTCCGCTCTCATACATACGTATAACGCGTTCAGAACGTATATGATGCCTAGCTAAAGAGTCTTTAAGTAAAGTGGGGTATAATATAATATTATTAGCATATATGTAGTTCGGTGCATTGGGTAGTCGGAACATTCTTCGTAGATAAAACCTCTATAGCTTTTCCAAAGTATCATAACACATATAACCCTGTATTTTATACAGTGAGGTTATTGAAAACAGTTCCACGATGTAAAATCCAATGACACCCCTAAGATTCAAAAGTTTTTCTTTCAGCGGTGGCTCCATAATAAGGTTACTTGAAATAATCTCTCCTAAATATTTATACTGCTTCACAGCTTCAATAGGCTTCACCCCTTTAGAAAATCATGACTTTCGACTTAAAATTCTATTATCCATTCTCTATGCATGCACAGCTCGTAAAGTTCGTGGTTGTACCTTCTTACCCACAAATTAATAAATAATACAAATGGGGCCGAAAATCGCTTCTGTATTGTAGATCAAGACTTGAATAATAAGAAATGAGGTCAACTTAGATGTTGGTCCGAGGGCCCTACTAATCAATTGACTATTTGGACCAAGGATTGCATTGATTGTTGTGCTACTTCGACACATTCGAGCACGAGTCAATAACATTTTTCTACATTTTCTACAAGGTGTACATAGAAATGCATGGTTAGCAAGGAGATTCTAATTTCGGATCGAATTATGACCCCACAGATATGAAGTTTATAGCAAGTCCATCCAGGTGTTTATCCTATAGTTGACTGTATATGTATGTACGAGTATATATCATAGACAGGCAGAATTGAGAGAGTTCCCTATCATATTGATATTAAGGTTGATAAAAATTCTTACCTCGGTAACCGAGATTTGAATGGCGTTAAATATAATATATCGATGACGGGATATCAATGAAAATAAATCAAATTAATATCTCGTATGCAATATGGTTTAACAAGTACCAGCATATTATTTGTCAAACTGGCGCTAGATATGTCTGTAGGCAGGTTGGTTGGATAGAGCAGACAAATTTCTCTTACTCCCAAGACTTAGCTATTGTTAGCGTAGGCTGCAATTGGTAGAACGCTTTGAATTCAGTTCTCTTTGCGCATTCAATTCGTAAGGCCACTTCGATGAATTTGCGTATAAAGCACGATAAATACAGGGAATTAAATTTATATTTTTATGTCCGTGTAGAGAGTGTAGCTGTATACACGTATTACATACATACATATTGAATTTAACGCAAACAGCCCATAAAAGGTCTTTAATTTACCATTTTGATGTACCAAACATACTTTAAGCAGCGCCTTGTGGCGTCGCATATTGTAAGTTGTAAACCCAGAGCTAAACATAGGGACAGCAAGTAAAAGGTCTGTGATGCATAGTCATCCATGTAATGAATTGCTTTAATTTCTTTGAAATATAGGTTTTGAAAGACTTCTTTTAGAAATTTTTAATTTATCGAATTTCCCATTATTCGTTTTCATTAATCTATCTATTGTATAAAAATATTTTTTCACAAGGCTGGCCGTTACTTCCAGTACTTCTAGATCCAGTAGGGCATCAAATTTCGAATTAAAGAAATGTTACAAGTGTAGGTCCCACATTCACCTTTACCGATTATACCAGTTTTTCGTCTTTTTGTTAGCATCTTCTTTCATTTTCAGCACTATAATCTACAAATATTCACAAAATTAAATGATTTGCATCTGAATTAAACACAAAACCTTAGAAGAAGCTCAAAATCTCAGAATAGCATGAGAACATGTACTCGTAACTTGCAGCGTCTTCATAAATAAATACCCAACTCAATTTCTTGCAATCTGTTCTTTTTTTTAATTTAAAGTAATTTTTGGAAGACAAAAACATGATTTGTTGTACAGTCTGAAGTGTAGTTAAAACTGCTATAAATATTGTCTACAACTTTTGTTCTGTATAATGTATACTTTTCGAAATAAATACAATAAAAATAGAAGGGTAATATCTTGTCGCGCAGTTGCATCTATGTTGATTAAAAATCCTGTGTCGCTTTCCGTTGGACAAAATGAAGATTTTGTGCCCCGGTAAATCCAGCCGGGTCTGTTAGTTGAATTTTAAGTACTTCCGCAGGGAATAGTTTTTTTCTTAAGAATATGAGGTATAGGGTTAATGCTTGAATAGTATGAAGTTAGATATTATTTCATTTTTGTTGTATTCTTTTGTCATTGAGAAACGTACACAGCTGAAAGTTCTTGCTTTACTATTTTTCACATTATTTACAAAAAAAAAAACTGCATCACTTGAAGCACCAGTTTTTTTTTGGATAGGTATTAGCTTTACATATATACATATGTATAGTATACTGCATATTCAAAATAATTATTGTATTAAAAAAAATTTAACATTTACCACGTATGTTTCTCATCCACGATATCATACTCGTATTTTATTATACATTAAAAAAATGCTTTTGATAACACTATGTGCTTGTAAGAGGAGACTTGCTGGAGTAAACATGGCGTTCTTAAATTAGACTGCTTTTCACCTTCTTTTAAAATTTTAAATTAAAAAAAGGCATATGATTATACATACATATAGCCTGGAGCGAGGAGTAACTCCAATTATTTTTTATATTAAGTTAGTTTTGAACAATTTTCCATTAACGCATCTAACAATAAAAACACCGCCATAATTACTCAAGTTTTTCTCATTACTCAATGCATGCAAATTGTAAAAAAATGGAATATGTACTATATATAAAAGTAAACATACATAATATTGTCATATTTTATGCTGCAATTTATGAACATGACATGGATTCAAATTAAAAGCCAGCATCAGTATTCTCAACACAAGCAATAACCGTGCTGCTGCATATGATGAAACTGATAATGTGTCATTTATTTACGACACTGAAGGGACACCTAGTTCTCCTAATAAAAATTACACCGCTGCATTTTTAAAAATGAGCGGTAGTAATGAGATTTCAAAAGTATCTAATGATAAGTGCCTACCAAGCAATAACGATTTTGGGGAAAATGGAAAAGATGTTCAATGCGTTAAACAAATGGTTCATCTGTTAGAAAACCCGAATAATTTTGTTGAGAAAAGTGGTGAATTCAAACGGAATGTGCCGCATGATAATTTATATAATGTTAAAGACGTGGTAAAAAAAATAGAGGGAAGCTGTCTCGAAGCAATACCTTTTCCTACAAAACATAAGACGCAAAATAGAGATCCTGACTTAAAGACAATTGAAGATCAAATTAATAAATACATTCAAACCAATGAATCTGAAGACAGGTTGAAAAAAGCTACAGTCATAATTAATCAGGACCTAATCAGAGACTTGGAAAATATTGGCGAAGAGATCTGTGAAATTAAATGCACTAAGCAAAATATAACACAATTGGCGAAAAAAACTCTAACCGATTCGGAATCTCCGCAAATCTCTGGAAAATATTTTCCACAAAATACTATTAAAAATGCAGAAGTTAGAACTTTTCCAAGTGAATCGCCTCGGTGTGAAGGAGTTTTTCCTGTAAAAACTGTTTTTAAAAAAATTAACGAATTCGAAATTTGCACCAGAGGTGAAATTCCATTAAACTATTTTATCAAGTCAAGTCAAGCGCATAGTAGCGAATGGCTTAACGATATTTCCGAGATGAATATTGAGGAAAACATATTTCCAGTAAAACTTTCGGAAAAGGAAACAGAGGAAGATTTAATACATTCGCTTAAAAAATTTCCCATTAATTTGTATGAAAATCAATTATCGCGATCATTAACTAAAAAAAAAGTTGTGACCAAACCGTCTTCGACTTCAACAGAGTTTCATAGCACTATAATACCATATATAGAGCAAAAGCAAATGCAGGTGACAGAAAATGGTGAAAACACGACTGTTTTGAAAGAAACCGGTGTTTCACATCAGACAGACTTCGCAAGTCATGTGTCGCATATAGTCTCATTTTCTGATACGAGTACGAGTGCAATATTCAAATCAGATACTCCATTAATTCTTAAAGGAGAAGATGCAGATTTGGATGTAGGTGCGACATTTCACACTGACGTAGCTGATAGTTTTTTAGTATCAAAAGGGAACGAAAGTAGCATCTGCAGTCAAGAAGCAAAAAAATATATGAACTATTCAATGACAAAACTAAAGGCAGAAAAATCAAAATGTACCGACCCGGTAATCCACGAACATATTCAGCCACTTCTTGTTTTTAATGAAAGCGTAGTTAACAGTGATCCTAAATCAAACATATTTGATTCGAAATCCATTGGCACCAAGAAAATACCACAACCCGTTAATGTATTCGAAATTTCTTCTCAAGTTTCCAAGACAGTTATTCCAGGATTTCTGGAATTAGACAAGCTTGCAAATGACGAGAAATACGAGCAAGGAATCTTGAATTCAAAAATAAAAAAACAATTAAAGCATTCCGAAAGTAGAGAAAATTTGGCAAAAACGTTGCCCCTTGCAGTAGAAAAACCAGCAGTAGAAAAAATAAAAGACAAAAATCAAGATTATTTATGTTCCAAAAAAAGGCAAGAAGAAGAAGAAGAATCAAACTTTTCGAAGATATTTACCAGCGAAGGTGATGTAAAAATATTACCATCAATAACTACGATAGAAGGAGCTAATCTTGCAATCCACGAAGAAGTTTGTGTTTCAGCAAAAAAGATAATGGACTTAGGCATCATCACACCAAATGCTCTAGGAAACCCTCAATCTTCAAGAAAACATTCAGATAATATTTCAGAAAATATGATTGATTTAATTACACCATTAGATCCTCTTGCGTCCCAAGAAATCAAAATTGACTTAGGTTTTTTAGGAACAAATATAAAAAAACTAAGTATCGACAAACCAGACCAAACCAAACGACATCTGCCAATAAAACAAAATGAATTGAGTAATTCTAAAAGTGACGATTATCCAAAATTAGAAAAACTTTATAGTGAAAGCAAGGAAACACCATTTATTGATGACGAACAAAGGAAAATATTAAATTTACAAGCTTCTAAAGCAAATTTAACTGCTCAAAAACAGGTTCCTAGCGAGACAAGCGGTAGAAAGCTAGAGTTAGGAGTTCCCTTTCATGATGCAAGAAAACAATTATCCCTGAAAGATGATCAAGATGAAAAGAAGGTAGAGCTCACTGCCTCCATATCAGAACATAAGACAGAAGTTAGTTTGTTAGACACCCAAATGACAGGCTCAAGTATTGTTCCACATAATTTAGAAATAAATGCCCAACCTCTGAGAAAATCGGACACAGATATTTTAGGAGCTGTACATGTTTCGAAACTCCCCTTTGAAGCTCTTGCCTATGATAACATACAAACAGCACCAGTTTTGACAACACCAGCATCAGATTCTGAAGCCCTACGAACGGGTATGACTCTATCAGAAAGTATTCCACAGGATTTTGGTGATACCGAGTATAGAAACGAGTTGATACAAATGTTTCCTCAAAATGAAACTGTTTTCCAAGTAACAGATCCGTCCGTTAAAAAAGTTGAAGTATATACTTCACATATTGCAAATGTTTCTGGATTTAATATTAAGTCTATTAGATTTGATGATTCCCAAGTTTCACAGTCAGAATTGATATTTCCAGAAATTGTTTGTCCAAAGTTAGATGATTCTGAAAAAGAAGAGGAATCGAAGGCAGTATTTCACATAAGTGAAGAAGATTTTCAGACTAAACCCCAGAATTTGATAAAACCAGAAAATAATATTTCTGAAAGCGCAGGCGAACCTGTTTTGCTTTATGATAAGGAAATAGACTCAGTTGGTTTTAAAGAAATTCCAGTGTCAAAGCCAGATGCTACTACCTCAGCTAAAACCGAAATAAATACAAAGGAACATGCTTTGCGAGAATCTCAAAAAGATATTTCACAATTCCCATTGGAACCTATTGTCACTGATGAAAAACACATTTCTGCAGTAGAAAATAAGGAACTAATAGTACCAAGCTATCAATTATCGCAGTCAGATGTGGAGTCTTCAAGTGCAGTTTCTCAAAACTTAAGTGAACCGGAAAATGAAAAGGAGCCGAAGTCGGTTGTTCAGATGGGGAAGAAAGATTTTCAAATAAAAGCCCAGCATTCCATTACTCCTGAAGAAGATATCTTTAAAGCTGCGGTGGAAGTATCTGATGGTAAAAAAGTAGATTCCATTGGCACAAAGAAAGGTTTTGAGTCAGGTCGACATGAGACTGTCTCAGCATCTGTTCCTCAACATTTACCTGCTTCTGTTTCTCAACTTTCACAAATAGATGTGGCTACCTTAGGAACAGCTACTCAAGATTTTTGTGAATCAGACAATGAAGAGATGCTAAAGATAGAATCTCATTCAACTAAAACCGAAATAAGTACAAAGGAACCCGCTTTATCAGAACCTCAAAGAGATATTTCACAATTCCCATTAGATCCTACTGCCCCTGATGATAAACTGACGGTATCGGGTGGTAACAAATTAGATTCCATTGGCATTAAGAAAAGTTATGAGTCAAGTCGACATAAGACTGTCTCAGCATCTGTTCCTCAACATTTACCTGCTTCTGTTTCTCAACTTTCACAAATAGATGTGGTTACATTAGGAACAGCTACTCAAGATTTTTGTGAATCAGACAATGAAGAGATGGTAAGGATAGAATCTCACTCAACTAAAACCGAAATAAGTACAAAGGAACATGCTTCACCAGAACCTCAAAGAGATATTTCACAATTTCCATTAGATTCTACTGCCCCTGATGATAAACAGATCTTTGTGGTTGAAAACAAAGAACTGACAGTACCAAGTTCGCGAGTTTCGCAGTCAGATGTCGAGTCTTCAGGTGTTGTTTCTCAAGAGTTAAGTGAATCGGAAACTAAAGAGAAACCGAAACTGGTAGTTCAGATGGGGAAGGAAGATTTTCAAATAAAAGCCCAGCATTCAGTTACTCCTGAAGAAGATATCTTAAAAATTGCGGTGGAAGTATCTGATGGTAAAAAATTAGATTCCATTCGCATTAGGAAAAGTTTCGAGTCAAGTCGACATGAGACTGTCTCAGCATCTGTTCCTCAACATTTACCTGCTTCTGTTTCTCAACTTTCACAAATAGATGTGGTTACCTTAGGAAAACCTACTCAAAATTTTCGTGAACCACAAAATATAGAGAAAGTAAAGATAGAATCTAATTCAACTAAAACTGTAATAAGTGCAAAGGAACATGCTTTGGGAGAATCTCAAAAAGATATTTCAAAATTCCCATTAGATTCTACTGCCCCTGATGATAAGCACATCTTTGTGGTTGAAAATATGGAACTATCAGCACCAAGTTCCCAAGTGTCTTCACATGTTGTTTCTCAAGAGTTAAGTGAATCGGAAACTAAAGAGAAACCGAAGCTGGTAGTTCACATGGGGAAGGAAGATTTTAAAATAAAAGCCCAGCATTCAATTACATATGAAGAAGATACACTTAAAACTGCAGTGGAAGTATCTGATGGTAAAAAAGTAGATTCCATTGGCATAAAGAAAAATGGGGCATCAAGTCGACATGAGATTGTCTCAGTATCTCTTCCTCAACACTTACCTGCTTCTGTTTCTCAACTTTCACAAATAGAAGTGCTCTCCTTAAGAAAAGTTACTCAAGATTTTCGTGAATCAGAAAATATAGACAAGGTAACAATAGAATCTCATTCAACTAAAACCGAAATAAGAACAAAGGAACATGCTTCACCAGAACCTCAAAGAGATATTTCACAATTTCCATTAGATTCTACTGCCCCTGATGATAAACAGATAATTGCGGTTAAAAACAACGAACATGCGGTATCAAGTTCTCGAGTTTCGCAGTCAGATGTCGAGTCTTCATGTGTTGTTTCTCAAGAGTTAAGTGAATCGGAAACTAAAGAGAAACCGAAGCTGGTAGTTCAGATTGGGAAGGACGATTTTCAAATAAAAGCCCAGCATTCCATTACTCCTGAAGAAGATATCTTAAAAATTGCGGTGGAAGTATCGGATGGTAAAAATTTAGATTCCATTGGCATTAAGAAAAGTTTCGAGTCAAGTCGACATGAGAATGTCTCAGTATCTGTTCCTCAACATTTACCTGCTTCTGTTTCTCAACTTTCACAAATAGATGTGGTTACCTTAGGAAAACGTACTCACGATTTTCGTGAATCAGAAAATGTAGAGAAAGTAAAGATAGAATCTCATTCAACTAAAACTGCAATAACTGCAAAGGGACATGTTTTGCCAGAATCTCAAAAAGGTATTTCAAAATTCCCAGTGGATCCTACTGCCCCTAATAAACAGAACTTTCTGGTTGAAAATAAAGAACTTGCAGTACCAAATTCTCAAGTTTCTCAGTCAGATGTCGAGTCTTCACGTGTTGTTTCTCAAGAGTTAAGTGAATCGGAAATTAAAGAGAAACCGAAGATGGTAGTTCAGATTGGGAAGGACGATTTTAAAATAAAAGCCCATCATTCCATTACTCCTGAAGAAGATATCTTAAAAATTGCGGTGAAAGTATCTGATGGTAAAAAATTAGAGTCAAGTCGACATGAGACTGTCTCAGCATCTGTTCCTCAACACTCACTTGTTTCTGTTTCTCAACTTTCACAAATAGATGTGGTTACCTTAGGAAAACCTACTCAAGATTTTCGTCAATCAGAAAATGTAGAGAAAGTAAAGATAGAATCTCATTCAACTAAAACCGAAATAAGTACAAAGGAAGATGCTTTGCAAGAATCTCAGAAATATATTTCAAAACTCCCATTAGATCCTACTGCCCCTGATAATAAACGGATCTTTGTGGTTAAAAATAAAGAACTGACAGTACCAAGTTCTCAAGTTTCACAGTCAGAGCTTGAGCCTTTATGTGTTGTTTCTCAAGAGTTAAGTGAATCGAAAAATAGAAAGGAGCCGGAGTTGGTAGTTCAGATGGGGCAGAAAGATTTTGAAATAAAAGCCCAGCATTCCATTACACCAGAACAAGATACCTTTAAAGCTGTGGTGGAAGTATCTGATGGTAAAAAAGTAGATTCCATTGGCATAAAGAAAATTTTCGAGTCAAGTCGACATGAGACTGTCTCAGTGTCTGTTCCTCAACATTTACCGGCTTCCGTTTCTCAACTTTCACAAATAGATGTGGTAAGCTTTGGGAAAGCTACTCAAGATTTTCGTGAATCAGAAAATGAAGACACGGTAAAGATAGAATCTCATTCAACTAAAACCGAAATGAGTACAAAGGAAGGTGCTTTGCAAGAATCTCAGAAATATATTTCAAAATTCCCAATAGATTCTACTGAGCCTGATGATAAACAGATATTTGTGGTTGAAAACAAAGAACTAACAGTACCAAGTTCTCAAGATTCGCAGTCAGATGTTGAGCCTTCATGTGTTGTTTCTCAAGATTTAAGTGAATCGAAAAATGGAAAGGAGCCGAAGTTGGGAGTTCAGATGGGGGAGAAAGATTTTGAAATAAAAGCCCAGCATTCCATTACTTCAGAACAAGACACCTTTAAAGCTGCGGCGGAAGTATCTAATTGTCAAAAATTAGATTCCATTGGCATAAAGAAAATTTTCGAGTCAAGTCGACATGAGACTGTCTCAGTATCTATTCCTCAACATTTACCTGCTTCTGTTTCTCAACTTTCACAAAGGAAGGAAGATTTTCAAATAAAAGCCCAGCATTCCATTACTCGAGAACAAGATATCTTTAAAACTGCGGTGGAAGTATCTGATGGTAAAAAATTAGATTCCATTGGGATTAAGAAAAGTTTCGAGTCAATTCGACATGAGACTGTCTCAGCATCTGTTCCTCAACATTTACCTGCTTCTGTTTCTCAACTTTCACAAACAGATGTGGTTACCTTAGGAAAACCTACTCAAGATTTTCGTGAATCAGAAAATGTAGAGAAAGTAAAGATAGAATCTCATTCAACTAAAACCGAAATAACTACAAAGGGACATGTTTTGCCAGAATCTCAAAAAGGTATTTCAAAATTCCCATTAGATTCTACTGCCCCTGATGATAAACAGATAATTGCGGTTGAAAACAAGGAACATGCGGTATCAAGTTCTCGAGTTTCGCAGTCAGATGTCGAGTCTTCACGTGTTGTTTCTCAAGAGTTAAGTGAATCGGAAACTAAAGAGAAACCGAAGCTGGTAGTTCAGATTGGGAAGGAAGATTTTCAAATAAATGCCCAGCATTCCACTACACCTGAAGAAGATATCTTAAAAATTGCGGTGGAAGTATCGGATGGTAAAAAATTAGATTCCATTGGCAAAAAGAAAAGTTTTGACTTAAGTCGATATGAGACTGCCTCGACATCTGTTCCTCAACATTTACCTGCTTCTGTTTCTCAACTTTCACAAATAGAAGTGCTCTCCTTAAGAAAACTTACTCAAGATTTTCGTGAATCAGAAAATGTAGAGAAAGTAAAGATAGAATCTCATTCAACTAAAACCGAAATAAGTACAAAGGGACATGTTTTCCCAGAATCTCAAAAAGATATTTCAAAACTCCCATTAGATTCTACTGCCCCTGATGATAAACAGATCACTGCGGTTGAAAATAAGGAACATGCAGTATCAAGTTCTCGAGTTTCGCAGTCAGATGTCGAGTCTTCACGTGTTGTTTCCCAAGAGTTAAGTGAATCGGAAATTAAAGAGAAACCGAAGCCGGCAGTTCAGAAAGGGAAGGAAGATTTTCAAATAAAAGCCCAGCATTCCATTACTCCTGAAGAAGATATCTTAAAAATTCCGGTCGAAGTATCTGATGGTAAAAAATTAGATTCCATTGGCATTAAGAAAAGTTATGAGTCAAGTCGACATGAGACTGTCTCAGCATCTGTTCCTCAACATTTACCTGGGTCTGTTTCTCAACTTACACAAATAGATGTGGTTACCTTAGGAAAACCTATTCAAGATTTTCGCGAATCAGAAAATGTAGAGAAAGTACAGACAGAATCTCATTCAACTAAAACCGAAATAAGTACAAAGGAACGTGTTTTGGAAGAATCTCAAAAAGATATTTCAAAATTTCCATTGAATCATACTGCCCCTAATGATAAACAGATCTTTGTGGTTGAAAATGAAGAACTTGCTGTACCAAGTTCTCAAGTTACTCAGTCAGACGTCGAGTCTTCACGTGTTGTTTCTCAAGAGTTAAGTGAATCGGAAACTAAAGAGAAACCGAAACTGCTAGTTCAGATTGGGAAGGACGATTTTCAAATAAAAGCCCAGCATTCCATTACACCTGAAGAAGATATCTTTAAAACTGCGGTGGAAGTACCTGATGGTAAAAAATTGGATTCCATTGACACAAAAGAAAAATTTGAGCCAAGTCGACATGAGACTGTCTTAGCATCTGTTCCTCAACATTTAGCTGCTTCTACTTCTCAACTTCCACAAATAGATGTACTTACCTTAGGAAAAGCTATTCAAGATCTTCGTGAATCAGAAAATGAAGAGAAGGTAAAGATAGAATCTCATTCAACTAAAACCGAAATAAGTACAAAGGAACATGCTTTGCCAGAATCTCAAAGAGATATTTCAAAACTCCCATTAGATCCTACAGCCACTGACGATAAACAGATCTTTGTGGTTGACCATAAGGAACTGACAGTATCAAGTTCTCAAATTTCGCATTCAGATGTCCTGTTTTCACGTGTTGTTTCTCAAGAGTTAAATGAATCGAAAACTAAAGAGAAACCGAAGCTGGTAGTTCAGATGGGGCAGAAAGATTTTCAAATAAAAGCCCAACATTCCATTACAGCTGAAGAAGATATCTTTGAAACTTCCGTGGAAGTATCTGATGGTAAAAAATTAGATTCCATTGGCAAAAAGAAAAGTTTTGAGTTAAGTCGACATGAGACTATCTCACTACCTTTTCCCCAACATTTACCTACTTCCGTTTCTCAACCCTCAGAAATAGATGTGGTTACTTTAGGGAAAGCTAGTCAAGAATTTCGCGAATTAGAAAATGTAGAGAAAGTAAAGATAGAATCCCATTCAACTAAAACCGAAATGAATACAAAGAAAGATGCTTTGCAAGAATCTCAGAAATATATTTCAATGTTCCCATTAGATTCTACTGCCCCAGATGATAAACATATCTTTGTGGTTGAAAATAAGGAACTGACAGTACCAAGTTCTCAAGATTCGCAGTCAGATGTCAACCCTTCATGTGTTGTTTCTCAACAGTTAAGTGGATCGAAAACTAAAGAGGAACTGAATCTGGCAGTTCAGATGGGGAAGGAAGATTTTCTAACAAAAGCCCAGCACCCCACTGCACCTGAAGAAGATGTCTTTAAAACTGCGGTGGAAGTATCTGATGGTAAAAAAGTAGATTCCATTGGCATAAGGAAAAGTTTTGAGTCAAGTCGACATGGGACTGTCTCAGTATCTGTTCCTCAATATTTACCTTCTTCTGTTTCTCAACTTTCACAAATTGATGTGATTACCTTAGGGAAATCTACTCAAGATTTTCGTGAAGCAAAAAGTGAAAAGAAGGTAAAAATAGAATCTTATTCAACTAAAACCGAAATAAGTACGAAGAAACATGCTTTGCCAGAATCTCAAAAAGGTATTTCAAAGCTCCCATTAGATGCTACTGCCCCTGATGATAAACGCATCTCTGCAGTCGAAAATAAGGAACTGACAAAATCAAGTTCTCAAGTTTCTCAGTCAGATGTCGACCCTGCACGTATTGCTTCTCAAGAGTTAAGTGAATCGGAAACTAAAGAAAAGCCGCAGCTGGTTGTTCAGATGGGGAAGGAACATTTTCAAATAAAAGCCCAGCATTCCATTCCAACTAAAGAAGATATCTTGAAAACTGCGGTGGAAGTATCTTATGGCAAAAAAGTGGATTCCTTTAGCATGAAGAAAAATGTTGAGTCAAGTCGACATGAGACTGTCCCAGTATCTGTTCCTCAACATTTACCTGCTTCTGTTTCTCAACTTTCACAAATAGATGTGGTTACCTTAGGAAAACCTATTCAAGATTTACGTGAATCAGAAAATGTAGAGAAAGTAAAGATAGAATCTCATTCAACTAAAACCGAAATAACTACAAGGGAACATGTTTCGCCAGAATCTCAAAAATATATTCCAAAATTCCCATTAGATCCTACTGCCCCTAATGATAAACAGATCTTTGTGGTTGAAAATAAAGAACTTGCAGTACCAAGTTCTCAAGTTTCTCAGTCAGACGTCGTGTCTTCACATGTTATTTCTCAAGAGTTAAGTGAATCGGAAATTAAAGAGAAACCGAAGGTCGTAGTTCAGATGGGGAAGGAAGATTTTCAAATAAATGCCCAGCATTCCATTACTCCTGAAGAAGATATCTTAAAAATTGCGGTGGAAGTATCTGATGGTAAAAAATTAGATTCCATTGGCATAGAGAAAAGTTTTGAGTCAAGTCGACATGAGAATGTCTCAGCATCTGTTCCTCAACATTTACATGCTTCTGTTTCTCAACTTTCACAAATAGATGTGGTTACCTTAGGAAAACCTATTCAAGATTTACGTGAATCAGAAAATGTAGAGAAAGTAAAGATAGAATCTCATTCAACTAAAACCGAAATAACTGCAAAGGAACATGTTTTGCCAGAATCTCAAAAATATATTCCAAAATTCCCATTAGATCCTACTGCCCCTAATGATAAACAGATCTTTGTGGTTGAAAATAAAGAACTTGCAGTACCAAGTTCTCAAGTTTCTCAGTCAGACGTCGTGTCTTCACATGTTATTTCTCAAGAGTTAAGTGAATCGGAAATTAAAGAGAAACCGAAGGTCGTAGTTCAGATGGGGAAGGAAGATTTTCAAATAAATGCCCAGCATTCCATTACTCCTGAAGAAGATATCTTAAAAATTGCGGTGGAAGTATCTGATGGTAAAAAATTAGATTCCATTGGCATAGAGAAAAGTTTTAAGTCAAGTCGACATGAGAATGTCTCAGCATCTGTTCCTCAACATTTACATGCTTCTGTTTCTCAACTTTCACAAATAGATGTGGTTACCTTAGGAAAACCTATTCAAGATTTTCGTGAATCAGAAAATGTAGAGAAAGTAAAGATAGAATCTCATTCAACTAAAACCAAAATAAGTACAAAGGAACATGTTTCGCCAGAATCTCAAAAAGATATTTCAAAATTCCCATTAGATTCTACTGCCCCTGATAATAAACAGATCATTGCGGTTGAAAATAAGGAACATGCAGTACCAAGTTCTCGAGTTTCGCAGTCAGATGTCGAGTCTTCATGTTTTGTTTCCCAAGAGTTAAGTGAATCGGAAATTAAAGAGAAACCGAAGCTGGTAGCTCAGAAAGGGAACGAAGATTTTGAAATAAAAGCCCAGCATTCCATTACTCCTGAAGAAGATATCTTAAAAATTGCGGTGGAAGTATCAGATGGTAAAAAATTAGATTACATTGGCATTAAGAAAAGTTATGAGTCAAGTCGACATGAGACTGTCTCAGCATCTGTTCCTCAACATTTACCTGCTTCTCAACTTTCACAAATAGATGTGGTTACCTTAGGAAAACCTATTCAAGATTTACGTGAATCAGAAAATGTAGAGAAAGTAAAGATAGAATCTCATTCAACTAAAACCGAAATAACTACAAAGGAACGTGTTTTGCTAGAATCTCAAAAAGATATTTCAAAATTTCCATTGGAACCTACTGCCCCTAATGATAAACAGATCTTTGTGGTTGAAAATAAAGAACTTGCAGCACCAAGTTCTCAAGTTACTCAGTCAGACGTCGTGTCTTCACGTGTTGTTTCTCAAGAGTTAAGTGAATCGGAAATTAAAGAGAAACCGAAGATGGTAGTTCAGATTGGGAAGGAAGATTTTGAAATAAAAGCCCAGCATTCCATTACACCTGAAGAAGATATCTTTAAAACTGCGGTGGAGGTATCCGATGGTAAAAAATTAGATTCCATTGACACAAAAGAAAAATTTGAGCCAAGTCGACATGAGACTGTCTTAGCATCTGTTCTTCAACATTTACCTGCTTCTACTTCTCAACTTTCACAAATAGATGTGGTTACCTTAGGAAAAGCTATTCAAAATCTTCGTGAATCAGAAAATGAAGAGAAGGTTAAGATAGAGTCTCATTCAACTAAAACCGAAATAACTACAACGGAACGTGTTTTGCTAGAATCTCAAAAAGATATTTCAAAATTTCCATTGGAACCTACTGCCCCTAATGATAAACAAATCTTTGTGGTTGAAAATAAAGAACTTGCAGCACCAAGTTCTCAAGTTACTCAGTCAGACGTCGAGTCTTCATGTGTTGTTTCTCAAGAGTTAAGTGAATCGGAAATTAAAGAGAAACCGAAGATGGTAGTTCAGATTGGGAAGGAAGATCTTCAAATAAAAGCCCTGCATTCCATTACACCTGAAGAAGATATCTTTAAAACTGCGGTGGAAGTATCGGATGGTAAAAAATTAGATTCCACTGACACAAAAAAAAATGTTGAGCCAAGTCGACATGAGACTGTCTCAGCATCTGTTCGTCAACATTTACCTGCTTCCACTTCTCAACTTTCACAAATAGATGTGTTTACCTTAGGAAAACCTATTCAAGATCTTCGTGAATCAGAAAATGAAGAGAAGGTAAAGATAGAATCTCATTCAACTAAAACCGAAATAAGTACAAAGGAACATGTTTTGCCAGAATCTCAAAAAGATATTTCAAAATTTCCATTGGAACCTACTACCCCTAATGATAAACAAATCTTTGTGGTTGAAAATAAAGAACTTGCAGCACCAAGTTCTCAAGTTACTCAGTCAGACGTCGAGTCTTCATGTGTTGTTTCTCAAGAGTTAAGTGAATCGGAAATTAAAGAGAAACCGAAGATGGTAGTTCAGATTGGGAAGGAAGATTTTGAAATAAAAGCCCAGCATTCCATTACACCTGAAGAAGATATCTTTAAAACTGCGGTGGAGGTATCTGATGGTAAAAAATTAGATTCCATTGACACAAAAAAAATTTTTGAACCAAGTCGACATGAGACTGTCTTAGCAACTGTTCTTCAACATTTACCTGCTTCTACTTCTCAACTTCCACAAATAGATGTGCTTACCTTAGCAAAAGCTATTCAAGATCCTCGTGAATCAGAAAATGAAGAAAAAGTAAAGATAGAATCTCATTCAACTAAAACCGAAATTAGTGCAAAGGAAGATGCTTTGCAAGAATCTCAGAAATATTTTTCAAAATTCCCATTAGATCCTACTGCCCCTAACGATAAACAGATATTTGCGGTTGAAAATAAAGAAATTGCAGTACCAAGTTCTCAAGTTAGTCTGTCAGACGTCGAGTCTTCACGTGTTGTTTCTCAAGAGTTAAGTGAATCGGAAATTAAAGAGAAACCGAAGATGGTGTTTCAGATGGGCAAAGAAAATTTTCAAATAAAAGCCCAGCATTCCATTACACCAGAACAAGATACGTTTAAAGCTGCGGCGGAAGTATCTGATTGTAAAAAAGTAGATTCCATTGGCATAAAGAAAATTTTCGAGTCAAGTCGAGATGAGACTGTCTCAGTATCTGTTCCTCAAGATTTACCTGCTTCCGTTTCTCAACTTTCACAAATAGATGTGGTAAGCTTAGGGAAAGCTACTCAAGATTTTCGTGAATCAGAAAATGAAGACACGGCAAGGATAGAATCTCATTCGACTAAAACCGAAGTGAGTACAAAGGAAGATGCTTTGCAAGAATCTCAGAAATATGTTTCAAAATTCCCATTAGATTCTACTGTCCCTAACGATAAGCAGATATTTGTGGTTGAAAATAAAGAACTGGCAGTACCAAGTTCTCAAGTTTCGCAGTCGGATGTTGAGCCTTCATGTGTTGTTTCTCAAGAGTTAAGTGAATCGAAAAATGGAAAGGAGCCGAAGTTGGTAGTTCAGATGGGGGAGAAAGGTTTTGAAATAAAAGCCCAGCATTCCATTACACCTGAAGAAGATATCTTCGAAACTGCCGGTAAACCTTTAGTGTCTGATGGTAAGAAAATGAATTCAGTTTGCATACAACAAAGTTTTGAGTCAGGTCCACATGAGACTGTCTCAGTATCTGTTCCTCAACATATACCTGCTTCTGTTTCTCAACTTTCACAAATAGATGTGGTTACCTTAGGAAAACCTACTCCAGATTTTCGTGAATCAGAAAATCAAGTGAAAGTAAAGATAGAATCTCATTCAGCTAAAACCGAAATACGTACAAAGGAACGTACTTTGCCAGAATCTCAAAAAGGTACTTCAAAATTCCCATTAGACGCTACTGCCCCTGATGATAAACGGATCTCTGGGATTGAAAACAAAGAAGTGACAATAACAAGTGCTCAAATTGCTCAGTCAGATTTTCAGACTTCACCTGTTGTTTCCCAAGAGATAAGTGAATCGGAAACTGAAGAGGAGCTGAAGTTAGCAGTTCAGGCGGTGGAGAAAGATTTTGAAATAAAAGCCCAGCATTCCATTATACCTGAAGAAGATATCTTTGAAACTGCGGCCGAAGTGCCTGATAGTAAAAAAGTGGATTCCAATGGCATAGAGAAAAATTTTGAGTCAAGTCGGCATAAGAATGTCTCAGTATCTCTTCCTCAACATTTACCTGTTTCTGTTTCTCAACTTTCACAACTAGATGTGGTTACCTTGGGAAAAGCTTCTCAAGATCTTTGTGGATCGGAAAATGAAGAGAAAGTAAAGATCGAACCTTTTTCATCTAAAACCGAAAAAAGTACAACAAAATATGCCTTGCAAGAATCTCAAAAATATATTTCAAAATTCCCACTAGAGCCTACTGTCCCTGATGACGAAGAGAACTTTCCGGTTGAAAATAAGGAACAGACAGTATCAAGTTCTCAAGTTACGCAGTTAGATGTCGAGTCTTCACGTGTTGTTTCTCAAGAGTTAAGTGAATCGGAAGCTAAAGAGGAGCCGAAGCTGGTAGTCCAGATGGGCAAGAAAGATTTTGAAATAAAAGCCCTGCATTCCATTACAACTGAAGAAGATATCCTTGAAACTGCAGTGGAAGTTTCTCATGGCAGAAAAATAGATTCCACTGGCATAAAGAAAAGTTTTGAGTCAAGTCGACATGAGACTGTCTCAGTATCTGTTCCTCAGCATTTACCTTCTTCCGTTTCTCAACTTTCACAAATAGATGTGGTTACCTTATTGAAAGCTAGTCATGATTTTCGTGGATCAGAAAATATAGAGAAGGTAAAGATAGAATCTCATTCAACTAAAACCGAAATAAGTATAAAGGAACATGCTTTGTCAGAATCTCTAAAAGATATTTCAAAATTCCCATTAGGACTCACTGCCGCTGATGAAAAACAGATCTCTGGGCTTGAAAATAAGGACCTGACAGAACCAAGTTCTCAAGTTCCGCAGGCAGATGTCGAGTCCTCACGCGTTCTTTCTCAAGTATTAAGTGAATCTGAAACTGAAGAGGAGCCGAAGCTGGTAGTTCAGATGGGGAAGAAAGATTTTCAAATAAAAGCCCTGCATTCCATTACACCTGAAGAAGATATCTTCGAAACTGCCGGTGAACCTTTAATGTCTGATGGTAAGCAAATGAATTCGGTTTGCATACAACAAGGTTTTGAGTCAGGTCTACATGAGACTGTCTCAGTATCTGCTTCTCAACATATACCTGCTTCTGTTTCTCAACTTTCACAAATAGATGTGGTTACCTTAGGAAAACCTACTCGAGATTTTCGTGAATCAGAAAATGAAGTGAAAGTAGAGATAGAATCTCATTCAGCTAAAACCGAAATACGTACAAAGGAACGTGCTTTGCCAGAATCTCAAGAAGATATTTCAGAATTCCCATTAGAACCTACTGGCCCTGATAATGGACAGATCTTTGCGGTTGAAAATAAAGGACTGGCAGTACCAAATTCTCAAGTTGCGCAGTCAGATGTCGAGGCCTCATGTGTTGTTTCTCAAGAGTTAAGTGAATCAGAGACTGAAGGGGAACCGAAGTTGATAGTTCAGATGGGGAGGAAAGATTTTGAAATAAAAGCCCAGCATTCCAATACATCTGAAGAAAATATCTTTAAAACTGCAGTGGAAGTATCTGATGGTAAAAAAATAGATTCCCTTGGCATAAAGAAAAGTTTTGAGTCAAGTCGACATGAGACTGTCTCAGTATCTCTTCCTCAACATTTACCTGTTTCTGTTTCTCAACTTTCACAAATAGATGTGGTTACCTTGGGAAAAGCGTCTCAAGATCTTCGCGAATCGGAGAATGAAGAGAAGGTAAAGATAGAACCTTTTTCATCTAAAACCGAAATTAGTGCAAAGAAATATGATCTGCAAGAATCGCAAAAATATATTCAAAAATTCCCGTTAGAGCCTACTGTCCCTGATGATGAACAGAATTTTCCGGTTGAAAATAAGGAACTGACAGTACTGAGTTCTCAATTTACGCAGTCAGATGTCAAATCTTCATGCGTTGTTTCTCAAGAGTTAAGTGAATCGGAAACTAAAGAGGAGCCGAAGCTGGTAGTCCAGATGGGGAAGAAAGATTTTAAAGTAGAAGACCAGCGGTCCATTACTCCTGAAGAAGATATCTTAAAAATTGCGGTGGAAGTATCGGATGGTAAAAAATTAGATTCCATTCGCATTAGGAAAAGTTTCGAGTCAAGTCGACATGAGACTGTCTCAGCATCTGTTCCTCAACATTTACCTGGGTCTGTTTCTCAACTTACACAAATAGATGTGGTTACCTTAACAAAAGCTACTCAAGATTTTCGTGAATCAGAAAATATGGAGAAGGTAAAGATAGAATCTCCTTCAACTAAAATCGAAATTAGTACAAAGGAACATCCTTTGCAAGAATCTCAAAAAGATATTTCAGAATTCCCATTAGAACCTACTGCCCCTGATAATGGACAGATATTTGCGGTTGAAAATAAAGGACTGGCAGTACCAAATTCTCAAGTTTCGCAGTCAGATGTCGAGGCCTCATGTGTTGTTCCCCAAGAGTTAAGTGAATCAGAGACTGAAGAGGAACCGAAGTTGATAGTTCAGATAGGGAAGAAAGATTTTGAAATAAAAGCCCAGCATTCCAATACACCTGAAGAAAATATCTTTAAAACTGCAGTGGAAGTATCTGATGGTAAAAAAATAGATTCCCTTGGCATAAAGAAAAGTTTTGAGTCAAGTCGACATGAGACTGTCTCAGTATCTCTTCCTCAACATTTACATGCTTCTGTTTCTCAACTTTCACAAATAGATGTGATTACCTTAGCAGGAGCTTGTCAAGATTTGCGTGAATTGGAAAATGAAGAGAAGGTAAAAATAGAATCTCATTCAACTAAAACCGAAATAAGTATAAAGGAGCATGCTTTATCAGAATCTCAAACAGATATTTCAAAATTCCCATTATTGCTCACTGCGCCTGACGAAAAACAGATCTCTGTGGTTGAAGAACTGACGGTACCAACTTCTCAAATTTCGCAGTCAGACGTCGAGACTTCGCGTATTATTTCTCAAGAGTCAAGTGAATCGAAAAATGAAGAAGAGCCAACTTTGGTTGTTCAGGTGGGAAAGAAAGATTTTGAAATAAAAGCCCACCATTCCATTATACCTGAAGCAGATATCTTTGAAACTACAGTGGAAGTAACTGATGGTAAAGAAATAGATTCCATTGGCGTAAAGGAAAGTTTTGAGTCAAGTCGATATAAGGCTGTCTCAGTATCTGTTCCTCAACATTTACCTTCTTCTGTTTCTCAACTTTCACAAATAGATATGGTTAACTTAGGAGAAGTTACTCAAGACTTTCACGAATCTGAAAACAAAGAGATGGTAAAGATAGAATCTTTTTCATCTAAGACCCAAATACTTACAAAGGAACACGCTTTGCCAGAATCTCAAAGAGATATTTTGAAACTCCCATTAGAACATACTGCCCCTGATGATAAACAGATCTCTGCGGTTGAAAATAAGGAACTGACAATACCAAGTTCTCAAGTTTCACGGTCATATGTCGAGTCTTTACCTGCTGTTTCTCAAGAGCTTAGTGAGTCCGAGACTGAACAGGTGCCAAAGCTGGTAGCTCAGATGGTGGAGAAAGATTTTCAAATAAAAGCCCAGCATTCCATTACGCTTGAGGAAGATATCCTTGAAACTGCAGTGAAAGTATCTGATGGTAAAAATATAGATTCCATTCTCATAAAGCAAAGTTTTGAGTCAAGGCGACATGAGAATGTCTCAGTATCTGTTTCTCAACATTTACCTGCTTCTGTTTCTCAAATTTCACAAATAGATGTGGTTACCTTAGGAGAAGCTTCCCAAGATTTTCGTGATTCGGAAAATGAAGCGAAGAAAATAGAATCTCATTCAACTAAAACCGAAATAAGTGTAAAGGAACATGCTTTGTCAGAATCTGAAAGAGATATTTCAAAATTCTCATTATTACTCACTGCCCCTGACGAAAAACAGATCTCTGTGGTTGAAGCATTGACAGTACCAATTTCTCAAATTTCGCGGTCAGACGTCGAGACTTCACGTGTTATTTCTCAAGAGTTAAGTGAGTCAAAAAATGAAGAGGAGCCATCTTTGGTTGTTCAGGTGGGAAAGAAAGATTTTGAAACAACAGCCCTGCATTCCATTACACCTGAACCAGATATCTTTGAAACTACATTGGAGGTATCTGATGGTAAAGAAATAGATTCCATTGGCATACAAAAATGTTTTGAATCAAGTCGACATAAGGCTGTCTCAGTATCTGTTCCTCAACATTTACCTGCTTCTGTTGCTCAACTTTCACAAATAGATGTCGTTAACTTAGGAGAAATTACTCAAGACGTTCACGAATTAGAAAACAAAGAGATGGTAAAGAAAGAACCGTTTTCATCTAAGACCGAAATACGTACGAACGAACATGCTTTGCCAGAATCTCAAAAAGGTATTTCAAAATTCCCATTAGAACCTACTGCCCCTGATGATAAACAGATCGTTGCGGTTGAAAATAAAGAACTGACAGTACTGAGTTCTCAAGTTCCGCAGTCATATGTCGAGTCTTCAGGTATTGCTTCTCAAGAGTTAAGTGAATCGGAAACTGAAGAGGAGCTGAAGTTGGCAGTTCAGATGGTGGAGAAGAATTTTGAAATAAAAGCCCAACATTCCATTTCACCTGAAGAAGATATCTTTGAAACTGCAGTGGAAGTCTCTGATGATAAAAATATAGATTCCATTGGCATAAAAAAAAGTTTTGAGTCAATTCGGCATGAGACTGTCTCAGTATCGGTTCCTCAACATTTACGTACTTCTGTTTCTCAACTTCCACAAATAGATATGGTTACCTTAGAAAAACCTACTCAAGATTTTCGTGAATCAGAAAATATAGAGAAGGTGAAGATAGAATCTTATCCAACTAAAACCGAAATTAGTGCAAGGGAACTACCTTTGCAAGAACCTCAAGAAGATATTTCAAAATTCCCATTAGAATCTACTGCCCCTGATGATAAACAGATCTCTGCAGTTGAAAATAAGGAACTGACAATACCAAGTTCTCAAGCTTCGCAGTCATACGTCGAGTCTTCGCCTGTTGTTTCTCAAGAGTTAAGTGAATCCGAGACTGAAGAACAGCCGAAGCTGGTAGTTCAGATGGTGGAGAAAGATTTTCAACTGAAAGCTCACCATTCCATTACACTTGAGGAAGGTAACCTTGAAACTGCAGTGGAAGTGTCTGGTGATAAAAAAATAGATTCCATTGGCACAAAGAAAAGTTATGAGTCAAGTCGACATGAGACTGTCTCAGTATCTGTTCCCCAACATTTACCTGCTTCTGTTTCTCAACTTTCACAATCAAATGTGAGTACCTTGAGTGAAGCAGACGCTTCTCAAGATTTGCGGGAATCGGAAAATGAAGAGAAGGTAAAAATAGAATCTTATTCAACTCAAATAAAGGAACATGATTTGTCAGAATCTGATAGAGATATTTCAAAATTCCCATTAGGACTCACTGCCCCTGACGAAAAACTGATATCTGCGCTTGAAAATTATAATCTGAGAGTACCGATTTCTCAAGTTTCGCAGTCAGATGTCGAGTCCTCACGCGTTCTTTCTCAAGGGTTAAGTGAATCTGAAAGTGAAGAGGAGCCGAAGCAGTTAGTTCAGATGGGGAAGAAAGATTTTCAAATAAAAGCCCAGCATTCCATTACACCTGAAGAAGATATCTTCGAAACTGCCGGTGAACCTTTAGTGTCTGATGGTAAGAATATGAGTTCAGTTTGCATACATCAAAGTTTTGAGTCAAGTCCACATGAGATTGTCTCAGTATCCGTTCCCCTTGAGCTGAAAAATGAGTTGTTAGAATGCAAAACGGATATCAACCCAATAATTTTAGATTCAAGGCCTATGCCATTTTCTGATTCGTTATCGGAATATCCGGTTTCTTCACGAGACTGTAGCAGGCCCATATCTATTTACTCTAATGTTTGTCTAAAGCCAAAGACAGATAGGGATGAACGAGCTTTAACAAGTTCCTCAGTCCTGCAGATAAGAGACCAGCCGAGGGAAATTATTAATTCGAGTCCAATTGAAATACTGAATCAAGAAATGTTCACACGGCAAATAACTTTTTCATCAAACATTAAAAGGGCCGCTTCTGAAAATAGTATTGACAGCTTAGAGGCGGAGGAGGATGTAACTAATGGTAATGACCTATCCGTGGTGGACAAAAGTCGCACACCGTTAAGTTATTTCGTTGAGTTTGCTTCGCCAATAAAAGGTAGCAAAACAAATAAGAAGCTCATTTTACCTAAACTGCCTTACACAAAAAAACAAACAAAAGAACTAAGTCAAAAAGGCAATATACCTCGTTCCATTGAGCAAGCGAGGGAAGAGATTTCGAATAAGAAACAAGAGACTAAAAAAAGAAGTACTATGTCCAAAGCAGGCACACGACCAACACAAACTTTCGAAAGATCAATGAAGAAATCAACAAATATATTACCAGAAAAGACAAAATCTAAAAGTATTTCACGAGACCCTTTAACTCCGAATCATATTGCCAGCAAGAAATTGAATGTAGACAAAAGCATCCAAAGTCAAGTTAAAAATGATAATATATATAAATCCAAAAGCAATTTAGACAAGAACATCAGCGCCGGGAAATCAGGTAATCAGCCTACGAAAGCGAGTACTTCAACCCATAGTTATATGAGGCCGACTCTTTCGCATAAATTAAAATCGGGAATAGGTGAAGAAATTGATCTAACTGTAACAAAAGAAAAAAACATAAAGAAATCACTAAACTACGTAAAACCTGGACCTATCGATTCAAAGGACGTCTTGAAGCCTACACAATCGAAAATTGTAACACCTTATAGTAGAAAAAGCATTGCTGTAAAGAAAATTAAAACTGATGCAGACAACATTAAAGAAACTCGCAATATGAAGAATCAGGAGCAGAAGTTACAACTCCGAAAACCCCATGAGAGCAAAATTACTGAAACAGTAGTGAAAAAAAGTTCAAATGTATTTAAAAAAAATCCTGTGACTAGCCGAATAACAAAATCTACAGAGAATGTTTCAGCCAAAAAGTCACTCCTTTCACATAGAAATATTGACAACTCTTCGCATATCACAAGCAAAGCTAAAAAGCCATTGAATGAGAGTGTTGATCTACCTATAGATAATAAAATCGCTTCTAGTAAACAATCTTTTAGAAAACCTAAGAGCCTAACGGAAAAAAATAATAATCCCAAAATTGAAATAAAAAATACGACCAGTAAGAAATTAGTCGCACTAAATGAAAGAAAAGCCGACAGTAATCTGAAAAAAGATGAAAAAATAAATCACAGCTCTGTAAAAAAAAGCAAATTAAATTTCAAATCAAAAAACGATAATGTTAGTCAAAGCCTTGTACATAAAAGCGACTTAAACCTTAAATCTACTCCCAAAAAGGAAAAAGAAAAATCTAACATGAATTTACATATGGTTCAAAGCGCAATAACAAATCAACAGCCAAAAAAGCGCACAGTTAAACCCTATGGGGCAACTACTCGTAAAATAGACAACAATTCACAGCCTGTTAGGGATGTTAAGGAAGGTGATAGCAGTCTAGTTTCAAGTGCATCAGGAAAACAAATGGTGACTAGTGAAGTCTTCACGAAATCGTTTGGCAGTGGTAAATCAATAGAAGTTGTGTTCAAACAACCGTCATTAACTGAGGTTGATGCTGACCTAATAAGGAAGAATAGCGATTGCAAGAACAATGAATTTGAAGCCAGCTTTATAGATACAACTGACTCAAGTCTATCTGATTCAGTTGCGCTTTCAATTTATGCCATTGAACATGAAAAGGTTCATATCATAAGCCCTGGGTCACCTAAGCCCACAAAAGATCCTTTGCTATTAATGGAAGAAGAGATTAAAACCGAACAGCTTTATCTTCTCGTTGATGACCTAAAAATAACGAAGAGGAGTACTAAAGCCTCAACAGAGACAAGGCATGAAATAGATGAAAGCAGTACTGAAGGTAATACTTTATAGTAAACTATTATTTTATTAAATGCTTCTATTTACACATTTATATTGCCAGTTAGTGTTGTCATTTTGCTGATACATGCCATTAGGTGAAAATGTCTGTATATGTATATATACAATTATAAATATTTTTTTAATTTGCAATGTTTTTCCTTCTTAGTTGCATTTAGATTATGGAGCAAATAAATAGAAACTAACATTTTTTACCAAATTTTTATGACGAAAGACGGGAAACTAAAATGAGATACATTTTTGTACATTAAATATACGGTAGTCTCCATTATTTAGTTTAACAATTATTTACCAAACTACTTGGTAAATCTTTTCGGTGTGCTTGATAAATGGTACACTTATGTATGTATGTATGTATGTATGTATATATTTGAATATTGGTGGCTGAAACGTCATATTTTCAATAAAACTTGTGCAGTGGCTTTAATAATTACCCTTATGGGAAAACCTAATATATTGGTTGGAAAGAAGCTATTAAGCTTTTTGTAGTGAAGTTCAAATAATTTTTCTTTCATATTTTAAATGAATTTTATTAAAACTATAGTAAATATCCGTATAGTCCATTTTGATTGATGACCTTTGCCATTTTTCGGGCAAAACCATAATTGCATCCTTATAAGAATTCTGGGATTTCTTGGCGTAAAACTCTGACAATTTATTTTCGCAGTCCCTTCTGGAATCCAACTTTACACCATCAATATAGTTCCACATGGACCTAAACAAGTGATAATCCGACGGTGCAAGGTCTGGGGTATACGGTGGGTCCATCAGAACTTCCCAGCCAAACTCTTTCAATTTTTGTCGAGTCACCAAGGAAGTATCTGGTCTGGCATTGTCGTGGTGGAAGACAACACCCTTTCTGTTGGTCAACTCTGGCCGATTTTCGTTTGGCTAGGCGGCAGTAGCTCATAATGCATAGGTCCCTTCCAATCAACCAACTACTCAACATCACCTTCTTTGTCGTCAGTTTGGGGATCCTAATCAATCTTTTCAAAAATGGCTTGATTTTGTTTCGATTCACCAGCTGAAATTCTGTGCAGCAATTTTTTTTCTTTCAGATTGTGTGGTACCCAAACGTCGAGTTTCTTTACGTAGCCATCTCGAAATGATTTAAAACTGTTTTGTGACTGATGTTTAGTTCCAAAGCGATATCACGATGGCATATGTGGCGGTCATCCTCCATTTTTTTCGTGATTTCATCGATTATTTCAGTCGTTGGTCGATCAGAGTGGTGTGCATCTTTGGCATCAAACTTTCCAGAACGGAATCGGACGAACCATATTTGGGCTGTTCCTTTTGATAAAGTACCATTTTCTTTTTCTTCACACCATTTCCTACTTTTTCAAAGTAAAGCTGCAAATGTGTACGGTTTTTTTGTCAGAAATTTCACTCATTTTTACTACGCGAAAACAGCTGATTGAATGATCAAATGCTGCCGGTTATTTAATTGATCTACAAAATGCCACCTTTCAAACACTAGTAAGAGTTGCTAGATCGGATTAATATTACCAGAGATTTTTCACCTTGATGCCATCTAGTGACAAAAGGGGTCAATAATTTTTTTCTAACAGAGTATGTACCAACTGATATCAGATAATTTTACTGCTTCAAGTTCTTTTAGTTCATGTTCTTTGGGTAAATTCCAACAGAATGTTTTTCATAACATATTGTTGCAAGATCGATAGTTTTAAAGTAAAGCTAAAAATTATTGAAAGATAACAATACACTATTTAATCCACTGAATATGTGCTTTAAAAGCGGACAGCTTTAGAATATTATTTACAGATAAAAATGGAAGACGGGTGTACTATATGCCTCGTAAGGGTGCTATAAAAATGAACGTGTTAGCGGTTTGATTAACTAAAGCTCGTAGGTTACCCGCAAAACAATGAATGAGTTTAAAATATGTATTATACGAGTAGTATGGCGGATAAAATTTGTAAAATCGTAGCAACCTTTAGCGCGACTTTTTGAGATTTTTTTAAGGGAGCACCAGGAAGGTACCCATGAAAGGAAACCCAAATTCTAGAGCAGTCAGACTCTTTAGTCTATTGTACGAGTACTACCAGGCAGGAATCTTTTTTGTCCAATGATTGGAAAAACTTCAATGTTATTCGTTTTCCTTTTTATACTCGGGTGAATGGTGATTACTGTTCCCCGCTGGGTCTTAAATTAGATTTACAGTTTTTACTTTGATCTCATTTTATGAGTCGAGGAAATTAGATCTAAGTAGACAGTAATCATTAAATCTAAATATTACATATCCATTTTTAAGTGGGACTGGGTCAGAAAACAGTTGAGAAATTTGTTTGCCCCTTTATGGTACGGAACGATAACAGACGTAATGGCAATACGCATGTGAAATTTTAAGGAAACCGTTAGTTTACCTCTTCTGGACAGAAAGCATATGAGCCATATTTTTAAAGAAAAGTGCTGCTTTCTAAATGAAATTACAAAACCCCCTGAGAGATATATCTTTAAGAGAGGAGCATCAGAACCTCTCTTTTAGGCAGTAAAACACCTAAAACACCTGGGCGTTTATAAGCTGCTTAGCCATTCAACATACATGCATACGTACATAATTTTTAGCACGTAGGACATTGTGCCTAGATTTCTCTCATTTTATAAATATTATAATCCATGTGAATACAGACGAACTTACTTTACTTTAAATGCAACTAAGCAGGTACCTTAAACTGATTATCTGGAGCTATTTATCCAGTATATTTGTACTTATTTCACGGTCATTTGAATTGGTGAAAATTTTCCTATTAGACAAAAATTACATTTTACTTTACAAGTTCACTCATTTTTAAGAAATCAACTATGTCTGAAATACCTACAATCTCTGTGACCAAAGACGAATATGAATTTGATGGCAATGGTGATTACGAAATTAATGGATTCTCTGGTGCTCATACAGATGTAGAGGATATGGAAAGTAATGATGAGGGTGAACTCATGATAACATTACTTAGCGATAAAAATGCTATTAAAGGATTACCTTCACCTTTTACTACGGACATAGAAGACTATAATGATTCTTATTCAGACGATGAAGAAAGTGACCAGTATCCGGTTTTAAGAGTATCGCTCCAGGAATTCTTGAACCATGGTATTACTGAAGAGAGAGCTTGCAATAATGAAGTGGATGGAAGTTGTGAAGTTAAGGCGGATAATTTTTTAACTATAAAGACGTTTAGCAGAGTTGACGACTGCCCAACTGATTACGATAATTACAGCATTTCTTCTGATGATGAAGATTTTGAAAAAAAGTCAATATGTATTGATTTAACCCTTGTACAATTAGAGAATGATAACATTGAGAGTCATACAGAGCATGTCAAAGAATCCGACGACGATCTATCAAAGAGCGATTGCATCGATTATTTAAACAAGGGCAGTGATGAATGTGTTTCCGAAGATGAAGTTATTGAAATATCTGGTCAAGAGGAAGAAATGCAAATTACTTGTAGTAGCTCTGATGAAGAATATGTTGAAGAAAAATACCCAACTATAGACGTTACTTTCACAACAGACAACAAGAATCCGAAGAATAAATTTCGGTCTAGCATAACTCCATATCTTGAAGTTTGTGGAAATTGCGAAGAATCTTTAACAGATATAGAAAAAATAGACTTATCAGCAGCTGAAGATAGCAGCGACGAGGGGCTTATCCTTATCGCAAAAGCTATAGTCCTGGACTCACCAGAAAATTCTGTTACTGACGTAGAAGATATTAATTTAAGTGAAAATACTAGAACTTCCGATGACATTGAAAATATAAATCCACAATTCTTTCCATCCTCTCATAGAGAAATGGTGCTTATTAAAGAAGATAAGAACGGCGATCCAATAACAAATGTTTTAGAGATGCAAAATGATTTCCTGTTCGGGCTGATTGATAATTCTTATGATGATATGTTGACAGATGTTGAAGATATATCTAGTGCAATTGAAGAAAGCAGCGATATTTCAGCCAAAGAGCTCACAGACTTGAAGCTTGAAAATGACATAGTTATATTATCTGAAAATGTAAAGAGCCTTGCAATTAAACGTAATGACTATCTTGATAATTTAACTGACACGGAAGAAATGTTTGTTTCAAGCCTGGTGCACAGAAAAAAAATTAGATCTAAAACGCATAGCAAATCTAAACCAAAATATTCGGAACTACTTATTACGAAAAAAGATGAACTTGGAAACATTGAATCAGATGAGTCCAACAAGTTGTTAACAAACAAAGCCGGTAGCGCAAATGCAGTAAAAGTGCAATGTTCAAGAAATTTATTACAAAATCCTACTTCTGTATCCAATGACAATGCAACTGAAATTTTCAACGAGAGTTACACTGTAGTTCATGACAAATGCGTCAACATGTTTAATGTTGAAAAGGAAAAGGACTACATAAAAGGCTTAAGGGCCTCTTTCGAGACACACACAGATGTGGAGTACGTTGAAGAAGAGTTAGTTAGGGACGATCAATAAATCAACAAATACAGTACCTAATAAAATACGATATTTCACACCTTTGTAAGTATGCTTTAAAATTAATATACATCAAAAATCGTGTCATTCGTACGAAATTAAAGTAGTTTAAAAAGTATCAGCAATTTACAACAGGTGGCGGTAGAATTGTACTAAGATATCGATTAAGAATCTATAATGGTTTCTAGCCTTTTTTTGGTAGAAACCAATGGTGCGCTATAGCGTTTATTTTATTAGTCATTAAACTTTATTTAAAACACACAAAATGAACCTATCATTCGTGTTATTAAATCCGAACTCAGTCGTTTAATAAAGCGCTTGCTTCAGACCAATCATAAACAGTTTGATAAGGCCGCATCAGCGCATGTATTGCAGTTTTTCTTACGATAAAACACCCAACTGAACTTGTTCTCTATAATGTACTTGTACATACATATAATTTTGCTTTTACTTAGGTATTCAGGTCTCAATCTACCATTTTACTTTAATCCACATTGTCTTTTTAATAGATATTATAAACAATATCATTCGATGCATCCATATGTCTATTTATAACAATAATAATTAATATAGCATTTATATATGTATGTATACATATGACTAGGTTAGCTAGTTTTACAAGAAAAGTTACTTAATTTATTTACAAAACAAATCAATCAAGCAGTCTGGAAACAGATTTTATCATTTTTTTCTCGCCCTGTTAAGATCATTCGCGCCAGTGCGTCCTTGTATCATATTTTGCAGCTATAGACTTTTTATTTTTAATAATTAGAAGTAAGTTAGTTTTAATTTTATAATTTTTATTAATGAACTGTAAAACCAGAGGCTGTGAAGTGTATGTACTGGGTGTTTTGAAAGATCGGGCCGCTACTTTGTTATATTTCAGAGCAATCAGGTACGGAAAAAATGTTAAAAGTGCAGATTGAATTCTAGATTTAATAAAATCGGTCTATATTTGTAAATGGTAGTCAAAATAAAAACATGCTTTAATAAACGAGAAACTAGTGTACTTGATAATGATAACACATTTTGTGCTCCAATTACAATGCTGTACTAGACTCCGAAGTAGCGGTCCGATCTTGCGGCATAACGTGTTTGTAAATATGTATAGTATTATATGTAAATGCATGCATATATGATCCTTACCAACAGCCGAGTGCATTTAATTTTCAGGTAATCCAAGTCCAAAGTTATTGAAATTGCTCTTTTGTATTCATTATCTATTAGTAATTATAACTTTCTCCATTTACTTGTAAATCAGTATTCATACATAATACTGCTGATTTCGTAACCCAAAATCTGACAAACGGCTGTAATATATCAAACTTAATATTATTGCGTCACAAATATCCAAATAACTGGTAGAGTTCAAATGGACATATTTACACAAATCCCTCTACCTTATCGTGGCTATAAAAATTAAGATACCAATATAAAAATAAGCAGCACCCAAGTTCAGAACTTTATATTGTTGGGTGTTATTGCAAAACAATGCTCACATATTTGTGGGGGTCAGCGGACAGTTTTTTTTTTTTTGTCATAGAACTACCATCATGTATCATCGCAGATTGGGACTTAGGATTTACTGTATAACGATCAGTCATTTCCGTCATGGATTTCGTTGGGGACTCACCTGCTCCTTTCTATTTGGCGAAGTTGATGAGCGACTTGTTAGCGAAGAGTCATTATGTCCAACCGTTTGCAAAAGCAAAGTACGAAAACATCTATGTCCCGTCAGCAGTTGGCTTAGGTGGAAGTCTATTTAACTGTGATGTTGACTTACCCATGCCCCTATGTTTGGTATGAGTCCTTTTGGTGATTAATCCCATCTTTGCTGTTTCTTTATACTAATTTTAGTCCTTTCCCTGTGTTTGCAATCTGTATGACATTCATTCCTTTCTATTTCCATTATAAACCCGCTGCATTTTATCCGTTGCAATGTCGACTGGCATCATTCGCTCCATAACAACAAGTTTCTTCATCCCACACCGTACGGGAACACACTGCACTGACTCCTATTGTACTGAGACTGTACAGAGAGTTTGTCTTTCCTGTGTTTGTCTTTACTCGTATTGTTAATGCTTAAAGTTGGCGCTGCATAAAGGACAATTGAATTTTGCTTCCCTCGCCAGAACGTAACTTTGTCTCGGAACAAAATTATAGTCACCGTATTTTAAGTAGTTTAAGTGCATACTAAGTAGTATTATTTTAACTCTAAAATCAGAATTTTGTATATAATTATAAACACTTTTAACCTACTTACAACTAGTATCAGCTTTCGAACAAATCCTCAATGAATTTTAGTCAAACAAACCCAAAAACTGACAGTTTAGGAAAACGAACATAGTCTTTTCACAAATTTAAAGGAATTTGACATAATAATAACCATTTATTTTTGAATTCCATAAATATCCTCAGATATCGTTCCTTTTAAGTTTAGTACGGAGTTATAAAGTTAAAGTTGGTATTATATCGACTATAATTAAGATAACACAAATTTTAGCTTTGGTACGTACTAAAATAATTTTAAAAAGCACTTTATCCGACTATAATTTTACGCCATTATTTTTAAATTCAATGGCAGTCATTTTTAATATTTGCATTATAAAAATATTATATGAAGGATTCGCAATACAAGATTTTTTTTAAAGTAGTAGATTTAAAGATGCATAAGTGGGATATCTGACACCGCTCTTACGTCCATAAAATCCGTCGAACATACCTACATTGACATCGCTCATTTACTTGAAGACTGTCATAACTAAAAAAAAAAGCGATTTTAGTTTTCAATTGACTACCACCTTGCGAAAAAAGAAGACATCTTATAATTCTAAGACGTAGAGTATACAAGATATTAATATGAAATTTTTACACAATATGAAGCATGATAAAACGAATAATTCTGCATCGTTAACTCAAAAATAGTGTTTTTTCGAGTTATGACAGTCTTCAAGTAAATGAGCGATATATAAAGTGCGGGAATAAAATCTACCCACAAAATCTACCCCTTCGTTTTCATGTTGTACTATATTTTTTCGCGGTCTGTACCTACATATGTCAACGGCGATGACAGTTTCTCAACTTCTTCTCAATCCTTCCACCAATAAATGTGCTTATTCTCAATTTGTGAATTCATGCTTCCACCAATGAATGTGCTTACTCTCAATTTGTGAATGCATGACCATCATTATGTGAATGTGTGAATGCGTAAAACTATCAACGAATCAACGGACGAAAAAAGTATGTGAAGAGAGTGGTGGCTTTACACTATACGTGTGATTTATGTATTTATAACATGCATAAATGCGTATGTGTTGGTGTGCATATTTTCATATGGCGAATCCAGCTTTCTTATTAACTTGACCTTAAAATAAAGAACATGCTCCTCTCCGGCACAGAAATACCTTTCCAATGGTATATTATTTCTTCTTTGAACATGGCAATACCAGCTGAGCCGATCGCGATCTATTTTTCGAGAAATGGTTACTTTGACGTGCAGGCTTTCACGGAACTTCGAATTATTTATTCGATCAAACTTTGTAACTCCTGCTGTCATGCGAAGCATTTTCATCTCAGCTGCCGTTAATTAACCCTCATTAGAAGGATACAATAACATATAAACAAAATTTAATCGAAATCCGTTAACTTTTTTCTGAGTAAGGTCAATAACGAAGAGATTTTGAAGATTATAAGGCCATAACAATACATTCCAACAGATGTAAAAAAGTTTGTGTACTTATGTACATAAATTTTGGGCCGAAAAATGAAGCCCGACACGCAGTTGACACATTTTTTTCCATAATGGAGGCAAGCCCGCAATGAGTTTTTTCTTAGCCGTATAGGTTGTAGTCAAGCATGTCTACAATGTATAGAGGATGGGTAGGTAGACTAAAAGGGAAGCACGATGTTTCATTGGCTGTTTGGAGTGCTGTTTCGGGAGTGTTTTCCTGTTCCGGATTTCATTTGGGAGTGCTCTTAAAATGCACTCAACATACTCGTAATACATCGGCCTACTTATCAAAGTCATATGGTACAAGACGCATTCTTTTGTTTATTTTATTTTCTCGGTTGGGACAAGTTATTAGAGACAAATTTTACATAGATATAATTAACAAGTTGATAATACATATATTAATAAAAACATGATGGAATTGTTAATGTCGTTTTCCATTGAGCAAAAAGAAGCCATTTTTTGCTTTGTTTTTCTGTGAAAAATGTAAACAAAAGACATTCACCAACACACGCAGAAGTAAGCAGAAGACGATTTCACATGTTTCATTGGAATCAAAAAGGAGAGAAATCGGGAGTAAAACCAATGGAAAACGACATTAGTTAACCATTACTCTAACATTACATTTGAATCGAATGTTAGAATTCATTCAATTGGAGTGGCTTGTAAGTATTTCATCGCCGCAATTTGACGCTAAGCAAAATGCACAATATTATAAAATATGTGTCATCATTACTTCATTGCTACATATTAACGTGAAATAGATTTTATAATATTCTTTGTTTGCCTGAAATCCAGTGAGGCAATTTTTTTTTATTTAAATGTTTTTTGTTTACAAGAAAATTAAAAAAAAAAAATTTTTTTATGCATATTTTATTGAAGTTGACCCACATAATCACACCTAACTTTTGATGAACTTCAAAAATTGCAAAAACATAAATTGTGGCGTAAAGTCAATATGCTTACGCATAGTTTAAGCTCTTAATAATTTCTTAATTATACCTACATGCTGAGAAATAAATAAGTAACTCTTTTAAAAACACCCATTACTTTCACTTCTTTACATCGATGACTTCGATTCAATTCAATCGCAATGACGATGCTTTGTTCCATTTCATCATCATTCCGCGGTTTTGACGTGTTCTCTCCTTCCCATTTTTATTCCTGTTTTGCACGTTCAATTTTATGTAAGGGGTTTTTCAATAAGGATATAATAATTTTGTATTTAAATAAAACACAGAATAATTGAGATATCGGGCCGAAATTATTCCGGGTGTAGTACACATGTTAAATCTAAGTGTGGAATTCGATCTCGTTCATATGACCACGGCAAGCACGATTGCAGCGATAGCGAACTCCTTTGACCGTAACATGGCGATCATTTTCATCGACAAAAAAATACGGTCCAATCACATCTTCGGCATGAATTCCACACAACACGGTCACTTTTTGTAGAAGCAATAGTCTCTTGAAGCACATGTGGGTTTGTTGCTGTCTAATAATGCATATTTTGCTTATTGACAAAGCCATTAACCCAAAAATGAGCTTCATCGCTGAACATGATTTTTTAATAAAATTCAGACTCTTAAAGTTACGACCACCGACTCGGAATTTCGGCAGTAATTTTTAATAATTTCCAAACGTTGCTCGTTCGTGAACTTCATGATGATAAAAATGTAAACTTTGACTGACTTTTTGACATTGACAGATCATAAAAAAAGTTTGTCATGTACGTATTGAAAAACCCTTTATATCATATTATCTTCAATAGATCACCGAGATATCGGTATGAAAAAACTCAAAATGCATATGACATACGTATACAGCATCAACTCGGTAATCGCAACCCTTGATACACGCAACTCCTCGACGCAACACTATAAAACATAGCATTATAACATTTGTAAGTCCTCTATAACTGCAACTTCCTATGAAGTTAGTAAGTAACAAATATGTATGTACATATGTATATGTGTGTTGTTGTTTTTTTTTTTTTTGTTTCTTTTGTTCTTTTCTCATTTATCTTCGTATAGTATTATGAGGAATTCACAAATGACCATTTTGAATGCCGTTATTTTTTTTTTTATGTAGACCTATGTATGTACATGTGTGTACTTAAGTACCTACAATCATTTTTGTAATGTATAGTTTAAAAATCAATGATTAAGTGATTAGAAATAAACTATTTAATTAAGAAAATATTAGCTTTCTGTTTCAAACCTCGCAAAAGTTGCTCTATTTATCATAGTATTGTTCATTGTATATTTTTTCCTTGGTAGGTGCAACGACCTCAGTAAATGCAACAACCTCGATTTCTATCAGTTGCGATTACCGAATTCGTACTGTATATGTATGTACCTACTCGGATGTATGTCAAAAAACATGGTCGTCGAGATCTTTTTATAACTATGACATACAATCTAGTGTGGCCGGAAATCAAAGCTGAGCTTTTTCCAGGAATTAAATCTATTGACAGACATGACATTACATAGTTGCACGGGTTTTTTCATCTTAAATATGAGAAATGTATTTTATTCATACATTTTTTTGTTGTGACAACATGTTACATGTTGACCATTTAATGGCAAAAAAGAGGTCCACCACTCGTGCATATATTGATCTGGCTTACTCTATTATAAGAGTTATAAGAGATACCGCTCCATGGACTATGTGGTGAGCTTAATCCCCAATCTCCATGCATGTATGATGGAAAATGGTGATGGCGGATACCCACAATATTGCCAAAGTGCTTTCAAACATGCTGATAATGTAGCTATCGTGGCTAAAAACAAAATAAATTATAGTTGGGATGTGCAATATTCTCATATAATATATATATAATATACATAGATATGCAAAAACCTCTATAATACCTTCTTCTTCTTCCTTTTATCAGCGAGGCCATGATCCGAAAACAAGGGATCACAACCCTCCCACTTCACCGCATTTCTACTGATCCGCCTGTGGGGTTCGCCTATTTGACCTCAGAAAATATCGGCAGGCCTGCCGATTTTGGATCACTCGGTTACTGAGGCCAATGAAATGCCGATGTCGTCGCATTTGTCTGATCCAGGCGTTTATAGGCCTGCCTTTCCTACATCGCGATGTCTTTGGAACGTGCATTGATATTGCCTTTTTAACAGGGTTCAAATGATCTCTTCTTTGAACGTGGCAATACCAACTGAGCCGGTCACGCTCTATTTTTTGTACGATGGTTTCCTTGATGTGAAAGCTTCCACGGATCTTCGAACTTCTTATTCGATCAAGCTTTGTCACTCCTGCTGTCATGCGAAGCATCTTCATCTCAGCTGCCGTTAATTTACTCTCATACTTTTTGTACATCGTCCAACATTGTGAACCGTATGTGAGCGCTGGACGTACAACTGCGGTGTAGAGCCTTCCTTTCAACTTAGGGGGCATTTTTCTGTCACAGAAGATAGCGGAATTTTCTCGCCACTTCATCCACCCTACGCTTACACGATGATTGATGTCGTCATCACAAGTTGCTTTGCTATTGATCATAGATCCCAGATATTTGAACTTTTCGCACTTGGGAAGCACTGTTCCATTCAAATAAATGTCTGGAATAGGCCTGAGTGGATCAGAGAACGGGCAGCACAAGTACTCTGAACTTCTATAATACCTATTTTAATTAAAATTGTTTCTGTGAAATTCATTATATTGGATACGATAAACACATTTTCAATTTGTTTCTAATATAATAGTCAACAAAAGTTCTCTAAGAACTTTACGAAGCAACGCGAACACGGGCCTGCTAGTCTTATATAATAAACCTCGAATTCGGAACGCTAAATTTTCGTTAGGCCAAACTGATTTTGTAATTTCGAATAAATTTTAATTCGAATCGAATCTCAGAATAAGCTGTAATGAGTGCTTACTATAGATAAAAAAAAAACAAAGTAAATTCCTTTTATCATGTTTCAAATCAATTAGTAGATAGTTAATGTATACAAAAGCTTGTATTTTATTAATAAAATTCATGAACTATAATAGAATAAGAATGGTTGAAATAGAATTGCCGATCAATACTAATTCTGACATTTAATATGTCTCTGTTGTAAATACATATTTTTATGTATAAATAATACAAATATATTTTGCAGCCACTACAGCTAAAGAATCGATACAGGCAGATTATTACAAGGACAATTCAAACAAACCCACAAGTATCCAGGCCACAGAAAGTAAGTTCTTCATTTACTGTTTTATTGTAAAAATTGGTACACATTACTTATATCTTGTACTTCTATGTTCAATGTAAAAGCAAATATTGTGTTATAAAACGGTTCCGAGATATGGTCCAGTTAACCTATTCTATGCACAAATCATGAAAAATAAGTTATGTGCACAATGCATCGTGATTGCAGCATGTGTGTCCTGTATCTATACGCCTGTCCGTGGGATTACATAAATTTACTTACTCGTAACTACCGATTAAAATAGCGCGAGTAAAATTGCTTCTAAATCAAGAACGAGTACATCTGGTTCCAACCGAATTTGTGCTTTTGATTTTGTAAAATTTTATTGGATATTATTTTCGTTTAAAATAAATTCAGCAAAAGTTCACCAACTTGCATAGATGATTCCTTTTGTAAAGTGTTTGTTTGTGATTGGGAGTGAATATTTTTGTTTTAATTGTATCACTGGTTATGAATACCATATACTGTTAATTTTAGAAAAAAATTCCGCCTTCTCTATTTCAAGATAACTTGCGAAAACATTCACCGACTTGCTCGGCTCTGATCGTTCTAACTAATCGAAATATTAAATATGTTTGAAATGGTTTTTTTACCGTTAACTCTAGGGTCAGAATAAGATTTCAAATTTTCCTCGGGATATAAGCTAAATAAGCAGATATGAAGTCTGAGTTTTTAAGCTGCTGTCGAACGCATATCCAACAAAAAGACGGACAGGCATACAGACAGAATTAAAACACCTGCTCTTCGATTTTCTTATAAATCATATCGAGATTGACCAAAATCTTGAGAGCGAAAATGTTGACGAAAACAATAGATACTTCTCGTGACTATACGAAGTTATGCACAAGTAAAAATAAAGTATAAAACAAAATCTTTGACCATCTCTTTGATCGATTGCATTCGAACCCATGCATGCCAGACCAGTGGATAAAATTGGTCAGATGTGCTCAATCATATAGTTCTTAGAATACAAAATACGTTTGCTTAAAATATTGATAAACATGAATATATTTTGCAGGTACTGCAGCTGAAGAACCGACAACGACAAATAATTTTCAAGAACAGGATTCAACTACAGCAAAAGATATTGAGGCCGCTAAAGGTAAGTTACTCACTTTTCGCACTAATCATTGTAAAAAGATACATACAAATATTTTTTTTTTTTGATTATTTCTCATTATTTTTCACATCTATCATGCTATGTGTTTTATAAATCAAAATTGACAAAAAACCAGATTGTGCAATACTTCCACACAATTAGGGAATAACATACGTATGTACCTGCACGTGTGTGCTCACATCGAAATTCGAAAGTTCATAGTCCGAAATATTAAAATCCAACAATTATTGACATAGGTAAGATTCCAGATGGCGCTGAATGCTATATTTTGGGCCTATGTACGTAAAGCGAAATCATTTTTAATGAAATTGGTGCAACAGCTCTAATTGGCCGTAGATCATACTGAATCTTTGGGAAAACTTCATTTTGAATACGAAAATCATCAATCAGAATCATTACACGTATTTGAACCGAATTGAAAAAATAAGTAAATGTTAAATACAGGTATATAATATTCGTAATTGTTTGCGATAAACGTACATGAGATCAAGCAGGTATGTCTAATATAATTCGAATATATAATATAATATAAGGATGGCAATGGTGTAGTGATAACGTCGTCAATTGCCACGCTAATGGTTCATGGTTCAAATCTCGATGTTAGCAAGCATTTATTTATTTCCCATGAAATATATAAAGTTGGTCCGATCAATTGCGAAAGTTTATGTGTACACCACTGCGAAGGCATAACACTGGTAGTAGTTTGCTCATATGGCTGGAAAAATTGTTCGCTCTGTTGGATGATTGTTATGCCTATGACATCGGAAGTTGGTAAAAAAAATACTGTGAATCAGAAGCAAATACAAAAATAGCAAAAAATCTCCGCGGTTGTCTGGACGCCACCGCCGAAGATTTTCTGAAACATAAACAACTTAGTTTCAAACCACTACCCAAAATGTTTCTCGCTATATATGGTATATACATATACTAGCGTTACCCCGTCCGCTTCGCTAGACGTTTCCTTTATTTGTTTGCTAAATTAGAAAACATTTGTTTTTTTCTTTCAAATGAATTTATTGTAAGGGTCTGTGATAAACAATATTTTTGGTTTTTCCTTCATGTGCGAAAACAAACAAATCAGCAGGTTTCCCTACACGTGAACAGGCTACATACAATTGTCCATATGAGAAACAATTATTTTCCAAATTCAAACCACACGCTTGCAAAGATTGTCCCTGCGCTTTATTGATGGTCATTGCAAAAGCCAGTCGCACTGGAAACTGCAAACGTTTAAATTCGAATGGCATGTCTTCTGGTATCATCGGTATATGTAGAATTAAAATGTATTCACCTTTGAATTTCCTATTTAAAATAGTGGCTTCAATAACGTTGGTCATTAGCTTCCTAACCGCAAGTCTTGTGCCATTGCACAATTTTGGTTGGTTGATATTACGAAGCATGATGATTGGTGCTCCAACTTTCAATTGCAATATGTGCGGTGACAGGCCTGGTAAATCCAATCAATTTAAAAATTCTGTGGGATAATTGACCACCTCATCTTCATTCATAATGGTATCGACTGACTTGAATGTGAACACTTCTCCTGGTATCCCTTTTAAAATGGCCTCATTAATTTCTGTAACGTCTTTGTATTTTGCCGCCAATATAGCTCTTTCGCTCAGCCAAATATGTGTCTTGTATTGTTGTACAATGTTTGGAAAAACGTTTCGAATCAATTCTTCTTTTGATTGAACTACATTGCAAAAATTGGTTGGTAACGTTATTAAGCCAGTTTCATTGTCCATCGGCATTTTTCCTTCTTCTTCTTCTTCTTCCTTTTATCAGCGAGGCTATGATCCGAAAACAAGGGATCACAGCCCTCCCACTTCACTGCATTTCTACTGATCCGCCTGTGGGGTTCGCCTATTTGACCTCACAAAATATCGGCAGGCCTGCCGATTTTGGATCACTCGGTTACTGAGGCCAATGAAATGCCGATATCGTCGCATTTGTCTGATCCAGGCGTTTATAGGCCTGCCTTTCCTACATCGCGATGTCTTTGGAACGTGCATAGATATTGCCTTTTTAACAGGGTTCAAATGATCTCTTCTTTGAACGTGGCAATACCAGCTGAGCCGGTCGCGCTCTAATTTGTGTACGATGGTTTCCTTGATGTGAAAGCTTCCACGGATCTTCGAACATCGTCCATCGGCATTATTCCATCTCCAGTTTTCAACAACTGCTTTGAAAATTCATTGGCTGATAGATCATTGTGTAATTTAACTCGCACATTTATGGTTAATGTGAGTGTTCTCACATATCTCCACAGAGTGGATGACTTTAAGCACGCATTAAGCTCATCAACAGCGGTGGATCGAGGAATTACTGGCAAAGTTTGCCGGAAATCACCAGCTAATAATATTAAGACCAAAGAGCCGTTGATTTCCTCTCATATCCTTCATTGTACGATTGAATGCCTCCAATGATCTCTTGTGGGCCATAGGACATTCATCCCACACGACAATTTCACACTGTTACAACACTTTGGCCATTCCTGACGTTTTGGTAATATTACATGTTGGATTTTCGTTGAAGTTCATGTCCAAAGGCAACTTGAGCGCAGAATATGCTTTTCTGCCGCCGTCCAACAACGTCGCCGCGATTCCAGATGATGCGAGAGCCAATGCTATTCTATTTTGCGAACGAATGGTGGCCAAAATTGTTGAAATAAGGAAAGTTTTTCCAGCGCCAACAGGCGCATCTAAGAAATACGTTCCACCACTTTTGTCTGCCATTGCTCGCATCAAAATGTCGTAAACATCTTTTTGTTGTGCGTTTAACTTTGGAACATTTGTTGGAACAAATTGAGGACCACCTACGACGAGGAGGTCCTCTACTGCGTCGTCCCGCCGGTTTAGATTCGAAGACTCTGCGGGCCGGAGCCACTCGCTCTACATCTCAAATGTCCAATACGCAGTTTTTTGGACAAGTCAATGTCGCTGTACAACTCGTATAGTTCGTTATTGAATCCTCTTCAAAGCCCGTTGACGCGAACGGGACCGAATATCTTACGAAGATTTTTTCTCTCGAAGCGACCAAGAATATTTTCATTTGCTTTGAAGTCCATATTTCAACGCCGTAGCGCAGAACTGGGATGATCAGGGTCTTATATACAGTCTCCTTAGTTGTTCGAGTGGGTTTTACTGTTAATTGCCTTATTATCCCAAAAAATTAAACAAACAGCGATTGGCCAGAGTTATTCTTCGCTTGATTTCTGCGCTGATGCCGATTTCAGAATCTATACCAAAGCCAAGGTAAGACAGAATCCATTACTACCTTGAAGTTGTAGCGGACCACAGTGACGTTCTGTCAAATTCGTTGATATTGATTGTCCCTTCTTGTTGACAGCATACACTTGGTTTTGCCCTCGTATAACGCTTAACCCATTTCGGCCGCTCTGCTTCAATGCTTGCAAACGCACTGGCGACAGCCCGCTGAGTTCTTCCAATATTGACAATATCGTCAGTGTATGCTAGCAGTTGTAGAGACTTTTGATAGATTGTGCTTCTGGTATTGGCTTGTGAGTTCCGCACAACTCCATCAAGTACAATATTAAAGAAGTCGCAGTCACCTTCTCTTAAAAAAATGTTTAAACCTTACAGGTGTCAGTGAGGTCCTTACCGACTTGATTGAGGAACGAGCGTTCTCCATCGACATCGTGCATTGACGGGCAAATTGGGCAGGGAACTATACAGTTCTTGGGTTTTCTTCAGGATCTGTTGGATTGTGAAGATTTGATCGATGGTGGACTTTCCTGTCTTGAAGCTGCACTGGTATGGATCAATAGTCTGTTGATAAAGGTTTCAGGTATTCACACATTATCGCATCGGCATACATCAGGCATACACTCGTCGGACCAAATCTTAGAAATGAGTTTTTGTATGCTCTCTACCAATTCACCACCAGTTGCCTCGAAAAGTTCAGCCGGTAAGCCGTCAGGTCCAGCAGCCTTGTTAGATTTCAGCTTCAATATTGCTATCCTCACTTCGCTTTAGGCAGGTGGACGAAAATGTTGACTATCATTGTCTATGTGGAATGGTTTAGTCTCCCTGACAGTAGGATGTTGGTCTTCGTCGCCATTATACAGTTTACAGAAGTAGTTTTTGTGTTATGCTTGTATTACAATATAATGTACATTCTTGATTTTTGGAATACGGATACTTCCGCATTTTTAATTTTTAAGCCTCCGGATTTTAATACTCTCGGATTATCGAACTTCGCGGTTCTCATATGCACCTATCTGAAATCTAAGAAATCATTTAAATCACCTTTTGTTAAAGTGGTAAAAAAAAATATTTGACGCAACAGCTCTTTAAGTGCCAGGGCCAACTTCTCGCAAATACTCATGTTGTGTGCGTTATATTTTTCACACGAATGAAAGGGACCTTAAGTTAAGTGCCGTATCCGAAGGGCAATTTGTTTTGAGAAGCTTTGTCGAGACAACAATACTCTCGGATTTTGTCAGACGTTCGCGAGAGGTGGGACCGTGTAATAGGTAAATAGCTAAAAAGAAAGAAAAAAAACACACAACTTGACTTGGTTATTCTTTTCAAATTATAGATTTACCAATTTCTGGATTTTGGTACTTTCGCATTTTAATAGTCCATATTTCGATGCTTCCGGATTATGGAGCTTCCGAATTTTGATATGCACTCATTTAAAATATGAGAAATCATAAAAATAATTTGTTTTTTAAACATCTTTAAAGAAAATATATGGTACAATTGTACAAAATTTGATGTGCCTCATTCCTACACATCTTAAATATTGTACATGTTATTTTTGGACAAAATCGTCTGAAAATTAGTAAACTAACATAAATAGTTGAAAATGGTTTCACGATTTTGCCGAACGGAATTTATTTATGGTGATGGTAAAATTCATTTTGAAGATTTCATCATCACCCGTGAATTTTGATTACAAATTATTATTTGAATGTGCATATTGTACGAGTACAGTCCACTTGCGATTAGTTTGCGTATGGAAAGTTTGTTTCATTTTATGTTCTTTTTCTGACTGTACGGGGAGGGGAATTTATTATTTTGTTAATACTAATTCAATAGGCTTAGATAATATATTGAATCCGCCCATGCCCTAAGAACCAGTATAAGGTAATCCCTTTGGCGCGCGCAAATTATAAAAAAAAACTGTCGTATGGATTATATTGTATATACATACATATATCCAATGCTCTAGGAGACTATAAAGAATTCCTTAAATGCAATTATATTGCATTGATCATTGTTCGATATTTCTAAGCAGGAATTTACATATATAAAGCATAGCTTCAGGCTCTTTTTATATAATATCTGTTGTATTTTCTGCACCAAAAAGCTAATTTTATAATTTGATTTATGTTTTATTACCTATTTTTGATTTTGCATCGACGTAAAGTAATAAATCTATTTTTGTACTTAGTTCTATACATTTTCAGTTTAAATCTACGAGTATTAGCCAAATTATCATTTCATCATCATCAAATTATTGCATTGTACAATAGTCCACAACTACTCGTATATTGAGCATCCAAATATCCATTATTTTTCTCTGCTATCGTTTTATTGCCAGCAACACAAAAAGCAGGCACAAATTGTTTTATCCATAATCTTATTTATCCAATGCATTTGTTTGCACAAAATGTGTAATTTATTTTTTTTGATAAATTCAAGGAACTGCTTACAAATATTTTTATGGTTCTGTTAAGATTTTTTTAACACATAAATGTTTAGCGTTACCATCATATTGTATTCCTTTTGAACTGAATTGTTTAATCTTAGTTTCTTACCTGGCTAATGTTCATGCCGATTATTGAATCCGGCGGATTGATTTCGGAGGGATCTCATTCAATCCGCACTTATTCCCCATCATTGAAAACGTCGGCTAGCAAGTGAACGAATGTCGGTAAGGAAGTGACAAAAAGGCATTATTGAAATTATTGATTATTGAAACCGCAAACGATTCGCACTTCATACAAAGTCAGACGTTTTCAATACGCATCAAAATAGCTGCGGATTACGGTAACAGTTGGTAATTTTTTTCTTCGAAATGATGAAAAGCAATAAAAAGTATGTTTTAATATACATATGAAGATAGACAGATACGTATCTGAATTTAAGTTTGGGCGTTTGGGCATTGCATTGTAGTATGCCACAAGATATGGATATGTCTCTTGAAGGTGAAATGAACTTGCTAACTGAAACATCTGATGACAGAAGCAATACGTCCATAGGCTTAGGAACCGTCGAGAAAAAAACCAAATGTATGAAAAAATATCCGAACTGCTTTTAACTGTTAGAGAACAATCCGGGAAAACAAATTCTTGTTTGAAATAAGTCTACCGGTCAATTGATCGACTGAATGATTACCAAAGAAAAGGGAGTGCAATCCATCAGTTACTGCTTGAAGAAATAAAAAGGCACAATGAACGAACAACTCGCAGTAGAAAAAAAAATAATTAAAAAGAGATAACCTTCAACTTGAGTTAAGATTTCCATTATTTTCAAAATATTTCGCCTGTTTTGAATATTTGTTGGGAAATATTTTCATTTAACAAAAAAAGGGCTGAATTCGATGTCGTTAATAATTTTCTTTTGCGGACCAATAATGTAGTTCATCCGGCGGTTTCAATAATGTGATCACACAGAGAAAGTGAATAGGTGCGAATCGGATGAGATCCCTCCGCAATCAATCCGCCGGATTTAATAATCGGCATGGTTATCTGTTTTATTGGATTCGATTTTAGTATATTTTTTCTTCATTCTATGAAACAAAAAATAAATGCAAATCATATAGTAGAAAAACTTAGCGGGAGCGTATTATTTTGTTTTTGTTTTTGGAGCTGCATAAATCTTACGCATATCTGACATTTACTTTTGTAAGAGGGATTGAAATGTTTATTATTATACACATCGACAAAAGCAAACATATAAGAAACCAGCTGGTTTTAATACGCAATTTAATATATACTTCCTTAGAGCACTCTCAGTTTTCCGAAAGATAAAAACATTCGCCTCTGATTTGACCCACCCGTCCGCACTCAAAACTATAAGGCATCAGCTAATCACAACGCTTTTTTCTTCGCATGTTAGCAACTACACTGATGGCAATACAACAGCCGCGTTTTATTAACACCGCTGATCCATATAGATCATTGGTTTCGATTCATTACAACACCAATTCGAGATCTTGCTCTATTAGGGATCAATTTTCGTGATCTAGAAATTAGTCGCACTATTCCTTGCTGGGTTACACTTTTGTCGATAATTTTTAGAATATCAAAAACTCTTTGCACTCCATGATTTCTGTGTTTTCTTTGCGTTGAAATTATGTACATAAAGTCGCATCTGAAAGAAAATACTTATCCCAATTACTTCTAATGATTTAAAATGAATAATTATTGAGTAAATACACACCATTCTCCATTCTAATGGAGAAGAGGGGAAAGAAATGATTAGTCCGTTTAAGTAACTAATTATTGTACGAAAACAATAATAAGCTGTTCGCCAAAAGAAGCATAAAACCATATTTTGAAAATGGTTTCACGCGGCAACTACATATGTATAACCACACCACACGACACAACTAAAATTGTTCGTTGATCCAGATCTAGATTTTATTTTTATCGTGTTATCTACTTATATTATGTATGTAGAAGGGGTGTGATAAATAAAACGCGGTTAAAGGCACAGTGTTTGAAAATGATAATCATCAAACTATGTACAATATACCTAATCGACTGCAGTATTTTTCGAAAAACATCTAAAACAAACAAATGTTTCCAATTAGAAAAAAAAAAACACTTACCCACAAATGTTTCCAATTAGAAAAAAAAAAACACTTACATACATATATTCCATATAGGTATATTTAAAACGCTAGAGCGCGAGCTTGTAATTCCTCGTGTGAGTTTATTTCTGGGCATATTTTAATGATTTCAACACTGATCGAAAGCCTATTAGCTGAATATACTTTCTTAAGTCGCGCTACAATCCGGGGTGGACCTGGGCCTCAACCAACAAACCTCTCCAGCCAGCACGGTTACGAGCCAGCTGCCTCCAGTTGCGCACTCTAACCTACCGCGAGGTCGTACTATACTGCGCCGTCCATCCAGGGTGGATTCGAGGACTTTCTTGGCGGGAACGTTGGGCTCCATCCGCTCTGCATAACCCAGCCATCTTAGCCGCTGTATGTGAACTCTTCTGGCTAAGTCGATGTGCTTGTATAGGACGTATAATTAATATATTTTGTTTTCCTTTCATTGACCGCTAAACCCATCTTCGTTGCCTTGATCTCAATACTCGCAAATGTCCCGTTGCTCCCGACAATGTCAATGTCATCGGCGAAAGCGAGTAGTTGTACAGACTTGTGAAAGATTGTACCTCCGGTGTTCGCTTGTGAGTTTCGTACAATTCTCTCAAGTACTTTATTAAAGAGATCGCATGATAGCGCGTCACCTTGTCTAAGACATTTCTTGACATCGAACGATTCAGTGATGTTCTTACCGACTTTGATGGAGCAGCGAGAGTTTTCCGTCATCATTCTGCACAAACGGACGAACTTGGCAGGGACGCCGAGACTAGATATGGCTCTGTATAACTCGCCTCTATACGCGCTATCATAGGCAACTTTGAAATAGACGAAGAGGTGGTGCGTATCGATTTTATATTCATACTAGCGTAAGCCCCGGCCGCTTTGCCAGGCATTAAAAAACGGTTTTGTTTTTTTTGCCTATCACCTTTGTACCGTAATTATCTACATTTAAAAAAAAAAAAACAAAATTTTTTCAAAATTACGGATGGTATAAGAAACATACGCATTTTGCCACTTAAATACAAATATTTGGCGCAACAGCTCTTTAAAGTGCCAGGGCCTAGCTTCTCGCAACCACTCATGTTGTGTGCGTTATATTTTTCACACCAATGGAAGGGACCTACAGTTTAATGCCGAATCCGAACGGCGTTTGTCAGACGCTCGCGAGAGGTGGGACCGTGAAAAAACTTTTTGGTGTTTTCTGGGATTCGAACTTGGAACCTCATGCGTAGTGATCCGGCACACTAACCACTTACGCCACGGCGCCCACTTTTGCCACTTAGTTTTATATATATTTATATTCGAAATCAAATAAACTCTAAAATAAGAGAAGCTTAAAGAGTTTTCTATACCAGGAGGTTATATGCAAATCTGCCAACAAACGCACTTTGAAGAAATTTGAAAGATCTTGGTGTTGGACGAGAGAGGAGAAGAGGAGGAATCATGATTTCGTGGATCCAGACGATCTAAGGAGAATTTATCCAAGTACAAACTTTAGCTGCGTCACAGGTATCTAGTTCTTCCTTTCATATAGGAGAGCTCTCGAATGAATGTATAAATTTCAACTTTTCAAGAATAAATGAATGTGACGTTTTAAGTGCTATTTTAAAAATAAGGCCAAAGTCAACCAGTTTTGATGAAATACACCACGTTTTTATAAAAATGACCTTACCTTACTATCATCTTTAACACATGTATTTAATACAGTCATCTTAACGTCATCTTTCCCTGCACTTTGGAAAGAGGCTAAAGTCACCCCACATGTGAAAAAGAAAGCAACTCGAAGTTCTCCGGCGGAATATAGACCTATTTCAATGCTGTCCTTCTTATCCAAAGTAATGCAGAAGCTTCTGCATCAGTAAATTTCAACGTTCCTCAAAAGCCATAATTTGATAAGCTGCATTCAATAAGGTTTTCGATCGAAGCATAGTTGCATAACACCACTTCTAAAGGTACCAAAGGATCTTAGAAAAGCAATTGATGAAGATTTTGTTTCTTTTCTAGTCTTGCTTGATCTTTCGAAAGCGTTTGATACTATTAATCACGAGCTGTTGATAAAAAAAAAGGTGGAAAATATAATATATTTAATCTCTCCTCGTTTGCTCGTAGATTGATTTTGTCATACCTTTCTGAAAGGAAGCAATAGTTTTTGTAAATAAAAGGACATCAAAATATTTGCAAACACAGAGGGGTATACCACAGGAAACAATTTTGGGCACATTATTATTTTTACTTTTCATTAACGATCTTCCACTCTGCACAAGAAATTCAGCAAAGCATATGTACACTGATGATTATCAGCTTTATGTAAGCTGTAAGTTAGTAGTTTGGGGGAAGTGTGGTGCGGTTTTCGTCCCGATAGAAGCACAATCGACCAGTTATTCACTTTCAGAATGTTTCTTGAGAAGGCCTGAGAGTATGCTAAACCTGTCTACACTTGTTTTGTGGATTTGGAAAAAGCATATGATAGGGTTCCTCGAGGCAAACTTTGGAGGGTTCTGCAGGAGCATGGGATTGATGGTTCCCTGTTAAGGCCGATTCGGTCTTTATATACAAACTGTAGAAGCTGTGTTCGGATAAACTGTGTTAAATCAATACCTTCCACTGTAGGTGTTGGACTCCGCCCAGGATGCGTTTTGTCACCTCTCCTCTTCATTGTATATATGGATTGGATGTCGCAGCCCAGCTGTGGCAGAGAATGTTTCAAAGTGGGAGACTTAAGAATTAGTAATTTGCTCTTTGTGGATGATTTGGTCATCCTTGGGTCCTCTCAAACCGAACTTCAGCCCGCACTCGAAAAATTTGTAGCCATTTGTGATGATGCTGGAATGAAGATCAACGTGAACAAATCGGAAATAATGGTAGTTTCCAAAATACCCATTCAGTGCACTCTGCATGTTAGTGGAGTCCCACTGAAGCAGGTGGATAAGTTTAAGTACCTCGGGGTATTATTCTCGAGTGATAGGAAGAGCAATGCCGAGTTATCCTATAGAATTGGTCAGGCTAGATCAATTTTGAGAGAGCTTGGTCAACGTGTTATAAGGAAGGCCGAACTTAGTGTTCATGCTTATCTATCGGTTTTTAACTCGTTGTATGTTCAAACTCTCACCTATGATCATGAAATGTGGGTAGTGACCGAAAGAATAAGATCGCGGATATAAGCTGCCGAAATGAGGTTCCTTCGCGGTGTTGCTGAAATAACTCGTATGGATAGAGCGGGCGCCGTGGCTTAAGCGGTAAGTGTGTCAAACCACTGCGCGTGAGGTCCCATGCTCGAATCCCAGAAAATACCAACCAGTTTTTTCACGGTCCCACCTCTCACGAACGCCTAATAAACATTCGAGAGTATTGTTGTACCGAGAAAGCTTCTCAAAACAAATTGCCCTTCGCATACGGCACTAAACTGTAGGTCCCTTCCATCGTGTGAAAAAAATATAACGCACACAACACAAGTGGTTGCGAGAAGCTAGGCCCAGGCACTTAAGGAGCTGTTGCGCCAAATTTTTATTTTTAAATGCATATATTATATTACGACTTTTTATTCTCATATTTTTTCGTTCCATCTATCATTAATTATTTGACCTAGCACATTTTCGAGATGATATCTGTTGCACACAATGCCTCAACAATTTGAATTTAAACCGTTTTACTTAGCAAATCCGCAAAGACCCAAGAGGTGTATTATTATATGAAGAAATTTAAGTTGGTTGGCATAGTGTTCCACATTTTTTCACTTTGAACTACGAGCGCAGAGATTGGATGGAAATTAATTACTTACTTAATGGTCTTAATGAACGTAACTATCTATATACGTATTTACGTAGTTGCTCCTGTAACGATGAAATCTGTCAAATGCTGTCGTGTTGACGATTGCACTTGAGCGATAGCAACATATCTTTTTTCTTGTGGGTCCATTTTTATTACTTTATTTTATTAATAAAAGCTCGAACCATCGATCTGTTCATCATGCTGCTCGATACAACATTTGAATTGGCTCTTCGTCAGAAAGATTGAGTGTCCTTCCTCACTTTTTTTCTATGACAAACAAAAGGACCTGCTATAGTAGCAACAAATACACTGCATATACATTCCTGCCAGCATATCCAATCCACATTTTTTTTCCATTTTCACTCCCACCACTCACAAAATCTGTCTTCAAATATAGACTGAACTCCTGCCGTGTCGCCGTTGTACAAATGCAAATCCATTTCCATAAAACAAAGTTGGGTGGGTTGCCGTCGTGGGGAACTGCGTACAGCCATCGTTAAGAGAATCAAAAATCTGTTATCTTTTGCATATGTATCGGGCATCCACGTTCGCTTTCTATAAATTACGGAATCATTCATTGTGCGGTTGAAAAGTACATTTTTGGGGGACCAATAACCGTCCTTTTCCAATTCTTCGTCCAAACTCAAAACTGAATCTGCAAATTGTAAGCATTTATAAAGTGAAACAAACAATGTGCTGGAGGTAGGAAGTAGACGCGTAGACGGCAGCTTGGGTAATGACTCCTGGGAACAGTGAATTCAGGTGACAGCAACTGGGTTAGTCAGCACCGCTGATTTCCGGAAATTGCTGTGTATTGCAATTTCCGGTGTAAGGGCAATGCAGTTCATGGGAAGTTGAGTAAACTGAGCTCCACGGTTATGTGATGAATTCATCATTGAGGGGTGGTATCAATCTTCCGGGTGTTGACTCCTCCCGCCTTGAGTTCAAGTGTCCTCACTCAATATCATGTACATAAACTATGGGGATGTGATTTTCTGCCTTTAATTGTGCAGGTTCTTTTTGAGCTTTTAAGTCTTACTTTTGCGTCTTGTTTGGTGGGAATTGTGATCTTATTTTGCATTGAAAACACTTTGAAGAAGCCAATTAAAAAGTTATGATTACTACAGCTATGAAGTTAGAGTTTATAATAAGATGCCTCTGGTTTTTCTTATGCAGCTGGTCTATATGCAATGTGTTATTCATATATTTGTAGTTTTTTAACTGCTTCTAATAATAGGAGCTCTTCGTGCATATGTATTGCTTGATTGCTGGTGGTTGCTCTGATGCAGGTATTTCTTTTGAAGTGAAGTTTTTTTTTACGAATACTGACGCATTGTGGTATCGAAGAATAAAGCTTCAGAGAGGTTCTAATTTTCGTTGTCGATAAGGTTGGCTCCATTGAGTTCGTTGAAAAGAAGGGTTCCTGGGTGAATGTTTCGATGGCTGGGACATGCTGGTTGTTAAGCTCACAACACTTTTATTTTTCAACAAATCGCTGAACAATTTTCTTCGCCTAGTTTTAAAATTTGATTAGGTTACAGATTATATACGTGTACACGAAATTCATCGTACGTTTTTTAAGTACTTATTATGAAAGGAGGCGGATGAATCTTATATTATTCGAAAGGTACTGTGCCATACATGTGCAGAAAAAAAAATCAAGTGCGTGTGTTACCGTTGAGTCAGGTGAAATAAAGTGAACATGCACGCATGATTTTCCCATACAAAACACTTTAACCAATTAAATGAAAGCATTTTGATCACGTTCATGGCTGTATGAGCTTGGATGCCTTTGCATTACCTGCACGGGAGGTCGAATTTCGATCACAAGCGATACTAGTTTGTATTCTACGTCATATTATTACCACAATCTAGAACGTTGCTGTGTTTAATTTTAATTATGTATATTTTAATCATATTTAATGGGCTTGATAACTAATGACATGTATCCGATAATAGTTAAATTAAAAATATACAATAAAGTGGAAAAGGTTCGGTTAGGTAAGGCAGAATGGCTACCCCAAGCTAAAACTAGGACTCACTTATACAAATAAATAGGTCCATTGTAAGTGGAATAGTTAAACGTCATTTTAATTATGGCAAATTGGAGCGTCTCTTCTACATTTACATGCTTCAAATATTGTAGTTTTTTTCAAATGTTTCATTTATTGCTTCAATTTCAAAATTTGACAATATGAATGAATTTATTATATCAGCTTTGGCCCAAAGTAGGGCATTAGTTAATTCTTCTTTTATAGTGTTTTTCTCTAACAGATATGTACTTATTTCACATGTAATCATTTGTTTTTATTACTAACTTTTTGCTTGTGATATTTGTTAATTCATTAATTTTATTTGTATTCATTTTGAAAATTAAAACATTATACACTGTGTTCTTTTGATATCATTTTTCTTAGATAAAAAAATACTTTGTATTAGTTTTTGCTTTTCGAGTCACTGTCAGTATAAATCGAAATTTCCTATTATTCTTACTTTTCATCTACACATATAATAAAATGGTCACTGTGGACGCGTCCCGCCGCGCATCACGCAAAAACTACTGGACAGATTTTAACAAAAACTTTGGCGTATATACATACGTAGATATTTGGTCCTTATCTTCAATAAGAATTATCACAATAAATTTATCCAGTAAAATAAATAAACACAAACATTAAAGAACAGCAAAACCAGGAATTATAAAACTACACATTCGATTTGTTTGGAAAGTTATGGAAAACATAAAATAAGTCAACATATTAGACATCTACGTTTGGGAAGTTACGGATAACTAAAACTGTTATTTTCCTTGCCTATATATGTATATGCACGCGATAACTATGGTATTTCATGTTTTTCTTTGTGTGGCTAAAGTACATATTGTAGATACATAGTTAATATTATTGTAGACCACGCAGACAAAGTCGCGGGAATCAGCTAGTGCAAAATAAAGCAAAGTTGTAGATATTCAGGGTTATGGCGAATAAATTTTCCCTCGGAATCTTTCCCCCGAACAAAAATTAGGTATCTTGAAAAATAGGGAAAAAATTCATCGTAGAAAAATGAAGTATCGCGATTGCGTTGAAAATGCTCCTGAATTGTCATTCATGATGCCTATTTATTTTCCGCGGAATTATTTCCTTTTTTTTTCATTCATTCATTCATTTTCAATGGCCCGCTAATCCTTCATGAGGGTCGCGGGGGTAGGATGCTCAGGTGGACTCTCCATCCTTCTCGATCCTCCACCATTGACTCCAATTCATCAGGATTTGGTCCAACCATCTATTTCTAGGCCTTCCGCGGGGTCGCCTACCTGATGGTCTTGGAAGCCGGTCTGGGGGCATACGCACTACGTGACCAAACCATCGAAGCATAGATCGTTCCGTTCGGAGAAGTAGCTGCTCAACATTGAGCACCTCGCGTACTCTGGTGTTGCGCACTCGATCCCTACGAGTTATTCCAACAACACCGCGAAGCAACCTCATTTCGGCAGCTTTCCTTTTTTACGATACTTAATTTTTGTTCGGGGGAAAATTCCGAGGGAAAATTTATTCACGATAACCCTGATTATAATCTGCCCCACAAAGTCCAGGACATAGTCGATTTAGAAGACTTTCTCTAGTCCAACTGCTTTAATAAGCCGGAGTAATTGAAGTGGATCCAATAGATGTAGATCCGTCTCTGATAGGAGACAGGGCCGCTTTAACCTGGAGGTGAGCGAGGCAATAGCCTCAGGGCCCCCACCTCCAGGGGCACCAGCTTCCAGAGACCTCAAAAAAAAAGTTGCCAAAAAAGCGAAAGAAAAGAGAGGGGTGATTTTACACTTGAATAACATTCGTTCGTTAAAATTGAACAGTAAAAGTAGGGGCACCCAAAAAAAATCTTGCCCCAGGGCCTCCGAAATTTTAAACGCTGCACTGATAGGAGATATGCACCTAAGTCAAGTCTTTTTTTGTGGATTGGTGCTTCGCATTCCATAATGTGTGCTGGTGTTTCTGCGAAATCCCTTCAAAATCTGCAGTATCAGTTCCATTATATTCCCAGTTTTCTAAGGTGCCCCTGGAGCCTGCAGTGACTCGTTAACATAAAGTTACATACGACAAAATTATTACGATTATTCTCCAAAGCGGCTGCCAGCTCTGCTTTTCTTTTTCCTCTTGTTATTCCAGGGCACGTTATCGATTTGACGGTAGTTTTGCTTCACGTAATATAATATTAAAAATCACTATCGTATAAACGATATCTCTTTTGAAAGTATCGCTCGGACGATAATCGTTCCTAACGTTACGAAATGAGTGCCCAGGTTACTCGGGGCCTAATTTCATTGAACATGAATTGAATCTTTGCACATACGAAAGAGAACCAATTAACTTTTCTCTTTTTCTTGCTTTTGTTTTCGTGCACTATGACACTACTTGTTAAGTGTTTTTTTCGTATACTGTGACGCTTTTCATTAATTGTTTAATGTAAACTTTTTCATGTTTTTAGTTTTTATTTTTTCGTGCACTTTCTTTATAAATTAATGTGTATTCTAACATAATTTTTCGTGTTCTATAACACTGCTTTCTACATATTTTTACTTCTTCGCGCAATTTGTGTCAATGAAATATAAAATGTATACTGCTCAGGCGCTAGTTATGGATTCTTTCTCTGAGCGATTGAAAAAAAAAATTGAGGAATTTCAGAAATTACCGTCATTTTCCAATTCTTTATTCATACTCAAAACTTAATCTACAAATTGCTAGTATTTATTAAGTGAAACAAAAAATGTGCTGGAGGTAGGGAGTAGTCGGCAGCTTGGGCAGTGATTTCTGGGAACTGTGTGGGTGAGTGCAACTGGGTCAATGATTTCTAGGAATAGCTATGCAAGCTGTGGGCGCCGTGGCGTAAGTGGTTAGTGTGTCGGATCACTACGCATAAGTTTCCAAGTTCGAATCCCAGAAAATACCAAAAAGTTTTTTCGCGGTCCCATCTCTCGCGAGCGTCTGACAAACATCCGAGAGTATTGTTGTCACGAAAAAGCCTCAAATCGCCGTTCGGATTCGGCATTAAACTGTAGGTCCCTTCCATTCGTGTGAAAAATATAACGCACACAACATGAGTGGTTGCGAGAAGCTAGGCCCTGGCACTTTAAAGAGCTGTTGCGCCAAATATTTGTTTGTTTTTTTTTTTCCTGTGCAGGTTCAGGTCCATGGATAATGCAGTTCATGGGAAGTTAAGTGAACTGGGCTCCATGGTCATGTAATGAATTCATGACTGAGAGAGTAATCAATCTTCTGGATGTTAACTGATATATTTTTTAGTTCTTCGCAGTGTTGATTTGGGCATTCCGATAGTATGAACGGTATAATGTACACTCCGCCTGTATTCGACTAGAGTTAGAGCTCTACCGACCGCTCGTCATTTGTGTGCTGAAGCATTAAAACTATTTTACAATGGAAAATAGCCAATACATAATACCTAATATTGAAAAAAGAACTCTGAAAAGTGGCTAAAAGAATATTAGCTGACGTAAGGACAGAGAATGAACAATTTTGATAATATGCAGACATTTTGATGATAGTTATGCTTAAGGGAAGTCGTATTTAGATTTTTAAGAACAAGAGCCCAACACAATTAAACCTAAGCAAAGCAAATATCTGTAGAACAAGTCCTATTTCAAAATAAGTTACAAACAATTTGTTTTTTAAGAGTTTGTCAAATTTCTTGTATCTCCTTGCATTTTCATTTGCTTTTTAACGAGTTTTAAAAATGGCATTTTAAGGATCTTACCTAAATTTTAAATCTGAGTCAGCTTCAAACGAATTCCATACGGGTGCAAGTACGTACAACCCATTCGTTCCTTTTATTTTAAATTTACGTATCTGAGTTCCGCATTAATTCGATAAATAGAAGAAAATATGTGATCCATTTTCTGAAAGGCAAACATATTGGTGGACCTACTTGACTAATGTAAACGCACTTAGCGCACTGTTTTAATGCATCATCGACACAAATTCACGCATGGATAGACCATTATTAATTTATCAAATTTATGAAAGCAAAATCGCAAAACACATAAAAGTGGTGGAGTCAGGAGAAACCATTCATTTATTTCTCGGATCTCGCATTTTTTTAGTTATGTACCTGCATAGCTCTATACATATGTATGTATGTATGTTCATACTATGAAAGTTTCCCTGAAAATATACAAATACGATACGTATGAAATTATCCGTTTTTAGTTAAATCATCTATTATTCCTTACATTGCTTTGCAATGAAGATACTATCATCAATACGTTAAAGTTTATTCATGACATATATGCACAAGACAGTCGTATATACGTATGTGTATTATATATACTCATGTTAATTTAAAAAAAAATTTCAGAACTCAAAATGGATATTATCCGCAAGGAAGCTACAATGTTAATTAATAAGGTATTAGAAGAGAGTATTACTATTCTAAGTCATCAACAACGAAATGCACCGAAACCTAAATACAACTCTGAGAATGATAACTACGATCTTCAACATGAGGATTGCAGTGAAATGGAAGTTTTAAAAGTGTCTATATCAGAAAAGTCATTTGATGACCATTTATACAAGAGCGGTGAAAATAGTCCACAAAATATTACAATGCCGAGGCCCGCACTAATCATGCCAATTGCAACAGGTAAAAAAAGAAAATAATATTTTAAATGAACCACATGAACAACTCTTTGCTTCTTAGTTGCACCACAAACACTACAAAGCCTACAAGAACAAAGAATAGAAAAAAAATTTCAAAAACTTTCATCTCAAATTGAAAGCATTGATAACAGCGTCGAAAGCTTTGATCATGCGTTTGATTTTATTATTCATGACGATGAAATAAGTAGTCTTCACCAAGACTTTTCCAAAATAAGCTGGAATGAAAGCTTATCAGCAACAACCAGTACATTACCTGATATCGGCCAGAATACACCAGAGAATGATATTCAGGATTTTCTCACAGGTACTTAGTTTACTTTATATGTTTGCTGGCAGAATAGTTGAGCTCTAATTGCATACACTAATGGAAAAATATAATTAATTATCCATGGCATGATAGATTGAACTTTTGTATCTATTCCTACCTGCTTTTTTAACATTTGAATTTACTTTATGAACTCCCCTAATACACTTACCATTTCCACGCTTTTTGTTTTAGACACAGGAGAAGAAGTCGCCCAACGTGATATTCGCGAAGAATTGCTAAGTGAAACGATGATCATGGATACGCAACCACCTCCAAGACCAACACCACGTACATTAAATATGGAAGGAAAATCCAGCGATGTAACAAAAATTTCAGAAAATTTACAAAAATCTATACAGTGTGACGATTCGAACAAAGAATTGCCCATACCTAAGCCTAGACAACAGAAAAATATCGATTTGATCAGTAGTGAAAACGTCACAGAAACGTTTAATCAATCCGATCTAATAGTAAATGAAACAAATCAGGCTTCCGAATGTGCTAAGGAATCGGGAACATTTGACGGTTTTAATGATCGTCTCTCACAATTGCAAACTAACATTGAACATCATGTAACCGATGATAAAAATAAGCCGACTGAAGATACGAGTAATATTGATAGAATGGAAGAAATAAGTCCACTAACACACAAATTACTTAAGTCTTTGGAAATTTCTGAATCAGAATTTACCTCACAAACAGAATCAGAAGACTCGCCACGAATGACTTTAATATCAGAGCGTACAAAAATAGAAACCTTTTCTTCGGACAAAAATTTGAAGTCAGCACAAGGCTATACGCAAGAAGGCGTTTCTTCAGAAGAAATTCTATTTGATTCATCACAATCATTTCAAGATACAAATTTTAAACGATGTCCCGTACTATCTGAAGCGCATTCTAAGCTAATAAAGCTTGATAGTGATGAAGAATGTAGGGCTGTAAGTACTGAGACCGAGCTTCAAACAAGTTTCTACATAGGAGAATCAAGTACGAATATTATAATAAAATCTAAACCTAGTCAAAGAGAAAAAGGCGAAGGAGAATCCGGTGATGATAGTGATTTAAATGATGAGAATTCCAGTGATAAAAGAGATTCTTTGGAAGGTATTAAGAACGAAATGTATGAAGACTTGGAAATAGAATCTTCAGTAACATGCACCCCAGCACAAGATCTTAAAGTAATCCGCCAAGGTTCTGAAACGCGCAATGATTTGCTCGAAGTCGAAACGGGATCGCAAAAACCATGTAGTGAATTAAGTGATATTATCGACGATTCAACATCACATTTCTCAACGAAAATTAATGAAACGGAACAGGAAGTAACAAATATGCAAATCACAAAGACAGATGCAGAAAAGGATAGCCAACAGCAAATTCAACAGGACACATCATATAATAAAAAAGTGTTGGCCAAAGCAGCAAAGCTTGATCTCTTATTAGATAAAAGTGAATTAGAACTATCAGAGAAAGCTTGTACATTATCCAGCGCAATGATATCTTCTGATATAACGGAAACTGCCACTACTGACGATCTCATACCAGACGTATTGTTAGTAGAGCGAACGCTAGAAGAAGTAAAATTATCACTAGATGCAGCTAAGGAAGAGCTTATTCAAGTCGTAAGGGATGGAAAGTCAATAAAACAATCACCGTCAGAGTTTGAATTCAAAAACATATCTTATGTAAAAAGCAACTTAACACATTTCGTGGATCAAACAGAAGAAAAATATGATGATGTAAAAGATACTCGCACTACAGTGCTCAACGATATTCCAGAAACAAGTTGTCTTTATACTGATGAAGAAGCAAAAACTTCCGAGCTCGCAATGGATTCAAACTTTGATGGGATAGTGAAATCTCTCGAATCTATTCAACAAACTGCAGTTAAATCAATGAGTCCAATCACTAATAGATGGTCTTTACATGATGTCGATAATTCAAGCTCAAGTGATAGCTACCATAAAAGCGGCAGTAGACCTTGCTCTTCTGATTTTGATACTGTGCAAACATTCCACACCTCCTCGGAGTATCAGACAGCGTTGGATGCGTCTGTTTGCAGAGGGTCAACTGAATATGTAAGCGCGATCAATACTTTCAACAGCAGTGGTAAAACTATAAGTTCACATGAAAGCATGAAGAGTTTGAGCTCTGAAACTTCAGGAAACTTGGGTAGTATTGACACGTCAGATTTGTCTGAAACATTGATTGCATCAATTGGAGATCAAGATATTGAAGTTGAAATCGAAAATGAAAGCTTTGACGCACTTGAAGAAGATTTAAATATGCGACTCCAAGAAGAACTTTGCTTGGACTCAGTTGACCATGAATCACAGCAAAATTGTATGAAACGATCGCAAGAAATGATATTTACAAGAGACGAAAAAACAACTGAAATAAACATGTCCATACCTAGTAGCCAAATAGAGGGTACTAAAGATTCCATAGATGAAAACAAACTGGCTTCCAGCTTAGAAGAAAGTAGTATGTTATCTACACCAAGAACATCTGCTATTGATATTAAAGATTCCATTGATGACAAAAAACTGGCTTCTAGTTTAGAAGAAAGTGATATTTTATCTACATCTGTCACTGATATTAAAGATTCCAGTGATGAAAAAAAACTGGCTTCTAGTTTAGAAGAAAGTAGTATTTTATCTACACCAAGAACATCTGCTATTGATATTAAAGATTCCACTGATGAAAAAAAACTGGCTTCTAGTTTGGAAGAAAGTAGTATTTTATCTACATCAAGCACATCTGTAATTGATATTAAAGATTCCATAGATGAAAGAAAACTGGCTTCTAGTTTAGAAGAAAATAGTATTTTATCTACACCAAGAACATCTGCTATTGATATTAAAGATTTCACTGACGAAAAAAATCTGGCTTTTAGTTTGGAAGAAAGTAGTATTTTATCTACATCCAGCACATCTGTAATTGATATTAAAGATTCCATAGATGAAAGAAAACTGGCTTCTAGTTTAGAAGAAAGTGGTATTGATATTAAAGATTCCACTGATGAAAAAAAACTGGCTTCTAGTTTGGAAGAAAGTAGCATTTTATCTACGTCAAGCACATCTGCTATTAATACTGTTGTCAACAATTTCGACGACTTAGAAGGATCAGTAGAGTCATCTTCGTTGGTTGGCATTGAAATGTTTACATTGATCAAGGAAGATGATCCTATTTTGCAGTCATGTGAAATACATGATGAAAAACACACTCTTCAAAGCGAATATGTAGGTGAACAAACTGGAACAGATCAGGCTGATAAAACATTAACTTCAGATGAACCGCGACGCAAAGGACACAAGCGAAACGAAAGTACGTCAGTAAACACTGAAATCATAAAGAATTTATTGGATGATGAAGCGGAAAATTCATCCTGTGAAGATCTCGATGAAAACTTGACCATTGCTGGGAAAATAGCGGGAGATGAATGCAAAGGCAGTGAGTCCGAGTCGGACCATGACCCATATGAATCCGAATATTCAAGAGCATTTAAATCACCAAACCAAAGGAAGAAGAGAAAGGACAAAAAAAATGCTGAAGCACTAGAGCAAAGCCCAGAGCATGCTTTTGGCCAATTGCATCTAGCTGCGCAAACTATTGTTGAGGATATTGTAACAGAAGAAATGGAATCACTAATAACGGCTGAAGAAGAAAGACGCCCTTCTCAAAATATGCAGGATTATTCAAATATTCCAGATATAACAGTAACAGAGGAAATGTTTAAGTGCACAGAAGAAGCAGACCACTTCCCCGATAGTACACTATACAAAGTGAAGACGCAAGATGAATTGCATAAAGTGGAAGACACGCCCATTCAACGCACAACTGATACATCTTTCACTATAGCTGATGAACAATTTAATGAATTAGTACAACAACAATATAAGCAAAAACTTGCTGATTTAGAAGAGTCTCGTGAATTTGATAACAGAGCTCCCGACTCTCCAGATTCTTTTGAGATGGTCGATCAACCAGATATTACTGATGAATTTGTAATAATAGAGGAGGTCGCTAAAGAAGCTAGTGAGTTTGATGAGGAGGGGAAAAGTATAAAGATTGGTACAACCAAAATTGTCCGAAAGCATGATGAAGAAGTTGAACAAATTCTGATTAAATCTGCTCCTGCCGCTACAAACCTAGGATCGCAAATTTTTCGCGATGATCTAAATTTTGATTTTGAAGAAAGTCCCCCTTCAGCACAAGGACAAACTGAAGCGGAACCATCTGAAATAGCTGAAAATTCAAAATGGGTTGAAATGCAAATATCTGATCATTCTGCACAACTCAGGTACCCTTATGAACTGGAAAGAGGTGTATTGGAAGATATAAAAGAAGAAGATAATGAGTTCGATGTAGGTAGTAGTAGGATAAGCAGTTTTAAGGACTCTTTTTCTAGCACCCCAGATTACGATGTTTTAGCTGGTAGGAAATATTTTTCTAAACCTGAACATGATGATATATCAATGAGTAGTTTGCAGGAGTTTGAAAGCCTAGAACAAGCTATATCACTTGAAAACCGAAGAATCTATCAGGGGTCCACTGATTCCAGTAATGGTAGTTTCACAAGAAGATATGTGATAAGAAATGCTTGCGGTGATGATATATCTTTGTCCAGCTTAAAAGAGTTTGAAGGTCTAGAAAACGCTTGTATAGAAGCCCATTTAATTGAAATTAAGGCCAAAGAAGAGGCAGCTTTGCTTTTATCCCGTTCAGATGAATCCAATAATTCTAACAACGGACACGAAAATAATTCACACAGTGTAGTTATAACAACAAGATTGCAGACAGTTACGACACAATCCATACCAAAAGAAAATATTGATTCAGTTCTCAAATCTAAACTTGAAGAGTGTGAAGATATAAACACCTCTTTCAAGGAAAAATCAATAGATCTTGAAGTGGAGGCAGACACAAATGAAACCAAATTAAGTCACTTCACTTCTGAGCATGGGAGTGCAGATAGTCTAGAAATGAATAAAACGGTGGAGTTAGCGGCAAGTAGTATAGATTCATTAGATATGTCAAAGGATATGACAACAAAATCGGATGTAGATTCATTAGACACAGTATCAAATCAAGTTTTTCAAGATTCTAAAGAACTAGAAGAATCATCTGCGTTTCCACTGCTTCCAAGTGAATCAGGAAATGTCGTAAGCATAAAAACTTCCTCCAGAGAGGAAACTTCCCAAGGATCGAGTATAACAACAACAACGACTACGTATACTACTGTAGTAGAAGTATCAGACAGAATGTCAAAGGACATGTCTAATGATTCTCTTAATCTTTGTATCGAACAAACCAGTTCAGCAGCCACAAATGCAACCTACTACAATGAAGGTGATTCACTGATGTCCGACAGCATGACCAGTTGCGGATCAAGCACCCTAATTGAAGACTCTTCTATTCCCGTTTCCAGTCAATCCTTCACACAACGCGTCTCTGGCGAACACTTCTCATTAGAAGAATTTCAAGCAAAAGATGAATCCTTTCCTGAAAATTCAAAAGCATTAGGTACGTACATTTTAAGGACTCACACAGAACGATCTTAGAAATAAACGTCCGGTATAGCAATAGAGCTCAACTTCTCTATTTTAACGAACTATTATACATAATTCGTTTAGATTATATAAAATATATACATACATGCATTATGTTTCTACTATTCGCATAGCAATTTTGTTGATATCGACAAAACTAGGGTTCATGTATGCGCCATGCCAATAAAATGGGCCAGAAAAATTAAATTTCGTATAAAAGCATCATAAACCCGACGCAATGCTATATGGTTGTTGCTGTTTTTGCTTAAAATCGGGACAAGAATACAAATAATAATAAGGTGTAATATTAGGTCATAAGTACTTATACATAAGTATAAGGGTGGCAATGGTGCATTAGGTAGCACGTTTGCTTGTTAACCTAACCGTCCCAGAGCGAACAGCAGCAAGGAGCCACCCGAGGATTAAATTAAAATTAGATTGAGGTTTTTGCAACCATTGCACTAAAGAAGGATTACTGCCTGGTAGTACTATAGACCACAACGAATCTGAGTGTTCTAGAATTGGGTTTCAATTTAAAATTCCTTCGCAGATGGCAGCCAGCGCTTTCGACTTTACTTACTTACTTAGGTGGCGCTACAGTCCTGGGTGGACCTGGGCCTCAACCAACAAACCTCTCCAGCCAGCACGGTTACGAGCCAGCTGCCTCCAGTTGCGCACGCCAAGTTGGTTGAGGTTCCCCTCCACTTGTTTGCGCCACCTACCGCGAGGTCGTCCTCTACTGCGCCGTCTATCCGAGGTGGATTGGAAGACTTTCTTGGCGGGAACGCTGGGCTCCATCCGCTCTATACGACCCAGCCATCTTAATCGCTGTATGTGAACTCTTCTGGATAAGTCGATGTATAGGCCGTATAGTTCGGCATTGTACCCTCTCCTCCACTCATCGTCTATGCAGACAAAGAACTTTTCTCTCGAAATAACCAAGGGCATTCTCATCCGGTTTTGTCAAAGCCCATGCCTCTGCGCCATACAGCAGGACTGGGATGATTAGCGTCTTATAAAGAGTTACCTTAGTAGTTCGAGATAGGGCTTTATTACTCAATTGCCTTCTTAGCCCATAGAAACAACGATTAGCAGGAGTAATTCTTCGTGTGATCTCCCTACTGATGTCATTTGCGGAGCTCACCCTACCTAAAAACTATATCTGTGTATTGTGGCGTTCTGTCCAAGACGCCGATGTTGGGTTTCCTTTTTTGTAGACAGCATATATTTTATTTTGTTTTCATTGACCGCTAAACCCATCTTTGCTCCCTCGATCTCAATACTCGCAAATGCCCCACTGACGGCTCGTCGAGTTCTTCCGAGTATGTCAATGTCGTCGGCATAAGCGACTAGTTGTACAGACTTGTAAAAGATTGTACCTCCGGGGTTGGCTTGTGAGTTTCGTACAATTCTCTCAAGTACTATGTTAAAGAGATCGCATGATAGCGCGTCAACTTGCCTGAGACCTTTCTTGACATCGAACGGTTCGGTGATGTTCTTACCGACTTCCTCCTGCCTTGAAAAGTTCAGCGGCAAGGCCGTCGACTCCAGCAGCTTTGTTGGATTTCAGTTTGGATATCGCTATCCTCACTTCATTCTGATCGGGTTGACGGGAATCTTGACTGTCATCGTCACTGTTGAATGGCTCATTCTGCTTGCCAGCGGAATATTGGTTATCATCGCCGTTTAATAGTCTGCAGAAGTGTTCCTTCCATATCCTCAGCACCGACTGCGATTCTACTACTATATTGCCATTTCCGTCCCTGCAGGCTTCTGTTCTGGCTTTGAAACCCTGACATGTTCTTTTTACCTTTTGATAAAATTTTCGAACATCATTCCTGCAATAAAGTCTCTCAATCTCCTCGATCGAGCGCTTCTCATGCTCCTTTTTCTTCTATCTGAGAAGTCGATGTTCATCTTTTCTCCACTGCTCGTAGAGCTCGCGAGCAGCTCTAGTCCTTCTTTGCTGCGCTGTTTTACACGCCGTACTTGCCGGCATTCCTCATCAAACCAGGGGTTTCGTTGTGGTGGCCGAGAAACCCAGTTCATCAGAGTCGGCATCTCTGATGGCTTGTTGGCAACGCTGCCACTGGTCTTCTGCATTTGCTGCTGGCGGCATAGGACTTAGATTAAGATTAGAAGAACCTCGATCGGCGAAGGCTCTGGTGGTCTCTTGCGATTGTAGCCGCCCGACTTTAAATTTCCTCACAGTATTTCATTGATTTCGCTCCGTTCTGGATATTCGCATTTGTACCTTGGCTACAACTAGGTAGTGATCCGGGTTCACTTTGGCTCCTCCGAAAGTCCGGTCACCCAGAACACTGGAAGAGTGCTTTGCTTCGAGCGCAATGTGATCGACTTGGTCGACAGTTTTCGATCAAAGGAGAGACATGTTCCCTTGTGAATATTGAGACGTGGGAGCCGCGTACTAGTTATGACAAAGTTTCGCCCCGCCGCAAAGTCGACTAGCATGAGTCCGTTGTCGGATGTGATGTCGTGCAGCCTGTGCTTTCCGACCACGCTACTAAAGACGTCTTCTCTTCCTAGCTTTGCGTTAAAATCACCTAGGACAATTTTAACATCGTGACTAGGGCATTGCTCATACGTCTTGCCCAAGAGCTGGTAGAAGTCATCCTTCGTCGCGTCCTTCTTCTCGTGAGGGGCGTGAACGCATGTTAGGCTAATGTTGGAAAATTTATCCTTAATACGGATAGTCATAAGGCACTCGTTCACCTGTCGGAAACTCAAGACGTCTTGCTAAGTCTGCCTCCAATGACAAATTCGCACCCGAATAGACGCTGTTATCGTTGTCTGTAGCAAGTCGTAATAGATGTCGCAGTTTTCATCATCCTTTTGCTCAGCCCATCCCATCGTACTACTTGGATGGCGGTAATGTCTGGTTTGAAACACTCTAGGGCCTCCGCAAGTTGTTCGACTGCACGTGCTTTGTAGAGGGACCTAACATTCCACGTGCAGACACGAAGATCGTTGTCCTTTTTACGTTCGCTTGGGTCGTCAATAGTAAAATCATCCGTATCTGAGGCTGTTAGTTGCTTCGTAACCGAAGGGTTTCTACGTGGTAGGGAAGTTAACCCGACGACACAACCCCCAACCTGGAGGACCAGATCCTTTTTTTTTTACCCCTAGGACAAGAGGCTGGATATACCGATGCCAGTAGCCCACTTCGGGGATATGAGCGCTGCAAGTGGCCCATTAAGTGCTCATCCGCCACCATCTCGTTTTCAGTACCCTGACGCAGTATTGAAAATCATTACAGGCCTCAGCACCAAACATGTCGAAGTAGCTCAAGGAAGATATCCGCTGGCATGTAGACGTCACCGTTGATTCCATCGGGAGAATTCATCCGCCGCACGTCCTCCTTCTGAGGAGCTCATGATAGACTTCTAAGACGCATATTTCAGTCAATCAGGTCAACAAGAGATGCCTCGTCCGGTTAAACATATGCGTGCTGAAGTTCACCCAGATGTGCTTACGCAGATCTGAGTGTTCAGCTACACATATATCGTCAGCGCTCTCGACTTTATCTACTCATTAATGACACCACTACATGAACCCCAAGTTGTAGAGTCCCAACGATTTTAATATTGATACTATAATCAATTAGGGTGCCAAAAGCCGAGTTCAGTGCATCGCATCAAAACCCAATTTTGTCTCCTGTCTCTTAACATAAGCTATCCTGCTGACATGGCCAAACTAAAGACAAAAGAAATGGAGGAAAATCCGATGGCTTATCAATACTTGGAGTGCATATAAGCCCAGACCTTCGATGGAATCAACAGATTTCTAGATGCCTCGGATTCCTCAAAAGATGCAAATTTCCACAGTCTTGGCTACAATACCTATATAGGTATATAAAGCATATGTTCGTCCGAAGCTTTAGTATTATAACTCGCATGTCTGGGCTGGAGCCCAAATTGCATGCTTGCGTTTGGCTGATTGGTGCTTGGTCTATTAGCAGCCAAATTTCTTCGTTTGAACACTGCCATGATGTTGGATGCCTTACGCTCCTTCACCGGTACTTCAGATAAAGAATATCGTTTTATCCTGCCAGTCCATATGTTAAATCGTAACACACGTGTAGCATCATCAGCACATACCCACCTTTTAAAGACTTCTTTCGGGCGCACATCGGGCGCATTGTTCGCACATACCATCCTCCCTATACGAGTATTTTTTTCCCCAGAACTTGGTATGCCATCCATCATTCATCCAATCATCCGACCTAATACCGAAAAAAGGTAATTTGATCAAAATCACACCAACGATTTGGAAAAAATTCGCAAAATACAGATAGCATAAACAATGGGCTTCAACCAACAAGCCTCTCCATTTAGCTCGGTCTTTATCTAATTGTCCCCAGTTGCGCACTCCAAGTTGGTCGAGGTCCCTTTGATCTTGTGCGCCCCACCTACGGCGAGAAGGTCCTCTACTGCGTCGTCCCTCCGGGTTAGATTCCAAGACTCTGCGGGCCGGAGCGTTGGTGTCCATTTGCTTTATATGTCCTAGCCATCTCAGACGTCCAGTACGCAGTTTTTTTGACTAGGTCGAAGTCACTGTACAGCTGGTATAGTTCGTTATTGAATCTTCTGCTTCAAAGCCCGTTAACGCGAACAGGACCGCATATCTTACGAATAATTTTTCTCTCGAATCGACCAAGGATATCTTCATCCTCTTTTAATGAAGTTTCAGCGCCGGAAATCAGGACTGGGATGATCAGAGTCTTATACAGAGTCTCCTTAGTTATTCGAGATAGGGCTTTACTGTTGATTTGCCTTATAAGTCCAAAAAAACGGTGATTGTCCCTTCTTGTTGACAACATATACATGGTTGTACCCTCGTTTATCGCTAAACCCATTTTGACCGCTTCTGCTTCAGCGCTGGCAAACGCACCGGTGACAGCCCGCTGAGTTCTTCCAATTATTTCAATATCGTCGGCGTATGCAAGCAGTTGTACGGACTTTTGATAGATTGTGCCGCTGGTGTTGACTTGTGAATTCCGCACAATCCGTTCAAGTACGATATTAAAGAAGTCGCATGACAGCGCGTCACCTTGTCTAAAACCTTTTTGACAGCGAATGCCAAGGGAAGTCATTACCGAACTTGATGGAGCAGAAAGCGTTCTCCATCGTCATCCTGCACAGATGAACAAGTTTGGCAGGGATGTCAAAACTCTTCTCTATAGATGCTGTCATAGGCGGCCTTGAAATCGATAAAGAGATTGTGTGTATCGATTTGGACTTTTAGCATTTTCTCCATGATCTGCCGAAGTGTGAAGATTTGATCGATGGTGGACTTACCTGGCCTAAAACCGCACTGATAGAGCCCAATCAGACTGTTGATAAAAGGTTTCAGGCGCAAAAAAGATCTTGTATGCGATGTTGTGGAGACTGGTGACTCTATATTCGCGCAGTTGAGGGGTCTCCTTTCTTATGGATCGGGCAAACGATGCTGAGATTCTATTCATCAGCTATACACTCGTCTGACCAAATCTTAGAGTTGAGTTGGTGTATGCTCTCTACCAATTCATCACCAGCTGCTTTAAAGGTTCGGCCGGTAAGCCGTCAGGTCCAGCAGCCTTGTTGGATTTCAGCTTGGATATTGCTATCCTCATTTCGTTTTGGTCAGGTGGACGGAAATTTTGACTATCATCGTCTATGTTGAATGGTTCATTCTGCCTGACAGCGGGATGTTGGTCTTCGTTGCCATTATACAGTCTGCAGAAATAGTTTTTCCATATTCTCAGCACCAACTGTGATTCTACTACGACGTTTCCATTTTCATCTCTATAGGTTTCTGTACGGGTATTGCTTCTCTGACACATTCTTTTTACCTTTTGGTAAAACTTCCGTACGTTGTACCTGGAGTATAAGCTCTCAATATTCTCGATCTCGCGCTTCTCATGCTCTTTCTTCTTCTTTTGGAGAAGCCGACGTTCTTCTGTCTCTTTTGCTCGTAGAGCTCACGAGCAGCTCTCGTCTTCTTTTGCGACTCTGCCTTCTATGCCTCTTGTTTTCCTATATACACTCGCCGGCATTCTTCGTCAAACCAGGGGTTTCGTGGTGGTGGGCGAGCGAGACCCAGGACGTTAGTCGCGGCGTTTCTGATGGCACATTGGCAGCGTTGCAACTGGTGTTTGGCACTTGATGCTAGCGGCATAGGTGTGATTGAGAAATGATCGTTACATGATCATTGGACCGCCAGGTCTGCTTATGAATATTGAGATATATGCTTGCTATGGTGACGTTTCGCTCCATACCGAAATAATTAGCCATAGTCCGTTATAAGACGTGGGAACGTGTAGGCTATGCATACCGACTGCCCTACCAAAGAGGTCCTCCTTTTCTATTTTGTCGTTAAAATCGTATTGGGCGATTTAGGCTCGTATTTACGACATTGCTCGTATATTTTGTCGATGGGCTCGTAGAAACAATTTTTGGTGGTAGGGTCCTTTTCTTCCGTGGGGGCATGAACACAGAATAAACGATGCATGTTGCCTCTGTAGCAATCACCGTAGTAGATGTCACAGTTTTTCATCCTCTTTTTTCCCGGCCCATCCCATCGCACTTCCTGGGTAGCGGTTATATCTGCTTTATAGCAGTCTAGGGCCTCTGCTAATTGTTCGGCTGCACGTGGTCTATAAAGGGACAGAACAATCCACGTACAGATCCGAAGGCCGTTGTCCTTATTTCGTTTGCTGGGATCGTCATCAATTGAGTCGTCCTTATCCGAGGCTTTTGGTTGTTTCGGAACTATTCGTTTTTATACGTGGTTGGAAAGTTACTCCGACGGCACAAGCCCCAACCTGGAGGACCAGTTCCTTTAGTTATACCTCTAGGACGAGGGGCTGCGTATACCGGTGGCAGTAGTGCACTAAGGGAGTATGAGCGCTGCCGTTGGCCCATTAAAGGCCCCTCCGCCACCATCTCTATTCCAAAGTCCCGACCAACATTGGAAGTTCCTTGCCGTCCTGTGATCCGAATACGTTGAAGCAGCTCGCGCCAGGTATTCACTAAGTTCCACCTAACTGGAACTATATTTCTATTAGGGGAAACGTCGCACCGCGCCGCTATATGGTGTTTGATCTTGTCGCCGTATTGGATGTTTCTCGTTCTTCCGCTTTTGTACGTAGGACAATTAAATACGCCAACGAACAAATTCTTCTTTTATTCCATCATGCTTATCTTTATTCCTTCTATGTAGGTAAAATAATTTTACTCCAACTACTTGCCCATAAGCTACTATAAGTATAAACTCTAAAAATTGTGGGTGCTTCAGAATATTGTCGACCATTTTATGATGTCCGTCGATGAATCCTGTCAGGGGCTTTAAAAATACTGGTAATTTTGTGGAGCATGTCGCATTTATTCCTCTTTCTATTACGATAAGTTATGAAAAACTGCACCAATTTATTTATTTGTATTTGCCTTGATTTGGAATTGGGAATAGGTATTTTTTGGTTTTAAATGTTTGCCTTCTTCGGAATGAGTGTTGTTTAGTTCACGATTACTTGTGCATATTCACACCAATTTAGGTTACTCCTTTCACAAAATGAAATTTAATTTTAATTTCAATCAGATCAACGGTTTTAAAAATAACCAACGAAATTGAGAAATTCCAAAAGGGGAAATTGATATGTTCTAGCGCTTTTCTTGGCGACTCTCAAGCCTTCGATAAGGTATGGCAGGAAGACTTGAAGTTTAAGCTAAGACAGGGTTGCGTATCCCAGCAATTGGACCAACTTATTGAAGATAGTGTCTTCCATTTTAAGATCCGCTCTCCGCACTATCTATTCCACCACGAGGTGGAAGGAATCACATGACAGCCGGTCTCCCTGCCGAAATCCGGTGCTAGTTCGAAATAGTTCAGATGATCTGTTTTCAAATTTCACAGAGCACCGCGTACTTTCGAGCTTTGCGCGACACTACTGCATCAGTTTTAACGGGATGCCAAATTAAAGTCGATAAAGATGTGGTGAGGTTCGACATGAAATTCGTTGGTCTTTTTAAAGAGTTGCCCCAGTGGAAAAATTTGGTCTGTCGTCGATTTGCGGGCAGAAAGTCACATTGGTACGTGTAGGTTATTGTGTTGTACGAGTAGAAGGACTTAAGACGTTTGCACAATACGTTTGGTAGCATCTTGTATGTGACATTTAGCAGAAATATGTATCGGTAATTCTTGCAAGACATGGAGTCGCCTTTGTTGAAGATGGGCATATAGAGCTAATGTTTCAGTTATAAAGCATGATTTCGTCCACCGATACTTGGGCGACGACTTGGTGCATACACTCTATCAAGGCTTATCCTTCATATTTAAAGATCTCCGCGGCTATACCATCAGAGCCACCAGCTTTGTTATTTTTCAGCTTTTTAGTAAGTGCGCCAATCTCTTCTAAGCTTGGTGGAGGTACCACTTCGTTATTGACTGGAAATGGGTTCTATCTTTATTCTATCACTCTCTTTATTTGATGCCTGTTAAGCAGCTGCTGAAATGCTAAACACACTTATAATTCTATGCGCTTCGTTGACCAGGTTACCTTTGCTGTTTCGAAGAGCATGCGTTCCGAATTTAAAGCAAGTTGATTGACTTTTCAATAGAAGCTCCGGATGTTGTTGCGTTGCGCAAGACTCTTCGATTTCCTTCAGCTGGGAGGCTGCGTGGGCTCTTTTCATTTTACGCAGGATTTTCTTCTCTTTCCTTCCTCTAGTTTGCTACTCCTCTCTAGCTGCCTTTGTTTTGCGCTGCAACATTTGTTTGTATGCTTCTTCTGTCACCCTCTTCGATTGGAAGCACTTATCCTTTATCATCGTGGGCGCCGTGGCATAAGTGGTTAGTGTGTTGGATCACTATGCATGAGGTTCCAAGTTCGAATCCCAGAAAACATAAAAAAGTTTTTTCACGGTCCCACCTCTCGGGAACGTCTGACAAAAATCCGAGAGTATTGTTGTCACGGATACGACACTAAACTGTAGGTCCCTTCCATTCATGTGAAAAATATAACGCATACAACATCAGTGGCTGCGAGAAGCTAGGCCCTGGCAGTAGCTGTTGCGACAAATTGATCTTACTGAAACGAAGTACTAAGAGCAATCGTGAATGCTCCATAAAGTATTAGGAATAGTGATATTCACAGAAAGTTGGGAATAGCTGCCGTGGAAGACGAGATAACAAGTTTTACTCACATACTTCATATGCGTCTTTACGGTCGTTGTAGCAATACTGTATTTCAAATTATATAAATGACAAATCGAGTGCACTGACTACAAAGAATGAAACCGTTCGATTTAGCTCAATAAAGAGTAGCCGCTTGTAAAAGCGGTGTCAGCAAGTGCTTTCGCTTGGAAGCTACCTGCTCCAAATATTTTTTGAAATTTAGATTACTTGTTAAGGTTACTTAGTTATAGTTAACAAAAAAAATGGAAGTATTTATGGAACTTCCCAACTTCCCAGGTGGCACCACGCGGATCTTCAGCTGCAGTCGCTCTTTCTGGTCATTTTTCTGACCAACATCTATCGGGAGATGCTGCTTTTGTTAGCCATCCGAAGTAGGTCCATTACGGATTTACGAAATTTAATTTTTAAGACATGCATAAAGATGTATGATAAATGTTCTAATAACAGTTTTCTCTGTATATCGGTCACACCCTGCCAAATACTGAAATCGTCCTAGTATTCTGTTATTTTTCACATATTGAAAGCTACTTTATGTAATCAATATCCCTGTAAACAGTATGAAATACTTAAAGCAAACAATTTTATACAAATTACATATGAGTATGTAGTAAAACTTGGCAAAAACTAAACATTGTATACTTTTCAGATGTGCGACCACGAGGTACTCATTTCGCGCTATCGATTTTTTTGCAAGCATCCTTGAGACATGTTCTTGTTGGAAGTTGCATTTTTATATTTACTGCATTTCATACGGTTTTCTTATTTCAAAAAGAAAACTCCAAAAGTGGATGATCTCTAGAGAGTGCCAGAACACTATTGCCATTCATTTATTTAACCTATCTATTCTATTTAAAATTCGATGAAACATATTCGTATGTATGTGTGGTATATTATGAGTTATAAATTTCATAATAAAATTTTTTTTATTCTGTATTGATATATGTAGTTCGAAACTCTTTTGATCAAATTTACTATAAAAACTTTATTTTTCAGGAACTCCATACAATTTAAGTGAGAGGGAATCATAAATTACTTCAACGTGTTTTAATACAATGTACAACACCTAAATAAATGAGGATGTGATGATGGGAGTAAATGAAAATTGAATAATTACATAAACTAAAATAAATATTTTGTAACTAATGAATAGCAGTTAAAATGCCATAGACGTTCACTTCAATGTACGGCTTCTTATAACAAATATAACAACATACAAAAGAACAATAGGATATTTAGGTTTAAGTGTGTACTTCTATACATGTCCTTTTCCTTAGAAAGCACATTACCATTTTTTTTAATTATGTAGGAAATTATTCTGCCTGATTATTTCTTTAGCTCAAATTAGTTTAACGCATACATGTATTTCACAAAGTTCAGTGTAAGCGTTATTTCAATCGCAAGTTAATACATACATACATATGTTATATATCTGCCTTTTACAAATATTGCTTAAAAGTACGTACAATATAAAAACTAAAGCTACACATTTAATGTTAGTCTTATTATAACACACGCAAGTATTATAATCCAATAAATGCCTAAAATGAAACAAATTTATTGTTTTTCTTTTTTATTCTGCGTTCTGTTTATTAATTTCGATACATACGGGACTAACGGAATTGCATATAAGGATAAATAAATAAATGTTTAGTACCGACGGCAAAATCGACAAACTCATTTTTTTCAGTTTACCATAAGTATGCTAATAATTATTTTTTTATATTTCGCATGGAGAAGTCGAAGGAGCGACCTTTGTCACTGCAGGCGGTAATGTTAAAGCCCTGGAGTGGAAAATTACCTATATTGACACAAGAGGAAAACGTTTGTAGGCATCATAGTGATAAATGTACGATGCACGTCAACGTTCAGACATCTTGGTTATAGTGAGATGATAGGGCCATCGAGAGCTACTCGTACTCTGGCAGCGACTACAATGCAAAGTCTTCGATCTGCAATGAAACCTGCGCGTTACCAGCCGAAGCCCCGGGCGAATAATATCTAGATCGAACGTGGTCAGACTCAACGAAGAGTTTCCCACATCAGCAATAGAAAGATGAGAAGGCGATAAAGAAATGACGCCAGACTTTGGGAAGCATGCGATACGAAGAACATTGCGATTTGAAGAAAGGAAGTAACCGCGGGATGTTTCTACATATCAAACCAAAGTCACCAAGGGAACATAGAGAAACATGGAAACTACAAAGGGTGTGCTACGGAAGTATAGAATAGCGAAGTTGGAGCACAAAAGTGGCACCAATGCGAGCAAAAAGCAGAAGTGGGAAGATATTCGTTGGGACGGGATTACAAACAGAGTAGTTAACCACAATTTACGCTCACCATCGTAAATACATTCTCCCCGACACACCTGGTTAGGAACCTTGATGTTTTCTTGAACAAAAAGACGCTGTTCAGCAGAGAAGACAGATACATAGATAAATATTTTCTTTTATATAAATAAAAAAAGAAATATTTATTCATTATTCATTTTACATTAGTTCTGATGTACAGGAATTAAGAAATAATATAAGAGCGCTTTTTTATTTATTATACTGAAAGTATTAAAATCTTGTCAAATGCCACTTCTATGGGCTTTACTATAATTTGTTTAATAATAAAAAAACAAATATTTGGCGCAACAGCTCTTTAAAGTGCCAGGGCCTAGCTTCTCGCAACCATTCATGTTGTGTGCGTTTTATTTTTCACACGAATGGAAGGGACCTACCGTTTAATGCCGACTCCGAACGGTGATTTGAGAAGCTTTTTTATGACAACGGTACTTTCGGATGTTTGTCAGACGCTCGCGAGAGGTGGGACCGTGAAAAAACTTTTTGGTGTTTTCTGGGATTCGAACTTGTAACCTCATGCGTAGTGATCCGACACACTAACCACTTACGCCACGGCGAATTTACATTACAGAAAGATAAAAGATTATAAAAAGTATATTTATATAATAAAAATTCAAAAAGATTTATAAATAAATAATGAGCTACAAAAAGTAAAACCTTTAGTAACACTAGAACGTTAGAGAAAAGGATTCTAACCATTTGATGATTTGGTCGCATTTTGGGCAAATCTTTGACATTATGAGAATTAGAGGAAATTTAGAACTTGAGGAACTTTAGTTAGAGAGTACTGCCACATCTGACGCACGGTGGAACTCGGAATGACTAGGTAAGATCCTGTTCAAGGAACACTCCATCCCGTCTTTAATAAAACTCTTAACACACAATGCCACAGTTGTAAAAAGGTTTTTTTTTTTTTTTTTTTTTTTTTTTTTTTTTTTTTTTTCCGAGGGTTGGTGAAAAATCTTCCATAGACACTATGAGAATAGCAAGCGCGTGCTCATAGTAGTGTCAGATTCTTACTGACTAAAAAAACACCACCCTTCGATATAAATTTGTTAGATATCGCAACTAAGTAATAACTTATCAAGCAATTTTTCTTTCACGAAATAAAAACGTTTGGCAGGTTACTTTCCACTGAAAGATCCTGCATGTTCCGCAATCTAAACGCGGTTTATCATTATCTCGCCAAGTCGAAGGGTTTCGTCCTTTGTAGTCGGCGCAATAAATTGCTCTCATCCAATATTTGTAGGACTGTATTGTTGACATGTCCGATTAGTCGGTTTTTATGCTTTCTCGCGAAGCTTCTAGTTTCAGCTTCGATTGTCGGAATTCCGAGATCCCTGTGGATATCGTCGTTTCTAATATACCAGGGTGCTTGGACAATCTCTCTTAGCACTTTATTTTGAAAAGTTTGTAAAATATTGGCATTTGTTTTCTTGGTACAACCCCAAAGTTGTATACCGTAGGTCCACACCGGCTTTAGCACTTGCTTGTATAAAAGCAGTTTGTTCTCAGTACTGAGCTGGGAATGTTTTCCGAGTAACCAGTACATTTCGCTATATTTGATTTCGAGTTCTTTACGTTTCATTTTCACGTGCGAATTCCATTTCAGTCTTGCGTCGAGTGTCATTCCCAGGTATTTGGCCTCGTTTGCGAAAGGTATTCGGGCCGAGTTTAGGAAAATTGGCAAGTTGTTAGTTTTCTTGTAAGTGAAATTCACGTGAACAGATTTAGATTCGTTGAGGGCAATCCGCCAGTCCCTCGTCCATTCATTTACTTTATTTAGCGCGTTTTGCAGTTTTTCAGTCGTTTCTTCGATTGTTTTACCTACTGCTAGGATAGCGGTGTCATCGGCAAACGTAGCTAGGATAGTGCCATCTTCTTTCGGTATATCACGAGTATATAGCAAATAGAGAAGCGGGCCAAGAACGCTTCCTTGTGGTACGCCGGCCGAAATTTCTTTGAGCTGCGAGTATTCGTTTCCATGTCTAACACGGAAGAGTCTATTCCCCAGATATGATACTAGAATATCGTATAAGCACACGGGGAGAACTTGTCGTAGTTTGAATTTCAAGCCATCATGCCACACCTTATCAAAGGCCTGCGAGACGTCAAGAAATACGCTTGAGCAAATCTTTTTTTCTTCAAATGCTTTCTCGATTACGTCAGTAATTCTATGCACCTGGTCAATCGTCGAATGCTTACTTCTGAACCCAAACTGGTGGTCAGGGATAAGATTATTTTCGTCTATAACCGGTTGGACACGCCTTAGTAATATCCTCTCGAAAATTTTGGATATGACTGGAAGAAGCGAAATTGGTCTATACGATTTTACCTCATTTGGCGGTTTTCCTGGTTTTAAGACCATTATTACTTCCGCAACTTTCCATTGGTTCGGAACGTGTTTTAATCTGAGCGCAGCATTTACAATATTAAGAAGCTTAATCAAAGCTTTTCTAGGTAAAACTTTGAGAATTTCTCCGGTGATTAAATCATAACCAGGAGCTTTCTTAGGTTTTAGAATCTCGATCTCATTTTTGAGTTCCCTAAGCGTTGCACTTGTGAGTGTTAAATTGCCAGATGGTAAATCCGGCCTATTGACGTTATCGTAAACCACTTGACCATCGTACGGTTTAAAGGTTTCTTCCAGGTGGGCCGCAAAGACGTCCGCTTTTTCTTTATCTTCCCTTGCCCATTCATTTTGATTCAATCTAATTGGCGGCGCGGGGACTTTGGGCCTTTTGGTGCCTTTTATGGCTTTCCAAAGTGAATAATTGGAATCTTTTTTCGCTGTTAAACTTTCAAGGTAAGAGCCTATTGCACGATTCTTAAAATCCTTAATAGTTTTCTTCAACGAATTGCACAGACGATTCAAGTGTGCTTTATGCTGCGGAGCACGACTCTGTTGCCATTTTTTACGCGCTTTTCGTTTTTCCTTGACCAATTCCTTTATTTCCGGAGGATATCGTAAACCGTATTTGTACGGCGTTTTCCTTGGAATGGGAGTATTATTCCAAGAGGCGAGCTGTACGATCTCGACGAAGCGATCAACTTCAACCTCAAGTTCATAGGGTGTCGTAAGTGGAACGTTCAGTTCAACATTGTCTTCAATTTCGTTCCTAAAACCTTCCCAGTTAGTTGTTCTACCAGTTAATCTCGCTGGGTCTAGGTTATAGACTAGTTTTTCGCTCAAAGTCAAAATAATTGCGGAATGATCAGACGACAGATCAAAACTCTCTTTGACTTTTATGTGGTTGGTAGATATTCCTTTCACAACGAAAAAATCTATCAGATCAGGTATTTTTGAAGTATCAGTTGGCCAGTAAGTCGGTTTACCCGTCGAATGGAAATCGCAATTGTACTCCATACCTGCCCCATAGAGCATTCTACCTTTTTTCGAACTGTATCTTGAGCCCCAGAACGTGTGTTTCGCATTAAAATCGCCGCCAATAATGAAATTAGGTTTAAGCGATTCAAACATGTTAGTAAAATTACTTTTTTCAAGCGCGGAACGCGGTGGACAGTAGATAGACGAAATTTTAAGAGTACGCTGACTATTTTTAACTCGAATCGTGCACAGTTGCAAAGTTTCAAGCTCTATCTTTAGGTCTTCCGATTGCTCGATACAGTCTTTAATAAGCAAGGAAGATCCGCCTCTCGCTTTTCCCGAAGGGTGACAAGCGTGGTAATCATTATAGCCTTTTATTTTTAAATGCGATTCCTTTTTGATGTGGGTTTCAGAAATCAAGCAAATATCAATATCTTTTTGGCGCATAAATATTTCTAATTCGTCAAGTTTTTGCAAAAGTCCGTTTGCATTCCAAGTACATATTTTCAACATTCGTTTGTCATTCATGTTCTAGTTGAAGTGCGCGTTTTCTGTGAATTATTTTCAAGCTTAACCAGCCTATCGAGAATAATTTTATTTATTTTGCCTTGTTCTTCAAGTTTCGCGAGAATAACTGAGAAAACATGAGAAAAGGGGTCGGTCGAAATTTCAAGGTTTTTTGGTTTTTCGGAAGCCACGGCCTGAGCATAAGACTGCATTGCTGCTGTCCGAGGGTCATTACCCGGTGGCTTTTCTAATCTTAGCTTTTCAGTACCGTTTCTTTTAAGAGCAGAGGTCGAGGGCTTTTCTGTTGTCAATCTTTCCCTCACCGTTTTGTGCTCTGAACCCGGTAGTTTTAGTTTGCCTACTTTCTCTTCCCGTAAATGGGAAGAGAATACTCTCCCCCACTTCCCCTATGGGCATCCGGCTTTAAGGAGAGCCCGACATTGAACTTGTGCATTCCAAAAAATGCGCAAAATGATAATACTTTTTCAATCGGCAAAATATAAATTTTTTTTTGTCAAGTCGCTTAAAGTTGAAAGTTCCACAATGTGATATTAATCACGCCGATTACCGTTGGTGTTTTACGCTTTTCGACGATTGTCGTTTTATTCATAGCTACGACCCGATGACCGTTATACGTCACTAAGCATTATTTTTGTCATGTGGAATACTATTACAACTTTTTCACATTGATAAAGTTATGAAAATTGATTCGTGGTACATCTGAGGAATAAAACGACAATCGTCGAAAAGCGTAAAACGCCAACGGTAATCAAGGTGAATATGTACTTAAGTTTGGATGAACGGTTTTCCTGTACCATGAACGATATGAAGAATCCTCAAAAGAGCTTAGTAAAAAGCTGGGTTATTAGTTTTAATATCAACTAAAGAGGAAGAACTTTAATACAAAATATACAATAACCAACCATTTTATAAAAACAAATGTGTCTTTTACAATCAAATATGGTATTGCAGAATTTATTTTAAATATATGCACTATGTATATTTATACAGGTAAGTATGGCGTGCGATCAGTTTTAGATGGATTCTAAAATATTTTTTAATATTTTTTTTTATGTTCGCTGTGCTACATATCTTAATAAACGTGTATCTTATTCAGAAAACATTTGGTTTGAGTAATTAAAAGGGGTCTTCAGTAGTAGAAGAAGTGGATGAAAACATTTCTGCTGAGCCGGAACTGTCGGAAACTTCATTCGACTCGGATCCAACAATACCACCAATCTTGCTTATAACATTTGACATTCTTAGGCTAGAAACATTCTGGACGTCATCAATCATTAGATTCGCTGTTTCATTATAAGTTGCGACACTGGTATATATTGCATCCTTAGCTTGTTGAGCAGCCAGATTAAATTGTATTAAAATAATAAGGTAGCTAGTTATACCTCCACTTACCTAAACAAAAAACAATATTAAAATTAACTCTTTCCTTTAACTGTTCATATTTACTTACTCCGTACAATGTTTCCATATCTAATGTAAAGAATCCGCAGGCAGAAAAATCCACAGAGTGATTTAGCAACTTCAACGACAAATGATTTACCTAAATCGTAATGAAAGACAAACATTAAGTATGGTAAACTAATTAATGCTTCTTACTATTTCGTATAATCCATTATTATCTGCTGCTACGCCACACTTGTGTAGGCATATTCCAGTTCGCTTGGACTCCAAAGAGGTTTTCCAGCTTAGATAGATTAAATATATGCATTTTCCCGATGTATAAAGAAGATAAATGCTGGTCACCAAAGCATTTTTTGCAGAACGAAATAATGACGGAATCGGCTGGAAAAAAATATTTGAAGCCGTATTCATGAATCGTATTTAAAAAAAATGAATGTCATTTGTCAACGCGAGGGAATGAAACAAGAATGCCACTTTTCGATTAGAAGAAGAAGTGGGTTTTATTTTCTGCATAGTTCCAATAAAATCGCTCACACTTTTGTACGTCATCCTCGCCCAAACGCCATAACGAAAAGAAAAAATGTATTTAAGCGAAGGTGCCGTTCACAAAGTCTTGTCTAAAATTGAAAAAGGTAAAGTAATAAAAATAACGAAGATATGGCGACAAGATCGCATCGTGATTCACCAACATCTAGCTTCACCAGCATACACGCCGATCGCTTAAGCACGTCTGCTTTCGTTAGGACTTCTGCAGTTTTAACCTTCTTTGTCTTTGCGATTCCAAGGACTACCTCGACCGATGCGCACGGCTTTCTCATATCAGGATATCCTCTTTTACTGCTAACGGCTCAATTGGCTGGTACTATTTCGTAAGTGTTTCAATATATCGCGTAGGTAGTCTGACAGCATTTTGTTTGTTTGGGCCACTGCTTTCTCGTCGCTCTCAAATCTTCGGTCCGGGGGTGAGTATTTTGCTGGAAGATAGATACACCTAGGGTTAAAGGTTCAGCGGTGGGTATGTCTAGCGGAATATGAGTTAGAAGTCGTGAATTGAGTATGTTTTCAGCCTCACGCATTTATTTGTGAAGGCTGTGTTCCTGGAGGTTCTCGCGGTACAGGGCATGTCCCATGCCTCGTTTTACGCTGCGAGCAAATAGATAAAGATCCATTCGAAGTTCGAAATTACTGGAGTGTCTGAAATAAGACCGTGGACCCATTGATGAAGCTTCCGTTTGAATTCTCTATCCGCTCTTATGAAGCTAGTGGCATTATCTAGGTGATGATGCGCACTGGGGTCCCAATGCGGTTAATAAAGTTGCAGATGCTCATCAAACACGCATCGGTCATAAGATCTCTGACTATTTCCAGATGCATCGGCCGTATTATGAGGCACGTAAACAACGCATTCCATCGCTTTTCAGTGCTTCGGCCAGTGGCAACAAAGAATGGTCCCATGTAATATAGTCCAACATATGAGAATGGTTTTAAGCATGGCGTCAGTCTGTCTTCCAGCAGCTGTGCCATAAGCGCGGTTTGTGGTTTACACACACACATATTAGGAGCAACAGCCAAATATATGTATGTGCGTGGTTTGACTCGCTCCTTTTGGTAAGCCAGACATCTTTCCAACAGCCGCCGCAAAACCATTCGTATATGCAGTATCCAGTACTGTCGTCTTATATCACTGATTATGGTTTGTGTTTGCAAACGTTAAGACAAGAATCCACTATGAGATCGGTGACCTGGTGCTTCTGCGACATTATTATAGGATTACAAGTACAAGTTAGTACGACCAGAACTCAGTTTATTCAGCCATCCACTCCACTCACACCGTCGTCGTCCAAATACGGTTTTAATGTTCGTAAAGTGCTGCTGAGAGCCACTGGGATTCCCGCTAACAGCTTTTCGTGGTCGCCCGCATACATACGTACCACCATCTTAACGCTTCGGCATATCGTTAGCTTCGCGTTCTTCAATCCGTACGCTATTTGACCACCGTTTTCCCTCAGACTCAGAGCCTTTACGCAGTTCTCTCGAGACAGTGATATCCAACCAATGACTTCTCAATCTCTGAAAAAGAAAAAAATCTCAAGTCTTCACTGTTTATGAAAATGAACGCTACTCTGGTTCGTAGTCCCTCCTGGGTTTCTGACTAATACTCCGTTTTAAGACGCTTCGACTCTTCGCTTTCCAAGAATTTAGGTCCGCTAAGCCAGAACAATTCACGCTTCTCGCTGTAGAGGGTCGAATGTTCTTATCTGCCTGTGCACGTATCACGCGGAAACTATTACATGGATTTTGATAAAACTTGGCATAGTGACAGGTTATATCCCAGGTCAACATTTAGGATACCCTTTATCTCGAGAAATTAAATATTGACCTACAAAATAGTCAACATCCATTTATACATATAATAAAACTGTAAATGTAAAACTATTTCCACACGCACCACTCAAATATTGCTACACGAAATTGAACTTTTCAAATTAAACAAAACCCGGTATAGACACTTTTTATTAGCTTGTGCAATTAAACCTACAGACAATTCTCTCTTCGCACAATTCGTTGACCTTTGATTAACAGCAGCGAGGCTAGTACACACATAGGAGCCCTTCGGATAACGAGTTCATACCGAACAGTGTCGGAGCCAGCAGCCCTGGTAGCCGCAGAAGTGACGCCCATTGATCTCCTAGCAGTAGCAAGGAAGTACGTCCATGAAAAGAAGGCGGAAGTAGGCGTGGCAACAGCAGCTATAGAAGCGAAACAACTCCCTAAGCAGAAGTGGCAAAACAGTTGGAACGCCGAAACGAAGGGAAAGTAGACCTACCGGTTGATCAGAGACGGTGCTGCATGGGCGGAGCGGGGGAACAGTGAAGTGAATTATTATATTACCCAGTTCCTTACCGGACATGGTTACTTCAACCGGTACTTGCACAAGATGAGAAAAGTAGGGAGCGCAGCCTGCCAATACGCAGACTCTTTGGAAGAAGATGCGTATTACACCTTTTTACCTGTAACAGGTGGGCAGCAGAAAGAAATACCCTGGAGTCACAGATGGGCAACTTTTCTCGAGAAAATTTCATAAACAAGATGGTCTCGAGTACCGACATGTGGAATAAAATATCTTTATTCATTGAGACGGTACTCAGATCGAAAAAGAGAGAGAAGTAAATATACCCTCAATAAGTTTACCAAATTGATGAAAGCCTCACCGGCAAGATATTATAAACCCGCACCATGAGAAAAATGGTAAAAAGCCGGTTCCCAGAGGGGAAAGAAATCGAAACCGCTCTGAAGTGATGCTAAAGCGGTTCCGGAGTGGATGGTGTTTTTTTTAGCGAAAAAGGGTCTCACACTACTTGAAACGGAGCGGGACTGTTTCTCGTGCGCATTAGCGTTTTTCCACTACCCCGTCATATTTAAGCATCAAAGTTTTTGAAGTTCGAATAGCCACACCACTCGCAGCGTTAAACAAATCGGCGACTTTAGTCCATGTCATTAACATTTTTTTTTTCTTTATTTGTGATTGCATCAGTCTTTTTGTTTTCAATAATGTCACGAAACTTGAACAGCACTTACATATGTTTTCCATTCTTTATTTTAATTTTTTTTTATTTAAAAATAAAACTGTTTACAAATGCGAATTTTTTTTTTATTTCCCAAGTTTAATTTATACATCTGTCTGGTTGACACTTAGTACATATTTTATAAGTGATGAAAGTTGGTTAAATAGGGTATGTGACCAATGCCACTAATACCATTTGTTTAACAATTTTTTTTTATATAATGGATTTTTATAACTCCTGAATAGAATTAATTTTTATTTTTTTTTTAATACCATAAAACTTGAGTAAATTTAAAAGATTCATCTTACATGAATAATACAAATATATACAATTAACACTTAACATTTTTTTTTTTTTTTACTGGTTACTGAGATCAATGGGTTTTCTTCGTTTTAGCCGCCGTCTATTTAGAATTTCTTGGCCTGGAAGGGTCGAGATATCATAGTTGGTATGAGAAATAAGCTTCGTCAGGTGCCGTTTGCTTACATTGGTTATTTCTTCCTCAACCATAGGAATTTTGAGGTCATTGTGTATGTCGAAGTTTGTGACGTACCAGTCAGCATTTACTATTGTTCGCAGAATTTTTGATTGTTCTCTGAATAATGTTTATTTTTGACTTTTTAGCTGTGCCCCAGATTTGAGATCCGTACGTCCATATTGGTTTTATTATAGTTTTATAAAGCAAAATTTTGTTGTAGGTTGATAATGGAGAGTCCTTACTAAAGATGCCTGGTTTTGTTCTTCATTTGATTCCTCTTTTGCTGTATATGATGCTTCCATATAAGCTTGCTGTCTAAATGCATTCCTGAGTACTTCGCTACTTTGTCAATAGAGATACTTTTGTCATTTATTTTTAGTCGTTCGGGTGTGTAATTTATCTTCGTTGTGAATATAACCTGCACCGTTTTGTCATCGTTTACTTTTATGCGCCACTCCTTAAACCATTTCATTGTATCGTCTAAATATTAGCTCGTATTGCGTATAGCTTTGATGATGCGTCTTTATACTTTATATAGAAGTGTCGATTCGTTAGGTAACCTTTAATTATTAAGTAATAGTCAGTAGGAAGAAAGCTTTCAAGTTTTTGAAGTAGTCCTGGATGCCACACGGTGTCAAATGCTTTGGCAACGTCAAGAAATACTCCAACGCAGAATTTCTTTTCTTCCAGGTCTATTCAGATTTTAATGGCCACTCTATGGATCTGCTGTATCGTCGAGTGTTGCTTGCGAAATCCAAACTGGTGGTCCGGTATTACATTTAGTGCTGATAGGATTGGAGACATGCGGTCACATAATAGTCGCTCAAAGACTTTAGACAGAACTTGGAGTAAGCTTATTGGCCTATATGATGTAGGTATGGTTGCGTCTTTTGCGGGTTTTGGTATAGGTATTATTTCAGCAACTTTCCATACTTTTGGAAAGTGCTGTAGTCGAATCATTGCGTTAAAAATATTTCTGAGATACTGGAGAGCTTTTCTTGGGAGTTCATCAAGTAATTCTCCTGTTAGAAGGTCATATCCTGGGGCTTTCTTGCGGTCCACTCTGTATCTAATCAATTGTTTTATTTCGTTTATTGTTACTTTTTTATAGAGATATTCGTAGTCCTATTGAAATGTAGCTGTGAGGTACGGACGCTGTCGTCTTCATTAGAGAAGGTGTTCCAAAAGTGTTGTGCTAAAGTATTAGCCTTGTCATAGTTTTCTCTGGTCCAATTTTCGTTCGTCTTTTTTAATGGGGGGTAATAAAGTATTTGGTTCTTTATCTTTTTAACTGCTTTCCATAGTGAGTAATTTGTTTCTGAAGTAGGTGTCAGGTTTATTAGGTAGTTTTTTAAATTGTTATTTTGATATGTTTTTAGAATGTGTTTTAGTTTTTTAATTGCAAGGTTTAAGTTATATTTATCCGCAGGCGCTCTTGTCGTTAGCCACTTTTTCCGAAGTTTCCTCTTCTCTTTAATCAATTTCTTGATGTGCTCAGGGGTGTTGTATTCTTTTGTGTTTTGAGCATTTTTTGGGGTTGTCCAAAAGGCGTCTTCATTTATTGTGTCGTTAAAGTAAATGACAGATCTTTCAATGTCGTCACATGATTTTAGGGATATATTTGTATGTAGGTTTAAGTCTAAAAATTCTTGGAATGCGCACCAATCCGTCTTGTTGTTATACAGTTTTGGTTGTTCTATTATGGCCGTAACGTCGCTTGAGTATACTAGTAGAACAGGTGAGTGGTCAGAGGATAGTTCTAGTACAAATGCGAATGGGAGACATTAAACGATGAATATAACCAGCTTCTATACTCTAACACGACTAAATTACAAGCAATTGGTTTCATTCACTCCCACATTATGTGAAGTTAGACACAGTTCATACTATCAGCGCAGCAAAATACCATCGAATAACTATTTGGTTGTTATTTTATGATAGAAAAACTCATCCTACTTATCTGGCAGATAAGGTAGATATATAGCAAACTATATGCAAAATTGAATATACCTGTATACGTACATAATATATGTAGATAACTAAGGATGTATCTCAATTTGCGAGCACTACGAGCAGTTTTGTAGACTATTGAATTGCACACCGAACCTTTTACGAACAAATATTCTTTAAGTTCTTTATTCATTACGCAATACGATCCACATAGGGGTAATTAGAGCATTTTTAAAACATTGGAAAAACTAAATATTGTGTTTTGAGAGATGAGATAAAATTAATAATATTTAGAAATTTTGAAAAATTTTGAAACATTTTGCTGTTGGAAAACAACCCGAGATGGAATTCAGTTTTAAAAGTATTCATGGTAAGCCAACTAAACTGATTTTTTAAAAAGAATATTAGCTCTGGCTTATCTGGGAGAAGAATTACTCTTGCCAATCGCTGTTTTTATAGGCTAAGAAGACAAGACTAGGTGCATAACTCTGTGTAAGGCAATAATCATTCCAGTCCTGCTGTATGCCGCAGAGGAATGGATTTGTCAAAATCGGATGAGGATGCCCTTGCTTTGAGAGAAAAGTTCGTCGAGTGATCTTTAGTCCCGTCTGCACAGATGGCTAGTGGAGGAGAAGGTACAATGCCGAACTATACGGCATATACAAGGATATCGGCTTAGGCAGAAAAGTTCACATACAGCGAGGAAGATGGCAGGGTCATGTAGAGCGGATGGAGCAACGTTCCAGCCCGGAAAACCTTTGAATCCACCCCGCATGGACGACGCATAAGAGGACGATATCGCGGTAAGCGACGCAAGCAAGTGTAGAGGGACTTCAACCAACTTGGCGTGCGCAACTGGAGGCAGCTGACTCGTTGGTTGAGGCCGAGGTCCACCTGGGACTGTAGTGCCACTTAAGTAAAGAGTTCTGGCTTGTGGATTGCTCACAAGCAAACAACTAATACGAGCAACGATGTATATATATTAAATAATAGCGAGTAAAACAAAATAAAGAATTAATTTTTCAAAGAGTGCATCAATAACACCATTTTTCGATTTACCTGTCCTTGAGTTCCACAATACAAAAAATATAACTGCGCAGTGAATATAAGGAATCCGTATGCCATCAATACTAGTACAGGATAGCTCCAAAGCTCATTAAGAGTTTTTCCCAATTCGCAAATTTCATCGTGCAGTTGGCAAAAGTTCGTCAGTTTCGTATCCATTTTAATATTATTGCTTAGTTCACTTAATGGATGTATTTTACCATCTAATTTGCGCTTATTAGTAGAGCTGTCCATTCTGAATGAGTTTTCAGACGTCGATATTAAAACTGAAAGCAATTATAGTTAATACCCATCTCTCACTTATGATTAAAACTTGTTTTCCAATTAAAATACTTACCACTGTTGTCGGTGGGAAACACTTTATTTTTTTTTTCCGACTTTAAACAGTTCCCAGAGTGAATATCTAAAACTCCGCCTCGAGGTTGACCTTCTTTCAATTCAGATTCATTGTCAGATTCATTAGCCCGTTGTATCTTATAATGATTTTCTACTAAATCATCTAAGCAGTGGTTTATGGATTGAAACCTTTGTTTCAAACCATACAAAAGTGATGCAAACCAAATTTTATCAAATACGCTAAACAATGTCGGGACACAAGACATAATCCATAAAATAGAATACCACTTTGTGTAATCGACAAGAAAAATGTAAGTTGCTAGCATAATAGTCATTTCCGCAAAAACAGCCAATACCACCATAACAGATATTCGGGTTTTAACTACTTTGTTGTTTATACATATGTTTTCATTGCTCAATTTTTCATCAATGCTTTGGATTCGATCAAAAAAGCTTCCAAGTTTGCCTTGGTTCGATATTGCTGTGAACTGATCAACTACTAACATGGCTGGTGCGATATAGTTCAAGAACAATCCAATTACAAATGTTAACGTGCCTATTTTTTAAACGTGGCCATTAATAACTTGAAAAAAGGTAAAAAATCATAAAGGTCTTACTTTGCTTTGCTTTTATTGATTTATCTTCATCGTTAAAGGAGTAGATAAGTAAATTATACAGAACGAGTATAATTCCCATATATATTAGTACAATTATTGTACCCCATTTTGAAGGCTGAAGATTTTTTTCATTGCGGAAACACTTTAAAGATTGTGGGTATATTCCACAAAATTTGCAAAGAAAAAAAAGTAAGTCGAAACTTGAAACAAGTGATTCTGTTTGTGTCATTTTGAAGACTAAGTAGAATATATTGCACTAAAAGCCCTGCCAACAACCCGAAAGCATTAGCTAATTAAAAAATTTATTATTTATAACCCATCAATTATCTGAGCACCAATACTTCGTAATAAACAAATGGTAGAAAATAGTGATTCTCCCAGCAGTACAACTATATTATGCACATTTTTATCTGCTTACATCCATAGTCATAGGGTATATTAATTTTTTGGAATGCTTTCTGTTCTTTTATAACAATCGGATTGATATCGGGAGGTTAGAAATCTTTTAATTTCTGTGCGTAATTGAACGGCTACAAAAGACTCCCTTTGTAGGCAACGTTCGCAAACGTCAAACATTTGTGCAGTTATGCAGCACCACTGTACTTCGAAGCACAGCTGATGCTGATGGGTTGCTAACAGAATATTTCGTTGGTGTTTTAGAACACATTGTTTACTAGTACAACATTTTCTTACGTCAAGATCAAAGTTTTGCTAACGAAAGTTGTAATTGTTATTAATGACGGTCATTGTCAAAGACAATAGATTTTTATTAAATGCATAACAGTGGATTCCGCTCATTTGGGATACATCGAGCTAGATTTCTTAATCCCAATTAAGCGGCTGTACCAAAATACGAAGTGATAATGATTGTAGACTTAGGAGCATCGGTGATCCTTTCCAGATCAAGATAGGAAATGTTCGATGCTGCGCTTTTTATCAGCTAATTTTTATTTTGACAAACTACAACAAAATCTGGCCAATCAGTACTTACACACAATACGCGACTAGTTAGTTTGTTAGTTTTATTGACAATTTATTTCATAAAAATATTTTTTTTTACATTGATTTCATTGACATAGTCTAATTGACATTAAACAAAAACATTTTTCTTTCTTAAGAGTTTTCGTAAAATAAAGTAAAGGACATATGTATATGTATGTACAAACATTTTAAAAATCTTCCTCTGTAGTCTACAACGCAGTGCATACGAGTACGTAGTAAATTTGTACAAAACATCCCATCCTCTGTCGCCGTCTAGTACATTCATCGCTTTTTCTAACTGCAATATGTGCGATCCAAAAAACCTGCGTCGAAATTCCTTTAATGTGGGGCGCACTACCAGAAAGTGGAACACATCCTCTCGTACTTTCAAGTTACATAGCTCGCATAAAATCGGGAGATCCGAGCGGTGTCGTATGAAAGTCCAATCTCTAAATTGAAATCACAATCAGACGCCAGCCTATTCCACTCTTTAACACAGTTTTCCCTAGTCGACAGCATATGGTCGAGAACCAATTTCGGTATCCTTTCCTGTTCCATCGCCATAACTCTTATCACATAATCCAAATGTAGCTTAAGAGTATTTAAAAACAGTGGTGGGATCCCAGTCAGTATGTGAATCAGTTGAAATTCTAATTAAAGATTAGGTATTATACAAAAATGCGGAATGGTTTAATCGGGAACTGCGAAAAGCAAAAGTAATTAAAATAAGTTTAATAAGAGAGCTATAACATATAATAGCATACAAGACAGGGAAGCATGCCATCAATATAGGAACTTTTCCAAAAAGTACATTAGCTTAGCAAAATCGAAGTTCATCAAAATGCAGGTAGAGAACGCAAATGGCCAAAAGGATATGTGAAACAAACCAAAAAAAAATGTGCTAAATAAGCGCAAAGATACTATTACAATTGTTTTGCTGAAAATGGCTGCGTAATCAGTGATAATGCAATTCTCTGTGAAAAATCTAACCACTTTTTTGTTCAAAGTATAACTAACATTACCCAATCTGTGATATTTTGTGATTATGTAAATTTAATTGAAGATTAAATTTAATTGCAATGTAGATTTTAAGTTCAGTGTTGTTAGTCTAGAATCTGTAAGCCGTGCAATAAATATGCCAAACACCAAACTGATTACAATTTCATCAACTCAAGAATGCTAAAAGACTCACTAACTATAATTAGACAAACACTCCAAAAAATAATAAATACATCTCTAGCTATTGGCAGATATCCTGAGTCTTGGAAAGAATCATTAATAATCGCTGTTAACACTGGATGGTTATGCTTCGTCAAATTGACAAACACCTCTTTTATTTTGTACAATTTCCTTAAACTATCAAACATCTTCGGCTTCCTCCCCGTACAACGTCAGTTGTTGGTGGTTTCCCTCAGTTAGCAGACGTGTGTTATCTAGCGAGCTTTGGAAATATCTTTTTTTGTATAGGTATGTTCGTCGAAACAACGAAGGATGACTTTTGTGTGACTTTTTTTTGTAGTAAAAGCACACAAACTTTTGTGAAAAGCTTGAAACCAAATATTAATTAATTAAGGGATCCGTTTTCAAAGTTGGAAGTGGTTCTGTATCATAGTCGTTCAAAAAACAATCTACTGTGGCGCTTTCAACAACATAGGCCGAATATATGGCAATGAGTATGGCGATGCAGAAAGTGTTTGGCTTCGAGGTTTAGAGAAGAAACTCTTTCAAAATTCTTCAAAGAACTTCGATCTATTCTGCGATAACCAAAGTGCAGTATCTCTAGCATTAACTACAGGTTACCGAGCTAGAACGTCATCACTTTGTACGAGATTTATTCAAAAAGGGTGAAGTTTGTTTACATAACATAGGCGCGACAGAGATGGTAGCTGATATCATGACAAAGGCGCTGCCATCATGCAAGAACAACAAATGTGTCCTGTCCATCACTTCAGTGATGCTTTTAGAATTGATAATAGTGGGAGTGTTGAAGTAAAGAATCAATTTGGCATCACTATCGATCTACTACTTTATGTGAATGGTTTCAATAAAGTTTCTTTTACTTCCATGTTAATTTCCTAACTCCGAATATTGTGTTTTATTTGAACTCTGGAATTTTTCTATTTATTTTCAAGGTTTCCATCAGTAGCTCTTTAAGTTTTTATGCGAACTGTATCCAAAAATGCACATAAATGCTAGTAGAAAGCATGAGTGACTTCGGGAGCGGAAACTACTAGGTATTTACAACATAGTAAATACGAGTATCTTGTAGTGTGTGCCTATTAGATATAATGGCAATATTTCTTTTTTAATTTTCATTTTTTATATTTATATAATTAATAGTTTTTATTTTTGTAATAAGTTTTGAAGATGCTACTATTTATTTATTTTATATATTTCTTCTTTTCTTTTTAATTAATGACTGTTTGCGAAACAATATTGACTGATGAATTTAACTTTTACTTTAAGTAAAGTAAAAAGATCAGGATTTTTAATAAATCTAGTTTATTCCATTAAAAATACGTTTAAGGGTTTTGTTTACCAATTTCAGGTTCCAGGTTACCATAGTTTAGGGAGCAGGTAAGCTTTAAGGTGGACTTCGTCGATTTGACGAAGAACAACTTTAGTGTGCGTAAAATATGCATAACCATCCAGGTTAAAAAGATCCCAAACGCAAAATTATTCAGTAGCTATAGACCCATAAATATGATGCTAATTTATGAAAAAGTTTTAGAAAAAACGGTTATGGTGCAATTACAAGACCATCTAAAGGAACAATGTTTGCTAGATAACTGTCAGCCCAGCTTTAGAGCAAAGTATTTTTGTGAGACGTGTATAAGTTTTGTCTTAAGTGATTGGAAACGTGAAATCGATAGTAAAAATGTAATGGTCGTAACAGTTTTGGATTTAAAGCGCGTGCCTTTGAAACGGTAAACCATGAGATCTTGATTGAAAAACTAAAGTGCTACAACAATTTTTTGATTGATCGTTGTCAACGTTTGGAGTCACTTGCTAACGTCACGAACCAAGATAAGCATACACAACTGAGCTTTAAGAACCGCTACACCAAAATCTTTCTCCCTCTCTCTCTCTCTCTCTCTATCCATACTTTCCAACGCCCGCACTGTGTGTAAACATGTTAAGGCATTCATAATCCTTTGAGTGCGTGCAAAGTATAAAAAAAAAAATTAAATTTATGTACATATATTTATGTATTTTTTATATCAGACATGAGTGTGCGTTCTACAAGAAACGATGGCATCAGTGATAATCTGCGCGTACTAATAAATATTTTTTGCAAGCAACGCGAGAGAATACGTGTATGTCACATTAATGCACAGTCTTTACAAAAAAAAATTATGAATTTAAAAATCTATTTCTTGGTTCGATTGTTGGTATTGTATGTGTTTCTGAGACCTGGTTCGACATTGGAAAATCAAATAATCATTACTCCTTAAAGGGATACAGAATTTCTCGGGCCGACCGGCATAATAGAATAGGAGGGGTGTTGCTATTTATGTTCGCCAGACCATTTCCACAAAGTTTCATCTAATTTCACCTGCTGATAGCCCTATTGAGTATTGTTTTCTTGAGATTGCAGTAAAAAGAGGAGAGAAATGCCTGCTTGGCGTTGTTTATATGCCAAATAGTTATATTGATCTGTCCGTCCTCTACAATTTACTTGAAACTGCCTCCCCCTCCTTCGCAAAAACAGTCATCTGTGGAGATTTTAATTGCAACATTTTAAACCGTGAATGCTCTGAATCGTTCGCTGAATACCTTAGGTTTAAAATTTGTTACTCTACTCTCCCAACGCACTTCACTGGAAGTACAAGCACTCTTTTGGATCTGTTTTTGACCCGAAGACGGATTTTACAGCCAAGCATCTGCTCCAGCTTTCTCCAAGCACGATCTTATTTTCCACACATTTAACTTTGCCTGTATTAGACAGAAAATCAAGTTTGAATACAGGGATTTTAAGAACATTAATGCTGAGCGTCTAGAAGCAAGATCTCCGTGATGTTAATTGGAAACCGATTTACAATGAAACAATGAAATTTACAGGCTTCCTGAATTTCTCGATACTTTTCGTCGATTAAGCAATTTTCTAAATTCAAAAATAAGACTAACCAAGGTACACGAAAACACAGTGGAAAAATTTGCGCGCGGAAGGCATTGGGTGGCAAATAAACAACGAAATGAATGACATTGATCCTAATCAGCTCAATCATGAATTTGTAAGAGTACAAACAACATCCCATCGGTTCACTCAAGCTTCCTGAATCATATATCCTAGTAATCTCTCCTTTGAATTCCAAAGAATCAAGCAAGCTGATGTGGTTAGAGCCATTCTTGATATAAAATCTAAGGCTGTTGGTATTGATGGAATTCATCCTATTTTTATAAAAATAATTCTACCGTACCTTTTCCCGATAATAACCTATGTGTTTAATAATATTTTAACAACCTCTACTTTTTTCAGTGTATGGAAGATATCAAAAATTGTCCCAATCCTGAAGAAGAAAGCTTCAGCTCATTCTCCAGCTGAGTACAGACCCATTGCTCTCCTTCCTTTCTTATCAAAAGGTTTTGGAAAAATTGATTCACAGTCAAATGTCTGCTTTCCTCAAACGCAAAAAGTTATTTTGTTGAAACCAATTTGGATTCAGACGAAGTCAAGGTTGTACAACTGCCCTTCTTAAAGTAACAGATGATCTGCGAATTGCTTTGAACAATGACATGGTTACTTTTCTAACGCTTTTAGACTTTTCTAAGGCCTTTGACACGGTTAACCACAGTCGATTCATCTCGAACCTTAAAACGTTGTATTTCTTCTCACCCGCTGTTTTTAATCTCCTATATATCTCGATGGCCTAAAACAAGCAGTTGTAGTTAACGATGTTGCGTCTGAATTAATCGAAACATCTGCGGGTGTACCTCAAGGATCTATCATCGTACCTTTGCTCTTCACCATTTTTATTAACGATCTTCCGCAAATCATTAACAACTCACATATACATATGTATGCGGATGGCGTACAGTTATATCTTAGTTGCAAGCTCGGACTAGTTGAAGATGCGGCTTATAAGCTCAACGAGGATCTCCAAATTATTCGAAGCCGGTCTGAAGAGAACTCCTTTGTAGTTAACCCTGATAAATCCAACTGCTTGATCATCAATAGAACGAAGTTAAATTCTGATAGTTTTCCCCTATGTACTATGGGAATTCACCTATTGAATTTGTAGAGAAAGCTAAGAACTTAGGTTTGTGATTCAACTGTACCTTGGATTGGGATACCCATGTTTGTGTGGTCATTGGTCGGATATATATTTCCTTAGAAATCTTTCTATGTCACAGCACTTTACTCCTGTCAATACTAAGTTAATGCTAGTACGATCTCTACTTATCCCTACCATTACCTACGTCTGTGAGATTTTTCACTGTTACAGCGTTAACATCAGAAGAAAATTAAATGTTGCGTTTAATAACCTTACGCAATACTTTTTCGGTTTGAGACGTTATGACCATATCCCTACATATGCGAAAAATATTCTTGGGTGTAGCTACATTAGACATATATCTTGACGTTTGTACACTTAAGTTTCTACATAAAATTATAATCAGCAAACGGCCAAAATAATTATTTTAAAAAATTAACTTCTCGCAATCAAATCGCCCTAAAGCTAGGATTGCACGATTCGCGCTTTGCGTCAATATTTACGCTTTTTTGAAGCTCAATCAACATCAATCGTGTAAAGGCACACATTTTTTACGTCAATCTACCCCAATTTGGTTGACACCCAGATTGTCCCAAATTTCCGTCGACCAAAATTTACGCGATTACATCAATCGTGTAAACGAATCAATTGAAACACTAGCGTCAACACACAGCTCAATTCCGTCAACCAATGGTTGACGACTCGAGCGTCAACCACAATATTAGATCAATTTCGCAGTGCAATCGGCATATCTGGTGTTTTTTCGTTTCAAGGAACATGTAAGTTTTGATTATACTCGTTTTTCATTAATTTTTGTGGAATTTTAGTTTATTTATAATAAAAAAAAAATTCCACGTATCATTGAATTATTCACTAGTTCAAAATATTTACATACATACATCATACATTTTCAATGGCCCGCTAATCCTTCATGAGGGTGGCGGGGGTAGGATGCACAGGTAGACTCTGCATCCTTCTCGATCTTCCGCCATTGACACCAACTCATCAGGAGGAATCCCTAGACGGCTCCAGGAGAGATGTCGGACTTGGTCCAACCATCTATTTCTAGGCCTACCGAGGAGTCGCCTCTGCATTGCTCTTGCTATCACTCTTGAATAAGACCCCGAGGTACTTAAACTTATCCACCTGCTTTAGTGGGACTCCACTAACATATAAAGTGTACAGAATGGTTTTTTTGGAAACGACCATTACTTCCGATTTGTTCACGTTGATCTTCATGGCAGCATCATCACAATTGGCTACAGACCTTTTGATAGCGCACTGAAGTTCGGTTTGAGTGGAACCGAGAATGACCAAATCATCCACACCAGCAGATTTGCCAACTTTTAGCGATTTGATCGCCAAAGTTACTTCCTCTACCGTAGGACTACTTTCCGTCCTACTCTCGAATATAGGTCTGTCATCTTCGGTGCCCTGTTCGGGATTGAGCAATTCTGAAAAGTACTTGCTCCATCTGCGTAAGGTGTCCTTCTCATTGGAAAGAATTGTACCGTCTTTAGATTTGACTCCTTCAATGATATTCAATTTTTTTCCTCCGAGTCGCCAAACTCCTTAGGACTGTTCTTTCGCTGTTTTCACAGTTAATTTGCAAGTTCTTCGCACCTCAGTGTACCGATTTCGAGAATCGGAGTTCCCCCAGTGAATCCACACCTTGAAGGCTCTTTTCTTCTCTCTGCTGGCTTCTTGAACTCAGGGCGCTTTAAACCAAGCGGTTTTTTTCTCACCACCAGCCGCCACACCATGCCGCTTCACTCTACAAGCATCTCGCACAGAGGCAATAACCGCTGTTGAAAACAGTTGCCATTCTTCCTCTACATTCGATGGAACAGTTGGAATTCATTCAAACCTTTCAGATATTTGCCGCGCAAATGTCTCCCGTATCTAAACGTCCTGTAGCTTCTCCCATCGTCTGTGACTAACCATCCTTGGTTTACGCTTTGGTAGGGGAGGCACTCTCTGGCTAAGATACAATTTGCACAGCACTAAGTGATGATCAGTTGACAGTTCGGCCTCTCTCAATACGCGCACATCACAAACCATTCTCTTCAGACACGATGGTACCACAAAGAAATCTATCAGCGACTTCTGCTAAAGACTCTGGCGGTACTATGTGCATTTGTGAATGTCTTTGTGTGGAAAGATTGTGTTCATGATGGATAAGGCATTTTCACAGCAAAAATTCAGCAACTTCTCTCCGTTCGTGTTTTGAGGAGGGTCACCGTTCCTCCCAATCATACTCCCCCATGTCATAGCATCTACACCCACGTGAGCATTGAAGTCACCCATCAGGACAAAAGAATCCATATCTGCCACCTTTTCAAGGGCAGCACCAACTTCATCTAAGAAAACTGCATTCTTTGGGTGAAGGTTCGGTGCATACACCTGCACCAGTGATCTTTGAAGCTTCAGCTTTAAGATCGCAACTCTCCCTCCTAATAGTATCCACTCCAATACTCTGTCTGTCAACATGGGACTTGTGAGTATCCCCACTCCCGCCCGAGTAGACATTGAGGATGCGACTCCTGACCGGAAGAGCTTCACCCTTCCGAAAGGTCCACAGTTTTAGAACATCTCCACTTTGTTGAATAGACGCCAACTATATCTAGTTGGCTTTTAACAGTTTCCCCAACAAGGTCAAGGTCCTTCCCTGTGAGCGATGAGACGTTCCATGTGCCTATCCTAAGTCGATGCCATTGTCGAAATTCAGAGAGTCCTTTTGTGCCCCTATCGGTGCACAGCGCGCTCGTCCCTTAACCCCCGTAATGGTTCGCGAGACCATTGACAAGAAGCCCGTAGCCATTTCGGGTTTGACCGGGTCGGCTGCCAAGCAGAACAGACCGACCACCAGACGGTCGCATAGTGACACCCTTCAGGCCTGGCTCCAAAGGATGCCCTGGTCTACTAGGTTTGGCAATATCCGAGGCCCGTTTATGTCCTCTTGTTATCACGGGGTGTGCGCTTTGTTAGCCGTGACTGGATTGTATGGATGGGAAATAACTATTTAAGTTACCCCATCTCCACATCCCAGTCACGTTGCCCGCCCCCCACCACCAGGAGGTCAGCTGCCAGGGGGGCTGAAAATATTTTCTTCTGCCAATATTAATGTTGGGAAATTTATTTGGCACTAATGAGAGCAAGCGTCAACCAATAGTCAATTCAATTGACATAAAAAAGAGTCGATCGTGTAAACGGTCCGATTGCACGGTTGACGGTTTACACTTTTTTTTAAATTGCGTCAATCGATATTTTGGTCGACGTTGACAAAATTGACGCTTTTAAGTGTTCCATACCTAATTTCTGAGCGCCAATTTTTTGTCAATGCCATCCGCCTGTGGAATTCACTCCCTCTCAGAATCTAAAGGCTTTATGACAGGAAAAAATTTGTTGCTATATTATTTCAACATTTGTCAGGTAACTCGGGCTCTTAGATATGCAGACTAGTCATCGGAAAACCTTTACTTTTTTCTTTAATTTGTTACTATTTTATATCTTTTTTTTGTAAACTCTTTGAATAATCTTGTATTCTTTTTTCACCTTGAAGGTATTTTCTTAATCGTTTTCTTTTACTAATACTTATTTATTTATTTATTTTTTTATTTTATATGAAATTCTCATTTATAGAACAAAAATAATGTAATATCTATTTTAAATGATGTTAAATGGAATAATAAATACTAAATACTATTAAATCGACTAAGTTTAACTGGTCTAAATCTTTTAAAGGACCCAGAGAACCATAGTAGATTAGGTTAGGTATGTGGGCTGTCAGGGAGGGACGCTCTCTGCCACACTCAGGTCAGCGTTGACCCATTGTGGTACCCATGGGGGGAAAGTAATCCCTTACCCAATGAAACTAACAACTATTAAATCAGTCACTTACTTCATTTGTGCATACAAACAACCCTGATGATTTGATGAAGTTCAGCATCTTTCCTGTCGAAACGCCAGAGAGCTCCTCGAGATCCTGGAAGAAAAATTTACCAAGGAATTTTTTCCTGGAGTTTTGAAGACTCGGACAGTGGCACAGGAAGTGGGTGGTGTGGGGCAAGGTTCCAGGCAAAAGGGGCCATAGGAATAGAGGCATCCAAATGAATCTATCTCCTAAGACCGTCCATACGTGGTGAAGAAACACACCCTGCACGAGGTGTCCCTGCTGAATACGAAATATGGCGGATCTAAAGAGGAAAACTTGAAAAAAAAACCCGTAATCCCAGGTGTGTAACGACCGTGCCTAAGGGATGAATGGCACTCCGTAAGTGTGTCTTATAACGGTGGACTCCGGAAACCAGATGACTTCCGTTTTAATTTACCCCTTCCGTGGCATGGGGCTCTACCGCAGGTGAAATACCCTTCCCCTTTCGAAAAAAATCCCATGGATAAAAATTTAAATTATATAGATGAGGAATGCACTCCTCTTAACGTGCAAACCGGGGCCGCTTTGGGGCTCTCAGACTCTACAGAGAGGGGACTTAGTCATGCTGTGGAGTCTAAACTTATGAATGTCATAGCAGAGGACATGGCTTCAGGTACCATCGACACAACTGACACCATAAATACGGAGGATGAAGAGACTCTCCTAGCATCACCTGGCTTTTCTGCAACGGTGATTGATGCTCATATTGAAGGCGTCAAAAGTCTCTTTTCAGAAAGGGTCAAGCTATCTGGAGCTGGACGCAAACGACTGAAAGAGTTTCTAAGGAAAGGCCACAGCCTGGAGATAGCTCGAGAGCTAGCACAAACTCCATTGAACATGCAAGAGGGCCCCTCAAAACGTCCAAGAGGAAACAGCGCTACACCATCAGACAACGCAGCAAAGAAGATGGCCACCACGTCAAGAGTTGAACTCGGACCATCAAGCCCTGTTAAAATATATAGAGATGCCGTTGATAGCGCCAAGATTGGTGTCTTACCACCCGACTTCCCGGGCACTATCTGGACTACAGACCAGCTTAGACGGGTACAGGACAAGGTACTGGACATTATCCTGCAGCAGAGGGAAAGTTCCACAAAACCGCAGCTCCTCATCTGTACCTTTAAACCCGGCTGGCTTCTTTTCACCTGCAAAAACAGAGCAACCGCGGACTGGCTGAAGGCAACAGTCCCCAAAATGAAGCCCTGGAAAGCTGTGGACAAGGGAGAATTTCCGCGTAGAGATCACCCTAGCTATAGATTCGGCATCAGCCTTACACATCTCCAAAATCGGAGGTGAACTTAGTTACGGCTTCGGGTCCGTACAACTTCACCGGCACCCAAGACCCGCCGTAAACCAGACAGGCACGGTAGAAAAGGAGAATCCTGCCAACACTTGTACGCGCAGAATTAATACCAGCGGTACTGGGCGCTGAGGCCATACGGGGCTCCAACACCAGGGCGGAGGCCACACAGGGCCCCAGCACCAGCGCCGAGGCGGTATCTGCAAACAAACGGCCGCCAGAGAGAACATCAGCTGGAACTTCAAGCGCGCTACCGAAGCATCCGCGCAACCCTTATCCACATCCACCCTCGCCCCTCAGACCCAGACATACACCACGTCGAGAGGTGGATTACACCCCTAGTCACAGCGAGAGACGCTACATCCCTCCCTCTGGAAGGTTAAGGAAGTGGGAGAGAAGGAACCCCGAGGAAGCTGCGCTACTGAATGGCGGCAGGGCCAGAGAAACGGGCCACCGGTACAGGGGGCGTAAACGATAGATGAGTCCTCCACCACTCATCAGAAGGCACTTCAAGTGCCTTCAAATCAACTTGCACCATGCTAGGGCAGCATCTTCCGTGCTGAATAGACGGTTCATCAAGGAAGATGTTGACTTGGCACTGATGCAAGAGCCATTAGTGCTCGAGGGAGCCATTAAAGGGCTCCCAACGAAGAACTGTAAGTTAATCTAGACTCGTGGAGCAATCCTAGGGCAGCTAATTTAATTAAAAATATGGTAGAGGAAGAATGGCAACTGTTTTCAACAGCGGTTATTGCCTCTGCGGGAGATGCTGTGGAGTGAAGCGGCTTGGTGTGGCGGCTGGTGGTGAGAAAAGAACTGCTTGGTTTAAAACGCCCGGCGTTCAAGAAGCCATCAGAGAGAAGAAAAGAGCCTTTAAGGTGTGGATTCACTTGGGGAACTCCGATACTTGAAATCGGTAGACTATGGTGCGAAGAACTTGCAAATTAGCTGTGAAAACAGCGAAAGAACAGTCTTGGAAGGAGTTTGGCGAGAAATTGGAACGTGACCACAGATCTGCAAATAAGATGTTCTGGCAGACCGTCCGCCGACTCAGAGGAATATCGTTGATGGAGTTAAATCCAAAGACGGTACACTTCTTTCCAATGAGAAGGACATCTTACGCAGATGGAGCGAGCACTTTTCAGAATTGCTCAATCCCGAACAGGGCACCGAAGATGACAGACCTATTGTCGAGAGTTGGGCGGAAAGTAGTCCTACGGTAGAGGAAGTAACTTTGGCGATCAAAGCGCTAAAAGTTGGCAAATCTGTTGGTGTGGATGAAATTCGGCCAGAAATGCTCAAGGCTTTAGGTAAAGAGGGAGTGCAATGGCTCCCGCGTGTCATTAAAGTGCCCTGGGAATGCGGTGAAACACCTGGTGATTGGCAAATGGGGGTGATAGTTCTTCTTTTTAAAAAAGGAGACATAAGAGAGAACCAGAGCTGTGGTTGAGGACAGTTTGGGGGATGAGCAGTGCGGTTTTCGTCCCGGTAGAAGCACAACCGACCAGTTATTCACTCTCGTCTGTCAGTAGACAAACTCCGCAAGGTGGTTTTCTATCCCCCCCTTTTGTGGAAGGCGATCGCTTATGCAGATGATGTTGCTTTGGCTGTCTCAGGAAAGCACTTAAATACTATAAAGGAACTTCTACAAAACGCTTTAAACAAGCTCACTAGATGGGCAGTTCGGTGTGGTTTGGGTGTAAACCCCCACAAAACTGAACTTGTACTCTTCTCCAGGAAATATAAAATTCCGTCAGTCGACCCTCCTTCTCTCAATGGTATCAGTTTAACTTTCTCTGACAAGGCAAAATATTTGGGTCTCATCCTGGATAAGAAATTAAGCTGGAAACCTAATATTCAAGAAAGAGTAAAGAAAGTGACAGTAGCACTTTTCTCTTGCAAAAAAACTATTGGAAATAGATGGGGTTTATAGCCCCGAATCACTCACTGGCTCTACATCACGGTCATTAGACCGATACTCACATACGGGGTGATTGTCTGGTGGACGGCCTTAGAAAAGGCTATAAATCGCAATTATCTAAGTATCCAGCGCACAGCTTGCCTGTACATAGGCGGAGCAGTAAGAAAAACGTGATATCTGCTAGAAATACCCGCATCTTTTCAGACAGACAAGCAGCAATCAAATCCTTGGAATCGACCTCTATAAGTTCCTTAGTAGCTCTAGACTGCAGATCGTTTCTCGTGGAGATGTCTGAGCAGTTCAATATTCACCTGTGTTGGGTGCCGGGGCATAGGGACATTCCAGGGAATTGTAAAGCCGATGAACTCGCCAGAATAGGAACAACTACACCCATCCTGCCGGATAAAGGCTCCTTAGGTATACCAATCGCTACTTGCAAACTCAAATTTAAGCTGGATGCTATCGAGAGTACGAATCTTAGGTGGACAAGTGGACCCACATGTCTAGCGACAAAACAAATTTAGCCGAAGCTGGATCTTAAACGTTCTAAGAATTTAATTTCTCTCAACAGATTGCATATCGGCGCTATAATAGGTGTCATCACTGGACATTGTCTAATAGGCAAGCATGCTGCAAGGCTAGGCGATTTGCGAACGACTTTTGTAGAAGCGGCATGGACGTACAAGAGGAAGAAACTATTCCTCACCTTCTTTGTTTCTGCCCAGCTCTCTCCCGTAGAAGAAAGTTTCACCTAGGAGACCTTCATTACAACGACATAAGCGACCTGAAAAACATCGATATTAAGAGCCTCCTACGCTTCATAAGAAGCTCAAAATGGCTTAACGAGTAGGTAGGAGAAATTTTCTCCCATGATCCATGTGGTATCACAATGGACCTATTTTTGGTCTAAGTGTGGTGGCGATTCTCTGCTGGCAGCCACTTCAACCTAACCTAACCTACCCCAGCTCCTACCTATAGCCTTATAACAGGAATAGAGAGCTACATTTGCTTTCCTTACACGTTCTAGTAGATTGGCTTTCCAGTTTAGTTTTCTGTGCAAAATAGGACCCAAGTATTTTGCATTTTCATTGAAGGTGAGACTGGTGCCATTTATCGTAGGAGGGTCAATGAGGGGAACTTTATATTTCCTCGTGCCGAGAACGAGTTATGTTTTATGAGGGTTAACCCCACAGGCGTATCAGTAGAAATGCGGTGAAGTGGGAGGGTTATGATCCCTTATTTTCGGATCATAACCTCGCTGATAAAACGGAAGAAGAAGAGGATCAACCCGCATTCCACATTTGGAGGCCCATCTGATAATTCGAAGGAGAGCATATTGGAGGATTTCCCTGAGGCAGCAATAGCAATGTTATCAGCAAAGGTAATCGCTCTGCAACCTGGCCTTTCTAAGTCAACTAGTAGCTCATTTACTTACTTACAGATTTCAGAGAAGAGGTGACAAAACTCCACCTTCGGGTGTTCCGCAGCAAGCTGATACTCCGCCCAGCTATGTGTTAATAATCCCGCATGTGAGCAATTTATTGATCAACACTCCGAGCGAAGTATCCACTTTCAGACTTGCAAGTGCGTCGATAATTGCCTTTGATTTAACATTGTTAAAAGATTCCTCAATGTCAAGGAAAGCCACCATTGTGTATTCCTCAATGCTCAGACGTTTTCCAATGCCACACACAAGCGAGTGTAAGGCTGTCTGTACCGATTTGTCTTCGTAATACGCTTGTTGGGACGCCGAGAGCAAAGTCGGTCTAATTCTCTGTTGAAGGTGGATATCAATCAACTTTTCTAACGTTTTCAGTAGAAAGGACGAAAGACTGGTAAGTCGCAGATCCTTTGGTTGCACATGCGAGCTTTTTCCTTTAAGGTAAAAAGACGACTTCAACCGCGGTCGACAATTTGGGAATGCAGGCTAGATTTAGACAGCCCGACATGATGACCTTGAGTCAAGAAAGCGCAATATGTTCACATTGCTGAATCTTAGCAGGGAGGATACCGACAGGTCCCGGGGACCAGAAGGGCTTGATCTTTTCTTTAGTTACTATGACCTAGGAATTGCTGAACGGTGGAAAGGATGTATTTTCCGATTGGGAAACAGTAACAGGGGAGCTACCAGGAAAGTGAATGTGCAGTAAGATACCAATGGATTCCTTAGCAGAGTAAGCATTATGCAGATCGCTATTGAAGGGCTATTATAAAGGCACCTTTTAACTTCATCATAACCACTTGATATGCTTGTCCCCATGGGTTTTGATGGTCTTCGTTGCACAGTTCAATTAAGCTCTCCTTCTTATTGTCTTTACTTGCAGATTTTAGGTTTCTCCGGCCAGCAATGAATATCTCGTGGAGTTCGCCGTGACAACTGTGTTCCCTGGAGGGTAAGTATAATCGGCGGGCCCTGTGACACTCTGCGCGCAGTCTCGCAAACTCATTGTTCCACCAGTATACTGGTGGTCGTTGCGTATTTGCTGTTTAATGTTGTATGGGTGCGTCACAGGGTCTTGCCAAACCTCTTGTGAGCTGATTCGCTTTGTCGGCGGCTGATCCGCGTAGAGATATATATATCTTAAAATCTCAATAGGAGCACTTCAACGTCCACAGTGTGTGGTTTCCATCCTCTTTCCTGCAGCTGCCTTCTCTGATCTCCTCTATTTTCAATGAGCTACATGGAACTTGATTGCCTGGTAATCGCTATGTGTATACTGACCTCACCGAGGTGATGTCTTCTATTCACCCTTTTCCGTTATTGCTGAAGGTCAGCTCGCTCCCAGAATTCAAGAGAACTATGTCCAACGAACATGTGCGAACGCCTCCAGAAGTGTTCTTCCTCTGGCGTTTGTGGTACGTGAACTGCATTCCACCGCCCACGCGTTGAAATCGACAGCAGAGACGACGCGGTTTCTTCCTCTTGCAGTGGTTCTGATGTTGTCAACTAGTCGTTCGAATCCACTCTGCGTTATGCTGGGAGGCGCGTAACAGTTGAAGAAATGTATGCCTATTACTTTAGCCCACACAAAGCCTGCCTGACATTTCCTCTTCGAATGCTCGTTGGGCGTATATCCATATCGCGGCTTTGCCTGAGGTGTCCGCCGTCCATACACCCTCATTCAGCTGCTTGTAGGGCTCGCTGAGAATTGCGATATGCGCATCGTACTATCGGACCATATGTGTAAGTAGGTCCTGAGCTGCCTCGCAATGGTTGAGGTTTAGTTGGATAACCTTCATGTTCGCTTCTGGGAAGCCTTCAGCGTGAGCCGGAATGCACGGCATCTTATGCGTTCAACACTGTGCCTGGCGCTACGCCTTCTTTCTTTACAGCGCATGCATTCCGGCTCTGAGGAGTAATCCTTTGCCTTATGACTCTTTCCACCGCATTTATAGCAGTGTTCGGACCGGTCTTTGCTCTTGCAGTTCTTTCTGCAGTGAGCTTACCCGAGGCACCGGTAACATCTTTTCAGGTCCGGTTTTCCTCTTAAACGGCAATTTTCCCTAATGTCCTTTAACATTTAATATTGATGTCTACTACTGTTACATATGTATGAATTATAATTGTGAATTATATAATAAATTTCTATAAAAGTACTACTGTGAATTGAACCATGATCTGTCATATTTGAAACATGAAATAAAGGTCACTCTTTGGACGGCAGTCAGCAACGTGGTTCTTCTATTTTTCTACTTCTTTTCTTGGGTTAGCCAAATTTCTATCAGTCGCGACGAAGATTTTTTTAAGGTTAAGGAAAATCTTAGCGATGAGCGAATCAACGCAACAAATTATCCAAGCATTGACAAATGCACTACAAAATTTGCAAAACAACCCCGGTACACCAAATTTACACTTCGAGCATTTCAACGAAAATGAGGAACCCTTCACTAACTACATAAAAAGACTGGAAAATTACCTTGCACTACGGAACATTTCCGACGCTACAAAAAAGGGCAAGTACTAATAAATTGGATTGGAGCTAAGTAATACGAAATTTTGTCTAATCTAACAGTCCCAGAGGAACCTGTCGCAAAGTCATACGATGATATAATCGTCCTTTTAAAAGCTCACCTCAGTCCAAAGCCAAATGAAATCACAGAACAGCACAAGTTTCTACTCAGACTTCAAAACGACGGAGAATCGATATCTAACTACCTAAAAAAAAACAAAAAAACAAAACAAATATTTGGCGCAACAGCTCTTTAAAGTGCCAGGGCCTAGCTTCTCGCAACCACTCATGTTGTGTGCGTTATATTTTTCACACGAATGGAAGGGACCTACAGTTTAAAGCCGAATCCGAACGGCGATTTGAGAAGCCTTTTCGTTACAACAATACTCTCGGATGTTTGTCAGACGCTCGCGAGAGGTGGGACCGTGAAAAAACCTTTTGGTATTTTCTAGGATTCGAACTTGGAACCTCATGCGTAGTGATCCGACACACTAACCACTTACGCCACGGCGCCCATCTAAACATCTAACTACCTAGCGGAGCTGAAAAAGCTGAGCGCATACTGCAACTTTACCTGTGAGGCATGCAAAAAATCTACGCTTAAGACGCATCTACGCTCACAATTTATTCAAGGGCTGAGGGACTCCGACATAAAGGAAAGGCTTCTGCGGGAATCGGACATGACCTTGGATAAAACAAGTGAATACGCAATCTCTATGGAGGTTTCAGAAACGGAGAGCCGCAACATGCAAATCATTCACCAAGTACAGGCAAAGCAGTCATCAGTACAGAGGATGATACCGAATACCAAAATGAGTGGTTCTAAAATGCATGATCGATCTTCTCAGAGAGATAAGAGAATAATTTGTTACAGGTGTGGAAAGCACAACCACATGGCAAACAAATGCCGTGCAACAACATCTATGCAAAAGAGACTAATATAGTTTTCGAAGAATCTGAGGAGACAGATGTGCAGTAGGACTTACAAGTGGATGACCTGTACGAATTAAACGTGCTTAATTTAGCACCAAAGAGCAATAAAAGCCTGACTTCTTTTCGGGCTCATCAAAAAGTCCAAACACGCGGCGGTAAGTACAGCATAACCTTACAAATCAACAACAATGAGATTGCCATGGAATTCGATACAGGAGCAGCAATATCGGTTATTAACTACGATACGTTCATTTCTCATTGGCCGAATGCAAAAATTACACTTACGAAGATTATTCTGAAAACTTTCAACAACACTACATTTCCAGCTTATGGCAAATCTCACGTACAAGTTGAGTACAATAATAGCGCACTAAATTTATTACAAATTAATTCGGTAAATACTTTTACAGACGGAGATATCCTTCTTCTGAAACAAAAAATTTTCGAAAATCATAAAGATGTTTTTCAACCGAAAATCGGAGTGAATGAATGAATGCGAAGGAATATTAAAACTACGAGAGGGAGCATCTCCTATATTTGTAAACTCACGAGGGGTTCCGTATGCCATTCGACCTATTATAGTAGATGAGATTATTCGACTAGAAATGGACGGTATCCTTGAAAAGGTCGAACATTCTGATTGGAGAACACCAATGGTGCCTGTCACCAAACCGGACAAATCGATACGTTTATGTGCTGATTACAAGGTAACCTTAAATAAATTGATCGTAAATGATAAATATCCGATCCCAAAAATCGATGAACTATATCAAAAACTTAAATACGGTGAGTTCTACTGCACTTTTGACATCTACAAAGCCTATTTGCATCTTAGCATGTCAGAGGAGACCGCACTATTGCAGACAGTAAGCACAACCAAAGGTCTGTATAAAGTCAATAAACTCATGTTTGGAGTAAAAACGGCACCAAATATATGGCAGCGCTTTATGGATGACCATATCATTAATGTTCTCGATGGAACAGCTTGCTTTTTCGATGGCATTATTGTAATGGGACGGACCGTGGATGAGACTCTCAAGAGATACAACCTCCTACTGGACAAACTGAGTAAATTAAACCTTCATTTGAATAAATCTAAGTTAAATAAGTTAAATTAACAAGAATGGCCTACACAAAACACCTGATAAAATATCCGTTATCTCTGAGATGACGCCACCGACGGAAATAACCCAGCTACGCCAATTCCTTGGCATGGTAAATTATTACCGTAAATTTATATCGGACCTGTCAACAAAATTGCACTCATTATACAAACTCCTAAGAAAGGATCAACGATTTGTATGGTCATCTGAGTGTCAGCATGCGTTTGAAGTTCTCAAAAAGGAGTTCATGAGTGAGAATGTGCTGCCTCCATTTGACGAACATCTTGCACTACAGCAATTTATTGGGGCTTGCATAAGTTCTTCGACTACTGCTATGGAAGGGAATTCACGCTCATAACGGACAATAAACCGCTAACCTCAATATTTAGCCCAGAGAAAAATGCACCTGTACTTACAGCTCAGCGGTTACTACACTACGTCCTGTTTCTTAGTGGATTCAATTACAAAATTAAATACAAAAGAACACACTAATGCTGATTTTCTTTCCAGGAACCCATTAGAAAAGCACTGTTTTGAGGATGAAGCAAAAGAAATTTATCAGCTATGGGAAGATTTTTTACCTTTGACTAATAGGGACATCTTAAGAGAAATGAAAAAGGATAAAGAGCTGTCTTTGTTGGTCATCCAGTTACAAACCGGAACTTCCCTGAAGAATTTCCCATACAGGGGTATGGAAGGTGTTGCAAGATACACTTCGTTCCGAAGTCCTAAAAGAGCTGCACACTGCGCACATTGGGATCACCAAAATGAGAGATCTGAGAGATCTGCCAAGCTCTGTCCGAGCAGTTCGAGGAAGCACAAGGCATACAGATCTCATCCATCAAATCTATGAGGACAGCCTATGCAGGGACGCAAACTGCCGTCATTAGCCTCCCGATAAATGCTGCCAAAAAAGTTCTGGAGGTTGGAAAAATAAAAATCGGATGGACGGTATGCCGAATACGGGAAAAAATAATACCGCTGCGATGTTTTAGGTGTCTTAACTTCGGGCACCTAGCAAAGGCGTGTAAAAACACGTTGGATAGGAGTGAGGATTGCGTTAGGTGTGGACAGAAAGGCCATATATCCAAGAACTGCAGCAATGATGCAAGGTTCGTCCTTTGCGAAGAAAAGGGAAGTAGCTACATCAAACACGCGGCAGGAAGCATAGTATGCCCGGTATACCAAGAAGCTGCAAAAGTCACAAGAAGAATATGAAAGTGCTGCAACTAAAATTTAACCACTGCGAAGCGGCACAGGACATCTTGACACAAACCGTTCGCGAGTTAAAGATAGATGTTGCCGTATTATGCGAGCAGTACAAAAATCTCGATGATACAGTTTGGGCTGCGGATGACTCAAAAAGAGCTGCTATTTGGGCCTGTGGAGATTGCGCCTTTGAAGAAAAAATGATGACACCCGGAACAGGCTTCGTGCGAGCAAAGGTCAAAGGAGTACATGTCCATAGCTGTTATGCATCTCCAAACAACACCATTGAGGAGTTCCAAAGTATGCTTGATAGGCTCGTGGATGATGCTAGGGTTCGTAGCCCAACGATTATAGCTGGAGACATCAATGCATGGGCCACTGATTGGGGCAGCGCACGGACCAATGGAAGGGGAGAAGCTCTCCTAGAAGCCGTGTCGTCACTAGACCTAATATTGCTAAATACAGGAAATAAGCACATTTTTAGTAGAAATGGTGTAGGCTCCATAGTTGATATCACCTTTGCAACTAGTTCCTTATCGAGAGGCGCCAACTGGGGAGTCAGTAATCAATATACTCACAGCGACCACCTTGCCATCCTGTTTGATATACAACCTAGGAGACCAACCCAGGAACGCCCAAAGAAGGCACAACGAATGGGGTGGAAAATAAGCACCATGGACAAAGACACTTTTGCCCTGATTTTTGCAGAGTCAGCAATAAGCCCAGGAACAGCAAACGCTATGGCCGTTGAGGTTACCAAACAAGTAACTAGGGCTTGCGACGCATCCATGGCCCGGAAAACGTCAACAAATCGCCGGCCACCAGTATACTGGTGGAACCAAGAGATAGCAGAGCTACGCAGCAAGTGCCATAGAGCCAGAAGACTATTCCAGCGATCCAGAGGTTTGTCCACCCATCAGGACCTACGGATGCAATTCAAAGATAGGCGAAGAGAGCTAAAACTGGCCATCCGCAGAAGTAAGAGCAATAGCTTTAAGGAACTCTGCGAGCAGGCGGATGTAAATCCTTGGGGCACCGCCTATAGAACAGTAATGGCAAAACTCAAAGGCACTAGGGCACCCTCCCCCTCATGCCCTCCTTATGCAGAAAATTGTATCGGGGTTGTTTCCACCTCAAACACCAGCAGAGCGTATAGAGCCACCTCCGGAAGTACAGAACATCCCAACTGTCACGCAAAGGGAACTCCTGGATGTATGCAGACGATTCGAGGATACCAAGTCAACTGGATTGGATGGCATACCGAACAAGACCCTTAAATTAGCCATTAAAACAAATACGCAACCATTTGTGGAACTCTACAACAAGTGTCTAACATAAGGAGTTTTTCCAGACCAATGGAAAAAGCAACGTCTAGTGCTGCTGTCTAAAGGGAAAAAACCACCAGACGAGCCCTCGTCATACCGTCCCATATGCCTGTTGGACACAATGGGTAAAATACTGGAGCGAATCATATGCAACCGATTAGAAGTGGCAATCGGTGAAGCCGGGGGACTCTCCAACCAACAGTACGGTTTTAGGAAAGCTCGATCTACAGTAGACGCAATAAGAAAAGTAACTACAACCTTGGAAGAAGTTATTCAGGGCAGGAGATGGAGAGGCGGTGCAAAGAAATACGGTGCCGTAATAACATTGGACGTCAAAAACGCGTTCAATTCTGCGAACTGGGGACTCATAATGCAATCGCTTAGGTCAATGATGGTGCCATGGTTCTTAATTAAAATAATACTGAGCTACTTCGAGAAACGGTTTCTGCTCTTCAATACCGACGATGGAGTAAAGCAGTACCACATATCTGGCGGAGTTCCATAAGGATCGGTATTAGGCCCTATCCTTTGGAACATTATGTATGATGGGGTTCTAAGGCTTGGAATCCCAAATGATATTGCAATTGTCGTGGTTGCAAAACATCTAGAGGAAATAGAGGATATTGCAAATGAATGTATCCGAAAAGTCAAACGGTGGATGGCAGCAGTCGGGTAGCCGAACATAAAACAGAGGCAGTATTGGTAAGCAGCCGCAAGAAAAGAGAAGAAATCACCATCAGAGTAGGAGATCATAATACGACATCAAAATTGGTTATCAAATACCTAGGTGTGATGATCGACGCGAGGCTCACTTACAAGGAGCACCTTGAAAGAACATGTGACAAAGCGGCTCGGGTGAGCGGTGCCTTATCAAGAATAATGATAAATATAGGAGGACCTAGGCAACAAAGGAGACTTATTCTATCAAGGGTGGTGCAGTCCATCCTTATGTATGCGGCACCCATATGGGCCAAAGCTATGATGAAAAAGACCTGCGCAAGAAGGATAAACTCTGTCAACAGACTATGTGCGCTGAGAGTATGCTGTGCCTTTCGTACGGTGTCAGACGAAGCAGTATGTGCCATCGCGGGAATACTACCAGCGGATATCTTGGCTATCGAGCTACAAAGGACCTACGACGCCAAAATTCAGGAACCTCAAGCGTCAGTCAAAAATATCAAGCTGGAAGAAAGACAGCGAAGCATTAGAGCATGGCAGGAGCGATGGAACCAGTTCTCAAAGGGAAGATGGGACCATCGGCTTATACCGGATATCCAAAAATGGATGGACCGGAGACACGGAGGGGTAGATTTCTATCTTAGACAGTTCCTAACCGGACATGGCTGCTTTCGAGCGTATCTCAACAGGTTTGGGCTCGATGAATCTCCCAACTACCCAAATTGCGGAGAGGCCTCCCCGAAAACATTGTGCACCATATCATAGCATCGAATGCAATATGGGATGCGGTGAAACAAGTTGCAGCAATAATCGTGCAGGAACTTAGGCGGCTGGAAAGAGTCAGGGAGAGCAACCAAGTCCAACCGGCAACACTTTTGGAACGAGGAGCGGAAGACAGCGAAAGAAGAGCATAAATAGCTAACCAGCCCCGCGAAGTAATACCTAACAGTAGTCCCGCGGGGAGAGTGGTTGAAGTGTGCAGGGTGTGGTTTAGTAGGTAGGCGTATTCCTGGCATCGAGTATTCAGGTTTGCGAATCGTGCATGCCAGTAGCTCGGGCTACTGGTATCTTTAGAAGATTACACACCCCTTGGCGCAACCATAAAAAAAAAAGGCAAGGTGCTATTGCTATTGGCTCGGGTTAGATCGGGACATTGAGGAATTCGTAAGAATCTGCCGTGAGTGTGCAAAAGTACTTAGGTGAGGTTAGGTTAGGTTGAAGTGGCTGCCAAACCATTCTGAGCTTCTTATGAAGCGTAACATCCAGCTTAAGTTTGAGTTTGCAGGTAGCGATTGGTATAGCTAAGGAGCCTTTGTCCGGCAGGATGCAAAAGTACTTACAGAGCCAAGAAAAGTTGAAATCCAATGGCACAAATTTCACTTCGAAAGAATTTCGCGATTTCTTAAAGTCAAATGGTATTAATCAGAAACTTTCTTCACCAGCAGATCCTTCTACGAACGGACAGGCAGAACGTTTTATACGGATTCTCAAAGACGGACTACGTTCATCGGTTAATGACACTGGAGATTTGCACACAAAGTTACATCGCCTACTCATCCAGTACCGAAAGACTCCATCTAGAACAACGGGAAGGAGCGCAGCCGAGTTAATGTTAAAATTTAATTTTCGAACTAGACTGGACTTGCACACGCAGGGGAGAGTAGTAGTAATAGTAGTAGTAATAGTAATTTTTATTAATTCAAAAAAAGTTCATTTGTTACAAAATTTACAATAAGCATTGGCTTCTGCCGTCAGCCGAAAGAGAAAGTTTTAACCTTTAATAATTAGTATTTCATTTGAAGTGATTGACAATTTGAATTTAGAAAGCTTCGTTTATAATTTGTTGCCGGTATGTTACAGCAGATTTCAAAAAGTTGTACAGAGTGGCCCAGTTTTCTCCATTTAGATAACGAATGACTTCATCCGAAGAGAGAGTGTTTTTTCCAAAGTTGTGCCTTCTAATTGAGCTCAGTATAGGGCAGGTTCCGATAAAATGCAGGATGTCTTCTCTAGATCCATGATTACACAAAGTACAACTATCATTTCTATCAATTCTATGTGGCAAGTAGTTCAAGTGTAACATTTCACCCCTCGCTTTGAATATTGTTGAAATTACATCTAATCCGTGCCGGTCATGAAAGTAGTTTTTTTCCCAAAGGTCGTGATGAAGTATTTTGTACATGTTTCTAGCTTGACTTTGTTGGGCTGGGATCCTAAATGTCTCCCGTGTTGAACCATCAATCTTAGTGAGTAACTCATGTAATGCATTTCCCAAGGCCGCTCCATTGACAAGATTTTTGTGCAGGGGGACATTATGCTCACGGCCCAACCTTGCCCATTCACCAAAGAAATGAACATTCCTGGTTTTGAGACGTATGGCAATCTTATGGGGGAGACGATGACTTGGTTGTGACATTACTTTCAAAATGTATTGGAAGTGTAATCTAAGCGTAAATATGTACAGTGGTGTTAGTCCAGTTTCTAAGTGCAGCATGTATGTCGGTGTATTTTCGGGTAATCTGAACATTTTCTTGACGAAATATCTTAGAAGTTTCTCAACTTCTTCAAACTCCCAAATTCCCCACACTTGTGCCGCGTAACACATTATCGATCTCATGACTGCTTCGAAAATTTTATACTTTGTACTCGGCGCAATATTCTTTTTGCTTAAGACACCTTTCCAGCTGCAATTAATTGCGCGTTTCGATTCCCTTAGAGTCTCTTGGAGGTGCTTTTTGAACGATAACTGGGGGGTAACCAGAACTCCGAGGTACTTGTATTCTTTGACTTTCTCTAGTTCTTCATTTTGCCACATCCATTTTTCATTTCTTGCATATCGACCTCGTCCGTTCCGAAAAATCATAATTTTCGATTTGCTGGTATTGAGTTGCAATTTCCACATATGACAGTATTGTTGAAGCTTGTTTATCATGATTTGCATCATGTCTGGGCTTTCCGCAAGTATAATGATGTCGTCAGCGTAGAGTAACAGCTTTATAGACAAACCTACGAAAGGTATTTCTCCCGGTAGAAACGCAACAAGATCGTCCAAGAAGATTGAGAATAAGAGGGGACTCAAGAGGCATCCTTGCTTTACACCAGCTTTCGATTGGAACCAGTCCGATAGGATGTTTCCATCCCAGACCGCTGTGATGTTGTCTTCATACATTTGCTGTAGCACTCTTAGCATTTTGTTTGAAAGTCCAATGTTGCTCAGTTTAAAAAATAAAGCTTTTCTGTCGATAGAATCGAAGGCTGCCTTAAAATCGACAAAGAAAACATATAGTTTTTTACCCTTGTCCAAATACGATCGGGCTATACTTGTAAGTACGAAGATGTTATCCACTGTGGAATAGCCCTTGCGAAAACCGGCTTGAAACTCGCTGAGAAGTTCGTTTTCTCGGATCCAGTTTGTTAGGCGTTCCAAAACGATTCCCGTGAAGATTTTTGTGATTGTGTTTAAAAACGATATCCCTCTATAGTTTCTTGGCTCACTTGGGTTTCCTTTCTTAAATATGGGAAATATTATATTTTTTTTGAAAGTTGCTGGCACTTCGCCCGTAGAGAATATAAAGTTGTAATTTTCCGTAAGCTTTTTAAGGAAAGCGTCCGTCGCATTTTTAAAGAATTCGTAAGGAATTCGATCTTCCCCCGGAGCTTTATTATCGCAGCATTTCTTTATGGCCCTAGTGACATCCTCGACAGTAATAGGTTGATCTAAATATGGAACTACGAGAAGAGGAAGTGCATATTGCATTTGTATTATATTTGGAGGTGGATTCAGCAATTTTTCGAAGTATTCATCTAATATGGGTGCTTCAACTTTGATGTTCTGTGCGAAGAAAATACCGTTTAGTGTTTTGGCAGTTTTCCAAAAGGATCGACTATCTTTTATGTTCGTAAGCATGGTTGAGAGATTTTGAATGTATATTCTATGTTTTTGCTCACAGAGGCTTTTGAAACTCCTGTTTGCAGCCTGGTACATACGTTTTGCATTATTGGAACCTACACTTCTCAGTAGCCGCAGGAATGCGAATGATTTCTTTCTGGCTGCTTCGCACTCCCAGTCATACCACGGTTGCTTCCCTTTCTTTCTTATTGCTGATTGCAAGGGATATGCTGCATTCACGATACAAGTGGAAAGGATCTCTGTGCCTCTGATAGACTGGAGGTCACCATTATTTATTCCATTTAATTCGGTGTTCAGATTCATTTTGTATCTTTCGAGGTTTTCCTTTTTCAAACTTAGTTTTGGTAGCAAAGACTTCTGAGGAGCGGTGGTTTCTTGTGCGTTCAACTTTATTTTGATGGTTACTGGTAGGTGATCTGAATGGATTAACTCTCTCACCTCGAGGTCAACTGTATGCTTAAGCCACTTTCCGTGCACAAAGCAATAATCAATTGTTGAGCACGCGGTACATCTTATAAATGTTAAATTTCCGTTTCCGTCGGATATTGTGCGCCCGTTTAACAGTGTAAGTCCAATCGTATCACACATTTCCGTAAGTTTCTTCCCGTTTCCATCTGTACACACATCTGCCGCTTTTCTCATTTCATTTATTGATTCTGTTAATAGTTCCGGCTCCGCGTTTAGTATTTGCGCTGTTTCCACTCTTCCATTGAAGTCTCCAATCACCATAATATCCTCTTTGCCAAATTCTAACAAAAAATTGTATAAACTCGTGAAATCATTCATCCATTTGTTACAATTGACATAAACCGGTAATATATACATTTTAACTTTTTCAATTTCTATTTCAATCAAATCTCTAGTGAGTATTTTTACAAAGCGGCTACTAATTACTTTTCCCAGTGCTTTTTTTATGCCATATAAGCATTCTCCACTGGCTCTACCATGCGTTGCTGTTCTTACTGCTGGGATCCAAAGAATCGTGTGATTTTTAAAGTAAGATTCGAAGCGTTCCATATTTTTGTCGACAAATGTTTCAAAAAGTACAAAAATGTCGTAATTATTTATAAAATCAAAGAAATCATTGAAAAGTAGTTTGTTACATAACCCTGATACATTAAAAGAAACAATACTAAATGAAAATTTATTTGGACTACAAGTAACATATTTATTTTGACGACTGACGGCATTACAAATAAAGACGCTGTATGCGTTCATTTCTCCTAACATTTTGAGAGTTACTGGTTGCGCGCTCGACCGTGCCTCCAACACAATTTGACGTTTCACCCTTGTCGCGTAGTAGCTGATCCATGAACGTCATTCCGCTTGCCTGATCACATGTAAGCTTATTGTTTACATCGAAGTAGAATGTGTATTCTCCTGCTTTACTGGCTGAACACAATGCATGCCGCGGCCGCGCCGCGGTAGCGTAGTACGTAGAGCTGTCAAATGGTGTGGCGCTGCACTCACAAAATTCGCCCACAATGGTGTAGCGCGTAGTAATGTCAAATAATGCCAGCTGATTAAAATTGTGTTTTTCTTTTTGAGTGTTATTGAGATTTGATTATTTTTGTGAGATTATTGTGCTATAATAATACAATAAAAATAATAAGAAATGGATAAATTTATTTTCCTTTCACTAGCAAAATAATTTTTTCCACGGCGTGCTCTTTCATTTTGACTGTAACGAATATTTCAAATTTATTGCGCTACTGCTGAACTCAGTTCAAGAATCCACCACGAAAACATCGTATAGAAAACCAAAACAGTCTTCAACAGTCGCCAATTTCTCTATCTGTCACTTGTGGCGCTGCACAAGTTAAAAGTAAACCAACTTCGTACTACACCACTGCTACCGCCACGCCGCAGCTACCTCATTGTGGGCGCTCTAGTGAGTTCCCATATATTTTAACTCTGTGACAGATCGTACTACGCTACCGCGGCGCGGCCGCGGCATGCATTGTGTTCAGCCAGTTAAGCTTGTCTCCGATATATATTCGTTTTCGGATTTCTCGCTGTAATTTCGCCTTTCAGTTTAAGAGCTCGTCTTCTTCTTTCGCGTGCCGCGATCGGATAGTCTTTGTGCAGAGATATGCCCGTGCCTCTTAGTTTGACTAAAAAAACAAATGTTTGGCGCAACAGCTCTTTAAAGTGCCAGGGCCTAGCTTCTCGCAACCACTCATGTTGTGTGCGTTATATTTTTCACACGAATGGAAGGGACCTACAGTTTAATGCCGACTCCGAACGGCGATTTGAGAAGCTTTTTCGTGACAACAATTCTCTCGGATGTTTGTCAGACGCTCGCGAGAGGTGGGACCGTGAAAAAACTTTTTGGTGTTTTCTGGGATTCGAACTTGGAACCTCATGCGTAGTGATCCGACACACTAACCACTTACGCCACGGCGCCTGCTTGTAGAATGCGACCGACGTCTTCCCTGTTTTGCAATTCCACGATAACGTTCTCGATGTTTTCTTTTGTGGATGTGATCGGTCTCACTGATGTTACTATTGCTGGGCTCTGTGCATCCAGCAAATCCATGACTAGGACCTTTGCTCTGTCAGCAGCAGCTACTCCATTTTCCACTGGGAGGTGGAGAATGATATTTTTTTCGTTTGCCTTAGTTGACAGCCATTCTACTTGCCGCTCGAGCGAGATGCAGCGGGATTCCATTTTTTCTAATTTGTCCTGTAAGGAGATATTTTTTTCCTGCAAGGCGTGTATTTCTGCACCGATTCCCTCTAGATCCGCTTTTGTAGGCATGTCTCTCAGTTTCTCGTCCAGTAGTGTTGACATGGAGCCTTCTATGAGATTCTTTAGCTCGTTTATGGACATATTCCCGACAGATATGACTTTCTTCTCTAAAAAGGCCGTCTGTGGTGGAGAATCTGGAGAAAAAAAAAATAAAAAACAAATATTTGGCGCAACAGCTCTTTAAAGTGCCAGGGCCTAGCTTCTCGCAACCACTCATGTTGTGTGCGTTATATTTTTCACACGAATGGAAGGGACCTATAGTTTAATGCCGACTCCGAACAGCGATTTGAGATGCTTTTTCGTGACAGCAATACTCTCGGATGTTTGTCAGACGCTCCCGAGAGGTGGGACCGTGAAAAAACTTTTTGGTATTTTCTGGGATTCGAACTTGGAACCTCATGCGTAGTGATCCGACACACTAACCACTTACGCCACGGCGCCCACAAAATCTGGAGAAATGTCGGCTAATTTGCGTTTTGTCAGAGCGGAGTGTGAGGCGGGGTTGTTTTCTTTTACGCCTATGTTTGGTGGGGTCCGTTGCATAATTTTGAATTCTATGCTGTAGTGTTACACTTTATTTTTGCGAAATACTGACTAATCCTTGAAATTCAATGTGTGTATGTGCTTGATACCTTGCTTAAAGTTTATTTCGATGCTCCAATTCTTTGGAATATCACTTAAATCTATCCACCTTAGTGAACACTACTGTTGAACGTGGGCTATTTCAGATATTCCCGAAAGTATACAATTGATTTTGAGATTATGTATCTGCTCAAGTCCCAGATCGAGATATTATTGCGACTGCTGGTTGTTGCCTGGACTTAAGATCTGTTCTTAAAAGCTTTTCTGTCCGTGGTTTAAATATTGGACAGAGGTGAATTATTTTATAATTATTTGTAGGGAGCTTGAAGGGTATTGTTTGGCATTTCATTTATTTATTTAAGTTATGATGTATTTATTACATATACTTAAGACGATGAGTGTGTATACTCACTGTGTACAAAAGCACTTGGTGTAGGTGTGTTCCCGCTTCTCTTTTTAAAGATGAATTGATGCAGACAGCTGGCTGGAGAAACACTTAACAGTGTAAGAGCTTTTTATGCCTCCACTATATTTGTCCAATAGAGGCTTTTTGTTTTTTTTTTTAATTTTTAAATTTTTTATACTTTTCTCAGCTTTCAACCACAGAAGCTTCAGAGATGCTGGCGATGATCTTATTTACCTCGGTATTAATGAGATTTACACCACAACTTAAAGAATTTATCCACTTTTAATTAATTTTATTTGGAGCCACTTGCCAACACTTCCACTCGCTACCGCTGGTACTCTCTCTCAAGTGGGAGAGGGGAGAGTGAGAGAAACTACGAGTACAAGAGAAACTACGAGTTTAACAGGAGTTTTACCGTTGGGGAGTTAGTTCAAATACGGTACTACCAAAACAAGGAATACAAGTGGAAGTTCGGGAAAGTTATACAGCGAGAGGGGCATCTGCATTACTTAGTGGATGTGGATGGAACTTCTTATCGAAGGCACATTGACCAGATGCGTTCAACACTTGTTGAAGGTAATATTTCTAACCAACTTGTACCCGTTCGGTAGAGGATCAAACCGCAGCTAATGGAGGCCCAGTTGGAGACAGCGAGATGGTGACGACGATTGGAGGCTTGGAAGACGGAGGGGAGCTGGCAGTCACTGGAGGGGAGCTGGCAGTCACTGGAGGGGAGCTGAAGGATGCCGGAGTGGTAATTGTCAACGACGTCGCAAGCAAAGAGAGGCAAGAGCAGACACCTGAGATTAGAAGGTCGAAGAGAGTGCGTCGTCCAGTGATCCGTTATCAAAGCCATATTTAGTGGGGAAGACTGTTACATATGTATGAATTATAATTGTGAATTATGTAACGAATTTCTATAAAAGTACTACTGTGAATTGAACCATGATCTGTCATATTTGACTCATGAAATAAAGGTCATTCTTTGGACGGCAGTCAGCAACGTGGTTCTCCTATTTTTCTACTTCTTTTCTGGGGTTAGGCAAATATCTATCAACTACCAAAGGCGTTCTTTGTTAGTGTTGCATACCGGCATATAGAATATTGAATTGATTTTCTAAGCACACTTTGTATACACTTTGCAGTTGCACCATTTCGAAGTTTACTCAATTAACATTTTTCAAAATAAATTGGCACTTCGTTTCACAGCAAAAAAAAAAGAAAGACATCGCTCTCACACCCCTCTATTTTCACTTGTTTTAATAAGGCATACAATCTCTTAAAGTTTGACTGAACTGAAATTGAATAACCTGTAAAAGACGCAGTAAGCTTTTAGTATAAGTATTTTTGGGAACACTTGAGATTTCTAGCAGTTTTATCTCCAAATCCAAGCTACCAAACACATCACCAAATCTTTTTATCTGGATTTCTGCTTCAAATAATAAAGCCATTGAAAATAGATATCTGCAATTGTAACATTCAGCGCTGTATTCGCAAAAATCCTTACTCAGGTCCCTTCTTTTTCAAGATGGCACCCAACACACACTCCCAAGACTTATAATGAAGTAATAAATATCATTTTCAGCTTTCCTTAAATTACTTCCGAACTCGGCTTAGTTTTATTCTCCGACTTTTGCCTATATACGAGTAAACTGCTTTTTAATTAATTCAGACGAGGTTTCTGACACAATCGATGATAATTGCTCTTCTCGAATGCCAGAATATTTAGCAATTTAAAAAAGATGTCCTGGGCACCATCGAAATCCAGAATTCCGACGCAACTGATTGGACTTTTTTTAAATAACGTATAACTCAGCTGCCGCCTCTCCAACGCAAAAGCATACGGAACTGCTTTGTTTATACAATTTTCTCTTATGCTCAAAATCGTTTCATCCAATCCACCTAGAATACAAAAACAGCTAATTTCATCGGTTTTAGGAAAAAAAATTATAACTTAAAAACCTTCCAAATCGCATGTTTCGCAATCCGTAGCAATTACAACAAACTTAATTTTATTGATTTGCATTTGGGCTTGAACTTCTCGGAATCCTATAACAATTCGCCGATGACACCGGCCTTTATATATGTTATGTTGAAACGCTCGCTTTTGAAAGCGATGAAGTTCTCTCAGTAATGTCTCTATTAAGGTACATAATTCTTTAGAAGTCGTGTTGTCACAATACCTAAAACAAAAAGAAATAAATCACTGCTTTAACTTCATTAGTATAATAATAAATAAAAAATAATGCAAAAGTTCATATTGTTTTTATTCGCAACATATTTATTAATTTTCAACACAATGGAATACCACGAAATTAAAGATGCATTAAATACCACCGTTCACAACAGCTCTTTGAAATAAATCCTCAAAACACAACCGGAATCTAATAGTAAGGGGTTGCTTCCCAGAAAACTGAGACTTTGCTCTTTCTACCATATAAAAAACTCTTCTAATGCCAAGGGTCCTTATGAACCCAAGCAGTACTTGAGCAGATTCAGATGAAGAATCGCTGAACTTATTAATGAATGCCCATTTTCCCGGCTTTGCGCCTATCTCAGACGAACACCCTATTTATGAAAGCGCCACTTCTCCGCAAGTTTCCTTAGATATAATCTGTGGGAACAAGCTAATGTGGGCAGCCTGCAACTTCAGGCCATACAAGTCCCCAGGACAAGACGACATTTTTCCTATGCAACTCCAAAAAGGTTATAATACTATTTATCTTTTTCTATAAGGCATTTTGAAGGGCTGCTTAGTACCATACCTGCAGCTTGAACTGCGGTTAAAATGCTCTTCATACCAAAATAAGGAAAGTCATTTCCGAGGATCGGGGCCCAAAAAGCCCACCTCATTTCTCCTCAAAGCTCTCGTGAGAATTTTGTATCTCTATATTAAAGGATCGATAAAGGATAAATAGAGAGAGGGAGATTTGGTATAGTGGTTTGGAACTCGGTTATTTATGTTTCAGAAAAACTCCGGCGGTGTCGCCCAGATAACTGGGGAGATTTTTTTGTTATTTTTGTCTTTGCTTCTGATTCACAGCATTTTTTTCCCGATGTCATGGGCATGTCAAACACCCAACAGAGCGAACAATTTTTCCAGCCATAAGACCAAGCTACTACCCGTGTTATGCCTTCGCAGTAGTGTTCGCACAAGCTTTCGCAATTGGTCGGACTGAGTTTATATATTTCATGAGAACTGAATAAATGCTTACTGACATCCGGATTTGAACCATGAACCAAAAGCGTGGCAATTGACGACGTTACCACTACACAATTGTCACCCCCAAATGCCGAGCTCATAGATTGAGCATAGATAAAAATGTGTTGTATTTTCCGATACCACAAGGCGAACTTTGAAATGAAAAGCAAAAACGTTGTACTTGGGTTTTTTGATTCGAATTAATTGAAACGTTCTTTAAGCGTAACGTTCGCTTCTGCAGCCAGCAATCAACTCCCCGTTCGCGTCACAGTTCATATCTTTAATAATCTGCTGCAGAGCCTGCTTCCAATACTCGCATCGGGTCAAGTCTGTAATGTGATATAAGCGGCACATGTTTTGCTTTTGGTTGTTCCTTCTATTTTACGCAACACTTGGGTGGCATACTTCTGTGACACACACGAAAGGTTCTCGTAATGTGAATACTGAAGTGACTTCGATTGTGTATCGGGTATCGAGTCACTTCTGCGACACACATGTTTCGCTTTCAGAGGGTAAAGCGAACACATGTGGATATTGAATGTAGAATGTAGAGTGGCTAATGTCACTGTGCCACTATGTCATAAAGGAATGCATGCGTGGTCTTTGATTTCGGTGCCGCTGTGTCAAGAAGGTTTGGGTGCCAATGTGTTAAGAAGAAATGTGTATTTTGGGCACAACAATCCTCCCGCCTTAAAATACGAAAGACGCGCGATGTTAAGGGTGAAGTCTTTCGGCATGAACAGAGAGTGTACATGAACCATGGTTCGAATCCTGGCCCGCGTTTTGCTTTGCAGAGGTTATTATTACATATTTATTTACTTTGGTTTCAATAGTTTTTTTTTATTTTTTTACATTGTTGGATTAACTTTAACTATTTGTTTACTTATTAGATTACAAATTGTACGAACACATTTACATACCCTTTAAGTACTTCAAATATTTATTATTTTCTTTCTTAATTCAATCAATCAATCTTATAAATTGTACGATTACATTTACATATCCTTTAAGTACTTCAAATATTTATTATTTATTTTCTTAATTCAATCAATCAATCTTATAAATTGTACGATTACATTTATATGTGCTTTAAGTATTTTAAATATTTGTTTTAGGTTGTACTAGTGAAATTTTTTATTAGCTCTTTTCTTCTTATTTAAATTATATAAGTAAAAAAAATTCTATTAGCTCTCTTGATTGGAGCTATCCTGTGTTATAACATTGTTTGTTGATACCCTGTTTATGGATTGAAAATATAATGAAAAAGGAAATATACATATGTATGTTCATTACTTACATATAACAGTGTTCTATTTTTATTTGTTAGCTGTTTAATCTTGAAATAATAAAGGATGGGGACTTTGCTGTAAACGTCGTTAGACGCCTGTAGGTAAACTTTGTCCGTTACTACTTTGCAGTATGGCTTTATTTTTAGGATCCGCTATCTGATGTAATTGTGTGTGGTGTGTCATATCATAGGATTCGTACGTTTTTTTGGTTCTGGCATAACATATAGCCATGAGCTTTTGTTCCTTAAGGTGAACAATATCTCGTGTTCAAGTTGAAATACTCTGTATTCGCAAATTCGTGGGTTTGGATTACCTGAAATTAGTTGTATTATACAATTATTGTGGTTGTGCACAACGAAATTTTGTTCGCATACGAAATGTTCTGAATTGGTCATTGTACACTTTTCTAATTCGTTGGAGCTCAGATATGTGTATCGTCTGTAGTTTTCGTTAACGGCAATGAGGTCGCTACTAGTGGCGACGTATCGATATACATATACGCCCTTTATATTTATTGCCTTAAATAGGTTAAACTCGTCGTTGACCATTGATACTGACTTGAATCATAAAGTTATTATTCACATACACTGGCATGGTTGTAGCTAGTAGATTGATTATGGGCAAATTCATTCTGGAAACTTTACGTTATGCGGGAGCTCCGCTTGTATATGCTTTAGCGTTGAGATAAATACGTCAAAGTTTAAGAATCAGCTGTCTTCCTAGTTTTGCCTCTTGCAAAATGTCGAGTAATTCTGTTTGTTTTGTCAGAATTTGGGAAGAGCACATTGGCACAAGGTTTGACATTTCATCAAAATCGTGTAGCACCTTTTCGAATTTCGTGAGGTTTACTAGTTTAACTGAATTTTTCCTAATTTCTTCGGTTATTGAATTAAAGTTGTTGTTTATTTTACGCGCCGTATCGTTGAGCGCATCGAAAACGTTCGATAATATTGTGCGGTGATCTTCGGTCATGTTGTAGAGACTATTTTGGTTTTACGTGAGGGTCTGTAACGCGCTATCTTCGCTGCGTCCCAGGAATCCATTGTTCCGAACCGTTGAACAGACCTTCATTTGCCGCGCTTCGTTTAGTAAGTCTTGTCTTAAGTAAAATGCTGGCCAATAATCTATTGTTCTGAAGTTTTACATATACTTTTGAACAGGTCACTTGTAAAATTTGTTCCTTGGTCTGTAAGTATCGTTTGTGGTATTCCAAACGTGCAAACTATTTTCTTTATCATCGCTCCAGCCACTGTTCTGGCCTCCTGGTTGGGAATGGCTATTGCTTGGACAAAGTTTGGAAAGTAAGTATATATTTGTTATTATTTTCGCCCCACTATATCAAGAGCTATTCTTTCGAATGAAACTTTTGCCGTTGTAGTAATGACCATAGGGATTTCGTTACTTGCGTACTTCTGGTTCTTTTGACATGCAAGCCGTGAAATACTTTTTTATATCCATATGTATATTCTTCCATCTGTACGACTTTCTGATACGCTTTAGTGTGCGTTTGATTCCTTGGTGACCTCCCAAAGGTGTGTCGTGGAATTCGTACATTATTTACTGTATCTTTTCTGGGTCTGTTATTTCCATTACTTGGTCATCTTGTTCTCGATCGCCTTACGTTATTTTACTACGACTACGGGTTACCACATTGATTTCAGCCGTATTTAACCGTGACAGTGCATCTGCGTTAGTATTTAGATGCCCTGATTTATGTTAAACCGTGAAATCGTATTCTTCAAGTTTTATGCGCCAGCACATTATTTGATGTCTCTTTGTGACAATACCGCGCCTATGGCTTCATTGCTTGCGTCCGAGGTAATGTAGGTGTTTGCAAAATTTGGATAAATGAGTATTGGCGGTTAGATTATGGATTTCTTTAGTTGCCTAAAAGATTCGTCGCAAAATGCATCCCACTTAAAGGGGGCGTCTTTGCGCAGCAGTTTATTAAGCGGTTTAGCTATTTGGGAGTAATTTTTTATAAATTTTCGATAATAACCAGGCAAGCCTAAGAAAGATTTGATTTGCTTTTGGGTTTTGGGGATTTCGATATTGTTGATCGCTGCGATCTTATCGGGATCTGTTTTTACACCATCTGCTGTAATGACGTGTCCTAGATATATAACTTCTGTTTGAAGGAATTCGCATTTGGATAATTTGATTTTTAGACTGTATTTGTCTAAATCCTTGAGAACTTCAATTAGTTTTTTGTTATGATCTTGCCCCCCTTCGGGTAGGGGTTAGAATATACCCGAGGTAGGCATGCCTGTCGTAATAGGCGACTAAAATCCACTCTCCGTATACCGAGCGTAGTGTATACACAAAATGCAATGAACAAAACAAAACGATTGATTACCCCAGGTGGCAGCCCAGGTTCACTGGAAAATCCACCCTCTTCGGAGGTCGGCTCTACGGATTCTGGGGAGAGCCAGTTATTGCAACTAATAAATCCCTTCTTAAAAAGTGCAAGGGTATGTCGATCTCCTCCACCAAGATCGAATAACTCCGGGAAAAGAAGTCCACCGGAAGCGCCAGCGCGCGAAATTCAGGACTCAGCGAAATACAAAAGTCTTGAGGAAGAAAATAAAACACTCCGAATCAAGCTTAACGAAATGGATCTAGGGTACTCTATCAAGATCTTAAGAAAGAGATAGATTTATTAAAAGAAGAAAATAAGATCCTAAAGAACACGCATTTCGAGAGAGAACGCGAATGTACTCCAGCACGCTTAGCTAGTCTTGAATATCACACAGACGAAGAAGAGCTAGCACGCGAAACTTATCGGGTCCCAAAGAAAAGACCTAGTAAGAAACGGAGAGCTGGTTCATTGCCCGAAGTCGAGCCCGTGAAAGAAGAAAATCACAAAGAACCGCAAGAAAAGCAACTTCGAGCGCGATTTCGTCCACCCCCACCAATAAACATCGTCGGGATAACGGAATACAATAAGTTGGAAAGCCTCCTTAAAGGAATAATAAAATCCAAGTATAAGGTTACATCTTTGAGGGATAATGCGTGAAAAATCAACGTCGACGACTACAATGACTACCGAGCTGTGTCTCAAAAGCTAAATACCGAAAAGATTCAGTGGTATACTTTCGAAATCAAGTCAGAAAGGCCACATCGTGTCGTTGCAAGGGGACTCCACCCCTCATGCACCAAAGAAGAGATTATGACTGATATTCAAGCCAAAGGCTTTAAAATTCTTGATGCCGTTAATATCATCAAGAAGGTGAAGCAACAAACGGAAATAGATAAAGACGTCTTGGTAAGGCGTGGACTTCCGTTTTTTATGTTTACCTTCGATAAGTCGGATATCGTGGTCAAAATCGAGCCCATGCGTAGAGATTTAAGGATGATTCCGCAGTGCAAACGTTGCCAAGGATTTAACCATACGCAAATATACTGCAAAAAAGAACCGCGATGTGTAAAATGCGCCGGAAATCACCTCTCCCAAGACTGTGGAGTAAATAAACAAACTTCTGCAACATATACTAATTGTAAGGGAAAGCAACCGGCAAATTATAGAGGCTGTGAAGTAGCTAAGGAGTTGCAAAAACGGAGAGATGTGCTCCTTAAGCCCCTAAATGCAAAATCTAAGCTGCAAACTAAGCCAAAGCGTAAGAATGCACCGGAGAAACTAGCTAAACTAAAACTACCGGGTTCACAGCGCAAAAAGGTGAGGGAAAGAGTGACAACAGAAAAGTCCTCGACCTCTGTTCTTAAAAGAAACGGTACTGAAAAGCTAACATCGAAAAAGCCGTCAGGTAATGGCCCTCGGACAGCAGGAGTGCAGACTTACGCTCAGGCCGCGGCGTCCGAAAAACCAAAAAACGTTGAAATTTCGACGGACCCTGTCTCTCATGTTTTGTCGGTTATTCTCGAGAAATTTGAAGAACAAAGCCAAATAAATAAAATTATTCTCGATGGGCTGGTTAAGCTTGAAAATAATTCTCATAAAACGCGCACTTCAACTAGAATATGAATAACAAACGAATGTTAAAAATATGTACTTGGAATGCAAACGGACTTTTGCAAAAACTCGACGAATTACAAATATTCATGCGTGAAAAAGATATTGATATTTGCTTGATTTCTGAAACCCACGTAAAAAAGGGATCGCATTTAAAAATAAAAGGCTGTAATGATTACCACGCTTGTCACCCTTCGGGAAAAGCGAGAGGCGAATCATACTTGTTTATTAAAGACTGCATCGAACAATCCGAAGACCTAACGATAGAGCTTGAAACTTTGCAACTGTGCACGATTCGAGTTAAAAATAGTCTTACTTACTTACTTACTTAGGTGGCGCTACAGTTCGGGGTGAACCTGGGCCTCAACCAACAAGCCTCTCCATTTAGCTCGGTCTTTAGCTAGTTGCCTCCAGTTGCGCACTCCAAGTTGGTCGAGGTCGCCTTAAACTTGTGCGCGCCACCTACGGCGATGATTCCCTCTACTGCGTCGTCCCTCGGGGTTAGATTCGAAGACTCTGCGGGCTGGAGCGTTGGTGTCCATTCGCTCTACATGTCCAATACGCAGTTTATTGACTAGGTGATGTCTCTGTACAGCTCGTATAGTTCGTGATTGAATCTTCTCCCCCAAAACCCGTCAACGCAAACAGGACCGAAAATTTTACGAAGAATTTTTCTCTCGAAGCGACCAAGGATATCTTCATCCTCTTTTAATAAAGTCCATGTTTCAGCGCCGTAAAGCAGGACTGGGATGATCAAGGATGATAGGGCTTTACTGTTGAATTGCCTTATAAGCCCCAAAAAACAGCGATTGGCAAGAGTTATTCTTCGATTGATTTATGCACTGATTTTGTTTGTAGAATTTATAGCAGAGCCAAGGTAGACAAAGTCCCTTACTACCTCGAAATTATAGCTGCCCACGGTGACGTTTTGTCCAATTCGTCGGTGTTGGTTTTCCCTTCTTGTTGACAGCATGTACTTGGTTTTGCCCTCGTTTATCGCTAAACCCATTTTGGCCGCTTCCGCTTCAATGCTTGCAAACGCACGGGTGATAGCCCGCTGAGTTCTACCGATAATGTCTATTTCGTCGGCGTATGCAAGCAGTTGTACAGACTTGTAACAGATTGTGCCTCCGGTGTTGGCTTGTGAGTTCCGCACAATCCGTGCAAGTACAATATTGAAGAAGTCACATGACAGCGCGTCACCTTGTCTAAAACATTTTTTCACATCGAAGGTCTCGGTGAGGTCATTACCGACCTTGATGGAGCAGCGAGCGTTCTCCATCGTCAGCCTGCACAGACGGACAAGTTTGGCAGGGATGTCAAAACTAGACATGGCTCTATAAAGCTCTTCTCTATAGAGATGCTGTCATAGGCGGCCTTGAAATCGATAAAGAGGTGGTGAGTATCGATTTGGAATTCTTGGGTTTTCTCCAGGATCTGCCGAAGTGTGAAGATTTGATCGATGGTGGACTTTCCTGGCCTGAAACCGCACTGATAGGGCCCAATCAGGCTGTTGATAAAAGGTTTCAGGCGTTCACACAATATCGCAGAAAAGATCTTGTATGCAATGTTGAGGAGACTGATGCCTCTATAATTGGCGCAGTTGAGGGGGTCTCCTTTCTTGTGGATCGGGCAAACGATGCTGAGATTCCATTCATCAGGCATACACACGTCTGACCAAATATTAGAAATGAGTTGGTGTATGCACTCTACCAATTCATCACCAGCTGCCTTGAAAAGTTCGGCCGGTAAGCCGTCAGGTCCAGCAGCCTTGTTCGATTTTAGCTTGGATATTGCTATCCTCACTTCGTTTTGGTCAGGTGGACGGAAATTTTGACTATCATCGTCTATGTTGAATGGTTCATTCTGCCTGACAGCGGGATGTTGGTCTTCGTCGCCGTTATACAGTCTGCAGAAGTAGTTTTTCCATATTCTCAGCACCGACTGTGATTCTACTACGAGGTTTCCATTTTCATCTCTACAGGTTTCTGTACCGGTATTGCTTCTCTGACACGTTCTTTTTACCTTTTGGTAAAACTTCCGTACATTGTTCCTGGAGTATAGGCTCTCGATATTCTCAAACGCACGCTTCTCATGCTCTTTCTTCTTCTTTTGGAGAAGCCGATGTTCTTCCCGTCTCTTTTGCTCGTAGACCTCACGAGCAGCTCTCGTCTTCCTTTGCAGCGCCGGTTTGTATGCCTCTTGTTTTGCTGCATGCACTCGCCGGCATTCTTCGTCAAACCAGGGGTTTCGCGATGGTGGTCGAGCGAGACCCAGCACATCAGTCGCGGCGTTTCTGATGGCATGTTGGCAGCGTTGCCACTGGTCTTTGATGCTGGCGGCAAAGGGGTGATTGAGAGATTTCGGGATACGCGTTCAGCGAAGAGTCTGGCGGTCTCTTGTCAAAATAGTCATCGTATTCTTAAAATCTCATCTATCTACTGTCCACCGCGTTCCGCGCTTGAAAAATCTGATTATACTAACTTGTTTGAATCGCTGAAACCTAATTTTATCATCGGCGGCGACTTTAATGCGAAACATACGTTCTGGAGCTCAAGATACAGCTCGAAAAAAGGTAGAATGCTTTATTAGGCAGGTATGGAGTACAGTTGTGATTTTCATTCGACGGGTAAACCGACTTACTGGCCAACTGATACTTCGAAAATACCTGACCTGATCGATTTTTTCGTTGTGAAAGGAATATCTACCAACCACATAAAAGTCAAAGAGAGCTTTGATCTGTCGTCTGATCATTCCCCGGTTATTTTAACAATCAGCGAAAAACTAGTGTATAAGTTAGTTAGTTAGTTTCAGTTTATTTAGCTAGAGAGCCATTTTTGGATACATTAATAGGTATATACAAACTTAAATAGTGAACAATTTTTTTTTCACGTTTCTATACATTCTACTTATACAATATTTCTTTTTGTGTAGTCAGATATTAGTCTTTTAAATTCATTAAGGTTGTTTGATTGTTTTATGTTGGATGGTAGGTTATTAAAAGATTGGAAGCCTAGGTAATACACAGATCGCTGTCCTCTCGTTGTAGCAGCTCGTTGAATGTACAGCTCGTCTCTATTTCGTAGGATGTAAGGTGACTGGTGGTTCGTCGATGCTCTTTCACTTAAGTATTGTGGACACATCTTGTTTCTAATTTTGAAAATGAGTGTCATTGTGGCCACAAACAAACGTTGATTTATACTGAGCCATCTCAAAGAGCCAGCGAGATTAACTGGTCGAACAACTAACTGGGAAGGCTTTAGGAACGAAATTGAAGATAATGTTGAACTGAGCGTTCCACTTGCGACACCCTATGAACTTGAGGTTGAAGTTGATCGCTTCGTTGAGATCGTACAGCTCGCCTCTTGGAATAATACGCCCAATCCAAGGAAAACGCCGGACAGATACAGTTTACGATATCCTCCGGAAATAAAAGAATTGGTCAAGGAAAAAAGAAAAGCTCGTAAAAAATGGCAACAGAGTCGTGCTCCGCAGCATAAAGCACACTTGAATCATCTGTGCAATTTGTTGAAGAAGACTATTAAGGATTTTAAGAATCGTGTTATAGACTCTTACCTTGAAAGTTTAACAGCGAAAAAAGATTCAAATTATTCACTTTGGAAAGCTGTGAAAGGCACCAGAAAGGCCCAAAGTCCCCGCGGCGCCAATCAAATTAAATCAAAATGAATGCGCGAGGGAAGATAAAGAAAAAGCGGACGTCTTTGCGGCCCACCTGGAAGAAACCTTTTAACCTACGATGGTCAAGTGGTTTACGAAAACCGCAATAGGCTAGATTTACCATCTGACAATTTGACGCTCACAAGTGCAACGCTAAGGGAACTCACACATGAGATCGAGAATCTAAAACCTAAGAAATCTCCTGATTATGATTTCATTACCGGAGAAATTCTTAAAGTTTTACCTAGAAAAGCATTGATTAAGCTTCTCCATATTGTAAATGCTGCACTCAGATTAAAACACCTGCCGAGCCAATGGAAAGTTGCGGAAATCATAATGGTTTTAAAACCAGGAAAACCGCCAAATGAAGTAAAATCGTATAGACCAATTTCGCTTCTTCCAATCGAAAATTTTCGAGAGGATATTATTAAGGCGTCTCCAACCGGTTATAGAAGAAAGTAATCTTATCCCTGACCACCAGTTTGGGTTCAGAAGTAAGCATTCGACGATTGACCAGGTGCATAGAATTACTGACGTAATCGAGAAAGCACTTGAAGAAAAAAGATTTGCTCAAGCGTATTTCTTGACGTCTCGCAAGCCTTTGATAAGGTGTGGCATGATGGCTTGAAATGCAAACTACGACAAGTTTTCCCTGTATGCTTATACCATATTCTAGAATCATATCTCGGGAAGACTCTTCCGTGTTAGACATGGAATCGAATACTCCGAGCTCAAAGAAATTTCGGCCGGCGTACCGCAAGGAAGCGTTCTTGGGCCGCTTCTCTATTTGCTATATACTCGTGATATACCGAACGAAGATGGCACTATCCTTGCTACGTTTGCCGATGACACCGTTATCCTAGCAGTAGGTGAAACAATCGAAGAAACGACTGCAAAACTGCAAAACACACTGAATAATGTAAATAAATGGACGAGGGACTGGCGGATCGCCCTCAACGAATCTAAATTTGTTCACGTGAATTTCACTTACAAGAAAACTAATGACTTGCCAATTTTCCTAAACTCGGCCCGAATACCTTTTGCAAACGAGGCCAAATACCTGGGAATGACACACGACGCAAGGCTGAAATGGAATTCGCAAGTAAAAATGAAACGAAAAGAACTCGAAATCAAATATAGAGAAATGTACTGGTTACTCGGAAAACATTCACAGCTCAGTACTGAGAACAAACTGCAAGTGCTAAAGCCGGTGTGGACCTACGGTATACAACTTTGGGGCTGTACCAAGAAAACAAACGCAAAAATTGTACAAGCTTTTCAAAATAAAGTGCAAAGAGAAATTGTCCAAACACCGTGGTATAGTAGAAACGACGATATCCACAGGGATCTCGGAGTTCCGACAATCGAAGCTGAAACTAGTAGCTTCGCGAGAAAGCATAGAAACTGACTAATCGGACATGTCAACAATACAGTCCTACAAATTTTGGATGAGAGCAATTTATTGCGCCGACTACAAAGGACGAAACCTTTCGACTTGGCGAGATAATGATTAACCACGTCTAGATTGCGGAATATGCAGGATCCTTTCAGTGGAAAGTAACCTGCCAAACGTTTTTATTTCGTGATAGAAAAATTGCTTGATAAGTTTATACTTAGTTGCGATATCTAACAAATTTATATCGAAGGGTGGTGTTTTTTTAGTCAGTAAGAGTCTGACACTACTATGAGCACGCGCTTGCTATTCTCATAGTGTCTAAGGAAGATTTTTCACCTACCCTCGGGAAAAAAATATTATCTTCCAAATTTTTCGCGTAGATCACTATGTCATCGAAGTAAACTAAACACATTATCCCCTGTAAACCAGATAGAACCACGTTCATTAGTCTCTGGAATGTAGGTGGATCCTTTCGTAAACCGAAAGGCATTCTGTTGAATTCGAAATGACCGTTGGCAGTACTAAATGGCGTTTTTTCTTTATCCTCTTCAGTGATCTTAGTTTGGTGGAAACCATTTGCTAGATCCAGTGTGGTGAAGTACTTAGAGGCTCCCAGTTGCCCGAGTATGTCGTCGGTATTAGGAATTGGATATGCATCTGGAATAGTAGCTTCATTTAATTTCCATAGTCTATTACGACTCTCCACTTTTGCAGGGACTGTGTTTTCAGTTGTTTTAATGGAATGTGTTATTCCTGACGTAGAAGATAGTTTATCACCTTCAATAAGGAACAAGTGATTAAAATTTATCTTTTATCGACTGCTTTCTTCCGGATTGAGATGGTCAAGTTTCAACTATGCTTCTAGTTTTTCTAATCTTTCTTCAATAATTTGATAGTAAAAGAGACAAAATAAACCAGTGGTCGTTCAAAACTCTCCACGGAAAATACTACCATATGTCACATAATCAATACGTTGACTTAGAATTGTCAAACAGATGGATGACTAAAGGTGGTATTTACGCTGAGACAGAAGGACTCATGATTGCAGTCCACGACGAAGTAATTCCAACAAGAAACTATATGAAATACATTGCAAAAGATGCGACATTCGATTTGGGGACCTTAGTTTGGATATTTGTTTCGCTACTTAGAACATGGGTTTGAGTTAGGAATCGGTTTAGATTTGAGATTTGTTCCGGATCTCGTCCATTAGTGTGGGTTTGATTTAGAATTGAATTTGTTTTCGCTACCTCTCTCGATTTGCTTAGAACTCAATGGATTAGGATTTTGAAACTGTGGACTCGATGTGTGGCTTTGGGTTTTTTCGTTCGATTTCGTGGGTCGGATTTAGTATTTTGATTCAGAGAGGGAATTTGGTATTGAACTTGATAATTATGTTTTTGATTTGGTATAAGATTCAGTGAATGATTTTGTATTTGGTATCGAGAATTCGCCTCTTGATTTTGAATTTGATACAGTGAATGAGTTTGTTCATGTTCTTGATTTTGATTCAGTGAGTGATTTTGAACTTATTCTTGATTTCGATTCAGTGAATGAATTTCAACTTGTTCTTGATTTTGATTCAGTGAGTGCGTTTGAAGTTGTTCTTGATTTCTATTCTTTACACACCTTGCTTCAGCTCCGTTACCTGACTCCGGGAGTTTGACGGGCCAGTTTTTGGATAGTTTCCCGAACCTATGGCAGGTTGTCGCGGGCTCCTATCATCGTTCCTACTGTTGTTAAACCGCCTCTTTCTACACTGGCCTATACTACAGAGAATTGTACTTTGTACCGTGTTAACGTTGGTTTTATTCAAGATCGGTTGGTTGGTTCTGTGGTGTAAGGTATTACTGATATGTATTGGTCTTTGAGTCGAGAAGTATGTGGGTCTCACATTGTTACTACGGTGATCCACATTTTTCTTCTGTTAACAAGAAGCTTTAGCTGGGGTACGAGGCCAATGCAAAAACTGCTTAGGATCATTTTTACATTTAAAAGACGGATGGCTTTGTTCGCAGAGGCATCCTGTGTGGAAGCGTTCGCATTCTCCAGTTCATCGAGCAATGCGTGCGCTCTTTCCGTATAGGACGTGACTCAGTTATTGGACTTTTACTGGAATTGGAAAATCTCAGTCTGTATTACTGGTATACTCGTACACCTGGTTTTCCTGAAACTCTTGACTTTTAGTCTTTTAGTTCCGACCATGTATTGTGATCACGATAGTGTTGTATGCTGTACCCGTTAACTTTGACTTCACTTATCAATGAGCTCTAATATTTCTTCTTCTAGCTTAATTAATTTTTATTTTTTTTGTAGATCGACCAACTGAACAAAACGGTTCAGAGACCTCGCAGAACCTTCGTACTCGGGAATTAGTTTGATGGCTTGTGAAGGATTGAACTCCATTTTGGATTGATTAATGGAATTTGTCGTGGTATTAGGGTGCGCGTTATTACTACCCGAGGGGGTTCGCCGATCTGTTTCTACAGAATTGTTTTCGGGGATAGGCGGAAGAGTACCGGCGACCCTGGGATTGGGTAGATCTTTGTTCTCAGACTTTGACTGCCCGACCATTGAACCTGATGCTGTGGTTTCAGAAATTGTTTCTAAAGATAGGGGTTCTGTTGGTGTTCTTCTCAACTTTTTACCAGATCTAAGGGATATGTGGTCACCGTGTCGTAAGTGGTTAGTGTGTCGGATCACTGCGCGTGAGGTTCCAAGTTCGAATCCCAAAAAACACCCAAACGTTTTTTTCACGGCCCCCCCTCTCGAGAGCGTCTGACAAACATCCGAGAGTATTGTTGTCACGAAAAAGCTTTTCAAATCGCAGTTCTGATACGGCACTAAACTGTAGGTCCCTTCCGTTCGTGTGAAAAATATAACGCACACAACGTGCGAGAAGCTAGGCCCTGGCACTTAAAGAGCTGTTGCGCCAAATATTTATTTATTTATTTTTTAAGGGATATGTTTAGGTTAATACCCGACATATATCATCGTATGAAAACAAGAAAACAAAACAAGGTCACGGAGTAAATAGAGGTTTTTTTTTTTTAAATAGGTGTGAATATTTGGAATAATGGCAAAAAATAAAGAGGAGAGAAAGAGTGCACGTGAAATCAAATTAGAACAAAACTTTATTTTTATAATGAAAATAGGAGCTAAACTTTTCGTATTTTATTTTTTATTTTTATTGAAACTTTATAAAAAATGTTCCCATTTTATAATACTACAACTAGTTTACACTAACGAGCAGTTCATATTTGATCCATATATACATTTTAAGACATAATATTTCAATATATACAAAATTACAAAACATCATCTTTTTAGTTGCCAACAATTAGGTCATATGGTTTGACATGCTTAGGTCTTCTAGTAAGTCCGTTTGTATCGGTGAGTTTCACTGCTTCTGGGTTCATGTGTTGTCTCAGCCTTTGGCCATGGACTCCTGCGTAATCTGCAATGGTTTCTGCTACAGTCTTCAGTTTAAGATCGCGATGAAGGTCTACGTTCCTAATATACCATGGCGCATTTACTATGACTCTCAATACTTTATTTTTAAAACGTCGAATTATATCGATATTATTTTGAGTCGTACATGCCCATAACTGAATTCCGTATGTCCATACGGGTTTTAGTATTTGTTTATACAATAACTAACTTCGTATGGGTGTGCTTTTTTTTTTTTTTTCTTAAATGTACATATTTTCACAAAAGAGTATCGTCTTGATTTTTTCTTAAATTTGTATAACTTAATTATAATTTTTGACAGTATAAACGCTTACATTATCTTCATGTTGGTTGTAGCTGATGTTTGGTGAAGATTTCGTCCTTCATCTTTTGGGTTGCTGCTTGTACTACTGGCTTTGATTAATTTTGATCGCCCCGGCTTGTAGACTTCTTCCTTTCTTCTGGTATAACAGGAATCGGCTTTCCTCTGTGATGTGCTGGATTATGTATTTCACTGACACCCTTATTAAGGTTGTCAAATATCAATACGATAATTGACAATTATCAAATAATTTGTTAAATCAGTATTATCGTGATCAATAATCAATATTTTTGATCAGCTGTGAATGTAGTCAATTTTACATCGTTTGTGAATAGTTTTATTGATAAACTTGGTATTATCGTTGTCAAAAATGTTGACTATCATCATTTCAGTCAATCACAAATTTCTAGTTGACAAATAAATCTTATTCGTTGCTTTCATTCGAAAAGAAGCATTTTATAAAATAAATGTCCACAATAGAACTATGGAAATATTTATTAAGAAATACTGATATTTATTTAATCCAAAATACACATTTTAACCCAAAATTTAAACGAAAAAAAAAGAAAACAACAAACAAAAAACAAAAAACACAACCTACAAAAAGAATGCGAAAACTCAAATGTCAAATCGGATACCCATTCAAAAATGCATTTTATTCACAATGGAAGAAACATTTATCAATTGACAATTGAAATACCAAACTTTCGATCGATTGATAAATTTTATCGTTTATCAATTATTGATCTTTGACAATCGTAATAAGGGTGTGAGTTTATTCTTCACTGATTGATTTTATTGTATTTCATTTTCTCTTCACTGATTTTAGCGATTTTTATTATTCACTGAATGTTTCGTTTTGAACCCGCGGGACTTTAGGGTAAGAGATAAGACTTTTGGAATTAAAACTTGAAACTTGAAACTTGGAAAGAGAAAAAAAAAATTATACGGGACTAAAGGCAGATGCTTTGTCCTAGGGATCCCACCGCTGCCACCAGATGTTGTATTTTCCGATACAACAACGCGAACTTGTAAATGAAAAGCAAAAACGTTGTACTTGGGTTTTTTTCATTCCAATTTATTGGAACGTTCTTTACGCGTAACGTTCGCTTCTGCAGCCAGCAATCAACTCCCCGTTCGCGTCACAGTTCATATCTTTAATACTCTGCTGCAGTGCCTGCTTCCTGGACACACACGGAAGGTAATGTGAATATTGAAGTGACCTCGATTCTGTATCGGGTATCGAGTTACTTCTGTGGATGTGGATATTGAATGTAGAATGTAGAGTGGCCAATGCCACTGTGCCACAATGTCATAAAGGAATGCATGTGTGATCCTTGATTTCGGTGCCGCTGTGTCAAGAAGGTTTGGGTGCCCCTGTGTTGAGAAGAAATTTATGTTTTGGGCACAAAAAATGACTTTTGCAGAAGCTGCAGACACGAGTAAAAGGAAAAACCATTGTTCACATTCTTTATCATTGTCCTTCCCTTGCCCATATTAGAAATGCTACTTTCTGAGCACAATATGCACTAAATGGCTTTATCAAAAGATATATATAGTTCCAGCAGTAGATAGGGATCGAAATTCCTGCTTCATAGTGGTATCAAAATGGACCTACATACATACATATGGATGTTGATCGAAGTCCATCTTATCGAGACTTTCTATCTATTGTATATATCTATATAATCAAAGTTAACGTTTGAGCTAAATGTGCATATAGTATGCATATCTTTATTATTAATTACTGTAGAATTTGCGACCTATACTCCAAAATGCGTTTCGTCCGGATCTGGTGATTAGGCTTATCAGTAGACAGCCACCACATCTTGTCTAGATGCACTATTTGCTCTGCTAAAAGCAAATATGAATTATTATTAAGCACAGGGGTAACGGCTATGGAATTTACTTCGTGGGAAATTGCCACAGAAGCCCGGAGCTGGTGACTGGGAAATCTTTCACTTTGGGTTGTGGGCGAGTTATGAAGGTACTCTTAAAAGAATTCGCTTCCATGAAAACGCTACTTACTTTCAGTATGTCGTTTCAACTATCGCTATGACAACAGATTTTCGGGAAAGAAATACTGTGAACCAGAAGCAGACATACTAACAAAACAAGTTTCTGTAGTTATCTGGACACCACCCCCGGAACTTTCCTGAAACCTAATATCTGAGTTTAAAATCACTATATCAATCTTTTTCTCTTGTCTATCCTTTCCAATGCCCGCACCGTGTAAAAACAATTTCTATAAATACATACTCATACATACTCTCTAAATCTCCTTGAATGTATTCCAGGTCTACGTGGCTCTCCTATTGTTAGGCCTTCGAAAGATAGGGTTACGTCCTCAGATTCACTTTTTGCAGAAACATTAGAGTTGGTTCGGTCAGCATTTATTTTTAGTAATCTGTATTTCAAGATACATTTTTTTAGTTTTGATTTTCGGCGTTTGCATTTCCTTATAGTTTTTTTCTCTTTTTTATATATTGCGTAAACTGTTCGTTTTGTGTGTTTCTTAAGTTTACTTTTAGATCTTATAAACTGACTAAGATTAACAGTTTGTTGTGACTTCTTATACTTTACATTTTTAATTTTATATGTTCTTTTTGATTCCTGATGAAACTGTTCATAAGTACATTTGTCAATAATCGTAATTTTTCCGGAAGCATTATTTATAACTGAATTAGAATTACTCATCTAGGTTTTCTTGTCGTTTGATTTGTGATATAATTGGTACATGGAATGATACAATAAAAAATGTTAAATTTTAAAATCATAACTAAATTAACTATGTGTGTAATATGAATGTCTAAAGTGTTGTTGTTCCTAATACAGTTGTCGGAGTTTTCTGGTATTTCGGTTTCAAGACGGTGATTTTACTGCCTTTAAATTGAGAGATCTAATCATAATTTTTATTTGTATGCATTTCTGCATTTCCTAACGCATTTCGTGTTTAGTTTTAAAAAAAAAACGGCGTTTACTAAGTGAAAGATTATGACAAACAAAAATTTCAAGTAAATATTCACTGATTAATTCGGCCGCACAAAACCAGTGTCTCAAAATTTAATGATTCGATATTCAATTTTATTGATAACCTACAGTCCTTATGTGCATAACAGGCTTTATTTTTATTATTTACTAAATTAAAAATTTGTAATTTTAGGATCATAACCCTCATAACTCCACAGCATTTCCACTGATCCGCCGTTGGGTTCGCCTATTTGGCCTCACAAAAAATATCGAATTATCACTTCTTTGAACGTGGCAATACCAACTGAGCCGGTCGCGCTCTATTTTTCGTAAGATGGTTTCCTTGATGTGAAGGCTTCCACGGATCTTCGAACTTCTTATTCGATCAAGCTGCTGTCATGCGAAGCATCTTCATTTCAGCTGCCGTTAATTTACTCTCCTACTTTTTGTGCATTGTCCAACATTGTGAACCGTATGTGAGCCCTAGACTTAGAACTGCGGTGTAGAGCCTTCCTTTCAACTTCGGTGGCATTTTTTGGTCACAGAAGATATCGGAGTTTTCTCGCCACTTCACCCACCCTACGCTTACGCCATGATTGATGTCGTCATCACAAGTTGCTTTGCTATTGATCATAGATCCCAGCTATTTGAACTTTTCGCACTTGGGAAGCACTGTTCCATTCAAATAAATGTCTAGAATAGGCCTGAGTAGATCAGAGAACGGGCAGCACAAGTACTCTATCTTTTTTGAACTAATGCGATACACATTTCCCTCCAAAACGTCCACCCGCACACAAAGCGCTCGTTGCAGGGACGTAGGATCCTCACATATGATGGCTCAATCGTCAGCAAAGAATAATTGATGTACCTCGGGGTCGATCTCTTTACCTTCAAGCAGATAGTCAAGACTACAATAAAGAGCAAAGGACTTAAGACGCTCTCCTGGTGCGCCCCGACTTTCATTGGGAACTCTTCGGTTACTCTAGCGGGGCATCTTACTTTTGTCTTTGCTCCTCGTACATGTCCACGATCATCTGTACATAGGGAACCCCTCGATGTCTTAACGTCAAAAATACAAATATTTGGCGCAACAGCTTTTTAAAGTGCCAGGGCCTAGCTTCTCGCAACCACTCATGTTGTGTGCGTTATATTTTTCACACGAATGGAATGGACCTACAGTTTAATGCCGAATCCGAACGGCGATTTGAGAAGCTTTTTCGTGACAAGAATACTCTCGGATGTTTGTCAGACGTTCGCGAGAGGTGGGACCGTGAAAAAACTTTTTGGTATTTTCTGGGTTCGAACTTGGAACCTCATGCGTAGTGATCCGACACACTAACCACTTACGCCACGGCGCCCTACATGTCTTAACGCCACCCATATCAGATCTCGTGTCTGTCTGTCGAACGCCTTTTCAAAGTAAACTAATACAAAAAATTTTAATTTTGTAAAGTGTACTTAATGTCTAGATATGTAATTCCTTGTATGTGTTGAAACTTAATGTATATGTATAGATACATACATAATGGCATAATATGTACATCCAGTTCAGTGCGCGAAATAATTATATTATAATTATATATTAATGTGCTGATATGTGGAGTGTGTTAAGTAAAATATAGCGGTATTTTTTAATCTCTCATTATCCTTTTATTCTTGTTTCGGGTTATTCTTTCATATGTTGTTAGTTTTCCGGTACGAAATAAATATAACAGACAAGAGTTTCAGTCAAACGTTTAAGTGCTAAATACAATTTTAAACGGAATATTTAGTGCAAATTAAGTTAAATCGGTATATTATTGAACACATTTAGTGCTTTTAATTAATTTGTAATCAAATAAAACTTCTTTTTATTCGAACCAAAAGAAAATATCTAGGGGAAAAGCACTGTCCGTGGACAAGAGGCTAAAAATTTTAAATTTTAGAAGAAATACATAGTTTAACCACTAGAGAGATAGCAAAGCAAGTACATCGAAATAAGGATATTGTCCAAAATTTCTTAGAAGATCCTTATAATTATGGGACAAATGAAATCTGGTCGTCAACGAAAATTTGCCAAAAGAATTAAGAAGCAAATTCAACGCTTAGCGGTTAACCAGCAAATCAGTCGTTCCCAAATTAGACTTTAGTTATCTCTGCCAGTAACAACAAGAAGAGTCCCACAACTTTTGAAAGAGGACAAATTCATTGAATATCAAAGGCGCTTGCCGATACCTAAAAGTGGGGGACAGACTGCTGGTATTGATACCATGGTATAGTGAATACCACAACCCCTGACAAGCAGCATTTCGTAGTACACGCAGCTCCTTGCACATTTTTTGCAACACACCAATATTGGGTCTTGCTCCTCGTAGCTCCGATATAATTTTTCAACAATTCTATAACTTTAATACTATTTGGGTAAAACAGTTCTCTTCGAATCCATTGTAGAAATTGAATGCTATACTTTTTTAGCTGTGATTACTTGCTTTGAATTGTCAAATAATCTACAAAGTATTGCCACAGGATGTGGTATACCACCAAAAAATTGCAAATCTCAATACCAAGTATACTTCGTGGTATACTACCTTTTACCGTAAGATTGTAGTGACAGACATGTGGTATAGAAATATGTAGTTCTGAGAAATATGTGGAACTGCTGGATAGTATTCGTATTGATTTTGGCCAAAATGTGTGTGGGGAAGACATTTCAGCACGATAACGCAAGCATACACTCTTCGGCATACACGAAAAGCTTTTTGGAGTCGCGCAATATCCCTATTCTTCGTTGGCCTTCAGTAAGTCCTGACTTAAACCCCATAGAGAACCTATGGGTCATATTGTCGAAGAGGGTTTACTCAGGTGGACTCCAATTTCAATCAATTTTGCAGCTAAAAACCGCTGTTCAGGAAATATGGCTAAAGTTGATATATCCACATTTCAACTCAATGCCTCTTCGCTTAATAAGAGTTTAAAAAAAAAAAACAGGAGGAAAAACAAAATATTAAAAATAATTAACTTTTAAGTTCTTGTCTGTATACTTATTTCGTTCAGAGTTCAACTTTTTCATAGTTTTTATCTTTATTTTAAGCGTATAATTTAAATAAAATAAAGCCCTTATAACAGTAATAAAAAAGTTTTGTTTTTAATAAGTTTTTTGCTTGTCCGATACAATTATTTCGCGTACTGTATAACAAGTAACTCTATACGAGTATATACAGTTTGATTCAGTTGCAGTCTTTATTTAATACAACTTATACTCTTGTTATGTAACTCTTGTTATGGCTTACAAACACAATTTAACCCTAAATTGTCTTAGAATACCATTTTCAGCAATTTTTATAAGAAAATGTCAATAACACATACATACATATTTGGAACGGATCGTACTCGTATGCTGATGTACTCTTATTACCCAGCCCAATAAAAGTTGCGTTGTATTGTATTGTATTGTATATTTAGAACTTGTTCAATATATTGATATATTTTCTCCGATCATCCAGTTTAAATATGAAATTCTTGTGGACGTGGCTCTATATACGAGTAATGCATAAGTGAATTATAAAGAACGCCAACCCTAATACAAGTACACTCAACCCAATTTTTACTTTTCTGGTAGAAATATTGGAAAAAGTGGATTTTAGAAAAAGTGGTGGTATCCGTGGCTTAATTTAGGCTTATACTGTTTCGGGAACCAAGTTGCTTACATACCAATTATAAGTTGTTCAGCATAAAAAATTGGTGACATACAGACAAACCGGCTCAATTGATTTTTCCTTATGATTTTTAGGATTATAAACATTTAAAAAAAAATACACCTAATGCCTGTATTGCTATTCTAAAGTCAAATGATTTGTATTCGCATAATTGGCACTCTTCGATTAGCAAACACAAATGTACGAAGCTCCAACAGTCTCTAGTTGCCAACTTCAATTTCGAATTCTTTTCGCAAAATTAGCACCTTGTATTCACCATACTAACTGTCAGTCATACGAATTTGCACAATTTTGTACGATTGAATCTTTTGTTTCTAGCATCTTTCACAATAGAAGGTGATTTAAAAAAAATCCTGGAAAACTTATACTTGAAATTTTATCAACCTAGCTCGAAATTTAAGGCTCAAAAGACAGTGACAGACGGGCGGAACAACGGATAGATGGACAGACGGACAGACGGATGGGCAGATGGACAGACAAGCGGACGGACATGGCTCAGTCGTCTCGAATATTGGCACTGATCATTTGCATATATGTACATACATATAGGTACATACAATACATCCCTACTATTATAATATACATATACTCGTATACATATATATATAAGAAGTTGATATTTCCTTTGTCCGAGGCTTATCGGAAAATTGTTCAACATATTATAATGAGTTTTTCTTTATTGATTAAGAAATCTTCTAGAGCAGGTTCGTATAAAGCTATTATTCAGTCTTGTGTTTGAGAGATTACAAGAACAGACAAAGAAGCAAAAAAAAAACACAAATAATATCAACTTCGGCTTTGCCGATTTTAATTAAATTAGTTTTGTCGTTTAAAGCTTTTAAAGATGACGACTTAAAGCCAGCAGAAAATCATGTTTCTACGTTACCTAAAAGCTAAGCAATATCAAAATTATATTTTACTAAATTCCGAATTAAATTTTTTTTTCTTGATCATGACAGAATCTACACTCAGTGGGAGAAATATTTTTTTTTCCTTTATTCTCTTTTCGCTAGCAATGCGTAGGTGTAATGGCCGCAACTTTACGGCGGATACCATATTTTCCTGTAGGGTCTGAATCATTCGAGGATTGTTATTGTGAATCTTCTACTTGATGTATTCCCACAAAAAACAGTCACATGATGTGAAGTCCGGCGTGCGAGGAGGCTAGGGAATGTCTCCCCCCTTACTAATTGATTTGCCCTCAACTTCACCATCGTGACTAGCGGTGTGCGGAGTGGCACCGTCCTGCTGAAATTGTATTCTGTTGTTGTACCCGGGAAACAGCTGCAATTATGGCAACGGAAACTCGTCGATCATTAAGTAATACACTTCAGCAGTCACTGTTTCTTCCTGGTTAAAAAGAAATAAGGGCTTATTATATCTCGGGCAGAAATCGCACACCACACTGTGGTTTTTGAACAATCTAAGCATTCTTGAGGACGTTCTCTATGGTTGTTGAGACACCAGTAAAGCATATTTTGTTTATTCACGTAGCCATGAATGTGTGTTTCGTCACTGAACAGTATGCTTCCATTCGCATTCTTGTGCATTCTTGCTGTTTGAAAACGTCCCAGCATTGTTCTTGTGTAGGTTTCTCGCAAAAGACAGTCACTTTCGTTAAAACCCTGTACGATTTGCATCTTGTATGGATGCATTTTTTTTTTTTTTTTTTAATAAATCCAGTAGAGACCGCAGTCTTCCATATCGATTTACGCGGATTCCGCCTAATTTCGTCTCGAACTCGAGCCACTTGTTCTGGCGTTGCTGCTGACGTTGATAATCCCAGAGAAGCACTGTTGACTATTGTCCCGTCTTGTCAGAACATTTGCATCCATGGTCAGATCAGTTGCGTGATCAACCCATCACTTAATCGTCGAATATTGAAGTGAGTGCAAAATGCGCGTCGGACACGAAGCAGTGATTCATCACTCTCCAAATATTGGTCGAGCACGAATGCGCAGCGCGCTCGCGACCAGTGACTCATGGCGACTGCTGAATCCGTGAAACCATAAAACGATACTTTCTCCGCTGACTTCACCCCGCTAGTTTGTGGGCAGTTACAATTTAAACTTGAAAATTTTCCACTGGGCTCCCTTCATTTCAACAAGTGAATGCATATATGTATGAGCGTTAACTAAAATCAGTAAAAGATCGTGGGGTATAAACTTACAGTTTTTTTACGCTTTAGTTCTTTGCATTTAAATTTATAAAAAAATGGATTGTGAGACCAAAATCACGTCGACTGTAATGTGTATTTCCATTGTTTGTGTGTAAAACTACATCCGTCGGATATAGAATACATGAACACTCACAATGTTCTATATCGTTGCGACAATTGCAACGCTCTTCGTCGTAAATCTTTGCAACAACAAAGTGTATCGGGACCATTATCGGCGACAACTATATCTACAACGAAACAGAGGACAAAGCCGAATCAGAAAACAGTCGCTGGGTTACATACCCCGTTTGTATGCAGAGTCAAGGAGTCGAGTCAGGTTCGAGTCCAGATTTCGATCTGAGTATTTCTACACACCGAATCGAATGGTTGAAAAGTCCAAATGTGGTCGAACTGACAGATGAGTATAGCAGACACTCTGGTTTTGATTGTGTTAGTGTTCTGTTTAGTTCTAGTTTTCACATTTAATAAATATGAAATAACTGAACACACAACCTTACCCGCAGCTAACCATGAACTCAATCTTAATTTCGACCTTTTAAATATTGAACTGCGTTCTGAAACCTGGGAGGAAATTTATGTGGAAAGTAACGCTTCTAAGGCCTATGATTTTTTTTTTAACTTTTCTTCAAAATTATAAGTAATTTTACCTACACCGATGTTCTTAAAAAATCTGAGGAGAGGTTAAAACCATGGATTAACTATTTTGTGTTAAAGAAAATTAAGCTTAAAAATAAATTAAGGATAAAGTGCTTTAAACATCCTCTCAATACAGCGCTGAAAGCTTGTTATAAAGTGTTGAGTAAAAAAGTTAATAAAGATATGTACATATTAGGAAAGCTCGGGATAGATATTTTTACTCTAAGGTAAGAAGTGCAATTGGTAACCCCTAGAAGAGAGTTGTTTATTATTGTATTGTATTTTAGTTGGTAATTTGAATTATGAATTGAACTCTATCTATCTAGAAAGTAAATAGTTGATTGTGAATTAAAGAATTAAGTATATTACTACCATAAAATATAGAGAAGCAGATGGTCTAAACGGATTCTGCCGATAGAAAAAGCCGAGTACAACGGCCCCTGTAAAAGAAAGAGATTTGAAGTTGATCGGTAGCCGTTGAGAGAAGAAGGTGACCTTAGTCGAAGAATACAACTTTATAACGTTTAAAGTGACGGATTTTTATTTGAATTTGTGACGTATCCCAATGTTTTAAGTTGTCGTGTGGATCTCACAGAAAAATTCCAAGCGTTCAATTTAAAGATGATATCGCAAAAACTCTTGCGATTTAACAAGAGTGAAAGGCTGCAAATAGTATCATTGATAGTAAATCCCCAAATATTGTATATCTAAATCTATAGTACTGTGTAATGATGATATTACTATTGATGATCCTATAACAATATCAAAGATATTTTATGATTTCTTTTCTTCGGTTGGTCTTATGTCTTCTTCTAGTGAGTTTCATACATATTGTACCGATTGCGCTAGGTCTCATCTTGTCGACGACAATGTTAGAAATAATAGCTTTTTTACGTGAAAATAACAGGGCTGCAACTTTACAAAATTATCTGTTCACTTAGCAACTTAAGCTCTTGTGGTAGTGATGGTATATCCAATCCTACCCTTAAAAAAAAGCATTTAAGCATTTTGTCCGGTATTTTCCCTAATAAATTAAAGTGTGCAAATGTGATCCCTCTTTTCAAAAAGGGTAATAAAAGTGACAAAAACAATTATAGGCCGATTTCCTTATTGTCGTCTGTTTCAAAAGTTTTTGAAAAGACCGTTAAAAGTAGAGTGCTGAGTTACCTGGCAAAATCAATTTTTTTTAGTCCTGCTCAATTTGGATTTAGGGAAGGCCTTGCCACAGAAGATGCCCTCTTGGAGTTTTGCTCTTTTATTTACAAAGCACTAGATGATAAAAAATGTTGCGCCGGACTCTTCGTGGACATCACCAAAGCTCTTGACATGGTTAACCATAGAATTCTGTTGAGCAAATTATATAATGCAGGATTTCGTGGTTTTGTACATAATTGATTTGAGTCCTAGTTGAAGGATAGAACTCAAAGAGTCAAAATGGAAACGCTGTTGGTAGGTCAAAAACTATAGACTTAGGTGCGCCCCAGGGATCTATTTAGTCAACCGTTTATAGAGAAAGTTACAGCGTTCGCGGATGATCTTGGTATTGCATACCGCTCAGATAAACCTTTAAACCTGAGCGCTGATGTAAATCATGATGTTCACCTTTTAAGAATATGGTTTTCAGAACACTAGTTTCTAGTTGTCAGCAACAAAACTAAATTAATTCACTTTAGTCTAAGCATGCATGTCTCCTGATTTTGAAATTTTCTTTCATGCAAAAAATTCCGTTAGATCTAGTATGTCAAATTGTGTTTGGGAGATACAAGGACAATATTTAATGCACAAGCATCTTGTGACACATATTGTTTTTAAATTGAAATTGTGAAACAGTTTAAATATTTAGGTATGACTTTTGATCGAAATATGAGTTGGTTCGAAGATATTTCAATTCTGAAAAGATATTTACGTTCTACAGTCCGAAGCTTTTATCGTCTCAGAAAATTCGGTGACAACAAAATTTTAAGAACAGTATATTTTGGAATACTTGAATCAAAATTACAGTACGGAATAAGTTGCTGGGGCGGTGCTTACCAAACAAAGCTTAAGTGGTTTATTGTGTTGCAAAAGTGCGCTATCAGAAAAATATGTAGGGTTAATCGTTTAGCACGCTCTATGGCTTTGTTCAGAACATTGAAAATTTTACCACTTAAACATTTATACTACTTTAAAGTAGTTAAAGTTTATGAGAGGTGGTTTTTACAAAGTCAAATTTCTAACACCCGTAATTTGCGTAGCAATTCAGTTAATGTTGTCGTTATTCATGCTTTTCGCACGAGTTTATTTAAAAACTTTTACTGCATTGTGTCCTGCAAATTATTTAATAAACTTCCTTTGAATGTTCGAGGCATAAGATCTTTGTCCAACTTCTTAAAACAAGTCAAAATATGGCTCCTCAATTTTGATCATGAAGAAATTAAAGTTTTGATGCCCCATATCATTTAAATATATCATATTGCCTAATTCTTCTACATCCTTCGTATATGCTTTCTCTCCATGTTTTTCTCCTCTTTTGTTGTAAATATACTTCTTTTTTTTATATATGTATAAATGAATTAAATACTGTTCACCCCACATTACAAAGATATTTTCTTTTATAAAGTGGCATTATCACTATTTTTAATTTATAAATACAAATGTCACTACATATTCTTAATTACAATATTGTTATAGTAGATTAAGTAAATTAAGTTTTTTTTAAATTAAGAATAATGAATGAATAAAATTGAAAATTGAATAAAAATTGAAAATTGGCTGTGGGCGCCGTGGCGTAAGTGGTTAGTGTGTCGGATCACTACGCATGAGGTTCCAAGTTCGAATCCCAGAAAACACCAAAAAGTTTTTTTACGGTCCCACCTCTCGCGAGCGTCTGACAAACATCCGAGAGTATTGTTGTCACGAAAAAGCTTCTCAAGTCGCCGTTCGGATTCGGCATTAAACTGTAGGTCCCTTCCATTCGTGTGAAAAATATAACGCACACAACATGAGTGGTTGCGAGAAGCTAGGCCCTGGCACTTTAAAGAGCTGTTGCGCCAAATATATATATATATATAAAATTGAAAATTATGTAGGGCGAAATAGTAGAAATGCATAATTTGTCTTAAAAGTGCCAGGCGGACGAATCAAGGCGAGCATGGATCAGCTAGTATACATACTCGTATGTTATATTATTTATGGGATCTGGCATTCTTTCTATACGTTACATGCTAAATATTCGTTTTGGGAAAGAGTACAAGCAGTACAAGATTTTATGATAGATTTATACCAATAAGGAGATTATTTACTTTGTTATCAATAGTTTCCACACAAAATAACTTTCATTTTGCGTAATACAAAAAGATATGAAAAAGAGGCGGAGATAAACCCCCCTTCCTACATAATATTTTCTTGTTGCGCCACGTACCATCAATTCCCAAACTTCGATCGTCTTAAACTGAATCAACCTGTACAAATAGAGCTATTCCTTGTTGTACTAGATTATGGTATTATACCTACATTAGTTTAAAAACATTGAGTTTAAGAACAGGCGAATAGTTATATATTTATACACGAAGTAGCTTAACAAAATTACGCATTGTCATCTAAGTAAATAATTTAAAAAATGTGTATATCGTATCAATTTCCAAGACAAATTATTGTAATTGATATTTTCACGAGATTTTCGTGATTGAAAAATTTTTTCGATAAATTCATAGTTCGAGATATTTGAAGGATACCAAAATAAAATTTAAGTCGATTGATTCCTTCTAGACCAATGAGGTTAAACTTAGATACATCCGAAAATATAGATTTCGGTTAATCCTCAATACTATGATGAATAAATGAATTGGAGGCAGGGGATAAGGATAAGTTTATCCCAACTACTCAGACGCTAAGCGGTAATAATAAATAAAATGTTTTCCTCTTTTCATAAATGAATTAGGCCGGTTTTTACATTTGTTTTTTTTTTTCGTCAAGACCATCGATCTCCTCACCATTAAATGCATCTCTGAGGCAATGTTGATGTTCGTAATAGAGGTCTGCATGAATGAATTCATTTGCTCTCATTAAACGAGTACACTAGTTCAGTGTACTCTATTCACTGCAATTCTACGAATGAGACTACCCTGAAAATGAGTACCATAATGCAAAATACAAATACTATACAATCTTGATCACCTGATACCAAATGAGTTCACTGTTTGCTTTCTTTGCTTTGCATGGGTACTTGAATTTAACAAAACAGGTTCAGTGATAACTGTTAATAATACACTGAGTACACTGAGTGCAGTGAATAAACCGGGTGCAATGGTTAATTGGTTTCTAGCGTCCATTGAGAGTAGTTTTGTGAAAAATTTGTATTTCGACAAATGATTCCAATGTTTCAATGGTAAGCATTGCTGTGTTAAATAATTCAGCTATCAAAGCTGGAATTGTAAGTGGCGAACTTAAAATAAATATTAAGAGAGGCAGGAGTAAAGTTTGGGATGTGTTTGGAACAATTAGAAAGGAAAACGGTGACGAAATCCCAAATTTAGTGGCGTGTAGGTACTGTTTTTGTGTATACAAATATAATAGCAAAAGCATCTCAAATTTAGTGAAGCATAAGTGTTACGTACTAAAAAAAAATAAAGCTGATAGAGTGGAAAAAATTGAAGTCGATGTTGAGGATAAAAAAAATAGTGTACGTGTAATAACGCAATGGACCGTAGAAAATTGCCGACCTTTTCAAATCGTGGAAGACTCAGGATTGAGAAATTTTGCACAATTCTTAGTGTCAATCGGTGCCAAATATGGACAGAATGTGGATATTGATAATTTATTACCCCACCCTACAACAATTTCAAGAAATATAAAAAACCTATTTAATAAGTACGCGGAAATTATTAAATGTGAAATAATAAATATTAAAAATAATGGATATGGACTCACATCAGATCTTTGGACAGATAATTATTTAAGAATAACATACTTGTCATTAACAATTCACTATATAAAAGACGGAAAATTAATGACCAGACTTTTAGGCTTAAAATCGATGAAAGGTGAATCGTGTACAGGTAATTTTCTCGAAAATAATATTTTTTTGCAAAACATTGGTGTTTCGTGCCAAAATTGGCAAAACGGACCACTTATGAAATCTCTCCGTTATTCGTCCGTTCGTCTATCACGTTTGGCAGAAAGATATTGAGTGAAGGACCAATTATAGACGTGAAGTATAAAAAGTTGAATTTGAGATAAAAAAAAAGTTTTTCAAAGTAATTGTGTGGGGTATCAAATATAAGCTAGTTAATGCACGAATTAAACAATTGTTATTAACAATTAAATTGTTTATTCACATCATTGTATTTAACTTTCTAACTACTAAACAATGGTATTAGAGAAAAAGTTTCTTGACAAAATATATTCCTTTTGAAGTAAGGAACAACTTTTGTTCCTACACATCTTAAAAATTTTCATAAATTACCGAGACACTCTAAATAATTTCGCATCAAGGATACAGGGATAGTGTTGAAAAAAAATGCGTGGAAAGTGAAATTGTAACGAAAAACAAGTACGAGTTCATTACTCTAAATAACATGAGAAGAGGCTAATGGCACGGAACACTGATTAGGCAATTATAGCTTGCGCTTGACCATTTCTTTTAATCTTTTAGGTCAGAATATTAAGTCTAAAGTCAGCAATCTCTTGGCAGAATTTGAATGTGAATTAAGCGAAAAGGCCATTATAGTAACGGACAGGGGTGCAAACATGATTGCCGCCTTTCGTTCTCAAAACCACATTTTTGCATTAACCACCTCCTCCACAATGTAATAGAAAAATCTATAAAAGAAACACCTCAAATAACTGAATTATGCAATATGTGCGCCAGGCTTGTTAAATTTTTCAAAAAATCCGGTATTAACTCGGCCTTAAAAACATCATTAAAAAGTTGTATAAGCACACGATGAAACACAATATATTATTTACTTAATTCCATAGAAAAAAAAACTGGGCCGAAATCACGAGTATTTTACAAGAAAAAAATTAATTACATAGAATTATTAATATTAATTTAAGTTACATTAGTGAGATAGTTAAAATTTTAAAATTTTTCGAGGAAACGTCAAAACAGCTAGAAGGGGGGAACTATGCAACTCTTCATTTAACTATCGTTCACATTCATCGTTTGAAGAAACAATCCGCCGCCGAACCCGGAGATTTAGAGGTAATTCACGATTTCAAAACTAAATTAAGCTCTTATTTAGATTCCATGGTACTTCGAAATTTAACAATTGATCATAAAATTGCACTGTTTTTGTTTCCTCCGGCGAACAAATTAATTCAATTTAATGCAGACGAAAAAAATACAATTAAATTTGAATGTAAACGAATTATGCAAAATTATGTAAATGAAATTCCTGATCATCAAGAACCAGGCTCAGAACGGCTGTTAAATGAAGAGTTGCATAGTGTTTTACCGAATGATACAAACTTGTTCAAAGACTTTGTTCAACCGATAGAAGTTGGGAATTCCGCTAATAGAGTAAATAATGAACTACGAGCATACGAAAACACAAATGTGATTTTTCATGAAGACTTTAATCTTTTGCAATGGTGGCACATGCATCAAGTCGAATTCCCACTTTTATATAAAGTAAGTTGTAAAATTTTAAGTACACCAGCAAGTAGTTCTGCTTCGGAAAGAATTTTTTCGTCAGCTAGACAACTAATTTCTGAGAAAAGAAGTTTAATTGGTACTGACCCAGTTTTCGTCAATCAAGTAATGTTCCTACATTCAAATATAAATAAAACTGACATTTGTAATGATCTAGAGGAAAACGTAAATATATTGTAAAAAAAAAAAACAAAAACAAAAAACAAATAAAAAACATTAATAAATAAATAAATAAACATTGAAAATGAGTTTGCGATATTTAAAATGTTGTCACTTGTTTCATTAATTTTTTTGTTACTACACTTTTTTCTTCCTATGCGAATCATTAGCCGACCATTCCTCCCCCATCCAAAGCCTCTCCACGTCACTATAATCGCTCTCCCCCAATGCATTGTCAAGAGAAATTATTCTACATAATTCATTTACTTTCAAAAGAAAATGAATACTCGGTGTACTCAGTGTATTCTGTGCAGTGTACACTATGCTTAAGAGTACTCGTTTGTGAATACCTGTTTGTTTCGAGTACACTGCACTAAATGTTTTGTTACCAATGGGTGAAATACTCACTTGGTAATCAAATATCACGTGATTCATTCATTTTACATTTTAAGCTGTGAGTGCAGTAGTGAAGTGTACTTGAAATAAAATGAATGTCTTGGAACTGGTTTCAAGCCATTCATTGCAGACCTCTAGTTCGTAACACTAAAGGTCCATTCACAGCTCAGCGAACTGCGAATGCCCAAATTGCGAACAAATGGTTTTTAGCACATTTATAAGCACGCCATGGGCAATTTTACTATTCCAAAAGAACGGACCTTAATTTATCTATCGATTAATATATAAAAAGTTGAATTGTAATTAGTTTCTGCGAAGAAATTAACAATTCACCGATTTTTCCGCGAATAAGCGAATGATTTCTGCGAACTGTCAACTTTTATTCACATTCCACACATGTAAGACGCAATCCACATTCCCGCGACCAAAACATTCGTGAGAGTTTAACCTCACAATTCTTTTGTATTGTTCTTGGTGGGTAAGATGGTGGTTGAATTTATTGAAAGAATGTAAGATATTACCTTCTGAATAAAAGCTGCGCTATGTATTTATGCATTTTTCACGTTTAGGCAATTAGTTAGAAAATGAATGACAACTGAAATTCGCGGATTGGCGCGACTAGATAAAAAGTAGCTGTGAAAGAAATGTCAAAACTTGCGAATATTCGCTTATTCGCATTCGCAGGTCGCTGAGCGAATTTTGACATTTCTTTCACAGTAACTAATTGCCTAAACGTGAAAAATGCATAAATACATAGCGCAGCTTTTATTCAGAAGGTAATATCTTACATTCTTTCAATAAATTCAACCACCATCTTACCCACCAAGAACAATACAAAAGAATTGTGAGGTTAAACTCTCGCGAATGTTTTGGTCGCGGGAATGTGGATTGCGTCCTACATGTGTGGAATGTGAATAAAAGTTGACAGTTCGCAAAAATCATTCGCTTATTCGCGGAGAATTGGCGAATTGTTAATTTCTTCGCAGAAACTAATTAGAATTAAACTTTTTATATATTAATCGATAGATAAATTAAGTTCCGTTCTTTTGGAATAGTAAAATTGCCCATGGTGTGCTTATAAATATGCTAAAAACGGTTTATTCGCAGTTTGGGCATTCGCAGGTGGCTGAGCTGTGAATGGACCTTAACATCAACACTGATCACTCTTCCTTAACTGCGGCGCGATTTTAAACCTGCTTCTCAGTTAAACCCCATTGAGCTTCCTGCTTTTTCGAACAGTAGCACGCCTTTCAACCTTGTAAAGAATCATGTTACAGAACACTCGTTAAATACAATCTAACGCGCTATTGTCCAGAGGAAAACCTACTCATAATAACATCATATACAAGAAGTAATAAAAACCAATTCGAAAACTTCATCGGTAATTACACACAGAATGAAAAGCGTGTATATATGTATGTATGTAATAAATAAAACCGCTGTCGTGTGAAGTTCATACAGTACATTTATTAAGTATAACATCATGGTTTATGTGTGCATATGATTTACTCAAAACCTGATAAATAACACAATCTTCGCATAAGTTTATATAGCAACAGCATGTATTACAGATCCATCGACTTTCCTTAGTCAATGCTTCTATGCAATTATCGCATTTTTCATCACAATTTACCGACTGTTCGATAGGTGTAGACGCTTTCTCAGCGCGTACTATTTGAAGCAAGCTAAGTACATGCTTTTTAACATCTAAGCTCTCCTTTTCTATAGCTGTTGTAATAAAGGCTTTATAATTAAATACAGAACTGCTGCTACAAAGTTCGGCGTTAAAAATATCGTCATCAGGAATATTAACAGGGACGTCATGGGCAGGAAAAAAAGTGGAACGACGATGCACATTTTTGTAAAAATGTTTCGTCTTAGCAAATGCACTTTTTTTATTCTTTGGAATTCTCCCTGGAACCGGCATTCCCACAGAGTGTAACTTTTTAAAGAATTTTTGAACTCTACTAGCAACTTGTTGTGGTGTACGGTTACCAAGCGCAATGGCTATTTTTGAGAAACGCCGCGTTTCAACTGGTTCTACTGGATATTCCATTAAAAGTTGCTCTAGGCGTCGTTGTTCTTCACACGTCCATAGCTGAAAGTAAAAACAAAAATAATGTTATACATTGGTATCGGGTTTTTGAATTTCCATAAGCACAATAAAACACAAATATTTTTATTTTTTTACAATTTTCCGAAATGAAGTACGTGACCTTTAAAGTGAATCCTTGGAGCCGTTTAGGCTGTAGTTAGATATACATAGAAACAGACATACGGCAGATATACGTAAGTAGACATAACTGGTGGACCCTTTTTAGAGACTTCTATAATCGTGATATCAATTGTTTTCTCTTATAGGTGCAAGTACGGAATAGTACTTGACTATACTATATGATGTATAGTAAAGTGATAAATGCAAAGTTTCGATGTTCAAAGCCACCACAGGGTGTGGGTGGTTCAGGGTTAAAATCCTGATGTCAACAAGCATTTAATTATTTCTCATGAAATATATAAAGTCAATCCGATCAATTACGAAAGCTTGTGTGAACACTATTGCCAAGGCATAACACTGGCAGTAGCTTGGTCATATGGCTGGAAAAATTGTTCGCTCTGTTGGGTGATTGACATGCCATGACATCAGGTAGCCGGGAAAAAAGTACTGTGAACCAGAAGCAGACAAAGATAACAAAAAATATCCCCAGTTATCTGGACGACACTACCGGAGTTTTTCTGAAATATAAACAACTGAGTTTCAAACCACTACACCAAATCTCGCACTCCCTCTATTCCTTCCAACAAATGAGTGGCAATGGTGCAGTGGATAGTGTGTTTGCTCGTTAACCGATGTGTTCAAGTTCAAGTCCCAGCGGGGAACAGCAATCATCAGCCACGCGAGTATAAAAAGGAAAGCGATTAACATCGAAGTTTTCAAACCACTGCACCGCAAATGAATAAATTTTGAGAGATTATCAGAGACTAACCGTCGCCTATGGGCGCCGTGACGTAAGTGGTTAGTGTGCCGGACCACTTCGCATGAGGTACCAAGTTTGAATCCCAGAAAACACCAACAAGTTTTTTCACGGTCCCACCTCTCGCGAACGTCTGACAAATATCCGAGAGTATTGTTGTCCCCAAAAAGCTTCTCAAACCAAATTCCCTTCGCTTACGGCACTAAACTGTAGGTCCCTTCCATTCATGAGAAAAATATAACGCACACTACATGAGTGGTTGAAAGAAGCTAAGCACAGGGACTTGGGAGCTGTTGCGCCAAATATTTATTTAATTATTTTTTTTACTAACAGTCACCTATTTAGTGCTATGCCATTTGATTGAGCTGTACTAAGCGCAGAAGCACTCATACCGTACTTTCGCGAACCACACGCCTTAGTTCGTTAGACCCAGCGTTATACTCGAATGGGCCAGATGGATAATTTAAAATAAAACTCGGTAGTGTCAACCAACCACGGACCAATATGTAAAAAAAAACTTACTTGATTAAATGTTTCTGGTTTGGTTTGGTCAAAAATTCTCCCCCTGACTTTGATGTCCGTGTTTAGTTTAGCGTCGATAGCGTTTTCATCATTAATTTCAATGTTTGTCTGCCCAACGTCTGGAATCTGAAATGATTTTACTGTTATAGTAAAATGTATTAAACAAAAATGTACATGTATTTACCGGGACAATACACATGTATTTTGGTGAGATAAATTTATTCTCAAAAACATCATTCACAAAACCCAACGGATCTTGCAAGTATTTATTTTTGCTTGAAATTATTTGCTCGATATCACTGTGAATTTTTATTTTTTGAGCTTCCAAAAGAGCTAGAGTCCTCAATACTCTTGAGTATTCTCGATTACCTCTTAATGCTAAATGATCACTCTCAAAATTAAACACCCACTCTGAGTTATTTTCATAATCATCGCACATCTCCATTACAGCACGCAGGGTTGAACTAGAATCATAAACAAAGTAATTATATATCGTACATATGCCAGTTTCTTACATCACTGCTGCGGATAATAATTAACTTTAACACATAATTTATAACATAAAGAAAAAATTAATTAATTATTTTTGATAATAGCAAATCATCGATAAATCACTACCATTGATCGCGACCCTATTGAGAGACGGTGGCTTTTATGTTGTTGTTGTGCTTTACGATACTCATCAACCACTATCGCTTTTTCTCTTCACATTGTTGTTCGTTGTGATTGTGGTTAGAAGGGGTGTTTGGCTGTCATACATACCATACTCGGTGTTTTTTGAGTAGACGCGGCAGTTGAATGGAATATTGAACAGTTTCGCAACGATGTACACTAACGCTCGGTCCAGCGTAAGCACGGGCAATGCGGTGCGTGCGTTGCGGTGCGATTAATGCGGGCAGATTTCAAAATCAAACTGATGTTGGGATATGTAGATGTCCAACGTCAGCACGATATTGCGGCCAACACGTGCGTTGCGACGTCCCCGCATCGCACGCATTGTTTGAAAATCAAACTGGTTTGATTTAGCTCGCAGTATCGTGCGGAAATTAAAGAATGGAGGTGATGATAACAAGCATCATGTATGATTTTTAAAACATAGTCGAATGTTTTTATCCGCATTTTCGTATACAGGCGAAATGCACTTTCACCCGCTCGCAATTCCGGGTACAGGTGATGAAACTCGCCATAAATTAATCTGTTTTTATATATATTATGACTTTTTAATTTATCGCGTTTCTTTTTAAGACTTCTTCATATTTTTTATTTTTAACGAAGTATTTTCCAGTAATAGAATCTTACGTGTCGAAATTTAAGCCATCTCACACTGAACTAAAAAAAGTTATTCACCCTTATTGTCGACGACGTCCACAACTCAAAAAAAAACGACGCGTCTGTTTGGCATTGTCGAACACAAATGAACGACTTTTGTCACCCCGACGATCGACAAAAGTCGTTTGAAATGTCAAAGAATGTGGATTGTATTTTTCGACGACGATCGCCGCATTGTATAATTCATTTTGCGACGACATTTGTCATGGAAAGGGACCATTTTCGTCGTAGAGAATTTTGTGGACGACTGTGTGTTTAGTGACAAAGAAAAGTATGTGCATTTCATTTTTAATTAACAAATTGAAGGAAAATGTAGTATTTTTCAGAATGAAGGTCACAAATAAACGACAGTTTCAAGCATTAATCCATGAAATGGAAGAAATTATCCCTTTGGCAAAATCCTTTACAAAGGGACTAACGAAAAGTGATGTAAATCGCAAATGGGATGACATATCCTTAAAACTGAATTGTGTTGGACCACCTACCAGAAGCGATTAAAACAAATCCCACTCACTTAACTCCGGGCAAATCCAATGGATTGGATTTTGTTCTGATTTCTTTCCTAATCCTTACAAGCTCTTTTTTCCTATTTTATTCTTCGTCACTGCTCTCGAAAAACATCTCTACACTATTCATTTTTAAATAATTTTTACAAATCATTCACCAAGTCACAGAAAAAACACAAATTCATCGAATCAAATGTCAAAACACATGTGTGGAACGCATGTGGAATGTAAGTGTTCAGAGAGTCGTGTCGTTTTAGTTACGCAATGAGAAATCACAAACGCCTCGACTCGACAGATGTCGCCTGTCGTTTTCGACAGACGACGTCGACAATAAGGGTGAATATGTACCTATATTATGTACCAAGTCCGAAATCGTACCGTCCTAGAATGATACAGCTTCTTTGCTACAGTCCTGGGATCGTATGAGGCTTAGTACAGCTTCAACAGTAATTGACAAGAGTTATTCTTCGCTTGATTTCTGCGCTGATGTCGTTCCCAGAGTTTATAGCAGAGCCAAGGTAGACAAAGTCCCTTACTACCTCTAAGTCCAATTTGTCGGTGTTGGTTGTCCCTTCTTGTTGACAGCATATACTTGGTTTTGCCCTCGTTTATCGCTAAACCCATTTTGGCCGCTTCTTCTTCAATGCTAGCAAACGCATCGGTGACAGCTCGCTGAGTTCTTCCAATTATGTCAATATAGTTGGCGTATGCAAGCAGTTGTACGACTTTTTAAAAATTGTGCCTCTGTTGTTGGCTTGTGAGGTCCGCACAATTCGTTCAAGTACAATATTAAAGAAGTCGCATGACAGCGCGTCACCTTGTCTAAAACATTTTTTCACATCGAAGGTCTCGGCGAGGTCATTACCGACCTTGATGGAGCAGTGAGCGTTCTCCATCGGCATCCTGCACAGACGAACAAATTGCCAGGGATGTCAAAACTATACATGGGTCTATATAGCTCTTCTTTATAGATGCTGTCATAGGTGGCCTTGAAATCGATAAAGAGATGGTGATTAACGATTTGGACTTTTTGGGTTTTCTCCAGGATCTGCCGAAGTGTGAAGATTTGATCGATGGTGGACTTTCCTGGCCTGAAACCGCACTGATAGGGTCCAATCAGGCTGTTGATAAAAGGTTTCAGGCGTTCACACAATATCGCAGAAAAGATCTTGTATGCAATGTTGAGGAGACTGATGCCTCTATAATTGGCGCAGTTGAGGGCACTCGTCTGACCAAATCTTAGAGATGAGTTGGTGTATGCACTCTACCAATTCATCCCCAGCTGCCTTGAACAGTTCGGCCGGTAAGCCGTCAGGTCCAGCAGCCTTGTTGGATTTTAGCTTAGATATTGCTATCCTCACTTCGTTTTGGTCAGGTGGACGGAAATTTTCACTATCATCGTCTATGTTGAATGGTTGATTCTGCCTGACAGCGGGATGTTGGTCTTCGTCGCCGTTATACAGTCTGGAGAAGTAGTTTTTCCATATTCTCAGCACCGACTGTGATTCTACTACGAGGTTTCCATTTTCATCTCTACAGGTTTCTGTACGGGTATTGCTCCTCTGACACGTTCTTTTTACCTTTTGGTAAAACTTCCGTACATTGTTCCTGGAGTATAAACTCTCGATATTCTCAAACGCGCGCTTCTCATGCTCTTTCTTCTTCTTTTGGAGAAGCCGATGTTCTTCCCGTCTCTTTTGCTCGTAGAGCTCACGAGCAGCTCTTGTTTTCCTTTGCAGCGCCGGTTTGTATGCCTCTTGTTTTGCTGCATGCACTCGCCGCATTCTTCGTCAAACCAGGGGTTTCGCGGTGGTGGGCGAGCGAGACCCAGCACATCAGTCGCGGCGTTTCTGATGGCATGTTGGCAGCGTTGCCACTTGTCTTCGGCACTTGATGCTGGCGGCATAGGGGTGATTGAGAGATTTCGGGATACGCGTTCAGTGAAGATTCTGGCGGTCTCTTGCGATTGTAGCTTTTCGTCGTTAAATTTTCTCACAGTGATTCTTCTTTGTTGCTCAGATTGGGATATCCGCATTCGTACCTTGGCTACAACAAGGTAATGATCCGAGTCTATGTTGGCCGCTCGAAAGGACCGGACATCCAGAATACTGGAGGCATGCCTTGCGTCGATCGCAATATGATCAATTTGGTTGATCGTTGCATGATCATTGAACCGCCATGTCTGCTTATGAATATCGAGATGAGGAAACCATGTGCTTGCTATGGTGACATAGCGAAAATCAATTAGCCTTAGTCCGTTATCAGACTTGGTGTCGTGTAGGTTATGATTACCGACTGCCCTACCAAAGACGCCCTCCTTTCCTATTTTGGCGTTAAAATCGCCCAATACGATTTTAACGACGTATTTAGGACATTGCTCGTATGTTTTGTCGAGGAGCTCGAGAAACAGTCTTAGGTGACAGGGTCATTTTCTTCCGTGGGGGCATGAGCACATATTAGGCTTATGTTAGCGAATTTAGCCTTGATCCGGCTAGTCCTAATACGCTCGCTCACGTGTCGGAAGCTTAAGACTGCTTGCCTAAGTCTGCCGCGTATAACAAATCCGCATCTGAACACACGTTTGTGCGAAAATTTTAGACCGGTCAACACGACGCCTCTCTTTGAACAAGTGTTCGAAAAAATAATATTTAAGCAGCTCAATTTCGAAAAAAAATAAAGAAGAGTTATCTTAAAACAAATGATAGTGAACTGAGTTTTTTTCGACTTTAAAAGAGCCTTGGAAACGATCGACAGAAACATTTTATTGGTGAAACTCAAACAATATGGTATAAAAATATAAAGAGTTGAAGTGGTTTTTTTCATATCTCTCAAATAGAATCCAAATAGTAAAAAATAAATGAACTCGAATCGGACTCTATTCAAATAAACCTAGGTGTACCGCAAGGAACTGGTTAGATACATTATCGTTCATTATATACATTACCGACATGCAAATAGTTTTACAAAATGCGAATCTAGCTATTTTTGCCAACGATGTGGAAATTTATGTGACTATTTCATTTCATTTCATTTCATCTATAGAAATAATTTTAATGTGATAAACCAAACATTTACTGTTTAAGGAAAGAAGCTATTAAATTTGCTAGACAAAAAAGTGTAAAAGATTTGTTGATGTTTCTGGCGTAAATCAGTGGTTCAATAACGTGCTCCAAATAATGCGGAATGAAAAAATTTATAAATATAGATTGGCTGTATGGTCAAATTTACCAAGTGACTGGCAATACTATAGGGTAGCTAGAAATAATTTTAAATCAGCGCTTGACAAGGCGAAGAGCGATTTTGTTACCCAAAAAATACAAGCATCTAAAGACCAAAAAGCAATGTGGAGAACCATAAAAACGCTGGTACTAAAAAAACAGAAAAGTGAAATAAAATGTGTTGTTTTTGATAATGTTCAAGTGAATGATTGCAAAACTATACCAAGTAAATTTAATGTCTTCTTTGTTGAAAGTGTGTGTGAATTAGATAGAGCCATTCCCTTTGTGCCATATGTAAACTTTATTCAACCTATTAACAAAACTTTTAAATTTAAATATATAACGCTTAACGAACTTAAAAACACTTTAAAAAACATGAAAAATAAAAGAGATGCAAATATGTTAAGTGTGAGCATGATTAGTGACGCATTGTACAGTATTGGTCCCAAATTGTGTAAAATTATAAATAAATCCTTGACGAATGGGGTATTTCCGGGTATATGGAAAGAATCTATTGTAGTGCCAGTTGAAAAATCAAAAAATCCCACAAAACCATCTTTCGCCCGATTAATATGTTACCCAATGAAGCCAAAGTCTTAGAAAAAGTTGTCCAACAGCAGCTTCAGAAGTATATGGAGGACAATCAGTTATTTGCTGAGTGTCAATCAGGCTTCAGGGGCGGCCATAGCTGTGAGTCGCTGCTTAATCTAATTATAGCAGATTGGAAGGCAGATGTTCATTCAAAAAAGAAAATTGTTGCTGTTTTCATCGACCTGAGGCGAGCGTTTGAAACAATCGACAGGGGAATCCTACTAGATAAGCTGGATAAGTACGGCGTTAAAGAAACCGAGTTGAGATGGTTCGAGTCTTACCTGCAAGGGCGTACGCAAAGAACAAAAGTGGATGATGCAATATCAGATTCAATAAATGTAATCCTAGGTGTACCGCAAGGATCAGTTTTAGGCGCATTATTATTCTTAATTTATGTTAACGAAATGCCTAATGTTGTTCAATATTCTCGTTTGCAACTTTTTGCAGATGATGGTCTTTTATATGTTTCGTGTAATGATATAAATGAATGTATTGAGAAAATTAACCACGATTTAAAAAAATTGGATAAATGGTTTCAAATGAACAAATTAAGCTTAAACGTGAGTAAAACGAAATGTATGTTTATAAACGGACAATCTAATATTGATATATTAATTAATAATGAAAAAGTCGAAAATGTTAACGAAATCAAATATCTAGGAATTATAATTGATACAAATTTAAACTTTAATAGCCACATTGAGTATATATCAAAAAAAATAAGTAAAAAAATTAGCTTCTTTGGAAGAATACGGAAAAGAATGTCGATAAGGAGTGCAATAAATGTATTTAATACGATAATTAAGCCACATTTCGAATATTGCTCGACAATTATATATTTAGCAAATAACACAATGTTAGATAGACTAGAAAAATTCCAAAATAAAGCTATGCGAAGTATATTAAAATGCCATTGGCTAACTCCGATTGTTAATATGTTAAGTGTATTGAAATGGTTAAGTGTAAAACAAAGAACAATTATGAATGTACTAATTTTTGTATTTAAAATGAAAAATGAATTGTTACCCAGTTATTTATATAATAAAATATTATATGTTAGTAATGTACACAATTATAATGTGCGCAATAGAAATAATTTCCGTCTTCCATTTTTTAGAACCCAAAAAGCACAAAATACAGTTTTTTATAAAGGTTTTAAAATGTTTAATGAACTACCTGATGAATTGAAGCTAGAGAGTCAGATAATAAGGTTTAAGAAAAATATTATCACATATGTAAAAATGAAGTTTGATTAGAGTATATTTTTATTTTATTTTATTTATTTTATTTATTTATTTATGTTATTATCTTGTATTAGAATAGCTAAATATTGCTAAATAAACAAATTGAATTGAAATTGAAAAAAAAAAAAATTACCCCATATTAACTTATTAAATAATTGTTTTTTTTTTTTTTTTTATCAACAGCTTATGAAAAAAAACGGTTGTTCTTCAAATATGTTAGCTATATAAAAACTAATAAAGATATATAGCTGCTACTACTACTACTTCAATACTTCTCATTCTTCTTCCTATTTAGGCGAGTTATAATCTAACCTCAATGGATCATAACACTCCCACTTCACTGCATTTCTGCTGATCAGCTTGTAAAGTTCGCCTATTTCATTGTTATATATAAAACACAATTTTCTTCATGTATCAAAAGAAAATCAAATAAAAATATTTGAGAATTTTCCCCATCAAAAGTTTACGTTTACGCGGTCGCGGAAATATCGAGGAAATATCAATCAAAAGATAGTTGAAATAAAGTAAGTCCTCTAAATCGAGTGTGTCATCGACTAGAGCCTTTGTTTGGGGAGCAAAATGAAATGAATCTACTAAAGGCGGCAGTGCACACGCACCTCATCAAACACACATCTGCATCTACATTCACTATACCATGGTATCGACATCCTGGTATAAATATGCGCATGTGTCTTTGGCATAAGTTGCGACGGCTGGCATAATACAAGACCGGAACGCTATGACTTTTCATGGCTTTTCACACACCGCGAACATGGGACAGACCCAGAGTATTTAAATCTAGATTGTTAACCGGAGTTAAAAGCACTAGAAGACACGAGGCCGACTAAAATATGATAAATTGAATACGACTCTGTTTTACCATATGGGCTAGTTCCCCGGCATTTTTATCCGATCAGTACAAATTTACTTGTGCTTGTCCCTCAAATAAAATAAAATAAAATAAATAAACTCAGTGTTCTAGTAGTTGAGCCAGTCCTAAGAACTCAGCATGCTAAGGTACTGGTTACCATGGAGCGACAGTGAATTGATTAGAAACGCGACAATAACCGTCAACAGTAAATAAATGTGCTGCACAGTTGCAAGACCTCCACAATTATAATGGAGTGTATGTATGCCATGGCTAAAGTTCGCTGTGAACATTTACACAGGTAAATAAAACTGTCCAATACCAGTCCGGGCAGTGGTGGATTTTAATATTCTCCCAAACGAAAATTATGAAGCTGTAGCAACGGTTGCATAAACCAAGCTCAAGAGATCAATTGTGAATGTTGCAATGAATATACACTGCAATGTATATGAACTCGGGATGATTCAAGGATCTTTGTTCTGCAAACTAAACACAGCCTTTAGCATTTAATACCCAGTACGGTGCCAGAGGCAATAAAACATTTGCAACAACTCGTGAAAATATTTTTTTAAGACCCCAAGAGACTAGAGATAGTTCGTTTTGGTTATTTCTGTTAATGAAACGAAACAGTTATTGATATTATTGAATGAACTCAGCGGGCTGTCACCGGTGCGTTTGCAAGCATTGAAGCAGATGCGGCCAAATGGGTTTTGCGATTAACGAGGGCAAAACCAAGTATATGCTGTCAATAACATGAGGGACAATCAACACCGACGAAGAGGACAGAACGTCACAGTGGGCAACTACAACTTCGAGGTAGTAAGGAACTTTGTCTACCTCGGGTCTGCTATCAATTCTGACAATGATACTAACGGATGAAGATATCCTTGGTCACTTCGAGAAAAATTCTACGTAAGATAGGGGAATAAGGGCCTCCTCGCCGTAGGTGACCTCGACCAAAAAAAAAAAAAAAAACTGTTAAATCATTACGAGGCGAGACGTTACTACTACAAGAAACTTATATCAAAAAACATTATACATATGTAATGTACTTATTTTTTTGCAATGCCATGGCACAATGGCACTGTCGGAGCACTGCGCGTGGTTCAATGTTCGAATCTTAGAAAACACCAAGTTTATTTTGGGGCCCACCTCTCGCGAACATCAGACAAGCATCCGAGTATTGTTGCCATTAGAAAGCTTCTCAAAAAAAATAAATAAAAATTGCCTTTCGGATAAGGCACAAAATTGTAGGTTCATGTCACAAATATAATACACAACTCGACTGGTTGCGAGAAGCTGGGCCGTAGGTCCTTGCGGGCTGTTTGCGCCAAAACATGTTTACGTATCTATCTTTCTTACATATTTGTATATGTAGCCGAGTGCGCTACTAGCTGGAGCTTTGGACTGTTGTTGATTGTAATTTAATTTACTTAAAAATTCATAGCAATAAACAGAACAATATTTTAAGAACTTGATCTTCGGAACAACAACAATCCCAAGACGAGAAACTTACGAGGTTTCAACACCACTCACCACATGCAATCTGGTACCAACAACACACAGAAAAAACTTTCTTCCTTCACTTATAGATACACAATGAGTAGCACGGTAGTGAATTCCAAATTGTAACCTTTTAAATCTTTTAGATTATTTGAACTTTTTAGATCATTTAAATGACAGACGGGTTATAAACTGTAACCTTTTCAGGCTTTAAGACTTTGACAACCCCTGGGACACTCTCTATCTCATATTATCTGTGGCCATTTGCTCTTGTTAATTTGCTCACATGTGTCTGTATGGAAAATCAACCGTGTTGCCGTTTGAGTAATAGCAAAAGTACTAATATGTGCCCAAATTAGTATTATTTTGAAGGAAAAAGTACTCCATCCCTTAATTTGATAAGTATAATAGTGAGGCTGTTGTAGTGAATCCAACTCAACTCTGAATACAAAGTATACACAAAGCACAACAGAATATTACATAACACTACAGCCACAACCAGAAGCATAAACAATGCAATGTGATGACACTGCAAGAACGTAGCCGTACTAAAATCAATGTAAACACTGGGTCACAGAGTACACTGACCATGCACATCAATGAGCGTGCCATAGCAAAACATAAACAAACATTATATACACTGGCCATGCTCGTCAATAAGTGTGTCACCAGTGCCACCAGTGTATACTCGTGTTACATTGTTTCGGCAATCATAAAGAGTGTAGCGTGGTTTATGTGACCCATTAAGTGCATGCAGCCCTCACGATATTAGGAAGATCGAATTATGTTCCGGATCGATAGTGTGTTGGATGCAATACATATGGATCGATATGGATTTGCTGGAGGGAATTTTGCTATATAAGCCATTACAATTGGAAAATAAAATCCGAATCAATCTTTAATCTTGTCTTTCAACTCGGCTTTCACTCTGGCTTTCTAGCGCTATACCCCGAGTAGAACTCTAGCAAACTAATGGCGTTTACGCCTTGCCTTAAATAGGATTCTCTTCTCATACTTCGTATCTTTACGCTGTATTAATAATGCATACAATGCATTGAATAGTGTGTTAGCATTACCATACAAAGGACTGCCGACAAGTAAATGCAGCAAAACAAGAGGTGTACAAAGGGGCGCGTGGTGCATAGAAGGACTAGAGCTGCTCGCGAGCGTCACAAGCGAAGAATAACATCGAGTTCTAAGAAAGAAGAAAAATAACAATGAGAACCGCTCGATTGAGGAAATTGAGAAACTTTATTACAGAAATGATGTTCGGAAATTTGACTGATAGGTAAAAAGAACATGGCAGGGTTTCACAGTAGGCTTGTGTAGTTCACGAACGAACTAGTTCAAAAAGAGCTCTAACAAGAGAGCTGAGTGAACTAGTTCATGTAATTTTTTTATTTTAGTTCATTTAGTTCAGTAGTTCAGTAGTTCCAAGCTCAGGTATACACTGCAATAGAGCTCTTCACCGGAATGTCAAATAACAGCTGGAAGAATGGCTGGAAGTTTGTATGAAAACAAATGAATTTTCTTTATGTTAGTAGAGCACTTCGAGCATCGTTGCGTTGCAGATGAACTATGAATTAATAAATATTTAATTTGTCTGTAATATGCGAGTAGTTTTGCTTCATTTTGTGTCTTCCTCAGTTTAAAAGTGATAGCGCTGATATTTATAAAGATAATTTGACGACCAACTGGCGAACATCACACAAGACTCAATTTCCTGAGTCCTGAACTATATTGAACTAAATGAACTAGAAACTAGTTCAATAGGTAGATTTGAACTAAACTGAGCGCTATCTGAACTGAACTAAAATGCACAATATTTCACAGCCAGAACAGTGACGATGATAGTTCAAATACCCGTCAACCTGATCAGAATGTAGTGACCATGGCGATATCTAAACTTAAATCCAACAAAGCTGCTGGAGCCGACGGCTTTGCCGCCGAACTTTTCAAGTCAGGAAGAAATGAAGGAGCATGCACCAGCTTATCTTTGGTCAAACGACCGATGGAACCTCAGCATCGTTTCCCCGATCCTGAAGAAAAAAACCCTCTGAACTGTGCCAACTACAGAGTTCATCATCGCATATAAGATCCTGTCTGCCATATAATGTGAACGCCTAAAACCGATCGTCCACGATCAACCTATTGTCATCTACTGTAACCAACCTATTGAGCAACCAAAAGGATTGCAAAGAAGATACAACTATGATTTGTAAATAAAATAATAAGTAATTATAAGCATATAAAACTAAAGAACTTATATAGAAAAAGAAAATACAAGCAAATGTTAAATTGAATATATTATATTTTAATAAGTTAGCAAATTTATTGTTCAAAATATTAGGATATGTCTTTTGAATAAATTTGTTTCAGTGGGGGAGGTATTATGTACATGCATTACTTCTATTTCTCGTCGCGTCGCTGTTAGCACACTGTATTTTGCACGCCCATCGAATTAAGTGCATTGCCAGCGCACGCGCTGTGGAATACAGACATCGGCTGGGATAATGTTTCGTCTGAAATATTTTCCCATGCAACTTAGTGCTAAGGTTGCAGGTAGAACTTATAAATAAGGTAAAATTGTATTTAGTCTTTAAGTGGTGTCTAATAAAGAGGTTCAACTCCTAAAAAATATGTTTGCTATTTTTTTCTGCGATAAAATCGTTAACTGGCGCCCGAGCAGGGACACACGGTAATTTAGTAAAAATAATATTAATCCGCAAAAAAATGATATAAAAGTGCATATGTGACAGTGAGAGTGTACCACAGTAGTAGTGTAAACGAGACTGCGAACCACATAAAGCCGCTACAACAGAGTACTTCTACGAAGCAACTGCAGAAGAGGATCACTACTGAATCAACCAGTTCCAGTGTCCAGAAGAACCCGAAGATATGTTCTTCCAAAGACACCATAAGGCCCGACCGCGCGTGCTTATGGTAGTGTGAAATTTTTACTCACTAAAAAATACCTCTCTTCAAAATTAATACAACAACTAAGCCAGTGCTTATCCAGTAGTTTTATTTTCGCTTACGAGAATCGTTATTCTAGAAAAAGATGATCGTATGTAATTAAAAATAAATGTAGCATTAAAATATGAAATAAATAACTATATATCGAGCATTGTTAAGAGAAAAATTGTTTTTAAATTTGCCAAGATTTTACTAAAATATATTTAATGCGAATTTGCAAACATCTAAAGGTGAAAAGAAATCATTTTAACTGTGTATAATAAATACCAAATATTGAACAAAATAGATTTAAGAACACAGAATATTGTTACACAAACACAAACTTTTAATACATTAAGTTAAAGAATTGATTCCTATAACGGTCTTATACAAATAAGAGTATATTTCACTAAATTGGCAACATGGATAGGATTGAAAATGCTATCACACAGCTTACTGGCGCTGCAAACGCCCAGATTGAAAAGTCAAAGGAAATAGATTGAAGGCTAGCGTCCCTTGAAATCACAGCAACTACAAACAACCCTATAAGTGAATCGGACTTGAAGGAAATTAGTAGATTGCCAGACTGCGTCAAAGACCTGCAGACATTCGACGGCAATCCTGTACAATACGTGTCCTGGATCCACAACGTCGAAAATATTGTGAGGGATTAGGAAATAGTAAAGAAGAAGAAGAAATTAAAGCGTCGATGAATACTAAGCTAGCGTAAACCACCAGTTCTCGCTGATCATAAATAAGCTCAAAACGGAGGACTATAGTGTCGAAACCGTAAAAGAATTAATCGAAAATTACAGACACCGAGCCCTTGACGTCTTTATAAGAGGAGTGAACGGGGAACTGTCCAAAATATTAATGACCACAGCCACAGACGCTACCAGAAGCATACGCCCAGAAATGCAAAATCTGAACTTTAGGAACGTGGCTATACATAAGAAGAGTAATAATAACATAACCACTCCATTAAACCAAATACCAACGCCACCCAGGCAGGAACAACAATGGCCGCTCCCACCTCCACATCCACATAGACTTCTGCATCCACAACAAAGGAATTTGGCATATAATGCTCAGCATCAGCAGCAACAGAAAAATCGCTACCAGCCCCCATGGCCTCAGAGAAGCTATCCGCCACCACGACCAGCCGGACCTAAGCTCCTGTGTCCATGTCCGTTTATCAGTCGGTTCAATCCAGACAGGTAAATTACATAAATAGACCAGTCCCTAATCGTCCCGAAAAATCTGCCGCCTACCAGTTTTATAATCAAAACAACCCCTTTAGTAATCATTTGGACAATCACCCTCAAAAACAGCAGAGGCTGTATAACACAGAAACTCAGGAAGAAGAACAGTACCTAGATGAGTATGAACAAGAGGCCGACGAGGAGGCCGCAACTCTCAGCTACGAGACGGAAAACCCAGAGGAAGAAGCAGCCGAAACCGAGATACATTTTATGACAAATGCCTCTCTAGCAGGATTACCTTTGGGATCAAATCGACCGCTTTTTAATGACATGAACCCCTGGACCCCACTTTTCGGAAATCATCGAAATTTGACCCTTTTCGAAAAATTCGACCCTTTTGTGACCCTTTTTGCAAATTGGGAGAGAATTGACGCATTCAATAGGAAATTCCATTGACAGCAATCTCGCGTTCTCACTTACCCGATTTGTGTCTATGTATTTGTGCCAACGCCAAATAATGTACATTTCCCCCAAAACATCACCTCAACCACACTGTTGCATAGATTTGGTTGCTGAAGATGAGATCGAAGGCTCAGATTCTGATAAATCCTTTGTTTACAAAAAGATTTCAATTATTTCGCGTTAGTTTCATCTTAGTTTGGGTTGGGGCATTTTATATCAAACCCCGAAGCCATAATGTAATAATATAAATTACTTGATATGAAAACAAAGGATAAAAGTTTGCATTATACTCGTACTTTTGAATTAAATGATGTAGACGAGTTTAACGTAGGAAATTCAAAAAGTCATTTAAACCAATATTTGTTTAAAAATTTGTAGAACTATTTGTCGTTTGAATTCTTACATTGCCCCACAGCAGCGCTTGCGCTGACCGAATATTTTCCAAACTCACTCGTCAGAAAATAGACCAACAAATAAACTGAAAATAAAGACCTATGCTCACCGCATTGAATGTTTTAGAAGATGATGAATTAGAAGAGTGGGTCCCCACTCCAGTTTAATCCAGAAGTTAATGGCTTTGATTCCCAAACATTAAGTGGGTACAAAGTACATATTTGAAAGCACAACTTTTTGTTTTATACATTTTTTTTATTCAGGGCTATCGGCAATTCCGGAGGAAAGAAAATTCCGCCCGAACATTTTTGTTCCCTAGAAAATGTTCCTCCTATCGTGAATTTCCATCGGAATTTATTTCCCCCGGAATCAGCAAAATATTTTCGAAGTTTTGTTCGAATGTTTTGACAGTTGTCAATCACCACTGTTTTTATTTATTTTTTAATCACATATTTGTAATATTTGTACAAATACTTGTTTTCAGTGAGAAAATTGTGTTTATTTTGGTAAGTAGTAAGACGCGAATTTTATTTATCGTTAGTTTGGTATTGAAAGTGTTCGATTTATTCCAGATTAAAACAAAATACGTGTATAAAATGCATAGCCTAGAATTTACATTGCTAGCGGGGAGTAAGACTGATGAGATAAAGATGAACAAAGATTCATAACCAGGAGTTAAACAAGACAAGTCCAATGCTTTGAAGCTATCACAGGCGCTGCAAGTACAACCAAGGAGCTGTGGCGTTATTGCAACGTCTGTAGCTCCACCCCTGGGCGAGATTATACTTTTGGAATGGTTGGTATATACTCCTTATTATGTGTATTTTCAGTTGGGATAGATCTTTGGAAGGTTCAATATCGCTTCATTACACTACCAGAAGACGTTAAGTGCCCCGCCAATTATCAGATCATCCATCGTGACCTATTTTATTTGGTAAACATTTCACTGATTCACTCATGCAACATATGTATCTCAATTATGCTTTCTTCCAAATAGGAAATTCTGTATTCCCTGAAATAGCCTCCTCCAGTACCATTTTAGTGTTTTCTATTTTCGTTTTAGGAATAGTTAAGTTAAACTTAATTCAAAGAAGTAAATGTTTGTTTTAGTATTTTTAAATAAAAGCAATCAAACTTTTTATAATACTTTTAAAATGGCCCGTCCTTTGCGGTTGGTGCACATCAACTCCGTGACGTCTGTATTTTCATTTTCCGCTTAAAAAAACAACAAAATTGGCATAAAAAGGTAACGCTATCCATGAATTGCTACTTTTGTTTTGGATTCCTCCAGCAAATTGACGAGGAAACATTCCGGGGGAAATCGCGTTGAAATTCCTAGGGACATTTTGTTCACGATACCAATTTTTTCCGGGGGAAACTTTTTCCCTCGTTCGCAATTCATTGCCGATATCTATTTTTCGAAAAAGGGAAACATCTCGGGGGGAATTTTATTCACGATAGCCCTGATTATTTACTTTTTTTTTTAAAAAAAAGAACTATTTTTTTTGTGTAAGCGTGATTTCATTATTAATAAACGAATTACTTTGAAATAAGGAAAGTATTACTTGTCCTATCAAATGTATTTCTTTAATTTTATATGGGACCCTTTTTTCGGTCCCTTTTCAGGAATCTTTCCGAAAAATTTCAGAGGTAACCCTGCTCTCTAGCATACCTTACATAAGGTATGTTACCAGGGATGGCTCCATTCTTAGATTTCTTGTCGACACTGGGGCCAATAAAAATGTTATAAGACCTGAACTAGGTGTCAGTGCAAAACCGGCACAAAAACGCTTTAAGATCCAGTCAGCTGGAGGTGAAATACGTATAGATAGGAAGGTGTTTGGGAAATTCCTTGAGAAGGTGGGCAACTTCATTATTCTGGATTTTTTCGTACTGACCGGCTTGAAAACATTCGATGGTATCATCGGCGATGATACACTCAAGCAATTGAAAGCTATCTTTGAAATAAAAAAAACATCTTGACTATCAGCCCAGGCATAAAAATTAGCCAAGATATTGTAATATTCTTGCTGGGGTTCGTTCAAATAAAACTGTCTTTTGTGTATTTCAACTGTTTATTTATTATCAATTACAAACTTTACTTCAACACAATATTCAAATCACTTTATTCTTTATTTATTTCAAATCAAACTGTGGCTACAGTTTTCTTTCAGTCGCAATGTCGCTTATTTTAACCTCTGGTTGAGTCTCTCCTTCAATCGCTGTATACACTTTATTAACAACTGTGCCGACGGTGGTTCTGGTATGTGTATTTATACAAAATACAAGAGGTTCTAGAACATGCTAGATGTCTCTCGGGATGAATTGATGATCGTGGAATAATTGCAACATTGTGTGGTAATTGTGGAACATTGGCGCACTAGATGGCGTTGCTTACAGTTTGGAAGACAAACCATGCAGTAGTTTGAGTCTGTGCTACACTGCCCCGCTCTTAAATTTGTTGGTCCCGAACAAGATCATCTGGACTACTGCCATGATAACGATGAAGACGATCCAGGTGGACAATTTTCATCTTGCCTCTTACCCCACGCTGGATCCGGAAGACGACGTCATTGATGCGTGTGACCACTTTATAAGGACCCTCCCAGACTTTCTGCAGCTTAGGTGACCTCCCCTTTTGCCGGTATGGGTTGTACAACCATAATAGGTCTTCCTCATGGAAGCTGGACGTTGTTGCCTTTGTGTCGTACCTGGTTTTCATGCGGTCACTCGCTATCCTTATGCTCGTCCTGGTCCTCTGATGTATGTCTCGGATCCTTTCCCTGAGGTTTGCCACGTAGCCCTCTTCACATTTGGGCTCACCGTTAGGGGATCCAAACTTTACCTCTCTAGGTAGCCGAACTGCTCGGCCAAACAAGACTTCAGATGGAGTATGTCCAGTAGTACTGTGCACTGCATTTCGGTAGGCCATCAAGAAGAGAGGAATTTGTCGATCCCAATCCCGCTGGTGGTCTTCTACGACCTTGGAGAGATGTTCGTTTAAGGTTCTGTTGAAGCGCTCTACCATCCCGTCGGATTGTGGATGAAGCGGGGTAGTTCTCGTCTTTTTGATTCCTAGTTGTTGACATACCTCTTGGAATATCTTCGATTCAAAGTTTCATCCCTGGTCAGAATGCAGTTCCATGGGCACGCCAAATCTGCTCACCCAGTTGGTGACGATCTGTTCCACGATTGTCTTCCCTTCCTGGTTAGGGATGGCGAACGCTTCCGGCCATTTACTGAAGTAGTCCATGACGACTAGGATGTAACGGTTGCCATTGTCGGTTTTCGGGAATGGACTAGCAATGTCAGCGGCAATCCGTTTAAAAAGTGCGCCCATGTTGTACTGGTGCATCTGGACGCGCGTTTTCGTTCTGAATCCCTTGCTGGCTGCACACACGACGCATTTCCGGCACCAATTCTCTACGTCGTCCCTTGCGCTGAGCCAATAGAAACGTTCTCGCACCTTCTCCAGCGTTGTTTGCACCCAAATGACCTCCGGGTGCTCCATCATGCATCTCTCGTAGCACCTCGTGTACTTTTGATCACGGCAAGACAAGCTCCATTATGAAATCTTTCCCGTCCGGCCTTTCCCATTTCCTTTTTAATACACCATCTTGCACATGAAGGGAGTCCCACTGAGCCCAATATGCCTTGAGAGTGGAGCTCCTGTCCGAGATATCCTGTCCGTTTGGCTTTTCCATAAACTTCTTCCACGCTAATATCGGCTCGATGTCCGGGTCTTCTTTTTGAGCGTTGCGGATTTCCTCTGCACACCAACCGGCGATAGGCTCACCTTGTAAATGTTATCAAATATAATAAAACAAAGGATTTGATTTATGGTTTAATGTACAACTTTACTGTGTGAAGTCTCAAGTTAGAATGACAAACCTAAATACTAAATGACAATATGGCGACTATGGTTGTTGCCAGGGTCACATAAATTATATCACAATAATACCATGTTATGCATGGTTGTATAAATCATCATGCATATTACACGCTTTCTTTTTTTTTTTTTAATTTTAATTTTAATTTATCTCAAACAACAAGGATAAAACTATTAGTTATCTTCAAACCCATATCTTTGTGGAGGTCTGACAGATCGTCCAGACCTTGTCGTGTATGGGTCAGTTGGGCTAGTTTGATCCTGGTTGCCCGGTACATCTACATTATTGCTTACATTGCTATCATCAGATGACTGATTCAATGTACTGTTGTCATCATAAGTTGAACAGTTTTGGTTTTCAAGGGGAAGATCATCAACAAATGAATAATAGGATTCTGCGCTAAGGTTTAGCGTATCATCACTAGGTGAACTTCCATTTAATGTATCATCACTATGTGAACTTATGTTTACGTTAACGTTATCATTGATTGGCAAGTTCAAACGATCATTGGTATATGGGCCCCTGATAATTGGACTGTTGTTATCAAATTCAACTAGCACTTCACTAGGATCAAAATTTACGTTTGTTGTTTTTACAATAAATTTACGGTTCCTTCTGAAGTTATTGTTGAAACCGTCAACAATTATGTATGATCTATCGTTTACCTTACGAACTATTTTCCCATATACCCATTCTTTTCCGTTTTTTTTAAAAATAACCCTGTCACTATCGTTCAAGACCGGCAAATCTTTCGCATTTCGATCGAAATAATGTTTTTGCTTTTGTTGCTTGGCTTCAAATCTCTTTTGAACGTCACTTTCCGTGATACAGTTTCTGATCAACAAAGCTTCATCTATGGGCAAGCGACTCTTGATCAATCGACCAAAGAACAATCGTGATGGTGACAAACCCATGCTAGCGACAGGTGTTGTATTGTATTCGAGAAGTCGATACTGAAAGTTTTTTGTGTCACCCGTTTCGAAACAGCGTTTAAGGATGTTTTTTGCAATGGCGACGGCTTTTTCGGCCAGACCATTACTTTGAGGATATCTCGGGCTTGAGAACGTAAGATTTATGTTGGCTTCATTTGCATAACCCTCAAAATCACGCGAGTTAAAAGGAACATTGTCACTTTTGATTTCCGTTGGATATCCATACGCACAAAAAATCTCATCAAGAACTTGTATGACATGTCGAATGGATTTTTCTTTCAACTTTTGTGACACTACAAAACCAGAATAAGCATCAATAAGAACTATGAAATTGAGACCAGCATACTCATAAATATCAGTGGATATTCGTTGAAATGGATACTGTGCTGGTTTTTCTTGTATTAATGGCTCCTTCTGATTGTTTCGTGTGAATTTTTCACAGATATTGCAACTTTTGACCATTTCTGTGATATCAGTTGACATACCTGGCCAAAAATATTGCAAACGAGCACGAGACAGAGTCTTTTCGATGCCCAGGTGAGGGTTGTGAAGCATTCTACAGATGTTCTTCTGTAGATCATTTGGAATGACCAAGCGATGATCCCTGAATAACAATCCGTTTTCAAAATGCAATTCATTCTTGTATTTATGGAACCGCTGGCTCAAATCATCAAGCTGATGATATGGAGGCCAGAATGTTTGAACGTATTTTGCTATACGACTGAATCTTTGGTCTTTGTTCAATGTATCGATATAGTGATCATAGTTGCTTTTTGATAAGCATGCCTTTCTGGTAACAGAATGAATTACCGTTGACATTTCACTGTCAAATTCACTCGTATCGGTCAATGGTGCTCTGGACAAACAGTCCGCAACCAACATTTCTTTACCCGGTTTGTAGGTGATTGTCATGCTCGGATATTTGAGCAACCGTAGGAACATTCGTTGTAAACGAGGTGTTACATCATCAATGCCACGTTTCATTAGATTTTCAAGGGGTTTGTGATCTGAGTGTACATTGAACTGTCGTCCGTAGACGAAAAAATGAAATTTTTCACAAGCAAAAACGACTGCAAGCAATTCTTTTTCAATTTGAGCCCACCTTTGTTCTGTTTTAGTCAGTGTCCTCGAAGCAAAAGCAATGGGTCTGTCACTTTGCAGCAGAACACTTCCCAGCCCATCTTTTGAGCTGTCAGTTTGAATTGTGATTGGCAGTTTTGGGTCGAAAATAGCCAATACTGGCTTGCTTGTTATGATAGTGAGCAACTCTTTCAGTTCAGTATCATGCTTGTCAGTCCATTCAAACTTAACATCGTTCTTTGTCAGTTCACGCAAAGCAGATGATTTTTGTGTTAAATTCGGTATGAAACGTGCTATGTACTTAAAAAGGCCCAACAATCGCAAAACATCTGACTTATTGTTCGGTTTTGGCATGTCAGTGATTGCTTGAATGTATTTGTTATTTGCTATAACTGAGCCATTATCTATGATTTGACCCATAAATTTGATGCGATTTGTACGATACTGTATCTTTTTACTATTAAATTTAATGTTATTGGCTTTGGCACGTTCAATAACCATTGCAAGAGCCTTATCATGCTCCTCTACTGTCGAACCACAGATGGCGATATCATCAAAATAAATTTCAACACCTGGAATGTCGCCAAATATTTTGAACATGCGTTGTTGAAACATTTCTGGTGCATCCTTCAATCCGAAAGGAACACGAAGCCAACGATAGCGACCAAAAGGTGTCATAAATGTTGTTAAATATGAACTTGGCTCATCTAATTCCATGTGCCAAAAACCGTTGCACAAATCCAAAACAGTGAATACTCGTTTGCCTGACAAACGAACCATTATGTCATCAAAAGTTGGAATTTGAAAATGTGCACGTTTAATGCAATCATTCAATGGTTTAGGATCAAGGCAACATCGAAGGTCACCATCTTGTTTCTCTACAATTTGTAAATTGTTGACCCAATCTGTCGGTTCATCAACAAACTTAATGATTCCATCTTTTTCAAGAACATCCAATTTATTCTTCAATTTGTCGTGAAGACTCAACGGTATACGTTTTTTATAGTTAAGAGATGGAACAGAGTTTTCTTTCAGAGTTATTTTACATTTGCCTGGTATCTTACCCATTCCATCAAAAAGTTCTTTATTATTGTCAATAAATTCTGATGCTTTGCTTGGAAACGATGAATGAAGTGCTTTAATTGCATCAATTCGCTTTATTAATCCAAATGCTATGCTTGTTTCAAGACCCAGAATGGGTTCGTAGCAGTTGTCAACAACCAAAAAATTTGCTTCTTTATTAATTTGCTTCTCAACATCAAAACAATCTAATTTCATTTGGCCATAAATTTTTACTTTATTTGAACCATAATCAACAACATCACAACTAACGTTCAAAAGTGATTTGGTTTTTTTAATTTTATTGATGAAATCAATCGGTATGCAGTTAGCATCCGAACCAGAGTCTATCTTGAATTGGATTGGCCAGTCTTGAATTACAAAAGTTTTGTTCCAACGTACTCTGTTTACTTCCAATCTGTTAAATTTTTTATGATGATTAAGTTCACATACACTATTGATACAACTTAAACCTAAATGTAAATAATTACCGTTACTAGGATTCCATTCATCATTCACTGAATGAACTTTTGTTGACTGTGCAGCCCCTTGTTGGTATCGATGACCGACCCCTTGATTGTTCCGATTGTTGTTGTTGTTGGTTGATTTGCACAGCCGTGCAAAATGTCCGGTGCGACCACAAGAGTTGCATTTGATATTCAATGCTGGGCAGAATTGACGATGCTTGCCGGTAAAAGTCTGTCCACAATTGTAACATTTCGTTTTAATTACATCCACAGTTGGAACGGTGTTTGAACTTGCTGGAACATCCGATTGTTGTTGCTGTTTCGTTTGATTTCCGGTTGTAATTGCATTCACATCACGTGGTGAAACTTGTGTTCGATCCAACAACAATTTATTTGCCGATGCCGATTCAAATATTTTACATGTTTCGGTGACGTTGGCGAGCGACTGTTGTTTACTATCCAAAAGTTTTAACTGTAACTTTTTGTCTGCTACACCGATGACAATGCGATCTAATAACATTCGATCAGCATACGAAGATTTGCATGAAACACATTCAAACTCACAATATTGAAGTTGAGTACGAAGTTCCGTTTCAAATTCAGAAAATGGTTGTTTTTCTTTTTGTGTGATCATGTTGAATTTGAATGCTTCCATTGTCGTGTTTTTTTTTCGGCAAACAATACCCATCAAATGCTTTGATGACGTCATCCAAGGTGATTTCTTTGGAACTTTTTGTTGTAACGGTGCCTTCGAGAACATTCGAAACATTTGTATCGGTACTTGTACCTTCGGTTGAATCAGTTTTTTTTATTTCACCATCAGCTGAACTTTTTGTATCATTTGTATTGCCATCAGTTGAACATGTTTTGGTTGAACTGAACATTGTTAAATTTCCATCATTTGGAAACAGTGTGTTGTATATTTCCACACCACGCGGTCCAATTAACCACAAAAATTGAGCGATTTTTGTTGTTTCCGTTTCTTTCACTTTGCCATTTGCTATCATGTAGATGTGAAATGTTTGCTTCCATTTCGGCCATTCTTTATGTAGGTCCGAACAATCCAATGCTTGTGGCAATCGTAAATCCATTTTTTTTTTTTTAATTTGCGTTGACTCGTGCTAAACGAACAGTTGTAATGTCTTTTTTTTTTTTTTTTTTTTTTTTTTGTCTTTTTTTTTTTTGAATTTTATTTATCGATTATAACTATCTTTTTACTCCTGACACCATGTAAATGTTATCAAATATAATAAAACAAAGGATTTGATTTATGGTTTAATGTACAACTTTACTGTGTGAAGTCTCAAGTTAGAATGACAAACCTAAATACTAAATGACAATATGGCGACTATGGTTGTTGCCAGGGTCACATAAATTATATCACAATAATACCATGTTATGCATGGTTGTATAAATCATCATGCATATTACACACCTTTTACCCTATGGATGGAAAGAAGGTTCTTCTTTTCCTGTCGCACATAATGCTTACAGTCGCTCTCACATCCAATTGGGTGTTATACCCGTTGGATGGTACTTCACTACGTCGCCAATTACCATAGTGTGGATAGTTTCCGCGGCTGGGTAGAATTCTGCATTGCCGTTGTAGGTGTCCTCTTTTGTTGCAGTTCCAGCAACGAATTTGTCCTCCGCGAGCGTTATTTCGGTCTTCGACGTCCATCCTCTGGCAAGAGCATTCGACGGCGGCTACTTCCCTCACACTTTGGATTCCCTGACAGGCGTGGTCTGCCGCCTCCATCATCAGAGCAAACGCCAAAGCTTCGGCGACCGTTTTCTTTCCAGCCATTCTTACTGCCACTTGTAGTTTCAGATCAGCTATGGCATAGGTAAATGCTTCAGCCGCCATGTCGTTAATGATCTCCTCGCCGGTGTTTGGATAGGACAAATGTGCCAGCCGCTCGATATCTGCTGGTAACTGCTGGAGCGTTTCTCCTCTCATATAAACTCTTCTGCGAAATTGGACCCTATATACTTGCTGCATATGGTCGTCCCCAAATCGCATCTCAATGGCTTTTACCAGACTATCGTAGTTGCGTTGTTTGTCCTCGGGAATGGTTTGTAGTACCTCTGCAGCTGATCCTCTAAGCGCAAGCGTGAGGGCAATGGACCTCTCTTCATCGTCCCAGTTGTTCGTCATTGCCGCAGCTTCGAACTGCCTCTTGTATATCGGCCATGATGTCTGTCCATCGAAGACGGAAGGCTGCATCTCTTTCCTTCTCGGGCAGTCGGTTGAATACTCCCGAACTTCTGTTTCTTCACGTGTTCGAGCTCCTTTCCCAAATTCTCGAGTCTTCCTTCAATAGCCTCGATTTTGTTTTGGACATTGTCGAATTTTGTTTCAACATTCTCGACTCATCCTTCAACGGCTGTTTCAAATGTCTCTATTTTAGCTTCTACATTTTCAATCTTCTCGTCAATTGTCCCGAATCTTGTTTCCAAACTTTTATTTTGTTCATCGAATTTGCCTTCGAGACCGCTCCTTTGATCAAATGGCTGTTGCTCATCGAACTTGGCGTCTAGACAATTCTTTTGTTCAGTCAAGGAATTTTCTAGCTTCTCGAATTTTTCATTTCGAGAATTCTTTTGTTCGTCGATCTTAGCTTCTAGAGAATTCTTTTCCTGGTCTAAAGAATTGTCTGGCTTCTCGAATTTTTCGGAAAGTAATTTCATTAGAGTCGACATGTCACTCGTCGTACTTACTTGTTCTTCTTCGACGTCAAACAAAGCTTTTTCAGGATCTGCACCCTCGCCCGTCATTATTTTCCGCAGCTTAATAATCAATTCTCTTTTTGTACCAGTCGTAGGTTGCTCCCGCTGGTTCAATACTTCCTTTAGTTGCGGCACTGACAAATCTTCTAGCAATTTCCGAACCATTTTTTATTTTTTTTTTTTTACTTACACTACACAAAATCTGTTTTATTCCACTTTTCTGACACCAATGTAATATGCTTGCTGGGGTTCGTTTAAATAAAACTGTCTTTTGTGTATTTAACTGTTTATTTATTGTCAACTACTAACTTTACTTCAGCACAATATTCAATCACTTTATTCTTTATTTATTTCAAATTAAACTGTTGCTACAGATGTACTTTCAATGTGTCGCTTGTTTTCACCACTCTCCACGGTGGTTGTGGTATGGGTATTTATATAAAATACAAGTCCTTCTAGAATATGCTAGATGTCGCTCGGGGATGAATTGATGATCCTGGAATAATTGGGATATTGTGTGGAACAATTGTGGAACGTAAGCACAGGTGGGAATATTTACTGCTATCAGGTTTTGGCAATAGATGTCGTTGCACGCAGTACCTGACAATGTACTTGATACTGCATTATTTAACTCCTTACCCAAAACACAGTTTTCCTAACGAATTTTAACGGAACTCTTAAGCATTCTAAAGAAACCAAGGCATTTAACGGGATATTCCCAGTACAATTTGATAATGAAACCATAATCATCAATGGTAACAGCTATACCAACGAGGAAATAACAACATTCCATATTTTGCCACCTATAACAAAACATAACCATAAAAGATATAAAATTGGACCTAGAATTTTTGCATGATTTACATTAAAAAGCTAAAAGAATTTTCCATTGTAACTAATTCATTCATCATTTCAAATACATTCATATACTTGTTAATAATCATTATTTTTTCATAGTATAAAAGCATAAGTGTAAGCAAATAAAGCAACCTGACGATCTTTGTTTATCATTTATGGCACCACAATGAGTTATCCCATGAGAAAAAAACACTTAAGAATATAAAAATATTAACCACTTTTCTCACTTCGATTGCTATTTTTCCGCCATTTTTAATCCATATTAAACGTCAGTGTGTAGCTGCTGGTACCAACTTGTGAAAATGAAATTTCTAGGTGAACCAGGAAGGTTTTTTTATTTTGAGATGAACTTGTTCAGTTCACGGTGAAAACAAAACGCGGCTAATATTTCTAATGGAATCAGCGTATTGAGTTACCTCGAACTTATACTGAGTTATCCCATAAACGATTGTTTATCTTGGTGTTGTGGCGGCAGGACCTAACCGACAACGCCACCGTATCGATGAACTGAAGAAGAAAACTCATCACTCAACAGACGATCGTTGTCATTCTCGAGATTGCGCCTTTTCCTTTTTTGTCAAGCCAGTGTTCGGCGCCGACTAGAAGCAGATGGTGGTGACCTGCCTTACAACGAGATTAAATTTGCTAATTCAAGCTTTTTTGTATTAATCAAGAGTATCAAAGTAAACGTGTAACAATACTTAAAGGAGTGTTTCACTTATTCAATGTGGTTAGCAACATCACAGTGTCAGCATATCGAGTTATTGCTTATCCTTGTAAATCGTGGGTTGCTATGAAGCTAACTCGCGTGGGTGTTGTGACTTTATATGATGCAAACGAATCTGTATGGGTGAAATTCGAATGTACCATTGGTGGCTTGAGATGATGCATGATTCGAGCATTTATTCCCCGTTGAGACGCAGAGTATAAAGAATCTTATTACTAATTGTCAAAAGGTTATAACTCACTTAAAGAGCTGTTGTGCCAATTTATTTAATATATGACTGTTAGTAGCCAACTTCGCGTTGGTTCCAATATTAGCGCTAGCGCTCTTGGTTCAGAGTGGAAAAAAATGAAAACTCACATTTGTTTGAGATTTCGTTGGATGCAGTGGGGTGTGACGTTCGTGTGACGCCAGTGTTTTCATTAAAATATTATATAAAAAATAGATTTGCAATAAATATACGAATATTGTGTAATCTATGATAAAATGCATATATAAAGAATTTTTATTGAAATTTTGTTGGTTCCTTCTATCTGTAATTATTTGAACTAGCACATTTTCCAGGTGACATCTGCTGAAAACAATGTCTCAACAATTTGAATTTTAACCGTTTTACTTCGCAAATCCACGCAAACCCAAGATGTATCTCTACAATTCTATGGAGAAATTAAAGATGGTTGGCATTTTGTTTCCACATTTTTCGCTTTGAACCAAGAGGGCTAGTTATGTTGGCGTTATTTTTTGGGCAGATATTGTATGGAACTGACATATTAATAGCATTCCATATATAGCATGTCAATGCTCTGCAGGTTCATTGGAAATCTAGTACTTTCGAAAATATTAAAATTTTCTTGCCAGGGTTCATAATAATAAAACCGTGTTCTGTGCATTTAAACTGTTTTTTTTAACAACTACCAAGTATTATACTAAATACAAGAAGTGAAATTTCTTTAGTGAGACTAGTGAATCAGAATGACCTTGACACAAGAAGCAAACATAAAATGATCAACCACGCTCGTCCGATCACCAAATTCAAGCAGCGTCGTTCGCGGTAAGTACTTGGTTGGAGGACCGCTAGTGAACAACGCGTGTAATTGGCATTTTTTTTTATAATTTGATGCACATACTCTACGCAGATTTTACAAAAGCTTTTCATAGAGTACATCACACTTTACGTTTGCCTAACAATGAGCTTAAATCATTGGATTTTCACCCAATGCTAAGGTGGTTTTTCAATTATTCAAGGGATAGAAGACAATAGGCAAAAGTCAAAGTTTTACATCTCGCGTAATAAAAGTACACCCGTATCGTGGAACCCATATAGGGGAACGATCCACTAATAATCATAAATTTGCATCGTGCAATCCGCAGACGTGAACCATTCACATGTCGGTATCGTGAATGAGATTCACTGTATCGTGGAAAACGAACGGATCGAATATCCCCATGCATTTGACATCCGCAGCTATTTATTATTTATTTATTAGTGTATGAAATCTTACATTGCTTCTAATAGTTCCATAATATTTTGCGTTTTTGCTCTTAACTGAGAGCGGCTTCTTCTGTCCGAAGATGATCTTTCATTTGAATTTTCACAAAGCACATATGTGTTTCAAACGAGCTTTCACAATAGAACTTCCTAATTAACAATAGTGGTCGGTAAGGAAGAGTAGCCGACGGATCCCACGACATCGTTTTTATATTCACGTGAATCGAATAGGTAAAGGGAAACTCAAATCTGGCGGATTCTACGATAGGAGTGGTATAGCTTGGACCAAATCACTTGAACGTTTTTCTGAAATGAAAATGAGTAAAACTCGTACAAATAAAAGAGACCTGTGCAGAAAAACGTTCAGGTGATTTGGTTCAAGCTATAGTATACCACTTGAACGTTTTTCTGCGCAGGTCTCTTTTATTTGTACGAGTTTTACTCATTTTAATTTCAGAAAAACGTTCAAGTGATTTGGTTCAAGCTATAACTTCTGGCGTCCCACGAGGGGCCATTATCTGTAAAATGAAAGGCCAGAGTCAACGCGTAAGTTTGAATGTGCGTTTGCATATGTGTGAGAGAGTCATGAGTAGATGTATAAGAGAAAGATGAATGAGTAGCGCTTGCCCATAAGTCAACTACAAGTTTAGATCGGTGCCGATTACTACGTTTACATGCCGGGTTGAATCCGTATTCAATTCAGTTCGAGTACCATATAAACGCTGATCTAATTGAAATAGGATTGACTCGATCCGATTGCAAAGTTTTCTGGGATCGAAAGATCGAGCTTGACAGTATGTACATTGTACACGCGAGTGCTTAGAAAATAAACTATTACTAGCTGATTGTACCCGCTTCGCTGGCTCTTTTAATAACTGGTACATGCACTCTTAGTTCTTTATTTTTATTTTAACAGTGAAATGTGGGTTGTATTTGCATTCTTATCATGAATTTTACTTCTAAAGAATACTCAGTAAATTTTTGAAAGTATCATATAAACCTTTGCCGCCACTAAAATATCAATTTGCTAAAGTTTCATCTCAATCGGATGAACGGTCTATGTGGTAAGTAGGCACACACAATCAGACACCGTCACTTTAAGGCATACTTATTGTGTTACTCGCGCGCCACCTATCGTTTTACTCATTTGTACTTTTTCAAAAATGTTATAACTGATGTTCAATAAACAGTTGATAAGCTTTCGATCAGTGTTGGAAATTAAAAGCAGTGCAGAAATAAACTCACAGGAGGAATTATAGGCTCGCGCGCTAGCGTTTTAATTACATTAATAGATAGAATAACTCAATTAATATAGCAATACAATTTGCTTACAACTCTATTGTTTTGCCAAATCCGACGATGTATGGATTGTATAGGGAGCCAACAGGGACCCGTCCTATTACAAGAAACCTACTCTCGTACCTATTACATTTTTCAAAATAATTTATTTACAGTTAGCTATTGCAGAACCTAATGCTAATCTAAATACATATCAATTTCAAATTAAGATGTTTGCTGATTTACGGTATAAATAACTTACCATTCATCAATCTGTTCTTGGTCATTTCGGATTTGTCTAGATCAAATACATTCCGTCATAATAACTTGAAATTTATTTATTCACTCCAATTATCGTTGGTGTCTTTCACTTTTCGACGATTGTCGTTTTATTCATAGCTATGACCTGTTTACCGTTAAACGTTACAAAATAATTGTTTTGTCGCTTTCACATTGGAAAAGTTATGAAAATGGATTCGTGGTACATCTGAGGAAGAAAACAACAATCGTCGAAAAGCGAAAAACTCCAACAGTAATCACGGTGATTGACATTTCTTCAGCTAACTACCAACAAATTTTGAAGATGTCATTTCCTTTCTGATATATTCAGGGTTATCGGGAATAAATTTTCCCTCGGAATTTTTCCCCCGAACAAATATTAGATACCTTCAAAAATAGGGAAAAAATTCATCGGGGAAAAATTAAATATCGCGATTGCGTTGGAAATTCTCCTGAATTGTCATCCATGATACCTATTTCTTTTCCGCGGAATTATTTCTTCTTTTTTAAAGATATCTAATTTTTGTTCGGAGGAAAATATTCGAGGGAAAATTTATTCACGATAATCCTGATTATTTCAGAAAGGAAATGATTTTTGGTTGGTTTGTTTTTAAGGGGTTGAGAAGAAGTTCTCTAGTTTAATCATATGTTGATGCTATTACACCATTGATCAGACGGAACAAAACGGTAAATATCGAAAATTGTAAATATCCATGGATTAGCTAACACTAAAAAAAAGTGCAGAAAATTCGTGCAACTCGTTTTCCAGTACTGAGTAGACCGCACCCAAGTTTGAAAATTGTATATAGTACAAATTATCCACTTGAATTGTACGAACTCGAATAATTTTCGAATTGAATCGATGTCAGAATATCTACATAAGTACATGGACGATTGCAATTTGTCTCAAATATACAGTAGAATTAAAAATCACGTAATAGTACTACTTATTTATTTTCTCTGAATCTATAGAATTCACTTTGTGCTTACTCTTATTATTTATGTAGATCATGATGGATACATAATTGAAATCTAAGAAAAATTTAACTGAAAATGCATTTTACAAATACTGGGTCAATACAACACCAAAAACAAATTATATAGCACCAATTGAATTAAATTATGGAAACCATATTAATTACTGAACATAATAGATCTGTTCGCGTACCTCCCAAAACAGCGAATTTTTACAAAATTTTACGTATTTTTACGAAATTCTATTCGAGAAAAATATAAGAAATTTCCCCATGCTACAAAATTAAGTCTAAGTATTTATGAGCTGTCAAATCGGTGTACGTAATTTTTTATTGGCTTATGTGGTTAAGTTCTTTCTCTTTTTTCTTTCGCGTACACTTGAGGTTTGACGTTTGCTTTTCGTACTTTTATTTCTCCCTGAGAGAATTTTAGCTTCACTTTTTAAAGTTTTACGAACTACGAATTTTGGTGCAAAAAGTACGCGAACAGACTTTATGATTTTAGATGTGGCTCTCAGTCTTAGTGACAGCTGCATAAATTGCCTTTGCGACGTATTCTATATTTTTGTCATTGAGACCGCACATATTTATCCTGCCCGATTTTAGTAAATAGACGTGGAAATCTTCTACGAGGATCTTTACTTGTTTTTCTGGAATTAGAAGAAGAATAAAACATAAAGTTTTAGCCTTAAGAAAATTCTTTATAAATACCATTTAATCCTGTGTAAGAAAACATTCCAATTTGTTGCGTTATATGTTCCCAATTTCCAGGTGTTTTCAGTTGAATTAGCTGATTAAGAAGTTGTTTTCTCATTGTGATGATTCGATTCGACATGATTTTAATGCATTCCATCCTGAAATTGTATTTGCAAATTTCTTTACTTAATAACAATATGATTCTACTTTTTTTTAAAGTAAAATAGAATACATAGTCAGTTCTAAGCTCGCATTCAGTTAGATGGTTCAAAGTTTCTTTTAAAGATCCTTAGTAATGAGCTCATTTAGCAAATCACATTTGGCATGGCTATTCTGAATGGTTGAGTATGATATCTCAGTTTTTATAATCCCGTTTCGTCCTCATTTTTATAATTCCGTTTCGTCCTCCTTTTTATAATTTCGCTATCTATAATCCTGTTTCTTATAATCCCCTTTTTAAAACCAGCTTTTCCAATCAAAACTAGTTGTTTTATTTCGCGCGAATATTTACCAATCACCCCTATCACGAATTCCATCGTAATCGAAAATGTGCAACGAACTCCGAAAAATCTATCACAGAATTCATTCGTAGTAGAATCGTAGTGAAAAATATGCTACGAATTTCGAAGTTCGTGAAAGTAGGTATCACTGAATACGAATGAAATGGAAATTTGTTATCTTTTTCTACGACAAGTAATTTGCGTCGGAATAAAAGAAAGTGATTGTGTTTTGTTAAAAAATGTAAGTATTTATATATTTTTTTTAAAGTTGTTAATACATTTTTTTTGCTTTAAATGGCCAAAAACAACAACTAAAACACAACATGAAAGGCTTTTGCAATTGTTGAATGAAAACACACCCGGCTCAAAATCATTTTGCAGTTCATCTAATGCATACTTGAATGCAGATTTGTTGAGTCGGAAATTTCTTTCAAATCTGTAAGTTTATTTTAATTTTTGAACACAAGAAAATAAAAGTTACTTTACTCTTCCATTAGCTCATCCAGATCAAATGGGTCGCAAGCGTCTCGAAGCATTTTTCTTTGAATTTTCAGAATGGACTTTCGCCTGAAGGATTCCGCTTGAGCAGCAATAATTGCGAAGACAATAGTATGCATTTCTATTTTTTTTATGATTTTATATTTAAATTTCAGAATAAAACCGAGTTTTTTTTAATTATTTATAAATTTAGCGAACAATTTATTTCAATCATTTTCACACATTAGACAAATTTGACACTAAACAGCTGGTTTCGAAAATGAGAGTGAGAGAGTTCTATGTGGCAATGCTTTTTGCGATTCCGTTCGGATTGTGTGATAGCATTTTTTCGTAGTTCGTATCGTAACTTCGATTCGTAGATTTGCTACGAATGGATTCAATGATAGGGCTGATTGTCTCAAAAATTAATATTAATTCTGGATATACTCGTACTTATACAGAAAACTCAACCCAAATACCGTTGCGGTTTTTCGCTTTTCGACAATTGTCGTTTTATTCCTCAGATTGTAAGAGTATTCTACGCCACAAAACAACGTTAAACATTGGTTTAACGGGCAGTAGGTCGTACCTATTTCGACCTACTGCCCGTTCGAAAGGTCGTAACTATTTGAATTTCGCTTACGAAACTTCGTTGCTTCGCTAAGGGTATGTGTTTGTTGTCTGACAGGCGCTTATATCTTAACAGTACTTGGGTGGCCCTCCGGTTAAGAGAATTTCGTACTATGGGACATTCTTCGACATGGGACATGGTGCTCAGGGTGACGCTACGCGGCGCGTAACCAATTATGTATGAAGAGACAAAAACTAAAATTATTTAAAACAATGGAAAATAACCATAAAATTTTAAATTAAATGAAAACGCAGGATGCTGAGAATCGGACTTTTAAAAAATGGGATTTTGAATAAGACGGGATTTTAAAATTAGTTTTCGGGATTTTGATAAACGGGATTTTAAAAGTTGGGATTTCGATACGCTCCCTATTCTGAATAATTTTTAACTTTTTACTCAAATTTTGCAGTTGGAATCAAATTTCGCTCTTAAATTCTGCATTGTGGTGGTATTATATCGTATTTGATCGACACATTAAATTAAACTTGTCAAATATCAAAAGAATAACAAAGAAGAATGAGAAATATTGATGAAAAGTTCACATTATAGAGGTGAGGAAATTTCAAAGTTCACATTATAGAGACAGTAATGTATCGATTTGTGATATCTCGTCTTATCGCTATATCAATGAACGTTCCAAAGACATCGCGAGGCAGGTGAGGCAGGCCTATAAACGCCTGGATAACAGAAATGCAATAGCAGCGGCATTTGATTGGGTTCAGTAACCAGGTGATCCAATATCGAGAGATCTGCCGATGTTTTCTGAGGTCGAATAGGCGAACCCCACAGGCGGATCCGTAGAAATGCAGTGAAGTGGGAGGGTTATGATCTCTTAATTTCAGATCATAACCTCGCCGAAATAGGAAGAAGAAAGTTGGCTGCCGCAGGAGAGTGCATGGATCAACCATTAGGCCACTAACGAAACCAACCGAAGCTTTTGATAAAGCGATGGATACACATGACATCTAAGGACGCCAGATCGCCGAGGTCTTCAAGAAAGGGGACCCTAGAAGGAGCATTCTTTTATGCGACAAGGCTGACAAGTGCATAGGAGGTGAAGGATGGTTTCCTCCTCGTCATCGTCCCTACACCTTCTGCAGAAGTCGTTGGAGAAGAGGCCGAGTCCTTTGGCATATTGGCCTTAAAAAAATGCAAACAAAAAATACTTTTGTCCAATTGCTTACCTTTACCGAATTTTCTGAAGAAAAAAAAAACTCCACATTTTACTTGCCCTCTCATAATGTCAGTCTTTTTTATGTTCTTTTCTCAAAAAAAAAGAAAGAAAGTTTACCTATATAAATCGTTTTCTATTCTGGAAAAGTTGACCTGAAAAGTATATAACCGCTTCGACAGGCACGCAAAAATGTCTAAGTTTTTTTTTCAATGTTTTTGAATGTTTTTGTAATTTTTTGCCTATCACCGTTGTGCCGTAATTATCTACATTTAAAAAAATAACCAACTAAATTGGTTGAAAATTACGAGCGGTAGAGGGAAACATACGCATTTTGCAACTTAGTTTTATATATATATAGATGGCGAATTTCTTGCATCATCTTTTTCCACAAAAAGCATTTACAGGGCATGTTACCAATACTGATACTAATGAAAAAGTGTATGACAAAAAATTCCCGTTGTCGAATTATTTAGTTTTTTTTCTCCGAGGGTATGTGAAAAATCTTCCATAGACGTTATGAGAATAGCAGGCACGTGCTTAGAGTATTGTCAGATTCTTACAGACCAAAAACGCCACCCTTCGATTTAAATTTTTTAGATAATGCAACTAAGTAATAACTTTTCAAGCAATTTTTCTATCACGAAATAAAAACGTTTGGCAGGTTGCTTTCCACTGAAAGATCCTGCATGTTCCGTAATCTAGTCGTGGTTAATCCTGATCTCGATAAATTGCTCTCATCTAAAATTTGTAGGACTGTATTGTTGACACTGTCCGATTAGTCGGTTTCTATGCTTCTAATTACTGCTTCGATTGCCGGAATTTCGAGATCCCTGTGTATATCGTCTTTTCTAGTATGTGCTTGGACAATTTCTCTTAGCACTTAATTTTGAAAGTTTGTAAAATCTTGGTATTTGTTTTCTTGGCACAACTCCAAAGTTGTATACAGTAGGTCCACATCGGTTTTAGCACTTGCTTGTATATCAGTTTGTTCTCAGTACTGAGCTGGGAATGTTTTTCGAGTAACCAGTTCATAACTCTATATTTGATTTCGAGTTCTTTACGTTTGATTTTCACGTGCGAATTCCATTTCAGCCTTGCGTCGAGTGTTATTCACAGGTATTTGGCCTCGTTTGCAAAAAGTATTCAAGGTAAGTTTAGAAAAATTGGCAAGCCATTAGCTTTCTTACATGTGAAATTCACGTGAACAGATTTAGATTCTTTGATGGTGGTCCGACTGTCCGTCGTCGATTAATTTGTTTTTATAATTTGGGCGCACTAACGGGTTATGAATACCCTTTACATGTTACCACACACTGCGGATTGGAAACGATAGATAGAGAGAGAGAGAAACATTTGGTGTAGTTTCTTGAAGCTCCGTTATTTATGCTTCAGAGAAACTCCGGGGTCGGTGTACAGATAAATTTGTTATTTTTTGTCTTTGCTTCTGATTCACAGTATTTTGTTCCCGATAACCGATGTCATAGGCAAATCATCATCAACAGAGCGATCAATTTTTCCAGCCTAATGATCAAGTTACTGCCAGTGTTATGCCTTCGCAGTAGTGATCACCCAAGCTTTCGCAATTGATCAGACTGAATTTATATATTTCATGAGAAATAAATAAATGCTTGCTGACATCAGGATTTAAACCATGAACCATTAGCGTAGCAATTGATGAAGTTACCACTACACCATTGCCACGCCCATTTATGCAGAATGACGATGAAGAACTCTCGCTGCTCCATCAAAGTCGGTAAGAATATCACCGAACCGTTCGATGTCAGAAAAGGTCTTAGACAAGGCGACGCGCTATCATGCGATCTCTTTAATATAATACTTGAAAGAATTATACGAAACTCACAAGCCAACACCAGAGGTACAATCTTTTACAAGTCTGTACAACTACTCACTTTCGCCGATGGCATTGACATAGTCGGAACAACTCAGCGAGCCGTCAGTGGGGCATTTGCGAGTATTGAGATCGACGCAGCAAAGATGGGTTTAACGGCCAATGAAAACAAAACAAAATACATACTGTCTAGAAAAAAGGACACCCAACATCGGCGTCTTGGACAAAACGCCACAATACACAGATATAATTTTGAGGTAGTACAGGACTTTGTATACCTAGGCTCTATGGTAAGCTCCACAAATGACACCAGTGGGGAGATCACACGAAGAATTACTCTTGCCAATCGCTGTTTCTGTGGGCTAAGAAGGCAATTGAGTAAAAAAGCCCTATTTCGAACTACTAGGGTAACTCTTTATAAGACACTAATCATGCCTGTCCTGCTGTATGGCGCAGAGGAATGGACTTTGTCAAAATCGGATGAGGATGCCCCTAGTTACTTTGAGAGAAAAGTTCTTCGAGTGATCTTTGGTCCCGTCTGTATAGACGCTGAGTGGAGGAGAAGACGTAATGCCGAACTATATGACCTGTACAAGGACATCGACTTAGAAGAGTTCACATACAGCGACTAACATGGCTGTATCATGTAGAGTGGATCGAGCCGAACGTTCCAGCCAAGAAAGTATTTGAATCCACCCCGGATGGACGGTGCAGTAGAGGACGACCTCGTAGTAGGTGGTGATAAAAAGTGAAGGGGGACCTCAACCAACTTAGCGTGCGCAATCGGAGGCAGCTGGCTCGTAACCGGGCTGGCTGGAGAGGTTTTTTGATTGAGGCCCAGGTCCACCCAGGACTGTAGCGCCACCAGGTCATTGTTTTCTGTTTACATTTTTTTATTTTCGCACAGTACATTTTCACGAATAGTCAGAAAAGATGTTTGAAGTTTTCGTTTTTCCCGAAAACGTATAAGATTTTGTAATTTTAGTCTTGTTTCTTTGCTGATAACTCATAACATGACAGCATAAACTACAACATTTGGTGAGTGCTAGGCAGAATCTTAAAAACTGCATTTTGGGTGAGCAGAATTTTTCGCTAAGAAAAGAAACCGATATTAATCAAATCTCCGTCTATTTTATTTATTGCTTTTGTAATCGACTCTGAAGCAAGTTGAAAACATGGAATATACAGTTTTGTTCACAATCCCAAGGTGAACTTTAATTTCTATACTAGGATATTTTTATATTTTATATTTTTATCATAAATTTTAAAGACAATCGCTCATCATTTTCCAGAAAATGCTCTTATAATTATTTTTCAAAATTAGTAACGCCGTAGTAACGTTATTTTTGAAATTAAAATTTCGATTTCACCTCAAATTGTGACTCCAAATATGAAGTTCGAAGCAAATCGGTGCAGCCGATTAAACTGCACACTGAAGCACAGAACAGAATGCCGATTTACTCACTTTCTTTTTAAAAAATTAAAAAATCTTATATTTTCAAAAAAAAGCAACGCATTCTACAAGCTAAATATCTATCAAAAGAAAAATCAGAATTTCGAGTGACTTTGACCCTAGCTTTTGAATAAAAAAATTACAATTTTCCGAAAGATAAATTAATTGTTGCCGGCAACATAAGAGTGGCTTTATGTTAATTTTCAGATTTAGAAAATTTAGTTTCGGATTACGCAATGGGAGTCGTTCCGAATGTTTTGACTTTTAAATAGAAGTACAGAGTAGGAACCTCCTAATCATGTCAGCGGTTGCATTCACCTTTATCGAATAACAAATATCACGAGTTCAGAACGCTCCATTCGACATTCTCATAATGCCAGATGTCTCCTGGAGTATTTCTTATTTTAAAACTAGTCTAAAGTCGTCAAACCTTTTATTAAAATGAAATATTATATAAGACACCTTATTAAAACCTACCATTCCTGTCGCAGATTTGGATCATTTAATACAGTCGAGACAATTCTACTTCCGTACGCTGGCGGATTGGAGTAAGTCATTCTCACAAGTAATGTAAATTGTGAGTGGACTGCTTCTGTTGTTGATTTGCTTTTCTGAACCACTGTTAAATTGCCAACACGTTCACCTGAAATAGTAAATAAAAGAAAACTTTATTTGTTGAGCCGTAAAATTTGTACAATGTTGAAAGTTTTATATTGTATATGCTGATATTGTATTTGCTGGATTAAGTTTAAATCTTAAATGTTCCTTATACAATAAGTTGTCCAATCCAAATTAGCTAAATATGAATAAACAAACGTTGCAGTTTCACGTCTACTATTTGCTGCACTTTTCATTTTAGAACAAAGAATTACTGATGTAGGCACCGCCTATGGAGAACATGGTAGTACAAGAGCTGATCAAAAATACTTTTTAGAAATTTTGCAAATTGCATATATTTTTGGACATATTTTTTAGTTAAGAAGTCGTAATTTAATATTCATTTAGTTTTTCATGTACTTAGTACACAAAATAGGGAATAAATTACGTTTGATACCGATATTAGGCAAATTCTGTAAATTTTTTCGAGATAAAATATTGCTGCCGTCATTTTTATCATAAAATGCACAAGAAAATATTTTTTTTCGATTTCAACGAGACTATTGACAGTTAGCTAAGCTTGCCTAAGTTTTAAATTTTGTTTCATTTCATATACATGCATCTAACTATATTTATATTTATACCTGCATAAACTGCAACGGAAAGCTCCAATCGAATTATCGAAGTTGCGAAGTGGCAAAAGAGCTTCACATTAAAAATGCCACAAAGCAAAGCCGATTAAAGATAGACGTGAAACTGCTTAGGCAAGGGTAACGACCGTAAATAAACCCGCCAAAGTAAAGACAAGAGGCGAGCAAAGTAAAGTCCTTCGACAAAAACAAAGTCCTATTCATTAAAGAGTGCATTGAGCACTCCATGAAAACAACGATTGACATCGATACAATAGAAACAAGTTCAGTTCGAGTTAGAATAAGAACTTGTATTTCAGCATTGCATCCATTTATTGTCCTCCGCGCTGTACGTTTACAAGTAACGGCTTTGTATGTCTCTTTGACTCACTTAGACCGAATTTCATTATTGGTGGCAATTTCATCGCAAAACATCTCTTGTTTTCGGATCATAACCTCGCCGAAATAGGAAGAAGAAGAAGACGTTACTCCATTAACACACCTGTAATGTTTGACATAAATAGTACAACAAAACTGTTTTCGTTTACGAGTTTTATTTGGCACTATTCAATGGGGGCTCATGTATTGTATTTAAAAGTGCGTATTTAAATTTCAAAAAACATTAAAAAAACAGTTTTGTTTGTCTAACGCGTTTTTGTGGAAGCACCCTAAGAAGTACAATAGACAACCGATTTTTTTTCAAGTTTGTAGAGAGAGTACTAATAATGGGCTGAATGATCCTAAATCTATTGCTTGTGTTCATTACAATGTATACACAAATTTAATCCATTTCGATATGAACAAAAGTTCGTTATTAATGTTATTTAAATTGTTGCTCCTATTGTTTGTTTTTTATTAATCCATAAAATATTATAATAAAAATAAAAGAGACATATGTATGTACATATAGTTTTCTAGAAAAAGTTTGTACGCTTAAAATAAAAAATAAATAAATAAATAAGTAGTCTATGATATAAGTAGTATAAGACATCTACATACATATGTATGTATGCATATTTGTAGAATGTCTAAAAACGCAACCCGAAAATATCACAAACTGTTATTTTAAGTACTTACAATATAAACCAAAGTTTTTGGCAAAGGATTGTGCTGCTAGTAGTTCGAAGCCCTTCTCAACGAAATAACGCACTGCCCACGCATCTTTGTCTGGATCCCCGCTGGCAAAACCCTGATATGCAGAATCAAAAAATGGAAAAAGTTTCCTTTTAACCATAACCTCTGCAATTTCTTTCCATTGTTCTTTTGTAGGATCACATCCAGTAGGGTTATGAGCACATGAGTGTAATATAATTACTGCGCCTTCTGGGGCAGCATTCAAATCAGCAATAAATCCGTCAAAATCTATTCCCCGTTTCTCTTGATCCCAGTATTTATAGGTTTTGCCAGTTTGGAATCCAGCGGCCAAAAATACGGCTCGATGATTTTCTGAAATTGACACAAAGATTCAGAAATTTTTCATTTAGTAAGTTAGTATAATATCTACCCCATGTAGGATCAGAAAAGTAAAAAACAGTTCTGCCTAATTTTTTAGCCAAAAAATCTGCTCCTAGACGTAAAGCTCCTGTCCCAGAAATCGACTGAATTCCAAATGCCTGCAAAATAGCAATTATTAGTTAACAAAGTTTTAACAATTTAAAAATTTAACTAATAATAGCACTTTTGAATAACGGGCAAGATGATTTATAGTAAAACAGTAAATTTTAAGTACAAAACCAAACGAAACAATTTTCGTTGGGCAAACTGTAAAGGCGAACAATTCAGTAAGAGCTTTAACGAAAAGGGTCGTTAAACGAATATTTAGCCAGAAACCAAGACTGTCGTCCCAAAACATACCTTTAAACTAACTCAAATATGAAATTTGAACAAAACAGCTATAAGCTTAACTTTATTATTGCATTTCAGCAGAAGACTAATATGCACTAATGAAGCTCAGGTTACAATACACAACCGCTTGTGTAGACAAGCGTATGCAAGAATACCACGCAAACCGTATCAGCCGAGTCCGATTACGAAATTTACCTAACTAAAAAATAATGATAAGAAGGGCATAGAAGCAGCATATGGTGAACGATGAAGAGAGTCTGATCTTGTGAGTCACAAAGAAAATTCGTGATAACTCAAAAAAAAACATATAAAGTACTTTGCTTACTAGCTCGTTCTTTTAAATATCGTTATTAAAACTAAAACCAACACCGGTGGCAGCGGTGGAATCGAATCCAGTCCGATTTTTATTTTTTTTTTTAAGTGAAAAGTGAAGACAAACAAAAATGCCAACACCAACCAGACTCCGATACTGGGGAATACATCTACCCAACAAAAAGCACTGTCATGCTCTACTCTGGTAAACCAGCTGGAAGTGCACGAGCATCCGGAGTAGGACTGGTGCGAACTCCAGCAGCACGAGGAAGCCTCATATCTTGGATACCTTACAGTGACCGCATATTGACGGTTAGATTCCTCAGTAGAGTGAGAAAAATTACCATCATCTGTTAGGACAATTTTTATAGCCAGTTAGGCGCCGCACAGACTGGTATTTGAGCCGAAAAGCTGGCCAAAAATATTTTTATTATTTTTGGTGTGTCTTGTTGTTGTTTTTTTCAATATTATGCTACTACTAAGAAGTAGATATGAAAATACCATTTATATAATCATATTTATGTATTAACTTTATTTTTTAAAAAAAATACACACATTAATAAGAGATTTACAATGAAAAATACTAAAGCGATGTCTGCAAGACTTATTCGTCATCACTCTCCTCAGACCCAGTTGATTTTAAAAATTCCGAAGTTTCCTTTGAAATTGGTTGTCTATTTCTTTTAACATTATGCCCAATGCTATTCAAAAATGGATCTGAGGTCAGAAGAAGCTTGTTTAATACGTTCTCATTGCAATCTGTCCTAGAAATTTTTTTTGCGAAGCTTTCCCTGTACTGGCGAAAGTGCTTATTCCTCGCTTCTGTAACCTCTTCCGATAATTGACCAATTGGTAATAGAGCATACGATATAATGCTTGGAGTATGGATCAATATTTTATGGACTGTTGGCGACATAAGTTGTCAGGCATACAATTGCACGTAATGTTTTGCAGTGTCCATGGTGTACGTACCAAATTTTTCGACGATTGTATCGAAACCCGAAGATATCACTTCTAATACATCGAGCAACAAGTATAAAATAATAATGCGAACCAGTGTATGCAAAGGCACTTAGAAAGTGATAATGAAGTAAAAACAAAATAGTAAAATTATAAAAAGGTGCAATTACACAAACTTATGCAAAGACATTTCATTTAGAAAGTGATACTAAAACAAAAACTAAACAGAAAAATTAAAAGAAGGTGCAATTATACAAACTTAACCTAAAAATTACGTGCGATACTAAAATTTAACTTAACATAAAGAACGTTTAAAGTGATAGTGACTTAACCAAAAAATATTCTAATACGTGATAGAATACTTATAAGTAATAGCATTTTTAATAACATTTATGTTAGGTTAGGTTAGGTCGGCTGTCCACACGAGAGTGCAGACACACTTAGACCAGTGAAGGTCCTTTGTGATACCATGGATCAAACCATTAGGCCACTCAGGGACTAACAAAACCAACCGGAGCTTTTGACAAAGCGATGGGTGCTCATGACGTCCAAGGACGGCAGATCGCCGAGGTCGTCAAGGAAGGGGGACCCTAGATGGAGCATTCTTTTATGCGACAGGGCTGGACATGTGCATAGGAGGTGAAGGATGGTTTCCTCCTCCTCCTCGTCCCTACAGCTTCGTCCCTGCAGAAGTCGTTGGAGAAGAGACCAAGTCTTTTGGCGTGTTGGCCTATAAGACAGTGTCCAGTGAGAACACCGACAACGTAGCTGATTTGTGTACGCTTTAACTTGATCAGATCGGCACTACGTTTTTGATCCAGATCTGTCTCGAAATGTGACACGTTGAGGCGTTTACCCATCTGAGGTTGGTCGTGCTAATAGCGTTCAGCTTTAGTAGATACTTACATGTAGCGAGGGGCATACCCAGGGCTTGCCTGTCAGGCAAAATCCTTAGAATGGTATCCTGTCTGGCGAGGTCGTCAGCCCTGCAGTTACCTGGAATGTCCCTGTGGTCCGGCACCCAGCATAGGTGAATGTTGAACTGCTCTGTCATCTCCATAAGAGATAGACGACAGCTTAAGGCGGCATTTGAAGTGAAGGAGAACGATTCCAGGGACTTGATTGCCGCTTGGCTGTCAGTGAAAATGCTAATATCCCTGACAGATAATACATTACATTTCAGCCAGGACAGGGCTTCCTTAATAGCCATGATTTCCGCATGGAAAACGCTACAATGATCAGGGAGGCGGAAAGAGATGCTCAGATTGAGCTGTTTGGAGAAAACACCACAACCCACCCCACCATCCGTCTTAGATCCATCTGTAAAGAAGTGAACCGAACTACCATCGACAGGGAGGGAAGTGCCCCATACATCCCGGTTAGGAATGTTCGTACGGAAGTTACGGTCAAATCTCAGTTTCGGCGGGGTGTAGTCCGTGTTATCGTGTTTGAAATTGAGAAGATCAAGAATCGAGGAGTGGCCAAAGCGATAGCTAGACCACTGAAAAGAGGCTTTCAGGCGGATGGCCGCACAGGCAGCCATCTGTTTGCCGAAAATATCTTAAGGTAGCAGGTTGAACAAGATGTCCAGTGCCGCGGAGGGAGTAGTTCTCGGTGCAGTGCAGATGCATGCAGATCTTTGCATCTTAGCTAGTTGAGTGAGGTGGACCGCCTTGTCAAGAGCAGGTCACCATACGTTCACGCCATATAGTAGTATAGGTCTGATAACGGACACGTATAGCCAATCACTGATTTGAGGTTTAATACCCCAGCTCCTACCTATAGCCTTTTTACAGGAATAGAGAGCTACATTAGCATTCTTGACGCGCTCTAGTAGATTGGCCTTCCAGTCTAATTTCCTATCCAAAATAAGACACAGATATTTTGCGTTTTCAGAGAAGGTGAGACTGTTATCATAGGAGGGTAAAAGAGGGTGAGAACATTTAACAAATGGAAAAACTTCAAACTCTTCACTGGAACGCAGGCGGACTATCAACATCCAAAAAAGTCGCCATAGAAAAACACATACAGAAAAACAATATCGACGTATTCAGCATAGTTGAATCAAACATAACGGAAAAGACACAGAAATACTACAATTTCAAAGGATATACAACTTATAACCAACTAAAACACAGGCAAATCGCGAGCGGTATATTAGTTGGGATGAAATCCACGCTAGCAGCCACCTTTAAAATAATAAAAGAAATGAACAGCTCAGACACCTCTGAAATAGTAAGAATGGAAATATGGTATAACAACAACAAAATTTATATATTATAGTATATACAGTCCTCCTAATAATAAAAACTTAAGTCTAGGCAACATCCATGATCGCAATAACACCATTATCGCAGGAGACTTTAACGGACACTCACCAAGATGGGGTTACCAAGACTAGAACGCAACAGGAAGAGAAATTGAAAACTTTCTAGCTGGCACATTCATTGAATTACTATATAACCCGGCAGAACCAAAACATTATAATACAGGACATTCCACAACCACAGACTTAGTAATAGCTTCATCCAACATAATAGACTTCACTAAGAAAACAGTGATAGAAGATTTAGGCAGTGGACACAGACTGATAGAAACAACGATAAAATACAGAGCCAAAACTAAGGAGAACACGAAACCCAGAATCCTATGGAACTTTAAAATAGCAAAATGGAACGATTACAACAAAGAACTTAATACGCTCCTGCAAAACACAAACACGTCCGAAGATAATGAGATCAGCATCAACTCATTTACAGAAAAAATCATCATAGCAGCCAAAAAAACGATACCAAGAGGTAGAACAAAAAAGTACAGCTGCTTCTGGTCTAAAAATATTGAAACACTAAAAATAAACAAAAACAAACTAAAGACAGAAGCGGAGAAACAGAAAAACCCAATACTAGTAAAGGAATGGAGGAAGATCATCGCCGAATACCAACGAGAATTCATTCATTCACAAATTTTATCACTAACTTAAATTATAGGACAAAGAGCTCCAAAGTATTCAAATACATAAACAAACTAAACAACGGCCTCAAACGACCAAGCGAAGATTACACCCAAAGCCTAATAAACTGTAACGGCAAAATCCTAACAAAAAAACAGCACAATAGCAAACAACTTAGCAGCATTCTACAAGAAAGCACATGAGCTTAACAAAGACCAAAAAAAAGGACGAGCGTAAACTCAATAATAATCAACCAAAACAGCAGCCTAGACTTTTCATAGAAAATATAACCAAACCCGAACTAGACTCCGCTATCTACTGGCTCAAGCCCAAAAAACAACCAGGATGTGGCATTTGCTGGCGACTCTACGTTAAGCTTCGCAACGCAGCACGAAGTCCTTAAATTGAATTTTAGGCAGACTGATTGGTGCAAATATCAACGTTGTGCCATCAGAAAATATAGGAACTGCTTTTCCTCTTCTAATATTCCTAGTAATAGGAATCTTTCTAACGAGGAATGCGATTCCTATATCGGGAATTTAAATACGGTGGTATTACAAGCTATGGAGTCATCAGTTCCGAAAATTAAATCCAAAGACAGAATTGAATGTTATCTAAACCGTGACATTAAGACCCTACAAACCTACAAAAGCTTTTTATTCACTCAGATAAATCGTATACGACGTCAGTTTCAAGGGGAATCGCCAAATTTAGAACTGCAAAGGTTAAAATCTCTTCTGAGAAATGTGAAGACACTGATAAATCAGCAGTTCGGGAATAGTGTCAATTGGAGGCAACGCGCTGAAAATATATTGAAGTCCGATTCCAGGAATATGTTTCCTAAAATTAATCAGATGTTCAAGCCTCAGAACATTATCAAAATTCCAAAACTGAAAATTCCGCTGTCTTCCCAGTCTCTTCTCTCTTAGGTGGAGATTAATAGCCAGCACTGTCCCATTATGGATAACCATTTCGTTATAGATAATGGAGCGGACAAGTTAAACTTAATCGGCTCTCATTTTGAGGCAATCCATGCTAGGGATCTACCAAGCTGCAGAACTAGCGAAGTAAATGAGAAACTGTTGAGGTTTCGCAACAGCGAAACACGTACACTTCTGAGATTCTCTGAGCGATTAAAAGCGAACCAACTAGCAGATGGACAAACTGACAATTACTTTAAAACACTAGACGAATTGCCATACGTATTTAGGAAACTAAATAACAAAAAGTCAAGTGGTTTAGATAACATTTCCAATATTATTCTAAAGCATATACCGGACGAAATTATACGGCAATATTGCATAATATTTAATAATATGTTAAACAACTGCTACTTCCCAATTATATTTGATATCATTTATCATGTTTTTTTATTAATTGCGTTAAACAGGTGAAGGGACATTTAGTGGGCAAGGTTGGCCACTTTATCCGCTTGTTAACTGTTTTGGATACCTATGGTATATGCCCCACATGTGGGTTCTACATTAATTTAATTTCGTTGGGGAATTTAATAAGTAGAGCAATAATTCTGTTCATGATGATGGTACGCGAGGCGCTCAATGTTGAGCAGCTACTTCTCCGAGCAGAACGATCTATGCTTCGGTGGTTTGGTTACGTACTGCATATGCCCCGAGACCGACTTCCAAAACGTGCCATGATTGTCATTCCATCAGTAGGCGACTCCCTGGTAGATTTAGAAATAGACGATGGGATCAAGTTCGACATCTATCCTGGAGCCATCTAGGGATTCCTTCTGATGAGTTGGAATCAATAGCGGAAGATCGAGAAGGATGGAGAGTCCCCCCGCAGTCGCAGATTTTAATAGCATAAATCTAGTATATACTACAAGCAGACACGGTTTGTTTCGTAAGCATTTTTGGGTTGCTACTTAACTTTTGTTTTACACTTTTATCGATTCCACAATTAAGGAATGCGGTCAACCTATGAGGTGTGAGATATAAGACCGCCCAAGCAGATATACATTTTCCGCTTTGGCACCTTTTAACATACTCGTACTTGCCGTTTCGACTTTGATAATTGAGGCATGTTCATGTAGAATACCTGGTCATTGCAGTTAACAGTCTTGAGTTTCCGACATGTGAACGAGCGTAGGTGGTACCGCGAAAAAAAACTTTTTGGTGTTTTCTGGGATTCGAACTTGAAACCTCAAGTGCAGTGATCCAGCACACTAACCACTTACGCCACGGCGCCCACGGGCAGTGGCAACATTACCAATAAGCCATCAGAGATACCGCCTCTGATGCACTGGGTTCCTCTCGGTCACATAAAGAAACCCCTGATTTGATAAGGAATGCCGGCAAGTACATGCAGTAAAACAAACATAGACGGACTAGAGCTGCTCGCGAGCTCTACGAACGGAGAAGAAAAGAGGAACATCGACTTCTCAGAAAGAAGAAAAAGGAGCATGAGAAGCGCTCGATCGAGCACATTGAGACTTTATTTGAGGAATGATCTTCTTCTTTTTCTTCCTATTTTGACGAAGTTATGATCTGAAAAACAAGCAATCATTACCCTTCTACTTCACTGCGTTTCTACTTATCCGCCTGTGGGGATCGCCTGTTTGACCTCAGAAAATATCGGTAGGCCTCGAGATTTTGGATCACTTCTCGATCGAGATGTATGAGAGACTTATTGCATCAATGATGTTCGAATGTACAGGTAAAATGAACATGCCAGTGCTTTAAAGCCAAAACAAAAGCCTGCAGGGATGAGAATGGTACGAGTAATATAGCACTAGAATCGCAGTCGGTGCTGAGGATATGGAAGGAAAAGTTATGCAGACTGTTAAACGACGACAATGACCAATATTCCGCTGTCAGGCAGAACGAGCCATTCAACAGTTACGATGATAGTCGAAATTTCCGTCAATCCGATCAGAATGAAATGAACATAGCGATATCTAAACATAAATCCAACAAAGTTGTTGAAATCGACGGCCTTGCCGCCGAACTTTTCAAGGCAGGAAGAAATGAAGGAGAATGCACCAGCTCATCCGTAGAATTTGGTCGGTCGATGAATGGAACCTCAGCATTGTTTGCCCGATTTTGAAGAAAAGAGACCCTCTGAACTATGCCAACTACAGAGATCATAATCGCATACAAAATCCTGTCTCCCGTATAGTGTGAACGCCTAAAGCCGATCGTCAACGACCTGATAGACCCTTATCACTGCGGTTTCAGACCCGAAAAGTCCATCATTGACCAAATATTCACATTAAGGCAAATCTTGGAAAAGACTCATGAATATAAAATTGATACACACTAGCTCTTTATCAATTTTAAAGTTGTCTTTGATAGCATGTATAGAGATGAATTATACAGAGCCTTGTCTAGTTTCGACATCCCTGCCAAGCTCGTCCGTTTGTGCACGATGGCGATGGAGAACTCTCGCTGCTCCATTAAAGTCCGAAAGAACACCACCGAACCGTTCGACGTCATGAAAAGTCTTACACAAGGTGACGCGCTATCATGCGATCTCTTTAATATAATACTACTGCACAACTACTCACTTGATATAGTCGGCAGAACTAGATGGGGCGTCAGTGGAGCATTTGCGAGTATTGAGATCGAGGCAGAAAAGATGGGTTTAACGGTCAATGAAAACAAAACAAAATATATACTGTCTACAAAAAAGGACACCGAACATCGGTGTCCTGGACAGAAAGCCACAATATACAGATACAATTTTGAGGTAGTAAAGGACTTGGTCTATCTAGACTCTATGGTGAGCCCCGCAAATGACATCAATGGGGAGATCAAACGAAGAATTACTCTTGTCAATCGGTGCTTTTGTGGGCTAAGAAGGCTATTGTAATATTTTAAAAATAGCTTTTATAAGCTTAATAAAGAATATACATACATATATACATACAAAGCCATATCTCGAACTACTAAGGCAGCTTTGTGTAAGACACTAATCATCCCAGTCCTGCTGTATGGCGCAGAGGAATGAACTTTGTCAAAATCGGATGAGGATGCCCTTGGTTTCTTTGAGAGAAAAGTTCTTCGAGTGATCTTTGGTCCCGTCTGCAATGCCTATACAAGAACATAGACTTAGGCAGTAGAGTTCGCATACAACGACTAATATGGCTGGGTCATGTAAAGCGGATGGGGCCCAACGTTCCAGCCCGGAAAATCGATGGACCGCGCAGTAGAGTACAACCTCGCTGTAGGTGGCGCAAACAAGAGGGGAATCTCAACCAACATGGCGTGCGCAACTGGAGGCAGCTGGCTGGAGTTCTGTTGGTTTAGGCCCAGGTCCACCCCGGACTGTAGCACTACCTAAGTAAATAACAATGAACAGTGGATGGTAACTTTAAAATCTGTCTTTAAAAGCTTTGCGAATAGTTTTAATTTGCCAATAGGGCAACGCAGTATGACACAACTGGGCTTGAAGTTTGTTTAAGAGACAACCATGCCACCCTTTATCAAAAACTTTGAGGACAACTACTCTGCACTTCTCATGATAGTGGTTTTAGACAGATAAGTGTTTTAATTCCCTGTGAAAAACTATACCATTAAGGAAATGTTTATTTTTTCGATATAACTCATTAAATGGTGATTGCCAAAGTTCTACATGACTTTGTAAACACTGACGTTAATGCTATCCGCTAGTAGTATATCGGGTAAAAAATATGCATTACATCCCATAGCAACGGTGATTATATGACTTTATTCGTCCCATTATGCTCTTTCATTGTTTTAATAAAACAAAAAAAAAAATAATAATAATAAAATATTCTCGCTGCCTATTGTTTAAAGCTTGAAAACGAATTTGTATGTTAGCATATTCATACCCGTTTATCGGCTATGGCAATTGAATCCTCTCCTAGAAGAAGTTTTGTTGCCGCTGTAGTAAACAAATCCGTACCTATAAAATATGTTTTTCTATAGCACAAATAGACTATGTAAACTGCTATGTATGACAACTACTTACCACAAACTGGTAAATATTCATGGTTGATAGATTCGTCACTTGCAATCTTTATTTCCGTTTTTCTTACTACAGGAAGTACCCATGGTTTACCTTCTTCATTTCGATACGCTGAAAGAAAAAGTGAAATCTCAGCACATAAATTGATTTAACACATTTTATTTAATAATAGTTGAATAGATTGTAGACGAAGGAAATGAAAATAACAGTTCTGTAGACTATTTAATGGCGAAGATTATCAAACAAAAACAATTGGAATATTTTTGCAATTAGCTTTTTTAGACTTTCTTCATCATGCAAAAATGTAGCAAATGAAAATATTGGAGTCTGAGTGTTTTAGCATCAGATCCCATCCGTTACACAATACAATTTATCTAATACGGATAATGAGAGTGAAACAATGAGAATGAGAGTGAAAAAAAGGATTCATCTAATTCGCAACAACAACAACACTAAGAATCGTTTAAGATAATCCACAAAATATGTCAGTAAATGGAAATGATGTTGGAAAGATTAGAAACAGAAAAGCTAAGACGGCAAAAATATTATTAACCATCACCAAGCGACTGGAAGTGGAAACGTAAACGACCGCACAATTAGTTTAACCGATGATGATGAAGAGATCATTGACAGATTGTAGATAGTGTATTTTTATGAAGACAACTCTTCCAACGAAATCGATCTCAGAAGAGCAACAGTAAACGTCGAAGAGAGGACTTCGCACTGTTTAATGCTTTGCTGCCAGCAATCTCATCGACACCATATCTATCCGTATTGGAAACTCTGTCATAGCTGCCAACGACTCATCAACAGGAAAAAAAAAAAAGAATTCTTAGTAAAACGGAAAAGCTGACAAGCAAAAGGCTTTGTTCAGACGCTGACAAATGACTTAAGCAATTGAAGAAACTTGTTGGTTGATGCCCAGGTCCACCTCGGAGTCTAGCGCTCATACTCAACCTCATCAGAGAAAACAACAGATGTATCGTTTAGAGTAACTGGACCAATGATCAGCTTTCTTCTTGTGAAGGGTTCAACGACTGGTTGGGTTGATTGATTCCTAGGCCACCAGTCAGAAGCTTCGTGAAGTGCACTTTGCATTAGTTCGTACACACTTTGTTTATGCTTCTTCATCAGACCATCCCCATACAATATAGCACTGTAACCTAGGCTACTTTAGATTGTCTACGACAAATGGCCGTAGTAGAGCCGAGAGAACATATCCTTTTAAAGCTATTAGTGTCATAGAGATCCAACCCGACATGAATGTGATTTTACGGCTTTCGAGCATCGTCCTAAGCGACCGTGTTGTTAGATGAGCGATTCCTCTACGTCCTGTGGCACTTGTCATGGACTTCCTTGCTTTTATATGTGTGACTAAATAATGTAAAGCATCTTCCTTAAGTCAGCCCTTCATACAAGAGTATGCATATTGACTGAAGTGAAGCCGTATAGACTTTTCAAGAATATTTATAATATGTATATCCAGTTATCATTTCACGTGTTGAAATAGAAATGAAAGTTGCGAAGTGTAGGCATCGATCAGAGCGCGAACCCATTTAGGGTTGTTTCTTTTTTATGATTTGCGAGTCTTTGGCGACTATGCGTCAATTGTAAACAACGCAATGTGTTTACGGTGGTTATCTTTTGTTAAGATGTTTTGCAAAGTGCTGATTCTTTGGCAACTGAGCGTCGCCAAACCGAAAAAAACCTTTACAAAACATATTATACCCCTTTCAATCTGCTGGTAGATAATCGAAGATGGATAGACTTATGCCTGGGTGCTACTGGGGACGGGTATATAAAGGGAGTATTGGCGAAGAGAGGATCATTTAAGTGGTGATCTTATAAGTTCGTAAAACTTATTCGTAAAATAGATTTAAGAGAGTTAAGTAAAAATAATAAAAATAAATAAACAACTTTTCAAAGAAAGTGAATTGTTTACTGAGTACTCTTATTTTCCATTAAACAAATACTTTTGTGAGTTGTCATCTCTATATATAAATCTATATATAAAGTTCAATGCATGTATCTATTCTCCATCAAATGTCTAATATAATTTTTCATTGAAATAAATTTCATTAAGTTTCAACGGAATAATATTTTCGCAATCAAAGAGTAATAAAATCCCTTTTACATAGATATAAAATTCCATTACATGTGTACATAATATGAATGTACATTTCATAGTAATTGTAATCAAAAACGAAACGAAAGGTAATGCAATGGTACTTGATACTCTGGTTGCGCAAAATGAATGATGACTGGGATACCAAGTTCTAGGTACCAAAACCAAATACTGAATTCGAAGTAATCAGTACTCATTCGTTACTCAAAAGTAATCAAATTGCACACCACTAGTTTACATATGTATGCGTGCATCTGCAGGCTAATGTTGATTATGGTTCTCATTTACTCGTAAGTGGCATTCGCTGTAATTACGTAAACGAACGTTAAAACTCTATCCATAAAAATCAAAGTAAAGTAATCAAAACACAGAATTTGATGCATATGTGCCAATTTGACTTATGTATGCATGCCAAAACAACCCAATTAAGATTACTTAGCTCAAAATACACCTAGCCATTCAGAGATAACTGAAATTGTTATTTATTTGTGACCTCTAATACGACCTTTTACTGGAAAAATATTGTGCGGAAACGTCACTCCACTTCTGTACGTACCACCAACCCCTAGGTTTGTTTTATTAGGGTGATTATCGGCCAAAAATGCTCTATTCAAGGCAAACACTTCAATTGCAGGCCCTTTTTCAACGCTTGCAAAAACTGACATGATTAGACTTATTCAAATTCGGAAAGGAAACTGTGTTTAAATTTGACACAAAAAATGCAAAAGCAATACTTAAATTGAATTAACTAACCACTTGCCTTGCCACTAGTCAGCTGGTTCGCGGTCTAGGTATGCATAAAAGTATCGATATATCAATATATCGATATTAAAAACTGACTATCGGACGTGTTCATTCCTATAAAATAAGTACCTGTTCACATTCAGTTGGCCGCACGCTATCATTTTGAAAATGACATTCCTAGTCTCTCATTTCTCATCATTTCATTCTAGGCTAAACACTATCATTCCAGGAATAACAATTATTACGAAAATGTTCTCAATTTTTTTTGTTCATTTTTGGGTACTGTGTAGTTCAATACTGTGGTTCAATCCCCAGCGGGGATCAGCAATCATCAGTCACCCGAGTATAGAGGAAAACGAATTACATGGAAGTTTTTCCAACCACTGCACCAAAGAAAGATTCCTGCTGGCATTACAATAGACGGGAGAGTCTCAGTACTCTGGGATTTGGGTTTCCTTAAAAAAAAAGTCGTGCTTGACTATTAGTTGAAAATTCTTTTGGAATACTGTCTTCTCGATTCCAAATATTCGAAAAACCTATGCGTTTAAATCCTCAAAAAGCTGCATTAGTGACAATGACCTGTTGTTGCCTTCATTATTTTTCGATAAAACATAATAAAAAAAGCAATATGCTTCGAAATCTATTATGGTGTATGAAAACATCTAGGAACGACAAATTATAAAGGGGAAGCATAGGGTAGATCTTCATCCGTTAAGATATGCACAAAATCACAATAATCACAATTGAAATCCATGAAAAGATGATGATTATTGATTTAGACTGCTTGGGTTTCTCCAGAATCTGTTGAAGTGTGAAGATTTGATCTGACTGATAGGGGCCAATCAGGCTGTTAATAAAAGGTTGCAGGAGTTCACACAATACCGCATAAAAAAATTTCTATGCGGTGTTGAGGAGATGCCTCTATAATTGGCGCAGCTTAGGGGGTTTGCTTTCTTGTGGGTCGGACAATCGATGCTGAGATTCCATTTATCAGGCCCACACTCATCTGACCAAATCTTAGATTTTTAGTTCGGAATTTAGGTGGCGCTAATTTTATCGATGGCAACAACCTCTGAGAAACAAAGCACAGAAAAAGTACACAAAGAAACTGTTTCGTTTCGTGTTGCCGTTGATAATTAATCAAAGCAACTTATGGGATTCCTTGCAGTTTCCCACAGAATACTTTATTGAACTGAGAACTCTTATTACTTCTCAAGAACTATTATTTTATTAGTACGAAAATTCTTAAAAATGCTTAATACAAAATTACATGTCTGTCCATGCCTGCTGGAGAAATCGAAATAATTTTAACGAACGTTGCCCAATGTCTTTTGAATTGGCTCTATCTCTCCAATAGAGCGTGAGAAAGATATTCACCCTGATTACCGTTGGCACTGTACGCTTTTAGACGATTGTCGCATTCACTCCCCCTCTAACATTGCTGTTCGTCGGAGAAGCAAACATCACTCTTTTACAACGAAAACGGGCTTAAGCCGTTCTACGGAAACATTTGATTCTTTATCGGCAATTTTTTTTGAATACAAGATCAGGCAAACCTGTAAGAACTGGATGCCGGTCTTTGAACAGTGCAGACTCAAATTGTGAGCGCTGGTCGGCGATGATGATTTTTGGGCAACCAAAGCGAGAAATCCAATAGGTCCAAAACGCTGTAACAACTGCATTCGCCGATATCTCTGTTAACTGTACTGCTTCGGGCCAGCCAGGAAAGCTGTCAATTATCGTGAGACCGTAGAGATAACCCCTGATTAACGGCATGATGACAATATCTAGCTGGATGTGGTCAAAACGATTGTCGGGAACGTCGATCTTCAGTGGATCCAACTGGTTATGTCGGTGTATTTTGGATCAGACAGAAGAAAGACAAGAACGTGCCCACTGAAGACAATCCTTCCTGATTCCATTCCGTGCTGAAGTGTTGCACGATCACTGTGATATGAAGGGCCGTGAACCGATGCGAAAACTTGGTGTCGAAGTTTCTGTGGGACGTAAGGTCGGAGATATCCGATGGAAATATCACAATAAATTTCAACTCCAGGTTCCAAAAATACTTTTCATAGTTTTAAAGAGTTTTTTCCACTAATTTGGCCCTCATCTGCATTCTGTGCAGCAAGTAAATCGTACATGTCGAGAGATGTTGGCATGGTTATGGCACTGATTCGTGATAAGGCATCTGCAACAGTGTTATCAGATTCGGCTACGTGGATTATTTCGGTTGTGAACTGCGAGATATAATACAGGTGTCTTAATTGACTCGGTGAGGCCTTTTCTAGTTTTTGTGAGAATGCGTAGACCTCAATGGTTTGTGGACTGTCCAGATGATGAAGTGTCTTGCTTCCAGTAAATGTTTGAAAAACTTTATCGCTTCATATACTGCCAGTAGTTCGCGATCATATGTACTGTAGTTGTGCTCGGTCTGTGATAACTTCTGAGAGAAAAATCTAAGTAGCTTCCAGGTGTCTTCAACTTTCTACTCCAATACGGCTCTAATGGAGACATCTGAGGCGTCGGTGACAAGAGCTAACTGGTAGTTTTAATACTTGTTTTACAGGTCTCGAAAGCAGCTTCCGCCTCTGTCGTCCAAGACACTTTTCTTCTACCGTTTTTCTTAGATTCATGCAGGAAGTCGTTCAACGGCGCTGGAAGATGAGCTGCACGTGGAATGCACCGCTGGTAGTAATTAAGGACTCCAATAAATTGACGAAGTTCGCAATTGTTTCGAATTTTTTGTAACTTAGAATTGCCTCTACTCGCTCCTTTGGTGGTTTGCAGCCTGCTGCGGTAGTGGTGTATCCCAGAAATTCGACCTTGCTTCTTCCAAAGACACATTTGTTCAAATTGATGGTCAGGGTATTTTGTTGGAGTTTTTGAAACATTGCGCGCAGGTGCACAAGGTATTTTGTGAGTCCAAACGGTGTGCAAATGACTACCTTCTTTATGTCTTCGTCTGCCATTGGGATCTGATGGTAAGCTTTTGTGGGATCGATTGTGGTGAATACAGTTTCCTCATACAATCCCTCCGCGAAACCCTGGATATGTGCAATTGGGTACCGATCTGGAACAGTTTGGGCATTGAACTTACGGTAGTCGCCACACGCACGCCATCCACCTGTCTTTTTTGCCACCGTATGTAGTGGACTTGGCCAGTTGCGTTTTGAAGGACGACAGGTGGCAACTTGAAGAGGAAAGTTGACTTCAGCTTTCGCAGCGGCAAGTTTTTCTCCAGATAGTCTTCGAGGTCGTTCTGCCACAGGTTGCCTGGTGGCTCCGATGTGGTGCTTGACAGATATCTTAACGTTGACATGACCTCGAATGCCGGTGATGTATGATACAATAATATGTAGTTTGCAGAACTCGGTGGAATTGTGCTGATTTTGAAAGGCGTTAAGGGTAGAGATGCCATAGAACTTCGCTTGCAACAGCTCTTCCCTAGCAGTGAGCGACGTTTCGAAATCGATGAGTCGCTTGCCCTTCATGCGAACTAATAAGTTAAAATGTACCAATAAGCCGGCGCTGATTGGAGCAAGTACGTTTGCAATCAAAAAAGCCTAAAATCTCTGCGTAAACCAAAATCTAATTGCACGATTTGTTTACCGAATGTTTTTATAGGCGTTTGATTAACCACGTATAGACAAATTCCTGAACTGCCGAAGTCGAAATCTCAACTTGATTTCGAACTGACCTCTCGACTCTGCATATACACGTGGTACCTAGCACGAATCTCAAGAAACAGACCTATTTTGTGTATTGATTGGTGTGTAACGAGCGTAGTGGGGTTGGGGGATTGCAAGTTGACTATTTCAATATCTATTATCTCTGGTTTCGCTTAGCGAAAAACAATAATAACATTGCAAGCAAGTGCTAAACTCGTGAATTTTAAATTTGTACGTCGAAGTGCAAAGTTAGTTTAATTATAATCGGTAACTAGTAATTTAGCATCTTAATATGGGGGCTGTCTTGGGTCTTTGTTCAGCGGCTCAGGTAATTTGTTCATATGTGGTGTTGCATATATTTTCTTTCTCCGGTGAAGTGCGTACATTTATTTTCGTTTGTAGTGCATATGGGAAGTGATGAGTGGGTACAGAACTCAGTGTAGTGATATTAATTTCTAATTGGTTTTCTTTCAACACAGGACTGCAGTACGATTTGGTGCACAGTAACATTTTGAATTACACTTTGAAAAGTGTCTACGAGCCATGATTGCTTGGACATATGTTTTAAAAATGCTTCATGGAGACAGATTCTACCAGAATCGATGTTTTCTTTGTTTTGAAGTGCTCTAAAGCTTGAATCTAAAAATGCGCCGTAGTTGCCTGTTATTTGGCTCTTACCCCTAGTCTCCACTGGCAATAATTCATTGCAAGAAATATGTCAAGCAATTGAAATTTTCAATGGAGACTGCAAATTTCTTGAAATAATCCTTTTCATTTACGGTCTCCATTGGAAATTTCGATTGCTTGACATATATTTCTTGCAATGAATTAGTGCCAGTGGATGCTAGGGGTTACGCTCCTCTTCAATGACACGTTCAGACATGAACTGCTCACCCATTAAAATATGACAATATGAATCATGCTCGTTGAGACACCGTGTTAAGCGAGATTTGTCTTGGGTTTAACAATGAAGTACTTCTAAATTTGGTGGATAAAAATGTAAAAAAATATTCCTTCTTTGAACCGCATCGAAACTTCATGCTCTTTGTTCGTCCAGCTTAGCGACTTTCCAATTGTGCGTCGGAAGTTGGGGATTACTGACTTGAAGGATTCGAAGGATCGTCTCTGAGCTGGAGGGTTCGGCTGGGATCCAGGTCCGAGTTCTCGGTCTACTCGGGATATCTTCCCTCGCAACAACCTCGAGCTTAGCACCCGGCCATACCTCCCCTAATTTGTCTATGACTAGTTTGTAGAGGTCCTATGACCTTTGGTCTTCGCAGGTGATTAGCTTAACATGGTCCTGGTGCCATCCGCCATCGCAGGACCTGGATTCTCCTTCATCATATCCAGGAACACGGAAATATCTGTGAAGGAAACATTTTACATTTATCTGCGGCGATAGACCCGTCCGCATCACTTTTATCGATGACCGCCAGCACTAATTTGCCCTCAAGGACGTCACTGTAGGATTTCGATGTAACGTTGGATGGCCTGGAAGAGGTACTGGTGTTTGTTTGCCTTGTGTTAGGGTCGACTGCATCTTGGTTTCGAATCCATCTAGTGAATAAATCCCAAGAATCTTTGGCCTCTACTCGGCCCGTACACTACGACGAGGTGTGCAGTCACGTAGGGCTATTTTGTAAGGATCGATATATATATATTTTTTTTTAAATAATTTAATCGAATTTCCTCAAAAGCGTTTTGAATGGTTTTAATAAGACCTCTATTTTCAAATTGTCTACTCTCTTCTGCGTACATTTTTCGCGACAGCCATCCCCCGAACATGTTCAATTAGATTTAGATCGGAAGATAGAGGTGGCCAATCCAAAGAATCCACATTGTTGGCTGTAAACCACTGTGTTACACGTGCTACTGTGTGGATGGCTGCGTTGTCCTGCTGGAAAATCCACTGTTGGTCCTCGAACATTTCGTGGAAATTGATTGTTTGCATTTCAAGAAGCTTTATGCAATCCGCTGAGTTCTGCCGACCTTTTAGGACAATCAGATCTATTGTGCCATGAAATGAAATCGCAGCCCATACCATGACGGAACAAACAGCAGAGTGACGACAGGAACTACTCCAATTTCCTCAAATTGTGAAAGTAATATTGAAAGTCATCAGGGCCATCCAAATTAATTTTTTCTCGACGGAAAAATTACGACTTCCCATTCTTCCTTCCAGCTTAAATGAGTCCGACAAAAATCCAATCTACGATCTTTATGGCGCTGAAGTATATGAAGTATATGAAGATAAGTAATTATTCTCGGTTGGAATAATTGTCTTGCTTGAATGCAAGGATTTTACCAATTTATAAATTAGTTAGTGTTTTATCTCGACCCATCTTCTTTAGAATGGAACAAAAACACAAACAATTAATAAAAAAAAGTAATAATAAAATTGAACACAATTTTATGAACCTTTAAAGGACCTTCCGTTTTGAATGTTGTAAACAAACTGATGAGGGTAATCAAGTTTTCCTGTTAAAGTAAGCAAAAAATCGAAAATGGGGATTTTCCTTTTTACTTCATTCAATTTTTGAAAGTTTGTCACCAGGTAGCAGAGAAGTGAAAATTAAAGTTTTAAAAATGGAAAATATTACCGCTGCATTATGATTTAGGTAGGGTAGTTAAGTGACCAGTAGCGTATTTCGATTTTGAAGAGCGAAAAGCTGTTAATATCTGCCATTGACTGAAATTGACATCAAAATAATTGATATTTTTAGGTTGGTAGTTTATATGCATCGATAATTTCGTCCTCGATGCATAGCACAATGTAGCGTAGCGATATACTTTCTGGTTTTCTTGTTTCACTATAGCCATAATAGCCAGTGATATAGGGGTACTGTTAATATTATAATCTATTATGTGTTATAAAATATTAATAATAATAAAGGCTTTTTCATTCCTTTAATAGCTAGCATGCTGTTGTACTGGTACAGCTTGCTCTATATGCTGTCAAGCATGTCCGTCGTGCCGAAACTCAGTTTCTTCCCGGTTGATGTATGCACTCATGCTGCTTATAGGCACCATACTTGGGGCAATTACACTGTCGCCAGGACTACAAGACACATTAAAAAAGCTTCCATTTTGCCTCAACTCGAATGTTACTACTACGAGCGAAATTGTAAAAAACACCTTCGGACAAATCGACTGTCAGTACGCTCTTGGGTACATGGCTGTTTATCGAATCTGCTTTGGTCTCGTTTGCTTCTTCACTTTAATGGCTCTAATAATGATCGGAGTGAAGTCATCACGTGACCCACGATCCCACATACAAAATCAATTTTGGGGAATGAAGTTTCTTATTTGCATTGGAGCTACTGTTGGGGCAATCTTTATTCCAGATGGATCTTTTGGACCTTCTATGATGTGGATTGGGCTCTTCGGGGGACTGGCTTTTATTGTGGTACAGCTTATAATAATCGTCGATTTTTCCCACTCATTGGCTGAAAACTGGATAGGTAATCATGATGTTCTTTATTTAATAACACTAATTTTTTCTTATTATTATAGATAATTCTGAATCCAATCGTGCTTATTTTTACGCGCTAGTTTCTGTTACTTTTGTTCAATACATATGTTCTATAGTTGGAGTTTCACTTCTCTTCGTTTATTTCACAAAGGTAAAGACATATTTTTTTCTTATGATACATTTACTTTAAAATCGATATTTTAGTCAGATGATTGCTCGCTAAATAAATTCTTTATTTCATCCAATCTAATATTGTGTGTAATAATGAGCGTTACATCTGTGCTACCGGCGGTGCAAGAAAAACTGCCACATTCAGGTCTGCTGCAAAGTTCGATGGTCACTCTTTACACGGTATATTTAACATGGTCAGCAGTTACAAATAATCCCGGTAAGAATTTTAAATGACATGTTAACATAACTGAATATGTCTTATTTAATGACACTTTAGAAAAAAAATTATTTTGAAACAAACTTCTTTTTTGCTTTAAATTTGCAACTGTCTTAGTATGACATCCAGTAAATTGTTTTAAAGTTTATAAATATTTATATTTACATAATATGATATATTTACATGAGTACGGTCTATTATCCTTAATAGTAAGTCACATTTCTTGTCATAATATGACACAGGTGGGTTTTAAACCACCCGAGGCGTTGGGGGTTTTATTCATTCCGAGCGCCCGTTGTCGCTCGTTGGTGTCGCCTTTTTTTGAAGTGTGCGTAAATAAATACTAGGTCCATTCGCGTACACAATCTAAAGCGCTTAAAGATGTTATAAATTGCTCGAAGTGTATTCGCGTACTGAGCGAACATGACAGATACACCCCTGTGATGAATTTCGTTCGTTTTCGAATTCGGTTTGCGATTTTGATTTCGTACGAAATTCATCACAGGGGTGATAAAGAGAAAAATTGATAAGTAACGAGTAGCAAGCATTTTCCCTCTGTGTTTGAATGTGTTCGAAGAATTTCTGCCGGCACGAACGTAAAAAGTGCCAAGTGGGATCGTCTGATTGTCAAATGAGTCAAAGAGTTTTTGATTCCATTTAAAAAAAAGTCAATAGACATATGTATAAAAAAATGATGCACAGCATCTTGAAGAAAATGCTGTGATGTGTGAATGTTCTCTCAAAGCATTCCTTTTTAATTTAATATGAATGTGTTGGTTTTCACACGAGTTTAATTTGTTAATTATCATAAATATCAGTGGGTCTTTTTCGCTTAAGTCTTCTCCTTCTTAAGGTTTCCTGGTCGAATAGATTGTTGATGTCATTGTTGCAGTGTATAAGAATCTTTCCCAGACTTTTTGTGCTGATTTTTTGTATTTCCTTGTCGACTGTATTGATTTGCAGGTCGCGATGTAGGTATTGCTTGGTTGCAGATATACCATTCTGCTTTGGTAATAAAAAAAAATAAATATTTGGCGCAACAGCTCTTTAAGTGCCTGGGCCTAGCTTCTCACAATCACTCGTGTTGTGTGCGTTATATTTTTCACACGGATGGATGGAGCCTACCGTTTAGTGTCGTATCCGAAGGGTAATTTGTTTTGAGAAGCTTTTTCGATGCAACAATACTCTCGGATGTTTGTCAGACGTTCGCGAGATGTGGGACCGTGAAAAAACTTCTTGGTGTTTTCTGGGATTCGAACTTGGAACCTCATACACAGTGATCCGACACACTAACCACTTACGTCACGGCGCCACCTGCGTTGGTAATTGCCCTTAAAATGTTCGTTTGTTTTCTTTGATTAATGTAGAGGTTTGATTTTTTGGAAGCACCCCCGATTTGAATGCCGTACGTCCATATTCTTCTTCTTCTTCCTTTTATCAGCGAGGTTATGATCCGAAAACAAGGGATCACAACCCTCCCACTTCACCGCATTTCTACTGATCCGCCTGTGGGGTTCGCCTATTTGACCTCTGAAAATATCGGCAGGCCTGCCGATTTTGGATCACTCGGTTACTGAGGCCAATGAAATGCCGATCTCGTCGCATTTGTCTGATCCAGGCGTTTATAGTCCTGCCTTTCCTACATCGCGATGTCTTTGGAACGCGCATAGATATTGCCTTTTTAACAGGGTTCAAATGATCTCTTCTTTGAACGTGGCAATACCAACTGAGCCGGTCCGCTCTATTTTTTGTACGATGGTTTCCTTGATGTGAAAGCCGTACGTCCATATTGGTTTTATTATACTCTTGTAGATGAGTAGTTTGTTGTTTATCGAGAGCTTTGATTGAGGTATTAGTAGCCAATTTGCTATCTAGGTGAATTCCAAGATATTTGACTACCGCTTGAGTCTGGATGCATGTTTGTTGTTTATCGTTAATGGTGAAGGTGTGTATTTTGTTCTGGTAGTGTAAATAACTTGTACCTTTTTGTCTTCATTGATCTTTTTGTGCCATTTTGAGAACCACTCAGTCGCTTTGTCCAGTGTTTTTTGTATAATAATTGGTCTGTTACAGTTTGGAAATGGTTTCCGGAGTTGAGTAGTACTGTCTCGCCAGCAAATGTTGCAATCATAATATTTGCTCTGTCGGGAGAGGGAATATATTTTGTAGTAGTTACATAAGTGTTGTCGAATCCTTATCACCATCGGTGTTAGTAAAATTAGCCTCAAAATAATTTGCTAGAGTTGTTGCTTTTCCAGATTATCCTTAGCTCATATGTTGTCCGGTTCCTTATTGGGTAGATTATGCTTGAGTAGTTTGTCTCGGATGTTGGGGTCAAATTTTTTAAATAGTTCGCAAGGTCGATTTCTTGTATCTCCTTTAATTTGTGTTTGAGTTCTTTGGTTATCTTGTTTAACTTGGTCGAGTCATCTGCCATCGTTTTCATAGTTTTCTCTTCGTTTGGATTAGTTCTTTAATACATGCGGCCGGTAAAGAGTTGGTAAACTTTTGTTCTATTGTATGCGCTGCTCTATGAGCCCCCTCGTTGACTATATCATTCAAATATATTATAGTCCTTTCAATGTCGTTTTGTGATTTGAGGGGAATGTTAGTAGATAGGGTAGTACCTATATATTGTCGAAATGAGTCCCAGTCAGTTTTAGAATTGTAGAGTTTAGTAGATATAGTTGTCCTTATAGGATGAGTGGAGCCTTCTAGTAATATACAAGAATCGTCTGATGAAATATCGAAAAAAGCCTTAACTTTGATGTTGATATTTTTAACAACGCAGAGGTCAATAAGATTGGGAATTTTCGCTGTATCCGTGGGCCAGTAAGACGGTTCCCCGTGCTTATGTGCTTGCAGTTGTTAGTCTTGATTGTGTGCAGTAGGTTCTTGCCTTTTTTGGTAATGAATCTTGATCCCCAGTCCGTGTGGTTCGCGTTAAAGTCGCCTACCACTAAGAATCTATTACCTAAGGATTTCAGATAGAAGTCGTATTGGGAGGTACTGGGGCCTTATTTTGAATTGCGTTTCTATAGCAAATGTATACAAACTCAATTTCCAAGTAATTTAAGTTTGATAGATATTTTGACAATCTAACTTTCGGAAATGTTTGATTTTGAGTTGGAAGCACTTACACCCAATCCGAGAACCATACAAAATACCAATTCATTTTAGAATCGGATTACATTTTCGAATGGCAATCCGAATCCGAAAGCAGTAGAAAATAAGGCCCCTGATATTATGCTTTGGTGGGCAGTAAATTAAGAATATAACCAGTAGTCAATGTATGTCTTCCAGTTGTATCGAAGTTGATTGAATGTAGTAGGTGTGGAAATCGTTGAGTTCTGCACATTTTATTTGTTTGCGATTTGTGTTGTAGATATCAAAACCAGGGAATTTGAAATGTTTTTTTTTGCAGTAAGGTGGGTTTCAGCAATTAGCATTATGTCAATTTGATTGTCTTTTAAGTATTGTTTGAGTTCCACGTAGTGTTTGTGGAGTCCGTTTGCGTTCCATACTGTGATTTTAAGGTGGTTATAGTCTACTACCATCATGTTTAGAAATAAATAAAGTTAGGATGTTTAGCATGTTTGTCATTTGCGTAACTAGTTGTTTTACCATCTCTTTAAGTTCTTTTATGTCAGATGATTGTTCAGCTATCTACATTTTGTGTTTGTCGTGATGGTAAGGATTGTGGTGGTTGCAGTAGAGGAGTTTGTTTTGCTTTGTGTTATTGTCGACCGTAGCTGGAGTTGTGAAGTTTGTTTTGGTGGTTCATTTTTTGTAACAGAGTCTTTGTCTTTTGACGAAGCTTCGATTTGATTTTCTTTATTTGTATTTTCTATTTGTCGCAGGGGTGGAAAGCGTTTAATCTTAGGCGATCTGTAAACCTCGTATCCTTTTTAGTTAGCGGTGTGGTTACCTCCACAAAGGGCACATTTAGGGTTGTCGTCCTGCTTTCACAGTTGGCAATCGATGGTCTTATGTTTTCCCGTACATTTGACGCAAACAGGGCCTATTGTGCAGAATTTTTTTGTGTGTCCGTATCTTTGGCAGTTGGCACATTGTGATTTTTCCCTTTGTAATGAGGGGTTTCAAAAGATATTTTGCAGTTTAATAAGTATGACATTGCTGAAGTTAGAGAATATTCATTCATTCATTCATTCATTTTCAATGGCCCGCTATTCCTTCATGAGGGTCGCGGGGGTAGGATGCTCAGGTGGACTCTCCATCCTTTTCGATCCTCCGCCATTGACTCCAATTCATCAGGAGTAATCCCTAAGCGGCTCCAGGAGAGATTTCGGACTTGATCCAACCATCTATTTTTAGGCCTTCCGCGAAGTCGCCTACCTGATGGCACGGCAACCATGGCGCGTCTTGAAAGCCGGTCTGGGGGCATACGCACTACGTGACCAAACCATCGAAGCATAGATCGTTCCGTTCGGAGAAGTAGCTGCTCAACGTTGAGCGCCTCGCGTACTCGATCGGGTGCGCAACTTAGAGAATATATTGCATTTAAATAAAATCCTCTTCCCTTTTCGGCAAGGTTATGATCATATTCAGTCAAGGGATCATAACCCTCCCACTACTCTTCATTTCTATTGATCCGCCTATGTGGTTCGCCTGTTTGACCTCAGGGGCCTCACTCTGTATTGCTACTCGAAAGTTACATTTTTGCGAAAGTGCTTTGCGATTCTAATTGTCGCCGGTACTCTGTAAGAAAACAGAATCGAATGGAAGTATTGCCAACTGGGCCTATGAAATGTGCGAATCTAGCTTCGAGTATCGAATGCTGAAATGTCTTTGAAGCAAATTTCGTTCCAAAGAATTTTGTGTTTTATTTATGTATATTTGAGAAAGAAAGTTAAATATATGTTAAGAAATGGAAATGGATGTTGTCGAATTGTGGTTTCATCAAGATGACACACAAGGAGAAAGAATAGAACGCAGGTGAATTAGAAATAGGTCGAATATAATGGAGCCAAGTGATAACAAGTAGAAGAAAAATATAGCAGTGGTTGGTTCAACCCGAAACTGAGAGTATTAGGTGGAAAATACACGATACAACCGTCGTACCGGCATCGGCATATGCAAATTGTATGCAGCACACACATACAATTTGCATACGACTTACGTACAACCAGACATTTTACACATACACACCATATAATTTCCATACAGTTTGTGTATGTTACAGCGGTTGTATAGTCAAGACCATGCGACCATACGATATCGGTACAACGGTCGGTTGTGTGAATACACACGACACAATTATCGTATACAACACCAACGCTGTGAAACCGTTAAAGAATCCTAGACATTACGCAGCGTTCTTGCCGACATCATATTGGTGGTTTTTCCAACGTTTGTAGGTTATCGTTAACACACATACCGGAAATTGGAAAGTCTTTCGGTTTCGGAGGTGCAAGTGTCATTTGCTGATAATAGCTAAGGGTTTTGGTTGCGCTTGAGCGACAAAAGACTGCTTTGTGTTTTCGAAGCATTAAGTTGCACTTTATTCTTTGCACTTCATTAAATTATGCTGTCAAGATCGGAATTTAATGAGCTTGATACGCTGCCGCTCTAGTTCCACGGCCGAAGGGCAGGGACGTGTATCTGGCAAAGAATATGAGAAGCGGAGAGTACTGTCGTCAGTGAAGGAGTGTATTGGATTAATATAAATAAGAAATAGAGTCGGGAACAAAACGGAGCCTTGGGGAACACCAGCATTTATATGATGGATTGCAGACTTGACACCATCCAGAAGATTTGCATTTTGTTTAGGGACGGACTGGACAAACGCGGTTAATAAACTATAGTTGACACCTGCAATCCAAGTAGCTCCTTAAACTGCGCTATCAGAACTGAACATACGAATATATATTTGGTCGTAATCTCATCCATTCATTCATCACATCATCATTTTGCTTTTATGCTTTTTTTTTGTTGCAAAGTGTTGCATCCACTACGTTTCTAGGAGTAGCTTAGAGATTAGGACAGAAATAGTTTGGCCGAATATGCACAAAAAAGTATACAAAATACATCATTAAACAAAAATTTGTTTTGCATTTTTATTTCCATAGTTTGATTTTTAGGAAAATATATTGTAGAGATCAAATGAAATTAATTAGTGGTACGTTCGACTAAAATACTTTAAAAGTATAAATGTATGAACATATCTATGAACTTGCAACTAAAATATTTTATGGCTACGAGCGCAGCCGGGTGGGTCAGCTAGTCATAATAAAATTAGTCAATGACTAAAAATACTATCTCATTGAAAGACAGTTTTACAGACAGAGCATCAGGACGCGTAGGCTTTCTCTTAGTTTCCTTGACCTTCTCTTAGACTTTCGCTCGCTTTGTCGTACTTTCTTCTATTTCGGGTACTTGTTGACTTTTCTGTCTAGGTGTCGGTACTCAACTTGACTCATTAACCCCTTTCTCCTTTGTGACATTCTCTTTGGACTTCTTCGTAATTGGTGAGAAATTGCTTGATTCCTTCCCTAAATCTCTCATCATGCCCCTCATTCTTCTCGAGTTACCTTCTTCAAGTGGCTTCAACGCTGTGGTTGGAATTTTTTAATTCCTTACTTCTATATTGGGTCTCTTGCGGCTTCCGCACCTCTGGGATTGATGTCTTTTTTTGGCTTTTCGCCCACACTCTCCCTCCATCCCTCTTATTTAAGGCCTCGTTGTGCATGGCTATAATCACGGGTATGTAACTCCTTATTCCAATAAAAAGTTTTATTTTCTGTCCTGCGTTAGCATTGCTTCTATTCAGAACATTCGTATCGAATGATTTCTTTTGTGGACTCTATTGCACTTCTTTTCTTGTGCTGGTGTACTCATGCTTTTCTTTTATTTTTTGTTGTTCTACAACCGCTTCGCTGATAGCTCTTATAGGCAGAAACTGTAGTAGAACAGAGCGCCTTCTGAAAGGGTCTTGTACAACCCCCTAAATCGTCGATTCGTTACAATTTTTTTTTTTTTTTTACATATTTTTTTAATAAGTTTGTTTAGCAAAAATTGCTATTTAAGAAACATGTTTACAAATGTAAGTATCTTCATCTAAACCTGTTCTTAATAAAATGTATATTCAAATTCTTAAATCTATACATACTCGTATAATAAAACTGTAGGATTTTTCTTTTATTACCTAATGGCATGAGAACCGCTGGACAGATTTTGATGAAACTTTTTTTTGAAATGTTTCTTAAGACTCCGGGCTGTGTCGTTTTTTGCCCAGCCTACTTTTTGGCAGCGTTTTTGTAGTTTTTATTTGTTTTTACTGACTACTGCCTCTAACCTCCTATTACTCAGGTAATTCATAATCAATACAAAAAAAAAAAAAAGAATACGTTATAGGGTCAACACTTACTTACTTACTTCCGTCTATGCAGACGGGATCAAAGATCGCTCGAAGAACTTTTCTCTCGAAATAACCAAGGGCATCCTCATCCAGTTTTGTCAAAGCCTATCCTCTGCGCCATACAGCAGGACTGGGATGATTAGTGTCTTATAGAGAGTTGTTTTGCTTTCATTGACCGCTAGACCCATCTTTGTTGACTCGATCTCAATACTCGTAAATGCCCCATTGACGGCTCGCTGAGTTCTTCCGATTATGTCAATGTCATCGGCATAAGCGAGTAGTTGTACAGACTTGTAAAAGATTGTACCTCCGGTGTTGGCTTGTGAGTTTCGTGCAATTCTTTCAAGTACTATGTTGAAGAGATCGCATGATAGCGCGTCACCTTGTCTAAGACCTTTCCTGACATCGAATGGTTCGGTGATGTTCTTACCGACTTTGATGGAGCAGCGAGAGTTCTCCATCGTCATTCTGCACAAACGGACGAGCTTGGCAGGGATGCCAAGACTAGACATGGCTCTGTATACCTCGTCTCTATACACGCTATCATAGGCAACTTTTATATTCATGAGTTTTTTTCCAAGATCTGCTGTAGTGTGAATATTTGGTCAATAGTGGACTTTCCCGGCCTGAAACCGCACTGATAAGGACCTATCAGGTTGTTGACGATCGGTTTTAGGCGTTCACATAATACGGCAGACAGGATCTTATATGCGATGTTGAAGAGACTTATACCTCTGTAATTGGCGCAGTTTAGAGGGTCTCCTTTCTTCAGGGTGGGGTCAACACTTCCCTTAATATTTTAAGCTGTCTATCAGCTTTCTGCGTCATCTAGAAGCTGAGGTACAGATCAAAATCTAACATGATCAAATCTCAAATCTGACGAAATTAACAACGATTGTTCCTGATCGTTGTTGTGCTTTGGGGTGATGGGCGCACATCGAAAGCACATTCACTTCAACAAATAACGGAACGAACGAGAAGTATGCGCACGTGTGGTGGTGTAAATACAAATTGAATGCACATATTTCTCCAGTTTTTTGGAAGAAACATTCCATTTAGTGTGAGTAAAAATTGTTTTCGTCAAGTTTAATGAAAATCTGTTACTCTTTCACATAATGTTGAAACTTTACAGTCGGTGTTTCGCCTTAGTGAGTATACATAATCAGGGTTACCGTGAATAAATTTTCCCTCGGAATTTTCCCCCGAACAAAGGTATCTTAAAAAAAGAAGAAATAATTCCGCGGAAAAGAAATAGGTATCATGAACAACAATTCAGGAGAATTTTCAACACAATCGCGTTATTTAATTGTTTCCTTATGGCTGAGGTTTCCATTATGCGCACTAAGCAAATTAATTTTTTTTATTTTTTTTTGTTTAAGTTGACTTATTATAAGATGTACTGTAAAAGAATTTTTCTGCGGAAACTTTTTTTTCAATTTTTTTTTTACTTTTAAAATTTTCATTTTTTTTCTGACTTAAAATGAAAAAAAAAATTACCAAACAACGGCAACACTTACAATAGAGTACTTTACGGATTTCGAAATCTAGAAACCTATTCTTTAATCCCAAATTTAAATTAAATAATTTATCTCAATAGTTTTTGAAAAATGTACATGCAAACTCAACATTTTGATAATAAAATGAAAAAAAAAAGTTTATACCAATTTTTTACAAAATTATGAAATGAAGTGCTAAATTGGCCTTTTGTGGTCAATGCTTGCATCAATTCTGAATCGAACACAAAAAACCGAATGGTTTTACGTCTATTAGTTATTGAGAAAATTTAAAATTATTAAAATTACTTTTTATGAGAATTTTTTTATTTTTGTATTGGGATGAGTACTGTACTGTGAATGAAGAGTATTGATGACATAGGCGCCTGCCTGACGAAAAGCACCTACCCCGAGCGGAGCAACGAAGTTGCGTGAGCGGGACCTGCCGCATGCGAAAAGAGAGTTAAAATCCCTTAATCCCGCGAAGCGGGCCACCCGGGTACTGTTCATTAAAAAAAATTGTTGATATAGGCGCCTGCCAGACGCTTAATCTATTATTCATTCGCTAACTTCAAAGAAAAAAGCGCCAGGTGATTTTCACTTAAACTGGCAACACTGTTCTCAAGTATAAACAAATGAAAAACATGCAAAAAATGTAACGGTTTACTTTTGTAAACTGTTGTAACAGTCAATTGTCATGATCGACAGAGCTAATTAAATTTTTTTTTTTTTTTCATTTCCTCAAAAAAAAAAATTATTTTATTTATGTTGTTTTGGCCATTTTTAACCAGAAAAAAAAAAAAAAAATTGCTCGGTGCGCATAATGGAAACCCGCCCCTTCCTTATTTTTAAAGATACCTAATTTTTGTTCGGAGGAAAAATTCCGAGGGAAAATTTATTCACGATAATCCTGAATGCATCTTCTTGCACTGTCCTCAATAAAATCTACATGGAATGTTATTTTTTTCTCAAACAACCACCACAATTTTCCAGTTTTTTATTTTACATTAGCTTTTCTTTTAGGCGAGTTAATATTTTTTATTTATTGCTTGATACAGGGCTTACTACAGTACTACCTCGATAATGTGAACTAATTAAAACAAGTGCCAGTTCACATTTTGGAGGGGTTAACACTATCGGAATATTTTTTTTAACTAAAAATAAGAAAATTTTCGAATAACGAATGCCCATGTAAGATGAAAAAGGTTCTTCCACCAATAAATAACATTTGGTACAAAATGGAAAAACATGTCTATACAAATAACTGCAAATATCAAAGGGATTACTAAAGAAGAATGCGAAATGTTGAGGAAAAGTTCACATTATAGAGGCGAGAAAATTACAAAGTTCACATAATAGAGATAGTAATGTATAGATTTGTGAGTTCACATTATCGAGGTAGTACTGTATTTTGTTTTAGGTAACACTGTTTATTTTATAATATATTCCTTTGAGTGAAAAATCTAATCTATCTCGAAGCACGTTTTGATAGGACAATTCGTCAAGTTCGATCACACCAAACAAATGAAGAACGTCACGCGCGTCACAAACAAACAACCTCAAACATTGTTTACAAAGAAGCTTTGTAAAATTTGTTTACCATAATAAAATACAATTGTCCATTATTTATAGAATTGTATTGTTTATTACGTTTGATAATTTTTTAGATAACGTTGGTTTTTGAGAACTATGAAATCTTCACTTAGGGGCTGAAAGTTACCCATTGATGAAATTTGATTAATCCACAAAATTATTGTACACAACAATTTTATGGACTTAGACAAATACTTTAATGTTTCTTTACTCGCTCTGATATTATATATTTGTTCGTATGAGGAAGACTTTAGAGGGCGAAGCAAGGCGAGCACGGGTTCAGCTAGTCTAAAAATATTCCCTTCATTTTTAATTTCATTTGGCAGTGAATTAAAGATTGATAATCCTTTGTGCATTACCATATTTTGAGTTCTATGCTTTCTAAAGCTTAATAATCTAAAATCATTTGCATTTCGCAAAGGGTAAAGCTGCACATCATTTACCTTATATTTTCACTTAAATTATATATACATTTTTTTTGTTTTCTAATTTTTTTTATACATATGTATCTACTTGGATCCCACGAGTATATAGGGTGGAATGTCGACAACAACATAACCCACTATAATGTGCCAAGATCTTTTTTATAAGCGGATGGCTCTCCTTAGCATCATTTAGGCCTTGGTACGGGCCATTTAACGCCTCTTGTCTTAGGACTTCAATACTTATTTATAGTGTCTCAAGCCGTCACAAACATTTCGCAGGGCTCATATGGTTATTTGTCACTCACACCTGTATCTGCTTATTAGTTACTTGCATCTAACCTTCATATCCAAGGGGGTTACTTCGCAGCCTAAGCACGGCTCCAAGTCTTTGATTCCTAACTGTTTTGCGTACAGACAAAAAAGCTTTCGAATACAAAATCTTCTTTTTTTTATGATAAAGCTGTACAGGTTTTAAATATGTATTATTAAACTTCCCATCTAATAATTTCTTAAAATCTAAATCTAGAAAAACCCGTTCTAAAAACCCCTTTAACTAAATAATTTTATTTTACAGACATAGAATGTAATCCGGGCACGATGTCGTTCATAAAGGAAAATCCTAAGGCTACATTTGATACTACTAACATTATTGGTCTTGTTGTGTGGATGCTATGTGTTTTCTACAATTGCGTGAGTTCTGCTGTTGAAGTATCAAAAATTACAAATTCGGAGTCGGACAAGGAAGGTAAGTATTTTAACAAACTTGAAAAGATTGGTCCATCTTCTGCTTCACCGATTTTTGCATGTCGATCATTAGAGAAATGTGCTACGCCTTTCCTTTTTTGTTTGCAGTTATTTTGTTTCAATCTTGATATTACGAGTACTATTATAGGAAAACTGGAAAAAGTCTCACAATCTCTTAAATTATGTCGACGATGTGTCCATTAACAAATAAATCTTGCACGACATTGAAAGCTAAGGTAACTTCCTTGGTACACTCCCATATTCCCACCATGCATTTGACTATAATTTTTAAGTCATCGTAAATATCTCGTATCATTCTATCGATACTTTTTGAGATTTTGCCGCCGTCCATATGTGATCTCTCGAAAATACAGCTTTCTCCAGATAGATAAAGATGATGTGCAGGTCTTTTCAGGCGTCAGAATATATTTCCATTATTATTCGTAAACTTTAAACAGCGTCGTAAGTAGTCGCATTGATTCTCATGAAGTTTAATTATATTGCGCTGTCGACCGTCTAAAACTCATTCATAAATTTTCATTCTATGGGATATAAGTTTCACCGATCGATAACTGTTGCAATTTCTCGTGTCTCCTTTGCTTTTATGCAGTGAAAAGACAAGAAACTTTCTCTCCACTGACTTGGTGTCCAATATCCTCTCATTTTATGAAAAAAAGTTGCGGTCCATTCAAAACCTAAATTGCCGATTGTCAACCATACTTTCGAGAATATATAAACGAGTTCGACTGACCTTTACCGACTCTTAATTCGGTTGTTTTCTCTTCACCAGCAACCGCAGAAGGAATCATTCTGCGCGGAAAATTTTCGTTAAGTAACGCTTTCAAATACCCATCTATCTATTGCAGATTTGTTTGTCGTCTTCAATATATTTCGGTGATTGAATTTATTTCACTTTTTTTCCGTTAAATGGCAATGGCAATAAAAATGTTAGCTGTTTTGTTTGTTCTTCGACTTTGTACCTCTTTTAAGATTGTTACCTATTAATCGATTGCGAGAAGGCTTCTTCCATGTTGCGGTGGTTTAGCTACCGCTTTCTTCGCTTCCTTTTTATATCGTTCGTACTCCAATTCCAGGTGTACGTATAAATCGTACCTTCCTTATTTAAATTGTGTCTTTGTGCAACTCACTATCGATTCACTTAGAATCACTTTGCAGTCACGTATTCGCCGCTTCATATTAATCGAGCTGATGTGGTCAACTATCTGGGTCTCGTGTCCCCCACTGCAATAAGTTATAAAGTACCGCTCTTGTTTAATAATGGAGTATTCAGAATGATTCTGCACTGCACATATTTAGTATGTTTTCTCCCGCCGAATTTCGAATTATATGCCCTTTGCCTGCATGGCAGTCTTCGTATTCTTAGTTTGATTCCTCGACGTGTCCGTTTAAATTCACCGATAAGAAGCATTTCTACCGTTTAGGTTTTGTTAAGAAGAATGTTGGAATCGCACCTAAATATGTCTTGGATTGCTCACAGCCTACTTGCAGACCATAGGCGCTAATATTACTCCAAGTTTCATTTTGAATTATATATTTAAGAAATATTAAACGGTCGCTTATTTTCGATACACTTACGATGTTATCATGGAGATCGGTTGACAAGTTAATGGCAACTCCGTTTTCGTTGCAATATGTTTATTTTCCGTTGCCGTAAAATCTTTTCTAGTTCAAAATTTTTGTCAGTCGTTGTTCTGACATTCACGCTTTCATAGTCCTTTAAATGGAAACATTATATTGCTCGCCTCCGGAAATCCCTGAGCTCTGACACGAACATTTTTGTTTGCTCCTGGATCATTTCTCCGCCTTGCTGAAGAGGTTTCTGTCGGAGTAGCGTCTTCGTTCACGCAAGTATTTTCTATATTATTCGTGTGGCGCGCGTATGCGTGAGCTTATAAATTTGTATTTAACTCAACTTTTGCCCTACCGGGAGTCTCCAGACGTGGGAACCCATTCAACGTATACAGACTTCGGGTGGTCTTAAATATCTTATAGCACCTCAGGCTCATTTCTGGTACTCGTATTATAATGCCTGAATTCGATTTAGTTTTCATTTAGTCGCCTTTTACGTCAACAGCGAGCACTGCGGCATCATTTTATAGCCCGGTGCCGCATGGCGGACTCTTCATTAGAGACAAGGCTGCAACTTCGCAGAAGCGTGGTGGTGGGATTTGCGGGACCCGGGCGGGCAATTCGGTTCCGTGCATTTATAAGGATAACTGGATGATGCTGCTTAAGAAGACGAGAGCAGGCAGGATTCGGTCTGATCGATTTTCCCCCTTTTCATTTTTCTCTGTAGATTTACTGAGACATAGCATATCATTTGAAGAAATGTAATGCATGTACATGTAATAAAATAATAACTAGGGTCGTTCCCCGGCACGTATCACGCAAAAACTAATTGACAGATTTTAACAAAACTTTGCCATTTTATACCTTAGGTTTAGTCCTTATCTTCAATTAAAATTAACACGATATTGCTCAACGGATTAATATATTAAAATAAATAATATTATACGTATGTATACGAAACATTGGAAAGTATTACAATAAGATTAAACATGTTTGTGTACTTTTGTGTACAATATAAATATATATAAATACATATTTATTTCCTTGCCTACATATGGGCCGCAAATTTGTAACATGTGTATTTTGACGTGGGCGATAACGATGGTGTTTGATGATTTCCTCCTATTAACTAAATACATACGAGTACATATACAGTTAATATTATTGTGAACTACGCAGACAAAGTTACGGGAATATGCTAGTTTAAAATACGTACCGAAGGGAAATTGTTATGGTACTCGTATACACGTTGAGTGAGCGTGACAATGGTGCGTAATGTGTTTGCTCGTTAACCGATGTGTGCAGGTTCAAGTCTAAGCGGGGATCAGCAATCATCATCCACTTAAGTGTAACAAGGAAAACGAATATCATCGAAGATTTTCCAAACACTGCACCAAAGAAAGGTAGTACAATGAACCGGAGAGTCTGAGTGCTATGGGATCTGGGTTTCCTTTTTTTTTGTAAAAAAAAAAAAAAAAAATTAAAATGCACGTTGCATGAACGACATCCAGTTTGGTGACAAAAACCAAGATGGCGACTCTTTCCAAGTGGAATTTTAAAGCTCAACTCTGGAGCATCCACCGAACATCATCTCCAAATTTCAGTCTGTTATTACAAATGTCCGGATTTTGTCTTACTGTCCTGTACTAATAGGTGGAAGTAAAAATGTATTTTAATAATTAATGATAAGTACATTTTTGGTGAAAAGTTAATTTTTCAGTTATGCATTTTTAATCCATGCGATCTTGCATGAAATAAAAATAATATTCTTACTGCGTATAAACTCGTTTTGGCATATCATTATGTAGCATTTCTTTCCTTCATTCTGCAAAGTGTTTCAACACAAAACTAAGTTATAAACGCAATTTTCAAAATATAATACTTTATTTATTGGCACGCAATTAATCAGTACTAACAGCAACTTTAGCAGATGGGGAGTCTGGAAAGATGGTTGAGGATGGAGGCGACAACGAAGAAGAAGGCGTTGCTTACTCTTGGTCTCTTTTCCACATTGTATTTGTAACAGCTTCATTGTATGTTATGATGACTTTGACAAACTGGTATAAGTAAGTAAAGCTGAATGTACTTATTTTAATATTTTTTATTTATCTTATATATTAACACGTGAATACGAAATTTATCGTAAGGAGGGCCTTTTAATAAAAGGAGGGGCTGAAACCTTTATCATTCGAAAGGTACTGTGCCATTACCCCAGAAACTAATGAAACCAAAGGATGGTTATGTATGCTAATTTCGTCTGGCACAAATTACATTTTGCTAAACTTTCGTTTAACTCCGTTCAAAAATTCCATATAAAACTAATCTTTCTTCGCTTTATTATTGGCGGCATCTTAAAAGTATTTTTTAGGCATGCGCACTCGTACAAACCAAACAATCAAATGCGTAAATTTGTGCTTTGAATATAACCACAAACAAGAGAAATATTTGTCGTGTCTGTGGTATAACCCAGCGAATAATATACATTACACACCTGCATGTTGTTTGTGTACCCAAGACATTTCGTTCACCACGTTTTACTTTGTTTTATCCTTCGCTGCCTCGCACTTCAGCACCTTAGCCGTGTATCGTTTGTTGTGAACATAGATGTGATGTGGAAAAATAATTCCTCCCTTATTCACATTAGGTATACACATTTTCGTTCATCGTTCGTTGCTGTGCATTGAGTAATGCTAGCTGTGTATCGTTTGTTGTGTACATTTTCGTTCATCGTTCGTTGCTCTGCACTGAGCAATGCAATCTGTGTATCTTTTAGCATTTAGTGTATACACATTTTCGTTCATCGTTTGTTGTGTACATTTTCGTCCATCGTTCGTTGCTCTACACTGAGCAATGCTAGCTGTGTATCGTTTGTTATGTACATTTTCGTTCATCGTTCGTTGCTTTGCACTGAGCAATGTTACCTGTGTATCGTTTAGCATTTAGTGTATGCACATTTTTATTCATCGTTCGTTGCTCTGTGAGCAATGCTAGCTGTGTATCGTTTGTTATGTACATTTTCGTCCATCGTTCGTTGCTCTGCACTGAGCAATGCTAGCTGTGTATCGGTTTTTTGTATATATAATTTGCGCGTGCCCAAGGGATTATTAATTCCCTTATACTGGTTCTCAGGGCATCATCGTTCGTTGCTCGGCACTGAGCAATGCTAGCTGTGTAGCGTTTGTTGCGAATATACGTGATGTAAAAAAAATGTCTTCTTCACGTTTTAACCATTCACAGTTTATTTTTAATTCAAAACGCAGTAAATATCACACAGTCTGGGTACAGCTAGTGATCGGTTACCATTGAGTGGCTTATGAAAGAAAATCATGTTGCTGCCATAGCGTGCGGAAAAAATTCGAACCAAATTTGTTAATGCTGCTGGGGATTTCAAAAATGCTTGTGTTGAATGATAGTGGATTGTGAGCGAAAATAACAAAAAAAAAAACATCGCGCTGGGAATGGCATTCATGAGTGATCGTGGATGCCTAGCTTTATGGTATTTCAGTTGCGTGTGTACGATTCCAAGGCTTACAAATTTTACATTTTTCTTACGATAAATAACACTTCGTTCTACAGCTTGAAATGGAGTGAGTCTTATATCATTAGCATGGGTCATGTGCCATACAATTTGGTCACACTTATTTAAACCTATGTTTTAAAGAGAAGAAAATTGTATTGTTCTTGCTTATTTCTTGTTGTTTGATTATTACATACATACGAGTATATGCACATGTACGTAACAAAACTCATGGAACTCATGCATCTAATAAATATGCAGTTAAATATATTTATTTCCGGCAATTTCTGGTTAATCCTTTTTTGTTGTTTATATAACGGTATCTGGAGACGACAATGTATTTTTTACCAGTTTCTTCATAAATTCGTTATGTCGTCATACATATTAAAGTTCACACTAGATATTTTTCTTCTGGTTTTGTTTTTTGTCTGTATAAAACTTGGATAGACAACTTATGGAATGTTGGGCTTATTTAATACCCAATCTTAATATTAAATTTAATAATAATGCATATTAAAATATTTTTTTATCTAAATTTATAATTTTACTATATCACAGAATTTTCAATTTTCATAGGCCAAATTCGGATATCAAATATTTCAACGCTAATGCTGCTTCCATGTGGATAAAAATTGTATCGAGCTGGATATGTGTTTCAATCTATGGATGGAGCTTAGTCGCACCAATTGTTTTAACCAATAGGGAATTCAGTTAAACAGTTGGATAAATATTAAACAGGTGGATAAATATTAAATCCTTTTATCAGATGTTTAAAAACTGTATTTATTACTCAGTAAATTAAATATGAATATCTATGTATGTATGTATGTAAATTAAATTGAAATATACGAGGCCGTTTGTTCCTCACATAATAACAGTATTTAATCAGAATTCTTAAGTTTTACATTTATAAAAGATAATAGGTATTCGTTTAAACCCGGTGTGCAGTTCGAGCGAAAAATTTCACTCCCATACAAAAAAGTCCGCACAGTGAAAATTACGCAAAGTAAAATGTTCACTTTTTATGAATTGGCCAGCAGAAGTCTCTACATACAGTGGTGGAAAACTAATTAGAAACGATGAAAACAAAATATACTTTTTTCTTTTCTTCTCGATATTTGCCACATTTATCCCAAGATGTTTGTACCGGTAAAATACTCGTTGGTGCCAACTGTCTGTCTGCCACTTATTCCATTTTGTATTGATCATTCATGTATGCCCATAAGGATATATTTTACAAAAGCTTAGTGTCGTTCTATCAGTAGTGTAAAATTTGTCAAAAAATAATTAGAAACAAGTAGAAAATTACTGAGAAAATATAAGAATATTTGGGTAAATCAATCTGACTTCGTATTGTTAGAATATTTATATAAATCTAATTTACTATTTAGCAAAAAATGGGAAAAAGCAAAAGCTGTACACCAGAAATGAGGAAACTGATTGTACAAAAGTGCTGCCATCAGGGAGCCTCTATGGATGCTATTGCATCCGAATTGTTATGCTCCAAAAAGATGGTCTACGGTGCTATTAAGGTGTACACTGAAACAGGGAGTGTTGAGAATCACAAAAGAAAACAAAGAGCTTAAAAAACGACGGCTAAAAAGGATAGACTTATTTGTCGGTTGAGCAAGGCGACTCCTTTTTTGACCAGCAAGGCCATCCATTTGACTGTATCCTCCCAATTGAGTGCACAGATAACACTGAGAACCATAAGGAAGAATCGTCTCCTAGAAGTGGGATTGCGGGGGTGCAATCGTTTACAATTTGCAAAAGAGCATGCACAAAAACCGCTCTCATTTTGGAAAAGAGTACTCTGGAGCGACGAATCGAATTTCAACATGTTTGGTTCTGATGTCAAACGCTATGTCCGACGGCCCCCAAATAAAGAACTAGACCCTAAGTACGCCATTAAGACCATTAATTGGTGCATTTTCCTGGTATGGCGCTGGCCCTATTGTACGAATCTGTGGACGTATGGATCGACACAGGGACATTCTGCCCGGGAGCATTTAATAAACCACGAGGTGACTAAAAGAGGAGACCAGTGCAATGTAACCAGTGGGGTAACGTTTTCTCTTCAACAACGATAGTTGGATCTATTTTAAACACGCCGATACAATGAACACATTTCAATTTCTGTTCTGCTTGATAGGATAGCCCACAAATATCAACGCAGATTTTATCTATAAAGTCAACTGCCTTAGGAGCGATAATGAAGGTTGTGATTATAGCATAAAGAGAAGCCACTAGCCGTACTTTGAAAACGTTAAGATCATACAGACGGAGAAGCACACATCGAAACGTTACTCTCTCGAAACAATGCTACATACTACATACTACAAAGTATCTCATTAAGGTTTAGGTTTAATTTCAAATTCTGTCCATTAATAATTAACTAATCTTTATCAGAAAAATTTTGAAATTTTCATTTTTTCTCTAAGTTAAGTTTTGCCCATAATATTTATTTTTATATTTTTTTTGTTTCCAAACATAATGTAAGTTAATTTTTAATTTGCACAATTCTGTCAATGTGATTCCCTTTATTTTGTAGATTTAGATTTAGATTTGATTTTATTTATGTCGCTTATAAAAATTACAATCTTGTATTTAAGATACAATCAATAAATGCATGGCATTGCCGTCTGCCTGATTGACAATTAAAATTTACAAATTATTAAATACGATTTTTTTTTATCTTTAAATATGTTCATTCAATATTCTTTCTCGATAAGCAAGTGCTAATTTACAATATTGGAATAGTTTCTCAACGTTTAATTCATTAAGTAAGTCTATTACTGCTTCTTCCGCTAGAAAATCACTTCCAAGGTTGTTTCTTCTAATCTCTCGGAGAATTGGACATTTGCCAACAAAATGGAGCACGTCTTCTCTTTCGGCTAGATTGCAAATACTGCAGAGTAATGGTAAATCCTCCCTATGTGGGATGTAGTTCAATTTCAAGAGTTCTGCTCTTAGCTTTAGCATCATCGATATCTTCTCTACTTCATAAGCATCTTTAAAATAATTTCTCTCCTTTAGGTGATGGTTCAGTTGGCTGTAGATGGATCGATGGACCGAACTCGTAGCTTCTCCTGTATACATAACCACAAATTTAGCATCAACTTTCGTGATGTGATCATAGAGTATCGGCTTCCAGTTCGTAGAGTTATCCACATCTAGATTTATTTCCATACCACAGCTATCTGCTAGATCCAACCATTCTGCATACCAGCTCCGCTTGGTAGGTGTTGCTCTTAGAGCCGCTATTTTCGGCAGGCGGGAGTTGGGCATGTTCATAACTTTGATTACATAATCTATCTGCAATATCAGGGTCTTTATGAAGAGTGGGGACAGTCCTGTTTCCAGCATAAGGATGTAATTAGGCGTGTTAGGTGGAAGACGAAATGCACGCTTAATATAGTACCTTAGTAGCTTTTCAACGGTATCGAAATACTTGCACCCCCAAGCTTGGGCCGCATAAAATAAAATAGATTCGGAGACTGCCTCAAATATTTTATACTTACTGCTCTGAGCTACGAATTTATTACCAAGACATCTACTCCATGCTGTATTTATGGCAGTTTTCGCCTGAGTTAACTTTACCTTAAGATGGTTATCCATACTAAGGTTTTTTGTCAGTAACACCCCCAGGTATTTGTATTCAGTCACCACCTCCACTTCTGCACCATTAAATTTCCATTTTTCGTTCAACCGCATTCTGCCTCCAACCTTCTTGAAAATCATAATTTTCGATTTATCCAAGTTAACTACAAGGCTCCATAAACAACAGTATTCATATAAACGATTAATCATAAGCTGGAGAGATTCTGGTGAATTTGCAAGCAGAACTATGTCGTCAGCAAACATCAGGGCCTATATGCATGATCCAGAAAAGTGTACACCTCCTGGCAAGCAATCGGTAAGATCGTCAATAAATAGCGCAAATAGGCAAGGGCTGAGCGTACATCCTTGTCTGACTCCTGATTTTGCTTGGAACCACTCGGAATTCGCTTCTCCATCCCATACCGCTACCCGAGTATCTGCGTAAAGCTTTTCCAAAACTCTTCCAAATTTTCGCGACATTCCCATGTTATAAAGCTTGTAGAACAAAGCATTTCTATCCACGGTGTCAAAAGCTGCCTTGAAGTCTACGAAAAACGTATAGAGTTTTTTGCCCTGCAAGATGTACGATTCTGCTATACTTCTCATGACGAATATATGTTCGATGGTAGAATACCCAGGCCTGAATCCGGCCTGGTACTCCTTTAGAAGGTTGTTGGTGTCAATCCATGCCGTCAGCCGTCTTTGAAGGACTGCAGTAAATGCTTTATAAGAGCCATTCAAAAAGGAGATGCCTCGATAGTTTGCCGGGTCAGCTGGGCAGTTTTTTTTGTACAAAGGGTATATTAGAGCTTCTTTAAATTGTTGCGGGATCATTTCTTGCTCAAACACATTATTAAATAACATAACGAGCTTATCTATAAATAAATTGGTCCCATACTTATAGAATTCAACTGGTACCTTATCAGAACCTGGGGCCTTGCCGTCCTTCAGGTTATTGAGTCCTTTAATTACTTCTTCTCGGGTGATAGGTGTATCAAGTATATCGTTATCCAAACCAGGAGCGGCATACTGAAATGATACCCCTATTATATTAAGATTCAGTATGTAAGAAGCATGTTCGGGCTCAAGTTTCTGCTGATAACGTCTTTTCTTCCATTGATTTGCCGTGCTAGGGCCCAAAACTGGACTGCGTTGCGGCACTGGGCCAGTCTTCGCGCTTCTGCTTCATAATACAGCTTCTTTTTTGTTCTGCATATAACCTTATACATGCTATTACTATTTATATATTTGTCTTTAAAGAAATCACCACTGAACTGTCGGAATAACTTAAGCCATAGAAAGGACTGATGCCTCGCTCTTCTACAGTCATTATCAAACCAAGGTTGGATTGAAAGCGTCTTGTTACTCCTGCTAATCATGTAGCCTGGTTAAGAGTTCTTTATAATTTCTTCCATACCATTAAAGTCTAACGCCGGTCGCGATTGTAAATGCCTATCCAGCTGCATTCTGTACACAGAGGCCTTAGAAGCGCTCCATACCATCTTGGGTAGCGGCATTAGTGCTCGTGTTCCTTCCGAATGCATATCTTTAAAGCCAAATGTTACAATGAGAGGAAGGTGATCAGAATAAGGTACTTGGCCCACTTCCAAGTCTGTTATATACGAATCCCATTCGCCGCCTATTAAACTGTAGTCAATGACTGATGTGCCTTGCTTTCCGACGAACGTGAAGTTGCCGTTGTTGTCACTTTTACTGGTTCCATTTTGAACTCAGAGTCCGTATGAATTGCACAATTCGAGCAATTTCCTTCCATTCCCATTGCAAATAAGATCCTTAGAGTTTCGTTTTTTCCCCACTTTGCCATTTTCCGCTCCTTCTTCCATTCCTATTCTTGAATTCAGGTCGCCAACAATGAGGATGTTTGGGTTATGGTTGCAAATTATCAGCTCATGCATCTTCTCGTAATCTCTATCCCAAAAATTGCAGTTTATATAAGTTGGAAGTATGTAGAATTTTTTCCCCGCAATCTGCAGATTCACGAAGTATACCCCATCTCTAGTCTCAAATTGGCACACAATACCCTTGATTTCTTTTTTAAAACCATAGAAACAGCCGCCACTTGCTCTTCCTCTCACTCCAGTTCTGACAGCGGGTATCCATTTAAAGCAATAGCCTACAAATTTTCCTTCGAAGTAACTAAAACTATCCTCTGTTAAATATGTCTCAAAGAGAAATACAAAATCAAATTGGTTGATATAACTATAAAAATCCACAAACAAAGACTTGCTTCTTAAGCCTGCTATATTATAAGCTAAAATTTTTGAATTTTTCAATTCATTAATATTTCTATTTAATACTATACTACTATTTAAAGGGCAGACGGCATTACTATTAAAAGCGATATTGTAACCCTAATCCAGTTTGGGAGCCGCTGGCTTTTGACATTTCCGAGTTGTCTGATATTAATTGCTGAAGTAGCGCCGTCCCACTTCCTCCATCACAGCTGAGGTTGTTATCATTGTCAAAATAAAATTTTCTTCCACCGATTAACAGTGTGTGACCTCGAATTTGTGCATGAATGTTTTTATTTTTAGCAAATATATCACGCTTGAGTTTTTGTAGTCTTTTTCGTTTTTCTCGCGATGCTGCTGTATAATCTCGATGTATGGAGACGCCGGTTCCTTTCAATTTACCTGATGACTTGAGTATGCGCCCCACATCCTCTCTGTTGTGCATCTCGACAATGACGTTCGCGACTTTCTCGTTGCTGGAACCCATGACCCGGGTTGCTGCACTAAGCGAAGGATTGTTTGTTTGTAATAGCCCCATGCACAAACTTGTAGCTTTTTCATCCGGATCTATACCGCTCTCAGCTGGGAAGTGCACTACAATATTTTTTTCGTTGGCTTTTCTTTCGAGGAACTCCACTTGACGTTCCAAGGTGACACACCGAGTTTCCATTTGTTGTATTTGCTTCTGTAGAGACTCATTGTTGTTTTGAAGCGTACGAATTGTCTCACAGATCCCTTCGATATCGGCTTTTGTAGGCATATTTTTGAGTTTCTCGTTCAAAAGCGCCGCCATCGTATTCTCAATTAGATTTTTTAAATCGTTGACTGGCATGTTGACGACAGTTGCAGCTTGGGTACTCGATTCCTGACTAAGTGGTAATTCCGGTGATCTTTCGGTCAAACGACGTTTAATTTGCGGTGCTAGTACAGCGGTGTTGTTGTTGTTCCCCTTAGGCGGTGTCCGTTGCATTTTGTTGGCGCTCATTTGGTGTTCTTTTCCAATTCCAATTATATATAAGCTGATCGTAGCCTTTTGCAATACTTACATACAGCTGCGACCACTTGCTAGTTTTGGAGCACTTTCAAATTTTAACTTTGGTGACCAATTTAATATTAAAAAAATCGAATTTCTCAGGAGCTGACTTGCACTGTGTACTATAGCTTAGAAGCTGGAGTTGCCAATCCCCTTTATTTTGTATAAGGCCCTGATTCTCCATAATTTGAAGGCAACTTGTCAAAACGTTGTTGTTGTAGCTGAGGAAAACGAACGAATTGCGAGATAGACCACGAAAAACCAGCGACCAAACAGCGGCAGATTACCATAATGGTAAAAAAGGATCCGTTTGTTACGTCTACCAAAATAAAAAAAAGATCTTGGGCTACAAGTACACCCTGAAGTGCCCCTTGTTGATTACTCGGCACCGTCAAAGGCGAAAGCTCGGCAGCGTATTAATTGGAGTAAGGAAAAGTGGAGAAATATTCAGCCTTATTGTGAGTTTTACCCGAACAGCATTCCACGTGAAAAAATTCCCTTTTTACTTTTCCCCTATCATGAGTTTCGGGCGAAAATTTGTTTATCTTCGAAAAATTCCCCTTATTGTGAGTTTTCATTTCGCGTGGAATATAACGCTATTCGCATGGAAAATTTTCACTTGATTTTTGTAGGCGAAAGAGAGAACAACAAAGCGGAAAATGTAAGTTGTTTGAAAGCAAAAAAGTGGAAATCAATTACACATAATTTTATTTCAGGAGCAAAACTCTAAATAAGCAAAATGATTAAATGCACACAATTGAAAAAAAATATTTAGATTTGGACGTAAAAAAGCAGCGTTGAACAAAATGTAAGGAAGAGGGGCAGGAGGTGGACCAAACAGAACGCAAAAGTTCTCACCAACAGAAGAAGCCATATTTCAACTGATTGGAATTAATGAAGCAGTGTTTAATGTGTTAATTTGTTTAATGTTACTTTTTGCACCCACATTTGTTTCTCAACTTCTTTATTTGCCTACTGTCAAAGCACTAGAATCTATGTTCGAAATGTCACAGCTGATTCGAAGTGAAATTTTGTTCACGTGAAATTCACAATAGCTAAAAAAAATCCGGGTGAACAAAAAATTTCACGTGAAATATTTTTCGGGTGAAACTCACAATAAGGCTGATTATATTGTCGGCCAACTCCAAGATCAATTTATTTCAATCAGATTGTGACAAAAGATGTGTGCGAAGACCAAAAAGCAACGAGTTTGAACCACAATATACAATAAAGCACGCAGGTGGAAGTGTCATGGATTGGGGTTGTTTCTTCTGGTACGGCGTAGGTCCTATTCACCGGATAAAAGAGATCTTGAAGACCAAAGGTTACATTAACTTGTTGGAAAATGTGATGCTGCCATTTGCCGAGGAAGATATGCCTTTTTGATGGACGTACCAGCAGCGTACTAGGCACACTTCCAAAGCAGTCAAAACGCATTTTCAAAAAAATAAAAAATGTATGTTATGGAGTGGCCGGCACAGTCCCCGGACTTCAACTACATAGAAAATCTGTGGGGTGATTTCAAGAGGGCTCTCGGTGGTTTCAAATATAAAAATAGGGCAGAATTGAGGCAGGCTATCAAAATATCTTGGAGGTCTGTTCCAAAGGAAAGATGCCAGAAGTTGGTAGGTTCAATGCCAAAAAGATGTCGAGCCACTATAAAAGAAATGTATGGAAGACAAAAAAATACTGTCAGGTACTTATAGGAGTACATATGTATTGTGAAACATTCAGTCCTTAAAACAATTTCTTGTAACTTTTTTTCAGAACTCTAGATGTTACACCAAAAATTCGACTTTACAACGTCCTTTGTTAATTGAACTAAACTGGTGACATATAAGATTTAAACAATAGTAATAGTGTATAATAATAGTTCAAAAATATAATACAAATGAAGTTAAAACTGTTAATTACATTACTCGAGCTTTATAATTTTTTTTTAACAAAAAATTTTAGAGAATTGTTAAGCACACACCTATTATATTGCACACTACTGTATGTACCTATTATGAATCACAATTCAACTGGGTTGTGTTGTCTTTTACACAACTCAACTGGGTTGTGTTGTCTTTTACACAACTCAACTAGGTTGTGTTGTCTTTTACACAACTCAACTAGGTTGTGTTGTCTTTTACACAACTCAACTAGGTTGTGTTGTCTTTTACACAACTCAACTGGGTTGTGTTGTCTTTTACACAACTCAACTGGGTTGTGTTGTCTTTTACACAACTCAACTGGGTTGTGTTGTCTTTTACACAACTCAACTTCAATACAACCAAAATAATTTTTGGAATTATGGAACACAACCATTTTCAGTTGAGCTAATGCAGCCAACTTGAAATACGGAATTTGCAAATTATCACTGACATTTCAACGTAAACACAAGAGTACTCAAAAGTGATATTTTTAATAGTAAGCGAAATACAAAAATGGAAAGCAGTTTTGAGCTATTTTTTTATGATGGCCATGAATAGAAAGATGCTACTAATGTTGCGCGCATCCGAAAAAGTATTTGCGATCATTCAATACCAATCAAGTAACTATAATAATTCCCAAAGGTTCAATCCAAATATCCTATCAATTATTAATTAACAGATTTATTAGTTATTTCAGATTAAACGAATAATTTCTGTACATTTTGAATGAAGTGAAGGATTTACTTAGAACTACTGTGCGCTCTTCGTCAATAGCACCGATCTTGGAACTGGCTGCTGCTCGTTTTTTTTTTCTCTGAAGGGATCTATCAAAATTCAAGTGTTTGTTTATAACTTTCAGACAGCAAAAATACTGTTAAATTATTTGTTTGTACTTCTCCATTTTTTTTTTAACAAAACATACCTACTCTCTTTTTTCCAAACAACCAACTACAACTGCAAAATCGAGGTTGTGTGGTTTTGACAGTTCACACAACCAATACACAGTTGAGTTGTGTATCTTAATACAACTAAAATGCCCAGACAATTACACAGATAACCAAAAATTTGCAGTTGTCTCGGATTGACAGATGACAGACAACTGGTTGTCTCAAAGTTGAGATCAATAATACTAATTCTGTATTTACAACCAAACTACAACTGAAGTTGTGTTTCATAATAGGCGCCTCATGCTATGGTTTTGAGCCCACTTTACCCAGCTACATAGCTGACAATATAATTAGATTTATTATCTGTGCTACATACTTTACTATGATTGCGTATCCTTTATTCTAATTTGCCAAATCCTACTGGTGACTGTTTCAAAAAAATAACATATTTACATATAAAATTGGGCAATAAAACATTCACAGATCGATTACTCCTTTCAAAAACCCAACAACGAAAAGAGCTCTGCCTCGTATTTGTTACATGCAAGACTCTCACTCGTTAATGGAACATTTTGTGTATACCTTTATGTCCACATTTCGAGTTTCATTCATTTCATTCGTTTTGCTTTTGCTGGCGACAGGCAGACAAGGCAAGAGAGCAAAAATAAGTCATCAGTTGCCTGATGTGACAAATAGCTTTCATATTCTTAAAGCTTTTCTTTTCTGAAAGCTATTTGTCACCTTATGCTTATCGCCTAAGAAGAAAAATTGTTGAATTTTTGTGTATGGGCGTAAGACAATCTGTATAATTTATTGTCTGTGCTTCTATGTTTGCCACCTCTCTTCGATCGAAGAGGATATTCACTCTCTTTATCTTATCTTTTGTTTCGCGGCTAAGAGAAGGGGTCGTTTTTATTTCTTGTTCAATGTCGCTCAACAATCCGAACTTTACTGCCCGAACACAATGAAGTAGCTGTGGCGTAGCGCGCCGCGGTAGTAAGGGCTGTTAAGAGTTGAAATATATACAAACGCGATAGTGCGCACAAAATGAGTAGCTGTAGCGGTATTACGAGTTGGTTTACTTTTAACTTTTGTAGCGCTACAAGTTTGACAGCTTACTACAACTGTAGAAATGGACGACTGCGACAAAGGGAAATTTATCGAGCTCATCAAAAATAGAAATTTTCTGTGAAATGTATGCCATAATATATAGTTTATTAAGCAATATTAAGTTTATTAAGCAAAACTACATATATCATTAAAATAAATAGTTCTCAATAAAAACAACCCGTACTACTGCTACTACTACGTCACAACTACCGTGCATTATATTCGTCCAGTTAATTAAATTTGAGTATATTGTTGTGGTAGGTCCACTCTACGCTTAAATCTTCCAAGTTTCGATAAAATCTAAAATTAATTGATCTATTCAGCCATTTATTTTGACCATAGAATAATTCATTTTCCGGTTTTACATTTAAAATGTGTTTTATTTTGGCTTCGCAAATTGCGAGGGAAAAGCTTGGCACGTTCTGCGTTCTGTGCAATCTGACGTGACTGAGCAGTCAGAATCCGGAAACCTGAATGTGCCCAATAATTACAGCTCAAGAAACTGTCGTTCACGTGATCACATCTTGATTTTGAATAAAATAGATTAAGAGAAAAACCGGTCAGTAACTAAAGTATCGTTAAGGCTTTCTTTACTTTGCTTCCGCGAACGTTTCTATTAACTTTTCAATTGCCTTTTATATTCTCAAATTCAGCACTAGCGGACAAAAACACGTAGATTTAACCGATTTTTTTCCCTTCTGTTGCCCAAAGCAGTCATTGATTCACACACTGAAGCCTAAAGGATAATATATATTAGAGTTGAAGTTTATTTGACTTTAAATTAATTCGAATCCGTCTTAAAGAATCCTCTTTTCCTAAAATTTCCATTATTTCCGCTACACCTGGTCCATCCTAAATAAAAATAAAAGTTAAATACGAAATTAAAGTACATAATAAAATAAAAGCAATATCTACCTTTAGTCCGCTTAAGGCACTACGCAACGTTTTCATCAATTCCGGAAACTTTATTGGGTTTATCGTTGAATACATTTTTAGAGCTCGGTGAACGTTCTCTCTTGAGAAGTCTATTCTTTCCAAAGTTTCAATAAGATCCAGTATTTGATCTACGATAACAAAAATAATATGCATTATATATATTACATAAAATAAATAGTCGTACGTAGTGGATTGCACTCATGTATAATACATCATGTATCATTTGCATCTGGAATTCAGATCATCTAAATTTTAAAGATCTTTAAAATTAAGTAATTTTTGTTTGCAAAAACAAATATTTTTGAAACACAGTATTATTGCATATGCTAGACATGGTTTGTGTTATAACCAGCCAGTGTCTCGTATTCCTTTGATTCGCGCGGAGCAGAAACAAATCAATGCTTGCTCTGCGCTTAAGATGACGGAGTGAACCAATAAACTTATATTTTTATTATAGCTTAGCCATAAGATAATGTAGAATGTAAGCAAATTTGTTTAAATAGGGTAAATGGAGTAGAGAAGTTACAATAAAGTAGTTATTTTGAGCTCCTTTGTCAAATCAAGTTATCTTGATCTTACACGGCGATCCTGTCCACGGGAACAAACTAGATTTATCTCCAGCAGCGGTAAAACGTTTATACTTTGAATAGTTGACGATACCGCCAAACAACGAAGTCGATTCATGAAAAAGCAGCTTGTGGAATCTTATTTGCTACAGTAAAAAGGAATCTTCAGTTTGTACCAAAACCTATTTCAAACGATGAAGGCGACGCACTACAGTTTTTAACATATGTATTTACTAGCTGACCCGTTACTTTGCCCGCATTTTAGTGGACGCTCATTCACTTATAATACTTGTTGAAATATAATTGCAAACTGCTTACAATACTGAAAATATGTAAACTTAACTATAGCTTTTCAAAAACAAAATAAAAATTGTTCTTCGGATACGGCACAAAACTGTAGGTCCCTTCCATTCGTGCGAAAATATAACACACATAACACGAATGGTTGCGAGAAACTAGGCCTATGCCCTTCATGAGCTGTTATTCCAGTGGGAATTCCCACTAGAGCACACAACACACAACCCGTTAAACATGTATAACAGCTAGCCGACTCTGCTCTTATAAGGATTGCGAAGAGACAGCGAGGATAAAGAAAAAAAATAATAAATTATTATGTCCACTGAGTACAGATTCGAGATCGAAAAAAAAAATTAAATTCTGAATTTTGCAAAAGATATTTTTAATTAGATCTCAGCTTCTGGATGGCGGATTGTGATAAAACATATAATACCGTTTTAAAAGCTATGCTTTAAGCAATGTAACTGCGCTGTTCAATTTCGTGCAGTATTTTTTGCGTATCTTGCAAGAACCCTTTCATTTCCCGGGATAAAACGTATCCTAAAGGATTTGTATAAGCTATCATTAAACCAAGTTTCATTAAAATTCCTGCAGATGCGTAAACAGAAAGTCAAGAGCATTCGACTCTCTACAATTGTATTATATGTGTTCGTCCATTCAATATGGCTTGTGTTTCTGCCTTAAGTTCCCTTCAGCGTTGAAACGACTTATTACGAAGGAACGACGATTCGCCAAAGACCCGAATCTAAAACGCGAATACATTAGTTTTATGCGAGAGTATGAGCTATCTATTGTTTATCGTTGTGCTTTTCGCATCTGTTTAATGCATAACTGTCAATATCACGAAGACAGGAGACGCTATTTACAAAAATCATAGACAATTCATATAGTCATTACTTTTGCGCTATAGACTGTATTAAGCCGCGTAATATTTGTCCAATATTAACAGTGCTATGAAAATAAGCAAATGGATTTCCCTTGGACACTCTTACTAACTGCCTATCGAAACTTGTCGTTGTCTTCCGCATCTCCACCTGGTTTCAGACTTATTTGTTTTATAACCAACATTGTGTGTATGTATGTATGTATATTTTTATTTTAGTAAATATTACTATTACAATTCATTTATATATAATAATTAACTTAAAGTAAGTTTACAAGTAGGTATATGTGTATGATTAGAAAACTAAGCATGTCTATACAATTGTATTTCTAATATGGGATATAAGTAGGTTTTTAAATCTTAACAACACCCTTTCATTTTTTATTGCTGGAGGTAGTTCACTGTTCAGTTTTAGCCCTCGATACTTAAGCATATTTTGTGTTCTAGAGTCTCTATATAAATTAAGTCTAAAATCTGAGTTTGCTCATAAGTTATACGGTTGAGAGTCCCCGATGTAAACTAAATTCAACGTTAAGTAGTTAGGCAGCAGGTTGTACTTCATTTTAAACGCGAACATTAACACGTTGAATATGATCCGTTGTTTGATGTTCAACCATTTTAAACAGGATAGCATCCATGTAATTGGTGTATAAAAGCTACATTTGAGAATACTTCTCATGACTTTATTTTGCAGCACTTGCAGACGATTTATATGTTCATTATTACCTATAAATAAGATCGTAGAACAAAATCCAAAATGTGGTTTAATAATCGTATTGTATACATTGACCGCGCATATTGTGGTTATATTTTTTCGGATCCTTTTAAGGAACCCTATTTTCTTTGAGACTTTTTTCGCTACATAAATCATATGACTATTAAAGTTCAAACAATTATCCAATATTACGCCTAGATATTTTACTTCATTCACTTGTTCGATGGGTTTTCTTTCAATTAGGTAAATTAATTAATTAATGTCACTATTATTTATCACCATGCATTTAGTTTTGTTAACATTAGTTTTCAGTTGGTTTTGTTGTAGCCATAAGCAAAGATATTCTAGGTCGTCCTTAATGTATTCAACAAGTTCACTTAAAGTTTTACCACTTATGAACATAAGAGCATCATCAGCAAATAAAGATATGTTACACATTTTTAAAACTTTACACATATCATTAATATAAATTAAAAACAGAAGGGAGCCAAGTACAGTTCCTTGTGGTATACCAAAACATGTATTTCTCGCACTGGATGTTGAACTATTCACACAGGTCTTTTGGGTTCTATTAGTTGAATAAGATATAAACCAGTTAAGTTCCACGCCATTTACGCCATATTTTGAAAGTTTACTGATAAGTACGTTACGGTCAATTGTTTCGAATGCTCTTTGAAAGTCCAAGAATAGTGCTACGATCTTATTACCGCTATGCCGTTCTTCCTTCAGAGTCATTATCAGCCAGTTTAGGGACGTTTCACGGGAGTGGTTATGCTGAAAGCCCGATTGATTTTCTATTTATAACTCGACATCACAAACATATTTATAAAATTGTTTGTACGCGCACTTCTCAACAATTTTCTCTAACAAAGGCATAATATTTATGGGCCTAAGATTTGCAGTCTTTCGTGCCCGTCTCTTTGGGTATTGGGATAACGGTAGATTCCTTTAAATTTTTCGGGAATTCACCGCAAATAAAAGAATCGTTAACTGTACCTAAAAAATTGGGCCAATTATAGCAAAACAATCTAGGACAATGCTAATATTTAAATTCAGGGCATTTTTAGTGCTCATCATTTTGCATATTTTTCTTAGGTCACTTAGTTTGATTTTTTTAAATTTGAATACATTCTGCGATTCGGGTAAGTCAACGATAGTCTGATTGTTCACTGGTATAGAATTAATCGCGTTTATACTTTCTATAAAGTACGAATTGAACTTATTAGCGATCATAAAACTTTCGCTTGCCAATTTATCACCAACCTGAATTTCTGTGATTTCGGATTTTTCCGCTTTTAAAACCAATTTTTTTTTTCCACATGGTCTTTTGATTATGACAGGATTTAATTTTACTACAAATATATGGTGTGTTTTCGAGAGAACTATGCAAAGCAAAGTGAAAGCTTCTCCACAAAATGATTCTAAGTCAGTCTGCTTAAAAACTTTTTAAATGATTGAAGATTGAAGTAAAAAGTATGAAAAAGTTGTGCTTAAATGTATGAAATACTACTGAATCATTCCAGTTGAATGAAAAAGCTTTTCTCAGGGAAAAAGCTCTTCCCATCCATCCCAACTCATTTTCGACTGAAAAAAAAAGTTAAAGTGGTTCCAAGTCACTTTGTGTTGTTGTACTCCGTATTAAATCTTACTTCACTGAGAAGCGACGTTTCACCAAAACGCACCAAAAGTTTCTTTTAGCGAGGTTGAGTTTATTTTTATACAGATTCCGTATGTGTGAATGAATTTTGTTAAATTTTAGGGTTCTTAGTTCATCTGCAAAACAATTTGTTAGATTCATAGACTCTTGTTTTTTTGGTTTGTTTTTTTTACACAATCTATTAAATTATCTTGTAATAATGATGACCTAACATGAAAGTCGGTATAGTTATATAATTTATCACATTTTTCACTAAGAAGTTCTCTAAATTAATTTTTATTATATTTAAATAAGTCTATGTATTTTTTATTATTTTTTACGTTTTTATTAACCGCGGAAACCTTAATAACTATTGCTTCATGATCACTGACATTTAGTTCCGGAGCTGTATCCGACCAAATGACTTTCTCTCTCGTGCATATAACAAAGTCAATCAGTGACCTCGTGCTCTCTACAATTCTTGTTGGTTTGTTTATCACTTGTTTTAAATTGTTTTGTATTAATATTTCATGAAAAACGTTTGTGTAAGTATAATTGATATCAAGTAGATTAATACTAAAGTCCAAAAATTACTATGTTAAATTTGTGTGCAATACCTCGTCAAGCCAACTAGAGAATGTTGTACAAAATTCTCGTTCTGAACTACTAGGTGATCTATAAACAATAGCTACTGTTTCTCTGAAGTCATTTGTGAAGATCTCATAATATAAACACCACATTTTCATTGGAACATGTATTTCACTAATTATTCTGTATTGTAGACCTTTTTTAATATAAAGCACTACACCACCTGTATGACTGCTTGTACTATCAAAACGTAACGGAATACTATAGTTAGGGAGATTTATTTCACTATTGTCTATGTTTTTTGTTAAATGAGTTTCGGAAAAGGCGAGGATTTCAAAGGTGTTATTACTTACTAAAAATTCGTTTTCATTAAAATTATTTGCAAGGCTTTGAACATTAGCACACCAATAATTCAGTTGGTTTTGTTGCTAATATTGAATTCTTTCTTTAAGTATTTTTATTTTTCGAAGAAAAACCGGACAGCTTCTGTCATTCGCTGAATGATTACAATTAACACTCATACCAAGAGATTTGTTCAACTCCGTACAGTTTTTGCACTTAACATCCTCACTAGTACAATTTTTTACCTGATGATCCTCCCCACATTTCATACATGCAGTTTTGTTTTTACAGGCTCTTGAGTTGTGGTTAAAACCCTGACACTTGTAACAACGTGTAAGATTATAATATTCCCTTACTGGACATTTAACCCACCCTATTTTCACACTTTCTAATTTCATTATTTTGGTAAAGCTGTTACTATCCACTTCGAGAACTGCACTCAAGTTTCTGTATTTATTTTTATTTCTAAATAAGTGAACTAGTCTAATATCACAAGCACTTAATTCAGAAATTTATTTTTTAATTTTATTTATGATTTCCTCTTCCAGTTCTTCATTTTCTAGATTTATAATACAAAGTTTTGGCTTAAATTTCATAGGTACTATAACTTTATACTGATCCTTAAATTTAGATTCTATTTCCCTTTTTAATTTTTCTGATGATAATTTGTCACCACATTTAATTGCTACACCGCCATCATTCTTGTTCACCACACTGTTAACATTTATATTAGTTGGGTCAATTTGTGTTTTTATTTGCTCTCGCGTTTCATTTGACTCTTGCTTATTTTTGGGGTAAATAAGGACAGACGACTCATTTTTCTTCAGTACCTAAGAATATAGGTTGTTGTTGTTGTTGTTGTTGTAGCAGTTACATATTTGTGTTGCCGGTCAGTGGTTTCTAGGCCCAGGAAAAGAATATAGGTTACTGTCCCTGCTTCGAGATACAATGCTATTGTTTTTCTTTTTTATTTCGTGTGTGAGTATATTGACCGAATTTGAAATATATTTGACACTTTCTTTCAGCTGATCGTCACTTTTGCCGACATTGTTTTTCGTTATTTGTGTTTTTATCTCCGTTATTGATTCAGAGACAGTTGTTATTTTACTTACATCATCACAGATTTTCTTACTTTGATTTTTTAGCGCCTCACTAACTTCAGTTATTTTGTTTATTTTATTTACACTGTTTTCACAAGCCTGCTGTGCGTTTTGCATAGCTTTAATTCTCTTGGAGTATCTTATTTCTATAGCTTCAAATAAACTTTTTATTTCCATTTCATATTTTTTCAAAGAGCCTTCAAATTCATTTTTGTATTCATTAAGTAATTGCAGTTTCTTTCAACCGTATTATGCATTTCTTTTACCACTGCATCCACATTTTCTATGTACATCATACAATCTTCACATATGTACCTCACACTTTTACATGCATCAAATATATTATTACTGTATGTGTCAAGTCCACTACATGTAATCGTATAGCGGAATATTTTTCCACACACTCCCGCACATCTAATGCCTGATTCCCCACGAATGACTCTTCCGCATTTATTGCAATTGTTCATTTTAAATTATAAAATGTTTTCAGCAGCATACACTTCTAAATAATTGAAATTATGTGCTTACAAAATTTAAAAGTCCTAACTTCACCGTATCTTCTATAAACACAGTTTTCTATCTATAAACTCGGATCGCTCACGATTACGTCTGCTCACAATCACGTCTACAAGAAGTGTGCACCTTTGTTTTTCAGCAGTTTAAATTCTTCGCTGTTTTTCGAATATTTTTATTTTGCCAGCAGTGATTTTTACGGCCGAATTAAAAAAAAAAAAAACCCACAGGGGCGCGCGCCGTGGCGCAGGGTTAGTGTGTCAGACCACTTCACATGAGGTTCCATGTTCGAATCCCAGAAAACACAAAAAAAAATATTCACCGTCCCACCTGAATGACAAACATCAGAGAGTATTGTTGTCACGAAAAAGCTTCTGAAAACAAAATTAAAATTGCCAATTTGATACAGCACAAAACTGTAGGTTCGTGTGAAAAATATAACTCACACAGCATGAGTGATTGGGAGAAGTTAGGCCTAGGCACTTGATGAGCTGTTGCGCCAAATATTATTATTATTTTTAATTGATTTTACTGTCACTGAGTACTTATAAAAATAAGCGAATTTTTTTACATTATTAAGTCAAATGAATACTGTAATAGCGAACAATATTTGGCCGATTTAAAATAGTAGACTAGTTTTTACCTATATTTGTTTTTTCCCGAAAAAGAAGTTAATCAAAATGAAAAACAATTAGCCATGTATGACACTTTGTCTCTATCTATTATTTTTCCCATAATTGTGTATTGAGTCTTCGACATATGTATGTATGTAGGTACAAACCTAAACGGTCGTAGCGGATTCCCGTGAGTCGAAAAAAAACTAAACGCAATGAATTCTCGACATCTTTACAAATTAAAATTCCACAATTCTCCGAAAGGAATTCTAGTGAAAGCATTGTTCGTATTTTCGGAAGTTTGTAAGTTGAGTGCTCGTATGTCGGGAGCTTTCTGTATACGGTATATGTAAATGTATATTGTTGTGTAAACGGAGCGTGTATAGTACGTCGAACTACTAGAAAACTTTGAAGCGCTTTTCGTGGCCCCATCCCTCGCGAGCGTCTGGCAAATACCACGTTTACATGACCCGATTGAGGGATTGAGTTGAAATCGGATCGAAAGAGGATTGAGTTTGACGTTTTCCTCTGTGCGTGAATTTAAGCATGCCAAACTATTTACCCTTATCCGCCATTTTATTTTCATGACGCCAAAGTAATGACAAAATGATAAATAAAAAATATGGAAACAATGCACGCGAAAGTGTTAAATAATAAGCAAAAACTCCATAAAATGATAAAGAAAAAAAAGGAAACAATGCTTGCAAATGGTAAAGAAATTTGTATGGAGTTGTACCTCCTCTTTGTTGAGAAAAAAAATCCCTTTTTTACTATCTGACGTCAGAACGGGATAGTTCTTTCCTTCTTTCACTATCTGTCAAACTCGATCCGTCGATGAGCGTTTACATGCAAAATATCAACTCGATCACAGAAAATTTTGTGATTGGATCGAATTAATCACGCTTCAATTCGATCTGTGTTTACATAGTAATCGATCCGAATTGAATCTGAATTCAGTCCGTCATGCAAACGGGGTAAAATATCTGAAAGGATTTCTATTATGAAATAGATTTCCAAAAATACATTGCTCTTCAAATACTGCATACAAGTGTAGCTCCCTTCCATTCGTACCAAAAATAAAGCAAGCACAACATGAATAGTTACGAGAAACTAGGTCCTAAGCCATTTAAGGGATGCTAGCTCCAAATGTACATATTTTAAATAGACAACTCATATGAAGCAATTCTTTTTTAGCTCGGACGGACACAGCCATATAGATCTACTAATTATATCTATAAAAACAAAAGCACGAGCTTAAGACCAGAACAGTTTCAAAAATTAAAGAATAAACTTACTTTCCGTCAATTGATTTGTGAATATAGTGCATCCATCAACCCAAATATAACTCAACTTATCTGAAGTAAGATCGGATAACGTTGACAACCTCTTCGCAGACCAGTTGAGGACGTTCCTTATATATGATGATTCCAAATTCAACCCATTCCTAGAAGAGAAGAAATGTTGATTTCATCTACACAAAAAGTCTTTAAAATAACATTACTTTTCAGAATACTTTAAAAGAACCATATTTCGAACTGTTTCAACCAACCGCTCTGTTTCCTTTTCATCTGAAAGTTTTCTCATAATTTCCAAATTATTAAATTCATCGAGTAAACACGGATTTAATCTGCTTGGATTTAAATTGAGGCTCTCTATATCAAACTATGAGAAGTAGAATATTTACTTAACGAACCACGGAACCTATTTTGCCTTCCTAGCTACATACCGTCTTCGAAAGGGACTCAAACGATTGGATTGCAGGCTTCTTTGATTGTTCTCTTTGAAATCCACCTCCAGCGGATGTAACATAATTCACTAAGGCAAGTGGAAAAATACCGCGGTCACTGAAACGAAAGCAAAATAAATACGTTTAGATGGAACCGGTGACTTTCAACACATACTCGTAATTTTTTCATTATTCACTTTTGTGTAAAACTACACCGAAACAAATTTGAACCGAGAATTTATCTAAAAGAATACGGCCATACTGTACATACAGCTTTTATAATTTATTTTAAATATCCTCCTTTTTAATGAATGTTTTTTTCAATAGCTTTTCCTTCAAACTCAATTTATGATATATGTATTGTTGTAATAGTTTTAGTATTTTCGATAGTAAGGCAGTGTTATACCATATACGATTATCTATAATTTGTGCAAAATAGTCTTAAGAAAATAAAGTATCTTTATCGCTACAATAAAACATGCCATTAAATATCATAACAGCTGCGATATCAGTCTTCATTGTAGTTTTCATTCCGCCACATGGTTTAACTCTTGTCTTGTAGCCTCTAAGTAGTTTAAGTGTTGTCAACAATTATAACCTTCCAACCGGAAGTCAGCGAACCCAAGGGAATTTTATGTATGAGGCTACTACCCAAATTACAATGGAAGGAGAAAAAGCTCGCTCAAATTGGAGAAATCATCAGAGTCTTACCCAAACTCCACCATCAGTAGGAGCAGTGGTCAACAATGTTTTGAACCGTAGTTTGGTATGGAATGCTTAAGAGCGAGACAGATATCTTTTCCATGGCTTAGGGCGTTCCGACGAAGGATTCTTTAAAAATCTTTATATGGATGCTAATAGCACATTTAAGGCATTATGTAGGCGTAAAAAGGAAACACAATATGAATTGGAGGCAGTAATAAAATCTTTGAGTTGGAGTCATTCGAAAAGAATTTAAGGAAGCATTTATCTTTCCGATTCATAAAAAAAAGCTTGTCTGATCGGGGAAATTATTAAGGCATTTTTTTCCTTAACACATCGTAAAATATTTACTGGGATCTTGTTAGGTTATTCCACGATCGATCACATTTTCGTCCTAAGGAATTTCGCAGAAAGATTTTATCGGAATGGCAAAATGTTATACCCTTTTTGTCGATTTCAAGGCGGCATTCGATACAGTCGATTGCGATGCCCTAGTTTATAAGCCTGGAAATGTCTCGGAAGTTCGGCAGAGTTCTACCAAAATCTTTACAACGAAACTCAGGCAGCAGTGTAAAATGGCGAGAAATTATCTAAATGGTTTCACAAGAAATCTGGAGTAAGATAAGGATGTACACTAAGCTCGTCTTTATTTTCGCCGTTTAATGACGACTTAATTTATTGCTTACCCGGAGGTATTGAGTATGCCGGAAACAAATTGCTTCAATTTCGGAGTCTCTCCAATTGATGATCAATCGCCTGCATCATTACTGCTCGTTGTATCAATAAATTTGGAGAAATCCAAAGTATTGATTTTTAAAAGAGGCTTCAAATGAAGGGTGGTGCTATAATGGTGGAGCATCGAAGTCAATCAAAAACACCTCGGCGTTTACGTGACTAAAAATGTATGCATGAAAAGACAACTGAAGTAGAACCTTCTTAAGGCTAAACGCGCTTTAAGCGCATCATGGAAACGATGTTTTGTCAATAAAAACTTTGCTCACAGCAGCAAGTACAAAGTTTTTGAAACAAACAATTTTATGGGACGCAAGTATGGAGCAGACATTATGAAACTGTTGAAAAGTCAAGTTACTACATGTGTTAAACGAGTATTTCGCTTTCAGCTTGCAACCCCAATTACATGATTATGTGGAATAGTCTCTACTGTTTATCAAAATACTAAGGTTACAAGTAGACTATATCTTGAGTCCTCAATATGAACAACGATCTGTTGCCTAAGTGGCTCTCCAAGAAATTCGTAGTAAAGACAGCTGGTACGTGGAATGATTGGAACTGCCAGACTTTTGTGGCATTAATCTAAATCTAAATAGCTCAGATTTCAACAGCTGTACTTTATCAACTAATCTCAACGGTAAACATAAAATACAGGCAGCGGTTCTTATAGCAGGCGATGGGATCCCTGCATACGATGATTAACAGCCGTTTATGTCACGACCTTCAGCTGAAAAAGGAGGCACTTCCTCGGTACGGACATCTTGACAGACCATGAAACATTAGCCCCGCTTAATGAATTGAATGTATCCAAGCTATATCGTTTTGCATACGAAAGAATAGCAAATGAAAATTTTTAAATTGATTTTTGTTTTTCTTTTACTATGAAATTGAAAAAAAATTAGTTGCTAACCCTGCAGACGGCAATGCCATGTTATGTGATTTTTTTAATAGTATATTGTGAATTTGATCTTTTAAAACGGTTGCACTGTCAAATTATTGTCCTATTTAGATATAATACACGGTCACACTGTTACTCTGTACTGAGCCCAACCAAATTCAAAGCTTACCGAAACTGCTTTATGTTTATATCTCCTTGCCGCTTGCTTAATTTAGTCCCATCTGCATTAATCAGTAATGGTAGGTGTCCGTATTTAGGAGGATTCCAACCAAACGCCCTAATAGATAATCATTACTTAATATGAAATACATTTTATCAAACATACTTACTTATAAAGTAATAAATGCTTTGTTGTTGACGTCTGCCATTCTACTCCACGAAACACATGGGTTATATTCATTAAATGATCATCCACGACATTTGCAAAATGATAAGTGGGAAATCCATCCGACTTAATAATAACGGGATCACCTTCACTATCAGTCGCATTAATAAAAATGTTTCCATAAATCAAGTCGTGTACGGGTTCAGCATAATTGCCAATTTTAAAACGAATACAGGAAGGCAATCCCTTCTCTATCTTTTCTTGGACTTCTGAGGACGCCATGTGCCGACATTTATTATCGTAACGAGGAATTTGTCTTAGCTTAAGCGCCTCTTTCCGCAACAGTTCCAAGCGAGTTTCTGTACAAAAACACCGGTACGCTGCTTTAGTCTCTAGTAATTCCTGCACTGCCTCACTGGCGATTGAGGATTAACATATAATGTATTTCAGAGCAATTCATGAGAATGGCTTAAGGTACTTATAAATATGTATACGTTGGCTCTGAGTATACGGCGCATAGTTCCCTCCTAATGTAGGTCCTTCATCAATTTCGATCCCAATCCACCTTAGATCGTCAATGAGAGATGATGTAGCATCATTTACTAGGCGCGTTTGGTCGGTATCTTCTATTCTTAATATGAATTTACCATTGTGTTTCTGTGCAAACAGATAGTTATACAAGGCCGTGCGAAGACCACCAAGATGAAGGTAACCTAAGGATAATTTGTGTTCACTATCTTGATTTACTGCTCTCGAGAAATACATACCTGTTGGACTTGGTGCAAATCGCACTCGTACATCATGCAGACTTCGGATTCCTTTGCAGACAAATGAGCTCAATTTGACTCCAGTTATTAAAGGCATTTTAGAAAAAGCGCCCCTGAAGTTAAACAAAAATGCAGTCCACTCAACTAGCAAATAGAACACATATTTTTTTTACCGACATTCAGAGGAATCCACACATCCAAACGAGGTTAAAGAAACTTTAACTTCCCTTCGAACCATTCGACTTTGACAAGCCGTGCGGCGCTCTCTATCTCATATTATCTGTGGGAAAAACTAACTGTTAATGCGTTCGAAGTCTAGTGAAAATTATGAAAAACTCCAATTTGGTATTTTTCGTAATTTTTACTTGACTTGGAACGTACGTCGTTCTCTTTGGCTTCACTCCCTATTTTCTTCTTTTTGATTCCAAGCAGGGTTGTCGCTGTACATTTTAGAAAGTCGCAAAAAAGGGTGACGAGCAAATACAAATAAAAAAAAAAACTACGCTCATACCTCGCTATACGGCATTTCTTTAAAAAGGCTTTTTTTTTATTATTTTGTTTCCGTTTTACGGCCAATATTTTTCCTTACAGAGGAAAAAAAAAATAAAAATATAAAGGTTCTTACAATGCAAGAAAATGCATTATGCACATTATGTACCTTGTCTATTTTGTCTACTTTAAGTTGAGAATTTTTTCTTGCTTGTTCTTTTCTTGACTTTCAATCTTCATGTGTCCCATACCAAAAAAATATGTATGCATCTGCAAATTATACAACGCATTAGTGCACAACAAATTCGATGTCGGCATCGTTAAGTTTGAATTTCCTAGACATGGGTTCCTCTTTGGTCTGAGGCGTAGTTTCTAAGTCAGAAGAAGTGTTGTAGCACGTCGGATTGAAGCAGTTGAGAAGGTTTTCCAAATTTGTTCAGCCCACTGTTCAAACAATACGTGATAATAAAGATAAAATCAAGCCGCATGATATTCAGGATTATCGTGAATTATTTTTCCCTAGGAAATGTTCCCGAAGAAAAATTAGGTATCTTAAAAAACAGGGTACAAATTCACTGGGTAAAAATTAAATATCGTGTTCGCGTTGAAAATTCTTCTGAATTGTCATTCAAGATACCTATTTCCTTTTCGGCGAATTATTTCATCTTTTTTGAAGATATCTAATTTTTCCGCCGGATAAATTCCGAGGGAAGATTTATTCACGATAACCCTGATTATGGAGAAAATTGAAAAATTGCTCATCCTATGGTTCGAAGACAACAACAAAAGAAAGATGCCAATGAGTCAAATGATTATCCAAGAAAAGGCTAAGAGCATTTTTGAAAATCTTAAATTGGAGGATGTTGATGAAGCGTCAAAAGGTGAAATTTTCCGAGGAAGTCGAGGTTGGTTTGAAAGATTTAAAAATCCTCATAGTTTGTAAAACACCAAGATGCAATTTTTTCGTTTATTTTTTTTGAAGATTTTGAACCAATCCAATGGATTTTGTATGAGTTTGTGTGAAACAAAATGACGCGTAGTACGGCAATCCATTTCTTTTTTGTTGTGAACGATTATGATGAGCAACTAAATGGAATTTTTGTTGGAAAAATATTTTGTATACGAAAAGTTCTCAAAAAAAGTAAAAAGGGTCAAAAAACTGTGCTTGTTTAAAGTCGGATCATAGTATCTTTCCGTTAAACGACTAAAGTCGCATAGCGGCAACGCTAATTACAATGGAACATGTGAAATCGTATTCTGCTTAGTTGTGCGTGTGTTGGTGAAAGGTCAGATTTCTTTTTTATCTTTTCCACAAACACACAAAACAAAAAATAGGCCAATGGAAAACGATATAAGCAATTACATCACCTTTTCATAATTACATTATCAATTATTATTTATATCACATATGGAAATTACTTTCTACTGACTTCTCTCAACTGAGAAAATAATATAACACCGAGTCTCCACGAGACATATTTATTTCAAACATTATGCCAGACATCATGTTAGAAATTTTTATTTTTTTATACGGTGGGCAAATTATGTCAAGAAATTTCATTTTCAACCATGTCACGTAAGAGCAAGCAACGACCAATTCTTGCTTGGCACCGAGTCTCCACGAGACATATTTATTTCAGACTTCATGTAAGGCACCAATCAGCCGTTTTCTTCGTAGTAAAACTCAAATTGACACTCCCTGTCAAATTTATTTCCGGGTTTATTTCCGCAGAGATAGCAAGAAATGAAAGCAGAAATCGATTTCTTGAAATGAGTCATTTTAAGAAATTTGCGGTCTCCATTGGAAATTTCGATTGCATGAAATATTTCTTGCAATGAATTATTGCCAGTGGAGACCACGGGTTAGCAAACGAATGCGTTTTGTACCATATGACTTCGACAAGTAGTCCGATGTGAGAGTTTATATGTGTGAGTGCATTTTGAGAGCACTCCTAAGCCAATGGAACATGTTTGGGAGTGCTTGTTTTGTTCGGAACACAAAGTACTCATTTTTGCTAATGGAAAACGACATGTTTAAACCATGCTCGTGAACATCGGCTGTGGTTGACAAAGGCTGAAAGGCAAGGCAAATGTGTATGCAAAATCAAAAATGCGCGTACGCATAGATTCGACTCAAGAATGATAGAGCACAAGATTAGGAATTGTGGATGTGGGCCATGTTAATCTTTTTTCTGCTAGCTGTAATACGTCGCAGGAGACCCACCATCTTTTATTTGTCGGATTTTCCTGTGACTTGGCGTATAATTCTTAGAGTTTGAACATTTTTTTGTAAACCGTTGGTGAAAAAAAAGAAAAGTGCAGTGGTGCAGAGGGTAGTGCGTTTGCTCGTTAATGGAACAGCAATCCTCAGCCACCAGGAAAACGAATTACATCGGAGTTTTTCCAACCACTGTGACTGCACCAAAGAAATGTTCCTGCGCGGCAGAACAATAGACCGGAGAGTCTGAGCGCTCTGGGATTTGGGTTCCTTAAAAAAAAAAAAAAATAAAAAATACGTAAAGGCTATGGAAATCCTATTAAATTTTATTGCTTTCCTAGGGACAAAGTCTTGATGATGCAATGAGTTAATTGCGGACGAAAATACCAATTCAGTGCGAAAACATCTCAAATTTATTGTGCTCAATTTGCTCCGGATGATATAGAAAGCAATCTCCAATTTGAAATAAGTATGTTATTATATTTTAGTTTAAATTCATACAAACCTAATTTTGGAAAATTGACAGGACTTAGTCAGAAATATTGATATAAATTGAAGACGGAAACTAGTCCAACTACATACCTACAAGCTGAAAAAGTTTCCATTTCATCTTGCTACAACCGGATGCATGTTAGAGCTATGCAAAGGATGATTGCATGCCTGCTTCAGCAAACCCCAGCTCCTGACCTAATACTTCTGTTTGCTTACAGTCAAATGACTGGTTAGATATTATGAATGTGATCCCATGCATACAGCCTGGCTCTGGATATTCAAGATCCCATTTTGGACCAAACGACGAAGCTGATATTCGATATGAGAGTAATTGGAAAGGATAACTTACTACCTTTCCAGAGAGTTGGATATACTTACGATTCATTGACTCGATTAGATATGTTACTTATAAAAGTTATTTTTAGGCATTATTCAGTCTAACTATGCGCTTAAAAATCTGCTAACGGACTTGAAGAATCGCTTCAAGTTCAATTACATCTTGTCATATCGTCTTAATCAAGATGTATTAGAAAACTTTTTTGGTATTTGGAAGATACGCCCCATCTAGAAGTATTGGATTATATCCTTATAGGCTATTTTTCTCGATTTATTTGATGGACATTTTTTTGATTTGTTGAAATTTTTGGTATACATAGGTGCAATTCTTAAAAGTATATCAATAAGCCCGGGCAACATTGAAGTACATCAATACCATAGCTCACGACAGCTTAGAAAATCTAGCCACACGTTGCGTGAAAAACTCCCAGACATTCGAGTTCACCCCGAAGGGGATAATACCTTTACATGGGTAAGTCACCTAAACGAAGGAAGTTTATTAAAGCCAACGGCGGATTTGATGCTGCGCATGAATACTCTTGAAAAATTTTAAGACTTTTTTGAACGTATTTAGAGCTAGCGGCGACCATAAGTTGCGAGGAGCTCGTAAATTGCTGTTATTTAGAGCACGAATGTTTTTTTAGGATAAGGAAACTAATTACGGAAATCGTTGAGAATTCTCATAAAAGAAAGAGAAAATTTAACAAAATATTATTAACTAGACTATAACAAGCCCTTAGCGAACTCGGGCATAGGGTAGGTAGGTAGCTGTGGTGCTTCATCTTAAGAGATGGGTCCCGTTTTGATACTATAAAACTCATGTACCTGGATATAAAAGGTGTGTTGGTGTGGAGTCTCTAGATCCGGCCTGTGGAATTTAAAAAGGTTATTAAGCGTTAAGCGGCTAAGAAGCGTTTGGAGAGGACGGACGTGTTTACTCTAAGTTTCGTGGGGTGTAAACTTACAGTTTTTATTTTACCTTTTAATTCTTTGCATATAAATAAAAAAAAATGGATTGTATAATTTGTAATAAAAAAATAGATCGCGGTTGTGAGACCAAAATCACCTGCGTCGACTGCAATGTGTATTTCCAATGTTTGTGTGTAAAACTTAATCCGTCGGATATAGAATATATGAACACTCACAATGTTCCATATCGTTGCGACAATTGTAACGCTCTTCGCCGTAAATCTCTGCAACATCAAAGTGCATCGATACCATCATCGGCAGGAACTACATCTACAACGAAACAGAGGGCAAAGCGGAATCAGCAAACAGTCGCTAAGTTACAAAGCGTCACTGAGTCGACGGTTCAACAACCTGCAACAGCATTGCGTGTGCATGATCTACCACAACAGTTCGATGATGGCACAGTTACATTGCAAATGCTCTATAAAGAGATTATTTGTCTGAAAAAAATGCATTGTGACTTCATCAACACAGTTAATCAGCTGAAAGAAGAGAATGAAAAGCTAACATCGAAAGTTTCATCACTGGAGAGCAGGCTGAATTGGAGAGAGCAGAAGAATTTTGAGACTGTCATCGAGATTGCTGGTGTACCTGGTGTCAACAATAGGTCTGTTCCTTTACTTGCAAATTCGTACAAATTTGTACGAGTTTGTACGAATTCTTACTCAACAGCGTTCCTTTACTCAAAAAAGTAGTAAAAGAGAGAGGCAACGAGAGAGTAAAAATTTCCCCTCAGTGAAAAATCTTACGAATTCTTACTCAACAAATTTCTGCCGGTAAGAAGTGTACTTTCTGTCAAAGTCAGCTGTTACTTTGTTTGGATGTTTATATTTTTCTTTTGTTTTGGGTTATTTTTCATTTTAGTTCAATTTGCAGCAAAAGGGCAAATAAAAAATAAAAAAAAAGAGGACCCAAATGAAAGTTGAATATTTTCCTAAGACATTCCTGCGCATTTAAATATGTAAATTTGTATTTAAAAGCAATAAAAACGAACTTCAAAGTTCAATGAAAATGGTTTACATAGATGTGGAGTACGGAAAAAACAGCTGAAAACGTTGACGTTTAATTATGGGCAAGCTTTTTTGTCTAACGCGTTCCTTTACTTTTTTGTAGCTTCTCTCTTTGAGGCAGAATTTTACTCTTAAGGTTGATAATTTCTCTTTTACTATTTTTTGCCCAAAAAGTAAAAGAACAGACCTAATAACAATGCAGGGGAATGTGTTCGAACAATTTTCAACAACGCGTGGATGGCTCCGTGTCATCCACAGATATTCAAAAATGTTACGTTAAACGTGTATTAAAGAAAAACAACAATAATGATGTAATTCGCGTACACTTCTCTTGCTAGGTCCATTCACAGCTCAGCGACCTGCGAATGCGAATAAGCGAATATTCGCAAATTTTGACATTTCTTTCACAGCTACTTTTTTATCTGGTCGCGCCAATCCGCGAATTTCAGTTGTCATTAATTTTGTAACTAATTGCCTAAACGTGAAAAATGTATGAAAACATAGCGCAGCTTTTATTCAGAAGGTGATATCTTACCTTCGTTTGGTAAATTCAACCACAATCTTACCCACCAAGAAGAAAACAAAAGAATTGTGAGGTTAAACTCTCGCGAATGTTTTGGTCGCGGGAATGTGGATTGCGTCCTACATGTGTGGAATGTGAGTAAAAGTTGACAGTTCGCAAAAATCATTCGCTTATTCGCGGAAACATTGGCGAATTGTTAATTTCTTCGCAGAAACTAATTACAATTCAACTTTTTATATATTAATCGATAGATAAATTAAGGTCCGTTCTTTTGGAATAGTAAAATTGCCCATGGCGTGCTTATAAATGTGCTAAAAACCATTTGTTCGCAATTTGGGCATTCGCAGTTCGCTGAGCTGTGAATGGACATTTAGAGGTAAAAGAAAAAATAATGAAAGCCAAGAAAACTGCAATGAAGAAATTAAATTCTGCATTATTTGTCGCGGGCACAAAGGACAATATTTTTATAAATGATTGCTTAACAAACTATACCAGAGCTTTATTTATGGAAGCAAAAAAATTAAAAGCGGAAAAAAACTATAAGTATTTATGGTTTAAAAATTCGCGTATCTTAATAAGAAAAGTGGAGAAGGGTAGGGTTGTTGCTATTAGATCGTTTCTTGATCTTTCATCGCTGAAAGATATATTGTCTTTCACTTTAGTTAATACATTTCAGAATGTCTATCTTTAATTTAAATGATAATCTTTTAAGCAACAACCCCACCCATAATACAATAGTAAACATAAATGATGGAATCTTTGCCTGTAATTCAAATCAGCGCTCTGATTTGTTGTGCATCAGAATATACATACGTAGTTTGCGGCAAAATTTTAATTTATTAGTGTGCAATCTTCAAGCTCTTGTGTTCTTACCCGATTTGATATTTGTAAGTGAGATATGGATTTTTGACTGCGAAAAAGGTGATTATTATATTCCGGGCTACAATTTGTTTCTTAACACTAATGAAACGTATGCTGCAGGTGGAGTGGGAGTTTTTGTTCGAGATTGTTTAGATTTCGGTAATTATAAAGTAAATTATAAATCAGAAAATTCTGTGACAACAAAACTTTAAAAACAGTATATTTTGTAATTTTTGAATCAAAATTACAGTACGGAATAAGTTGCTGAGGTGGTGCTTACCAAGCAAAGCTTAAGCCGTTGATTGTGCTGCAAAAATGAGCTATCAGACAAATATGTGGGGTCAATCGTTTAGCTCGCTCTATGGCTTTGTTCAGATCATTGAAAATGTTACCACTTAAACATTTATACTACTTTAAAGTTTCTAAAATCTTTTTTATGAGAGGTGGTTATTTACAGAGTCCAATTTCCAATTTGCGTAGCAATTCAGTTAATGTTGTCGTTATTCCTTTTTTTCTAGCACTTTATTTAAAAACTTTTACTCCATTGTGTCCTGCAAATTATTTAGTAAACTTCCTTTAAATATCCGAGGCATAAGATCTTTGCACAACTTCTTAAAACAAGTCAAAATATGGTTTCTGAATTTTGATCATGATGAAATTGCTGAACTATGTCATTTAAATATATCATATATTGCTTAATTGTTCTACATACTTTGTATATGCTTTAACTTCAAGTTTTTCTCCTCTTTTATTGTAAATATACTTTTTTTTTTGGATATGTATAAATGAATTAAATACTGTTCACCCCACATTACAAATATATTTTCTTTTATAAAGTGGCATTATCACTATTTTTAATTTATAAATACAAATGTCACTACATACCCTTAATTACAATATTGTTATGGTAGATTAAGTAAAAGGAATTTGTTAAATTAAGAATAAATTAAGAATAATGAATGAATAAACTAAAAAAAAAAAAAAAAACTAAATCTTCAATGTTTCTTACTGAGACTTCCTCAAGGGAATCGTAAAAGGGTTTTCCTAAAGCTCCGCCCTAGCTAGTGGCGCCAGGCGCATAAAAAGTGGATAAGGGTTTCTTTCTCAGTAGCGACATTGCAACTGCGACAATGTGTGTTGTGTGGGATACCTTAGCCTAGTCCATCTCAGGTTGGCTTGGGCAAGGAATTTTGAGGATATTTCTGCTTTGACTGCTCCAAGCGGAAATTGAACAGATTCCACAAGAGGGCTGTGGAGGGCTGAGCCTGCCTAGCCACTTCATCCTCAAGTTCGTTTCCATAAACGTTACTGTGCCCTTGAACCCACATCAGGGCTACCTTGAGTTGACTATCTAGCGAGGTAGCTCATTTTGGCAATCAAGCTCCAGCTTGGAGGATGAAGTAACCGATGCAATGGCTTTGATGGCTGCTTGGCTATCAATAAAAATAACGATTTTTTGCCTCGGCGTTATATTGGTGTGTGTTTTGGTCTAATGGAAAGCTTCCCGGACAGCGAGTAATTCTGCCTGAAACGCACTGGCAGAATCCGGGAGCCTATAGGATTTAGAGATGTTTAAGGATTCGGAGAACACACCCGCACCGACCCCACAGTTCATCTTTGAGCCGTCTGTGTAGATTATTACGTCGAAATCCTTAATTACCTGTCCATCTTGCCATTCTGACCTTGTGGGGAATTGAACGTCGAAGCGCTTTGTGAAATTCAATTTGGGTATCATGTAATCTGTTATGGGCAGAGCGAGTTCTCTCGACAGAGAGTTTAAAATGTTGCTATGCCCATAGGGTTTCATAATCCAGCACCCAGACTCCCTCAGTCTGACCGCACTGTGTGCTGTGATGTTTATTAAGTGTAGATCTAAGGCGGTGGTTATGTAGCAAGCGAGTAATACTAGCGCGAGCTCGCGCTCTCTTGGGCTTTTAGGCTGGTCGATTAAAATTTAGCTAGTTAACGCTTCAGTTTCTATTTGGTTTCAGTGAAGTGCACAACATGTCGCTTTTTTAGACAAAGAAATTTTATTAACAGAAAGTGCGTGGTTGAGATACGCATTTTTAAAAAGAAAAAAACAGCGTATCCATCCTGTAAACGAATTACGGTCTCAATTAGGTGAATATCACCACTTGCACAAAATGCTTAAGGAAGATGGAGATCGGTTTTCCATTACCGAATGAGTATTTCCACATTCGATTAGATATTAAATAAAACACGGTTATCTATTCAAAAAGGAACAAGTAATTTTGTTCGCATGTTCCACAGACAACTCCGTTTCTGCACTTCACTTATTCATTTTTCACGAACCATTTTCTGTTGGTAGGACTTTTCGACTAAGCTCGCGCTTGCAAATGAAATTGAGTTCACTGCAGAAAATTTAAAAGCGCGAGCTACTGAGAGCTCGCGCTTCCTTGCGCTTGTAAAATTATGTTACATAACCACAATGCCCTGGCAAGATGAACTTTATTTTAAAGCACGAGCTCGCGCTTCCTAGCGCTAGTACTACTCGCTAGCTACATAACCACAGCCTAAAGGTAGGAGATGCAAGAAGACTGTTAGAGCGTCGGTCGGGGTTGACCGTAGAGCGCCTGTGGTGCCTATGCATGCCGTTCTTTGTACCTTGTTAAGTTTGGTTATGTTATAAGCCTTGTTCAGAGCTGGCCACCATATTATTGACCCATATGTGAGAATTCGTCGTACCACGGATTTGTACATCCATAAGGTCAATTTTGCCTGCAGTTCCAATTTTTTCCGAAGGTTTTGCTACAAGCATAGAAAGCTATACATGCCTTCTTTACTCGTTGTTTTATGTTTAGCTTCCAGTTAAGTCTAGGATCTAGGGTAACTCCTAGATATCTAGCACTGGACGATAAGGAGAGTGGTTGGCCATTTAGCCGAGGAAGTGCGAAGTCAGGTGTTTTGGTTTAAGTGGTGAAGAGCATCAGTTCAGTTTTGCTGAAGTTGACACCGAGACCACACTTTTGGCCCAAGCGCTTACTTTGCTCAGAGCATTTTCCGTGATTTCGCTTATGACGGAGAGAAACTTTCCTGACACTAGTATCACCATATCGTCTGCATACCCGACTACCTTGATTCTTTCTCTGTCTAATGTTAAGAGGATTTTATTCATGACTATCAGCCATAGTAGAGGTGAGATAACACTGCCCTGTGGTGTTCCCTTACTGGGAATTTTAGTAATATTGCTATTACTTAGTGTTGCCTGAATAATTCTAGTGCAAAGCATAGAAACGATCCATTGACTTAGATTGCTTTCTATTCCCAGCTCCGTAACGGACTCTAGGATTGCTTCAGTGTGTACGTTTTTAAAGGCTCCTTCTATGTCTAGGAAGGTAGCTAGGGTATATTCTTTGTAGTGTATAGAGTTTTCTATAGTGCGTACTACCTCGTGAAGAGCTGTCTCTGTTGATCTACCTTCGAGGTATGCGTGCTGAGCTTTGGAGAGGGATGGTTCTATTTTGCTTCGTAAATGGTTGTCCAGGACCACTCTCACTCGTCTCCAAGAAGGAGGTACATGGTTGTTCAGTAAGCAGCTCCTGAAAATCGACGTAAGCTATGGAATTGCTAGGCCTTGCGACTTCTGTAGCATAATGGGTAAAATGTCGTCCAGGCCCGGGGATTTATAAGGAGCGAAACTGTTTAAGGCCCAGGAAATTCTTTCCTCTGTAATAATGGGTATAAGGTTTTCCCAGGCATTAGATTACATGCGCTGGCTCTGCACCATTATCTGTGCAACCGGGAAAATGGGTGTTTATCAGGAGTTCTACAGATTCTGCTGTAGACTTAGTCCATTCCCCATCCATCTTTCTAAGTAGAGATGGATTGGAGTGTTCTTTCGACCGAATTTTACTGAGTCTTGCAGAGTCCTTAAGAGTCTCAATGGATTGGCAGTTATCTATCCATGACTGTCTTTCACCCACTCTGACAGATTGTTTATATTTTCTAAGGCAGTCTTTATAAGGCTGCCAGTATATACAGCTATGGCAGATATTGAAGGTCTCTCTCGTCAGCTTCCTAAGACGTGAGAGTTCCTCGTTCCACCAAGGCTATATTTGACTGGATACGAGGCTTTATACGCCGTATTAAAAGCTTTTTCGCTCTACTTTGTTGTCGAGTTCTGTAATTGAGGTTATTTTTGGTTTGGGGGTTTTACGGAGCTTTGAACTTATGACTAGACCAAACTTAGCCCAGCCGATTCTTTTGGGGTTTCTAAAACAGTTTAGAAGACTCAATCTCAAGATCTACATCGAAGCGTATCCAATTATGGTCTGAGAAAGATTTCAGATTCGATACTCTCCAATTTTCAACTGTGATATTATGGTTATTGCTAGAGAGTGTGAGTGTTCTTCCAACTGCTAAAATTATCCGTACTGGGAAAGATAAAAGTCGGGTTGCTACCCTTGTTGCAGATAGAAAAGTTGTTTTCAATAATATAATCAAACAAAGACTCACTGCGTTCGCTGTTCTCTGAGCTGCCCCATACCGTATGTCGGGTGTTGGCTTCGCAGCCCATTAGCAGGCTGGTCTTTGTAGTGGACGGATGCGATTATGAGGTCCGCCCTGCCCGCGTTGTCTATTTTAACAACTGTTAAATCAGAAGAGCTAATATTTGGACATATAAATGCTTTAATATATTTTTTAGCTATAATGCAGGTTCTTGGCTTACCTTGTTTGATAATATTGCAGTTGTAGAAAAGGTTGTATTGGTTGTCGCTTAGGCCCTTTATGTTAGAGCCATTAACCCATGGTTCTTAGACAATGCTGATGTCAATGTCTTCCTTCTTTAAAAAGACCATCAGATTATCTGAAGCACACATCGAGTGGCACAGATTAATCTGAATGACTTCCAGCATTGGTATGGTGTTTTGTTGCTGGGGTGGTGGGTAAGGTGGTCTCGATCCTCATGTCCTCCAACAGCCTGTTGGTGTCGTCGACTTCGTCTAAGTCGTCGCTCGGACCTGTTGATCTGAAGATCTTGACCTTGGCGTGTCTGATGCCGAAGCGAAGTTTACAGCCAGTCTTCTCAAGGGTGACGGCACTTTCTTCGCTGATCAGTAAAACGAAGGATAGGGTATTGTTATATGGTTCCTCAACCTTGATGGCTTTCCAGTCATCCATGGGAACCGTTGGATTGTGAAGCTTCAAGCAGTCGATAAGCTTACTGCTTTCAATGGCCACGTTGGGGAGCCAAATGCGGATCCTGGGTCTCTTGGAAATCTCTCTGGTTAAGATTAGCTTGAGTCTTAAGCCGTCCCACGCGTCACGGATCTTGTGAACACAGCCACTTAGGAATTCCTTAGAGAAGGCGTCCTCGCACCCCTCGTGCACGGGTTTTCATTTTTTTTATTGGATTCATCTTTATTAATTATTGGTTCCACGAGTAATACGAAAATTAGGTCGGTCCCGACAGAGCCGATTTATCAGGATAAGGCAAAAATACGACAGACCCCGCCCGTGCATCTGAAGGAGCTCGTTAGAGACTAGTTTAGCCCCCAGCCTGCATTCCTGGGCACGGTTTCCTACATTAAAGCGCTCACACCACCACTGAAATCAGGGACCTCGATCCGATGGTCAAAAAGCATGTGTAGAGAATTAAACTATTGAGGAGTTAAGAATCCGATACAATGCTCCTTGACCTTAGCTATCACCGTCTTGTCATTGCACAAGACTGCCACCCACGTGGAGGGTTAGGATGAGGATCTTTGCCAGCCGAACTCGGGCATACGTCTACCGTTCGCTGTATGCCTATATCGAACTTAACAATTTCGTTCACACTACTTATATGCCCGAGCTGCCATTGGCACATTACATAAGGCAGTAGTAAACTGGATGTGTTATTTTCTTGTATACCAAGTGTGTGTGTTAGCGTTAGTAGTGTAAATATATTTATAAGTTACAAATGTATACGTTAAGCTTGAAGCTGATTATGTAATGGAGAAAACAGTATAAATTGAATAAACAGTGTTCATCTGAGAGCAACAAATACCACATGGTGACGAGGAAAAAGCAGTAAAAAAAGTGAAAAAACAAATAAATAAGAGTACACACAATTATATTAACAGAGACAAATAATTAAATAAAAGACACACACTTTTTTAAAATCAAAGAAAAATAAAATAAAAGTGCAGTAAAATGCTGCAGTGATGGTGATAGCGAAAAGTGAACTATATCAATTTCTTGAGAAAAAACCACGTGGCAGACCGCCAAAATTACGAAGAACTAATATCCTTAGAATACCTATGGATTTTTTAAAGAAAGTAAATCCATTGAGATCTGATGCCAACGTGACAGAGAATTGGAGAATCTTCAAGCAAAATTTTGATTATTTCTGTACGGCAGCTGAGCTAAATAAAAAAAAATCAGAACAAGTGCAAGCGGCAGTTTTCTTAAATACAGTTGGACCAGGAGCTATAGAACTTTTTAATACATCCACTTTTGCAAAGAATGAAGACAAAGACAAGTAACAAAAGAAGTTTACGCAAGTTTCAAATTGCATAACTGCACATAGGCTGCGGCAAAACCATTTGATAGTTTTTTAATGGAGTTAAAAAAAATTTGATTAAACAGTGTGGATTTGGTGATCACTGGAGGCAAGAATGCAGTGAGATCAGCTGGTAGTAGGAGTGGCAGATAAAACACTTCAGAAGCGGTTGTGATGTAATAATGGCTTGAGTCAAGTGACATACACATTGATGTGATGTAATAATGGCACAGGAGAATTATGCCAAACAATTAGACCAACAAATTTCGATCACCTTTGCAAGCATCAAATGACATGCACATCGGCAGCGGCATTAGTGTGTCACCGGTGTCATTTCACAGCATGCTATTGTTTATTCATATTTTTCCCTTTTAATAAGTTTCATAAAATAATTGGTTCAGTCATTTGGCTATTGTTTAGAATTAAGACAGAGTAAGCATAATAAGTAAGTTGAAAATTGTATAAATACCCAATAGTTTATCAATAAAAATTAGTCTTAGCATATCTAAATTATTTGAGCGGAAGGTATCAGCAAGTCACCACCAACTGTGGAAACTCCCAATTTCTGGCTGTTCATTCAGGAGTACCTCGAGGATCTATTTTAGGTTCACTTTTGTTCTCTCTTTTCATCAACGACATGCCTGATGTGTGCCTTGATGCGTCCGTTCACCTGTACGCAGATGATGCCCAGGTGTATTTATCCAGACCAATTGGTTTAATAGGCTAAATGAAGACTTAGATCGAATCCATAAATGGTCCATCCTAAATAAATTGTCCTTAAATCCAACTAAATCAAAAGCAATTGTTATTTCAAAAAGTATAATCGATAGTCGTTCTTTACCACCACTAAATCTAATGGGGCAGTTGGTTCCTTTTGAGGACGAGGTCAAAAACTTAGGTATTTATATTAACCGTACGCTATCCTCCGAAACTCATATTAATTATGTAGTAAAAAGAATTTATTGTGGTCTACGTCAACTCTACATCTCGTCTGCTTTTGTACGAATAACTACTAAGCTTAAACTCGTAAGAGCTCTCTTTATTCCAATTATTAACTTCAGCTCTATAGTATTTAGTAATCCTGACGCATTATCTTTTAGAAAACTCGAGTTAGCATTTAATTCTGCAATACAGTATGTATATGGGCTCCGTAAATATGACCACATTTCGAGATTTTCCCTTAAACTCACCGGTTGTACCCTCAGGCAACATATTAATATAACCAACTGCACTTTCCTATATAACATACTCAAAACTCAGCAACCAAATTATCTCTATCACAACGTACTAGAAATATTAATGTTCCTTATTTCAACTATTTAAACAGTCAATGCTTATTTTTTGTTCACGCCATAAGACTGTGGAATTCTTTACCGCTAAATATACGCCAATCTAATTCGCTCTTTAACTTTAAAAATTCAGTTCTTGATTTTGTAAATAATAATAATCAAAACAACAATATTTTCAATTAATTATTTACCTTATGTTTTCCAATGTCAATTAACTTCTTTCGTCGACTCAATGTAAAATGTTTCTTAACCTTCTTTTTATTTTAAGTTTATTTAAGTACAATTAATGAGAATTTAATTTCTTAATGTACAATCCAAAATGTTCAATAAATGAAATAAATGAAAAATAAAATCTTTTGTTTCGACTCTATTGCGGCGACATCGCCTCCCATTTCAGCGTGCTGCGCTTTGTACAGCAACAGTAGGAACCCCAAGGAACCCCAATTCCAGATGTCCTGCTCCACTGGAACCATACATGGACCATTACATGGCGATCCTGCCAACGTCGATCCTGCCATCTTCGCACAAGAAAGCAAGAAGCGAAGAAGAAGGCCAGAACCTTATGGTCTAGGTTCTATTTTTCCGTTAGAACGATTTTTCTCTTTATCAACGACGACGTAGTAGCTTCACTTTGACCGCCAATGAAATCGGTAGATTTGATTGATTGATTATTGATACCAGACGTCAAGATGGGAGCTAGACCAGAAGGAAGAAGAAGAAGAAAGAGATTTAGCGGTCCAATGCTTAATGTTCCCTGCGCATACTTTTATAATATGATGTCTGTTGGATTCTAACCTGGTAGACCAGTAGTGTATCCGAAGCAAATTCCAGATGCTAACACAGTCCAACAATACCAGATGTTGTTCAGATGTTACCCCAACACAGCCCACACATAATTACACCAAGGGAGCATACCCATCCAGTGTGAATCATCAGTCTTAATCAACGTGATCAATGATATTACAACAAGAACAAAAAACAACTTAAGTTTATGAATGATGATGAATATTTGAAAATCAATACTTATTATAAGAAATATGTACGCAAGCAAATAATTAGAAATAGAATAAGCAATATATAAATATTTAAAGAAAAAACAAAAAGTAATATGCACCAATTAAAATTATTGTTAGCAATCCTACAGAATTTAAAAAAAAAGTCCAAATAGAGTATATAGTAGTGAATACATACAAAAAAAGCAATTAGAAATATCGCAGATTTGGGACAGACTACTAGAAGAAACAGAAACCGAAGAATTAGAAGAAGCAAAAACATATTTTAGGGATATAGCAAGCCAAATAATTAGTTTACTTAAGGGAAAAGAAGATCAGGAAGATAATAAAATGGCAAAATTCGATATTTTGACGGCTGGAAAACTTCTGCCAAAATTTAATAGTAATCAGAAAACATTATCAAATTTTCTCGGTCTGATTAAATTTTATAGCAACTCATTAGGCAGTGAAGAAGACAAAACAAAATTAGTTGAATTTGTATTATACTAGAAACCAGGTTAGCTGATAAAGTAAGAAACAGCATTCTAACAGAAACTAAACCAAAAAAAATTGTTGATTTAGAGAGAACATAAACTAAAATATACAAACCAACAAAAGATCCACTAATAATTCACAATGAGCTAGCTAGATCGTATCAAGGGAACTTGAGTGTAAGCACATTTGCTGAAAGGATAGAAGCGCTCACAGCACAATTAAACCAAGTTCAGATAGCACAACAAGGTGAGAAAATAGACGACACTAGCAGAAAACTAATTGTTTCACTGAATGATCAGCTTGGGCTAAATGCAATTAGAAATGGTCTAAATGAAACAAATAGACAAGTTGTGTTAGCAGCTAGAGTAACTTAATTTAAAGAAGCGATACAGGTAACTACCGAAACAGAAGCACGACCAGGCCAAAACAATATAATGCGTATAAACACAAACTCAAGGTATAATAATCAACAAGGTAGTCATATTAGCTATAGGGGTAGAAGACCATCTGATAGTTTCAATAACAGAAGTAGTAACAATGGTAAAAACAGTAGGCAGTATCACGTATACCGAAGTAAGAGTTCTATATCGGAAAACTCAGGTATCCCCGGAAACTTTGAAAGAAGAAGATACTAAACGTAAGCAAAGTAGATAGCCCCACAAATTTCGTCAGCTTAAAAATTAAAAATGTAGTTGGTGTATTCACATTTTTGGTGGATACTGGTGCGGATATTTCCGTGTGCAAAAACAATTTTGTAAAAGAGGTGAATAATAATGCAGTTTGTCAGATAAATGACATAACTGATAGAGCAATATTTTCGAAAGGTGTATCTGAATTAAACATACATTTCATATTATGATATTAAAACATACATTTCACATTGTGGATAACTCAATGAATCTGTCAACAGACGGGATATTAGGACGTGATTTTTTTATGGCGTAAAACTGTAAAATAGATTACGAAGGATACTTGCTTGAGGTAAATGTAGAAGAGGAACAAATAATACTAACAATGAATATGGACATGAGAAGTCTTAATAAAATCACGATACCACCGAGAACAGAGGTGATCCAGAAGATAGAGTTACGGCTGAAGCAGGACAGTGTCATCATAGGCAACAAAATAAAACAGGGAATATTCGTAGCCAATTCAGTAGTCCTAGCAAAAGGTATAAATAACATTAAGATCATGAACACAAGGGACACCGAGGAGAAAAATGGCGCCTAGTAGTAGACTTCAGATCATTGAACAAAAAGGTTGTAGATGATAAGTTTCCATTGCTAGACAGACTAGGAAACGCAAAATATTTCTCCACACTGGCTATGATAGGTTCATGTCACCAAATACCGTTGGATTCAAAATCAAGACCTTTGACTAAAACTTTTAACAAACAGTTTCCAGAGCATGTTGTCCATAGCGCTAAGTGGTCTACAAGATTCAGCATTCCTTTATGTGGATGACATAATAGTATTCGGTACAAATTTGAGAGAACATAACGAGAACTTGGTTAAAGCACTGAAAAGATTACGACGATATAATTTAAAATTGAATCCAAAGAAGTGTAACTTTTTGAAACCAGAAGTAGTATACCTAGGTCATTTAATCACACCAATTGGAATTTACACAGACACAGCAAAGCATGAAGTAATCAAAGCTTATCCCGTACCAAAAGATGCTGACGAGGTAAGAAGATTTGTAGCATTTGTTAACTATTATAGGAGGTTTATTTAGACTTCGCAGACAAAGCAAGACCATTAAACCAGTTATTAAAATAGAAACAACTATAATATTCACATGGACAGACGAGTGCGACAGTACTAAGTTATCCAGATTTTGCAAAACCCTTTATACTAACTACTGATGACTCAAATTTCGCTTTAGGTGATGTGTTGTCACAAGGAGAAATTGGGACGGATAGACCTATAGCGTATGCAAGCAAATCATTAAATAAACATGAATTAAATAAACCTATAATTGAGAAAGAGCTACTAGCAATCCATTGGGGTATAAACTACTTTAGACCTTATTTGATCGGTAGAAAATTCATAGTTTACACCGACCACAGACCACTAGTAAGTCTATTCACTCATAAAAACCCTTCTTCAAAGATGACTAGAATACGTATAGATTTAATGGATTATGATTTTGAAATAAAATTCAAAGAAGGGAAATTGAACACAAACGCGGATGCGCTTTCAAGAATACAGATAGATTTGGACAAATTGAAAGAAATGATACCAATATACAATGTTGATGTTGTAACCAGAGCAATGGAAAGGAAGAATGAGATACCAAACGTAAAAGAACACTGTGCAAAAGCCTTAAACTCAAATGTGGGGATTGATCACCTTCACATATGGGACTGTACATCACTATCTGACATAAGGCGGATGAAGAAAATTGAGTTTAAAGAAATGAAAAGTATAGAAAAAGGGGCATAAAGAAATAAAGTTATAAAAGCAGCTAACACTGTAGTTGTGTCCGGGTGCAACTCAATTTTTACAGCGATACACTAATAAAGACATTGGGAAAAGACATACTCGCAATAATATATTGTAGCATAGACGCACACTACTGCATGGTTTGTGTAGCAAACTAAAAACACTGTGTTCCAAACTGTAACCTGCTAACAGCAAATATTCCCACCTAACCGAATGTTCCACAATTGTTCCACACAATATCCCAATATTCCATGATCCTCAATTCACCCGGAGAAACATATAGCATGTTCTAGAACCCCTTGCAATTATGTATAAATACCCATACCACAACCATCGTCGGTACAGTTGTAATAAGGTGAATACAGCGATTACAAGAGATATTCGACCAGTGGTGAAAACAAGCGACATTGTGAAGTAAATCTGTAGCGACAGTTTAATTTGAAATAAATAAAGAATAAAGTGATTGAATATTGTGTTAAAGTAAAGTTGGTGTTTAATAATAAATAAACGATTAAAATACATAAAGGACAGTTTTATTTAAACGAACCCCAGCAAGAATATTACAATATGTTACTAAATTAGTACATCTTTTTTATTCTTTTTTATTGTAAAGCATCATATGTAGATTATCATCACGACTGCGTATTACAATATCCGATCTGTCAAATTGTTGGTCAGCTATGGTAACTGCTACCTCAGTCGTAGAAGTAGTGTTATAGCGATCACAATGTTCACCAACAGGTACCTTATCGGCGTGGATTACAACATTGAAGTACGACACGTTTTGTGGAACACTATCAATTGCTGTTTTAAAATACTGAATATAATTATTATGGGGGTGTAACATATCTTGCAATTGTCTGATCAGTGCGTTGTTTAACGACTGTCGAGCGATAGAACATCGAGCAAAAGCTTGTGTTTCAGGATCCGCGATAAAATATATCTGCAGGAATTTATGGTCATCACGCCCAAGAGGAAAAAGGCCACCGGCCAATTAATATACCTGCCCTTGTACATTAAACGGCGACATGAAATCACGTTCGACTATTTCAGTACTCATGAATGAGGTCATCTGAAATAAGTTGTTATAGAGACGCATGTGCTTCAAGAATTGTTCACCTGTTAGAAGGGAATAAAAGGATCTGGAGATTCAGAAATTTCATCTACAATATTTTCATTTTTCCCTGTACTGCTTACATGCCTTTTGATTCGTCTTCCCATTTTAGGGCAGAACAATGTGGACCGACAACGGTCATACTACCCAAAATAACTGCAGAGTCATTTCTATAGTTTATTGAAGAATTCGCCCATAAGCCAGAAACTTTAGTAGTTTGACATCTCATAACTCGTTCCTTGTTTCTGAGATTAACGCGCATTGTCTTATCTTCGAGTGGGCGATTGCTTCGTTCTACAGGCAACTCAATTGCCTTTGTAAATCTTGCCTAGTTCGATCTAAAGAAAGACGCGTATTAAGTTCTCTTTCTTGTTCACTTTCATTAGCCCGTGATAAACACTTTCTTTTAGCGTTTGTTCTTGGCATTATTGCTTACTAACAAAAAATAAATAAATATTTGGCGCAACAGCTCTTTAAGGACCACGGCCTAGCATCTCGCAGCCACTCATGATGAGTGCGTTATATTTTTCTTACGAATGGAAGCGACCTACAGTTAAGTGCCGTATTCGAAGGGCAATACTTTGGATGTTTGTCAGACGTTCGCCTCCTAACAAAGGGAGCAAATAAAATCAACACATACTTACAATTACAATAGTTTATATAAAATAAAAATTGCCTTGAAAAGTACGTCAACAAAAACAGTACCTACGTACGACGCGCCGAGGCCTGCAAGGGTGGGGAGAAGCTCAGTCGCAAGCGCAAACTATGAATACCTGAGGACCTTCAATTTAATTTTAATTCCTCTTACATGCATACAGGGGGTGAGTGCAGGCGGACATCTTCTTACCCCTTACTCGTGGGATCCAAATGTCAAATCTTCCAAATAAAAATCCAAAAGCGAAGAGTGTAATTCGATCGGGCACTCCTAGCTCTATAAAAACCGATCAAGGTGACGAGTGGAGGAAGAAGCAATTCTTTTCCGCACGTCGGATGAGAAAAGCGTTGGAGCAATTGACGTTAATCTGGAAATCTTTTCCTAGAATCAAGCGACACTTGCTCCATCGCCAGCTCATCCTTCTTCAATATGTCAACATCCACCAAGCGCTCTAAAAACTGTAGGTTGACAGTCCGGAGATTAGGGACCAAGAAATTGGAGGAATTAACAGAATGTGAGCGGAAGAGCCTCCATAACGCACGAGTCTTCTTGCAGGAACAGTCCTTGGCTGAGTGTAAGCCTATTGCCAGCCCTCCAAAAAGAACTGATCTCATCAGCCAATCCGGAGCACAATCGTGATTCAGTGGTGCGACTGGGATAGTCCCAGTGTTAGGTGAGAGTGTGACCCTGGAGGATGCCGGGGTCAAGATGGACACTTCCAGCGTGCCAAGCCTCAGCTACTCACGCGGGAAGGATACATCAAAACCTCAGAAGCCTGGTGAATGCAGCCCTGCTGAGCCTAGGATTGACTTTTCGTCCTGTAGCTTTGCGACGGTACTTAGCATAGGTAGCCATGGTTTGGGACTAGCCCGACCACCCAAAATAGGGAAGACCAGCGACACTAGTATCTACCCAAGACAGACGACGGTACGCAACCGTATACGTAACGCTATCCGGTTAATACGGCGGCTTAAAATGCGTGATCCGGAGTCCTGCACGGACACGGAAAGAGTGGCTCTGGATAGAGACTAACACGCTTAAGCTGAGAGGATCCATCCGACAAGACAGGACGGGCCGTAAGGTAAGAAGTTCCTTCGCGGCGAGGGTGGAAAGCCTCTTGCTCCCCACCTCAGCCCCGAAGAGACTTTGGCCAGTAACCGACTCAGACTGAACCCTTGAGCCGGTTACTGGTTGCTCCAATAAGGCGACTACGTTACGGAATTCGAATGCAACAGGAACGGGTGTTGGACTGACCGCGGCGAGGAGGGAGCGCCTTTTGCCACCCACCGCAGCCGGGGATAGGCCTAAACCGCTTTCAATCGATCCAAGCAGGGACGCACAGTCCAAACTTAGGTCGATTGCGTGACGTTCTGATGCTGACTGGTGCTGATACAATAGTGGACGCAGCATAGGGCAGACTAGGGGAACAGGTAGGAGACTGTTCGAGTCGAGGAGGGAAAGCCTCTTGCTATCCACCTCAGTCTCGGGCAGACTCAAGCCCCCGCCAACCGTCTGGGATGGGGCCATAAGGTTTACTGCCGAGCCGATTGCGGGTTGTTCCAAGAGAGGTAGGCACGACGACACGACAACCCCGTCAACACGAAGAATCAGCAAAAAAGCCAAGAAGGCATCTGGAAAAGAAAAAGCTAGTCTTCAGGTGGCGATCGTCGACTTCAATAACCCTGACCGCAAGTTATCCGGAGACCAATGGAGGCTAGTGGAACTGCGTATACTCGACGGAGTAAATGACGCCATAGTCAAGAATCAGGGAACTATCCCTTTCTTTGAGCAGTTCACCACCTTAAAAGGCTCAAAGCCTTTGTAACCAGCACACAGGCTCCATGGGCGAATGCCGACCTGCGACTCGTCGAGAAAAAAGACCTGCTGGAATTTACTAGACCTAAAGGGCGCATTCTTATTCTGGGCCCACACATTCCTAGAGAACGGCTAGGGAGAAATCTCCAACAAATCAACTCTGAGCTCTATAGCGAAAACTGGGAGGTGTTAGAAGTGGGTACCCATACAGAAGCCGGAACTGAGATCGTGGTCTTGCTCAACCACAAGTCTATGCCCATCTTAAGGAGATACAACTATAAGGCTTGCATTGGAATTACCCGATGCAAGGTCAGACCTTTAGTTGAGATGGACGAAAGGAAAAAAAGGAAGGCGGGTGATAAGGAAAATCAATGATGAAGATTGCCCAAATAAACCTTCACCATAGCATAGCAGCTAGCGTCAACCTCATCTATCTCATGGGAGATAGGAATATAGACATTGCCCTAATTTGAGAGCCATGGATTCCCCGTGACAAAATAAGTGGGTTGAGCCATAAAGACCTTATTAGATACAGCATCGAACCGCTAAACGCGGATTGTAAGACCAGAACGTGCGTTGTAGCTAGGAAACAAATTAACCTTTTTCTCTTATCTAGCTACATCAATGAGGACCAAACAGTGGTAAGGCTTGAGCGAAGGAGGCTTTCCCCACTGATTCTATCAGCCGTCTACATGCCTTTTGATGCCAAGGAGGGACCGCCATCCACACTTACCCGCTCTCTTGTACAAAAAGCGGAACTGGAAAGACGGGATTTGCTGCTGGGATGTGATGCCAACTCTCATCACTCTCAATGGGGAAGCAGCGACACAAACTTACGCGGTGAGTCTTTGTTTGAGTTTATAATTGAAAATAACATTTTTTTAGCGAATAGAGGTAATGAACCTACTTTTTTGTAAGGAACAGGCAAGAAGTTATAGATGTAACTTTAGCCAGTAACTCGAGTACCCTAATTATTGACAAGAGGAACGCGATGGGGGAAGAATCCTACTCTGACCACAAAATGATCTAATTCCTCGTGGGTAACAACTATGACTATGTGGGCGCCGTGGCGTAAGTGATTAGTGTGTCGGATCACTACGCGTGAGGTTCCGAGTTCGAATCCTACAAAACACCAACAAGTTTTTTCACGGTCCCACCTCTCGCGAGCGTCTGACTAACATCCGAGAGTATTGTTGTCACAAAAAGCTTCACAAATCGCCGTTCGGATTCGGCATTAAACTGTAGGTCCCTCCATTCGTGTGAAAAATATAACGCACACAACATGAGTGGTTGCGAGAAGCTAGGCCCTGGCACTTAAAGAGCTGTTGCGCCAAATATTTATTTATTTTATTTATTTTTAACAACTATGACTCACCCAAACCTTACAGGAACCCCAGGAAAACCAATTGGGATCTCTTTAACAACGAGGTGAGGAAAGGTGCCAGATCCCTGCAGGATAGTAACTGGTTTGGACCTGCTGATATCGACCGCAAGGCAAAGGATATTACATCCATCTTTAATGACGCCTATGTCAAATCATGTCCAGAAACTAAACGAAAATACAATATAAAAAAAACACCACCATAGTGGTCGTCTGAACTAGCTACAATTTGGAGAGTAACTAGACACCATCTTAATGTGGCCAAAAGGACAATGTTAGAAGCGGACTGGGAACTATATAAGTCCAGTCAGCGAAATTTCAAAAACGACACACAGAAGGCTAAACGCCACTCTTGGCAGCACTTCTGTAATAAAATCAAGGGTACGACAGAATCTGCGAGACTGAGGAAAATCCGTAGTAAACTACCCCCAGGTGACATATCCCCAGCGCAACACGCCTATATGAAAGGAAAAAGCGTAGAGACAGCGCTGCACTGTGTTGTCGGCTCAATAGAAAAATCACTGAAAGACAAAGAATATACACTAGCCGCTTTCCTAGACATTAAAGGAGCCTTTAACAATGTCAAAACGGACGCGGTCAATAGAACTCTAACGAACCTCAATATACACAATTCTGTGATAAAATGAATCGTCAATATGTTAAGGGAAAGACATATCAATGTTGAACTCGGAGGTACAAAGCTTGAAGTCTATGCCTCAAGAGGCACCCCTTAAGAAGGGGTTATATCCCCACTGCTGTGAGTAATTGAATGAAGACCTTCTTAAGCTGAGAAACAGCGGCGTCAAAGCCATAGCCTATGCGGACGACGTTGTGCTGCTAGCAACAGGTAAATTTCTCCCGACCCTGAGCGAACAAATCGAAGGGGCGCAGGAAATCATTGACTCCTGGACGGAGAGATGTGGGCTAGCGGTTAATCCTCAGAAAACGGAGTTTGGACTATTCACGAATAAAAGAATAACTCCACAATTCGTAAAGCCTTGCGTAAGGGGTACTCCCCTGAGTATCTCCAGTAGTGCGAGATACCTCGGCCTGGTGCTCGATAGGAAACTGAACTTGAGACTAAACATTAACGAAAGAGTCAAAAAAGCCACGATAGCTTTTTACTCGTGCAATAGAATATTCGGGAAGACTTGGGGACCGAACCCCAAAATCATCCTATGGATGTACACAGCTATAGTAAGGCCAATACTAACGTATGGCAACCTTGTATGATGGCAGACAGCCAGCAAAATAAGCAACATAGCTGCCGTCACAAAAGTACAAAGACTAGTGTGCATCGCCACAACCAGTGCGATGAGAACGACACCTACAGCAGGACTCGAGACCATTCTCAATCTGCTTCCGCTAGACATCTTTATACGAGTATCGGCGGCTCTTGGTGCCGTAAGATTAAGCCAAACATATAGCTGGAAACCGATCGCAATGGGTCACACCACGATCCTGCAGAGATATCTAGGCAGTATATCTAATACAGACTACATAACGCCTTACCTAGACTTCACAAGACCATTTTTTATCACCTATCCGAGCAGGGAAGACTGGAAAAATGACAGAACGCCTAACGAGCGATCCTTAGCTGTATACACAGATGGATCCAAAATGGAAATAGGTATAGGCGCAGGCATCTTCTCTGAAACGCTTGGTCTCTCCATGTCAGTCAGGCTTCCGAACTATACTAGCGTTTTCCAGGCAGAGGTCCTAGCAGTGACAATAGCAGCCCATGAGACTGCGATGAGGGCAATACCACGAGAGGATATCACATTTTTCATCGACAGCCAGGCAGCGATAAAAGCAATATCTGCTATAGAAATAAAATCGAGCTTGTGAAGTGTTGTAGAGAAGAGCTCAAGGTTCTTGGAACACAGCACGATGTAGAGCTCTGCTGGGTCCCTGGTCATGAAGGCATACCAGAGAATGAGAAAGCCGACGAACTGGCTAGAGGAGGCTCAGCACTAAACTCTAACCAATCCGACCCTTCGGTGTACATCCCGCCTTGCGCCCTCAAGTTCAAAGCAGGAAACAAAGCCCTAACGGAGGCTAACAACAGGTGGACCTCTTTAGATACTTGTGTCACCACGAGGAAGCTGTGGCCTGCATTCGACAGAGCAAGAACCAATAGACTCATGCAGAGGGATAGAAAATCCCTCTCTCCTCTAATAGGAGTCATTACGGGGCATAATACCATGGGGTACCACATGCAAAAACTACGTGTGACTAACGAATACCTTTGTAGAGGCTGCGGCGACGAGGAGGCTTAGGAGGACACCACCCACTTTCTCTGTCATTGCCCAGGCCTCTATCATTTGAGAAATAAGCTCCTTGGACAACACTTCTTTGAGGATTTAGAAGAGTTGTCCAACAGACCAATAAATGACATCGCAAACTTCATCAAATCCTCTGGATGGTTTGTATCTCGGGCACAGAAAGTACTTAATGCTTTCTTAAGGATATGTATAAGGACGATAGGTATTTTTCTTTTTTTTCACGCGGAAGGGATTCTCTATTCTATCCCCTTTCCCCCCATGGGTATCACAATGGGTCTATATTGACCTGAGTGTGGTGTGGAGGTTTTCTATCCCCTACACCAGCCCACATACGAGTACCTAACCTAACCTACGCCACGGCGCCTCCTAACAAAGGGAACAAATAAAATCAACACATACTTACAATTACAATAGTTTATACAAAATAAAAATTGCCTTGAAAAGTACGTCAACAAAAACAGTACCTACTTACTTATGCAAGTAAGTACACGACAAAATAAAAATAAAAAAAAATAGAACTTTTTCAATATAATAGCCACTGTTACAGGACTGCTGGCTGTGATAAAAAAAAAAACCCCGCTCAAATCCATTCAGTAGTAGACTTGGATTGGTACATATGTATACACACACAGAAAATAAATTGCCTTACAAACTATCATCTTCACTCATGCAGAACACTTGCTTAACATACACACATTATGAAGTCATCCACTGCTGCATGGCTGTTGGTTGTGGTCTCCACTGATGGAAAATAGTTGGCAATAATTTCATGAATTGTTTTGAGTATAAGAAGAAGAAAGAATCTTTGAAGAATTTGGTAAAAACTATTTCATTTGTTTTTAAATCCAAAAAGCCATTGTTGAGTTAGGATCATGTGAATGTAATTTGAACCCTCTTTCTGCCACTTAGACCTCGAATGCTCAGTTCCTGTAAAAGGTAGAGCAATATTTGGTACATAACAACCTTTCCAAGGAAATGCGTATTGTAATATTCTTGCTGGGGTTCGTTTAAATAAAACCGTCTTTTGTGTATTGTAATCGTTTATTTATTATCAAACACCAACTTTAATTCAACTCAGTATTCAATCACTTTATTGTAATATTCTTGCTAGGGTTCGGTTAAATAAAACCGTCTTTTGTGTATTTTAATCGTTTATTTATTTATCAAACACCAACTTTACTTTAACACAACATTCAATCACTTTATTCTTATTTATTTCAAATTAAATTGTCTCTTATAGATTTACTTTCAGCACGTCACTTGTTTTCACCACTGATCGAATCTCCCTCTTGTAATCGCTGTATGCACTTATAAACAACTGTGTCGACGTTGGTTGTGGTACGGGTATTTATAGGAAATTGCAAGGGGTTCTAGAACATGCTAGATGTTTCTCCGGGTGAATTGAGGATCATGGAATATTGGGATATTGTGTGGAACAATTGTGGAACGTAAGCACACCAGGTTGGAACGTAAGCACATCAGGTTGGAATATTTACTACTAGTAGGCAATAGATGTCGTTGCACAGTTTGAGATACAGTGTTTTAGTTTTTGGTACACAAACCATCCTGTAGTCAATGCTACACTGCCCCCCTCTTAGACTTGTTCGTCCCGAACAAGATCATCTGGATTACTGCCATGGTAACGATGAAGACGATCCAGCTGGACAATTTTCATCTTGCCTCTTACTCCACGCTGGATCCGGAAGACAACGTCATTGATGCGTGTGACCACTTTATAAGGGCCCTCCCAGTCTTGCTGCAGCTTGGGTGACCTCCCCTTTTGCCGGTGTGGGTTGTACAGCCATACTAGGTCTCCCTAGTGGAAGCTGGACGTTGTTGCCTTTGTGTCGTACCTCGTTTTCATGCGGTCACTCGCTATCCTTATCCTCGTCCTGGTCCTCTGATGTATGTCTCGGATCCTTTCCCTGAGGTCTGCCACATAGTCCTCTTCACATTTGGCCTCATCGTTAGGGGATCCAAACTTCACCTCACTAGGTAGCCGAACTGCTCGACCAAACAAGACTTCGGATGGAGTATGTCCAGTAGTACTGTGCACTGCATTTCGGTAGGCCATCAAGAAAAGAGGAATTTGTCGATCCCAATCGCGCTGGTGGTCTTCTACGACCTTGGAGAGATGTTCGTTTAAGGTTCTGTTGAAGCGCTCTACCATCCCGTCGGATTGTGGATGAAGCGGGGTAGTTCTCGTCTTTTTGATTCCTAGTTGTTGACATACCTCTTGGAATATCTTCGATTCAAAGTTTCGTCCCTGGTCAGAATGCAGTTCCATGGGCACGCCAAACCTGCTCACCCAGTTGTTGACGATCTGTTCCACGATGGTCTTCGCTTCCTGGTTAGGGATGGCGAACGCTTCCGGCCATTTGCTGAAGTAGTCCATGACGACTAGGATGTAACGGTTACCATTGTCGGTTTCTGGAAATGGACCAGCGATGTCAGCGGCAATCCGTTCAAAGGGTGCGCCCACGTTGTACTGGTGCATCTTGCCTCGCGTTTTCGATTTGGGTCCCTTGCTGGCGGCATACACGACGCATTTTCGGCACCAACTCTCTACGTCTACCCTTGCGCTGAGCCAATAGAAACGTTCTCGCACTTTCTCCAGCGTCTTGTTTGCACCCAAATGACCTCCGGATGCTCCATCATGTATCTCCCGTAGCACCTCGTGTACTTTTGATCGCGGCAAGACAAGCTGCATTATGAAATCTTTCCCGTCCGGCCTTTCCCATTTTCTTTTCAGTACACCATCTTGCACATGAAGGGAGTCCCACTGAGCCCAGTATGCCTTGAGAGTGGGGCTCCTGTCCGAGATATCTTGTCCATTTGGCTTTTCCATAAACTCCTTCCATGCTATAATCGGCTCGATGTCTGGGTCTTCTTTCTGAGCGTTGCGGATTTCTTCTGCACTCCAACCAGCGATAGGCTCAGCTCTTACCCTTTGGATGGAAAGAAGGTTCTTCTCTTCCTGCCGCACACAATGCTTGCAGTCGCTCTTACATGGTCGCCGAGACAAGGCATCCGCATTAGAATGAAGTTTCCCTTTACGATGCTGTATTTCATAGTCGTACATCTGCAGCCGTTCAATCCATCTTGCGACCTGGCCCTCCGGATTCTTGAACTGCAGCAGCCATTTTAGAGCCGCGTGGTCTGTGCGCAAAAGGAACTTTTGGCCGTAGAGGTATTTATGGAAGTGTTTTGTCGCCAGAAGCAGTGCCAAAAGTTCTCGCCTGGTCACGCAGTAGTTCCTTTCGGGCTTGGAGAGCACTTTGCTGAAGTATGCTACTACCTTCTCTTGGCCATTGTGTACTTGCGAAAGAACCGCTCCGACGCCGACGTTACTTGCATCTGCATCCACGATGAACATTTCTCCGGGAATGGGATATGCTAGTGTTGGTGCTTCGCATAGTTGTTGCTTAAGGTTCTTGAAGCTATTGTCGCACTCACCTGACCACTTGAATTGCCTTCCTTTTCCGTCAGCTGGTGCAAGCTCTTCGCGATTCCGGCAAAGTCCTTTACGAATCGTCGGTAGTACGTGGCGAGGCCCAAAAAGCTCCTGAGTTCGTGTTTGTCTTTTGGAACTGCTTCTTTTTCACAGCTTCCACCTTGTCTGGATCGGTTCGCACTCCTTCTGACGAGATAACGTGGCCCAGGTACTTGACTTCGGATCTGAAGAGGTCACATTTCTTTGGGTTCAGCTTCAGGTGAGCGCTTCGTAGCCGTTCTAGCACATTCTTCAGGTTGTCGCGATGTTCCTCGAATGTTTTTCCTATCACGATCACATCGTCCAGATACACCAAGCAAGTTTTCCAGGTTAATCCACTTAGGACGTGTTCCATTAGGCGCTCAAAAGTTGCCGGAGCGTTGCACAATCCAAATGGCATTACTGTAAACTGCCACAGCCCATTTCCTGCAGTGAACGCAGTTTTCTCTCGGTCCTTTGGATCGATCTGTACCTGCCAGTAACCGCTCTTTAAGTCAAGGGTGGAAAACCATCGAGCTCCTGAGAGTGTGTCCAATGTGTCATCGATCCGTGGCAGAGGGTAGCTATCCTTTTTCGTGACATCATTAAGTCTGCGATAGTCCACGCAGAATCGTGTGCTGCCGTCTTTCTTCTTAACCAGTACAACAGGTGAGGCCCAGGGACTCTTAGAACTTTCGATGAGCCCTTCCTTCTCCATCGTTGACACCATATCCGCAACCTCCGTCTGCTTTGCCAGTGGTAGTCGTCTAGCAGGCTGGCGAATTGGTCTGGCATCCCCAGTGTCTATGCGATGATGCACCAGATGTGTTCGGCCATACTCTCCATCCTGTGAGGCAAATATATCAGCGTACTCACCGATTAGCTTTTCTGCCATGGCTTGCTGATCCTGATCCAGTTCGCAGTGCTTGAGGATCATGTCCCTTACTTCGGCCAACCTGGCTGATGAAACGGGCTTCGCAGATTCCTTTTCGGTTATTGTTGAAATTGAACATACCGGCGCACATTTACCAATAACCTCCCCTTGTTTTAGTTTGACGCTATGGCTCTTTAAGTTCATGAGCCTTACTGGGACCAGGCTGTTCTTTGGCTCCACTAAAACTTTTCCCAGGATGTTTGGGGAATTCCTTCCTAAATCTGGCTCCAATAGGTAGAATCGGTGGCTCCCAGGATCACCCTCTAGTTTTGTCCAAATGATTGTCTCGGAAGATGGTGGTAAGACTTCGTCCTTGCTGAGTATTGTCCTTAAATGTGCTGCATTCTCGTTCCCGTACACCATTGGAATCTCTACGTTCCTGTACCGCAGAACTTGCATCCCGATGTCGATGATTACGTCATGTTCTTTCATAAAGTCCACTCCGATGATGCATTCATCACATATGTCGGCCACCAGGAACGCATGAGAAAAGGCCAACCCTGCTAGTTGTAACGTGAGGCGAACTTCTCCGTATACTTTCGCCGATTCTCCTGTCGCAGTTCTAAGACAGAAGCAGCTGGTGTTGTGCAGCCAAGACTTCTGGACAAGATCTCTTCTTACAATGGAAGCCGTGGCGCCGGTATCGATAGTAGCCACGCACTTGTTTTTGCCGATGAATGCTTCCACTGTTAGACTCTTGTTGCATCGTTTGGTTTGGAAGACCTGGTTGGTGGTCTTGGGGGCGTCGATTCCATTAGCCAACTTCTGCCCCGCGAAGCTGGCTCTTAGGCGTTTCCCGACTCCTGGTCTCGAGGAGCATGACCAACAGGATGGATATTGTCCCTGTTGGATGGTTCTTCGTTGCGTCGCCTGTTCGCACAATGTGGACAGTTTCCACGTCTGGGTGGATTTCTGCATTGACGTTGTAAGTGTCCTATTTTGTTGCAGTTCCAGCAACGAATTTGTCCTCCGCGAGCGTTGTTTCGGTCTTCGACGTCCATCCTCTGGCAAGAGCATTCGACGGCGGCTACTTCCCTCACACGGTGGATTCCCTGACAGGCCTGGTCTGCCGCCTCCATTGTCAGAGCAAACGCCAAAGCTTCGGCGAGGGTTTTCTTTCCAGCCATTCTTACAGCCATTTGCAATTTTGCATCAGCTATGGCATGGGTAAATGCTTCTGTTGCCATCTCGTTAATGATCTCCTCGGCGGCGTTTGGATAGGACAAATGTGCCAGCCGCTCGATGTCCGCTTGTAACTGCTGGAGCGTCTCACCCTTCATCTGGGACCTTCTGCGCAACTGGACCCTATATACTTGCTGCATGTGGTCGTCCCCAAATCGCATCTCAATGGCTTTCACCAGACTGTCGTAGTTGCGTTGTTTGTCCTCGGGAATAGTTTGTAGTAGCTCTGCAGCTGATCCTCTAAGCGCAAGCGTGAGGGCAATGGACTTCTCTTCGTCGTCCCAGTTGTTCGTCATTGCCGCAGCTTCGAACTGTCTCTTATATATCGCCCATGATGTCTGTCCGTCGAAGACGGGAGGCTGCATCTCTTTCCTTCTCGGGCAGTCAGTTGAATACTCCCGAACTTTCTGTTTCTTCACGTATTCGAGTTCCTTTGCCAAATTCTCGAATCTTCCTTCAACAGTCTCGATTTTTGTTTGAACATTCTCGAATTTTGTTTCAAATGTTTCAATTTTGGTCTCTACATTTCCAATTTTCTCGTCGATTGTCCCGAATCTTGTTTCCAAACTTCTATTTTGTTCATCAAATTTGCTTTCGAGAACACTCCTTTGATCGAGTAGCTGTTGCTCTAGAGAATTCTTCATTTTGGTCATTTTCCATCTTCTCGAACTTTTCGGAAAGCAGTTTCATTAAGGCCGACATATCATTCGTCGTACTTACTTGTTCTTCTTCGACGTCAAACAAAGCTGTTTCAGGATCTGTACCCTCGTCCGTCATTATTTTCCGCAACTTAATAATCAATTCTCTTTTCGTACCAGTCGTAGGTTGCTCCCGCTGGCTCAGTACTTCCTTTAGTTGTACTAATGACAAATCTTCTAGCAATTTCCGAACCATTTTTATTTTTCACTTACACAAAAAAACAATACACAAAATTTGTTGTATTCCACTTTTCTGACACCAATGTAATATTCTTGCTAGGGTTCGGTTAAATAAAATCGTCTTTTGTGTATTTTAATCGTTTATTTATTTATCAAACACCAACTTTACTTTAACACAACATTCAATCACTTTATTCTTATTTATTTCAAATTAAATTGTCTCTTATAGATTTACTTTCAGCACGTCACTTGTTTTCACCACTGATCGAATCTCCCTCTTGTAATCGCTGTATGCACTTATAAACAACTGTGTCGACGTTGGTTGTGGTACGGGTATTTATAGGAAATTGCAAGGGGTTCTAGAACATGCTAGATGTTTCTCCGGGTGAATTGAGGATCATGGAATATTGGGATATTGTGTGGAACAATTGTGGAACGTAAGCACACCAGGTTGGAACGTAAGCACATCAGGTTGGAATATTTACTACTAGTAGGCAATAGATGTCGTTGCACAGTTTGAGATACAGTGTTTTAGTTTTTGGTACACAAACCATCCTGTAGTCAATGCTACATTATTTTAATTGTCGCTACAGATTTACTTTCAATACGTCGCTTGTTTTCACCACTGGTCGAATCTCTCTCTTGTAATCGCTGTATGTACTTATAACCAACTGTGTCGACGATGTTTGTGGTGTGGGTATTTATAGGAAATCGCAAGGGGTTCTAGAACATGCTAGATGTTTCTCCGGGTGAATTGAGGATCATGGAATATTGGGATATTACTTACTTACTTACTTAGGTGGCGCTACAGTTCGGGGTGAACCTGGGCCTCAACCAACAAGCCTCTCCATTTAGCTCGGTCTTTAGCTAATTGCCTCCAGTTGCGCACTCCAAGTTGGTCGAGGTCCCCTTGAACTTGTGCGCGCCACCTACGGCGATAATTCCCTCTACTGCGTCGTCCCTCGGGGTTAGATTCGAAGACTCTGCAAGCCGGAGCGTTGGTGTCCATTCGCTCTACATGTCCTAGTCATCTCAGACGTCCAATACGCAGTTTTTTGACTAGGTCGATGTCGCTGTACAGCTCGTATAGTTCGTGATTGAATCTTCTCCTCCAAAACCCGTCAACGCAAACGGGACCGAAAATTTTACGAAGAATTTTTCTCTCGAAGCGACCAAGGATATCTTCATCCTCTTTTAATAAAGTCCATGTTTCAGCGCCGTAAAGCAGGACTGGGATGATCAAGGTCTTATATAGAGTCTCCTTAGTTGTTCGAGAGAGGGCTTTACTGTTGAATTGCCTTATAAGCCCAAAAGAGCAAGCGATCGGCAAGAGTTATTCTTCGATTGATTTCTGCACTGATCTTGTTTGTAGAATTTATAGCAGAGCCAAAGTAGACAAAGTCCCTTACTACCTCGAAGTTATAGCTGCCCACGGTGACGTTTTGTCCAATTCGTCGATGTTGGTTTTCCCTTCTAGTTGACAGCATATACTTGGTTTTGCCCTCGTTTATCGCCAAACCCATTTTGGCCGCTTCCGCCTCAATGCTTGCAAAAGCGCCGGTGACAGCCCGCTGAGATCTTCCGATAATGTCTATATCGTCGGCGTATGCAAGCAGTTGTACAGACTTGTAATAGATTGTGCCTCCGGTGTTGGCTTGTGAGTTCCGCACAATCCAAGTATCAAGTACAATATTGAAGAAGTCACATGACAGCGCGTCACCTTGTCTAAAGCCTTTTTTGACATCAAAGGTCTCGGTGAGGTCATTACCGACCTTGATGGAGCAGCGAGCGTTCTCCATCGTCAGCCTGCACAGGCGGACAAGTTTGGCAGGGATGTCAAAACTAGACATGGCTCTATACAGCTCTTCTCTATAGATGCTGTCATAGGCGGCCTTGAAATCGATAAAGAGGTGGTGAGTATCGATTTGAAATTCTTGGGTTTTCTCCAGGATCTGCCGAAGTGTGAAGATTTGATCGATGGTGGACTTTCCTGGCCCGAAACCGCACTAATAGGGTCCAATCAGGCTGTTGATAAAAGGTTTCAGGCGTTCACACAATATCGCAGAAAAGATCTTGTACGCGATGTTGAGGAGACTGATGCCTCTATAATTGGCGCAGTTGAGGGGGTCTCCTTTCTTGTGGATCGGGCAAACGATGCTGAGATTCCATTCATCAGGCATACACTCGTCTGACCAAATATTAGAAATGAGTTGGTGTATGCACTCTACCAATTCATCCCCAGCTGCCTTGAAAAGTTCGGCCGGTAAGCCGTCAGGTCCAGCAGCCATGTTCGACTTCTGGACAAGATCTCTTCTTACAATGGAAGCCGTGGCGCCGGTATCGATAGTAGCCACGCACTTGTTTTTGCCGATGAATGCTTCCACTGTTAGACTCTTGTTGCATCGTTTGGTTTGGAAGACCTGGTTGGTGGTCTTGGGGGCGTCGATTCCATTAGCCAACTTCTGCCCCGCGAAGCTGGCTCTTAGGCGTTTCCCGACTCCTGGTCTCGAGGAGCATGACCAACAGGATGGATATTGTCCCTGTTGGATGGTTCTTCGTTGCGTCGCCTGTTCGCACAATGTGGACAGTTTCCACGTCTGGGTGGATTTCTGCATTGACGTTGTAAGTGTCCTATTTTGTTGCAGTTCCAGCAACGAATTTGTCCTCCGCGAGCGTTGTTTCGGTCTTCGACGTCCATCCTCTGGCAAGAGCATTCGACGGCGGCTACTTCCCTCACACGGTGGATTCCCTGACAGGCCTGGTCTGCCGCCTCCATTGTCAGAGCAAACGCCAAAGCTTCGGCGAGGGTTTTCTTTCCAGCCATTCTTACAGCCATTTGCAATTTTGCATCAGCTATGGCATGGGTAAATGCTTCTGTTGCCATCTCGTTAATGATCTCCTCGGCGGCGTTTGGATAGGACAAATGTGCCAGCCGCTCGATGTCCGCTTGTAACTGCTGGAGCGTCTCACCCTTCATCTGGGACCTTCTGCGCAACTGGACCCTATATACTTGCTGCATGTGGTCGTCCCCAAATCGCATCTCAATGGCTTTCACCAGACTGTCGTAGTTGCGTTGTTTGTCCTCGGGAATAGTTTGTAGTAGCTCTGCAGCTGATCCTCTAAGCGCAAGCGTGAGGGCAATGGACTTCTCTTCGTCGTCCCAGTTGTTCGTCATTGCCGCAGCTTCGAACTGTCTCTTATATATCGCCCATGATGTCTGTCCGTCGAAGACGGGAGGCTGCATCTCTTTCCTTCTCGGGCAGTCAGTTGAATACTCCCGAACTTTCTGTTTCTTCACGTATTCGAGTTCCTTTGCCAAATTCTCGAATCTTCCTTCAACAGTCTCGATTTTTGTTTGAACATTCTCGAATTTTGTTTCAAATGTTTCAATTTTGGTCTCTACATTTCCAATTTTCTCGTCGATTGTCCCGAATCTTGTTTCCAAACTTCTATTTTGTTCATCAAATTTGCTTTCGAGAACACTCCTTTGATCGAGTAGCTGTTGCTCTAGAGAATTCTTTTGTTTATCGAGCTTGGCATCTAGAGAATTCTCAAATTGTTTAACCAAAGAATTATCCAGTTTCTCGAATTTTTCATTTTGGTCATTTTCCATCTTCTCGAACTTTTCGGAAAGCAGTTTCATTAAGGCCGACATATCATTCGTCGTACTTACTTGTTCTTCTTCGACGTCAAACAAAGCTGTTTCAGGATCTGTACCCTCGTCCGTCATTATTTTCCGCAACTTAATAATCAATTCTCTTTTCGTACCAGTCGTAGGTTGCTCCCGCTGGCTCAGTACTTCCTTTAGTTGTACTAATGACAAATCTTCTAGCAATTTCCGAACCATTTTTATTTTTCACTTACACAAAAAAACAATACACAAAATTTGTTGTATTCCACTTTTCTGACACCAATGTAATATTCTTGCTAGGGTTCGGTTAAATAAAATCGTCTTTTGTGTATTTTAATCGTTTATTTATTTATCAAACACCAACTTTACTTTAACACAACATTCAATCACTTTATTCTTATTTATTTCAAATTAAATTGTCTCTTATAGATTTACTTTCAGCACGTCACTTGTTTTCACCACTGATCGAATCTCCCTCTTGTAATCGCTGTATGCACTTATAAACAACTGTGTCGACGTTGGTTGTGGTACGGGTATTTATAGGAAATTGCAAGGGGTTCTAGAACATGCTAGATGTTTCTCCGGGTGAATTGAGGATCATGGAATATTGGGATATTGTGTGGAACAATTGTGGAACGTAAGCACACCAGGTTGGAACGTAAGCACATCAGGTTGGAATATTTACTACTAGTAGGCAATAGATGTCGTTGCACAGTTTGAGATACAGTGTTTTAGTTTTTGGTACACAAACCATCCTGTAGTCAATGCTACATTATTTTAATTGTCGCTACAGATTTACTTTCAATACGTCGCTTGTTTTCACCACTGGTCGAATCTCTCTCTTGTGATCGCTGTATGTACTTATAACCAACTGTGTCGACGATGTTTGTGGTGTGGGTATTTATAGGAAATCGCAAGGGGTTCTAGAACATGCTAGATGTTTCTCCGGGTGAATTGAGGATCATGGAATATTGGGATATTACTTACTTACTTACTTAGGTGGCGCTACAGTTCGGGGTGAACCTGGGCCTCAACCAACAAGCCTCTCCATTTAGCTCGGTCTTTAGCTAATTGCCTCCAGTTGCGCACTCCAAGTTGGTCGAGGTCCCCTTGAACTTGTGCGCGCCACCTACGGCGATAATTCCCTCTACTGCGTCGTCCCTCGGGGTTAGATTCGAAGACTCTGCAAGCCGGAGCGTTGGTGTCCATTCGCTCTACATGTCCTAGTCATCTCAGACGTCCAATACGCAGTTTTTTGACTAGGTCGATGTCGCTGTACAGCTCGTATAGTTCGTGATTGAATCTTCTCCTCCAAAACCCGTCAACGCAAACGGGACCGAAAATTTTACGAAGAATTTTTCTCTCGAAGCGACCAAGGATATCTTCATCCTCTTTTAATAAAGTCCATGTTTCAGCGCCGTAAAGCAGGACTGGGATGATCAAGGTCTTATATAGAGTCTCCTTAGTTGTTCGAGAGAGGGCTTTACTGTTGAATTGCCTTATAAGCCCAAAAGAGCAAGCGATCGGCAAGAGTTATTCTTCGATTGATTTCTGCACTGATCTTGTTTGTAGAATTTATAGCAGAGCCAAAGTAGACAAAGTCCCTTACTACCTCGAAGTTATAGCTGCCCACGGTGACGTTTTGTCCGATTCGTCGATGTTGGTTTTCCCTTCTAGTTGACAGCATATACTTGGTTTTGCCCTCGTTTATCGCCAAACCCATTTTGGCCGCTTCCGCCTCAATGCTTGCAAAAGCGCCGGTGACAGCCCGCTGAGATCTTCCGATAATGTCTATATCGTCGGCGTATGCAAGCAGTTGTGCAGACTTGTAATAGATTGTGCCTCCGGTGTTGGCTTGTGAGTTCCGCACAATCCAAGTATCAAGTACAATATTGAAGAAGTCACATGACAGCGCGTCACCTTGTCTAAAGCCTTTTTTGACATCAAAGGTCTCGGTGAGGTCATTACCGACCTTGATGGAGCAGCGAGCGTTCTCCATCGTCAGCCTGCACAGGCGGACAAGTTTGGCAGGGATGTCAAAACTAGACATGGCTCTATACAGCTCTTCTCTATAGATGCTGTCATAGGCGGCCTTGAAATCGATAAAGAGGTGGTGAGTATCGATTTGAAATTCTTGGGTTTTCTCCAGGATCTGCCGAAGTGTGAAGATTTGATCGATGGTGGACTTTCCTGGCCCGAAACCGCACTAATAGGGTCCAATCAGGCTGTTGATAAAAGGTTTCAGGCGTTCACACAATATCGCAGAAAAGATCTTGTACGCGATGTTGAGGAGACTGATGCCTCTATAATTGGCGCAGTTGAGGGGGTCTCCTTTCTTGTGGATCGGGCAAACGATGCTGAGATTCCATTCATCAGGCATACACTCGTCTGACCAAATATTAGAAATGAGTTGGTGTATGCACTCTACCAATTCATCCCCAGCTGCCTTGAAAAGTTCGGCCGGTAAGCCGTCAGGTCCAGCAGCCATGTTCGATTTTAGCTTCTCATGCTCTTTCTTCTTCTTTTGGAGAAGCCGATGTTCTTCCCGTCTCTTTTGCTCGTAGAGCTCACGAGCAGCTCTCGTCTTCCTTTGCAGCGCCGCTTTGTATGCCTCTTGTTTTGCTGCATGCACTCGCCGGCATTCTTCGTCAAACCAGGGGTTTCGCGGTGGTGGGCGAGCGAGACCCAGCACATCAGTCGCGGCGTTTCTGATGGCATGTTGGCAGCGTTGCCACTGGTCTTCGGCACTTGATGCTGGCGGTATAGGGGTGATTGAGAGATTTCGGGATACGCGTTCAGCGAAGAGTCTGGCGGTCTCTTGCGATTGTAGCTTTTCGACGTTAAATTTTCTCACAGTAATTCTTGTTTGTTGCTCAGATTGGGATATCCGCATTCGTACCTTGGCTACAACAAGGTAATGATCCGAGTCTATGTTGGCCGCTCGGAAGGTCCGGACATCCAGAATACTGGAGGCATGCCTTGCGTCGATCGCAATATGATCAATTTGGTTGATCGTGACATGATCATTGGACCGCCATGTCTGCTTATGAATATCGAGATGAGGAAACCATGTGCTTGCTATGGTGACATTTCGCTCCACAGCGAAATCAATTAGCCTTAGTCCGTTATCAGACGTGGTGTCGTGTAGGCTATGCTTACCGACTGCTCTACCGAAGACGTCCTCCTTTCCTATTTTGGCGTTAAAATCGCCCAATACGATTTTAACGTCGTATTTAGGACATTGCTCGTATGTTTTGTCGAGGAGCTCGTAGAAACACTCTTTGGAGGCAGGGTCCTTTTCTTCTGTGGGGGCATGAACACATATTAGGCTTATGTTAGCGAATTTAGCCTTGATCCGGATAGTCATAATACGCTCGCTCACGTGTCGGAAGCTTAAGACTTCTTGCCTAAGTCTGCCGCGTATGACAAATCCGCATCCGAATAAGCGTTGCCTGTTGCCTCTGTAGCAATCACCGTAGTAGATGTCACAGTTTTTCATCCTCGTTTTGCCTGGCCTATCCCATCGCACTTCCTGGATGGCGGTAATATCTGCTTTATAGCAGTCTAGGGCCTCTGCTAGTTGTTCGGCTGCACGTGGTCTGTAAAGGGACAGAACATTCCACGTACAGATCCGAAGGTCGTTGTCCTTATTTCGTTTGCTGGGGTCGTCATTAGTTGGGTCATCCTTATCCGAGGCTTTTGGTTGTTTCGGAACCATGCGCTTTTTACGTGGTAGGGAAGTTACCCCGACGGCACAACCCTCAACCTGGAGGGCCAGTTCCTTCATTATTCCCCTAGGACGAGGGGCCGGGTACACCGGTGCCAGTAGTCCACTACGGGAGTATGAGCGCTGCCGTTGGCCCATTAAGGGCTCCTCCGCCAAACAAAGTCCCCAAATTGTACGTGGCCGCGCTAATCTCGAGAACCACTGAAGGGATTTGGATGCGGTTTTCACTGTTATGATACTGTAGCATTGACTGCAGGATGGTTTGTGTACCAAAAACTAAAACACTGTATCTCAAACTGTAGCACGACATCTATTGCAAAACATGCTAGCAGTAAATATTCCAACCTGATGTGCTTACGTTCCACAATTGTTCCACACAATATCCCAATATTCCATGATCCTCAATTCACCCGGAGAAACATCTAGCATGTTCTAGAACCCCTTGCAATTTCCTATAAATACCCATACCACAACCAACGTCGACACAGTTGTTTATAAGTGAATACAGCGATTACGAGAGATATTCGACCAGTGGTGAAAGCAAGCGACATTGTGAAAATAAATCTGTAGCGACCGTTTATTTTTAAATAAATAAAGAATAAAGTGATTGACTATTGTGTTAAAGTAAAGTTGGTATTTGATAATAAATAAACAATTAAAATACACAAAAGACGGTTTTATTTAAACGAACCCCAGCAAGAATATTACAATATAATTGCAGAAGGTTCGCAGACAGTAAAGTGTAATATTCGGAGTTGAGTTAATAAAGTTCAATTGATCCCAAACTTATAACGTGTGTTTTTTTTTATATCCGGGCACGGTTTGTTAAGTTAAGTCGCATGCTTATGGTAGTGTGAGATTTTTACTCACTAAAAAAACACCTCTCTTCAAAATTAATACTTATCCAGCAGTTTTATTTTCGCTTACGAGAATCGTGGTTATAGAAAAAGATGTTCGTATGTGATAATTCCAATGAAAGTGGCTGCCTTTTTCACGACCTTCATATGCTATGACGCGAGGTTAAAACGTTTTGTCCTTTGAAGACGACGTATTGAATTGTTCGCGTCAAGTAGTTGAGTGATAGTACGGTTACAATGGCCGTGAACACGATCTTTGTGTTAACGCGCAAATTTTGTTATCTCTTCGACGACGCTGGGAATTCCCAGATCCCGATGAATATCTTCGTTACGTACATGCCACGGTACGTTAACGATCGTTCTAAGAACTTTATTTTCAAAAGTTTGTATGATGTTTCTATTGCTTTTCTTGATACAACCCCATAGTTGAATACCATACGTCCACACTGGCTTTAGCACTTGCATATAGATAAGCAGTTTGTTATGTAGGCTCAACTTCGAATGTTTTCCGAGTAGCCAGTACATTTGTCGGTATTTGTTTTGAAGTTCGTCGCGTTTCTTTTTCACGTGACATCTAGAGTCATTCCTAGATATTTTGCTTCGTTTGCGTACGGTATTTGCGCCGAGTTTAGATATACAGGCAATCTATCCACTTTTTGTACGTAAAGTTGACGTGAGTAGATTTGCTTTCGTTCAGCATAATACGCCAAGAATTCGTCCAAGCGTGGACTTTATTAATAGCATGTTGAAGCTTTCCGGTTGCTGCTTCAATGGTATCGCCCGTGGTCAATATCCCCGTATCGTCCGCAAACGTGGCGACGACACAGTTTCTTTCTTGCGGGATGTCACGCGTGTAGACTCCATATAGAATTGGGCCAAGGACACTTCCTTGCGGGACTCCGGCTGCAATCTCCTTGAAGTCAGAGTAATCGCTTCCGGGCTTAACACGAAAGAGTCTCTCGGTGAGGTACGATCGTAAGATTAAAAAGAGTTGCCGTGGCAGTAGTTGTTGCAAATAGAAAACGTGAAAACAAAAGAACACTTGATAGACAAATTTAGAGAACATTTTGAAGGACTAGGATCATTTCAACGGGAAAATAGGTTAAAACTTAGAAGTAGGATGAATCCTGTAGTGGGAGTAGCTGGCAGAATGATCATTGCCCTAAATTTACCCTTGCAAAAGGAGCTAGATAGTTTATGCATGCGAGGAACTATAGAAAAAGTAGAGGAGCCTTCGGAGTGGGTGTCTAACATAGTGTAATATTCTTGCTAGGGTTCGTTTAAATAAAACCGTCTTTTGTGTATTTTAATCGTTTATTTATTATCAAACACCAACTTTACTTCAACAAATTATTCAATCACTTTATTCTTTATTTACTTCAAATTAAACTGTCGCTACAATGTCTTATCTCCCTCTTGTAATCGCTGTATGCACTTATAAACAACTGTGTCGACGTTGGTTGTGGTATGGGTATTTATAGGAAATTGCAAGGGGTTCTAGAACATGCTAGATGTTTCTCCGGGTGAATTGAGGATCATGGAATATTGGGATATTGTGTGGAACAATTGTGGAACGTAAGCACACCAGGTTGGAACGTAAGCACATCAGGTTGGAATATTTACTACTAGTAGGCAATAGATGTCGTTGCACAGTTTGAGATACATTGTTTTAGTTTTTGGTACACAAACCATCCTGTAGTCAATGCTACAATAGTAATAGTAGAAAAAAGGGACAAACGCTTAAGAGTGTGCTTGGAATCAAAATATCTTAACGAGGCATTGGTAGAAGAAACTTATCCCTTGCCAAATTTTGAGCAAATTAGTGCTCAGCGAGCACATATGAAAGTTTTTTCAGTGCTTGATTTGAAAGAAGGATATTGCCAAATACGATTATTCAGTGAATCGGTAAACCTATGCGCATTCTCCACAGCCTTTGGTTGCTTCAAATTCAACAGACTTCCTTTTGGGATAAAAGTAGCGCAGCAGGAATTTCAAGGGCTAAATTAGCTTAGGCTAGGTTAGGTTAGTGGGCTGGTGTAGGGGCAGGAGTCCTCTACACCACACTCAGGTCAGTATAGACCCATTGTGATACCCATGGGGGAAAAGAAGATACAAAAAGAAAAATCCCTTCCTCGTGAAGAAAAATAAACGTCTCTGTATGTAGCCTATTAGAAAGCATATAGTACTTACTGTGCCCGAGATACAAACCATCCAGAGGATTTGATGCGGATTCTTCTAAATCCTTAAAGACGTATTGTCCAAGATATCTATTTCTAAGATAGTAGAGGCCTGGGCATCTGATATGGGTGGCGCTAAGACATCGAGGGGTTCGAGAAACCTATGTACAAATGATCATGGACATGTACGAGGGAGCAAAGACAGGAGTAAGATGCCCCGGTGGAGTAACCGAAGAGTTCCCAATCAAAGTCGGGGTGCACCAGGGAAGCATTTTGAGTCCTTTGCTCTTTATTACAGTCCTTGATTATCTGCTCGAAGGTAAAGTGATGGACTCCAAGGTACATCTGCTGACGATGGAGTCATTATAAGTGAGGATCCTACATCCCTGCAACGAGCACTTGATGTGTGGGTGGACGCTCTGGTGGGAAATGGGTATCGCATTAGTTCAAAAAAGACAGAGTACTTGTGCTGTCCGTTCTCTGATCCACTCAGGCCTACTCCAGACATTTATTTGAATGGAACAGTGCTTCCCAAGTGCGAAAAGTTCAAATATCTGGGATCTATGCAAAGCAACCTGTGATGACGATATCAATCATCGCATAAGCGTAGGGTGGATGAAGTGGCGAGAAAATTTCGCTATCTTCTGTGACAGAAAAATGCCACCTAAGTTGAAAGGAAGGCTCTACACCGCAGTTGTGCGTCCAGCGATCACATACGGTTCACAATGTTGGACGATGTACAAAAGGTATGAGAGTAAATTAACGGCAGCTGAGATGAAGATGCTTCGCATGACAGCAGGAGTGACAAAGATTGATCGAATAAGAAGTTCGAAGATCCGTGGAAGCTTTCACGTCAAGTAAACCATCGTACAAAAAATAGAGCGCGACGGGCTCAGCTGGTATTTCCACGTTCAAAGAAGAGATCATTTGAACCCTGTTAAAAAGGCAATATCAATGCACGTTGCAAAGACATCGCGATGTAGGAAAGGCAGGCCTATAAACGCCTGGATCAGGCAAATGCGACGACATCGGCATTTCATTGGCCTCAATAACCGAGTGATCCAAAATCGGCACGCTTGCCGATATTTTCTGAGGTCCAATAAGCGAACCCCACAGGCGGATCAGTAGAAATGCGGTGAAGTGGGAGGGTTGTGATCCCTTGTTTTCGGATCATAACCTCGCTGATAAATGGAAGAAGTAGAAGTAGAGGCCTGGGCAGTGGTAGAGAAAGTGGGTGTGTCCTCGTGAACCTCCTCGTCGCCGCACCCCCTACAAAAGTTTTTGTTCGTCACACGTAACTTTTTCATGTGGTATCGCATAGTGTTGTGCCCCGTCATAATTCCTATGAGAGTAGAGAGTGATTTTCTATCTGCCTGCATGAGTTTGTTGATTTTTGCACTGTCAAATGTAGGCCACAGCTTCCTCGTGATGATACAAGTACCTTGCATCGAGTTTGAGTGTGCAAGGCGTGATTGGTCCGAGTTTAGTGCCGAACCTCCTAGCCAGTTCACCAGCTTTCTCATTCCCTGGTATGCCTTCATGTCAGGGACGCATCAGAGCTCTACCTTGTGCTGTGTTCCAAGAACCTTGAGCTCTTCTCTTTACAAGCTTCGATTTTACTTTTGTAGCAGATATTGCTTTTATCATCGCAGTCTCACGGGCTGCTATTGTCACTGCTAGGACCTCCGCTTGGAAAACGCTACGCTAGTTCGGAAGCCTGACTGACAAGGAGATGCCTGCGCCGACACCCGTTTCCATTTTGGATCCATCTGTGTACACGGCTATGGTTCTCTGGTTGGGGAAGGTGCTTGAAAATGGTCTTGTAAAGTCTAGGCGTGGCGTTGTGTAGTCTGTACTAGATACATTGCCCAGGTATCTGCGTAGAATCATAGTATGACCCATTGCATTTGGTCTCCAGCTATCTGTTTGGCTTAACCTTACGCCACTAATAGTTGCCGATGCTTGTATAAACATGTCTAGCGGAAGCTAGTTGAGGATGGCTTCGAGTCCTCCTGTAGGTGTAGTTCTAATTGCACTGGTCGCGTCAATGCACGCTAGTCTTTGTACTTTTGTGATGGCAGGCGGCTTGCCACCATACAAGACTGCCGTACGTTAGTATGGGCCTTACTATAGCTGTATAAATCCATAGGATGATTTTGGGAAATATTCTGTTACACGAGTAGAAGGCCACGTGGCTTTTTTGACTCTATCATTAATGTTCAGTCTCCAATTCAGTTTTCTGTCGAGCACCAGGCCGGGGTATCTCGCACTGCTTGAGATACTTAAGGGGGTATCCCTTACAGAAGGGGGTTAACTTTCGTGGTATACCTGGAATCATCATTTAGGTTGACGACCTATTGGTTTGTGGAGGAACGGTGGAGGAACATGACGCAAGAATGGAATGGGTGATGAAAAGTGCTCTTGAATGAAACGTAAAATTCAATACAGACAAATCTCATCTACGAGTGAGTGAGGTTAGTTATTTAGGGCGGACAATTTCTGTGACAGGAATTCGAATAGATGAGAAAATAATGAAAGCAATAAAAGACTAAAGGGCTCCCACAAGTAAGGAGGTACAAATTTTGCTAGGAATGATAAATTACATGAGAGACTTCATACCATACTTATCAGAGCTATCATATCCGCTACGAGAGTTAGTTAGAAAAAATATTGTTATCCAGTGGCTAACAGCCCATGACATTTGTCTGGAAAACATTACAGACCTAATTGCTAAAGATCCAACTCTTAAACCCTTTGATTCCAAGAAAGTGGTCACAATACAAATTGATGTATCTAAGTTCGGTTTAGGGTAAACCGTAGGCCCGTTGGGTTTGCATCACGAAGTGTAACTTCATCTGAAATTAATTATTCGCAGGTAGAGAAGGAACTTCTGGCAAAAGTATTTGCTTGTGAAAAATATCACAAATATATTTATGGTCGTAACACGACAGTGATAACTGATCAGAAGCCATTGCTAGAAGTCATAGAAAAGGAAATTGGACAAATCGCATCCCCTAGACTTCAAAGAATGAGAATTCGATTGTTGAGATACACATTCAATTAAAAAAATATACACCAGGGAAGGAGATGCTTATAGCAGACCTACTGTGCAGAAGCTTTGTTGTGACGGAGCAGAGGGAGGAATAAAAAATGTGGATCAGTTGGTACACAGTATAAACGTTAGCGAGTAAAAAAAAGATACGTTCGAAATAGAAACCAAGAAAGACAGGTGCCTAACTAATCTCGTGACTGTGGTTAAACGTGGTGGGCCAAAGAAAAGAAATAAATTGTCAGATGAAGTCAAGATTTTCTAGAAACTAAAAAAATTACATTTGTGTAGAAAATGACATCTTATTTTACAACAACCGTATATATGTCTCACTTAGGCGTTGAAAAAAATAAAAACAATAGCTATAAGTCTAGTACTTTGGCCTGGGCTAAATAAGGACATAGAGAAAGTGGTTGGAAAGTGTAGCATATGCCAAAGTTTAAGGACAGCGAAAGTAAAAGATCTCATGATACCTCATGAAGTTCCACAAATTCCTTATGACAAAATTGAAATGGATATCATGGAATGGTTGGGAAAATCGTATTTGGTAATTGTAGATTATTTCTTGAGATACATTGAAGTAGAAGAAAACATAAGAAAACAGTAGAGGATGTGGCAGCGAGCTAAAGAACATATTCGCTACACATAGGATTCCGCGAATAATCATAACTGGCAACATGCCGTTTGGCTCGTATTTTTTTTTAAAAAACATTGCAAGTGCATTAGACATTAAACTAGTGACCTCAAGTCCACACTATCCCAAGTCTAATGGACTTGCTGAGAGTTTTGTGGAAATAGATAAATCACTACTTACAAAGGCTGAGGCAAGTGACGAGGAATTCTGGAAAATTATCATAGAGTATAAAAATTCACCCATCAAAGAATTTAAGTTGTCTCCAACAGAAATTTTGTTTGTTAAGGAAACTAGAACATTCAACATGCATATTTGAAGGGGAAATCGGTGGAAACAGCTTTACACGACGTAGTAGGGAAGATAGAAGCTAGCCGTCACTATAAGGAGTTTGCACTAGCAGCCTTCCTTGACATAGAAGGTGCTTTCAATAATGTAGAAGGTAGGGCCATCAAACAGGCCCTGGAATCTATGAATGTCGAGCATAGCATTACCAATTGGCTCTGCAATATGATCGGCACTAGAAACATTAACTCCACTATCGGAAACAGTTCAATAAGAAAATCCGTTACCACGGGGACTCCCCAGGGAGGCGTTATCTCACCCCTCCTCTGGGTTCTAGTCATCGATGGGATACTTAAAGAACTAAGCAATACAGGTATAAGCGTCACTGCTTACGCGGATGACGTGATTTTAGTTCAGGGTAAGTTCCTTGATACATTAAGTGAAATGATGGAATCAGCTCTTAATAGTCTCGAAAAATGGGCTAGAGGGTGTGGACTACACGTCAACCCGGATAAAACTGAATTGGTACTCTTCAGTAGAAAATACAAGATACCACCCTTCAAACTGCCTAAGCTAGCAGGGGTGGAGCTTTCCCTTTCGGATCGCGCCAGATATCTTGGTATAACGCTGGATAGGAAACTAAATTGGAAACTTAACATACAGGAACGAGTCCGCAAAGCATATAATGCTCTCTTCATCTGTAAGCGGACCGCGGGGAAAAAATGGGGCCTGAAGCCCGCAATGATGCACTGGCTATACATCATGGTAGTCAGACCCATCCTTACGTACGGGGCTCTTGTGTGGTGGAAGGCAACGAATACGAAAAACACACGGGATATGTTGGCCATGGTACAAAGATCAGCCTGCATTGCCATCACAGGTGCTCTACGCACAACACCTACGGCTGCACTCGAGATCTTCCTGTATCTCTTACCATTAGACCTACAAATCAAATTTCAAGCGGGCAACAGTGCGCTTCGGCTTACTAACGTTGGTCTCTTCAAGACTAATAACATAGGACACAGCTCCATTCTCAAGGAATCTTTTCCTGGAATCCCTGACGAATCGCACGATATACTTGGCACCTTAGACTTCGACACACCATACGAAGTACTGTATCCTATTAGAGAGGACTGGCAAAGGAAGACAGTCTCTGTCCACAACGAGATTGCAATATACACAGATGGTTCTAAGACCAGTGAGGGCACGGGGTCAGGTATTTACTCGAGAGATACGAACCTACAGGTGGCCCTGAGACTTCCGGACACATGCAGTGTATTCCAAGCAGAGGTTCTAGCTGTACTTAAAGCTGCGGAATTACTTGAGATGGGATCAATATCCGATAAGAATATCGCCATCTACATTGACAGTCAGGCTGCGCTAAAGGCGCTAGAGTCTTACGTCACCAAATCTGAGTTAATCAGGAATTGCCGCACAAAGCTTAGGGCATTATGTACGCAAAACCGAGTCAGATTATGTTGGGTACCTGGACACTGCGATATCGAAGGCAACGAGCAAGCCGACGCGCTGGCTAAAAGAGGAGCGGGGCTCCCACGTAGCGATATAATTGGTAGTATTAAACCACCAGGGTGCGTGGCTAAGGGAATTATCCGGGATAAAATCATTGACACGGCTAATCTAAGATGGTCAAACTTAGATGGTCACAGGGTGCCTAAGGCCTTGTGGCCTTTGTTAGATCGCAGAAAATTTGGGGAGATAATTAACTTAGATAGATCGAGGATAAGAACAGAGATAGGAATACTCTCTGGCCACTGTCTCCTAAGGAGGCATGCCATGAGACTAGGGTTATCCGATACGGATGTTTGTAGGTACTGCGATGACCTACATGTCTCAGAGGATATAACTCATATACTCTGTGAATGTCAAGGAATTGCCAGGATAAGGCTAAAGTACCTGGGTAGATACTTCTTCGATAACTTGGAGGAGGTGAGGTCCTTGAACCATATCAAGGATCTCTTCAGATTTTGTAGGGAGATTAATTGCTTTGAGGATTGGGTTTAGGTCTTTTGCCGTGAAGGTTTCCTAGGGATCGCGATGGGCCCACTTTGGTGCCTAGTGTTTTATGACAACCTTATAACCTTACCTAACCTAACCTAACCTAACCTAAACTAGAACATTAGTGCCGGGAAAACTAAGTATGTTGAAAAAAGATAGTTATAAAGAGGTTAAAGGATTATTAGAAAACAATTGCAAAACTAAAAAAAGTGGTATGACAAAACAGCAAGGGTAAGGTAAGAATTTAAAGAAGGAGAATTGGTGTGGTATAAGGATGGAAGAGTATAGGTATAGGCTAAATAATCGGGAAGGCAAATACTCTGTTCCATCTTCACATTGAAGATATTTCTTCATCGCCCTATTCTTTCATTAGCCTTCCTAATGCCATCTTCACCACGGAAGGGATCGTTCCGTCATCACATTGAAGATAATTCTTTATTGCCCTACCTAATACCATCATGGGCGCCGTGGCGTAAGTGGTTAGTGTGTTGGACCACTGCGCATGAGGTTCCAAGTTCGAATCCCAGAAAACGTTAACAAGTTTTTTCACGGTCCCAACTCTCGCGAACGTCTGACAAACATCCGAGAGTATTTTTGTCTCGAAAAAGCTTCTCAAACCTATAGGTCCCTTCCATTTGTGTGAAAAATGTAACGCACACAACATGAGTAGTTGCGAGAAGCTAGGCCCTGGCACTTAAAGAGCTGTTGCGCCAAATATTTATGTATTTAATGCTATCTTTACATTGAAGATATTTCATCATTGCTCTGCCTAATATCATCTTCACCACGGAAGGGGTCTTTCAATTCATGTAGCTTACCTATTTAAGGTACGGCCAATACCACTCCTTTATTTTTGGTAATAAGATCAAATCTTGATACGACACCTTCCTATTTTAAAATTAAACATATTAATATCACCTTTAACCAAGCAAGCTTTCTTTAGCAACTTAATTAAAAATTTAAGGAAAAAGTTATCTATGAAAGAGACAAATAATTCAAAACTTCAACTCATATTACATTGCATAGTTACATTAATTTTTATTTTTTATAATTTACGCGCACTTAAGGGATTATGAATACCCCTTACATGTTTTTGAAATGCAAACATTCGAGTATAGTAGGCTTTTTTATAACAAAAAAAAATTAAATAATTCAAAACTTCAACCAGACTGCATTGCATCGTAACGTTAATTTATTTTGGAATGAAAATATAGGAGCATAGTAGCAAAAAAAATAAAAAAAAAATTCAAAAGGATAGTCTGCAATGGTTTCATTAAATTACATATAGTATATATGTATCTATATATGTTGTGGCTTATATTTAAATTGCTTATATGCCTAACTATATTAAGTCATTGCGATTCATCCTCCTCAGATAGTTCTTCCCAATCGGTAAGGTTGTAATCTTGAAGTTTTCCCCATGGCTTCATATTATTGGCTGAATGAATGGATTCGTATCGCTTTGAAGAAACAGTGGTTGTTAAAGTATCGCCCACGTTACATCGATCATTTAAAAGGACTTTCTTGACTTTATACGGTCCATTAAACATTGACAACAGCTTTCGTGATTGACCAGATTTACTGCCGGCACTCAGTCCGCGTAGCGGTACTATTAGTATGAGCTGTCAAATGCTGTAGCGCTACACTCGCCCACAATGGTGTAGTGCGTAGTAATGACAAATAAAGCCTGCTGATTGAGATTGGGTTTTTCTTTTTGAGTGATATTGTAATGATTTTCCATTCGAATGCCCTTTTTGTTTTTATATTTTTGTAAAGCGCGTGGCACCAATTCCATAAAATTTCTCTTCCTTTCACCAGCTCAATCAATTTTTCCACGTCATACTCTTCCATTTTGACGGTAACGGATATTTCAATTTTGTTGCCTTACTGCTGAAGTCAGTTCGAGAATCCGCCACAAAAACATAGTATAGAAAACCAAACCGTTTCTTCAACAATGCGCTAATAATGGCTTGGCCACCTTCTGTAATCTTAAAAAATGCGTTTTAACAAAAATTGATACGTGACAGCAAAAAATGGAATACAAATATAGATTCAGCACGTACAAATTTTCAAATTCATAGTATTTTTATTTGAAGGATGATTTCGATGCAGATCAGTGTTATTAAGTTATGCATAGTACGTATTCGCAAGATGGTAATTTGAACGTTCAGGCTGAGGCACAGGAAATTTTATTTTTTTTTGTGTAAAAACGCCTGAAAACCATAAAGAAAAAAAAAACAAAATTTTGAGAGGAAGTTGATAATACTATATATATTTTATACATATTAAAAAAAAAATGTTTTTTCTTCGAAATTCCACTATAGGAAATTCGGAAACAAATTTTTTTTTAATCAGTGTAGAAAAGCCTAAAAAACATAAAGAAGATGAAAGAAAGTTAATAATACTATAACAAAAATAATTTTTTTTTCTTTGAAATTCTAACTTTAATTTATGTTACTAGTGCTTAATATTTTGAACCACTTACCCACTGTTCGCCGGCACAAAACTGTTCTCTATTAAACTTACCCCCAGGCGCCTGCCTGACAGTTGTTGACATATCATTAGCGGAGCGACGAATTCGCGTGAGCGGCTAAACCTGTCCGGAAAGCGGAGTTTAAATAAATGAATTGCGCAAAGTGCGACCTAATAACAGCAGAGTTACTAAGATAGCTTACATCCAAAGCACTAAAAAAGCTTACCCTACTATATAATGTTTGTATTCGCCTAAGCTATGTTCCTTGTTACTGGAAAATAGCGGAAGTAATCATAATTCAGAAGTCGGGAAAGGATCCTCATGAAGTATCATCGTACAGGCCAATATCACTATTGCCTTTAATGTCAAAACTATTTGAAAAATTAATTTTAAAAAGACTAAAACCTATAATTGAATCTAAGCAACTTATTCCATCCCATCAATTCCGATTCAGGGATAAGCACTCTACCCTGGATTAGGTCCACAGAATTACCAAGAAAAGGATCGATTTAAACATCAAATTTAATAAAATGAACTGGCTAATAGGTAAATACTCATCACTATCTATCCAAAATAAGCTTTTGCTTTACAATCAAGTAATTAAACCCGTAAGGACTTATGGTTGTTAACTTTGGGGATGTGCTAGACCAGTGTTATTGAATGTATTCAAAGATTCGAAAATAAAGTTCTAAGAAACATCGTAAATGCACCATGGTACGTTAGAAATGTCGACCTTCACCGGGATCTGGGCAACATCGCGAAGGCCCTCAAAATAAGACTTACCCAACACGTAAATGAGAAGGTATCAAGATTCAATCAAGCTGCCGTGTATCGGAGATTGAAGCGAAAAAACCTTGTGACTTGGTAGTACCTACCCTAAAACATCAAAGTACCTATCTTATTAAATCAAATTTTTAAATTAATTAAAATAAAATTAAGTTTTTTAAATCCACTGATCATTGAATTACCTTTATCTTTGCTTACACTATATAATTAAATGAAAACTGCTCGTTAGTTTGATCATAAACTAGTTGTAGTACTATGAAATGAATACATTTTTTATAACGTTTAAAAAAAAAAAAAAAAGTGCGCCACGTACCCACTGTTGGCCCTCACAAAACTGGGGTGGAGTTGGCTAAGTTGATAGTCATTTTGTTGATAGTAATTTTTGATTATCAACGACTCCTTGCTCTGTGTAAAATGATCAAAAAAATTCTCCTTAGACTTGGCAACGCAATTCAAATTTGAATGTCAAGGCTAAGAAAATGTCAAATGGGAACGCTCACTAAATAATTTTTTTTTTTTTTCCCGAGGGTTGGTGAAAAATCTTCCATAGACACTATGAGAATAGCAAGCGCGTGCTCATAGTAGTGTCAGATTCTTACTGACTAAAAAAACACCACCCTTCGATATAAATTTGTTAGATATCGCAACTAAGTAATAACTTATCAAGCAATTTTTCTTTCACGAAATAAAAACGTTTGGCAGGTTACTTTCCACTGAAAGATCCTGCATGTTCCGCAATCTAAACGCGGTTTATCATTATCTCGCCAAGTCGAAAGGTTTCGTCCTTTGTAGTCGGCGCAATAAATTGCTCTCATCCAATATTTGTAGGACTGTATTGTTGACATGTCCGATTAGTCGGTTTCTATGTTTTCTCGCGAAGCTTCTAGTTTCAGCTTCGATTGTCGGAATTCCGAGATCCCTGTGGATATCGTCGTTTCTAATATACCACGGTGCTTGGACAATCTCTCTTAGCACTTTATTTTGAAAAGTTTGTAAAATATTGGCATTTGTTTTCTTGGTACAACCCCAAAGTTGTATACCGTAGGTCCACACCAGCTTTAGCACTTGCTTGTATAAAAGCAGTTTGTTCTCAGTACTGAGCTGGGAATGTTTTCCGAGTAACCAGTACATTTCGCTATATTTGATTTCGAGTTCTTTACGTTTCATTTTCACGTGCGAATTCCATTTCAGTCTTGCGTCGAGTGTCATTCCCAGGTATTTGGCCTCGTTTGCAAAAGGTATTCGGGCCGAGCTTAGGAAAATTGGCAAGTTATTAGTTTTCTTGTAAGTGAAATTCACGTGAACAGATTTAGATTCGTTGAGGGCAATCCGCCAGTCCCTCGTCCATTCATTTACTTTATTTAGCGCGTTTTGCAGTTTTTCAGTCGTTTCTTCGATTGTTCTACCTACTGCTAGGATAGCGGTGTCATCGGCAAACGTAGCTAGGATAGTGCCATCTCTTTTGGTATATCTCGAGTATATAACAGATAGAGAAGCGGCCCAAGAACGCTTCCTTGTGGTACGCCGGCCGAAATTTCTTTGAGCTGCGAGTATTCGTTTCCATGTCTAACACGGAAGAGTCTATTCCCCAGATATGATACTAGAATATCGTATAAGCACACAGGGAGAACTTGTCGTAGTTTGGATTTCAAGCCATCATGCCACACCTTATCAAAGGCCTGCGAGACGTCAAGAAATACGCTTGAGCAAATCTTTTTTTCTTCAAATGCTTTCTCGATTACGTCAGTAATTCTATGCACCTGGTCAATCGTCGAATGCTTACTTTTGAACCCAAACTGGTGGTCAGGGATAAGATTATTTTCGTCTATAACCGGTTGGAGACGCCTTAGTAATACCCTCTCGAAAATTTTGGATATGACTGGAAGAAGCGAAATTGGTCTATACGATTTTACCTCATTCGGCGGTTTTCCTGGTTTTAAGACCATTATTACTTCCGCAACTTTCCATTGGCTCGGCACGTGTTTTAATCTGAGTGCAGCATTTACAATATAGAGAAGCTTAATCAAAGTTTTTCTAGGTAAAACTTTGAGAATTTCTCCGGTGATTAAATCATAACCAGGAGCTTTCTTAGGTTTTAGAATCTCGATCTCATTTTTGAGTTCCCTAAGCGTTGCACTTGTGAGTGTTAAATTACCAGATGGTAAATCCGGCCTATTGACGTTATCGTAAACCACTTGACTATCGTACGGTTTAAAGGTTTCTTCCAGGTGGGCCGCAAAGACGTCCGCTTTTTCTTTATCTTCCCTTGCCCATTCATTTTGATTCAATTTAATTGGCGGCGCGGGGACTTTGGGCCTTTTGGTGCCTTTTATGGCTTTCCAAAGTGAATAATTGGAATCTTTTTTCGCTGTTAAACTTTCAAGGTAAGAGCCTATTGCACGATTCTTAAAATCCTTAATAGTTTTCTTCAACGAATTGCACAGACGATTCAAGTGAATTTTATGCTGCGGAGCACGACTCTGTTGCCACTTTTTTACGCGCTTTTCGTTTTTCCTTGACCAATTGCTTTATTTCCGGAGGATATCGTAAGCCGTATTTGTCCGGCGTTTTCCTTGGAATGGGAGTATTATTCCAAGAGGCGAGCTGTACGATCTCGACGAAGCGATCAACTTCAACCTCAAGTTCATAGGGTGTCGTAAGTGGAACGCTCACTTCAACATTGTCTTCAATTTCGTTCCTTAAACCTTCCCAGTTAGTTGTTCTACCAGCTAATCTCGCTGGCTCTAGGTTATAGACTAGTTTTTCGCACAATGTCAAAATAATTGGGGAATGATCAGACGACAGATCAAAACTCTCTTTGACTTTTATGTGGTTGGTAGATATTCCTTTCACAACGAAAAAATCTATCAGATCAGGTATTTTCGAAGTATCAGTTGGCCAGTAAGTCGGTTTACCCGTCGAATGGAAATCGCAATTGTACTCCATACCTGCCCCATAGAGCATTCTACCTTTTTTCGAGCTGTATCTTGAGCCCCAGAACGTATGTTTCGCATTAAAGTCGCCGCCGATGATAAAATTAGGTTTCAGCGATTCAAATAAGTTAGCAAAATCTGATTTTTCAAGCGCGGAATGTGGTGGACAGTAGATAGATGCCATTTTAAGTGTACGCTGACTATTTTTAACTCGAATCGTGCACAGTTGCAAAGTTTCAAGCTCTATCTTTAGGTCTTCCGATTGCTCGATACAGTCTTTAATAAGCAAGGAAGATCCGCCTCTCGCTTTTCCCGAAGGGTGACAAGCGTGGTAATCATTATAGCCTTTTGTTTTTAAATGCGATTCCTTTTTGATGTGGGTTTCAGAAATCAAGCAAATATCAATATCTTTTTGGCGCATAAATATTTCTAATTCGTCAAGTTTTTTGCAAAAGTCCGTTTGCATTCCAAGTACATATTTTCAACATTCGTTTGTCATTCATGTTCTAGTTGAAGTGCGCGTTTTCTGTGAATTATTTTCAAGCTTAAGCAGCCTATCGAGAATAATTTTATTTATTTTGCCTTGTTCTTCAAGTTTCGCGAGAATAACTGAGAAAACATGAGAAAAGGGGTCGGTCGAAATTTCAAGGTTTCTTGGTTTTTCGGAAGCCACGGCCTGAGCATAAGACTGCATTGCTGCTGTCCGAGGGTCATTACCCGGTGGCTTTTCTAATCTTAGCTTTTCATTACCGTTTCTTTTAAGAGCAGAGGTCGAGGGCTTTTCTGTTGTCAATCTTTCCCTCACCTTTTTGTGCTCTGAACCCGGTAGTTTTAGTTTGCCTACTTTCTCCGGCGCGATCTTACGCTTTGGTTTAGTTTGCAATTTTGATTTTATATTTAGTAGCTTAAGGAACGCATCTCTCCGTTTTTGCAACTCCTTAGCTACTTCACAGCCTCTATAATTTGCCGGGTGCTTTCCCTTACAATTAACACATGTTGCACAGGTTGGTTTGTTTACTCCACAAACTTGGGAGAGGTGATTTCCGGCGCATTTCACACATCGTCGTTCTTTTCGACAATACGTTTGCGTATGATTGAATCCTTGGCATCGTTTGCACTGAGGTATCAACATTGTATTCTTGCGCATGGGTTCGATTTTGACTACGACGGTCTATCTACGGTTTTATTGTAGATCTTGATGGTGGAGATCTAACTACCCTGGTACCTTTTTTAAAAGGGTCAGATGAACGCAGTAAATGGCTCTCCCCAGAATCCGTAGAGCCGACCTCCGAAGAGGGTGGATTTTCCAGTGTACCTGGACTGCCACCTGGGGTATTTATATCTTTTGTTTTGTTCATTGCATACTTTGTATACGCCATACTCGGTATACGGAGGGTGGATTTTAGTCGCCTCTTACGACAGGCATGCCTACCTCGGGTATATTCTAACCCCTAACCTACCCCCTTCGGGTATATTCTAACCCCTACCCGAATGGGGTAGGTTAGGGGGTAGAATATACCCGACTAAATACATGGAAGAACACCCAGATCTCGCCAAGTCGTATAACGGTATGTCTAGCGTTGGAAGAGCCGTCCAAAAACAACAATGGGAAAAATTAACACACATCCTTAACGCGAATGGCCCACCAAGAAACTCCGTTGCAGAGTGGAAAAGGGTAGGTACCCATGTGCATGACGACATATAATAAAAATAATAATTTTTCAATAATGAATAACAGTTCGGAAATATGTAACAAGAAGGAAACTCGCGCAAAACAAAGCGTCCTTGATGAAAACTGGTGATGGGCCCGTCGATTTAAAAGTAATAGACGCCACCGACGAAGCAATTTCCACGGCATGCGGTTTGGAGACGTCCGTGCATGGAGTCCAAGGCGCACATGCATTTGGTGGTTATGCAAAAGGTAGGCACTTATTTTAGCAAAGTTCGTATAGTTATTAATTATTGTTATTATTAATCGTTCCATTACTTAGAAACCAATTTAGAGGAAGAACTAAATTCAGTGCTCAATACTTTAATTGAAGATGTAGAGGACGATACCACAAAGCAAAGATGTGGTAATTCCAAGCCACCACCAACCCAGAAGATTGACGAAGAAGAAATATTTAAGAAACAAATCGGATTGCAGGAACAATTTTTTGCCAAGAAAGTTGAGCAGGGCGAAAAAATGAATGCAACCTTAATTGAAATAAAGGACACAATAAGGGAGTTTGTTAATGACAAAAAAATAAAATAAAGCTAGAAATGAGGAGTGAAGAGCCCAAGATACGAAAATTAGAACTGGAGGTAGCAAAGGTGTCAAACGAATTGAAGCGGATGGAGCTCAATGAAAAACATTAACAAACACATCAATGTACATATTAAAGATAATTAATAAAAAAAACAAAAAAAAAAAACAGTGAATGATAAACTCTAGTTAATAGCATTGTTTTTATTTGATAAAATAATCTCCACATTTAAGTATAAAAAAAAGTTTTTATAATGTGATATTAGCGGCCAAGTCATCCCTAATTCTGTCCCGTATGCGTTTGGCTTCTATTTTAGGTTGATGACCTCTAGATTCATATGCTTGGCTTTGACTTGGAGAGTTATTTACTGCTCGTTCGGGAAGAGCTACATTGTATGCACAACATATATTGTAAAGAGCAGAGCAGACGTTAACTATTTTAATGACCCTTGGTGGTGTGTACCTACACTTTCTTTCTTCAATTATAATGCGCCAACGAACTAAAAGAAAATCTAAACATTAATTTTCAAACTATAGAAATTTATGGGAAAGATTTTATACCTTTCAAGCGGCCAATGCAACGTTCGACAATGCTTCTGGCCTGTGAATGAACGGACTGCATCTTCCGTATGACTTTGGTGGTTACTTCCGATACAGTGCTTTGGCCCATTGGTGCAACCCAATCTGCTCCAACTTGTCTCTGATATCCGCCACCACCAAGGAGGTTTAATGTGGTAGCCAACTGCAAAATTGGTGGGATATGAGTAGACCTCACGCCATCTGGTAAATCCAATAATTTTAGGACATATAAAAATGGTTCCTTATTTAGTGGACAATTTTTCAAAAATCCGAAATATAACCATTCATAAAATTGCAAATATAGATGTACTCAAACTTACATTGGATTAGGAAGTTCCAGAATATTCGATGCATTCCTTAAATTAATTCTAAGTAACCGCACGACTGTTCCCATTCTTCAGCTGCCTTGACGTGGCGAAACGGCTTAAGAGTCAATGAGCCTAAGGGTCCGAAAGGACCCCAGGTGAGACATTGAACTAAAGGCTGAAGACGTCTGGACTGTGACGCAAAACCTGTTGACAGTATGATGGAAGAAACTTGTACGGTATCTACTCCAGGTGGTACTCGTGAAAACGATAATCCACCCGTGGTCTTTTTGACTACGGCCGGGACGAGGATTCTGGACCAACCACCATACTTTTACCCCCCGCCTCTGGCGTTGAATCAGAAGTAGTAGCGACGCTTGTTTCAGAAGACTCCTGCAGCTCTGTCTCTGACTCGTTTGGTAGACTGGGCTGGAATGGCAAAGAAAGTGGCGGAAAGGCTTCGGCTGGAACGTCTAATCTCTGCCTCAATAGAAGGATAGCTGGTCGAAGTTGTGTCGGTGACGGTTTGACTCGCGAAAGCAATAAGGCTGAACGAGCTACCGAAGCGGCGCACTCCGATGGGCTCCTGACTAAGAGTCAACTGAAAAGGAGAAAAATGAAGGCGGCGATGGCGCGGTGCAAAGAGGCTGCAGAGTCAGCTGAAGGCGCAAGCGCCGAAAGCAGTCATCCTTCAGTAGCGACAGAAAAGAAGCCTAGGTCGGCAGAAAGTACTCCAACTGGAGCCGATCAATCCCTCAGACCTAACGCTGGCTTCTTTTCGTTCGGCTCGAACAGGTCCAATCTGACGGAGCAAGTTTCGCCTGCTCTTCTTGGTGGAAGCGTGTGCGCATCTGATGCGCGCTCTTCTGCCGGGCACACTCTTACTGCTGGCGTTATCTGCGCACAAAATCTGGTGGATACTGGTGCTGTTACCCCTAAAGGTCCCAGCACTAGCGGACAGAAAATGACTGACGCAGGCAAAGCCACGGGTAGGGGCGCTCGCCTCGCCGGAAGCATGTGCGCACCTGGTGCGCGCCCTTCTGCTAATAAAACTGCGACTATATCTTTGATATTTTCGCAGATAAACCTCCACCACTCAAAGGCTGCTACCGCTCTCTTAAGTAGCAGATTTTCCGTGGTGCGTACAAAACCCCACATAACATCTATCCAGGAGCCATACGTGCGGAACAAGCGCATATGTGGTTTTGGGGGTGTTCGTGGAGTAACGGTGCTTTGTGACCAGCGATCTGAAAGACCGAGAGCTTGTCTAATTGTGCCGAATTTCCTCTCAGTAACCAAGCTTGGACAATTCTGCGGACAGGACCTGGTTGCTGCAGCTATAAGCTACGAAACGACCGGAAGTTGGAAAACCTTCGTCGTTGCGTCGGCTTACTTCCCTTATGATTCGGTAATGCCTCCACCACCGAAGGCGGTTGCCGAACTCATAAAGTACTGTGACACTCGGGAGATGGGAATAGTCATATGTTGCGACGCCATTGCTCAGAATACAGTCTGGGGCAGCAGAAAATGTAACATACGAGGAAACCATCTCCTAGACTTTATAATATCGTCTGGCATGGTAATTAACAATGTTGGCTCCCAGCCAACTTTTGTTGCGGCAAGGAGGCAGGAGGTAATTGATTTGACTTTATCTAATAGGTATTTCAAGTCAATTACTAACTGGAGGGTACTGCCGGAGGTGTCCTTGTCAGACCATAGATACATCGCTTTCCAAATCGAATGCCAGGCCATAACTTTGCAGGAGAGGAGGAATTCGCGGAAAACCAACTGGGTGCGGCTTAGGGAAGAGCTGGACAGATCTGTCAAAAGTCCAACTAAACTCAGAACGAAACGAAAGGTTGAGGATGCTGTTCAAAACCTGACCAGTGTCCTTGCCAGCTGTTTTGAACTGACGTGCCCATTGACAAAACCCCCCTGCAGAACTCCGGTTCCCTGGTGGAGCCCAGAACTGCAGCGACTTAGGAAAGAAGCCAGAAAACTTCTAAATAGGTCACTCAAGACAAATTTAGAAGGTGACTGGGATCTTTTTAGATCGAAGCAAAAAGACTGCAAGAAGTTAATTTGGTTGTCGAAAAGTATTTCTTATAGAGATTTTTGTGAAAAGATCGAGACACTCGGTGAAACCAGCAGGTTGGTTACAGTTCTCAAAAGGGGCAAGCCGACTAAACCGGAGTCACTGAGAAAGTCTGATGGCAAGTTTACTGAGACGAAAGCGGAAACTTTTAGTCTTCTGCTGGAGACCCACTTTCCTGGCAATCAGATAATCACTAGGTCGGAGCTTGGTCCGCTTACCCAGGCTGAGTTTGATCTAAGTCAGAAAACTGGGCGCAGCTAGTATATTGCATCATCCGTGGTAACAGATGAGGCCATCAAATATGCTGTGGCATCTTTTGATGGTTTCAAATCGCCTGGCACCGATGGAATATATCCAGCTATGCTGCAACAGGGTATAGATCAGCTATTGCCAACTCTGGAAAGAATTTTCACCGCTGGCTTGGCGCTGGCATATATTCCTACACCTTGGCGGACAGTCAGAGTAGCTTTCATACCGAAAATTGGTAAGGAAGACTATTCGCTCCCCAAGAGTTTCAGACCTATAAGTTTGACATCCTTCTTACTGAAAAGTATGGAGAGACTGGTAGAATTTCACGTGCGCAAAGTTGCTTTGAAACTGCATCCTCTATCGGAGATGCAGCATGCCTATCAGTGTGGGAAATCCTGTGAGACCGCACTTCAAAATCTAGTGGCCAGAATTGAATGCGCGCTTGATAGGAGAGAATACGCGATGGGTATCTTCATCGACATTGAGGGTGCTTTTGACAATGCGTCTTTTGACTGCATGTGCGACTCTGCCAGACAACACGGGGTAGATGAAACATTAGTGTTGTGGATTAAAGCCATGCTAATGAATAGAACTTTGGTAGTGGATGCGGATTGTGGCCAATATGTTATGACAGGGGTAAACAGGGGCTGTCTGCAAGGTGGAGTTCTGTCTCCATTGTTATGGTGCATGGTGGTCGACTCTCTGTTGAACACTCTAAATAGTTCTAACGTCTACGCTCAGGCATATGCGGATGATGTCGCCGTACTTTCTGTCGGGCCATGCCTGGCGACGGTCTGTGCTAACGCGCAGGCGGCGCTGGACATGATCGATGAATGGTGTACTAGGAGTGGGTTTTCGGTGAATCCTCTTAAGACTGAGGTTGTTCTTTTTACGAGAAGGAGGATTTTGAGCGGTCTGACTCAGCCAGTACTAAAAGGCGTCACCATTCGCATTTCCAATGAAGCCAAATATCTGGGAGTGATTTTAGATAAGAAACTTCTTTGGTCTAAACACGTTGAGTCGAAAACATCCAAGGCGCTCTCAGTCTTCTGGCAGTGTAAGGGTGCTTTTGGCAAGACTTGGGGCTTATCACCGAATAAGGTTCTCTGGATCTACACGGCTATGATAAGACCATTCCTCGCATATGCGTAGGTTGTTTGGTGGAAGGGGCTCTCGCGTAAATATGTGGTTGCTTTTTGCACGAAACTCCAAAGAACGGCTTGTCTCGGCTGCTCGGGAGCTTTCCCGAGTACGCCTGGCTCTGCTCTAGACGCTTTGCTGAACTTACCTCCCCTTGATACTTATATCATGGATTGCACTATCAAAGCCATCCATCGTCTTAGGCGGGGCGGTTTTTGGTATACTCCACACTGGAACTTTGATGAACTTGCGCGACACTTATCTTACGACTCCTGTCTTATGGATATGCCGTCTGACGCAATGACACCAGAACTTCAGCTGATGCGCAAATTCAGAGTCGACTTTCCTTGTGTCCAGGACTGGCTTCGGTCAGAGTCTGAGCCGGGAATGGAATGTAGTCGTATTTTCACGGATGGTTTCAAAACCAGTCAAGGGTCTGGCGCTGGGGTCTTCGTGGAAGTCGACAACATTAGACTTCTTTTCTCGTTAGGCAATTATGCGTCTGTTTTCCAAGCGGAAACTTATGCAATCCTAATGGCCATGAACTATGATGTGAAGAACAGGTGGAAGGGACGTAGCATTTGTGTCTGTAGTGACAGTCAGGCTGCGCTTAAGGCCTTGCTCAACCCTTTGGCCACTTCCAAAATAGTTCGTGAAACCAAAAACTCTTTGAACTCGGTCGCAAGGCTGAATTCTCTGTCTCTTATCTGGGTCCCAGGTCACACTGGAATCTTGGGGAACGAGATCTCCGATGAGATTGCTATATAAGGCTCAGAGGAGGCTTTCTCGGGTCCTGAACCCGCGTTGGGTCTTCCAGCGTCCTCTGTTAGGGCTTCCATTGACGATTGGGTCTCTCACGAGGACAATTGTATGTGGCATGACTCTCCAGGTTGCAGGTTGACTACACGCATGCTCCCGGACGTCTGTAAGAAATCAGCGGCATTCTTGCTGTCTCTCAGCAGAAAAGACTGTAGACAACTTATCGGCGTCTTGACAGACCACTTCGCTTTTGCCAAGCACCTTAACGTGTTAGGCTTAAGTGACACTACAATCTGCGACGGTTGTGGAGAGAGCGACGACACCGCCGAACATTATCTCTGTGAGTGTCCGGCCTTTGCTCGTATCAGGTGGCAGATCCTCGGTGCGGATGTGTTGAGTACTGGTACCGTAAGCTCCTCATCACTGAAGTGCTTGCTGGGCTTTCTTAGGAAGACAAGGAAATTCCAATAAAATGGGTAAATCAGGGTTTGCTCTCTGGTAGTAAAATGGACCAGTTGCATCGGAGTGCTCCAGTTGAGCGTTTCCTATCCCGACAAAAAAAAACCGCACGTATTTATAATCATTTTCTGTGCTACTTGAGCTGAATAATTTTAACGACGTAAACATTTTTTTACACTTTATTTATTCAACTTTGCTGTAAGAACTTTAAGAGCACACCAAATAGCAAACGAAAATGACTGAAATATTTGAAAATGTCAGCTAAATAGCTATCACACGAAAACGACAGTTCGAAAATGACTATCAAGTTGATAGTCAACTTACGCAGAGCAAAACATTTGATTATCAATAGTCAACTATCACCTTAGCCGATTCCACCCCTGTTCTCGAATGGACTTATGTATCGAAAATACTTTTTCTTTTCTGGATCATTCCATACCAGGGACTTTATATTGTTTTTGATTAGTTTTTAGCTATGTATTAAGCAACAGCAACATGAATTATGCCTGAATCACAATAGCGCCTCGACCTCAGCTTCGCCTGACGTCTATGAGTTAAAACATAGGAAATCAATGTATCCTATCACAATGTCGCTTCCACCTCGACCTGACGTTTTCCATTCGTAAGGAAAAACGCAATGCTACGTAACGACACTCTAACCCAAGGTAGAAGTTAAGATGAGCTTATCTTTTGCTTTGCTTTGACATTTAACAGCTGTGGAACAAAGGAAAAATTATAAACAAACATTCAACGCGCTCTCGAGGTGGATGAAACGTAACGGGAGCAAAACCGAGGTCGAGGCTATATTGTGTTTCAGGCATTAAAGTTCGAAAATCTAAGAAATTCGTTTTTTTTTATAGTATTAAATTTAATTTTTTTTTTAAATGTTTCTGTTACACTAATTAAAAACAAATACAAAACTATTTTTGCTGGTCATTCTGTTTAACTCTTCGATGTTTTCTACTTCGTAGTTGTGCGTGGTGCACTCCTCGCTGTCTTCTGCGTCGTTTTTTTCGTGTTGTGCTTCGCTCTCCTCGTTTCCCTCATTTACACGACACTATTCGTTTTCTTCGTCGTTGGTATTTAAAACGTCTGGTACTGTTATTGTGCCTTCACCAAAATGGTTCTTGATTCGGTCTAACAGTGTGTTCGGTGTTCACGTTATACCGATATGGCAGACCCTACCGTTTCCGAAAAGTTTGCAATTGACGAGTGGTCAGGTTTCGTCATCCATTCACTCTTTCCGTCATCCATTCTTTGCTTCTTATCTTCGCACTTTTTTTGCTTTTCTTCTTCTTGAGCCCCCATGTAGAAACGAATTTTTTTTATAAATGTTTTCTTCTACAAATGTCGAGTTGAATTAATTTTATACATGTATTATAATTTACTTTACAAATGTAGAGACGAATTTATAAGAATACGAAAAGTAAGTACTGCCGCCGCCGTGGTTGGAAAAATACTCCTCGGGTTTTCTCCACTTATCATCGTCGCCGTCGTCGTTATTGTTTTTCAGAAGAAATTCCATATGCCAAACGAGTGAAGAATTCGATACCACGTCGTTGTTTTTATGGCGAACGTTGCCATCAAACTAACGCCGCTATTGACGTATTAATATATGGACTGCTAGTGCCTAACTCCACGTATGTTCCAACATCTCCAGCTCCCTTGTTTCAGTGCGGTATTAAATAGAAACAAAATATCCGCCATCACAGATATCCTCCATAGAAAGTTGCGCCCTCTGTGTTTGTTCAAGTGTACTAGCTGTAAAAAACTGTTAACATTTAAATAGTTTCAATATTCGTTGCCATAGATGTCACTGCATATATTTTTTTGTTTCCAACAGTTACAATATTATGAATTTAAATTTCGTTGCAACACAATCTGTATTGTGAATCACAGCCAACCACATAGCACTTCATTTTAGTCCATATATAATACGTCAATGAGCGCCGCATACAGTGGCCAATGTCAAGGTTATCATTACTGCTGACATGCTGCTTCTATATTCTTGGAGTGCCTGGCCGCGGCATTTTATACACGAATAAATAGGTCATCGAGAAGACAACACAAGAAACCTAATCCCTGTGTTGTTGACTCCCGACGATGACTAAAAAAAAATAAATCAAATAGTAGGCGGCAGGAATGTGCTTATCACATTGCCTTGCCTCGTTAGCAATTGTCTTTATGACTTATGGAATAATTAATTCAACATAGAGTTACTTATCCTACATGTATATCGACCAAACTGATTTTAACTTTAAAGCCGGTACTTAACTTTGAATTGAATTATAAAAAAAATTTAACCTACCTACAACTAGTATCGACCCAAACCCAAAAATTTAAAGTTTGAAAACAAAAACACAGTTTAGGGACCAATGTCGTATATGAATTTCAGCCGTTGGTTGGCTGAAATTTGGATTTGAAAAAGTGAAAAAGAATGGCGGATGACAGATGGTTAAAAGCCCACTCTAAAAGTTAAAAGGTGCTTTTGGTGGTTTTAAAGTTAGCGCGAGGTGATACGTATAAAGTTGGTTTTATGTCGACTATAAATAGGAAAACACTTATATTGACTTTGTTACGTGCTAAAATCCTTTTAAAGTGTACTTTTTGCGACTATAATTTTGCGCCAAGGAATATAAGTTTCACAGTAGGAAACTTACCAAACACTGCTTACTCACTTTTCTGAGATCTGAGTTAGATCTCATGTTGCGTGCTCGATCTCAAAGTGCTGAGATCGATCACAAGATTGAAAACTCGATGTGAGACAGAGATTGTTTCGATATTCAAAAATATGAGAAAACGATTGATTGGATGAGATCGATCTCAAAAATAGTTAAGCATGACTTTTCTCTTATTCAGTTCATATAAAACTACAAAGATGGTCGAATTTCAGCTAAGTTTCGTTACAAATCGAATTTATGAAAATAGAAGGTGTCCAATCGGTGAATATTTTCATCGGCTGTATCGATTCAGGGAAGAGGGTGTGGAATTATTAGCTGTAGAATTGTTGGGACCGACCCTAAAAACACGTTGTTGCTTCGACGTATGAAAAAAAAAAATAACAGAATTTTTCTGCGGTATATTGGAGACCCCTGATTTTAAATAGGAGTTGGTGAAAATATTGGTGTACATCAATCAACTATATCTAGAGTGATACAGCAAGTTGCAGCAGAAATCGCATACTTCGGAAGAGATACAAGAAGCGCAAAGGATATGGAGTAGTGAGTACGAATTTCCTTGCGCAATTGGTGATCTTGATTGCACTCACATTCGTATAAAGAAACCACTAAATCACTTTGAGGAGTACGTCAATCGCAAAAGATTCTGCTCAATAAATGTTCAGGCTACATGTAACGCAGAAGAAAAATTAACCAGTGCTGAAGTTTGTTTGCCAGGATCCGTTTACGACTCCCACATTTTAAAGAACTTTTTCTTTCTCTTTATTTAATCATATAAGTAATAATTCATCAGCAATACTATTGGGCGATGAAGGATATGGCATTACTCATTGGCTAATGACAGCATTTAAAAAAATAAGTAAAGTAAAATTCTGAACATAAATTTAATGCTGTTTTAACAAAAGAAAGAGTAATCATAGAGACATATATTGGACAAATAAAGCAACGTTTCCCATTTTGCAATATAAATTTCAAGTGAAGCAAGATACTTTTCCCAGTTAAATAGCTGCTTGGTTTGTTTTGCATAACTTCGCAAAGTATTTAGATGAAGAGGACTTTATAGATTTTAACAATCGCTAGGTTCAAACTAACAATTCTACTGCAGATCAAACACTATCGACTCCAGCTCGTATTAAAATGTTGGACAACATCATCAGAAATTTCACATTTATGATTTATCGAGCAACATTTTATTTTCCCTTAGTTCTTTAACCATCAATTTATTAAAGTGATCCAATTGACTGTTGAAAGCCACACTCTCTTTCTCAGAAGATATTCACCCTGATTACCGTTGGCGTTTTACGCTTTTCGACGTTTGTCATTTTATTCCTCAGATGTACCACGAATTCATTTTCATAACTTTTTCAATGTAAAAGAGTTGTAATAGTATTCCACATGACAAAAACATTGCTTAGTGGCGTTTAACGGCCAGCGGGTCGTACATAGCTATGAATAAAACGACAATCGTCGAAAAGCGTAAAACGCCAACGGTAATCGAGGTGATTGTTAGTTTTTTTTATTTAACTTGCCGCAAAGAAATTCTAATCATAACTAAATAAGACAGAGGGCTTTGAGATCTGACTCAAAACCGTCTAGTCAGAGCCGTTGAGAACGACCTAATTTGTTTTGCAAATGAAACTGAGTCCAAGTTTCGCTTTGCACAATCGATCTCACATGTGAGTTCAAGCTTTGATCTCAGAGTTCATGCTCAGTTTTTTGCATACGACCCATTGTTCTTATTAAAAATTATGGTAAGCTACTTCGAGAAACGGTTCCTGCTTCACGATACCGATGATGGTATAAAGTGAGGAATACACGATACTACTGTTGTACCAACGGTTTGATAGCTTTGGTGTTGTATACGATAATTGTACCGTGTATATCCACACAACCAACCGTTGTGCCGATATCGTATCGTCGCACGGTCTTGACTGTACAACCGCTGTCATATGCACAGATTATATGGAAATCATATGGTGTGTATGTGCAAAATGGCTGAATAAAATGTCTGGTTGTACGAAAGTACGCAGATTGTATAATGTGTGTGCTGCATACAATAGTTGGACCGATGTCGGTACGATGATTGTATCGTTTATTTCCCATTTAAAGCAGTACTACGAGCCAAAGCAGTGACAATTAAGTAGTACGCAAAAAAGATTAGCTCCGTCAACATACTATGTCCACTGAGGGTTTGCTGTGCATATCGGACAGTGTCAGATGATGCTATATGTGTCATCGCGGGAATGCTTCCAACAGATATCTTGGCTAGCGAACTACAAAGGGTCTACGACGCCAAAATTCAGAAACCCCGATCTTCTCTTTCACTGAAGAAAATAGCGAATCACGAGAGCATGGCATGAGATGTGGAACAAGTCTACGAAAGGAAGGTGGACCCATCGATTTATACCGGATATCCACGAATGGGTGGACCGGAATCACGGAGAAGTAAATTTCTGCTTAAGCCAGCTCCTAACTGGGCATGGCTGCTTTCGAGCGTATAGGTTTGGTCTCAAGGAATCTCCTATTTTTTTAAATTGCGGAGATGCCAGAGAATATGCGCAGCACGTATTTTTCCAGTACCCGCAGAGAACTAGAGGAAAGAATTGGAGAAATACCAACTCCCGAGAACATTATGAACCATATCTTAACATCGAGCGCAATATGGGACTCGGTGAAACAGGTTGCAGCAATAATCATGAAAGAACTTGGATGGTTGAAAGGAGTCAGGAAGACCACCAATGAAAACTCTGGGCTTGCCAGACGGCATCGCATAAAACAAAGAACAGCAAAAGCTGAACTCAATGTTGACCCAGCATATGGGGAAAGTATAGCATAAATTTGCTAACCAGTCCCGTTAAGTAATACTTAACGGTAGTCCCGCGGGGAGGGTGTGGCTGAAGTGTGTAGGGTGTGGATTAGTACGTTAGGTGCATTCCTGGCATCAAATATTCAGGTTTGCGAATCGTGCATACCAGTAACCCAGATAACTGGTATTTTTAAAAGATTACACATCCAAAAACCAAAAAGTCTAGTGACTCTCTGCCACTGATCGACGATACGTTAGATGCACACACAGTTACAGATTGATCCACAAGACCGAGAGAAAACTGCATACACTGCAGGAAATGGGATGTTGCAGTTAATAGTAATGCCATTTGGACTGCGTAATTCTCCGGCATCTTTTGAGCGCTTAATGAAACACGTCCTACACGGACTAACCCGGAAATCTTGTTTGGTGTATCTGGACGATGCTATTGGTATTGATACGAAAAACATTTGAGGAACATCGTTATAACCTGAAGAAAATGGTGGAATGACTGCGAAGTGTGCACCTGAATCTGAATCCAAGGAAAACATGTACGAGTACTTATCCGAAGAAGTGCTAACCAATCCAGAAAAAGTCGAAGCTGTGAAAACATCACATGGACATTTCCAAAAGACAAACACCAACCCCGAGGCTTTTCGGGGGTCACCACGTACTACAAACAGTTCGTAAAAGGCTTTGCTGGAATCGCGAAGAGCTTGCACCAACTGACAGAAAGAGGAAGGCAATTCAATTGGTTAGATGCGTGTGATAAAAGCTTTAGAGATCTTCAGCGACAACAATGCGAAACACTGATACCAGTTTACTCCACTCCAGGCAAAATGATTGTTGTGGTTGCAGATGCCAGTGACATCAGTGTCAGAGCGGTCCTTTTGCAGGTACACAACATTTAAGAGAAAGTAGTAGCATACTTCAGCACAGAGCTCTCCAAGCCCAAAAGGAACTACCATGTTACTAGGCAAGAGCTTCTGGCGACAGAACATTTGAATAAATCAAGGACCGAAAATTCCTTTTGCGGACAGACCACGCGGCTCGAAAATAGTAGCTGCAGTTCAAGAATCCAGAGGGTCAGGTCGTAAAATGGATTGAACGCTTGCAGATGTACGACTACGAAATACGGCAACGTAAGGAAAAACTCCATTCTAATGGGGACGCGCTATTCCAGAGACCTTGTAAGATCAACTGAAAATGCAGGTTTTCTTGCTGCGATCAAAAGTACATGAGGTGCTTCGAGAAATGCATGATGAAGTATCCGGAGGTAATTTGGGCGCAAACAAGACACAGGAAGCGAAGACCATCGTAGAGCAGATTGTCAACAACTGGGTGAGCAGATTCGGGGTGTCTATGGAACTGCATTCCGGCAAGGGACGAAACTTCGAATCGAAGATATTCCAAGAGGTGTGCCAACCACCAGGAGTTATAAAGATGAGGACGACTCCGCTTCATACACAATTTGACGAGATGGTAGAGTGTTTCAACAGAACTTTGAACGAACATCTCTCCAAGGTCGTAGGAGACTACCAGCGCGATTGGGATCGACAAATTCCCCTTGATGGCCCATCGAAATGCAGTGCACAGGATATTCTACATCCGAAATCTGGATTGGTCGAACAGTCTGGCTACTTAGTGAAGTGAAGTGTGGATTCCCTAATGATAAGCCAATCTGTAAAAAAGATTACGTGGTAGACCTCAGGGAAAGGATCAGAGACATACAAAGGACCAGGCCGAAGATAAAGATTGGCAGTGACCATAAAAACCAGGTACGATACAAATGCAATAGCATCAGGATTTCATGAAGGAGATTTGGTATGGTTGTAAAACCCATATCGACAAAAAAGGAGATCACCCAAGCTGCAGCAAGACTGCGAGGGCCTGTATATACTGGTCGCACCTGTCAATGATGTTGTCTATCGAATTCAGCGTGGAGTGATAGGCATGATGAGTTCATTTAGATCGTCGTCCCTTGGATTATTTAACGCTCTCAAGTATAGGTGGAGGCAAAGTATAATTTGGTTGCAAAATGTACAGGAATTAGTACATTAGCTTTGTCCATGGAGTTGATAACCGGAATGTCATTGTAAATGAGCGTTGGGATTGATGATGAGTCCAAATTCTTGCTGTTCGTAGCAAATTACAAAAGAAGTTTCTACTACCTTTGAAACATGATAGTTTTCGTTTGCCTCAGCGCCTGGCTCATTTGGCTCCTTATAGTTTTTTTTTATTTTTATTCAGTAAAGTCTGCTGTGGCTTCAATGCACAATGTCTAAGCGTAGTGTGGATGAAATGACGAGACAACTCCGCTATCTTCTGTGACCGAAGAATGGAGCATAAGCTGAAAGGATGGCAGTTATGCGACCACCACTCACATACGGTTGCCAATGTTGGACAATGTACAAAACGTATGAAGCTAAAGTAATGACAGCAAGAGTGCCAAAACTTGATCGAATAAAAAGTTGGAAGATTCTTGGAAAATCTTTACGAAATCTTTACGAGAAAAATACCAGTCTCACGAAAAATAAAGCACGACCAACTCAGCTGGTAAAGCCTCTTGCCAACCTCCCCGATCGCGGGCAGCCTGAGGCCCTTGTCAACTGAGCCGGAGTCAGTCGTTAAAACCTCATCCGAGCCGAACGAGGAAGACATGACGATACGATCTCGCCGCCTACGAACAGTACCAGCAAGAAGGCCAGGCTGGCCGCATCTGCTAGTGCTGGTCTACAGGTGGCGATTGTAGATCATAACAGCTCAGAAAAAAGACTCAGCAAAGATCAGTGGAGGCTCTTCGAGTTGCGCATACTCGAAGCTATCAATTCCACCATTGTCGAGAAGGAGGGATAATCCCCCTTCTTTGAGCAACTGACGACTTTCAGAGGTTTTAAGCTCCTTTCATGCGATAATGAGTTCACGCTTAAGTGGCTCCAAACTTTCGTGGCTAACACGCAGGCTCCATGGGCTAATGCCAACATTCGACTCGTCGAAAAGAAGGACCTGCTAGAATTTACTAGGCCAAAAGGGCGTATCCTGATACCTGGCCTTCATATTCCCAAGGAGCGTATTGAAAGGAACCTACGGCACCTTAACCCGGGGCTCCTTAGCGACGACTGGGAGGTGCTTGAGATGGGCGAGCACTCAGAAAAGGGCACGGAGATCGTGGTCCTGCTCAACCATAGATCAATGCCTATGCTAAGGAGGTTTAATAATAAAGTTCGCACTGGTATCACCCGGTGTAAAGTCCGACCCTTTACGGATAGGACAGAGAGGAAGGAAAGGGGGGCGGGTGACAAGGTAAGAAGAACATGAAATTCATTCAAATAAACCTGCACCACAGCATATCTGCTAACGCCCCACTGATTATCTCAGCCGTGTACATGCCTTACGATGGAAATGATGGACCGCCATCCGAACTCACTCGCGCCTTAACCAGGAAAGCGGAAATCGAGAGATGAAACCTACTACTAGGCTGCGATGCGAATGCACACCACGCGCAATGGGGCAGTGGTGATACAAACCCACGCGGTGAGTTGATTTTCGAATTTATTATCGAAGATAATCTTTTAGTAGCCAATAGGGGTTCTGAACCCACTTTCGTAGTTAGAAACAGGCAGGAGGTTATTGACATTACACTAGCGAGTAACTCAAATACCCTCTCTATAGACAATTGGAATACTTTGGAGGTAGAATCCTATTCCGATCACAGATTTATTGAATTTAATCTCAATGATAGATGCGACTTTCCCAAACCCCATAGAAACCCAAGGAAGACTGACTGGACTACCTTCAGTTACGAGGTGCGGAGGAACACGAATGTTACTTACATGAGCCAGCGGACATTGACCGAAAAGCCGAGGAAATCACTGCTGTCTTCAAAGAGGCTTTCCAGAAGGCATGTCCCGTATCTAAACCTAAGACAAATGTCGCACCCCATGATAATGTGGATAGTGAAAGCATGGGCGAGATTGTTACGCCATTGCCAAAAAAAAGTATATGTCCCACCCATAAAACTATTGCAAAAATCGAGTGGTTATGTGCACCAACTAATGCAATCATTAAAAATCAGTGATTACTACATTAAAAATATTTCTATTGGAATAAAGATAGTATGTGAGTCAATTGAATCGTTTAATTGTGTGCTTGAGAAACTAAAAGCCGATAATTGTCAATATTTGTCACATGACTTGCGAAGTGTTAAAGCATTTAAAGTTGTCCTCTATGGTATGAGCGATATCGATGTTAGTTTACTTAAAACTGAACTTATCAGACTCGGCCTAAAGTGCATTGACATAAAAAAAATCACCAAAAAATATGAACTTAATAAAGCTAAATACACCGATTTCATTTATCTAATATCCCTAGAAAGTGGTTTTATTCCACTCAGAGACCTACGGAACAATTATCGCTCCGTCTTCCACACTCAAATCAGTTGGAGTTTCCAACGCAAACTTAAAGGTAATGTTACTCAATGCAATAACTGCCAAATGTTTGGCCATGGCGAGCGTAACTGTCGCGTTTAGACTTATTGCGCGATCTGTGCTAGTTCTCACACGACTTCTGAGTGCAATAATACATCCGCACTCAAATGCGCTAATTGCAACGAGACCCACAAGGCTACTGACGTCACATGCATCAGCCGATCTCAGTACTTAGAGATGAAAGCGAACGCAAAACGAAAGAGGAATACAACTTCCCGCGCAGCTTTTTCCAACCCAACTTCTACTCTCAATGCTGACAAACATATTCCGTTTGCCTTTCTGACGGACTTCCCCTCACTCCCTCAACGGCAACAATCTACTGCGACCATGCAGAATAATACTTCATACGCAGTTCCGCAGCCGTCAAACATCTGGGTGAACCACACTCAAACAAGTTCGAATGTAGTCAACACCAACGAGAATCATGCAGCGAGCAACTCTACACTTTTCTCTTTTGAAGAGCTTAACACCTTAGCTATGGAGATGATAACAAAATTATCCGTTTGTAAAACTAAAATTGAACAATTTGAAGTTATCACACATTTAGCTACTAAGTTTTTATCTTCTAATTGTAAATAATATGGTAGATAGTCACATAAAAATAATAACCTGGAATGCTAGAAGCATACGTAGCAAAAATATTGAATTTTTAAATTTCTTAGGCAGCAATAATATTGACGTTGCACTAGTTACAGAAACTTGGCTTAACCACAACGATAAATTATCCACCTCGGAGTTTAAGTGCTATCGAGTAGATAGGATCGATAGAAGAGGTGGAGGTGTTGCAATACTCGTGCGGAGAACAATTCAACATTCGCTCTTACCAATTATACCAACACGTTTAGTTGAAAATGTGGGCATTGAGGTTCAATTAAATAATCACCAAACAATCAAAATCTATTGCCTCTATTTTGCTGGTGCTCGCAATACAGTTGAAAATAAAAGTTTGTTAAAAAACGATTTAAGGAAGCTTTTCTGTGTTAATGGTGATTTTCTGTTAGGAGGCGATCTCAACTCTAGGCACAGAGACTGGGGCTGTGTAAGAGCAAATGTTTGGGGGAATTTACTCTCATGCCTTTCAGATTCACTTCCGATTTCAATCTTGTATCCTCCATGTCCTACTTTTGTCCCATCTAGTTCTCGTGGTCGTCCTTCTGTCCTCGACATTTTTGTTACAAATCGTCCTAATTATGTTACGCAACCAATAACTTTGAACGCACTTAGCTCTGACCACAATCCAGTCCTATGCAAGCTTCTTTGTTCTGGTAAGGAAAATGTGCAATACGTTCAAGATATAAAAAATGCAAACTGGGCACGATATCGCGCCACAATTAAAACAAGACTTCGCGAAAGTTCTGTAGATATTGAAAATATTTGCACTAGGGAAGGAGTAAATGCTGTTGTCGATAATTTTAACGACCTCATCCTTAGGGCTATAGATAACTCTGTGCCCAGAGTTATAAAAAAGAAATTTCATAAGAAACTTCCCCCTCACATACAATTTTTAATTAAGTTAAGAAATATTGAAAGAAGAAATTGGCAAAGATATCGACAGCCAGTATGTCGGGATAATGCATCATATCTAACCCACCTGATTTCGAAAAAATTACTTCAGCTACGTAATACGGATTGGAATAAAAAGCTAGATTCCTTAGATAAAAATGCCAAACCATTCTGGAATATAGTAAGAATCGTCAAAAATTAAAACAAACAACTTCCCTGCTTACAAGATGGATCGAATTTTTACTTTACAGATGAGGAAAAAGCCAATGCACTCGCTTCTACTTTCTTAAGTAACCACTGTATGTCAGCAAGCTTAGGTGACCCAATTACAAATACACTGGTTAGCGATACTATTCAGGCTTTTAACATGCGAAGCACAAACACTCCTTTGAATTCACTTCTCACCGAAGATGACCTGAAATTTCACATCGATAATACAAACGTTAAAAATCGGGTGGATTTGATCTAATAAAAAAATTATATCTCAAGCATTTGCCCAAAGCTGGAGTAAAGTCTTTGACAGCGATTTTCAATGTATGCCTGAAAATCCAGTACTTTCCTGATGCCTGGAAAATAGCTAAGGTGGTACCTATACTCAAAGCTGGAAAGCCCCCTGATAATCCCAAGAGCTATAGACCTATAAGCTTGCTGAGCAATATAAGTAAACTATATGAGCGTATTCTTAAGGAAAAAATAACAAAAATAATTAATGATTATAATATATATCCCGACGTGCAGTTTGGTTTCAGACCACAGCATAGCACCTCCCACCAAGTTCTGCGTATTTGCAATTTTGTTAAAAAAAATCGTCAAGTAGGTAAGTCTACAGGAATGGTCCTTTTGGACATTGAAAAAGCTTTCGACTCTGTTTGGCACGAGGGTCTGTTATATAAAATGATTAATTACGGCTTTCCTCCGTTTTTATGCAGGTTAGTGCAAAGTTTTTTGTCAGGTCGTTCTTTTAAAGTTCTTGTCAACAGTAGCGTCTCAAGTATCATTTATTTCCAGTCAGGTGTCCCGCAAGGTTCTGTTCTTGGTCCCGTTTTGTACAATTTATTTACGTCCGATTTTCCAATTTTAGTTAATTGTGAAGCAGACATTTTCGCAGATGATACTGCAATACTCTCAGCGCACGAATTTTCTCTCAACGTTGAGACAAATCTTCGTAATGCGATGGAAGTATTAGAGAAATATTACAATAAGTGGAAGATTAAGCTGAACGGAGACAAATTGCAAGCCATCTTTTTTACTCGAAAAAGAAAACCTTGCTATCTTCCGAGCAGCCAATTGCAAATTAATGGAACGTCAATAAACTGGAGCAATTGTGTTAAGTACCTAGGCATACATCTAGACACCAGGTTAACATTTAATGAACATATATCTAGAACTTTACAAAAAGTTAATATAGCAACAAAGATGTTATACCCCTTCATAAACAGAAAATCAGCCCTATCAAACCAAAACAAACTTATCATACACAAAGTAGTTTTCCAAGCGTTACTCCTGTATGGATGTCCAGTATGGGGAAACTGTGCTCATTGCCACATTAAAAAATTACAAGTGTCGCAAAATAAACTCCTCAAAATTATGCTTGACCTTTCATGGCACCACTCATCGTTGAATCTTCATAAAAGAGCGAATGTTGAACTGATATCTGCGAGAATTCAAAACCTTATGATGAAATTTAAAAATAAATGTATTTTTGCTGATAATCGCTTAGTAAATGAATTATTTACTTAAATTTGCTATACTTGTTTGTATGTAAATTGTCAAAATTTATGTTTCAACACTTATATCTTCCCTTACATATTTATTATTTATTTACCTACTTATTTATTTATTTATTTATTTATTTATTTATTTATTTATTATCTATTTATTTATTTATTTATTTATTATTTATTTATTTATTTATTTATTTATTTATTTATTATTTATTTATTTATTTATTTATTTATTTATTTATTATTCATTTATTTATTTATTTATTTATTATTTATTTATTTATTTATTTATTATTTATTTATTTATTTATTTATTTATTTATTTATTATCTATTTATTTATTTATTTATTTATTATTTATTTATTTATTTATTTATTTATTATCTATTTATTTATTTATTTATTTATCGATTTATTTATTTGTATATTTATTTTGTATTTATTTAATTACTTATCTATTATATAAAGAGTCATTTATTTTTCTTGTTTATTTATTGTCCTTATATTTATTTGTAGAATAACTGCAATATAATATTTTAAATTTAAATTTTTATTTATCTTCTTTTTTTCCTTTTTTTTTTTTGTCTCAATGGAGGTTTTCGTCGCTTTTTCCTCCAAATTTAAATTTATGTTTCCTAATGTATTCCTCAGTTATATAGAAATAAAATAATGTTTCAGCAGAAAGGTATATACAATATCATATCTCTGTACTAATGTAAAATGTGTGGAAACACCTTTGTACATATTTATATGCGAAATAAAGATCTATCTATCTATCTATATATCTTATTAAAACGCACTCCCGGGGTGTACTACCGTACCATGTACTAATAACAGCAATCACAGCGAATCGGAACCCCCTGCGGATTTGGTAACAGAGGACAGAATAGAGTGGGCACTAAGATCGTTCTCCCCCTTTAAATCCCCAGGACTTGATGGGATTATACCGATCATGCTGCAAAAAAAACTGCACCAATTATTATCCCAGTTCTCAAATTTGGCTATTTGCCAGTAGTCTTAAACAATGTCTCATACCAAGAACATGGAGGGAGGTAAAGGTGGTTTTTATACCCAAGGCGAGCAAGGCTAGTCACACCACCGCGAAGGACTTCAGACCAATAAGCCTTACCTCTTTCATCCTTAAAACTTTTGAAAGATTGCTCGACATTTACATACGTAGTAGAATACGCCCGGGTGATCTACATCCAGCTCAACACGCATACACGAAGGGTAAATGTGTGGAAACTGCCCTACATCATGTTGTCGGCTCTATAGAAAAATCACTTAAGGATAAAGAGTTCACACTAGCTGCTTTCTTGGACATTGAAGGAGCCTTCAATAATCTAAATACCGAAGCGGTTAAAAGAACCCTAAAAACCTAGACATCGACACCCGTATAATTAACTGGATTGTTAGCATGCTCGAGGAACGACATATAACCACCGAACTTAAGGGTTCAAAGCTATAAGCATACGCCTCGAGGGGTACCCCTCAAGGCGGGGTAATCTCCCCACTGCTTTGGGTCATTGTTCTTAATGAGGTACTGCAACAACTAAGGTACAAAGGGGTCAGAACTACAGCGTACGCGGATGACGTCGTGCTGCTTGCAACAGGTAAATTCCTGCCTACCCTTTGCGAACAACTTGACGGAGCCCTAAATACTCTTAGCATATGGGCCAGGAGCTGCGGTCTAAAGGTTAATCCCCAAAAAACCGAACTCGTACTTTTTACGAATAAGAGGAAGAAACCGGAGTTTAGTACACCTTCTGTTGATGGTATCCCACTCAGATTGTCCGATAGCGCAAAATACCTGGGCCTTGTACTTGACAAAAAGCTCAATTGGAGATTAAATATAGAGGAAAGAATTAAGAAAGCAACAATAGCCTTTTACTCATGTAGTAGAATTTTTGGTAGAACCTGGGGACCCTCCCCCAAAATCATTCTATGGATGTCTACGGTTATAGTTAGACCCATACTGACTTACGGCTATCTAGTATGGTGGCCAGCTGTCAACAAATCCACCAACTTAATGGCAATCGCCAAAGTTAAAAGACTAGCGTGCATTGGCATCACCAGTGCAATGAGGACAACCCCAACCGCAGGACTCGAGGCTATCCTCAACCTGCTACCGCTAGACATCTTAATACGAACATCAGCAGCCATTAATGCTATGACAATAAGTCAGTCAGCGAACTGGAAACCAAGCAGAACAGGTCACTCGATGATCCTACTCGATTACTTTGGCATCATGCCCGTAACGGATTACATGACGCCATATTTAGACTTTACAAGGCCTTTCTCTAACGCCTACCCCAGCAGGGAAGATTGGAAAAGCGGTCATATACCTAATGCCGAATCTATAGCCATCTACACAGATGGTTCAAAAATGAGCACTGGTGTAGGATCAGGTATCTTCTCCGACCCTCTAGGTGTATCAAAATCCATACGACTTCCAGACCACAGCAGTGTTTTCCAAGCAGAGGTCTTAGCAGTGGCAACAGCCGCCCGTGAGTCTGCGGTAAAGGCAATACCGCCAGAAGGTATCACCATCTTTATCGACAGCCAGGCAGCTATAAAAGCGAATACTGCCATAGAAATTAAATCGAAGCTTGTGAAGAGCTGTCGAGAAGAGCTCAGGGTTCTTGGAACACAGCACAAGGTATCGCTCTCTTGGGTCCCTGGACACTAGGGTATCCCAGGCAATGGGAAAGCCGACGAGCTGGCGAGAATCGGCTCAGCAGCCCCAACAGAACAAGTTTACCCCCCTGTGCGTATCCCGCCTTGCACACTCAAGCTCGCTGCAGGGAATAAAGCCACTGAGGAGGCGAACACAAGATGGAACTCCATGGAAACTTGCGCCATCACTAGGAAGCTATGGCCATCTTTCGACAAAGCACAGACCGAGAGAATCATCCGTAAAGATAGGAAATCCCTTTCCACCCTCGTGGGCATCATCACGGGGCACAACACTCTGCGGTACCACTTGAAGAAACTACGCCTGACGGAGGAGGAACTCTGTAGAGGCTGTGGTGACGAGGAAGTTTTTGAGGGTAAGGGATTACTTTTCCCCCTATGGGTACCACAATGGGTCAAGGCTGACCTGAGTGTGGCAGAGAGCTTCCCTCCCTGCCAGCCCACATACATAACCTAACCTAACCCAGCTGGTATTGTCATGTTCAAAGAAGAGATTATTTGAGCCCCGTTAAAAGGCAATGTTAATGAACGTTCCAAATATATCGAGAAACAAAGGCATGTCTCATAACTCCTACATCACACAAATCAACAATACCAGCATTTGGTATAGCGGGTGCCGTGGCGCCGTGGCGCCGTGGCTAGTGTGTTGGACCACTACGCGTGAGGTTCAATGTTCGAATCCCAGAAAACACCAAACGTTTTTTCACGGTCCCATCTCTCGCGAACGTTTGACCAAGAGTATTGTTCTCAAAAATAAAAAATAAAAATTGCCCTTCGGATACGGTACAAAACTGATCATCGCTTCCATTCGTGTGAAAAATATAACGCAAACAATACGAGTTGTTGGAAGAAGCTAGGCATAGGTTTCTCATGGGCTGTTGCGCCAAATTTGTATGTGTAGCATTTGGTTTGCATTAGTAATGAATTGATCCAAAATCGAGAGGTCTGCCGATATTTGTCAAACAGGCGTTCCCCATATGCAGATCATTAGAAATGCAATGAATTGGGTGGGTTATGATCCCTTGAGTTCAGATCATAACCTCCCCGAAACAGAAAGAAGAAAGATTTCTCGAAAAACACATAAAACAAAAAAAATAAATAAATTATAAATAATTCCAATCAAAAAAAAAAAAAACACTTACATACATATGTATCTCCTTAAAGTTAATTTCAAAAGTGCAATCGCATTTCTCTGCGGGAAAAGTAAATGTTGCTCGCGGTACCAGTCGGACGGGCTGGTGAGGCTAAGCTCAGGCGACTGTGCGGGTCACAGGTGGCGGATAGTGGACGGCCTACAGAATTGCACGTTAGCTGCGAATACCCAATAAGCAGTCCCCGACTAAGAGCGGCAGAGGAGGAGGGCGTAGCTGAAAAGGTCAAAGGAACCCATATGAACTCTCTGTGACAAGACGAGTAAGCACCGTCTTCCAGATATGTGCTTCCCACCTCATACGGATCCAAGCGTACCCGCCACAACGTGAAACGCGCAGCTTCTAACCCCGGAAGGGCGGCTGCACATATATATTACACTATATTATAGCATACAGCTATAATAATAAATACAAACGAACGGTTCTATACGATGACTCTGTCATCAGTACCCTAGAACATTAAGAACGAGCCCAGTAAAGTTTTAATTATGGCATACTGGAAAAATGAATGGAAATGACTGCTACCAGGGCTGACGTTTATAGTATTCTGTCACCTGAGTAAGCTGGAGTGAAATCCGGTTGAAATGGCTTTCAGGCTAATGCTACAAGCGCCCCCGTCCCATTAAAACCTTGGCAGGCCCCAAAGTACAATCAATGTTTCAATGTTCACCATTAAGTTGGTGTTTGTAGGTACAGATGTAACATTCCTTTTAGCTTTGATCAGGCTCTGAACACAAGACCCCATAAGGTCTTGTGCAAACCCTTGCATGACCTCACTGCTTGCGTAGACAACCATGGTATCATATGGTGACTACAAATCTGAGCATTGATAACGACTTTGAGTGGGCACCCAATCGAAATGACCACAAACCAAACAAACAAAACAAACAAAGGAAGCGATGGTAGCAACAATGCCAAGATGCCGAGGTCACCAGGTGGCCACAGAGAAGCACGGAGGGACACGAGTCGGCCACAAGAAAAGAGACAACGGCTGAACTGGCTGCCTAGACACCAGTTCCGCTAGTAGCCACAACCCAAGCTTGAGAGAAAGCGAGGACTACAGGACTGGGGGGAAGGAGACACCACCAAAACCCTACTCGAGGTACGAAAGAACCCCATGACTGCTGGAGGAATATCGAAGGCCAGCAGAAACGGAGAAGGTAGAGATGTCCTGGAGAAACTGGGCCAAAAAATCTCTGAACTACAGGATGCAACGGGGATCAACGCCACATTAACAAAGCCATGAGCGACCTCATTCAAAACATCTTAGCACTTCACAAGAGAGCGATGGCTGCAGAAACCTTACTCAAAGAAAGGAACCCAGACCAGGCCAATAAAAGCACACAAACCTCTCCAGCGCTCAAACTAGTCGAGGGAAATACAAAGCGACCCCGTGAAATAGAAGAGCAACTGCCAACCCTGAAAAAGGAAAGCGGCCAATATTAGAAGAAGATATAGAAACCACACCGCATCACAAAGGTGCCAACAAATGCAAGAAGCCGCCCAAAAATAAAAAAAGATGATGGAAAATAAAATAAAAAAAAGAAGATAAAGCTACACCGATTCAGACACTGTAGCGGAAGGAGATGCTTAAAAGAGCACGAAGCCAGCTAAAGCCAAACAGAGGAAAAATGATGGACAAACCGAAAAGTTTAAGGAAGACATGACCAGAATCCTCCAATGCGAAGCCAAGAACAAAGCGCTATGTGACCAAGTAACTATAGAGTGTCGCGATCTAGATGAGGTAAAAACTGCGGAAGAGATCTGTAAGGCCATAACAGAGAAGTTCCCATCGACAATGAGCATCACGCAAGACGCAATCAAGTCCATACGGATGACAAGACAAGGAACACAAATCGCCCCGCGAGTGAAGCGAGCAAGATGATCGCCATGGCAATATGGACATGCGGAAGGTACCCCTTCGAAAGCATGGACTCCAGGCACCGGCAAAACTTCGTATACGCCAAAATAAAAGGAATTCATTTCTTCAGCTGCTATGCACCAGCGAGCTTGAGCATGGAGGAATACGAATCGATGCTAGACAGCCTTGTGGCCGAAATCAGAGGAAAAACACCAGCCATTGTAGCCGGAGACTTTAATGCATGGGCAGTCGAGTGGAATAGCACCATTACAAACAGAAGAGGCGAGGCACTGCTAGAAGCATAGCAGAAAAGAAGAGACTAAAGAAGTCAATTCCGTAAGCTGATAAAAAAGAGCAAAGCCGAAAGCTTCCAGGCACTCAGAGAGGAGTTACAACAAAATCCATGGGGAGGCGCGTATAAATAGTCATGAAAAAATTAAAGAATGGTACCTACGGGAGCTGCACCGATCTGTCCGACTACTGCACTCAATTGTCAATTTCCCGACGAAAGATGGATTCACCCTACCGCAAGGAGCAGCAGAAGAAACAGAGGCAGTACAGTAGCAGTCACCACAGTGGAAATTTTAGGAGCCGCGGCAACAATAAAGAGCAACAAGACGCCAGGAATGGATGGGATCCCGAACTTCGTGCTAAAAGGAGCTATTAAAGCAAGACCAGAGATCTTCACATGTCTTTATACGACGTGCCTAACGGAAGGCAATTTCCCACTACAGTGGAAAAGGCACGGCTAGTCCTCATTCCAAAGGGAAACAAACCACCTGAGCAAAAGTCGGCGTACAGGTGTGCATGCTTGACACACTGGGAAAAGTTGTAGAAAAAATAATACGCGAAATATGGCTAGAACCATACACGGAAGTAGACTCGGGGCTCTCTACTCGGCAGTACGGCTTAAGAAAGAAATGAAGCACTATAGGCGCGATAAGGGCAGTATGCGACATTGCGTGGGAAGCTATCGCAGGGCAACGATGCACAGTGGTCAGAAACAACATTCTACCTGGACTGAATTTTTTAATTCTAAACCACTTGCTGAGGGGTACTTATTGAAGATTAAATAGGCAAACAAAAAATATCCAATTATAAGGCTTGTTTTTGAACAAAAGGTCTCCCTTTTAATACACCAAAATCTTAATTTTCGGGAAAAAGTGTATTTTTAAACTAGTTTTTGAGTAATAAAGTAATGTTTTTATTCAATAAGGAAATAAAAAAATGAAAAACAAAAGATTTAAGATTATAATTATTCAACAAAAAAAGGTATAACATTTTTAGTCTGATCTAGATACAATGCTTAGCACTGAGCAATCAGCCTCAGAATCGTCATCTTCATCCTCGTTTTCATCTTCGTTTTCCTGAACAAACATATCTTCACGAATTAAAAGCAAGTCTACCACATCAGAAGATAAAGCAGATATCTTTTTTGTGGGTGATTCTCGGTAGAAGCTAACCACAGGATCTGACGAAATAAGCAGCATATGCAACAAATCTTACTTACTTACTTACTTAGATCCTTTAACCCCTCGGGAGGCATAGGGCGTCAACCACGCCTGCGCGCCATCTTGTTCGAAGTTCTGCAATGCGTTTGAGCTGCCTTCAACTCATTCCTAAAGAGCTCGATTCCTCCTCAACTGTTCTGCGCCACGTTTGCCTAGGGCGTCCCGCTATTCTGCCTGCCTGGGTGAGCGGATTCCACTGCATGGCGTATTTCGCAATGGAGTTTTCTTCGCGCCGTAGGGTGTGTCCAATCCATTGCCACTTTCTTCTTCGTATAGTAATGCTTATAGGTTCTTGGCCCTTTCTCAGATAAAGTTGTTCGTTAGAGATGCGGTTCGGCCAAAAAATCCTCAAGATGATTCTTAAGCATTTGTTTACAAAGACTTGCAGCTTGCCTGTGCTAATGGTGTCCACCTTCCAAGTACTGCACCCATAATGCAGCACTGATTCTACGTTGGAGCGGAACAGTCGCAGCTTGGTTCTTAAGCTGATAACATTACTTCTCCAGATTTTAGATAGCATTCCGAACGCAGCTTTACCCTTCCCGATTCTGCCGCACACATCCAGTTCGGAGCCACCGCGATTAGCCGAGACCACACTTCCTAAATAAAGAAAGTTATCAACTTTCTCGACTTCCTGTCCGGCAATGTAAAGTTGATGGCGGTTGTTAGAAGAAGTGCTCAGGGCTTTTGTTTTGGCTGTGTTTATTTTTAGCCCCACTTTGTTTGCCTCAGCTTCTAGATTTTGGGCCATCAGATGTAGATCCATTATCCGATGTGAAAGTAGAAAAACATCGTCAGCGTAATCTAGGTGTTTAAGGTAAGATGTCATAGTCCAACGAATTCCATAGTTGCCTTCCGTCAATGCTGCACGGAGTACATCGCTGATAACCACCAAGAACAATAGTGGTGACAGTATGCACCCTTGACGTACTCCACTTTGGACTTCAAAATCCTCCGACACCTTACCATTGTGCACGACGTGACACTTACCGCCCTGGTATGAAGCCTTGATAATAGCTATAAGTTTTTCTGGAATGCCTCTCCTGCGCAAGGCCAACCAGATAGCATCTCGATTCAATCTGTCGAAAGCTTTCTCGAAGTCGATAAACATTAAATGTAGCGGAGACCTATACTCAACGCATTGCTCGATAATGATCCGTGAGGTGTTTATGTGGTCGAGGTGCGGTGCGAATTCGGGAATTTGTTGCTTCGAACTGCCCATTCGAATTCGAGATCATACCGCCATCGTCTAAGTGATTTAGCACTGTAGCAAAATGTTCTCTCCATCTAATGAGCTGATCCTCATCCGAAATCACAAGGTTACCGTCTAGAAGTCTTCACTGGATGTTGTTTGGAGTTTCGACCACCGATGAGCTCCTTAGTGATGCTATAAATAGTCCTACTGTCGCACCTACTCGCTGCTTCTTCAGCCCTTGAGGCCAGTGAGTTGACATATTGACGTTTGTCACGTCTCACACTACGCTGCACTTCTTTCTTCTTCGCACGATATTGGGTTGCAAGCTCGGTTCTCTCTACTGCTGAGGCCGCTGCAATCCGAGCCTTGAATACTGTACGCTCATCGATCCGTCTCCAGTTGTCTGTAGAAGCCATGTGCGGTGGTATTTCTGCTTTTTACCGACATACGTGCGTGCCCCAGTCGCAAAAGCATTTTTCACAGCACTCCAGTGGTCATCCATGTTCTCTTCCAGTATGCTGCTGATTGCTTCTGCTTCTAAGGCAAGATGGTCCCTGAACGGTTGGCGCACTTGGGGAACCTTGAGCCTGTCGATATTAAACCTGGTGATGTTAAGTAGGTTTGAGCGGTTGCTGTTGGCGGATGCAGTACGAAGGCGTAAATGAGCTACCATAAGATGGTGATCTCGTTCTTGTCCGACGTCAGCTCCACGTCTTTTTCGGACGTCCAGGAGACAATTTCTAAAGCGGCGACTGATCGTAATGTGGTCGATCTGGTTGGATGTTCGTTGCCTATCAGTAGAGACCCAACTGATTTTGTGGCAGGTGTTATGTTTAAACAGCGTACCTCCGATGACTAGGCGGTTGGTATTGCAGAAGTCCACAAACCGCTCACCGTTATCATTAGGGTCTCCCACGCCGTGAACTCCCATCACGTGTTTAAGCATGGTGTTGTCGCTACCCACCTTGGCATTGAGATCTATCATCACCATTACGATGTCCCCATTAGGCGTTTGGTTGTAGGCGGCGCCTAAGTGACTATAAAGGAATTGCATCCTCTGGAGGAATCTGGCTTTATGAGGCCCTTCCTTGAGTGAGTCCAGGAGGGTCTTAACGTTCCAGAATCCGATCGTTGTCCGTGTTCGATAGCCAAAGGTCGTCATCAAATTATCCGTCCGTATCCGAGGCGTTGGTTTCCGTTTCGCTGCAAGATTTGTTTTTACGGTTGCGGCTCGCTGGGCCGCAGACCAACCGACACTTATCCTGTTTTGTGGCGCAGGAAGCTCGCCATTCGTCCTCTCCCGTTAGCAATTTCCGAAGAAATCCCCAGATGGCACCACGAGGAGGTGGAAGTAGGGCTTACTAACAGAACTGCTAGGTTTCCGGCCAATCTTGCATGTTACTTACCTTGCTTATTTTGCGAGTATTGTGTTCTCGATAATATTAGCAATCCTTATTTCTTACGTCAGGCCCGTTGATTAATATTTTGTGCACAGTCACAGGTATGTAACACCATGGGTACAGTTTTACAAATAACTCTGCAGTTTTTGTACAGAAGCTTCTAAACTTCTCAACATCAATTGAAGGGTTGTAAGTTCAAAGGTTCTAAGTGCCAACAAATCAAAAGTCAATATTTTTAGGAAAATAAAATCCAAGTGCCAAGCCTAATAATATCCAAATGGATCCAAGTGCCTGTTTCTTTTAAAATTTTACCCACACACAAATAAAGTTGTGGCGGGGTCTAAGTTTCAACGAACTTTCGCTCAAAAGGGTTGTGCCTGTGTGCGTTCGGGGCGAATTAGCGGGTGGTGGTGGCTGTTAGCATGGGTTTATTGTTTGTAAGCGGTTATTTAGGTACTGATAGGTAACACTGGGTGGCAACCCTGGTTGGGTTGAGGAAACAGTACATTATTCAATAAAGAGAGTGCAAAGACTACGGACGTGTTTTTCTTGCCGTCTAAAGTAAGCTAACAGATCAGAAGTGGGATAAAGAAAATACGGTACCATCGCCTGTTAAGTTTTTTTTATTGAATCGTTTTTTTTTTGCGTTTTGGAATTAAACTGAGCGGGAGTTGGCTGGAGTTTTGAGTTTTTTTTTGGTCTTCGGGGTTAGAGTTTGACAGATCTGGGCAAAGTTTTTTTTTTTATTGTGTGATTTGCTTAACCGAAGAGATGACTGATCAAACGGCACGCGAAAAAGAGTTGTCAGCGATGAGCAGAGACAACCTGCGCGAGGAACTTAAAGCCAGAGGTATGGAGTCATCCGGCCTGAAGGAGGACCTGGTCGAGCGGCTGCTGAGGGCAACAGAACCACCCACACTTGCGGAGCAAAAAGGTGCCAAACCGTCGACGAGCAAGTTAGTCGAGGCGTGGCAGGGTGATTGTGAGACAGGGCAGCATGGTGTTTGGGCCAGGCGGCGAAGTAGTGATTCTGACAAGACGGAGGGGGAAACCCTGAAGAACAATGCAGAAGTGCGATTGCTTTGAAGAGAACTCCAAAAACTCCAGGAGAAATTGAATGAGCTGCTGGAAAAGTCGGCGAAATCAGCGTCGGCGATAGGCGGCGAGCGGCCACGAGGAGACGCTGGACGGGAAAATTGGCAGAATAGGTACAATGTGCGGGACATAGCGGACATGATCCCAGAATTGAACCCCAAGAATCTGTCAGGTCTTTCATCCAACGCGTGGCGGCGGAAATTGAGAAACATTCAGCGGGTATACTTGCTGGAGGACTGCCTTATGCTAATGGCGGCGACCTCACGACTAGCGGGGGCCGCCAAGATTTGGAACTCTAGTCTTACGTGGGAGTCAATGGACGACTTCTTCTCTGAGCTGTGCAGTACGTTCCCATCGACGGACGAAGAGGCGGACATCCACGAGGCGCTACGAATGAGGCGGCAGAAGGCGGGGGAGGATTTCGAGGAGTTTGTCTTCGCAATGAAGGCAATTGCATCTCGAGGTAATATCCGAGAAAATTCGTTAATCAAATATGTCGTCCAGGGCATGGCCGACACCCGGCTGAAAGAGGCTTTTTGGGCGGCAAGGCCAACATCCATTGGTGAGATGCTGAAGCGAGTGAGGTGGGCTTTCGCACTGGAAGTCAGGGATCGACAACGAACTGGTGGTGACGGGAAACAAGACCTATTGCGGCCAAGAGCGGAGAAAAGTCAGAAGGGAAACTGCTTCCGATGCCACCAACCAGGACACTTTTCGAGAAGTTGGCCACAAGCACATACCGACCCATCATCAAGCACAGTTAGCCTCAGTAAGACGACAGGTATAGGTACTCGAAAATAACAACTGCTAATAAAGACCAAACAGTCAGAGTACTTGAAGGAGGCCAGAATCAACGGGTACTTGGTGTCAGGGTTCGTGGATTTAGGAAGCGATTGTGTGACTCTACAGAAATCAATCGCAGACGAGGGAAATCTAAAAGGGATACTGAAGAGGCGAAGCAGAGAGAGCGGCTAACGATCGAGGAGTTGGATGTTGGCGACATCAGCGTAGAGGATGGTGTGAAACTACAGAATCTGGTTGACAATTACCGTGACTCTTTCGCTAAAAATGCAAGGGTGAGTCGAACTTAATAGAATGTTCCATTCAATTGTCCACTTCCAGTCCAGTGTGTGTACAGCCGTATCGATTGCCGTTTGCGAAACGAGCTACTGTCGCTGAGAAAATCAAGGAGCTGCTGCTGCAAGGTGTGGTTCGCCCTTCGACATCGGAGTTCTGTTCGCCGATCGTTCTTACCAAGAAGAAGGACGGGACAGACCGATTTTGCATCGATTTCCGGGCACTTAATAAAGTCACTGTTAAGCGAAAGTTCTCGATGCCAGTTATTGAGGAGGTGTTGATGGCTTTGAGCGGTCAGAAGTACTTCTGCGTGCTGGACTTGGCTTCTGGCTACTACCAGACACGAATGGAGGAAGGCAGCAAGAAGTACACTGCTTTCACGACGGACGAGGGGTCATTCGAGTTCAACCGAATGCCATTCGGGCTTTTCAATGCACCGGCGCACTTTCAAGCGTGTATGAACTCGGTAAAAGCGCAGCTGATGAGAGGAGATGCAGAGGTGTATCTTGACGACACGATCATTGCCAGTCGAACAATGGGAGAAGGACTTGAAAAACTGGAGCGGTTCCTGAATGCTCTAAAAAAATTTGGGCTTACGCTGAACGTAAGTAAATGTATATTTTTCCGTACTAATAATACATTTTTTGGGTACCAAATCGACGAGGTTGGACTGAGGCCGATCGCAGGGATGCAGCGGACTCAACGAAGGTACACGGCAGTGATGAGTGCCGAGAAATTGAAACCTTGGTGCTTGTTGCCAGACGAGGGGCTCACGGGCGGTGAGTACGACGAAGGCGACGACGAGGATGACAATGTCGACAGTGGTGTTTGATCGTGAGGACACAATCTGATAGTAGGATGGTCGAATTGATAGGTAACACTGGGTGGCAACCCTAGGTGGGTTGGAGATACAGTACATTATTCAATTAAGAGAGTGCAAAGACAACGGACGTGTTTTTCTTGTCGTCTAAAGTAAGCTAACAGTACTAAACTCAATGTCATCCAAAACTTTAAAAAAGCATGCAGTTATTTGAAGTAATAATTGCATAGGACAGAACAAAAATAGAATGATTCTTTTTGCCATGATCTACTTAGTAGCTAATGGCATTTATGATATTATTGATTATAAATACTTGGTCAGTGGTCACTCCTTCATGTCCTGCGATCGAGATTTTGCTCAAATTGAAAAAAAGAAAGAAAGTTGTTAAGTGTTTTGAACCAAAGGATGTGGGCCAAAATGATTTTATAGACCTGAATAAAGCTTCCACGGATTTCTTTAATACTACAAAGTTAAAAATATCAACTATTTCTTGGATCCGCATTGAAAAAGATAAGTTACCTTATGTTGATTTAATGGAATCGCACAATGACTCAACACCGTGGGACAGTGTCAACATTTTTAAAAAAGGCAAGTCTTCAAACCAATTAAATAACTACACCTTGCCAGAGTTAGAAGCTCGAAATAGTATTTCAAAAGGAAAATTAAAGGATTTGAAGGACATGCTACCATACAAAACCAACGAAAATAAAGCATTCTATGAACACTTGATAAATCAAACCGAGGTCTGAGAACTTTTTTATATCTTTTATAGAGGCACTTAGCCCCTTTTCAAAATCACATGAAAAGGCACTTAAGACATTCTAAAATAATGAATGTTTATTTTGAATTAGAATGTGTTCTATTGATTTAAATAAAAATAAATAATTATTTAATTGAAATGTTTTTTTCGTATATGTCTAATAATAAAATTGGCACTTATACCCTTTAGACTTACAACCCTTTAATTGCAAAACCACTGGAAACCGTGTGCAAAATTGCCGAAAAAGCCAATAGAAGCTCAGGATTCAACCCCTTGATCGAAGCTGACTCTAAAGTATTTAAAAAAAATATGAAATAGTTCTCTTTGGAAATCCACCTACTGTCTGAAAAAAACGTAATAACTACCTCATCCGCAGAAAAAAGCTAAATATCTTTCGTAGTCGATTGGCCATATATATATATATATATAAGCCAAGCTAAACAAAAACATCAAACTTAGATGGACGACACTGGACGATCACACTGACGCTATACCAAACTGAAACCTTTTTTTTTTGTTTTTTAAATATCAAAGAGCTAATTAAAATGCTTCTCAACGAATAGTAAAACAAATAATTTTTAAAATGTTGTTTCAATTATATAAAACACTAACCTTTAGTAAAATCTCCATTATTTAATTTAAATTTATTCACTTCGTTTAACTTAGTAGATGTGCTTACTTTGACGGCTGAGTTTTGTTTACATTTTTCTTCGTTCTCAGGTCTATCAAAGTTGTCACTTTGAAACTCCGTAGCACTGTTATTTTACCAAGGATGTTCAAAATTTTCTTAGCCATGATGCATTGACTATTTTGCAACCTATATGTGAGATTTTGAATTAATTTCGGAACCTAACATTTTTTGAATTTTGTCCACTTGTATCGACTTTTTTGACCACTGTGCGATGGCTAGGAGGAAGAAAGCAGTATTCTGCCGTGGTAACTCTTGACGTCAAAAACGCATTCAACACAGCCAGCTGGAGCTGCATAGTTAGAGCGCTAAGCAATCTGCATATACGTAACTATCTACTGAGAATAATAGGCAGTTACTTCAGCGAAAGGACCCTTCATTATGAGGGGCCTAAGACGTACAAAATCACGGGAGGAGTTACCCAAGGATCAGTACTAGGCCCAGTCCTGTGGAATACAATGTACGATGGCATACTAAGAACGCCAAGGCCAAGCCGAGTTGAAATCATCGGCTATGCTGATGACATTGCAGTAATCGTCGTAGCAAAAACGGTAGAACAAGTGTTCGAAAACTGCAGCCAAACAATAAGGAACGTGAAGGCATGGCTACATGCATCAGGTCTGGATCTGGAAGATCAAAAGACGGAAGCAGTACTAATAAGTAGCAGAACAAAAGTAGAACATCTCACTATACATGTAGGTGAGCAAACCATCGAGTCGCGTTCACACATCAAGTACCTGGGAGTGCTGCTGGCCCGCAGGCTAAACTTCTAAGAGCACCTGATATGCGCAGGCGAGAGAGCCTCCAGGGCAGTAGCGGCACTGTCAAGATTAATGCCAAATATTGGAAGACCCAGACAGCCAATTAGAAACCAGCTAGCAACGGTAAGCAAGTCGATCCTTGCGTACGCGTCTCCCATATGGGCACCAGCGACGTCCATGAGACGGATGAACTCGGTCCACAGAATCGCATCACTAAGAGTGCTGTGCCTTTCGGACGGTGTCTGCGGAGGCGATTAGCGTAATCTCCGGTCGAATGCCAATAGATTTGGAAATAAAAATGCCGACAGTAACCGGCGAGGCTGTACAAGCGGAATGGCAACGCAGGTGGAACACCACATCCAAAGGAAGATGTACCCATACGCTGATCCCCAACGTAGAGGACTGGATTAGCAGGAAACATGAAGAAGTAAACTTCTACATGACACAGTTTCTATCGGGTCACGGATGCTTTCGGGAGTAACTCCACAAATACAAACACGTGGATGACCTATACTGCCCGCACTGTGAAGGCAAAATCCAGAACGCGGAACATGTTTTGATGGAATGCCGGGTGTATACGACGGCCAGAAACACATTAGAGAGAGAAACCGGAGACCAAGTGACTCCGAGAGGGCTAATAACATTCATGCTGACGACGAATAAAGTCTGGAACAAAGCTAACGAAATCATCACCAGCATGACGCAGCAACTACGCCTGGAGGAAAGAACAGCAGCGATAAATGGGGATCCCACAAATACTGGAAGTTGAAAAAACAAAATGATTAAATGTTAACCCAGCGGGAAAAATAGTAAGCGCTTCCAGAGGATGCAGTGTGTGTTATGAATTACTTTCCGGTGATATGAGCTCATTCTTGAAGTGATTTTTGTGAAAAATTGTTTTGAATAGAAAAAGTGAAGTGCGTTTATTTTTGTTCTAATGGAACAGTTTTCATTTTCTTTTTTTAACTTTTAATTCTATTTTCTTATAAATAAATAATTATAAAATTGTACAATCTAGTCGAAACCGTTTACATCTGCCTTTTTCTGAAGCGTTTAAGAAGCGCTTCATACTGATCTGAGTGTAAGTGCTTACTTCTGCCTTCTCATAAAGCGCTGAAGTAACGCTTTATAGTAATCTGTCCGTAAGTGCTTACGTCTACGGACATCATGTAGCAAAAAGGAAACAGAGGGACATACAGGGTGGGTCAACTACAAGTTTCTTTTTAAAAATGCAATAAAATGAACTAAATTAATTTTTTCCCATGTATTATGGCTTTATTAGTAAGAGCAAATATTCCCACTAATTATGGAATACAACGTCTTCAAGTGGCTGCCTCGGATAGCCTCGCAGTAGCGCATTCTATCACTCCAATTTTCCAAGACCTTGTTGATGGTTTCGGGCTGTAGCTCACGGATTGCTTGGATGATATTGGCCTTAAGTGCTTGAATCGTTTCCAGATTGTTGGTATAACATCGGTCCTTCACGGTTCCCTCAAAAAAAAAGTCCAAAGTGGTCAAATCGCAGCTCCGAGGCGGCCAATTGACCTCGCCAAGACGGCTGATAACACGATTTGGAAATTTGGTGTGCAAAAGACCGATTGTGGCATGGGCTGTGTGGCATGGCGCGCCATCCTGCATGAACCAGAGGTCGTCCAAATCCATGTCTTTAATTTCAGTAAAAAAAAGAGTCGTTAACATGGCTCTGTAACGCCCACCGTTGATCGAAACGTTGTTAAAAAAAAAAAAAGCAAATATTTGGCGCAATAGCTCTTTAAAGTGCCAGGGCCTAGCTTCTCGCAACCACTCATGTTGTGTGCGTTATATTTTTCACACAAATGGAAGGGATCTACAGTTTAATGCCGAATCCGAGCGGCGATTTGAGAAGCTTTTTCATGACAACAATACTCTCGGATGTTTGTCAGACACTCGCGAGAGGTGGGACCGTGAAAAAACTTTTAGGTATTTTCTGGGATTCGAACTTGGAACCTCATGCGTAGTGATCCGACACACTAACCACTTACTCCACGGCGCCCACGAAACGTTGTTCCCAGTCTCATTTCCGAAGAAAAATTGCCCAAAAATGCCACCACTCCACAATCCGCACCAAACTGTCACTCTCTGTGGATGCATCGGCTTCTCGACAATAACGTGCGGGTTTTCCGAGCCCCAGATGCGGCAATTTTGTTTGTTAACGTAGCCGCCAAAACTTCTTTTCAAAAAACGCTCTGTTTGAGCTACACAGCACTCACTTTGAAAATAAGTTTTCAATATTTGCCAATGTTGTTCAAGCGTAAAGCGACTCATTTTGCGGAGGTATGATACTGACTTTCTGTCAAGATTTCGAGCGAGAAACAGCTGTCAGTATCAAAATAACCTATGATTTAAAAAGAAATCACTAGATGGCCCACCTGTTATAGTGAGTAAGCGCTTCGAGCTTCTTCGTAAGTGCTTACAGAACTGTGCACAAATACTTAATAAAGTAGAAACTCACAAACAGACACTTAATGACATACCATATGAACACACTGGCGCATATACGAGTATAGTGAATGTGCAAATTGAGCAGCATAAGGAGAAAAAGAAGCAACAGCTCAAGTAAGATTAATAGCATGACATGCTAACTATCCCCGCGAAGTAAATAACTAATGGCAATCCCGCGGGGAGAATGGTAGTAGTGTGCAGGATGTGGATTAGTACGTAGGCGTACACCTGGCATCGATTATTTGGGCTTGCGAATCATGCATGCTAGCAGCCCGGGCCGCTAGTACCTTTAGAAGATTACCACACCCCTTGGTGCATCAAAAAAAAAAAGCAAGTAAACTAAATGCAAAAAAAGAAAAAAACGAAAGGAAAACGATCCCCTAAATAAACACAAATACCTACATATGTACATACGTACGTATACTGCGTGTATACACCCAGCCACTGTTGAATGCAATGACTTGCGATTTTATGATTTTTCGTTTACGCAAGAACTTATATTTTGGCTCACTACTCCGATTCTAGAAAGCACGAATTAATAATATATCTTAAATTTTTAACAATTAATGTACTAATCAGAGAATTTAATTTTATACAAATTGGTTCAGCCATTTTTAAATTAAGGGCGTCTAAAAAAATGTATTTTAAAGGATATAAAAGGATACATGACCGCTGGCAGAAGGCAAACAAAAAATATAGATTCTTTTTACTTTTCAAGACAAATCGATTTATATATATATTATAATAACCTTGGGGTTTTGTTACCCTACTTACTTTCTTTGTGGACAAACACAAAATGTGACTTCTAAAATATAGATGTAGAGATAAATGATAAGCACCATAGCTGAGCGAGTGAACTATGTCCATCTACCAGGCTGTCTGCCTGACCGTTCCACACTGGGACTCTCCATATGGAGAGAGTGCCCAAATTGCAAAATTATTGAGTTTCTGAGAGTCCGAAGCAGTGTAGCTGTAAACATTTATGAAATCTGCATATCATAAAAATTAATTTTTTTTTACTAAATGTGTAGGCATACGCTGCCTATCTTTTCTAAAATCCTTTCTTTAAGGCTGCTCCTAGTTTTTTTTTTTTTTTCGTAAAACCGTAAGCTGAATATCTTTTAACTGCACAACACTTTAATAGGACTGGGTGAAGAATACGGTATCATACAATCCATTCTCAAAAGATTGCAGTTGTTTTGTATATTTTTGGACGATTTTTCCCTAAAGCTGTTACTGTGTGTGAAGCGCAATATATTGTACATAGTATAATCCTCAGAACTTTCTACATTTGGCATTAACGCTCGTTTAAGCAACATTTTAAAAATAAAAACGGTCATTAGCAAAACAAAGAAAATCCATGCGTCAATATTCAACCTACATATATTCTTTAATTTTATAGATGATCGCATATAATATTAAATTTTTTTATTCTAATTGTATGTGTGTATTATCTTACATTCCTGTAATAATTATATCTAAAAAAAATTCAAATACAACAAATTTTATTAAAATGCTTATTTATTACTTAACAAGATACTGGTTTTTCACTTGTTCCTATCTAAATGTATTTTTAGTTTGAGTTAATACTAAAATTATAGGTATGATAAGTAGAGCTATCGAACAATGATCACATAAATGTGTACTGGTTCCATGGTGTAATTCAGCAAAACTTTCACCTGAAAGTATAAAAAATAAATTGTTATAAGTCGCTCTTCATGGTTTATTTTATTTTAAAAATATTTTATTGTTTTGTACAGAAAATTATATATTGTACAGAAAAAAATACTCAAAAAGTACAGGTACAATATCAACTATTTTCCACACATACTTATGTGTGTTAATAAATGAATATTAATATTATTATACGAAGTACAACTACCTCGATAATGTAAACTAATTAAACCACAGCCACATTAGTGGATACCAATAGAAAACTTATAATTCTATTTTGTTTGAAAATTAAGAAGAAACTGCATGAAAATTGTATTATTTGAGTAGGACAGATGAAAAATCGTACGTAAAGGTTTTGCCCTCCTCAGAGCAATGGGTAAATTCTTACCCACTAAAAAACCTCATTTCAAAACAAACTTGTTTATATTTTTTTTTACTACAACTAAGTATTCGACTTATCAAGTAGTTTTCGTTTCACGAAATAAGGACGTTTTGCAGGTACCTTCCCATTAGAAGTTCCTGCTAGCTCCGCAGTTTAGACGCGGTTACTTATCGCGCTAAGTCTAAAGGTTTTGTTCTTTGTAGACGGCGTAGTAAGTTTCTTTCATCCAAAACTTGGAGGACTGTTATATTAACGTGACTTTCTAGTCGACTTTTATGTTTTCTCGCGTAATTTTTGATTTCGTCTTCGACTGATTTAATGCCAAGATCTCTGTGGATATCGCTATTTCTGATATACCATGGCGCATTTACAATACCTCTTAGCACTTTGTTTTCAAGAGTTTGTAAAATTTTAATATTACTTATTTTGGTACAACCCCAGAGTTGTATACCATATGTCCATACAGGCTTTAGCACTTGCTTATATAAAAGCAGTTTGTTCTCTATATTAAGCTTGGAATATTTTCCAAGTAACCAATACATTTCGCGATATTTGTTATCTAGTTCTTTGCGTTTTTTCTTAACGTGCGTTTTCCATTTCAGCTTTGTATCAAGTGTCATTCCAAGATACTTAGCCTCGTTTGCAATCGGAATTTGAACCGAGTTTGAAAAGATCGGCAGATTATTTACTCTCTTATAAGTAAAATTTACATGAACAGATTTGGTCTCGTTGAGTGCGATTCGCCAAACCTTTGTCCATTCATTTACTCTATCCAAAGCTTCTTGCAGTTTTTCTGTAGTATCTTCGACCGTTTTACCTACTGCCAAGATAGCAGTGTCGTCGGCAAATGTAGCTAGCTCATTGCCTTCTACTTGGGGTATATCACGAGTGTATAATAGATATAAGACCGGACCAAGAACGCTTCCTTGCGGCACCCCAGCCATTATTTCCTTAAAATCAGAATATTCGTTTCCACATTTGACGCGGAATAGCCTATTCGTAAGGTAGTTCTTCAAAATATTATATAGGTGCTCTGGCAGAACTTGTCGTAATTTAAACTTTAAGCCTTCGTGCCAGACCTTGTCAAAGGCTTGAGAGACGTCAAGGAATACGCTTGAACAAATCTTTTTTTTCTTCAAGTGACTTTTCGATTACATGTGTTATTCGATGTACTTGTTCAACTGTAGAATGCTTACTTCTGAATCCGAATTGATGATCCGGAATGAGATGCCCTTTTTCTATAACCGGCTGTATTCGCCTAATCAATATTCTCTCGAACACTTTGGATATAATTGGAAGAAGGGAAATCGGTCTATAAGACGTTTTTTCATTCGGCGGTTTTCCGGGCTTAAGGACCATTATGACTTCGGCGACTTTCCATTGACTGGGAACATATTGTAGTCTAAGCGCGGCGTTTATAATGAACAGAGGCTTAATAAGAGCTTTTCTTGGTGGTGCTTTAAGAACCTCTCCCGTAATTAGGTCGTATCCAGGAGCCTTCTTTGGTTTAAGTTTCTTTATTTCTTCCTTAATTTCGGTAAGCGTTGCATTTCTTATTACGCTATTGGCTATATATGACGTATTTATATTTTGAATAAGAGCTTGGCCACCCAACGGTTTGAAAGTTTCTTCCAGGTGGGTGGCAAAAACTTGCGCTTTCTCTTTATCATGCCTGGCCCATTCATTTTGATTTTTCCTAATTGGGGCGGCTTGAATTTGAGGTTTTTTAATACCTTTTATAGCCTTCCAAAGCGAGTAATTAGAATCTTTCCTGCCATTAAGCTTTTTGCGTGCTTTTCTCTTCTCCTTAATCATCTCTCTCATTTCCTGCGGATAAGTTTGAATGTAACTGGCCGGCGTTTTCTTAGGTTTGGGAGTATTCTTCCACGCGGCATTCTGTAGGATTTCGACGAAGCGATCAACTTCAACTTCAAGTTCATATGGCGTTTTAAGTGATACGCTCAGCTCAATATTTGCTTCAATATTTTTTTTGAAGCCATCCCAATTAGTTTTCGCGCTGGTTAATCTGGCCGGTCCTACTTTTTCAACCAGAGCTTCGCTTATCGTCATAATGATTGGAGAATGATCAGAAGAGAGATCAAAGCTTTCTTCAACTTTTATACAGTTGCCAGATATTCCTTTAACAATAAAGAAGACGATCCGATCTGGTATCTTATTTCTATCAGTCGGCCAATATGTTGGTTTACCAGTCGAGTGAAAATCACAACTGTATTGCATACCCGCATTATAAAGCTTTCTACCTTTCTGAGAGGCGTACCTTGAACCCCAGAAGGGGTGTTTCGCGTTGAAGTCACCACCAATAATAAAATTGTGTCTAAGGAAGTCGAAGATGTTTGTGAAATCACTTTCTTCAAGTTTACATCGCAGTGGACAATATATAGACGAAATGTTGAAAGCAAAATGTCTATTTCTAACGCGTACCGTGCTTACTTGCATTGCTTATAATTCAATCTTTATTTCTGCTGAGTGTTCGGTACATTCTTTTATAAACAAGAAGAGCCTCTGGCTCTTTCCGATGGGTGGAAGGCGTGATACGCGCTATATCCCCTTATCTTAACATTCGATTGCTTTGTCAGATGAGTTTCACAGACCAAGCATATATCAATGTCTTTTTCTCGTATAAAGATTTCTAACTCGTCGCGTCTTCGTGTAAGCCCGTTGGCGTTCCAAGTAAGAATTTTAATCGTTTCTTTCATATTCTGGTTGAAGTGCGCGTGTTATGAATGTTGTTTTCTAATGCAACTAGTCTCTCGAAAATACGCTTGTTTGTTTTGGATTGCTCTTCAAGTTTCGCAAGAATTAGGGAAAAAACATGGGATACATGATCTTGTGAGCTACCTCTATCACCGTTTTCCAATATCGCAGCTTGAGCAGGAGTCTTTACGTTAGAAATTGGACGATTTCTTGCTTTGATCTCCCGTGAGCTGTCGGTCTTGTACTTGCCATTAGCTGTCATCGCCGCTTGAGCATAAGACTGCACGCCAATATTCGAGGATTTAGTTCCGGTCACCTTTTCTCTACTACGTTTAGGTTTTTCTTCATTACCCGATCTTAGGAGAATATTGACGGATTTTTTATCTTTCGCTGCTTTTTTCGTAGCTATTTTGGGTCTATTCTTAATTGGTTTTGGATTCGTGCCCATGAAATTTTTGATCGTATCGCGCCTTTTTTGGAGCTTTTTCGCCACTTCGCAACCTCGATAGTTCGCAGGGTGTTTTCCTTTACAGTTTATGCAAGTGGCTGGGGTTTGCTTATTCAGGCGACACTCATCTGAGAGATGTTCACCTGCGCATTTGACGCATTGTGGTTCTTTCTGGCAGTAAGTCTGCGTGTGATTGAAACCTTGACAGCGCTTACACTGCGGGATCGATCTGGAGCTCTTACGCATAGGTTCGATTTTGACCACGATGTTTAAAATAGTCTTAATACCATAAATAACATCTTTATTTTCGTCTTTATCGAAACTTAGCATGAATAGTGGAAGACCACGCCTTACCAATTTTTCCTGATCTCCCTCCGACTGTTGCTTCTCCTTCTTGATAATATTGACGGCATCAAGAATTTTAAAGCCTTTGTCTTGAAGGGAGGTTTATAACAACTTCTTTGGTGCACGAGGGGTGGAGTCCCCTTGCTACAACACGCAGTGGTCTTTCTAACTTATTTTCATAAGTATACCACTGAATCTTTTCGGCATTCAATTTTTGGGATACTGATCGGTAACCGTCGGCATCATCGACATTGATTTTCCACGTATTTTTTCGCAGAGATGTCACCTTAAACTTCGATGTCGCAGTTCCTTTAAGGAGGCAATGCAACTTGTTGTAGTCCGTAATTCAAACGACGTTTATCGGTGGCGGAGGACGTAATTTTGTTTGTTGTTGCTTTTCGTGCAACTCCTTGCGCTTTGCATCCTTTTGTGGCTCGACTTCCGGTGACGAACCAGCTTTGCGTTTTTTGCTGGGTCGTTTCTTTTCGATCCAATTCGTTTCACGTGTTAGCTCTTCTTCGTCCGTCTGGTATTCGCGACTAGGTGAGCGTTGTGGGCTAACTGTATTTTCTTTTTGTAGATACGACTTTTTTAAGGCATTATTTTCTTGCCTGAGTAAATCTACTTCTTTCTTAAGCTCACGATAGAGTAGCTCCATTTCGGTAAGCTTGGTACGGAGTACGTCGTTTTCCTCCTGACTTGCGCTTCCGCCGGAATTCTTTTTCCGGAGACGTTCGATCTTGTTGGTGGAGATCGAGATACCCTTGTACTTTTTGAGAAGGGATTTATTAGGTGCAATAAGTGGCTCTCCCCAGAATCCGTAGAGCCGACCTCCGAAGAGGGTGGATTTGCCAGTGTACCTGGACTGCCACCTGGGGTATTAAAATCTTTTGTTTTGTTCATTGCATGTTTTTGTATACACCATACTCGGTATACGGAGGGTGGATTTTAGTCGCCTCTTACGACGGCATGCCTACCTCGGGTATATTCTGACCCCTACCCGAAGGGGGTGTAGATATGACTAAATGTTATACCATTAAGCGAAAAAAAATGTATTTTAAAAATATGGAGTTACACCACTTTTACAATGAACGACACATATTGGAATACTGAAACATAACTATGTTGAAAACACCTACAAACTTTAAACATGGCAATGAAAGCTATCATCGGGGTGGCAAATGGGAGAACTTGGAAAAACTGAGATGACCAGCTATCAGTATTCCATTCTCACCTCCGCGACTAGTGCCTTCCGGAAACCTGAGCAATTCTGTGGAAGATGGAGTAACCAACCTCGCTGGGAAAAAGAGTCAGGGCCAACAAGAGAAGTTTGTTGAGTCTATTCTGAAATACTCAAAGTGTGCAGGGTCAGGAAGTGTGCTGTATCTTGGAGTAGCGGCGGAAGAGTATATATAGCAATGTCAACGACGGTGCCCACACCTCAGCAGTAGGAGTTATCTGGTCAGGTGTTAAGTGACAATCGGCTGCAAAAAAAATATATATCCAACTATTTTAAACTTCATGAAATTAAACAAAAAAAAATAGCAAATATCATACCAGGGCGTCCCCCAGAAGCAATGGCAGAGGCGAGCCAAAGAATCTTCTTCCTCCTATTTCGGCGAGGTTATGATCTGATTGTGATCATAACCCTTCCACTACACTAAATTTCTACTGAGTCGTCTATGTGGTTTGCATGTTTAACCTCGGAAAATTTTGGATTACTCCGCTTCTGAGGCAAACCAAATGTTCCTATTAGCTGCGTTTTGTTTTCCCCGTGAACTGGTTCAGTTCATATTTTTACACAGGATGCAAAAACAACAATTTTCGTGAACCATAATTTCTAAACCCATATCTCACCACTAGATGGCTTTCCACAAAAAAAAATATATGTAAAGCTTGGCAGCTCTGCTGAATGGCAGAACTAAATCATAGTTATTTGTTGTATCCTCACTTTCTGACATAAGTATCTCAAAATATTTAATTATTAAACAAATATAAAAATGTTAAGCACTTTTCTCACATCGATTGCCATTTTCTCGCCATTTTTAGTCCATATGAAACGTCAGAGTGTAGCTGCTGCTACCAACTTGAGAAAATGAAATTTCCAAAATATGGGCGGAATGAGAACAAAAATACACGACTTCTTCATCGCTGCAGCTGACTGTCCATATGATGTTGTTGCCTTGTCGGATACGTGGCTGAACGAAAGCTTTTTCTCCGCTGAAATATTTACTGCTGAATTTGATGTATACCGGAATGATCGATGTCCCATTCAAACTGGATTTTGTAGAGGCGGAGATGTTCTACTGGCTATTCGCTCCAGCTTTAAGAGCAAACAAATTGCACTTTCGGTTTCATCTGATATGATTGAGCAAATTTGTGTATGCGTTGATTTTTTTCTTTCTAAGCATGCGAGTCCAATTGAAATATATTTTTTTCTGTTTTATTTTCGACCAGACTCTGATAGTGCAATTTATGAAGCTCATGATTCTAACATTAAGCAAATTGTTTATTCACTAGGCAGTAATTCTTACGGAATAATACTAGGAGACTTTAATTTATACGATGTGAATCGAATTTTTTGTGATGATGAAAAATGTAATATGCCATTTAACGTCAGTAAAGACTTTGAATTCGAAGTAGTTGATAATATGTCTTCTATGAACTCGTGTCAAGTAAATTCAGTTCATAATTCTATGGGAAGAATTTTAGATTTAGTTTTTATTGATAAGGCGCTCGAAGTTTCATAATTCTATGGGAAGAATTTTAGATTTAGTTTTTATTGATAAGGCGCTCGAAGTTTCTGTATCTGAAGCGAATTTTTTGCTTTCAAATAATAGCATTTTTCATAAAGCAGTACATGTTTCTTTTAACTTATCGGTCTTAAACTCTTATATTTCTGATAATCCTATTTACGAACCTAGATTTGACTTTAAAAACGGAAATTCCACAAATTCTTATTTGTCTTCATTTGATTGGCAAGAAATCCTCGACACTTCGAACTTAGATGCAGCCTACACTACGTTTGGAAACATATTAGAATCATCGATTTCTAAGTATGTGCTGGTTAACCGACCAAAACATTCAAAAAGGCCCGTCTGGTTTAATAAAAGTTTATCGAGACTAAACAAACGCTATACTTAAGACTTATAGAAAGAGTAAATCCATGATAGCTTTGCGAGGCCAGTTTGGTCGGCTGAGAAATGAATATGAATTCCTGAAGAAATTTGTGTATAGGCAGTAGCTCAATAGAATCCAAAATTCGTTTATTGACATTAAACGTAAGTCGTTTGGAATCCAGTCAAACATGGTTTATAATGGCATTTCTAGTGACAATTTAAAAGATGTATGTGATATGTTTGTTTTACTTTTTCAATCAAATTTCGTCAATGAATCAATTGACTGCAGTACAATACCTTTTTGTAAAGAAATGGTTGATTTGAGCTTGTTATCCATAACTGAGGATGAAGTTTTCATGGAATTGTCGGCTCTCGATTCAAGTACGAGCATTCCACCAGATAATGTTTCGCCCCTTTTTCTAAAACTATGCAAGTCTAATATCGTAAAGCCATTATGCATTATCTTATCTTCTTAAATACTATAAAAGCAAAGTCGATTTTCCTTGTGAACACCGTTTCTCGAAAACTACTAGACGTAGGTACTTGACATTTTCCACAGTTATTCCTTATTTGGCCTAGATGCGAGATAAGAAGGGATTTTCCGAAATTCAAGGTCTATGTGGTATAAAGGGGGTTGAGATCGAATTTTCCATTTGTAAGTATTGATTCCACAGCCGCAGCTCAGTACTGGCTCTCCGGATTAAAAAAGTAAACAAATTCTGCGTTGTCCTGAAGCTGAGCAATGTTAAAAACAATTAATCAAATTATCGCCCACAATTTTCCTTCAGTGGAGACCACGGCCAGCAGTCATGCAGCAGTGGCTTTCGTTGCAATAGTATGTGTGTGTGAGTATATGGGCGCGCTATCCCATGATTATGTTTTCATCTTCAGTGTGTGATCTCTTCTGTTAAAATTAAGAAGAAAAAAACATTATCAGTGCCAAATCTAAGATATTGTAAATTTTATTAATTAAAATATCCATGTGCTGTCAAAACTTCATGCAATTAAGAGACTTGGGAATATACGCGAAGGTACATATGTACATGCATATGCATGTGTAGACATAGAACTATTGCAATATTTTTCCATTTTGTTAGATTAGATGTTGTTGATCGTTAGATTTGTCCACGTTTTAGAATGTTTTAATGAATTTAAAATAAATTGTGTGTTGGAAGCGGGTTTGCGTATGCTCTGGTGGGATCCCCACGAGCGAAGTTATAATTGAGTTTACACATTTTCGGTATTGTATTCGGTTGGCAATTATATTTCAACATGTAAATAACCGTCAACTAAAATGTGAGCGAAGCAAAGCGAGCACTGGTCAGCTAGTTTTCAATATGTACTTCTGTCGCGGTGAATTTTTAGACCGCTGGAAGAGTTCATTTATTACACCTATTTATATATCTGGATTGAAGAGAGCTGTGTAAAATTACAGACCAATAGCTAAGCTGCCATTAAAACGCAAAATATTCGAAGCTATAGTTAAAAATAAATTGTATGCTGCAGTACGCAACCATATCTCCGAACATTAACCTGCGTTTGAGAGCGGAAGGTCCACCACAACGAATTTGATTTTTTACGAATTATTGCCTTCGTAATATGGAAATGCGTCTTCAAATCGATTCGATTTATACCGATATTTCCAAGGCATCCGAATGTGTCCAACACAATGTCCTGGTGAAGAAGTTGGAAATGATTGGGTTTCATTCAAACATTTTAAGCTGGATCAGTAGTTATTTAACTAATCGTAAATAGTATGTAAAAGTTGGTTCTGTTCTCAGATGAAATTTAAAATTTTTCTGGGGTATCCCAGGGTAGCCATCTAGGTCCATTACTTTTTCTCATATTCATCAATGATTTATTCTCATACATTTCTAATTCAAACTGCCTCTTATATGCTGACGATTTGAAAATATTCAAGTCCTTAAAGTCAATGAGTTTCAATATTAGTAAGCGTACAATTGTAACATTTTCTAGAATCAGGTCTCCTATAATGTTAAATTATATAATTTCAAGCTCTTGCCTGAAAAGGGCTACTAATCAAAAGGATCTAGGAGCAATTTCTGATGAACAATTTACATTTTCTGTTCACAATGACTAAGTTATCTCTAGAGCTAACTCTATGATGGGTTTCATATCTCGAAACTTATTATATATTTCATTAATTCGCTCTGTATTAAAATACTGTTGTATAGTATAGAATCCATACTACTACAAAAGTGAGATTCGTATTAAAAGGATTCAAAAGCGATTTAGAAGATTTGCCCTCAGAAAGCGATCATGGAATAACAATAACATACCCAATTATGAAGCCAGATGTGCCTTAATTAACCTTAAGCCTCTTAATAAAAGAAGGATCTATTATTCAGCTCTTTTTGCCCATGATATTTTATCTGCCTGATAAATAAGAAAAAAGCGGCTCTCAAAGCTTGGTGATGTTGCAAGAAAAAAGCGAAGAAGAAGTGGGCCCAGCTTCAAGCAGAGAGTATGGAGGGCCTGTATCGGGAGCTGGAGAAAATATCCTCCCCGGTTGCTGATGCAAACCAGACTATCCAGGGGCTACGACACAATATGAACAAGAGCGCAACCATCTTGAAAATAGCCGCCCAAAGAAGGGGTGACGTCGGGTTCAGATGACTCAGAATTCTCATCTCCAAATTTGTGAGATGTGATCCAATGCCGAATCAATGGAGGGAAAGTTACCTTCTCCCTGTATACAAAGGGAAGGGTGATACACGAAACTGTGATAATTACCGTTCGACCAAGTTGATGTCACACACCATGAAGATCGTTGAGCGGGTATTAGGTGGCCGACTGCGAAAAATAATACGGCTATCTGATGATCAGTGCGGGTTCGTCTCGGGTAAATCAACCACAGATGCAATCCAAAGTATAAGGATCATAATGGAAAAACATCGTGATTCCCTAAAGGATTTGAATATTGTATTGGTTGACTTTGAAAAGGCATTCGATAGACAACCACGAGATCTGATATGGGTGGCGCTAAGACATCGAGGGTTTCCAGAAACCTATGTACAGATGATCATGGACATGTACGAAAGAGCAAAGACAAGAGTAAGATGCCCCACTGGAGTAAGCGAAGAATTCCCAATCAAAGTCGGGGTGCACCAGGGAAGTGTTTTAAATCCTTTACTCTTTATTACAGTTCTTGACTATCTGCTTGAAGGTAGAATGACGGACACCAAGGTACATCAGTTATTCTTTACTGATGATGGAGCCATCATAAGTGAGGATCCTACATCCCTGCAACGAGCACTTGATGTGTGGGTGGACGTTTTGGAGGGAAATGGGTATCGTATTAGTTCAAAAAGATAGAGTACTTGTGCTGCCTGTTCTCTGATCCACTCAGGCCTATTTCAGACATTTATTTGAATGGAACAGTGCTTTCCAAGTGCGAAAAGTTCAAATATCTGGGATCTATGATCAATACCAAAGCAACCTGTGATGATGACATCAATAGTCGCGTAAGCGTAGGGTGGATGAAGTGGCGAGAAAATCCCGCTATATTCTGTGACCGCATTTGTAAGTCCAGCACACACATACGGTTCACAATGTTGGACGATGTACAAAAAGTATGAGAGTAAAGTAACGGCAGCTGAGATGAAGATGCTTCGCATGATAGCAGGAGTGACAAAGCTTGATCGAATAACAAGTTCGAAGATCCGTGGAAGCCTTCACGTCAAGGAAACCATTGTACAAAAGATAGAGCGCGACCGGCTAAACTGGTATTGCCACGTTAAAAAGAAGTGATCATTTAAACCCTGTTAAAAAGGCAATATCAATGCACGTTCCAAAGACATCGCGAGGCAGGAAAGGCAGGCCTATAAACGCCTGGATCACACAAGTGCGACGACATCGGAATTTCATTGGCATCAGTAACCGAGTGATCCCGAATCGGCAGGCCTGCCGATATTTTCTGAGGTCAAATAGGCGAACCCCACAGCGGATCAGTAGAAATGCAGTGAAGTGGGAGGGTTATGATCCCTTATCTTTGGATCATAACCTCGCTGAAAACGGAAGAAGATGTTTTATCTGCCTACATTGATTGTCCAATCTTACTCTCATTGTTTAATGTTTATGTCCAGGCTCGCAGTTTACATCCTTGTATATTTCCAGACATAAAACAAATTATGGTGAAAATGATCCAATAAGTATTGCTTGTATTAATTACAATGAATTCGAAAATACCACTGACTTTCGTATAAGTAGAATTGTTTGTAAAAGTTTAATTATGAATTTATTATAAATATAAATGGATACTATTATTATAGTTAGTAAATATTATATTTGATCTTGTAAGTAGTCTAAAAAGTTTATAATACTTGGAGATGAATAAATAAATAAACAAATAAATAAACTTGTCTGGAATAGACCTAAGTGGATCAGACACATGGCAGCATAATTACTTGGTCTATTTTTGAAATAATGCGGTACCTATTTCCCTCCAAAACGTCCACCCAAATGTCAAGTGCTCGTTGTAGGGATGTAGGATCCTTACTTATGATGGGTTAATCATCAGCAAAGAATAATTGATGAGATTTGAGGTCCATCACTCACCTTCAAGCAGATAGTCAAGTGCTGCAATAAAGAGTACATGCTTCCCTGGTGTAGACCGATTTTGCTTGGAAACTCTTCGGTTACTCCAGTGGGGCATCTTACTCTTCTCTTCGTTTCCACGTACATCTCCATGATCATCTGTACATAAGTTACTGGGATCCCTCGATGTTTCAGCGCCACCAATCAACCACCAATACAATATACAAATCCTTTAAGGAATCACGATATTTTTCTATTATGAAAAATTCTATACGCTGATCTTCAGATAGCCGTATTTCTTTTCGCAGTCGGCCACCTAATACCCGCTCAACGATATTAATGGTGTGCAACATCAGCTTGGTCGAACGGTAATTATCACAATCTCACGTATCATCCTTCCCTTTGTACACAGGGAGAAGGTAACTTTTCCTCCATTGATTCGGTATTGGATCACCTCTCATAAGTTTAGAGATGAGAATCCTGAGGCATCTGAACCCGATGTCTCCCATATTTTTCACAACTCAGAGGGCATATAGTCTGGTCAGACTGCTTTCCTTTTTTGGGGTAGGTATTTGACCGCCTCACTAACTTCTTCGACTGTAATGTTGGGTATTTCTTCACAGTTAGGTACTTTCTTGGAAAGTATAGCCGGGGAATACTGTCACCACCTATGCAGAATGTCGTCGTTCACAAGAAACTGATCTTGAGCATTATTAATGAACTTTGGTAAATTAATCTCTTGAGCATTCCTCCTTCTTTAGGTGGCTATTTTGAAGATGGTTACGCTCTCGTTCATATTGTTATATTCTTTGTGGGGTTCGTACAAATAAAACCGCCTTTTGTGTTTCGGCCTCGAGGAAGAGAAAAAGATAGCTTGCATTTTTATTTATCAATTGTTTATTATCAGCTTCACTTTAACACACTATTCGAATCATTTTTTTTTTTTTATTATTATTTCAAATCAAACTGTCTCTACAAATTTACTTTCAATCACAATATCGTTTATTTTCACAACTGCTCGAATCTCTCGTTTAATCGCTGTATTCACCTTATTATCAACGTTTATTTGATGTATATGTTACCGGCCAAACTAGTTTGTCCCAGGCCAAACCGGTTTAAGTCTTGTTAGGCCTACGGCAAACTGGTTTGGCCTAAATTACTTAGGCTTAACTACAATAGTTTAACCTAGGCCAAACTGATTTTGAATTATTATTATTCAAGTAAACTAATGGTTAAATTTAAAAGGCAATAAATTAGATGAGTAATATTTATTCAAACATAGTGTACTTAATTATTAAAAACAGTATTGATTAGAAATGACAAAAAATAACATAATTAGTACTTCTCAGTTTGTATTTTTTTTATTAAGCCATGAATTGTTAAAGCTAATATCTTTCGAAAATAGCTATGTACGAAAGTTCAAATGAAACAATAAAAATAATTATTAGAGTCAAACCAAAATTTGTTTATGTGTTTATTTTGTCACTTGCAACGATTCAATCAGTTCGGCCTAGGCTAAACTAGTAAGGCCTAAAGTATTTAGGCCAAACTAGTTTGTCCTACGCATGTCAAGATATACTAGTTTGGCCTAAAATCGGGTTCGGTCGGTAACATACATATATAAAAGTAGTCTTACGGAAAAATTCTAAGTGCATATGCGCAACAATGAGGCTGTGATGACTTAACCACGCTGAAATTCTTTGAACAACTAGAAGAAACTCTCCACAAGATACCACTGAACGAATACACAATTCTTGCTGGAAATTGAATGGTCACCCAAGTCGATCAAGTTTCTCACTCTACCTCCCACATGAAACCACGGCTGTGGGCAGCGAACCGGGCAAGGAATATGTATTCTTGACATGGTCGCTGCTTATGATATCGAAATCCTGAACACATGCTTAAAAAAAGGGATAAACACCTGATCATGTATAAAAGCGGAGGCTCGAACACACAGATCGATTTGCCTATATGCAATAACTAGCTGACCAGTGCTCGCCTTGCTTCGGCCGCATTTTAGTTGATGGTTATTTATTGTTGAAACATAATTACAACTTCCCCCGTGGCAATCGCCACCAGAGCATACGCAAACGCGTTCACAACATACAATTTATTTTAAATCCATTAAAACATTCTAAAATGCGGGCAAATCCAACGATCAACAACATCTCATCTAACAAAATGGAAAAATATTGCAATGTTTCTGTCTGTACATGCATATGCATATATGTACATATGTACGCGTATACGAATATTGCCAAATCTCTTAATTGCACGAAGTTTTGATAGCACATACATATCCTAATTAATAAAACTTAAAATGTCTTAGATTTGGCTCTGATACTGATTTTTTTAAATCTATTATTAAATTTGCTCTAGAAGAGATCACACATTAAAGTTAAAACAGCGCGCCCATATACATACATACACACGCTACACACACTACAGAACCATAGCCACAGCTGCATGACTGCTGGCCGTGGTCTCCATTGAAGGAAAATTGTGGGCGATGATTTGATTAATTGTTTTTAACATTCCTCAGCTTCAGGACAACGCAGAAGGATGTTTTATACCTTATGAATCAACGGCGAATTTACTAAATTCACCTATTTTTTACTTTTTCAATCCGGAGAGCCAGTACTTAGCTACGGTTGTGGAATCAATATTTACAGATGGAAAATTCGATCTTCACCCCCTTTATGCCACTTAGACCTTGAATTTCGGAAAATCCCTTCTTATCTCGCATCTAGGCAAAATAAGGAATAACTGTGGAAAATGTCAAGTACCTACGTCTAGTAGTTTTCGAGAAACGGTGTTCACAAGGAAAATCGATTTTGCTTTTATAGTATTTATAATAAGATAAGTTAGTTAAACTTTTCGTCGATCGCAAGGTATTATTTATACCTATAATACCAGGAGATGGCTACATAAAAATAATATTCCAAAAATACCCTCATTAGTTTTTCGATATCTATTCTAATGAGATAAAGTGCCTTTCTATAGGTAAATAATAAGAACGTAAAAAAATTATTATCGCAAATTGTGACGTGATAGATTTTCTCCACAATGTAATCAGCACACTTAAGTCTATAGGAGTCGCTTCTCAAAATTAAACCTTGTAGAACAGTGTTATTTGTGAACTCACTTGTAACTTGTAAATTATGAGTGAATTCTTGTTTCGTAAAGAATGCCAATTGGCGAACTTTTCTGTTTCATAAAAGAATTTGCGCAAAAAGTTATTAGTGACGGACTTGTATCCTACTTACTTAGGTGGCGCCCAGACAATCAACCAACAAACCTCTCCAGCCAACCCGGTTACGAACCAGCTGCTTCCAGTTGCGCACGCCAAGTTAGTTGAGGTCCCAATCCACTTGTTTGCGCTACGTACCGCGAGGTCGTCCTCTACTGAGCCGACAATCCGGAGTGGATTCGTTGATTTTCTGTGCTGGAACGTTAGGCTCCATCCGCTCTATATGACCCAGCTATCTTAGTCACTGTCTGTGAACTGTTCTGTATAGGCCGCATAGTTCGACATTGTACCTTCTCCTCTACTCGCAGTCTATGCAGACGTGGCCAAAGATCACTCGAAGAACTTTTCTCTCAAAGTAACCAATTGCATCCTCCATGCCTCTGCGCCATACAACAGGACTGGGATGATTAGTGTTAACAATTATGGATACTGGCAACTCTTATCCTTTTATTATAGTTACACTCTCTTTATTCATCTTATATACATACATATATGAATTTCACAAACATTAGTTTATTATATTTTCCTTCATACACACACGTTTATCTTGAATTATATAAACATTTCATCCTATAAAAGGACTTGTATGATACGTATGATATGTATGCTTTTATAAAATTTGCATTACATTCAACTTCAGCCTTTTGATCTTTACGAAACCATTCGATTTTCAAAGCTCCAACAGAGGTTTTTTACATTCTGCTCCTGAAAACCGGAATATAATTGTCGGATTAAATTCGTAAATTTAGGTTCGTAACTCGAAACAATGGAATTATCCGAGGTCCGCCTACAGAGGTCAGGTGACAAAATTGTTAAAATTTTTTTTTTTTATAATTTGCGCGCACTCAAAGGGTTGTGAATACCTTTAACATGTTTACACACAGTGTGGGCGTTGGAAAGGATGGATAGAGAGGGAGAGAGAAAGATTTTTGGTGTAGTGGTTCTTGAAGCTCAGTTGTTTATGCTTCAGAGATTCTCCCGGGGTGGCGTCCAGATAACTGGGGAGATTTTTCTTATTTTTTTGCCTTTTGCTTCTGATTCACAGTACTTTTTTCCCGATAACCGATGTCAAGGGCAAATCATCATCAACAGAGCGAATAATTTTTCCAGCCCCATGACCAAGCTACTGCCAGTGTTATGCCTTCGTAGTAGTGTTCACACAAGCTTTCGTAATTGATCGGACTGACTTTACATATTTCATGAGAAATAAATAAATGCTTGCTGACATCAGGATTTGAATCATGAACCATTAGCGTGGCAATTAACGACGTTACCACTACACCATTGCCACCCCATGCAATGGCAACTAATGGCGTTCATACAGCGTTTAACGGCGGCTCATGATTGGTTAAGTACAACGAATGAGGAGGGGAAGAACAAAGCACTCCTCAAAGTCGTCGATCTGGACAAAGAGCTAGAAAATGTGATTGAGTACCAAGACTATTGGTATCTTTTTCCGGCTTAATTCACGCCCTAAGAAATTGCAATTAAGGCATGCCCCAGCACCAACGATTCTAGAACATGTGTTTCTTAACACATGCATATTGAGTAGGTCACACAGACTCCCCAAACTCCCTCTTAGAAAATTGTATGGAAGTTTCCATGACCGGTTGCCGTTTTGAGAGCAGTTCCACGCTGCGGTATGTGAAAATGGCGGTTTAACATCAGCCGACAAATTTAGCTACCTTGAGCCTGTATTGGTTGGTAGCCAAGAAAGTGATAGCTGGAGTGACTGCTTCGGGTAGGTCTTATCAAAGTCTTAGGTCTTATCGCTGTTTAAGCATAACACCTGCCATAAGATCAGTTGGGCCTCTACTGATAGGCAACGAACATCCAACCAGATCGACCACATTGCGATCAGTCGCCGCTTTAGAAATTGTCTCCTGGACGTCCGAAATAGACGTGGAGCTGACGTCGGACAAGAACGAGATCACCATCTTATGGTAGCTCTTTTACGCCTTCGTACTGCATCCGCCAACAGCAACCGCTCAAACCTACTTAACATCACCAGGTTTAATATCGACAGGCTCAAGGTTCCCCAAGTGCGCCAACCGTTCAGGGACCATCTTGCCTTAGAAGCAGAAGCAATCAGCAGCATACTGGAAGCGAACATGGATGACCACTGGAGTGCTGTGAAAAATGCTTTTGCGACTGGGGCACGCACGTATGTCGGTAAAAAGCAGAAACACCACCGCACATGGCTTTCTACAGACACCTGGAGACGGATCGATGAGCGTACAGTAATCAAGGCTCGGATTGCAGCGGCCTCAGCAGTAGAGAGAACCGAGCTTGAGACCCAATACCGTGCGAAGAAGAAAGAAGTGCAGCGTAGTGTGAGACGTGACAAACGTCAATATGTCAACTCACTGGCCTCAAGGGCTGAAGAAGCAGCGAGTAGGTGCGACAGTAGGACTGTTTACAACATCACTAAGGAGCTCATTGGTGGTCGAAACTCCAAACAACATCCAGTGAAGAGTCTAGACGGTAACCTTCTGATTTCGGATGAGGATCAGCTCACTAGATGGAGAGAACATTTTGCTACAGTGCTAAATAACTTAGACGACGGCGGTATGATCTTGAATTCGTATGAGCAGTTCGAAGCAACAAATTTCCGAATTCGCACCGTACCTCCCAATAAAACTAAAATAATAACAGCAATCAAGTCCCTCAAGAAAAACAAAGCGGTGGGTATTGATGGCATCCCTGCCGATCTATTTCAAGCGGCGCCAAATACATCGGCAGATTTGCTGCATCCGCTAATACGGAGAGCTTGGGATAGTGAACAATTTCCACAGGAGTGGAAAAGGGGGATGATCATTAAACTTCCAAAGGGTAACTTGATGGAGTGCGTTAACTGGAGAGGTATATGTGTTCTTCCAGCTGTAGCCAAAATAATAGCTAGAATAATTCTAGAACGAATTAAAGAACATTTAGATTAAACTCTCGATGTCGAACAGGCAGGCTTTCGCGCTGGATCCTCCTGCATCGACCACATAAACACCTTACAGATCATAATCGAACAATGCGTTGAGTATAGGTCTCCGCTACGTTTACAGTTTATCGACTTCGAGAAGGCTTTCGACAGCTTGAATCGAGATGCTATCTGGTTGGCCTTGCGCAGGAGAGGCATTCCAGAAAAGCTTATAGCTATTATCAAGGCTACATATGAGGGCGGCAAGTGTCACGTCGTGCACAATGGTAAGGTGTCGGAGGATTTTGAAGTCCAAAGTGGAGTACGTCAAGGGTGCATACTGTCACCACTATTGTTCTTGGTGGTTATCAGCGATGTACTCCGTGCAGCATTGACGGAAGGCAACTATGGAATTCGTTGGACTATGACATCTTACCTTAAACACTAGATTACGCTGACGATGTTTGTCTATTTCCACATCGGATAATGGATCTTCATTTGATAGCCCAAAATCTAGAAGCTGAGGCAAACAAAGTGGGACTAAAAATAAACACAGCTAAAACAAAAGCCCTGAGTACTTCCAATACCCGCGCTCAACTTAACATTGCCGGAAAGCAAGTCGAGAAAGTTGATAACTTTCTATATTTAGGAAGTGTCGTCTCGGCTAATCGCGGTGGCTCCGAACTGGATGTGTGCAGCAGAATCGGGAAGGGTAAAGCTGCGTTCGGAATGCTATCTAAAATCTGGAGAAGCAATGTTATTAGCTTAAGAACCAAGCTACGACTATTCCGCTCCAACGTAGAATCAGTGCTGCTTTATGGGTGCAGTACCTGGAAGGTGGACACCATTAACACACGCAAGCTGCAAGTCTTCGTAAACAAATGCTTAAGAATCATCTTGAGGATTTTTTGCCCGAACCGCATCTCCAACGAACAACTTTATCTGAGAACGGGCCAAGAACCTATAAGCATTACTATACGAAGAAGAAAGTGGCAATGGATTGGACACACCCTACGGCGCGAAGAAAACTCCATTGCGAAATACGCCATGCAGTGGAATCCGCTCACCCAGGCAGGCAGAATAGCGGGACGCCCTAGGCAAACGTGGCGCAGAACAGTTGAGGAGGAATCGAGCTCTTTAGGAATGAGTTGGAGGCAGCTCAAACGCGTTGCAGAACTCCAAACACGATGGCGCACAGGCGTGGTTGACGCCCTATGCCCCCCGAGGGGTTAAAGGATATAAGTAGAGTAAGTAGTATGTCTTATCAAGCAGCAGTCTCCCTTCTACAAGAGCAATTTGGTGACAGGGAGCGATTAGTTCCAAGTGCGAAAAGTTCAAATATCTGGGATCTATGATCAATAGCAAAGCAATTTGTGATGACGACATCAATTATCGCGTAAGCGTAGGGTGGATGAAGTGGCGAGAAAATTCCGATATCTTCTGTGACAGAAAAATGCCACCTAAGTTGAAAGGAAGGCTCTACTCCGCAGTTGTGCGTCCAGCGCTCACATACGGTTCACAATGTTGGACGATGTAAAAAACGTATGAGAGTAAATTAACGACAGCTGAGATGAAGATGCTTCGCATGACAGCAGGAGTGAGAAAGCTTGATCGTATAAGAAGTTCGAAGATCCGTGGAAGCTTTCACATCAAGGAAACCATAGTACAAAAAATAGAGCGCGACCGGCTCAGCTGGTATTGCCACGTTCAAAGAAGAGATTATTTGAACCCTGTTAAAAAGGCAATATCAATGAACGTTCTAAAGATATCGCGATGTAGGAAAGGCAGGCCTATAAACGCCTGGATTGCACAAGACGACATCGGCATTTCATTGGCCTCAGTAACCGAGTGATCCAAAATCGGCGGGCATGCCAATATTTTCTGAGGTCAAATAGGCGAACCCCACAGGCGGATCAGTAGAAATGCGGTGAAGTGAGAGGGTTATAATCCCTTATTTTCGGATCATAACCTCGCTTATAAAAGGAAGAAGAAGAAGAAGAAGCGAGCGATTAATTGACAAAAACATGCGGCAGCTGTCTTCCCTTCGCCCTATTCACTCAAAGACCGATGCTACAGGTTTGCGTAATCTCTAAAACTCAATTACATCACACCATTACACCAATATAACATTATCCTCAAGTCCATATTGCTTCGATGCTTACCAGTTGACCTTCGCATTGATTATTTTCGTTCAACGGAGAAAGACACTGCGAGTGAGACAGCGAAACGGCCGACGATAGTACTTCGACGCTTTCGCTGGTAGCGGATGAACATGTCTACGGCATAATGCATTTCCCAAGGCGAATTCATCGACTGAAGCCACTACAGCGACAAGTTTGGTATCATGGGCTGAGAGGGAAAACAGGTGTTTGCTTTTGCGGATCAGAACATCATGAAACGAAAGACTGCGAAAGCGACATATTGTACTACTGGCGACGAAAGAGAAAAGCTAAGAAAAGTGGTCGATGTTTTCGGTGCGCTAAGTGTAGGCATTCGTCAAAAAAATGCCGCACAGCCAAATGGCTTTCTTGCAGAAAATGCCAAGGTAACCATTTGTCATCAAAAAATTGTCTTTTGATACACACACACAAAAAAAAAAAAAAACATTAAATAATGGTTCGTTTACTTTTTTCACTACTGTTTTCCTCGGATTAGCCTTTAGACACCCTGCTATTACTTCAATCATGAACTTTTGAATATTTTAAAAGTAAAATATTATGTTTATCCCCTGAGGTGAGAAAGTCTTATTTCAACAGAAGATTCTAGAACACATCACATCATATCAGCAACATCATTTTTCTAAAAATTCACGAATTTCATAGCACTGGGAGTTTCCTTTAAGCAAAAAAAAAAACTGTTACGATAACTTTATTCGTCTAAGAGTTATGATTTTTGCAAGCAAAAAAGTCTGAATGAGCCACTGTGCGGCGGTAGCCAACATTCATGCATCTGCGAAAAGCTGGTACAAAAGCTTGGTCTACCTTCCACCGAATGTGTAAATACTTCTGCCTCCCTTCGGTAGTAAGCATTCATTGTTTATGTCCTTTAACCCCTCGGGGGGCATAGGGCGTCAACCACGCCTGCGCGCCATCGTGTTCGGAGTTCTGCAACGCGTTTGAGCTGCCTCCAACTCATTCCTAAAGAGCTCGATTCCTCCTCAACTGTTCTGCGCCACGTTTGCCTAGGGCGTCCCGCTATTCTGCCTGCCTGGGTGAGCGGATTCCACTGCATAGCGTATTTCGCAATGGAGTTGTCTTCGCGCCGTAGGGTGTGTCCAATCCATTGCCACTTTCTTCTTCGTATAGTAATGCTTATAGGTTCTTGGCCCGTTCTCAGATAAAGTTGTTCGTTGGAGATGCGGTTCGGCCAAAAAATCCTCAAGATGATTCTTAAGCATTTGTTTACGAAGACTTGCAGCTTGCGTGTGTTAATGGTGTCCACCTTCCAGGTACTGCACCCATAAAGCAGCACTGATTCTACGTTGGAGCGGAACAGTCATAGCTTGGTTCTTAAGCTAATAACATTGCTTCTCCAGATTTTGGACAGCATTCCGAACGCAGCTTTAGCCTTCCCGATTCTGCTGCACACATCCAGTTCGGTGCCACCGCGATTAGCCGAGACGACACTTCCTAAATATATAAAGTTATCAACTTTCTCGACTTGCTTTCCGGCAATGTTAAGTTGAGCGCGGGTATTGGAAGTACTCAGGGCTTTTGTTTTGGCTGTGTTTATTTTTAGCCCCACTTTGTTTGTCTCAGCTTCTAGATTTTGGGCCATCAAATGAAGATCCATTATCCGATGTGAAAGTAGACAAACATCGTCAGCGTAATCTAGGTGTTTAAGGTAAGATGTCATAGTCCAACGAATTCCATAGTTGCCTTCCGTCAATGCTGCACGGAGTACATCGCTGATAACCACCAAGAACAATAGTGGGGACAGTATGCACCCTTGACGTACTCCACTTTGGACTTCAAAGTCCTCCGACACCTTACCATTGTGCACGACGTGACACTTGCCGCCCTCATATGTAGCCTTGATAATAGCTATAAGCTTTTCTGGAATGCCTCTCCTGCGCAAGGCCAGCCAGATAGCATCTCGATTCAAGCTGTCGAAAGCCTTCTCGAAGTCGATAAACAGTAAATGTAGCGGAGACCTATACTCAACGCATTGTTCGATTATGATCCGTAAGGTGTTTATGTGGTCGATGCAGGAGGATCCAGCGCGAAAGCCTGCCTGTTCGACATCGAGAGTTGAATCTAAATGATCTTTAATTCGTTCTAGAATTATTCTAGCTATTATTTTGGCTACAGCTGGAAGAACACATATACCTCTCCAGTTACCGCACTCCATCAAGTTACCCTTCTTTGGAAGCTTAATGATCATCCCCCTTTTCCACTCCTGTGGAAATTGTTCACTATCCCAAGCTCTCCGTATTAGGGGATGCAGCAAATCTGCCGATGTATTTGGCGCCGCTTGAAATAGCTCGGCAGGGATGCCATCAATACCCACCGCTTTGTTTTTCTTGAGGGACTTGATTGCTGTTATTATTTCAGCTTTACTGGGAGGTACGGTGCGAATTCGGGAATTTGTTGCTTCGAACTGCTCATTCGAATTCAAGATCATACCGCCGTCGTCTAAGTGATTTAGCACTGCAGCAAAATGTTCTCTCCATCTAGTGAGCTGATCCTCATCCGAAATCAGAAGGTCACCGTCTAGACTCTTCACTGGATGTTGTTTGGAGTTTCGACCACCAATGAGCTCCTTAGTGATGTTGTAAACAGTCCTACTGTCGCACCTACTCGCTGCTTCTTCAGCCCTTGAGGCCAGTGAGTTGACATGTTGACGCTTGTCACGTCTCACACTACGCTGCACTTCTTTCTTCTTCGCACGGTATTGGGCTTCAAGCTCGGTTCTCTCTACTGCTGAGGCCGCTGCAATCCGAGCCTTGATTGCTGTACGCTCATCGATCCGTCTCCAGGTGTCTGTAGAAAGCCATGTGCGGTGGTGTTTCTGCTTTTTACCGACATAAGTGCGTGCCCCAGTCGCAAAAGCATTTTTCACAGCACTCCAGTGGTCATCCATGTTCTCTATGCTGCTGATTGCTTCTGCTTCTAAGGCAAGATGGTCCCTGAACTGTTGGCGCACTTGGGGAACCTTGAGCCTGTCGATATTAAACCTGGTGATGTTAAGCAGGTTTGAGCGGTTGCTGTTGACGGATGCAGTACGAAGGCGTAAATGAGCTACCATAAGATGGTGATCTCGTTCTTGTCCGACGTCAGCTCCACGTCTGTTTCGGACGTCCAGGAGACAATTTCTAAAGCGGCGACTGATCGCAATGTGGTCGATCTGGTTGGATGTTCGTTGCCTATCAGTAGAGACCCAACTGATCTTATGGCAGGTGTTATGCTTAAACAGCGAACCTCCGATGACTAGGCGGTTGGTATTGCAGAAGTCCACAAACCGCTCACCATTGTCATTACGGTCTCCCACGCCGTGAACTCCCATCACGTGCTTAAGCATGGTGTTGTCGCTACCCACCTTGGCATTGAGATCTCCCATTACCATTACGATGTCCCCATTAGGCGTTTGGTATTAAGCATTCATCGCCACATCAAAAATGAAAGAAAGTGCAAATTACAATTAAAAGCCAATTTACTGAGAATAGTGTGAATATAGAAACCGTGGTTGTGCCAAACACAGGCGTAGACGTCGTGCCAGTCCCAGACACCTCTTGCTCGGCTTTTGTAAGAATGCGTTTAGCTGACCCTCACCACATTCCTATCGAGTCAGCGAACGGATTGAGCGTACTGATAGGATCCGACTATAATTGGACCGGGGTGACTGGGAAGCAGCGAATAATTTCGGCATCTCTAAGAGCAGTCAATACCATCCTGGGGTGGACACTCCAACTGAACGACAACGTAATTTCATCGTTCTGGTCACTGAAAGTTATAAGTAAGCTGTTTCGGTTATGAGCAATGCAAGCATGAATCTGCGAAACTGGAACTCAAATAGTCCGGAGATTAGAAAGGCTTTTGGTATCGATTCTCCAGTTAAGCAGAAGGTATTGGAACTAGAATGGTTAGTCGGTAGCGATGAAATAGCTTACCCATACAAATAGTTGAAAGCTTGGTAACTTCCAGGTTGTCAAAAGTAAATAAACGTGTGGTACTGCAAACGATTGCCAGGATATTCGACCGGTGGGAATAGTTGGACTTGTTGTTATCAAAATAAAAATTCTATTCCAGCCCATATGGAAAAAGAAGCTGCCCTGGGATCAAATACTTTCTGCCAATTTTATGTGCGAATGAGAAAGTTGCGCCGAAAACCTTCTGCAGTTAAAGGAATACACCGTACCGAGATCTACTTTGTCAGCTTTTCCACACAAAATAAGTGAACATATTTTTGCTGACGCGAGTATGGTGGCTTATATGAAATATACGTATCTATCAGGTGAAAGTTTTATTTCTGTTTTATGCGCGAAGAGTCGAGTGGCACCCGTAAAGCAAGATCGTACAAATGGGTGGCGTGAAATAAGGCCAAGTGAAATAAGACCAACTTTTAAAAATTGGCCTTATTTCGCTTTTAAAAAGTGTAATAAAGTGCCAAATTTCAATAATTGGTTTCATTTCACTTTGATAAAGTGAAATAACGCCAATTTATGCCTTCAATTGATAAAATTGGCTTAATTTCGCTTCAAGTCAGTGAAATAAGGCCACATGCTGAGATTTGAAAGCCGCAAGTTTTTACTTTAAAGAATTTTAGGAAATAATAGTTCAAAATTCACGAGAATTTTAGGTCCTTGGTTTCTAGAATGTACTATAGATTTACTTCCTGCTTAATGAAAATACTAAATCACTACTATATTCCATATTTTACTAACGTACGTTGTTATCTCACTTTACTTTATTTTCCAAATGAACTAACTTAAAGCCAAGCTTACAAACTATTGTATTGTCAATTCAACGACAGGCAAATTCTTCTGTTATATTGACCAGTACACTGTTATGTTGCAATCTTCTCGTAAGAAATCGGTTATTTGCAGCTTGCAGTTGGTGTTATTGCTCTTTTGCAAAGTTAAATAAGTCCCACTGACGCGACGGCCCACTGAGTTCTTGCGACTATGTCAATGTCAGCGGTTTAAGTGAGTAGCTGTAAAGACTTGTAAAATATTGTACCTCCAGTGTTCGCTTATGAGTTTCGTACAATCCTTTCAAGTATTATGTTAATGAGATGGCGTGGTCACGCGTCACCTTGTCTAAGACCTTTCCTGACATCAAACGGTTCGGTGGTTTTCTTTCCCACTTTGATGGAGCAGTGAGAGTTCTCCATTATCATTCTGCACAGACGGACGAGCTTGGCAGGGATGCAGAGACTAGACATGGCTCTGTATAACTCGTCTCTATACACACTATCATAGGCAACTTCGAAATCGATGAAAAGGTGATTTTTTTTTTTTTTTTTATAATTTGCGCGTGCCAAAGGGATTATTAATACCCTTATACTGGTTCTCAGGGCACGGGCGGATAGGAAGAGGGGGGAAGAAGACAAAGGAGATGCCGGTTTGCGTTGGCTTTAAATGTTTGTAGGTTGTAATGATTAGGAAATACAGAGGCTGGTAAATCGTTCCATAAACGTGTTGATCGGCTTATAAACGAATCCCTATATTTGACAGTACGCCTGAAGATGGGCTTGAGGGTGAACTGATGTGCATTCGAAGCATGACGCGTATTGCGGGTGAAGTTTTGAAGGGGAGGAATGCAGCTGGCTATTTCGCTGGAGCATTTTTTATAAAAAAAGCGATAAAAAAGAGAAAGACACGAGACATTTCTACGATGCGTATAGATTTTACATGTATGGGTTTTTTTCCAAGATCTGCCATAGTGTGAAATCAATTAGCATCAGTCCGTTGTCAGACGTGGTGTCGTGTAGGCTGTGTTTACCGGCTGCACTACCGAAGATGTCCTCCTTTCCAATTTTGGCGTTAAACTCGCCCAATACGATTTTATGTGTATGCTTTGTCGAGGCAGCTGTCTTCCCTTCGCCCTATTCATTCAAAGACCGATGCTACAGGTTTGCGTAATCTCTAAAACTCAATTACATCACACCATCACACCAATATAACATTATCCTCAAGTCCATATTGCTTCGATGCTTACCAGTTGACCTTCGCATTGATTATTTTCGTTCAACGGAGAAAGACACTGCGAGTGAGACAGCGAAACGGCCGACGATAGTACTTCGACGCTTTCGCTGGTAGCGGATGAACATGTCTACGGCATAATGCATTTCCCAAGGCGAATTCATCGACTGAAGCCACTACAGCGACAAGTTTGGTATCATGGGGTGAGAGGGAAAACAGGTGTTTGCTTTTGCGGATCAGAACATCATGAAACGAAAGACTGCGAAAGCGACATATTGTACTACTGGCGACGAAAGAGAATAGCGAGGAGCTCGTAGAAGCAATCTTTGGTGGCAAGGTACTTTTGTTTCGTGGGGGCATGAACCCATATAAGGCTTATGTTAGTGAATTTAGCATTGATCTGGATTGTCATAATATGCTCGCTCACGTGTCGGGAGCTTAAAACTTCTTGCCTAAGTCTACCGTGTATGGCAAATATTCGCTGTTTGTTGTCTCTGTAGCAATCACCGTAGTAGATGTCACAGTTTGTCATCCTCTTCCTGGATGGCGGTTATATCTGCTTTGTAGCAGTTAATAACAAATTTATTTTATGGTAATATTACTCCACAGTTATGTACTTACCATAGTATACTACTTCCAATTAGTCCAAAAAACATCGCCCATCTAAATCCACGACTTTCCAAAAAAAAAACATGTGATTTAGCTTTTTCATGGATTTGCGCCCAAATATAACTTTTTTCCTTTTTTTGTATTTTTTCCAAATGTAACAATTTTAATTCCTTTGTTTCCTTTGAGCACATTTTATGTTGTATTGATCGAAAGATGAAAATAATAGAAAAAAGCTTCATGCACATACAAAATGTAAGTACTATACATGTAAATTAACGGCCCGAAATTGTTTTTGTTCGACTTCAAGGGAAATAAATGTAGCAAAGAAAAAAAAAAGAAGAAGAACGAGACAGGATTAGATCTCTTAACTAAGAAATATAGCTGCGAACTTGTAGTTCTTCGCACATAATTGTATGCATACTCTCCACAACTGTCAAATATTAACTGACAAATGACAGCCACACAAAATCGGACGGAAACATAAAAAGCACCCTGTACCTTATCTCTGCTGAATTGTAGGTACTCGTAGAAGGAATAAAATCAGCGAGGAGACAATGCTTTACTTTAATTGGTTTGAATGGCAGAAATCATTACATACGAACTAAACAAAAAATTCAAAACGTTTCCTTACCCTTAAGTATATGAACCATAATACTGAAATCTTGAGATTCACTAATTGAACACGTGTAGTTACCGGAATCTTGTTTGTTTACTCTTGCAATCGAGAGTGATGAGTTAGCACCATCGTCCATTAAATCTGTTCTCACACTGGAAAGAAGTAAATAAATAAATAATTGAGTATGTGAAATAGTAAGCAAATTCTGTAAATATCAAGTTTAAATAAATTCTATAACCCTATGCCAATTATTGATTGAATCTCAGCAAGTGGCTTAATTTTGACACTACATGGTGAATTATTGTATTGTATGTAAGTGCCCGAAATATTAAAATTATATTGCAGCGCAGGTTAACAATGTATGTAATTAATTTTGTACAAGCAGTTGCAGAAGCAAGTGAATTAGAAATATTACTTCACTAAAAATAAAAATTAATAAATATTTGGAGCAAACGGCCCATGAACTGCCAAGGGCCTGGCTTCTGAAAACCATTCGCATTGCTTGCGTTATATTTTTCGCTTGAGAGGAAGGGACCTAGACGTTTAGAAAAACGGTTTTACGACGTATCCGAAGGGATTTTTTTTAAGCGTAAGGGAATTCCTTGTTATATACATATCTCGATTGAAAAGGTAAAACATCTTAAGTCAACTTAAGATGTTTTCGTTTATTTTAGTATAGCTTGTTGCCATTTTTGAGACACGCAGTTCTTCCTTCTATCTCACTCCTATCCCTATTTATAATGGATAATAGTTTCATCTTAAGTCAGAAAATCTTATAATGACACGAGGTAAAATATCTTATGTTTAAGATGTTGAATTTCCTCGAGTTTGCAAACTTGGATAGAGGTAAAATATCTTATGTTGATGTTGGTTGAGTTAAGATCATTAATCTTTAGATTTTATCGTAACTGCGAAAAGGTTAAGAATCTTAACTCGACTTACGAGTAAGATACTTTACCTCATCCAAATCATTTAAGACTCATCCTTAAATCGACTTAAGATAAAATGCGTGCAAAATATTATTAAAAGTGTGAAAAAGCAAATCATCTTTAGTCCATATAAGATGATTTTATTGATCTAAAACTCTAATTTTTCCTGACTTAAGTAGACAAAAGATAGTTTACCATGTGCAAAGAGAAACATACCATATGTAGTCTGTTGGGGTATTCCCTGAAATATCCCAACATGCGCAGAGAGAAATTTCCAAAAATAATAAAGGGGATGAAATCTCTCTTAATTTTTCTAAGAATGATTAATGATTTTCTCCACTTTACTCTGTATGATGTTCTTTTTCTAGTTTGGAAAACTTCTTTTCGTTTTTATAAAGCGGAAAGCGTTAATTACGAGTATGAGCAAATATTTTATAAATATAATTAAAGTGGTATGTTTTACTACGTATTAATTTATTTATTTATTGTATTAGTTAATTAAGCATGTATTGCTATATTTCTTTTAGCCCAAATAAAAATGTTTCTTTAATTTTCCAAAATAGGATAAAAACAACAAATACAATACATGTTTTTATTTAAAAACCAAATAAAGTCGGCATACAAAACAACAACTAAAAAAATTATCTTCAATTGATATGCATCGTTCAAGCAAGTAAATCTGAGAAGTTAGAATTTGTTCCCTTTGGTCCTTTTCTTAAATTCGGTATACTTACTTACTTACTTAGGTGGCGCTACAGTTCGGGGTGAACCTGGGCCTCAACCAACAAGCCTCTCCATTTAGCTCGGTCTTTAGCTAATTGCCTCCAGTTGCGCACTCCAAGTTGGTCGAGGTCCCCTTGAACTTGTGCGCGCCACCTACGGCGATGATTCACTCTACTGCGTCGTCCCTCGGGATTAGATTCGAAGACTCTGCGGGCCGGAGCGTTGGTGTCCATTCGCTCTACATGTCCTAGCCATCTCAGACGTCCAATATGCAGTTTTTTGACTAAGTCGATGTCGCTGTACAGCTCGTATAGTTCGTGATTGAATCTTCTCCTCCAAAACCCGTCAACGCAAACGGGACCGAAAATCTTACGAAGAATTTTTCTCTCGAAGCGACCAAGGATATCTTCATCCTCTTTTAATAAAGTCCATGTTTCAGCGCCGTAAAGTAGGACTGGGATGATCAAGGTCTTATATAGAGTCTCCTTAGTTGTTCGAGATAGGGCTTTACTGTTGAATTGCCTTATAAGCCCAAAAAAACAGCGATTGGCAAGAGTTATTCTTCGATTGATTTCTGCACTGATTTTGTTTTTCGAGTTTATAGCAGAGCCAAGGTAGACAAAGTCCCTCTACCTCGAAGTTATAGCTGCCCACGGTGACGTTTTGTCCAATTCGTCGATGTTGGTTTTCCCTTCTAGTTGACAGCATATACTTGGTTTTGCCCTCGTTTATCGCTAAACCCATTTTGGCCGCTTCCGCCTCAATGCTTGCAAAAGCACTGGTGACAGCCCGCTGAGATCTTCCGATAATATCTATATCGTCGGCGTATGCAAGCAGTTGTAGAGACTTGTAATAGATTGTGCCTCCGGTGTTGGCTTGTGAGTTCCGCACAATCCGTTCAAGTACAATATTGAAGAAGTCACATGACAGCGCGTCACCTTGTCTAAAGCCTTTTTTGACATCAAAGGTCTCGGTGAGGTCATTACCGACCTTGATGGAGCAGCGAGCGTTATCCATCGTCAGCCTGCACAGACGGACAAGTTTGGCAGGGATGTCAAAACTAGACATGGCTCTATAAAGCTCTTCTCTATAGATGCTGTCATAGGCGGCCTTGAAATCGATAAAGAGGTAGTGAGTATCGATTTGGAATTCTTGGGTTTTCTCCAGGATCTGCCGAAGTGTGAAGATTTGATCGATGGTGGACTTTCCTGGCCTGAAACCGCACTGATAGGGTCCAATCAGGCTGTTGATAAAAGGTTTCAGGCGTTCACACAATATCGCAGAAAAGATCTTGTATGCGATGTTGAGGAGACTGATGCCTCTATAATTGGCGCAGTTGAGGGGGTCTCCTTTCTTGTGGATCGGGCAAACGATGCTGAGATTCCATTCATCAGGCATACACTCGTCTGACCAAATATTAGAAATGAGTTGGTGTATGCATTCTACCAAGTCATCCCCAGCTGCCTTGAAAAGTTCGGCCGGTAAGCCGCCAGGTCCAGCAGCCTTGTTCGATTTTAGCTTGGATATTGCTATCCTCACTTCGTTTTGGTCAGGTGGACGGAAATTTTGACTATCATCGTCTATGTTGAATGGTTCATTCTGCCTGACAGCGGGATGTTGGTCTTCGTCGCCGTTATACAGTCTGCAGAAGTAGTTTTTCCATATTCTCAGCACCGACTGTGATTCTACTACGAGGTTTCCATTTTCATCTCTACAGGTTTCTGTACCGGTATTGCTTCTCTGACACGCTCTTTTTACTTTTTGGTAAAACTTCCGTACATTGTTCCTGGAGTATAGGCTCTCGATATTCTCAAACGCACGCTTCTCATGCTCTTTCTTCTTCTTTTGGAGAAGCCGATGTTCTTCCCGTCTCTTTTGCTCGTAGAGCTCACGAGCAGCTCTCGTCTTCCTTTGCAGCGCCGCTTTGTATGCCTCTTGTTTTGCTGCATGCACTCGCCGGCATTCTTCGTCAAACCAGGGGTTTCGCGGTGGTGGGCGAGCGAGACCCAGCACATCAGTCGCGGCGTTTCTGATGGCATGTTGGCAGCGTTGCCACTGGTCTTCGGTACTTGATGCTGGCGGCAAAGGGGTGATTGAGAGATTTCGGGATACGCGTTCAGCGAAGAGTCTGGCGGTCTCTTGCGATTGTAGCTTTTCGACGTTAAATTTTCTCACAGTAATTCTTGTTTGTTGCTCAGATTGGGATATCCGCATTCGTACCTTGGCTACAACAAGGTAATGATCCGAGTCTATGTTGGCCGCTCGGAAGGTCCGGACATCCAGAATACTGGAGGCATGCCTTGCGTCGATCGCAATATGATCAATTTGGTTGATCGTTACATGATCATTGGACCGCCATGTCTGCTTATGAATATCGAGATGAGGAAACCATGTGCTAGCTATGGTGACATTTCGCTCCACAGCGAAATCAATTAGCCTTAGTCCGTTATCAGACGTGGTGTCGTGTAGGCTATGCTTACCGACTGCCCTACCAAAGACGTCCTCCTTTCCTATTTTGGCGTTAAATTCGGCCAATACGATTTTAACGTCGTATTTAGGACATTGCTCGTATGTTTTGTCGAGGAGCTCGTAGAAACACTCTTTGGTGGCAGGGTCCTTTTCTTCTGTGGGGGCATGAACACATATTAGGCTTATGTTAGCGAATTTAGCCTTGATCCGGATAGTCATAATACGCTCGCTCACGTGTCGGAAGCTTAAGACTTCTTGCCTAAGTCTGCCGCGTATGACAAATCCGCATCCGAATAAGCGTTGCCTGTTGCCTCTGTAGCAATCACCGTAGTAGATGTCACAGTTTTTCATCCTCTTTTTGCCTGGCCCATCCCATCGCACTTCCTGGATGGCGGTAATATCTGCTTTATAGCAGTCTAGGGCCTCTGCTAGTTGTTCGGCTGCACGTGGTCTGTAAAGGGACAGAACATTCCACGTACAGATCTGAAGGTCGTTGTCCTTATTTCGTTTGCTGGCGTCGTCATTAGTTGAGTCATCCTTATCCGAGGCTTTTGGTTGTTTCGGAAACATGCGCTTTTTACGTGGTAGGAAAGTTACCCCGACGGCACAACCCCCAACCTGGAGGGCCAGTTCCTTAATTATTCCCCTAGGACGAGGGGCCGGGTACACCGGTGCCAGTAGTCCACTACGGGAGTATGAGCGCTGCCGTTGGCCCATTAAGGGCTCCTCCGCCACCATCTCTATTCCAATGTCCTGACCAACATTGGAAATTCCTTACCGACCTGTGATCCGAATACGTCGAAGCAGCTCGCGCAAGGTATTCACTAAGTTCAACCTAACTGGAACTATGGAAGCCACCGTTGACTCCGTCTAGGGAATTCGTCCGCTGCCGCCTGGAACAGGAAGAAGTGCTCTAGTGAGAAAAGCACTCTTCCCCCCCTCTCTCATCTGCTGCCACCAAGAATCCGCCAAACGGGGTTGGTTACCCATTTCTTGGATTAAGGTACTAGGCACCCGGCTGTCACGGCGTGGAGGTTGAGAGTAGAAGTTGGTAGGCCTCAGCTGAGTGAAAACGCTTGTGTTTTCATATGATCGCATGCACTACCGTTTGACCAGCCTTCGGTATACTCATCACGCAAATTGATTCTGATTCGTCAGTAGTCCCGCAGCTTTGCGGTGAAAAAACATTAAAGTGCGGGTATACAGGCTGTTTTCCTTTTGCTCCTCCTCTTTTTCTTCCGTTCTCTCGAATTTGAATTTTTTTAGCTGTAGTTGTTGTTTCTTTATCTTTTAGGAATGAAAATGAGTAAAACTCGTACAAATAAAAGAGACCTGCGCAAAAACCCGAACAAGTGATTTGGAACGGACTTTACATATGACGACATAAGATAGATTTACTGCGCAGTCTAGTTTCAAATTCTCCGTCGTGCAGAAGTGTTTTTGTATGAATAAAAGCGAAGTTGGAGATGCAACCGGTTTTTCTAAGAAAATTTAAGTTAAGTTAAAAAATAACAGCCGACATAAAAAAATAACATGCTTGACGTATTTTACTCTGATTTCAGGGGTAGACTTGATTGCTTAGTATCAAAAGAAAGAAAACAGAGTTCAAGAAACAAATAAAATGTACACACGTTTTACTGGAATCATTATTAGATTAAAAAAGTATTTCCTTTTATATAAGATCGTATTTATTGTTATAAACAAACGACTTTAAATATATTTTTCAGAAAAATTCATGGTAAATGAGGAGCTTCAATTTCTGGCAGTTGAAATTTTCGACAACCTATAACAGACCCGAACTATTGTCTTTTCTCTGACGAAAGTGTGAGCTCACACAACAACGAAAACATTGATCCAAGCCAGCAGCATATGGGTGAAGAAATTGAGAATCAGTTGAATTTCGAAGGATCGCCTGAAATGGAAATTCCGTCGTCTAATAGGAAACAACAAACTGAGATCAAGAAAAGGAAGAGGAATCACGGTAAGATATATTTTACAAAAACTGGAAAATTAAAAAGGGAAAAATATGCAAGGAACTTGAAAATTGCCGAACAAAGTGTAAGGATAGAGTTACGCATGAAAGCCAAAAAAAAAAAATATATCTTCGAAGCTTATCAGGAATCAGGAAGCCGTAACATAAGAGTAATGCACCTTCGAAGTAATGAGGGGTAAAATAATCAAGCGTAACCGGGCTTATTCAAAACTTTACTTTTTGGAAGCTGATGGAAATAGAATTAGTGTTTGTCAGAAATGTTTCTTGAATACAATCGATGAAACTGAATAAATTATAAAAACGATTTCAAAGGAAAAACTTGCTTCTTATTCTGGATTAATTGCAGTTGTTAATAGAAAAGATATAAATCCTGCAAATAAAATATCAGAGGAGAAAGTCAATCAGATCCGTAATTACATAGACAGTTTCTCACTTTATGAAAGCCACTACACGCGTACATCTTCATCCCAAAAGTACTTAGCAAGTGATTTAACTACATAAATATAACAAAAATGCATGAACTTTACTCAGAATCACATGTCAATCCTTTTTTATTCACACAGGCAGATTTTTCTCGACAATGGGGATTAAGATGAAGAAACCCAAGACGGACTCCTGTAACAAGAGCGAAATTTTCAAGATGAAAATTGATTCAGCACAAGATGAAGATGAAAAAAGCATAAGAAATTGTTGCAAGAAAAACACCACCAAGAAACAGATGATGCGTATAAATAAAAGATGCTGATAAAACCGTTGCAAAAGAAGATATGAGTTGTAAGGTTCTTACGTTTGACTTAAAAAAAAATGTTTACGAACTTCTTATTTTGGAAACATCTGTATCTTTTTTATAAAAGACTGGTGTTGGTGTGCTGGTCACAACAGAAACGCATTTATTTCAACCATGTTTTCTACATTTATGCAAACCGAAACAACAATTGAAACAATCGACCACACATTTCTTGTCCCGGGACATACACATATGGAGTGTGATGCACACGTACGAGTAAATCATTCTCATTCATCATCCACGTGACTGGTATTTGTTCATTTCAACATTGGGAACGAAAAACGTATTTGAGGTAAAAGAAATGAATCAAACAATGTTTTTAAACCTTTCGGCAGCTCTTAAAGAAAAACAAATAACAATGGAGAACCTTTTAACTGGAGCTCAATAAGATGGCTTAGGTACACAAAAACATTTGGCGAAATTCAATACAAGACTAGCTTGAAAAAAGAAGAGGAGTTTAAAACTTTAAATATAAGGAAAAGAGGAATCGCTAAAATAGCAACCAGTCACCTGAAACCGGCATACAACGCTCTATTCAAAATAAGTACAGGAAAGAAAAAGGATCTTATTGATACGAGTATGCTGGATTTAATCAACTCGAACTACCACGAGTTCTATTTAAATCTGCCATCGGACAACCAACTTGATTTTCATCCAGAACTTTCAGAAGACTTGGAAGAAGAGGCTTAATTTTTTTCCAATAATAGGTACCTACCCTGCCTTTGTTTTGTTATTGTTTTTTTTTGTTAACTTAACGCAATAATATTAGATATGAATTTATTTACGCTTTATTTATTTAAACTTTTAGTTGTTCTTTTTTATTGTTTAAAAGTACATTTGATGTAATACCATATTATCAAAAAATATGTTATTTATTTATTTAGCCTATGGCAAGATACATTTTACGATGAACATTAACTACACACTTAAACTATAAGGGTGTATTTTTTAAGCCAGTACTAACTTTGATTTAGTATTTAGTGACAATGGTGCAGGTTCAAGCCTCAGCGGGGAACAGTAATCATCAGCCACCCTAGTATAAAAGGAAATCGAATTACATCAAAGTTTTTCCAACTACTGCCCTTAAAGAAAGGTTCCTGCCTGGTAGTACATTCGACTGATGAGTCTGAGTGACCTAGGACTTGGGTTTCCTTAAAAAAAAAAAAACTTTGATTTTGAACAAAACACATGAACTTTCATTAAATAGCCATTTATTTGTGTTCAATCGAGAGAATACATTCTGGAATTAATTTTTAAACACAACTTCCGGCATATGCCCACCACGACTGGATCTGATGAATGCCATCCGTGAGACAAAGTTTTCGACCATTTTTTCAAGCATTTGTGGCCGTTTGTCCTCAATAACACGAATAATGTTGGCTTTTTTGGGCACATTCACCGGAATTTCGAAGCAAACAATGGTCATTAGGCTTCAATTCTTGCACGAGCTGGATCTTGTAAGCCTTCAAACCAAGATCTTTGCCTAACATTTTCCATAAAGTGGACGGACAAAGACCAAGCTGTTGTGAACCACGTCGAATCGATAAATCTGGATCTTCTTTAACACTCTCCTGAACGGATGCAATATTCTCTTCAGTACACACTCTTCTTATGCATCTCGGTGCCACTGCATCTTGCAAACAAAATGTTGTGGAAAAACGGTCAACAATACGGCGAATAGCGGTCTCAGATGGTCGATTATGTCGGGTGTAATATGGTGCAAGTGCTCTATAAGTTAGGCGTACAGAACCATAATTTTGGAACCAAATTTCTAAAAGTTGGTAACATTGAAACGTGTATGTCATCACGATACAATTGTAAAGACTACTGAATAAAAATGACACTGACTTAAAAAAACACCATCTATTATACTCGATTACAGACACAGAGTTATAAGTATTGCGCATTGTTTCAAAATTGAGTGTCAAGTTTCTGTAGCCATTGGATAGCAGCGGGAGAGGCAGTGATGAAATCGGATGGTTCGCCGTGGTACTTTCGGAGGTCCTATTCGGAGGGCACTTGTTTGGTATGATGTATTACAGTCGCAGTCGCAGTGTGGTGAATGAATTGGATGCTCCTCATTTGTAGAGTGTTGCCGCGCATCTGCCATTGTTCGTTCGGTTAAGACTCACCCGTGTTTTCCTGTGTAATTCGTAATCTGCGGGCATGGTTGTATAGTTCGTTCCAAATCACTTGATTGGGTTTCAGCGCAGGTCTCTTTTATTTGTACGAGTTTTACTCATTTTCATTCCTAAAAGATAAAGCAACAACAACTACAGCTAAAAAAAATTCAAATTCGAGAGAACGAAAGAAAAAGAGGAGGAGCAAAAGGAAAACAGCCTGTATACCCCCACTTTAATATTTTTTCATCGCAAAGCTGCGGGACTACTGACGAATCAGAATCAATTTGCGTGATGAGTATACCGAATTTGAGAAAAGGACCAAAGGGAACAAATTCTAACTTCTCAGATTTACTTGCTTGAACGATGCATATCAATTGAAGATAATTTTTTCAGTTGTTGTTTTGTATGCCGACTTTATTTGGTTTTTAAATAAAAACATGTATTGTATTTTTTGTTTTTATCCTATTTTGGAAAATTAAAGAAACAGTTTTATTTGGGCTAAAAGAAATATAACAATGCATGCTTAATTAACTAATACAATAAATTAATTAATACGTAGTAAAACATACCACTTTAATTATATTTATAAAATATTTGTTCATAACTAACTCTTTCCGGTTTATAAAATCAAAAAGAAGTTTTACCAAACTAGAAAAAGAACATCATACAGAGTAAAGTGGAGAAAATCATTAACCATTCTTAGAAGAATTAAGAGAGATCTCATTCCCTTTATTATTTTGGGAAATTTCTCTCTGAGCACGTTGGGGTATTTCAAGTGATTTGGAACAGACTATAGGATCATGTATATGAAATAAGTCGTTCGCAGAAGAGGAACTCCAGTTCTTGTGCCAGTCTTAGGGGAGGGCGCCGTGATTTAAGTCGAGATCTTACACTAGACTCGATGTCGTTGTGGATTGCCAAGAGGAAGTTGGCATTAAGTTTGCTGAACTTACGCAGTAAGGCATTTTGACGGCGGAGGCATGTCGAGAGGATGTTGCTCAACACCGGGAGAAACCTCGTTAGGGTAGAACTAATAGTTCTTGTGATTATGCATATTAAAGTATTTAGCTGCACGTGGACTTTGTTGCTGTGAGCGCTACTTAGTTAGACGGGGGCAATGGTGTACTGGTAACGTCGTCAATTGCCACGCTAATGGTTCATGGTTCAAATCCTGATGTCAGCAAGCATTTATTTATTTCTCATGAAATATACAAAGTCAGTCCGATCATTTGCGAAAGCTTGTGTGAACACTACTGCGAAGGCATAACACTGGCAGTAGCTTGGTCATGTGGCTGGGAAAATTGTTCGCTCTGTTGATGATGATTTACCCTTGACATCGATTATCGGGGAAAAAAGTACTGTGAATCAGAAGCAATGACAATAGTAACAAAAATCTCCCCAGTTATCTGGACGCCACCCCCGGAGAATAGCTGAAGCATAAACAACTGAGCTTCAAGAACCACTACACCAAAATCTTTCTCTCTCTCTCTCTCTATCCATCCTTTCCAACGCTCGCACTGTGTGTAAACATGTTAAAGGTATTCATAACCCTTTGAGTGCGCGCAAATTATAAAAAAAAAAATAAAAATATGATGAAAAGTTGCGGATAAGCTGAGCGACATTAAACTTTACCGACAGTATAGTGTTGGTAAATTTATTGTTAAGATGAAAGTAAGTAACTTTCGTTTTGTTCAGTCTCTACTTTTTGAAGTACGAACCTAGTGTGGAAAGGTCTTCCGTTAGTATTGCTTCCGTGTTAAACATGGACCGGTGTTGTGTGGCTATGGCGAGGTCGTCCGCTGTATGTAGGAAATTTCGGGAATACGCCATCAAGTCCAACAGCCTTGCCTGACTTGACCTTTTGGAGTGAAGTTTCTACTTGCTTCAGTGCGAATGGACTTCAGAACGCTGCTGGTGCGTGTCCGATTTCAGTAGTTTAAGATTCTCCTTGATGAGTTTGGTTTCGATTTTATCCGGGTGAGCCTTGGAAAGTTTAATATTCTGCCAGCTATCGCGTTCGGGCCGATTGAAGGTTTTGGAGCTGCTATTGGCATGCATATGCGGAGCATGCTTCGGCCTTACGGCTTACTTACTTAGATGGCCCTACAGTCCTGGGTGGACCTGGGCCTCAACCAACAAACCTCTCCAGCCGGCACGGTTACGAGCCAGCTGCCTCCAGTTGCGCACGCCAAGTTGGTTGAGGTCCCCCTCCACTTGTTTGCGCCATCTACCGCGAGGTCGTCCTCTACTGCGCCGTCCGTCCGTGGTGGATTCTAAGACTTTCTTAGCGGGAAGGTTGGGCTCCATCCGCTCTAAATGACCCAGCCATCTTAGTCGCTGTATGTGAACTCTTCTGGCTAAGTCGATGTCCTTATACAGGCCGCATAATTTGGCATTGTACCTTCTCCTCCACTCACCGTCTATGCAGATGGGACCAAAGATCGCTCGAAGAACTTTTCTCTCGAAATAACCAAGGGCATCCTCATCCGGTTTTGTCAAAGCCCATGGCTCTGCGCCATACAGCAGGACTGGGATGATTAATGTCTTATAAAGAGTTACCTTAGTAGTTCGAGATAGGGCTTTGCTACTCAATTGCCGTTTTAGCCCATAGAAACAACGATTGGCAAGAGTAATTCTCCGTGTGATCTCCCTACTGATGTCATTTGCGGAGCTGACCATAGAGCCTAGGTAGACAAAATCTTTTACTACCTCAAAATTGTATCTGTCTATTGTGGCGTTCTCTCCAAGACGCCGATGTTGGGTGTCCTTTTATGTAGATAGCATGTATTATGTTTTGTTTTCATTGACCGCTAGACCCATCTTTGCTGCATCGATCTCAATACTCGTAAATGCCCCATTGACTGCCCGCTGAGTTCTTCCGACTATGTCAATGTCATCGGCATAAGCGAGTAGTTGTGCAGACTTGAAGAAGATTGTACCTCCGGTGTTGGCTTGTGAGTTTCGTACAATTTTCTCAAGTACTATGTTAAAGAGATCGCATGATAGCGCGTCACCTTGTCTAAGACATTTCCTGACCTTTGGTGATGTTCTTACCGACTTTGATGGAGCAGCGAGAGTTTTCCATCGTCATTCTGCACAAACGGACGAGCTTGGCAGGGATGCCAAAACTAGACATGGCTCTGTGTAACTCGTCTCTATACACGCTATCATAGGCAACTTTGCAATCGATGAAGAGGCAGTACGTATCGATTTTATATTCATGGGTTTTTTCCAAGATCTGCCGTAGTATGAATATTTGGTCAATGGTGGACTTTCCAGGCCTGAAACCGCACTGATAAGGACCTATCAGGTTGTTGACGATCGGTTTTAGGCGTTCACATAGTACGGCAGACAGGACCTTATATGCGATATTTAGGAGACTTATACCTCTGTAATTGGCGCAGTTCAGAGGGTCTCCTTTCTTCAGGATCGGGAAAACGATGCTGAGGTTCCATTCATCGGGCATACTTTCGTCCGACCAGATTTTACAGATGAGCTGGTACATGCTCCTTACCAACTCATCTCCTCCTGCCTTGAAAAGTTCAGCGGCAAGGCCATACGGCTGGAGTAGACGAAACTTGTATTTTCGACCGTGTGTTGTCAATTTTCGCTACGTGCCTTGTCGAAGGACTGGAGTAGTTTATCCGCCGCTTCGGGTAGGCCATTCGCTTCGAACTCTTTGTAAAGGCAATCGTCCCAGGAGGCTTTGGTGAAATTCCATCTAGGTTGACCAAAGGATTCAACAATAGATATTTGAATGCCGATGCCAATGACAATGGGTGAATGTACATTATTTTTGAATGGAATATCATCTTTTGTCTCATTTATTCTCACGTCGACATTATAACTTTATCTTATCTTAAACTGGCGTAGTAAATTTGCATCATCACCTCCTCGTGGTGCCTGCTGGATAGCTATCTGATAGTGAAGTAGCGATGAGCGTATTCTGAGTCTGACGGTATGTGTTTAGCTGAACACTCAGACCTGCGTAAGCACACATATGTTTAACCGGACGAGGCGTCTCTTGTTGACCTGATTGGCTGAAATATGCGTCTCAGAAGTCTAGCAAGAACTCCTCAGAAGGAGAACGTGCGGCAGATGAACTCTCCTGATAGAACCAACGATAACGTCTACAGGCCAGCGGATACCTTACTTGGGCTACTTGGAGCTGATGTCTGTAAAGATTTTCATTACTGCGTCAGGGTACTAAAAAAGAGATGGTGGCGGATGAACTCTTAATGGGCCAACGGCAGCGCTCATATCCCCAAAGTGGGTTACTGGCATCGGTGTATGCGGCCTCTTGTCCTAGGGGTAAAAAAAAGGATCTGGTCATCCAAGTTGGGGGTTGTGCCGTCGGGTTAACTTCCTTACTACGTAAAAAACCTTCGGTTACGAAGCAACCAACAGCGTAGGATACGGATGATTCTACTGTTGACGACCCAAGCAAACGTAAAAAGGGCAAAGATCTTCGTATCTGCACACGGAATGTTAGGTCCCTCTACAAACCACGTGCAGCCGAACAACTTGAGGAGGCCCTAAAATGTTTCAAAGCAGACATTACCGCCATCCAAGAAGTGCGATGGGACGGGCCGGGCAAAAGGAGGATGAAAAACTGCGATATCTACTACGGCGATTGCTACAGACAACAAGGACAGCGTCTATTCGGTTGCGGATTTGTCATTGGAGGCAGACTTAGGCAAGAAGTCTTGAGTTTCCGGCATGTGACCGAGCGCCTCATGACTATCCGCATCACGGCCAACATTAGCCTTATATGCGCTCACGCCCTTCACAAGAAGATGGACGACGCGACGAAGGATGACTTCTACCAGCTCTTTGACAAGACGTATGAGCAATGCTGTATACACGATGTTAAAATTGTCCTAATGGATTTTAACGCAAAGCTGGGAAAAGAGGACATATTTAGTGGCGTAGTCGGCAAGCACAGCCTGCACGTCATCACATCCGACAAAGGACTTATGCTAGTCGACTTTGCGGCGGGACGAAACTTTGTTGTAGCTTGTACGCGGTTCCCACGTCTCGACATTCACAAAGGAACATGGCTCTCCTTTGATCGAAAAACTGTCAACCAAATCAATCACATTGCGATCGACGCAAGGCACTCTTCCAGTATTCTGGGTGTCCGGACTTCTGAGGAGCCAACGTGGACTCGGATCACTACCCAGTTGTAGCCAAGGTACGGATGCGGATACCCAGAACGGAGCGAAATCAACGAAATACTGTGAGCAAATTTGACGACGGTTGGCTACAATCGCAGGAGACCGCCAGAGCTTTTACCAATCGAGTTTCTTTTAATTTTAATCTAAGTCCTATGCCGCCAGCAGCAAATGCGGAAGACCAGTGGCAGCGTTGCCAACAAGCCATCAGAGATGCCGCCTCTGATGTACTGGGTTTCTCTCGGTCACCAACGAAACCCCTGGTTTGATGAGGAATGCCGGCAAGCACATGCAGCAAAATAAGAGGGGTACAAGGCAGCGCTGCATAGAAGAACTAGCGGAGTAGAAAAGAGGAACATCGACTTCTCAGAAAGAAGAAAAAGGAGCATGAGACGCGCTCGATCTGAATCTCCTGAGAGACTTTATTGCGGGAATAATTTCGAAAATTTTACCAAAAGCTAAAAAGAACAGGCCAGGGGTTCAAAGCCAGAACAAAAGCCTGCAGGGACGAACATGGCAATATAGTGGTAGACTCGCAGTCTGTACTGAGAATATGTAAGGAACACTTCTGCAGACTGCTAAACAGCGATGATGACCAATATTCAGCTGTCAGGCAGAATGAGCCATTCAACAATAACGATGGCATTCAAGATTCCCGTCAACCCGATCAGAATGAAGTGAGGATAGCGTTATCTAAACTCAAATCCAACAAAGCTGCTGCAGCCGACGGCCTTGCCGCTGAACTTTTCAAGGCAGGAGGAGATGAGCTGGTAAGGAGCATGCAGCAGCTCATCTGTAAAACCTGGTCGGACGAAAGTATGCCCGATGAATGGAACATTTGCCTCGTTTGTCCGATTCTGAAGAAAGGAAACCCTCTGAACTGCGCCAACTGCAGAGGTATAAGTCTCCTCAAAATCGCATATAAGATGCTGTCTGCCGTATTATATGAACGCCTAAAACCGATCGTCAACACCCTGATCAGTGCGGTTTTAGGCCGGGGAAGTCTACCATTGACCAAATATTCACACTACGGCAGATCTTGGAAAGAACCCATGAATATTAAATCGATACGTACCACCTCTTCATCGATTTCAAAGTTGCCTATGATAGTGTTTATAGAGACGAGTTATACAGAGCCATGTCTAGTCTTGACATCCCTGCCAAGCTCGTCCGATTGTGCAGAATGACGATGGAGAACTCTCGCTGCTCCATCAAAGTCGGTAAGAACATCACCAAAGGTCAGGAAAGGTCTTAGACAAGGTGACGCGCTATCATGCAATCTCTTTAACATCAGACGAAGAATTACTCTTACCAATCGTTGTTTCTATGGGCTAAGAAGGCAATTGAGTAACAAAGCCTTATCTCGAGTACTAAGGTAACTCTTCAACTTCTTTACCACCTTAAAAAAATGAGAATTTCGGAGGATATCACCTGCCGCCATACCATGTGAGTGTGTAGCTCGGTGTAGTACTAGAAGCTTTTTCCTTAAAGAGATCATATCTCCAATAGACTTAAGGAACTCCTCCGCAGCCGCAATTATAGCTTCCATAAGGAGAGTAGAAGTACTGCTGCCCTAAAAGTGGCCTATGGCACAATAGATCTCCTTGGTCGCAGTGCCTAAACGCCATTTGGGCGTGGCCACACACCTGTAAAAAAAAAAAAAAAAGTAACTCTTTATAAGACACCAATCATCCCAGTCCTGCTGTATGGCGCAGAAGCATGGGCTTTGTCGAAACCGGATGAGGATGCCCTTGGTTACTTTGAGAGGCGAGTGCAGAAGCAAAACAACGAAAACCGAAAACCGAAAACCGAAAATCGAAAAGCATTGAGAAACATTTAGAAGCTGTCAACACGAAAGTACCAGAACTCGCCAGATTTTTAGCAAATGGAATTCCAGGGTCAGATATAAAAGAAGGTTGGCAGAAGCCCAGGGATGAGTTCTGTTTTGGTAAGCAGTGACAGCGACCACTAGAGACGAGCAGAATTCCAGTTAATAAAAAAAGAAAAATGTACTAGATTTTTTGTCTAGAATTTATTTTCGTTGTGGAAAAATTTTATTTAAATAAAGTTCACATTCTCGGGAACCAGAGAAATTCAGTTTTTTGTCTCCATCCAAGTATTCGCGGGATCGGCAATTTTTGATACAATACATATTATGTACATATGATACATACATATACATATGCGCATATGCACATACATACATATTCCTCCTGCAGATCGATGAAATATAGAAGTGGCTGACCTAGAATGGGGCTTCTCTACGTCTGATCCTAGGAGGACGGCAGTTCAGCTACTTGGCAGACTATAATGCACCGTCGCGCGTAAGCAATGCAATGAAGAACACAAAAGGAATTATTACTCCAGGTGCTAGATCAGCTAAGCTGGCAAATCCACCCTCTTCGGTGGTCGGTCCCTCGGATTCTGGGTAGGACCAACTATTGGTTGCAAACAACCTTTTTAGCAGAAGTGGAAGGATTTCTAGATCACCACCATTTTTTCCCCAAGCCCAAACCTGGCAAAAAGAAAAGGGAGAGTGATGCGAAGAAAATCCTCGGCAGCAAGATTAATGAGCTGATGGATTTTAATCAAGGAAAAAACAACGTGCATCACGAAATAAGAAAACTAGTAATTTCTATCCGAACTTACTACAAAACCGTGGAGAAATGTGATTCATTGCGAATAGCGGTAAGAAAAGAACACGCGACCCAAGAAACGCAAACGGAGCAACCAAACTATTGCGCGGTCTTCGGGAACAGACGCCTAAGACAATCACGCGGCCGTGTCAGGATCCAAACTAACTACCTGATCCGAAGAGAAAGAGGTCGGAAACGAAGAAAATGATGCCACAACATAGCAAACTATTGGAAACCCTAGGCTCAGCAGAACTAGTAATGAAGTTACCGCGAAAAAGGGAGGAATGGATCCAGGTACTGGGACATGAAAGGAAGAAATGGAAACCAACGCGACCGGATGGACTTGTGATAAGAGCCAAAGGAGACATTTCTTGAGGAAGGCGAAAAAGGCGGACCCGACGCTAAAGAAACTAGGAGGCAGTACCACGTCACAAAAACGACAAAAGGAGATTTAGTGCTACAGCTGAAGAGAACAGTAGACTCGCAAGCTTCGGACTTCCAGCAAAAGGTGCAACATACTGGAGAAGAAAGCCGATGTCAAAGCGGTGACACGAGGTGCTGATCGAGGTGAGGGACTTCGATGAAATTACTACTAAGGAGGAAGTCAACCTTGCCCTCTCGGAGCAGCTCGAAGAGTTGATCCCAGCAGCAGCAATTAGGACTAAGAGTTGCCGCAACCCAGGCAACAGTCGTAAGCTTTCCAGCAAATATCGCCACGAAAGCGCTGGCGATTGGAAAAATTAGGATAGGATGGGTGAACTACAGAGTGAGAGAAAAGACTGATGTGAGAAGATGCTACCGATGTCTTGAATACAGTCACCTCTCCAGGGACCAAGATCAACTGTATATACTTCTTCAATTGCTTCGCGCCTCCAAGCCTTACTCAAGATGAATATAAAAGCCTAGTTGACAATGTCACAAGCTCTACTATAGGCAAAAGCCCGCTCGTGGTTGCAGGTGACTTCAACGCATGGGCGGTAGCATGGGGCTCACGCAGTACAAACACCAGGGGAAATGCCCTGCTGCAGGCGTTTGCATCGCTGAATATTATTCTTGCGAATTCTGGAAACATGATAATCTTCTGCAAGAACGAGAGATGATCCATAAGTCCATCCCTGGTACCGAATGCAGCGTGGAAAGTATGCTCTGAGTACACGAACAGTGATTATCAGGCAATCAAATATGAGATACAGACTAGCCCTGGTGAAAACAGTCGAGGACCAGGCAGGCAATCGCAGCGAAGAGAATGGAAACCACAAACGCTAGAAGTTGACCTATAACAGTTGATGATGGATGATGTATCACCAAGCAGAACAGCCACCGATAAGACAAAACAGCTTATAGATGGACCCAAAAGAGCCTGCGACGCATCAATGCAGCGAAAAACTGGCAAGTTACACCGGCCACCAGTGTATTGATGGAATGAGGACACTGCGCGCAGAGTGCCATCGAGCAAGGCGACTGTACCAGCGTACCAGGGGAATATTAACCACGAGGAGCTTCACGAGAGGTTTGCAACTGCGAGAAGAATAAATACTTGGGAAATAAAAAAAAAAAAAAATGTTGACGTAAGTGTCTTTTGTCCATTCACTTGTAATTTGTGATTTTTTTATTTACTGAATAAAGGCCTAATATTGAACTCGACATTCGAAAAATTGCACACAATATCTAGGCATATAGGCATATGAATATGTTTTTAGCATATAGTTGGCTGACGACACACATTTAATAGGTCTGTTTTTTAGAGCTCGGGGCGCTCGGGTTCCGCTGTAAAATCACTCTGATGCGTTTTTTGATAAACTTGGAGTCGCTCCGAAACACAACTCTGTGTATTTTAAGAAATCTGTGATCTCTCTGAAATCGCTCTGAACTCGACTCAAGTTTTTTCTTGGCTAACGAAAACAGAGCTGTCAAAACCATGTTCCATTTGTGGTTATCATTTGTATTGCATGTCGCGGAAATAATAGACTCGTTGCTTTGCCTTGAATTTCGTTTAAATTCATAAAAATCTATTTGGTATCCAGCAGACTAACGATGGGAATACGAAAATTAATTTTATGGAGAGAAAGGAATTCACATTGGCAAAATGCCCACATGACAGGTCCAACACGTGTTTTTGAGAAGTAGAAAACGCAGAAATATAAAACCCATCCGAGAGTTGTCAAAAAAACATCGGTCGACCCTGGGTAAATCGAAAAAAACAGACCTAATATTTCTATACAGTATCAAAGGCCTTTAGAAGTTTGCGAAAAATTGAGGGAGAGGTAGGTAGCATCCCACACCCGATCATTCTGGGTGCTCCTTAATTTCATTTAAAATCTTGACATATGCTATGGTAAATATTATAAGATTTGTAGGTACAAAAAAAAAGATGATGGTATCTGGTTCAGACTTACCTAACTCCTCCTCTCGTTGTGTCGTAATTTAATATTTGATCACCATGGCGCCAAAACACTACGGATGAAGTCATAATAACATTTCGAACAATACATGACAATTGTAACGTGGAATCAATTTCATAATACTTCTCCTGTAATGGAATATTGTACTCGTCCACGATCACGACCTTGGGTGCTAGGGAATTCGATACAACAAGCATATAAGTAACACAAATTCGGAAAATATAGTTTAAAATGTGGGTTACCGTTAACTAGTAGGTGAATTTGTATGACTCTGGGCGGATGTGTTGAAATCTGACACTCATAAGTGGCCTCATCTTCCTTTTTCGCATTTGTTATTTTCAATCTCCAGTTATTTGGATATTGAAATTCCATTGTGTATCTATTGTCACCCGTATACGTATGCAGACCAACGGTTAGCAACTCTAATGCATCTTCGCCCATAGAGTTTCTTCGTACCCAGGACACCTGGAATAAAATAGTGGAAAACAAATTTCATACAAATTCTATACAGATTTCAGTGAAAAGTTAAAATTACTGGAACGATAGAATATTACCAACCCATTCGTCGATTATAAATATTATTTCACAATCAACGTATTCCTAACGCTCTTTACGAATGTGATTAAAAAAAATGTCAGAAAAGCTAATAAAGGAAGCTTTCAAGTTATTAGGCTTAAGTGGCATGAAACTAAAAAAGGGGCACAGCCTTTCTATTAGGTAACTATTTCAAATATTTTCAAAAAGTCAATAGGCCATCCTCTTAGTTCCTCGAAACGATGATGTTTGATGAGGCTAGCGAAATGCTAGCCGCATAGTACAATAGTCTATGCCCGTTTTGGGCATATGCATATATAGAGTAAGGCCATGCACCTGAATAGGATATATTTATGATAATTGATAATGAAGGCATTTCCAAGAATTTTTTCTTGAAACCTTCAGTCTCTCTCCAATTGTCCAAGCTAGATTGTAAGGCTTTAACTTCGTACTTTTGGGAATTTTATAGTATATTCAAGCTGTCATACGACCCGCGCCGAGGATCAAGCTGGCTGGGAGTCCACTTTGAAAAATAGCTCAAACTCGAATGAAGTATTCGGAATACCTGTAATAATATCTGAATATTGTATATTTCTGTACAGACGAACTTTCCTTTCTCCGCTACCCGTGCGATTTAAAATGAATTTATACAAAAAAAAAAAAAAAACAAAAAAAAAAAAACTGGGTCCGCTTTTTCTCTAAACAACAGGTCGCCACCTAAGCTGGCTACCTCTAGCGCTCCAAAAGTGGTGGTCAGTAAGAGGATTATGGCTGTAGATGGTCCAGCTATTGTCAAAAGCCGCGTAGAGCCCTAAGTTGCAAAAACGGACGTTTCAAGATGAACGCTTCAAGTTCAAGTCGCAGAGAAAGCACTCGATGCTTAAGGCCAATAAAACAGCCATCTAATGATCGGGTTCTTGGACACTTCGGAGGATAAAAGATCGAAGTGGGTGCAAACCCGACCAGAGTGGGCGAAGAAAATTGTCACCATCAAACCATATGGGACAAGCAATGGCTTAACGTTAAAGCGGCAAAAATCGTTGGATGATCATTTAAGTTTTTAATAGAGCTAAGATTCGTATCACCAACACTTTCTCCAGCCCTTCCAACGTCATATCTAAGCCCTTCAGGAAGGTTCTTAAAGACAGATTCGTGATGGCGGTGATCGATAAAAGCAATGATGATGGTACTAACATATTGCTCCAGAAACGTGAAGATTGACAACAGCGTTCCTAGAGATCACGCGTGAAAACTCTGGCCCATGTAATTATCGTGACGGTGTGTGGCATCAAGGCCGTGTAAAGTTGATCAGAGATCATTTTTTCTCTATAAAATAGCCACAGGCTAGTTAGAGCAGGTATGGCTAGGTGTAAGGTTCGAGGTTGTTGGAAGCCAAACACTGAAAGAGGATTAGATACTCCATATCATTAAAGTCAGCCACCCATTGCTACCGACGCATAACTGGAAAGTCGCTAAGCTAGAAGAACAAAGAGGTCTTTATAGATGCGCGCTCACTGTGATCAATAAAGAATCTAAGCTATGGGTTTGACGCACTCATTCTACAGGTCCATAAAAAGGAGGAACAAGACTCGAGAAAACCTCCTCCCCATCCGTCAGACTCAACTCCCGAGACTACAGCCCATGGAGCATCCATTTCCTTCCCATCTATGGAAGGTGATGACTCTCAACCGTCGACTATTCGGCCAATTCCATCTCCCATCTCCTGGCTTCATCCTCAAACTCTGAAGGCATGAACATCACCGTAGTGAAGACTTCTCTATCTGAGTTTAGGGACGAAGCTGCAGGTAGTACAGATTAATCTGCACCACACCATTACGGGATCTGCCTGTTTTTTTCTACATATATCCAAAGATAGGGAAGACATTGCCTTGGTCCAATAACCTTGGGTTGTGAACAGCTTTGTGTATGGACTCAAGATTCCAGAATACTAATACCTGCATGTACTAGACAGAGGTAAACCTAAATTATGCACACTGGTAGAAAGTAGCCTAAAAGCAGCTTCACTCCTTAATTACACCGATCAAGATATAATGGGAACAAAATTATATGGTAGATCACCAAAAGATTTTACTTTTGGTATTGGCATATCCCATGGGCATGGACTCTCTTCTCGGGGATAACCTGGATCGCAAAAGCGGGAAAGCAGAAAACTGGGCTCATAGACGGCTGTGACGTTAAAGCTCATCGTACCGTATGGGGCAGTTAGGATATTAACGAAAGAGGTGAGACACGATTACATATAAAGTACTTATCTCATTTTCTGTAACATGTACCTATGATGTTCTAATTTTCCCCATATCCCATTAGCTGTTCTCGTAAAACCGATTGGCTCAAATGCAGGGAAACTTAAAAAAAAAATTGGTTACCCCTGATTTTCTAGGCCACCTGTAACTCTCAAGAGCTGGATTGTAGGATTGGGGATCTCAAGTTAGCCCTCAATAAAGCGACGTCTATTTCATGTCCTAACCTAAAGGCAAGTAGCTTCACTGGTGGATTGCAGAATTGGGTCTGCTCAAAAATAGGTGTAGACGAAGTATTAGCAATGCCAAAAGCACGAGAGATGCGATCGATTGGGACTCACAGAAAGAATAAATAAAAATATATAAAATAGCTTAGCTTTAAAACATACAAATGTGAGTAAACACGATCGGATGGCATAATTCCTGCCGAGTTGCAAAAGCAATGAGATTTTATCTTGCCTATACTAGAAATAGCCTTTGAGAGTTGTCTAAATCGGTTCTACATTCCACGAGTATGAAGAGAAGTTAATGTGGCTTACATACCCAAAGCTGGTAAATGTTCCCACGTAAATCCAAAAGACCTCATGCTCATTAGTCTACTGTCATCTTTTCTAAAAGCTCTAGAACAGCTGATTGCAATCCATTTACCCGCCAGCATATTTTATTTTTGTCGGGATAGAAGACACTCGACTGGAGCACTTAGTTGCTACTGGTCCATTGTACTATAAAGCGGCAATATTGGTACACAACTTCTGTCTGCAGCTCAACACGCATAATGTAAAGGCAAATCAGTGGGAAGGGTATTACTTATGTACGTTAGTACGAAAGATAAAAAATCTCCTCCATCGCAAGGAGTATAATTGTGGCTTTTTTTTAGATATAGAGGGCGCTTTTAACAACGTCATACATCAGCAACTACAGATGCACTATCAGATCTAAAGGTAGATGGACCACTTTGCGAGTTGATCGGTCTACTGCTTACTAGTCGAATTATCAACTCAAAGGTGGATGGGACATCTGTTAGATGATCTGTTCATAGAGACACCCCACAAGGTGACGCCCCATCCGCTTTTCTTTCGATTTTTGTCGTCAATAGGCTACTGATAATCCTAGAAGCTGAGTGATGCCCGGTGATCGCTTATGCAGATGGCGTTGCCATAGCAGCCTCGGGAAAGTCCCTAAATACGTTAAAATAACTCCTGCAAAACGCTTTGAATAAGCTAACCAGATGGGTAGTTCGGTGTGAGCCCCCACAAAACAGAACAAGTACTCTTCTCTAGGAAATATAAAAATCTGTTCATTGACCCTCTTAAAGCACAATATTTGGGCTTTATTTTGGATAGGAAATTAAGCCCAACATTCAAGAAAGACTTAAGAAGGCTGTTGTGACACTTTTCTCTTGCAAAAAGATTTTTTGAAACAAATCGGGCTTGTAACCTCGTACAACTCACTGGCTCTACATCTCGATTATAAGACCGATACTTACGCCGGCATAGGGTACTAGTTGTCTGCCTTAAATAAAGGCATACGCCGTGACAATCTAGGCAAAGTCCCACAATTGATAATTATGCTCTCTCTCTGCACTAAAAAAGGCGTGTTAAAAACAACAACTAGGAAAAAAACGCTTTTATAAATTTATTTGAATTCATACAATCGTCATATCTCTCAGATAATCTTCTGTCCACAATTCTGAGTCAATGATTAGACAATACATAGCTTACAAACATGAATTCATATAGTCAAAATTTGGGTGGTCGTTTTATTGTCATTGGTATCGAGAAGGAAGGAAGTTAAGAAATAAACAATAAAAAAAGGAAATTAAAGAAACAAATTATAATCCTAGTATAAGATTATTGATATTTAGTTATTTACTTAGGTGACGCTACAGTCGCGGGTGAACCTGGACCTCAACCAACAAACCTCTCCAGCGAGTCAGTTGCCTTCAGTTGCGCACGCCAAGTTGGTTGAGGCCTCCCTCCACTAGTTTTGCGCTACTTATCGCGATGTCGTCTTCTACTGCGCTGTCCATTCAGGGTGGATTCAAATATTTTCGGTGCTGGAATGTTGGACTACATCCGCCCTGCATGACACAGCCATCTTAGTCGCTGTATGTTAACTCTTCTGGCTAAGTCGATGTTCTTGTACATGTCGTACAGTTCGGCATTGCACCTTCTCTTCCACTCGCCGTCTATGCAGATGGGACCAAAGATCACTCGAAAAACTTTTCTCTCAAAGTAACCAAGGACATCTTCATCTGATTTTGACAAAGTCCATGCATCTGCGCCATACAGAAGGAATGGAATAGTTGGAGTCTTATACAGAGTTAAGAGTTAAGTTAGGGGTGGCAATGGTGTAGTGGAAACGCCGTCAATTGCCACGCTAATGGTTCATGGTTCAAATCCTGATGTCAGCAAGCATTTATTTATTTCTCATGAAATATATAAAGTCAGTTCGATCAATTACGAAGCTTGTGTGAACACAACTGTGAAGGCAGAACACTGACATTAGCTTGGTCATATGGCTGGAAAAATTGTTCGCTCTGTTGATAATGATTTACGTATGACATCGGTTATCGGAAAAAAAGACAAAAAATGACTAAAATCTCCCCAGTTAACGCCACCCCCGGAGAATCTCTGAAGCATAAACAACTGAACTTCAAAACCACTACTCCAAATCTTTCTCTCTTTCTCTATCTCTCCTTTCCAACGTCCGCACCGTATGTAAACATGTTAAGGGTATTCATAACCATATGATTGCGCGCAAAATTATATAAAAAAAATAAAAAATTGTATTATAGTTAGTAGTTCGAAATAGGGCTTACTCTATTGCCTTCTTAGTAGATCTCAATACTCGCAATCGCCCCGCTGAGTTCTTTCGACTATGTCAATGTCATCGGCGTGAGCGAGTAGTTGTATAGACTTGTAAAAGATTGTACCACCGGTGTTGGCTTGTAAATTTCCTACATTTCTTTCCTTACATTTTGGTGGTGTTCTTCCGACTTTGATAAAGTAGTGAAAGCCCTTCATCGTCATCCTGCACAGACGGACGAGCTTGACAAGGATGCCGAAACTAGACATGGCTCTTTATAACTCGTCTGTATACACACTATCATAGGCAGCTTTGAAATCAATGTAAAGGTGATGAGTATCGATTTTATATGTGTGGGTTTTTTCCAAGATCTGAAATAATGTGAAAATTTGGTCAATGGTGGACTTTCCCGGTCTGAAACCGCACTGATAAGGACCTATCAGGTTGTTGACGATCGGTTTTAGGCGTTCACATAATACGGCTGACAGGGCTTTATGTGCGGTGTTAAGAAGACTTATACCTTTGTATTTGTGCAGTTTAGAAGGTCTACTTTCTTCAGGATTAGACAAACTATGATGTGGTTCCATTCATCGGGCATACTTTCGTTTAACCAGATTTAACAGATGAGCTGATGCATGCTGATGAATAATGGGCGCCGTGACACGGTGTTGTGTGGGCGTAAACTGTAGGTCAGTTCTATTCGTGCGAAAAATATAACCCGCATAACACGAGTGGCTGCGAGAAACTACGCCTAGGCACTTAATCAGCTATTGCGCCAAATTTATATATATGTGATGCATGCTCCTTACCAATTCACTATCTCTTACCAACTGATTGAATAAAAGTTGAATAATTAACATTTTGAGTGCGAGTATTTTTTTATGTTCATATATAAATTAAACTATATTAAACACGGTTTTATTAAAAAAAAAAACTTTATTATTTTAAAAACAACTGGCAGCGATTCTGCCTACAAAATAACTGAACATTCATTACTTAAAACCTATGGCTTAAATACTAACTTAACGTTATTGGAGAAGAACATACAACGGTGGCATGGTCCCACAGCTACTCATCCGTATCAACCGTACGTGATTGAATGCGGGTCCAGCGATGTCGAAGAATCATATTCCATACAGCATAGCACAGCATAGACGCACTGTCAACGGTATTCATGCCAGACTCATGAGAAGCGATGATGAGCTTTGGGTTCCTCCACAGGTGGTGAATTTATTCGGTGTTAACTTATAAATATAAATAAAAATTAAATGCTGTTCGTTGGCAAGCCCATCACTTGAGAACGCCTGGAGCGATTTGGATAATTTCTTTTATAAAATGTTTATAAATAGTAGTTCGGATAAGGTTGTTGCGTGAGGAAAAATTGGAAAAGTTGCCCGGAAAGTTCGGGAAAAATTGAAGGTGCTTTTTTCCATGGGATTTTTGTATGAACTCGCGACCATTACGATTCGAACAATGGATTTGCGTAATTCGTTTTATGTTTTCGTCGTTCAATAAAAAAAACATGCACACAAAAAAACATCTGTTTCATTTCATTAAACGGCGTTGCTGCGAACGCAGGGCATCCACTAGTTGATAACATTTTCAAAATCTCGTGCCGAAACCGGGAAGTAGAACGTTTCTCGCATAACTAAATTTTTGGTTTACCGTGTTATTAGTTTTATTTCAGATGGAGACGTTAACCCGGTGCAGGAATTCGTAGTCAGGGACAAAAGTCACTGCGAAATTAAATTTAATTGAAGAGGAACTTTCGGTATATTTGCAAAGATTAACAACGGCTAATGGAAATCTGCGTACCATCAACCTAAATGTCTTGAGACATGAGAATATAGCAGAATAGGACGATTTAGCTGCTGGAGTCATTGCTCGTCTGCAGGTACGTTTGTCTAAGATCAAATCACGCCTTGGTTCATGTGACAGCATAAACGATTCCAATTTACTGTCCACACCCCTCATGCGAAAATCAGACAATATAGAATATCCGAAATTGCAGCTGAAGAAAGTTTCAGGTGATTATTAGGACTGGATTCCTTTTTGCTAGAATTTTCGTACTGCGGTGCATGAAATTACTGCGCATACAGGCTCCGATAAATTCAATTATTTGCAATCTGCATTAGCGTGAAGCATTCAGAAGACTATTGCGGGATTAACTCCTTCCGATGCATGTTGCGATAGTGCTATTTGGAATAATATGGAGATAAGGAGAAGTTAATAGAATTTAAACTTGTTTTTTGAGAATCTGAAAACCGGCTTAGGCGGTTTTATCTTGTGGCCACAGATATGTCGAAGTAATTCGCGCAAGGTGTTCATTAAGGTCAACCTAACTGGGATCGTAGACGCTAACGTTGACTCCATTTAGGGAATTCGTCCGCTGCCATCTGGAACAAGAGGTGCTCTAGTGAGAGAGCACTCTCTCCCACTCTCTCATCTGCTGCCGCCAACAAACTTCCAAAGCTGTCGCTTACCGAATCTCCGACCAAAGTACTAGGCACCTATTTGCGACAAACGTGAAGGTTGAGAGTAGGAGTTTATTGATAGGTCCGTTATATGAAAAGTAGTTTACAAATTTCTGGCAGATGTTAGATCAATACAAGTATTGCCTGGAGTCGTCAGTCGGATTTCGATATAGGATGGATTGAACTCGCTGAACATAAAGCTTAGTAATGAGTTTTCTTGCAAGACATTTAAATTAAAGGAAAGCACCCGGCAAATTATAGAGGCTGTGAAGTAGCTAAGGAGTTGCAAAAACGGAGAGATGCGTTCCTTAAGCCACTAAATATAAAATCAAAATTGCAAACTACACCAAAGCGTAAGATCGCGCCGGAGAAAGTAGGCAAACTAAAACCACCGGGTTCAGAGCACAAAAAGGCGAGGGAAAGATTGACAACAGAAAAGCCCTCGACCTCTGCTCTTAAAAGAAACGGTACTGAAAAGCTAAGATTAGAAAAGCCACCGGGTAATGACCCTCGGACAGCACCAATGCAGTCTTATGGTCAGGCCGTGGCTTCCAAAAAACCTTGAAATTTCGACCGACCCCTTTTCTCATGTTTTCTCAGTTATTCTCGCGAAACTTGAAGAACAAGGCAAAATAAATAAAATTATTCTCGATAGGCTGGTTAAGCTTGAAAATAGTTCACAGAAAACGCGCACTTCAACTAGAATATGAATGACAAACGAATGTTGAAAATATGTACTTGGAATGCAAACGGACTTTTGCAAAAACTTGACGAATTAGAAATATTTATGCGCCAAAAAGATATTGATATTTGCTTGATTTCTGAAACACACATCAAAAAGGAATCGCATTTAAAAATAAAAGGCTATAATGATTACCACGCTTGTCACCCTTCGGGAAAAGCGAGAGGCGGATCTTCCTTGCTTATTAAAGACTGTATCGAGCAATCGGAAGACCTAAAGATAGAACTTGAAACTTTGCAACTTTGCACGATTCGAGTTAAAAATAGTCAGCGTACTCTTAAAATTTCGTCCATCTACTGTCCACCGCGTTCCGCGCTTGAAAAAAGTGATTTTACTAACATGTTTGAATCGCTGAAACCTAATTTCATTATTGGCGGCGATTTTAATGCGAAACACACGTTCTGGGGCTCAAGATACAGTTCGAAAAAAGGTAGAATGCTCTATGGGGCAGGTATGGAGTACAATTGCGATTTCCATTCGACGGGTAAACCGACTTACTGGCCAACTGATACTTCAAAAATACCTGACCTGATAGATTTTTTCGTTGTGAAAGGAATATCTACCAACCACATAAAAGTCAAAGAGAGCTTTGATCTGTCGTCTGATCATTCCCCAATTATTTTGACATTGAGCGAAAAACTAGTCTATAACCTAGAGCCAGCGAGATTAACTGGTAGAACAACTAACGGGGAAGGTTTTACGAACGAAATTGAAGACAATGTTGAACTGAGCGTTCCACTTACGACACCCTATGAACTTGAGGTTGAAGTTGATCGTTTCGTCGAGATCGTACAGCTCGCCTCTTGGAATAATACTCCCATTCCAAGGAAAACGCCGAACAAATACGGCTTACGATATCCTCCGGAAATAAAGCAATTGGTTAAGGAAAAACGAAAAGCGCGTAAAAAAATGGCAACAGAGTCGTGCTCTGCAGCATAAAATTCACTTGAATCGTCTGTGCAATTCGTTAAAGAAAACTATTAAGGATTTTAAGAATCTTGCAATAGGCTCTTACCTTGAAAGTTTAACAGCGAAAAAAGATTCCAATTATTCACTTTGGAAAGCCATAAAAGGCACCAAAAGGCCCAAAGTACCCGCGCCGCCAATTAAATTGAATCAAAATGAATGGGCAAGGGAAGATAAAGAAAAAGCGGACGTCTTTGCGGCCCACCTGGAAGAAACCTTTAAACCGTACGACAGTCAGGTGGTTTACGATAACGTCAATAGGACGGATTTACCATCTGGCAATTTAACACTCACAAGTGCAACGCTTAGGAAACTCAAAAATGAGATCGAGATTCTAAAACCTAATGATTTAATCACCGGAGAAATTCTCAAAGTTTTACCTAGAAAAGCTTTGATTAAGCTTCTCTATATTGTAAATGCTGCGCTCAGATTAAAACACGTTCCAAGCCAATGGAAAGTTGCGGAAGTAATAATGGTCTTAAAACCAGGAAAACCGCCGAAGAGGTAAAATCGTATAGACCAATTTCGCTTCTTCCAGTCATATCCAAAATTTTCGAGAGGGTATTACTAAGGCGTCTCCAACCGGTTATAGACGAAAATAATCTTATCCCTGACCACCAGTTTGGGTTCAGAAGTAAGCATTCGACGATTGACCAGGTGCATAGAATTACTGACGTAATCGAGAAAGCATTTGAAGAAAAAAAGATTTGCTCAAGCGTATTTCTTGACGTCTCGCAGGCCTTTGATAAGGTGTGGCATGATGGCTTGAAATCCAAACTACGACAAGTTCTCCCTGTGTGCTTATACGATATTCTAGTATCATATCTGGGGAATAGACTCTTCCGTGTTAGACATGGAAACGAATACTCGCAGCTCAAAGAAATTTCGGCCGGCGTACCACAAGGAAGCGTTCTTGGGCCGCTTCTCTATCTGTTATATACTCGAGATATACCAAAAGAAGATGGCACTATCCTAGCTACGTTTGCCGATGACACCGCTATCCTAGCAGTAGGTAAAACAATCGAAGAAACGACTGAAAAACTGCAAAACGCGCTAAATAAAGTAAATGAATGGACGAGGGACTGGCGGATTGCCCTCAACGAATCTAAATCTGTTCACGTGAATTTCACTTACAAGAAAACTAATAACTTGCCAATTTTCCTAAACTCGGCCCGAATACCTTTTGCAAACGAGGCCAAATACCTGGGAATGACACTCGACGCAAGACTGAAATGGAATTCGCACGTGAAAATGAAACATAAAGAACTCGAAATCAAATAAAGCGAAATGTACTGGTTACTCGGAAAGCATTCCCAGCTCAGTACTGAGAACAAACTGCTTTTATACAAGCAAGTGCTAAAGCCGGTGTGGACCTACGGTATACAACTTTGGGGTTGTACGAATAAAACAAATGCCAATATTTAGAAACGACGATATCCACAGGGATCTCGGAATTCCGACAATCGAAGCTGAAACTAGAAGCTTCGCGAGAAAGCATAGAAACCGACTAATCGGACATGTCAACAATACAGTCCTACAAATATTGGATGAGAGCAATTTATTGCGCCGACTACAAAGGACGAAACCCTTCGACTTGGCGAGATAATGATAAACCGCGTTTAGATTGCGGAACATTCAGGATCTTTCAGTGGAAAGTAACCTGCCAAACGTTTTCATTTCGTGAAAGAAAAATTGCTTGATAAGTTAATACTTAGTTGCGATATCTACCAAATTTATATAGAAGGGTGGTGTTTTTTTAGCGCTTGCTATTCTATTCTCATAGTGTCTATGGAAGATTTTTCACCAACCCTCGGAAAAAAAAAAAAAAAAATAAAAAATTTACATTAAAGTCGCCGGTGATTACGATAGGCGTAGCGAGGTCTAGCTCATAGTTATTCGGGTGTGAACATGGTGATGCTTTTCGACGATCGCACAAAATCGTGTCCAATATGGTGACCTTGACGCAGAAGCGATTTCATTATCTACTTCATAGCCGCCGCCGTTGCAGATGTACTGGCCGCCGCCGCTTTTTTTTACTTTAAAGAACGCTTAACTTTCTTGTAAGGACTTTGTGGAGCTTCACTGAATTGCTGTTGAGATGCTTTTTGCAACCATTTCGATTTATGTACCTCAGCGACCCTCAGAAGGATTAGCGGGCTATTGAAAATGTATGTATCATAAAAAGGAATTTTAAGTCGACTTTTCTACGCGTATATGCAGACATTGAGTTGAAATTTATTTATTTTTAACATAACTTAATACACTATTACCAGAACGACTTAAAACTAATTTTATAGGTATACAGTAAATCTGTTGAACACGATTGAAAGCATCGACTGAGGCTGTAACGAACGTCGTCCACTGAGTCAAAAGTAACACTGCGTGAAAGTTTCTAGATGCGATGAGAAGATCGCGAAATGGCGGCGCACCCCACTACGTTCCGCCCGTGACTTCACAATCCCCACTAGGTGATATTCTGTGATACTTCATCTATCACGTGGTATATTTTTTTCGATATAAACAATAGTTTTTGAGTTGTAACACGAAACTGTATCGAATGATTTCGTTATCAACTGATTTTCTGTTATGCTCACAGCATAAAGCAAATCTATAGACGTATCCATATAAAAAAAAAGAATATGAACAAAATCGGAAATAGATAAGTACTTATATAAATAAATATAAATTTCATAGTCCAGGAAAAATCGACGTAAAATGTTGCAAATTTAGGAAAAAATTGCAACAGGCTGAATTTTTGCACGCGCTTTAGTATTAGGGTTGTAAATAATGTGTAAAAGTTCCTTATCGATTTGACCGGCGCTCGGTCAATTACGCAAGCTCGCGAAGATCGCGAAAACAGTATTACACAAATAATGTACCTTGAAAACGGTGAGATTCCCGAAAAAAGTATAATATACTATGCGTACTAATTTAAATATAGCTAAAATTATTAGTACAAAAACGGATTCGTTTCTTTGCAGGAGAAACCGTTCACTAGATATATTGCGCTCCAAAGAATACCACTTAATACAAAACAGACACCTGCTACTAAACCTCTAACAGAGCGCATTTTTATTTATTATTACTTTATTATTATTTTATTTATACTAACAGTTAAAAAACCTTTTAAAAGCTACACAAGATATTGTATTAAGGTTGGAATTCAATTCTAATGGTATCTATCTATCTTTCTATCTATAAGATTTAACTATTTTTTTTTTTTATAATTTACTCTCGCTAACGGGGTTATGACTACCCTTTTTATGTATTTCGATACATAGCGTGAGCGTTAAGGAAGAGGGGTCAGGAAGAAAGGAGGCACAGATGCACATTGGGCTTAAATGTCTGTAGGTTATAATGGAGAGGAAAAGCAGACTCGGGGAGAGCAATTCACAAACGTGTTGTGCAGAATGAATTCAGAATTTCTATAATTCACGGTACGTCCGAAGATATGTTAAGGGTAAACTGATGAGCATTCGAGGCATGACGAGTATTGCGGTTAAAACAAAGAAGGGGAGAAATGCTATCGGCTATTTCAATTGAGCATTTTCGGTGGAAATATCGATAAAACAGGGATAGGCAGGAGGTGTTCGAGCGAAGCAAAATTGTTCGTATATTTTTGTATCCTATCTAGCAAGAGCAATATGGTTTTTGGTACACCTGATCAGATGTGAGCGTTATAGTCTAACTTTGGGCGAATGTACGCTTTATAAATTGAAGCCAAATCAGAAGGCGTAAAATATTTCTTACATCGGTTTAGGGAACCTAAAGGTTTCGCTGCATTCTTGGCGATTTCGAATACATGGTCATTCCAACAGAGTTTGTTGTTGACACACATACCGAGCATGGATGGTTTTTCGGTTTCAGCGATGTAAGTGCAATTCATAGATAATGGCTGATGAGTAGGGTTTAGCTTTAAGGACAAAAGACAGCATTGAGTTTTGGAAGCATTAAATTGCACTCCTTTGATTAAGCGCCATTTAAATATGCTATCAAGGTTTTAACGTGTTTACCATACGTTGCCGTTCTTCATCCACGGCCGAAGAGCAGGGTCGTGAGTTTGGGAACGAATATGGAAAACTGAGGGTGCTGTCATCAGCGAAGGAATGGATTGGATTATAAGTTGCAGACAGAAGATCATTTATAAAAATGAGAAAGAGAGTCGGAGACTCTGAAAGAAATATCGCAGTACAGTACAAAAAGTGTTGAAAAAGAAGTGAAAGATAAGATTGCACTGATAAGAAAATTAGAAAGAGGAAATGCTAATAAAATAGAATAAAATAACAAAAAGAAAAAAGCAAAGACAAACTCTTAGGGTTAAGAGAATGGCAAGGAGGAAGTGTGACTAGGTACAGTTCTCAGAAGCTAAAATCTAACATTTCATTCACTGTAATCAAAATTAGGTACATCAAATGAGGAAACATAACGATTACGGTATGTATGTTTGCGGTGGTATAAATGTTTGCAGTGATTTTCTGCTTGACCGAGCTGTGTATCTAATAAACACTTATTCTAACAATAAGGAAAAATATATTTTGCCTGTAGGTTAGGTTAGGTTAGGTAAGGTGGCTGTCCTGGCAATGTCAGGACACACTTAGACTTAGGACCGGAGGAATCACCGGTTATCGGGGAACCTTAACATTTCTTAGGAGGGTACTGGCTGAGAATAGCTGTGCCTGAAGTGGCTAGAAACGGCAACTGACTCAATCAACCCTAAAGTCAATGTGTACCGGGTAGGTATAGGTATTTCGCCTGTAACTATGTACCACAAATTAGTTTCACTACCAATTAATGTTCGTTGAGGTAGTGAAAGGATCTTAAATATATACGAGTACATACGAGTACTATATACAGTTACTACTTTACGCTCTCGATTCTTTGGAGCGCTATATCTTGTAAACGGTTTTCCTTACAAATAAAAAACTTCTGAATTCGTTTTGTAGCAAATTATTTCAGCTATCAATTCAGTCTTTTACAATTTATTGGGTGCTAGATTTCGATTTCTCCCTGATTATGACTGCAATACAAATTATTAAATGAATAAATATTAATTGGTGATATCAATAGCAATCATGTAATGTTTATATACACAGGATTGAACTTACAGTCTTATCTTGAAGCAAGGAAATTCGACAGTTTAGATAGACACTCGCACCAGCTTGCACTGTTATATTTGACGGCTGTCCTTCTTTCTGTATATCTTCAAAATGTGGACCATACCTGTAATATAAATGATCCTCTGATGAAGGAATTGATGAAGTTATTTAACAAATAAGTTTAGATTTATTGTGTTGTTTTTTTAATGTAGTTGATCAGCAATTATATAAGTATACAAATATATGGAAATAATTTGACATTAATAATAATAATTTGAAATATTGGCAAGAAAAGATTGCTAAAGAAAGCATGAGTCCACGATGGATCATCTTATACTCTTCCTAATAACATCGGGTGTTAAGATATGTACATATAAGTATATTTTCGTTTCGTTCAAATCTAGTGTATTGCAAAGGTGTCTCTACATTTAAGAGATTCTATTAGAGAATTTGTCAGCGGTATTTTTAGTACGATCTTTCTATTTTCTAGTAAAAATATCGGAAAAACTGACTTCTTGGAGAGTAAGAGCGACCAGCGTTGTTCCTTGTATTCCTTATTCGCTTTATCATATACATATGTATGTATGTAGTGCCTTAAAGTCGTCTGACTTAAACATTTAAACCAATTTAAACCACATGAAAAATTCGCGTCCTGTGTGACGTGTTTATGAACTCGGTTTATTAACCGCCTGGAATATTACCAGGTCAAAGTCTCGGACATGTGCATCGGCATCTATTTAATTTTGCAAATCGAACTTTCCACTTCAGATCTTCCTTACGTACGTAGGTGGCGCTACAGTTCGGCGTGAACCTTGGCCTTAACCAACAAGCCTCTCCATTTAGCTCGGTCTTTAGCTAATTGCCTCCATACATTGAAAGCGATAGCATCAAAATTTCTATGCCTCGGGCGATATGGTGATGTTATCTTGATGAATTAACTAGCTGCAGTAAAGCTAAGAGGATCTAAAACTCGGAATTTTAAAATAGAAGCAGTGAGAAATATTATATGATCAATTATCCCCACCCTGCTTTTTTGAAACACGACTTAATATTTGTGATCTTAGTATAGAGGGGGTTTACAAACCTACTCACACAGGAATTTCAAAAATATTAATTATGATATGTTTTAAGAGTAAATTGGCAGAAATTATATTACATGACCTCGTCCGACTCACAAGTACTCGTAACTTATCTGCAAAATCAAACACCATATTTGATTTGGATTACATATTTGTACGTGGATTATTTATTTGCATAAGATCGTTATATTTTCTCAGGTCAAACCCCATAGGCGGATCACTAAAAATGCAGTGAAGTAGGAGGATATGATCGCTTAAGTTCAGAACATAACCTGGCCGAAATAGGAAGAAGAAGAAAACCATTATCAGTAAACAACTATCAAATTTTAATGATACTTCACCTAAAACCCAAATTAGCGGAGCCAAAATGAGCGATGAAATAGTCGATAAAAATACCAACAGCCGAAGCTTTTATTGTACAACCAGCTGGCCCGTGTCCGCCTTGCTTCGCCACATAATTTAGTCAGTAAACAAGGTGGCTATAGCAAGTGAGTACGATGAATTGATTTCAATTTCAATCTCAATCGTAGGTGGCCTTGTTCATCAAAATTGTTTGCCTTCGGATAAATAAGCTATGGCAAAAACCTATACGAAATAAAATAGTTTCTTTGACTGTGCTTTTTCTGCGTTTTGTTTCTTAAAGGTTGTTGCCATTGTAGCTGGTCAATGGCGCTGTGAGTGCCACCTGGATACCAAAAAAAGTAAATGCCAGAGCACAATTTGGAAAACTCAATTTATTAAAAAAAAAAAAAAAAAGAAACAAATAATGAAAACGAATCATTTTTAAAACACCGCCTCCTTTGATGAAATGCTTAGACGACTGAATTAAAAATACAGCGCAGCCAACGAGCTCCATCGCGCTCCAGTTCAGCCCAGCTAGGCTCAGCACCCCCCGACACGGCCAACTAGACCTGCAGCTTTCAGCACTACCAACCAGGTCCCGCTGGAAATAAAGTGGCTGAAGTAATAATGATCTCTAAGCCCGGAAAGCCACCGAACGAAGCGTCATCATACAGGTCGATTTCCATACTCCCAGTCATATCTTAACTTTTCGAAAAACTACTTGTTAAACGACTTAATCACATCATTGAACGAAAAATCCTAATTCCAAATTATCAGTTCGGATTTAGAAGACACAGAATAGTTAATATCATAGAAAAAGCTTTATAGGAGAAAAAGGTCTGCTCTGCAGTATTTCTCGACGTAGCTCAGGCCTTTGACAAAGTTTAGCATGCAGGACTAAGTCGTAAACTAACATGCCTCCTACCAACACAATATGTTGCAATCTTAGAATCATATCTAAGCGGAAGATTTTTCAGAATAAAAAAGGAAGATTCGTACTCAGAACTAACGAAAATTAAAGCAGGAGTTCCGCAAGGTAACGTACTCGGCCTACTACACCATTGCCGCCCCATATATTGGCTGATAGGAAAGGATTCGCCACTATCAATCTATAATAAGCTTTTATTATATAAGCAATCATTGAAGCCAATATGGGCATATGGTATTCAACTATGGGGCTGTACCAAAAAGAGCAACGCATACATCATCCAAAGATTTCAAAACAAAGTGATAAGGAATATCATTAATGTATGGATTAAGGAGTGGTATGTGTCACAGATGAAACTAGGAAAAATGCACGAAGGCATGAATCAAGGCTTCAACAAAACACTAACACAGAGGTAGTACAACTCTTAGACAACGCAAACATAGTGCGAAAGCAAACCATTTGAATTGTCTGAGGTGTATCAGAACACACACATGTAGAAATATACATAATATATATATATTATAATAGGTATATTATGTATCTGGACACCTACCTAACATTTGAAAATATGTATATACGAGTGTAATGGAACGACAATAACGAGCGTCGGGGCGCTCGGTGTAAATCTATCCCCCAACATTTTGAGTGGAATAAATCCCACTTATGTTCCATGCACTTACTTGTATACATAAGAAGACACTATCATCTGTCGAGAGAAACTAATGAGCGGAACTCTCGAATCGAAAACAACGTTCATAGAGATTAGAGAAAAATTGCTAATCCGTCCAGGTGACTAGATCGCAATATCATCGAAGAGCACAGAACGTGGACTGTGCTCCATCCGAGCCTAACCAACGGTATTAACCGGGGTAGGTAAACGCCTAACATAAGGCGTGTAAATAAAAAACAAAACAAAAATAAAAAAAATTTAAAACTAAAAAAAACAAGTCCTGGTATTTATTTTATTGTTAGTGACGGGGCGTTCAGAGCGCTTGACACTTGGCACTTGACAGTCAATTTCTGAAAATGGGTTGCTTTGCCAAATGAGATTATATACATACATATGTATGTATGAGGCACGAGATGATCGGGTTTCTCATCTGCGATTTTTATTTGTTTTTTTTTTAGATGGTATTATACTCCCAAAAGTATGTACCTATGTATGTAGGGCCGTTACAACAAAAGCTTATAAGATGTTCTACTACGGAACGGAATCGGTATCATCCTTGCGGCAGAGCTACTTGGTAAGGTCTTGAGCATTTCGAAGTCCAGCGATCGTTTGATGTCTCTTAAACTATTAATACAATGAGAGGTGTGGAACATTGTCAGTGCATATGCTCCCCATAGTGAGTACGATCGGAAGGATAAAGATACATTTTGGCTAGAACGAACGAAGACTATGAAGACTGCCATGTGGCACTGGGATGCGGCTACAAGAATCTTCCTCGTGTTAAATACCATGTTCATCAAACAAAGTCGACACCTGATCACTTTCAGCATTGGCGGAAATGAAACCCAGATTGTCTACCATTTGGTAGCCAGTTTCATGAAACTCGGGTAAAAGATTGCAAAGTGATCCTGGAAGAGGCGACTACTCAGCAATACCGTCTCCTGCTAACAGATATATTTATGAAGACACCAAAGAAAAGCAACAAACAAGGGTCACTGTGAAAATCAACTGTTACAATCTGGACAAAGAAAAAGGCGAGTCTTTTGTTTCCGCGATGAAAGATATGGGATTCTCTACAGCAAAATATGTGGGATTTTCTACAGCGAACTTGCTTGAAGAAGGCCAAATCACTGCTAGGAGCTTCAAAAGGCCATCACCAACATGCCAAAGAAATATGGTGGTGGAGAGATGAAGCTAAAGAAGTGATAAAGGAGAAGAAAGCGTCCTTCAAAGCTTGGTGAAAGTGCCCCTCTAATAATAGAGACGAAAAAGCTCGCCACAAAGTGGAATATAGATGTTGCAAGAAAAATTTGAAGAAGAAGTGCGCACAGCTTCAATCAGAGAGGGAATGCCTGTATCGGGAGCTGGGGAAAATATCTTCCCCGGTTGCTGATGCAAACCAGGCTATCCAGGAGCTGCGATGACACAATATGAACAGGTGTGCAAGCATCTTCAAAATAGATGCCCAAAGAAGGAGGAAGGCTCAGGAGATTCGTTCGCCAAAATTCATTAACAATGCTCATGGCCAGCTTCTTGCGGAAGACGACAAACTTCTGCAGAGGTGGCGATAGTACTGTGAAGAACTACTTTCCAAGGGCCACCCCTAACTGTGAAGAAATACCCGACATTACAGTCGAAGAAGTTAGTAAGGCAGTCAAATACTCCAAAAAACGAAAAGCCGTTGGGCCAGACGAGATTCCCTCTGAGTTCTGGAAAAAGATAGGAGACATCGGGTTCAGATGGCTCATAATTCTCATCTCCAAATTTATGGGAGGTGATCCAATGCTGTATCAATGGAGGGAAAGTTACCTTCACCCTGTATACAAAGGGAAGGGTGATACACGAAACTGTGATAACTACCGTTCGATCAAGCTGAATTCACACACCATGAAGATCGTTGAGCGGTTATTAGGCGGCCGACTGTGAAAAATAATACGGCTATCTGATGATAAGTACGGGTTTGTCTCGGGTAAATCAACCACAGATGTAATCCAAAGTATAAGGATCATAATGGAGAAAACATCGTGATTCTTCAAAGGGTTTCCATACTGATTTCGACAGACAACCACGAGATCTGATATGGGTGGCGCTAAGACATCGAGGTGTTCCAGAAACCTATCTACAGATGATCATGGATATGTACGAAGGAGCAAAGACAAGAGTAAGATGCCCCGCTGGAGTAACCGAAAAGTTCGCAATCAAAGTCGGGGTGCACCAGGGAAGCGTTTTAAGTCCTTTACTCTTTATTACAGTACTTGACTATCTGCTTGTATGTAAAGTAACGGACCCCAAGCTACATCAATTATTGTTTGCTGGCGAGGAAGCCATCATAAGTGAGGATATTATAACACTGCAACGAGCACTTGATGTGCGGGTGGACGTTTTGGAGGGAAATGGTTATCGCATTAGCTCAAGAAAGACAGAATACTTGTGCTGCCCGTTCTCTTCAGTGCTTCACAAGTGCGAAAAGTTCAAATATCTGGGAACAATGATCGATAGCAAAGCAACCTGTGATGCCGACATCAGTCATCGCGTAAGCGTATTGTGGAAGAAGTGGCGAGAAAACTCCGCTTCACATCAAGGAAACCATTTTACGAAAGATAGACCGCGACCGGCTCAGCTGGTATTGCCACGTTCAAAGAAGAGATCATTTGAACCCTGTTAAAAAGGAAATATCAATGAATGCTCCAAAGACATCGCGAAGCAGGGGATAAACACCTAGATCACGTAAATGCAACGACACCAACATTTGATTGGCCTCAGTAGCCAGGTAATCCAAAATCGGCGGGCCTGCCGATATTTTCTGAGGTCAAATGGCGGATCAATAGAAATGCGGTGACGTGGGAGGGTTATGATCCCTTGTTTTCGGATCATAACTTTGCCGAAATAGCAAAAAAGAAGAAGATGTAGGTGCTCTAAGTTATTGACTCATGTCTCCATTTTAGCCTTAAATGGTGAGCTTTACAGTTTGAAAGCTAGTGATACACCAGCTAGCGTTTTCTTTGGTAATGGGAACCTTTATACAGGGTGTCCCAGTTAAGCAGTATAATCCTTTAAGAGGGGATACCTGAAGTTCCACCGCATAAAAAATTGTATGGCAGGGGGGGAGGGAGTCTATTCTCACCAGATTTCAAGTTGTATCCCATCAAAGTGGGGGACCTCTTATTTGGAGGTGTAACCACTTTAAACGCTAATGGCTTTTACTACAACTTCTGTTGATCGTACGTGAAAAAGTTGGTTAACATAATTTTAAGGAAATTTTTTAGGGATAAAAATTTCGTAAAACAAAAAAAAAAAAAATATTAAGTAAACATTTTGAGAAAAATGCATTTTAAGTGAAAAAATGGAACAATAAATTTTCATTATTTTGAGTTTAAGGAGCCATTACTTTTTTGTAGCTGCACAGCTGTACCCAATCTGTTTAAAACTTGTATGCGCTACTAAATTGGTTTTCCAAAATGTATAAAACTATCTTTGTACCTATAATAGTTTAGAAGTTATAGCGTTTAAAGTGGTTACACCTCCAAATAAAAGGTCACCCACTTTGATGGGTTATAACTTGAAATGTGGTGAAAATAGACCCCCTCCCCCCTGCCATACAATTTTTTGTTCGGCGGAACTTCAGGTATCTCCTCTTAAAGGATTATACTGCTTAACTGCGACACCCTGTATTTGTCATTTCGGGAATAAGTGAACAAATGATGAATTTTGAGTTTTTCTAACAAATATAAAGCAGTAAATATCATATTTTTAAAATGACTTGAATTACCTTTGATCGTGGTGATGATGCTTATTAGCTGTAGAAAACACGTCAAATATGTAGTTGAGCATTGGGGCATCGGTCTTTTGCAACTTTGGAAATATAGATTTACTACCTGTTTTGCTCGTAGTAGGTTTTATTGTTGTGCTACTGGGCATTTGAAAACTAGCTGCAATGGTTGTTAGTCTGGCTTTTAAGGCGCTGTCTGTAGACGTATCCAAGAGAACTGTGCCTATTGATTCCTTCAACAGTGATGATTCCGTTGTATAATTTATAACGTCATCAGTCATTTGCACGCTATTCAATGTTTTGGAAGAATGAACGTCTTTGGTGAAAAATGCACTCATTTTAAAACTACTAGTATCTGAAACAGAAAGAATTAAAAAAAAAAATTGAGGTGTCATTGAATGTGATAAATGTGAAATAAATGTGGGTAAATAATTTCCCCATATTGATTACATGAATGAATATTTGTTTGCGTTTCAGTTGGTCATTAATTTTCATCCAGTTGCTATACTTTGATACTGCGGTGATAGTCAAATTGTAATTTTAAATGTCAAAATTCAACCGTCTCTGGAACTGCGTAACCAATTTTCTAAATTCTGACATTTACTTTTGTATAGGGGTTTACAAATGAATTCTTTCCTGCCTTAAATGTAATTTCTCCACCGTTCTAGCCGAGTATGATGGTGGTCATCGTCTTTATAGAAATCCAGTCCCGAAACTCGTGGATAAATTAGCAGGTCTGACAAATACCCTCATATGGCCTCAACACATAAGAACAGGAATAAGCTTCAAGATGATACACCTCCTTATTTATATATCAGCTGTAGTCATTGCACTAATAATTGGCAGAAGCCAAATCGAAACCTTATGCGTGGGATCGTCGTCTTCAAAATAATATCGAGAACATCCGAAAGGACATTGGACGCCTCACAGCATTCTTGAGGAGGAAAACGAGCAAGAATTTAAAGAAGCGTATAAAGGTACTAGTTTCGGCTCCCAATCTAAGCCAAATACCAGCAAGCGGCTTAACTGAGATTAGGGATAAAAAAGGTACAATAACTAGCAGCATATGTGAAACGGATAAGAAGGTACAAGACGTGTAGAAAACGACACTCGGAGAATTTTGTTTTCCAATATGACCAGAAGAAATTTTCAGGAACCTATCAGAACCTAGTCCAAGCGTGACCGCTAATATCCCGCCCACAATGACGGTTTGTAACAGGTTTTTTGGAAAATTGTATGGGGAAAGTACCAGACTCACAACCGAGAAGCTCAATGGATGAAAAACGAGCATATGCTGAACTCAACCCTCCCAGAGATGCGATCGAGGGAAGTAACCGAAGAAGAAGTAGGTGAAGTCGCCAGGAATACCAGTAACTGGAAATCAGCACGCCCAGATAAATTCCAAAACCTCTGGATTAAGAAGTTCACTGTGCTTCAGGTACACATAGCCCATTGCCTTTCTCAATGGTTAACAAATCCTGAAGTTGTGCTTTATTTCCTTATGCCATTAAGTACATTCTTATTACCCAAAAAGACCAATCCATCTGACCCATCTATATGTAACGATCACAGTCGGTAGTAGAATCACAGTCGGTGCTGAGAATATGGAAAAACTACTTCTGCAGACTGTATAACGGCGACGAAGACCAACATCCCGCTGTCAGGCAGAATGAACCATTCAACATAGACGATGATAGTCAAAATGTCCGTCCACCTGACCAAAACGAAGTGAGGATAGCAATATCGAAGCTAAAATCGAACAAGGCTGCTGGACCTGACGGCTTACCGGCCGAACTTTTCAAGGCAGCTGGGGATGACTTGGTAGAATGCATACACCAACTCATTTCTAATATTTGGTCAGACGAGTGTATGCCTGATGAATGGAATCTCAACATCGTTTGCCCGATCCACAAGAAAAGAGACCCCCTCAACTGCGCCAATTATAGAGGCATCAGTCTCCTCAACATCGCATATAAGATCTTTTCTGCGATATTGTGTGAATGCCTGAAACCTTTTATCAACAGCCTGATTGGACCCTATCAGTGCGGTTTCAGGCTAGGAAAGTCCACCATCGATCAAATCTTCACACTCGGCAGATCCTGGAGAAAACGCAAGAATTCCAAATCGATACTCACCACCTCTTTATCGATTTCAAGGCCGCCTATTACAGCATCTATAGAGAAGAGCTTTATAGAGCCATGCCTAGTTTTAACATCCCTGCCAAACTTGTCCGTCTGTGCAGGCTGACGATGGAGAACGCTCGCTGCTCCATCAAGGTCGGTTATGGCCTCACCGAGACCTTTGATATCAAAAAAGGCTTTAGACAAGGTGACGCGCTGTCATGTGACTTCTTTAATATTGTACTTGAACAGATTGTGCGGAACTGACAAGCCAACACCGGAGGCACAATCTTTTACAAGTCTGTACAACTGCTTGCATACGCCGACGATATAGACATTATCGGAAGAACTCAGCGGGCTGTCACCGGTGCTTTTGCAAGCATTGAGGCGGAAGCGGCCAAAATGAGTTTGGCGATAAACGAGGGCAAAACCAAGTATATGCTGTCAACTAGAAGGGAAAACCAACACCGACGAATTGGACAAAACGTCACCGTGGGCAGCTATAACATCGAGGTAGTAAGGGGCTTTGTCTACCTTGGCTACAAACAAAATCAGTCGAAGAATAACTCTTGCCAATCGCTGTTTTTTTTGGCTTATAAGGCAATTCAACAGTAAAGCCCTATCTCGAACAACTAAGGAGACTCTATATAAGACCTTGATCATCTCAGTCCTGCTTTACGGCGCTGAAACATGGACTTTATTAAAAGAGGATAAAGATATCCTTGGTCGCTTCGAGAGAAAAATTCTTCGTAAGATTTTCGGTCCCGTTTGCGTTGACGGGTTTTGGAGGAGAAGATTCAATCACGAACTATACGAGCTGTACAGCGACATCGACCTAGTCAAAAAACTGCATATTGGACGTCTGAGATGGCTAGGACATGTAGAGTGAATGGACACCAACGCTCCGGCCCGCAGAGTCTTCGAATCTAACCCCGAGGGACGACGCAGTAGAGTGAATCATCGCCGTAGGTGACGCGCACAAGTTCAAGGGGACCTCGACCAACTTGGAGTGCGCAACTGGAGTCAATTAGCTAAAGACCGAGCTAAATGGAGAGGCTTGTTGGTTGAGGCCCAGGTTTACCCCGAACTGTAGCGCCACCTAAGTAAGTAAGTATCTGACCCATCTGATTACAGGGGATCACCTGCCTGCGACATTATACAAACTATTTTCGAAAATAATTACCAATTGAGTCTATAAGCACTGCAGTGAAAACAACATTTTACAATAATACATGAGCAAAAAGATGTGCTAGGAACTCTCAGGGCTGCAAGGAAAAAGTAATTATAAATTCAATCATTGTCCACCAAGCACCGCAATGCAAACGTAACTTAATCATGCCCCTTATTGACTACAAGAAGGCTTTCGATAGTATAATACCTCACTCCTACCTCGTTGAGGTTCTCCTGACATATCAAATAGATGGGAATATCATAAACTTTCTCAAAACTGCTATGGAAAAATGGGATGTCAAATTGCACCTGAACGGAACGGTTAGTCGAGAGGTAAGGATCACAAGTGGTATATTGTAAGGCGACGCACTTAGTCCCCTCTGGTTTTGCCTCGCACTTAACCCGCTTAGCAAGTTTCTTCGGAAACTCAACTTATCTTTCCAAATTAAGGCTGAGAGTGGATCCTTTTACATTAACCATCTCATGTACGTAGATGACATCAAAATGTACACAAACACCGAAGAAAATATTCATAGAATGCTCAAAATTGTTAAACAATTCAGCGATGGCATTTGCATAAGCTTCAGAGTATACAAATGCAAGATTATTAATCTGCAGGAAGATCAGATACAAAATACTGACGAAGGAACTCCAATCGATAGTAGCACAATTATCTCCAACCTCAGCGATGGCGATAGTTATAAGTATCTGGGATTTCTACAGCCAAAAGGATTGCGTGAAAGATATATAAAAGAAAATATTATATGTCAATTCAATTCGATGCTTATATCGAACCTTACGACTAGCGCTGGTAATAAAATTAAGGCCATTAGTACCAGGGCTGTACCGATTTTCACATATTCCTTTGGTGCATCAGTCGATGCGTGCATACCCAAATGACCAAATACAATGGGTGTCGTGAATTAACGTAGAAGATAATAATGTCGATTCGACTTTATTTCCTAAATGAAGGAGTAATTACGTATGTCGAAAGTAATAATGGCGATAAAGTAGAAATACAAATACAAATATTTGGCGCAACAGCTCTTTAAAGTGCCAGAGCCTAGCTTCTCGCAACCACTTATGTTGTGTGCGTTATATTCTTCACACGAATGGATAAAGTAGAAAAACTAAATTATTCGTGTCTTCTTTATCGGTGAAATAAAAATGGAAATAATGTGGAAGTACGAGTACATTAGGGAATTAATCCGAATCCTGAAAATAAGATAGGTAATAATGTAGAAATAAACTTGGAAATAAAGTCCAAATTGTTAAGAAAAAATGTAGGGCATGTCACCCAAGGTGTGACAAAATAAACCGTTATTACAACGGTGGTCCCAAGGCATGACAAAATAAACCGTTATTACAACGGTGGTCCCAATGCATGACAAAATAAACCGTTATTACAACCCGTCCCTGCACGGTCCCATACCCCTGCAGGGACGGGTTAAGAATATCACTGCAGCGCCCCCCAACAACTAGCGCTTGTCGTAAAAGGCGACTAAGGGGACAAATCATATCTAGGCAATATAACACCCAAGTGAGCCTAGCGACACATACACTACCTTAAAAACCTTCATATGTTTCAAGAAAAAGGCGAAAAAGAAGTGCGCCCAGCTTCAAGCAGAGAGTACGGAGGGCCTGTATCGGGAGCTGGAGAAAATATCTTCCCCGGTTGCCGATACAAACCAGGCTACCCAGGAGCTGCAAAAACACAATATGAACAAGAGCGCAACCATCTTCAAAATAGCCGCCCAGAGAAGGAAGAATGCTCAGGAGATTCGTTCACCAAAGTTCATTGGCGGCAGTACTGTGAAGAACTTTTAAGTGAACAGTTTCCCCAGCTATACTTTACAAGAGCCACCCCTTACTGTGAAGAAATACCCGACATTACAGTTGAAGAAGTTAGTGAGGGGGTCAAATACTCCAAAAAACGAATAGCGGTTGGGCCAGACGAGATGCCCTCTGAGTTATGGAAAAAGATGGGAGACGTCGGGTTCAGATGGCTCAGCATTCTTATCACCAAATTTGTGATAGGTGATCCAATGCCGAATAAATGGAGGGAAAGTTACCTTCTAGCTGTATACAAAGGGAAGGGTAATACACGAAACTGTGATAACTACCGTTCGATCAAGCTGATGTCACACACCATGAAGATCATTGAACGGTTATTAGGTGGCCGACTGCGAAAAATAATACGGCTATCTGATGATCAGTGCGCGTTTGTCTCGGGTAAATCCACCAACCCAAATCAACCACAGATGCAATCCAAAGTATAAGGATCAGAATGGAAAAACATTGTGATTCCTTAAAGGATTTGAATAATGTATTGGTTGACTTTGAAAAGGCATTCGAGAGACAACTACGAGATTTGATATGTGTGGCGCTAATACATCGAGGGCTTCTAGAAACCTATGTGCAGACAATCATGGACATGTGCGAAAGTGTAAGATGCCCCGCTGGAGCAACCGAAGAGTTCCCAATCAATGTCGGGGTGCACCAGGGAAGCGTTTTAAGTCCTTTGCTCTTTATTACAGTCCTTGATTATCTGCTTGAAGGTAGAATGATGAACCCCAAGGTACATCAGTTATTCTTTATTGACGATGGAGTCATCATAAGTGAGGATCCTACATCCCTGCAACCAGCACTTGATGTGTGGGTGAACGTTCTGGAGGGAAATGGGTATCGTATTAGTTCAAAAAAGACAGAGTACTTGTACTGCCCGTTCTCAGATCCACTCAGGCCTATTCCAGACATTTATTTGAATGGAACAGTGCTTCCCAAGTGTGAAAAGCTCAAATATCTGTGATCTATGATCAATAGCAAAGCAACTTGTGATGACGACATCAATCATCGCGTAAGCGTAGGGTGGATGAAGTGGCAAGCAAATTCAGCTATCTTCTGTGACAGAAAAATGCCACCTAAGTTGAAGGGAAGGTACTAGACCGCAGTTATGCGTCCAGCGCTCACATACGGTTCACAATGTTGTACGATGTACAAAACGTATGAGAGTAAATTAACGGCAGCTGAGATGAAGATGCTTCGCATGACAGCAGGAGTGACAAAGCTTGATCGAATAAGAAGTTCGAAGATCCGTGGAAGCTTATAGATATAAAGAAACATCGCATACACCCAACCTCGCACCTATTCCAAATCCAACAGCGACCTCAAGCAGGGGGGTTGCAGAGGGCAGTAGGCCCCCCTTACACATTCCGCTGTTTGTGGGATCTACTTTTTCATTTTTGTTTTGGGTCCATTTTTTATTGGGATCAAATTTCATGTAGCCGGGTATACCAACAACTGTCATGCAGGCGCCTATAAGCAAGTCATCTGTATTTCAAGTTTGGGATGGGTGGCGAACAGGATTTCACCATTCTCTCCGCAGGGTTCAGCCGCTCCCACGACTACGTCGCTCCGTTAAGGGTGTACCAACAACTATCAGACAGGAGCCTATAACCGATTTTGGGCTATCCTTCATTGTTCTTTACTGCATAAAACCATTTTTGACCTTCTAATTTGATCTAACTCACCAACTTCAATCTTACTTCCTACAGTCTCTGCGACAGGACTTACACCGAAAACACTTGTCTCGCATTTAGAAAATGTCCGTTTAATAAGTGAACCACCCGCTATACAAAAAGCAGTTATACTTAGTACCCGTACTATAGTACGAAAGTTGCTAAATAATACTGCATAATAAGCAAAAATACAATAAAATAATGTGAAGTACTGAAGCAGCTTGCAGTCGATAACTGCTGCCATGTTCAGTTTAAATGGACTCCCACTCTGATCTGAAATAAATAAAAATAATCCCAATAGTCATTAGCGCGGAGGATTTAGTACATAACTACTTGTGAGAAGACGTCAAACTTTTGGGACTGAGAAAGAACACCATAGATGTTATGCAGAAGTCTGTATTCATCGATACCTACCACATAACCCCGAATGTTATGAATATCCTTTAATTTAATTTATCTGAAATATATTTTGTATTGGAGGCTTACAAAATATGTTGTAATTACCCAATAAGGAGAAAATAAATAAATAATAATAATAATAATAATAAGGAAAGGTGCCCGTTACCACGTAAGTAGAGTGGAAGAGGGCTGATAGACATCCCAAACCTACAACATGGCCAAATCAATAGAATGCGGGAATACTTCGGAAGCCGTATTCAAACTTCGGATCTGTTCAGAGCCATATGCTTGACAGAACACAACTACACACCTCTCAACCTAAGATCTGCTGAGATACCGAAACCGCCTAATTTTCTTTCAGAAGAACGAAAGGAAAGCTGGGACGCCAAATCACTGCTCGAAATTCACTCAACCTCCAGCAAAGCCATATTGACAAAGCAGCTTCCAATCTAAGGCTAACATTTGAAAAGCTGTTCTTTGAATCTGTTATAGAGAACCACAGATTCAAAATCAATTGGGACAGGCCCATCACAACTGACCGCACGATTCACGCAGACAAGCCTGACATAGTGCTTTTTGATAAACTTAACATTTTCGATGTGGCTATCCCACTTAGCCAAATTGTGCAGACCACTTACAGCACAAAGATGAAGAAATATACCAGCCTAGCTATTGAGATGCAAGAAATTTACGGAGTAGATAGAGTGAACATAGCTCCGCTAGTCATCTCAGCAACAGGCCTAGTACCAAAGAGTTTTCTTCAACAGTTGAAAAAGCACAATCTTAAAGAAGAGCTGAAAACTATGCAAAAAACGGTGGTGCTGGAAACTTGTAGTATTGTTAAGATTTTTGTACAACTGTAGTTAGATCAATATAATTTAAAATACATAAATAAATTTACAAACAATAACATAATATAACAAACTCCCACTCGAATGGACTCCTCCTCGCCGGGGATGGGGAGGGGGAAGAGGCGTGGGAGATAATAATAATAGTACCACCAAGCAGTAATAGCAAGAATACAGAAATGTAAATAGTACAAAATACATCTAACGAACTGCAGACTGATGAGAATAATCAGAATCACCACGTACAAGTAACTGGAAATTCGAAATATGAAGTACAAACAAATATAAACTACAAACATACCTGAAAGTCCTTATAGTGATGTCAATTATATATTTGCAGAACAATACGACATCTTTAATAACATTGGCCCCCTGGTAAGACCTCCAATACTCAGAATAAACACGTGCCAACAACTAAGAAAAGTCAAAAATAAAGTCACCAACGATGAGATAATTGGAAAAGAAATCTTACGAATAAGTTCCTTACGAGAATTGCATATTTTAATTTACACTGCGGCCGTTACAGTTTCAATCAAAATGGGTTATTTATAACGTATCCAAACCGGAGAAATAGGGAAATAAAGGAATATATTACCCTAAAACGGATTGAGATAAGAATAAAAGAGTTGAGGAGCAACCTGGGAAGACTCAGAAGATACATGAGTGAAGAATTTTTAAGAGATATAACAGACATTCGCGATACGAGCTTAACAACTCAAATACTGTACTAATTATGGATACAATAAGACAAAAACGATCCGCACAAGTAACAAAACAGCGTATATAGAAGCTATCAAACCAGAGACGACAAAATAACAAAATCTTCAAAAACAATGAGAAGCATTTCTACCGAACGGTTAGAGAAAATCCAGGTTTTGAAGAAGATAACTAACCTAGCAAAGAAGACACCGAGAACTACTGGTCATCAATATGGTCCAGTATGTATTCAAAGAATACTCAAGAAAGATATTCTCGGTTAATTTCGTCGAAATAAACTTCAATGTCATTTCAAACATTTTGATCGTCTTTCGCTGTGCAGTTTTCTTTCTTAATTTTTTTCAAATTTCAAATCGTTTTTTTATGGTTTTTTTTTCAATGTCCAGTTCCATGGACTTTCTCTTTCAGAGTATCATACTGCATTTTGACAAGTTCAATTTTAATTTTTGAAAGTTTCGAATACTGCTCAGTTATTTTGCTGCTTGATAGAGCTAAGGCGATGGGTCTTCTTCTGGAAATCCATGGTGTATTCACTTTTGGTTCAGTGCTTTCAAATTGTTTTTTGAAACCTTTTGACTTAACAACTTTTGATGGTTTTTCTTTTTCGACCTCAGGCGAGATAGTTTCTTCATCTACATGAAGTAAGTTGGTGTTATTGATTGATAGGACTGGGGTTTTTAATTTGGAATGAACAATTTTCTTGAGCATGGATGGTTTGTAGTTGCTCCCGTCATTCTCGTTGTTCGAATTTTCATGAAACCATAAAAAAAAAAACAAAAATAAGTAGGTTTTAACTAAGTGGTTAACTTTCGTAAATTCTCTTATAAGTTAAATTTTCTCTGTGGCGTTCTTCAACTTGATTGTCACCGTCAAATTCGTTCTCCAAGCAATGGACAGTTCTTGGGTTCACGCTAGAAATAGCGAGTTAAAACTTTGGATTGGTAGGTTTGAACGGCTTTCCACATTCAGTATGTTTGGTCTGGAGAAATGCAAAACTATATGTATCACCAGAGGCAAAGTGACCAACACTCAAGATCCAGATATCCTTAACGTCACCGAAATGGAGGAGAATGATGTCGTTTTGAATATATTTAATAAATATGTAACTCATATATGATATGTAATGACATAGCGTACAAAGTCTTTGAAATTTGTAAATATGTTTTTATTTTTGGTTTTATTCGGAGTTTTTATGATTTTACTTAGATAATTCGTAATTCTCAAAAGAATAGCATGTATTTTATTTTCATTTATTTAAGCTTAATACAAGCATCTCTTTACTTACTTACTTACTTAGGTGGCGCTACAGTTCGGGGTGAACCTGGGCCTCAACCAACAAGCCTCTCCATTTAGCTCGGTCTTTAGCTAATTGCCTCCAGTTGCGCACTCCAAGTTGGTCGAGGTCCCCTTGAACTTGTGCGCGTCACCTACAACGATGATTCCCTCTACTGCGTCGTCCCTCGGGGTTAGATTCGAAGACTCTGCGGGCCGGAGCGTTGGTGTCCATTCGCTCTACATGTCCTAGCCATCTCAGACGTCAAATACGCAGTTTTCTGGCTAGGTCGATGTCGCTGTATAGCTCGTATAGTTCGTGATTGAATCTTCTCCTCCAAAACCCGTCAACACAAATGGGACCGAAAATCTGACGAAGAATTTTTCTCTCGAAGCGACCAAGGATATCTTCATCCTCTTTTAATAAAGTCCATGTTTCAGCGCCGTAAAGCCGAACTGGGATGATCAAGGTCTTATATAGAGTCTCCTTAGTGTTCGACATAGGGCTTTACTGTTAAATAGCCTTATAAGCCCAAAAAAACAGCGATTGGTAAGAGTTATTCTTCGATTGATTTCTGCGCTGATTTTGTTTGTAGAATTTATAGTAGAGCCAAGGTAGACAAAGTCCCTTACTACTTCGAAATTATAGCTGCCCACTGTGACGTTTTGTCCAATTCGTCGGTGCTGGTTTTCCCTTCTTGTTGACAGCATATACTTGGTTTTGCCCTCGTTTATCGCTAAACCCATTTTGACCGCTTCCGCCTCAATACTTGCAAACGCACCGGTGACAGCCCGCTGAGTTCTTCCGATAATGTCTATATCATCGGCGTATGCAAGCAGTTGTACAGACTTGTAAAAGATTGTGCCTCCGGTGTTGGCTTGTGAGTTCCGCACAATCCGTTCAAGTACAATATTAAAGAAGTCACATGACAGCACGTCACCTTGTCTAAAGCCTTTTTTGATATCAAAGGTCTCGGTGAGGCCATAACCGACCTTGGTGGAGCAGCGAGCGTTCTCCATCGTCAGCCTGCACAGACGGACAAGTTTGGCAGGTATGTCAAAACTAGACATGGCTCTATAAAGCTGTTCTCTATAGATGCTGTCATAGGCGGCCTTGAAATCGATAAAGAGGTGGTGAGTATCGATTTGGACTTCTTGGGTTTTCTCCATGATCTGCCGAGTGTGAAGATTTGATCAATGGTGGACTTTCCTGGCCTGAAACCGCACTGATAGGGTCCAATCAGGCTGTTGATAAAAGGTTTCAGGCGTTCACACAATATCGCAGAAAAGATCTTGTATGCGATGTTGAGGAGACTGATGCCTCTATAATTGGCGCAGTTGAGGGGGTCTCTTTTCTTGTGGATCGGGCAAACGATGTTGAGGTTCCATTCATCAGGCATACACTCGTCTAACCAAATCTTAGAGATGAGTTGGTGTATGCACTCTACCAATTCATCCCCAGCTGCCTTGAAAAGTTCGACCGGTAAGCCGTCAGGTCCAGCAGCCTTGTTCGATTTTAGCTTGGATATTGCTATCCTCACTTCGTTTTGGTCAGGTGGACGGACATTTTGACTATCATCATCATCTATGTTGAATGGTTCATTCTGCCTGACAGCGGGATGTTGGTCTTCGTCGCCGTTATACAGTCTGCAGAAGTAGTTTTTCCATATTCTCAGCACCGACTGTGATTTTACTACGAGGTTTCCATTTTCATCTCTACAGGTTTCTGTACCGGTATTGCTTCTCTGACACGTTCTTTTTACCTTTTGGTAAAACTTCCGAACATTGTTCCTGGAGTATAGACTCTCGATATTCTCAAACGCGCGCTTCTCCTGCTCTTTCTTCTTCTTTTGGAGAAGCCGATGTTCTCCCGTCTCTTTTGCTCGTCGAGTTCACGAGCAGCTCTCGTCTTCCTTTGCAGCGCCGCTTTGTATGCCTCTTGTTTTGCTTGGATATTGCTATCCTCACTTCGTTTTGGTCAGGTGGACGGAAATTTTGACTATCATCGTCTATGTTGAATGGTTCATTCTGCCTGACAGCGGGATGTTGGTCTTCGTCGCCGTTATACAGTCTGCAGAAGTAGTTTTTCAGCACCGACTGTGATTCTACTACGAGATTTCCATTTTCATCTCTACAGGTTTCTGTACGGGTATTACTTCTCTGACACGTTCTTTTTACCTTTTGGTAAAACTTCCGTACATTGTTCCTGGAGTATAGACTCTCGATATTCTCAAAAGCGCGCTTCTCATGCTCTTTCTTCTTCTTTTGGAGAAGCCGATGTTCTTCCCGTCTCTTTTGCTCGTAGAGCTCACGAGCAGCTCTCGTCTTCCTTCGCAGCGCCGCTTTGTATGCCTCTTGTTTTGCTGCATGCACTCGCCGGCATTCTTCGTCAAACTAGGGGTTTCGCGGTGGTGGTCGAGCGAAACCCAGCACATTAGTCGCGGCGTTCCTGATGGCATGTTGGCAGCGTTACCACTGATCTTCGGCACTTGATGTTGGCGGCATATGGGTGATTGAGAGATTTCGGGATACGTGTTCAGTGAAAGTCTGGAGGTCTCTTGTGATTGTAGCTTTTCGACATTATATTTTCTAACAGTGATTCCTCTTTGTTGCTCAGATTGGGATATCCGCATTCGTACCTTGGCTACAACAAGGTAATGGTCCGAGTCTATGTTGGCCGCTCGGAAGGTCCTGACATCCAGAACACTGGAGGCATGCCTTACGTCGATCGCAATATGATCAATTTTCTTGATCGTTACATGATCATTGGACCGCCATGTCTGCTTACGAATATCGAGATTAGGAAACCATGTTCTTGCTATGGTGACATTTCGCTCCATAGCAAAATCTATTAGCCTTAGCCCGTTATCAGACGTGGTGTCGTGTAGACTATGCTTACCGACCGCCCTACTAAAGACGTCCTCCTTTCCTATTTTGGCGTTAAATTCGGCCAATACGATTTTAACGTCGTATTTACGACATTGCTCGTATGTTTTGTCGAGGAGCTCGTAGAAACACTCTTTGGTGGCAGGGTCCTTTTCTTCCGTGAGGGCATGAACACATATTAGGCTTATGTAACCGAATTTAGCCTTGATCCGGATAGTCATAATACGCTCGCTTACGTGTCGGAAGCTTACGACTTCTTGCCTAAGTCTGCCGCGTATGACAAATCCGCATCCGAATAAGCGTTGCCTGTTGCCTCTGTAGCAATCATCGTAGTAGATGTCACAGGTTTTCATCCTCTTTTTGTCCGGCCCATCCCATCGCATTTCCTAGATGGCGGTAATATCTGCTTTATAGCAGTCTAGGGCCTCTGCTAGCAAGGTATTCACTAAGCCCCCCCTCTCTCTCTCATCTGCTGCCACCAAGATTCCGCCAAAGGAGGAAGACACTTGCGAAAGAAGGATCTAGCCTTACATTCAGTGAAACAGAATCTGCTGGGGAATAAATTATAATATATGTCGGAGTATTGACCGCATTCTTCAAAGATAAGTTTATTTGTATTACTTTTATTCCTTTTAAATGTAACTTAGTCTATCCCCAGGTCAACGCCACCGTCACATAAAAATTTTTCAGAGTAAAGTTGCACTCAGCGCAAGTGATCCACCGCGGACATGCGGTGGTGTTGCATTTTGCCAGTCGAATATGACCCAGTTGTTTGTGTATGAAACTCAAGCACACTGACTGGGCATAGGGAAGAATTCATCGTAAAGCAATGACACCCACACGTATTGCACTGATCATCATTGGCGTGTGAGGAGAGGGATATCTGATGACTTGGGTCATCAAAGCCATAATATGGTATAGACTGCTGAATTCATTAAACGTGAGGAAAGGGTGGTATAGAGAAACGAAGGTGGCTGACTTGGGGATGGCTGGTGTTTGGAGCGGATATTCTTTTGTTGAATCTGGAAGAGTGCGGTCGTCGGCAGGAGTGTTCTGTAAAGTTATTATTTTGCTCTCCATACCATTAAATTAAAACCGGGATTACCGGACAATAAGAGATTTTTTTTTTATTTTCGGTTCGAAAAATTTATAAACGCGAAAGAAGAAAACGTGTTAAGCAGCTACAAAGGATAAGATAAGTGTCAAAGTTCAAAAGATAAGTTGAATCAAAGCTACGAAGGAAAAGATAAGTGGTAAATAAGGTATTGAAAAGCAAGTGTAACCGAAGCTACGGTAGGTAAGAAAGGTAAAGTGCTGTAAAGAAACGAAACTAGTTACTGGGGAAAGATTACTCATGAATGGATAGGCTCTCAAAATTAACTACAAAATAGAAGTCATATCAAACGACATAGTGGAAAACGAAAACGAAAATGAAAACCCACTATCAGAAGAGGAACCAGAAGCTCAAAAAGAAGAAGAAGAGA